>CM059499.1:2641640-3891640 GCA_030378355.1 Eleusine indica | reverse complement strand
CCAAGCTTTCTTATGCAGCTATATGGTAAACGATGTAACTGTCTTTTATGATCAATGGAGTATCGGATGTGTAAACTTCATGACCATTGATGGGATCCCAAAGGTATGAATGTTTTGGTGATAGATGATAATCATGAAATTATGGACTAATATCTACACGAGTGTTATTTACGTAGGAATTATCTCTAAACTCTACTATAAACCATATGGATGATGGTTGCCTTGGCGATTGATGACAATGACCGCAAGCATGGAGGCTTGTAAGCTTGATGGAGTCCAAGAGTTAATGGAGATGAATCAAAGCTAAGAAAAAGCTTTGGAGCAAGTGTTGGGAACACTTGTCTAGTTGTTAGGGCTTTGAGTCCATAGGAAAAACCGGACTATCAAGGGGGTCTAGGTCATTCTCTTAGGTCATGACTAGTCGATGATGTGCAAGGTTTCTCGATGAAATCACAGGCACTAGATGACAGTGAAGAAACCAAGGAGTTATTCGGAGAAGCCGGGAAACAAAGTCAAGCGAGGACGAGGAGTTTAAGCTTCTAGATGAAGTGACCGGAAAGAGGGGTCAATGATGACTGGACTGTACGGTCACTAAGTGGTTTTGTTCGGAGACTACAACGACTCAGCGAGGAATCTGTCTGTGTCAGGATCCATAGAGACCGGATGGTACGGTTTACTAACCAGACGGTCCGGTCAGTATGAGCTATACAGGGCAGAGAGGAAGCCGAAGTCTGAAATGTTTCTAGACTGGAAAGAGAAACGGACTGGACGGTCCGATTAACTGACTGTACGGTCCGGTCAGTATAGGATTTCAGCAAGGCAGAGCCGTTGGAGCTTAGGTTTACAGTGACCGGACGGTCCGGTCAGGCAGTGACCGGACAGTCCGGTCAGTAGGCCCAGAAAGCTGATTTCGTGGAGCAACAGCTAGTTGGAGGTTGAAAGCCTATATAACTTCGTTGCTGGGGTCTTGGAGACCTCTCTTGGTTAGTGGAATTGCTTGGAGCATTTGGTGAGATCCAAGAAGAAAAGAGGAGAGCACTAGGAGGAGATATTGCATATCTTAAGAGTGCTAGTAAGAGTAATATGGAGTGATCTTGCACATCTAAGGCTAGGTGTCCTTGAGGGTGTGATCTAGGTTGTTACTCTTGGTCTATGGTAAGACCTAGACCGGTTAGGTGTTGGTGATCGAGCCTATCGTGATCGGTTGTGAAGGCCGTCACACGTTTATACACGGTTTAAGCCCACGGGTGAAAGCGGCATCGCTAGTAAGCGCCCGTGTTGGCTCGGGGAGTCCGACAAGTTCTCGAGGGAGGCGAGCTTGTGCCTTGATGGCAGCGGTGACGTGCACCATGTCTTCACTCCGGGAGTGATTACGAGCTTGTGGGCGAGAACTCCACATTGGTGGCGGGAGGGACCGGGACTCCGACGGGAGTGGTCCAACAAGAAGTAGGAGAAGACGCCATCCTTCCGAGACCTCGGGAAAAAAAAATCATGAGCATTCCTTGACCCCTCTTTAATATTCCACATTTGTGTGCTATAGTTGATAGGATGACTTGTGCCTTGCATAGGCTAATGTGTTTAGCTTCCACATTTTGTACTCATCATGAACACTAACATATATAGGGTCTTGGCCTACTAGAATTGCTTAGGTTGCAACGATTGTTAGGTTCTAGTGGTGTGGAACTGAAGTATTCGAATTTGTGCTCGGCTACTGATTCACCCCCCCCCCTCTCGGTACGCCTTCGGTCTTTACAATTGGTATTAGAACCAAGTGCTCATCTTTGAGGCTTCACCGCCTTGAGTAAGGATGCCGGGACAGGTGGGGAGTGTTCCCATTTTCAATGGGGGGGAGGAGGGGGACTACGGGTATTGGAAGGCACGTATGCAAGCCTACCTGGAGTCCCTTGATCTGGAGATATGGATGGTGACCCATAAATCGGATGCGGATGTGAACCTTCTTGAATCTGATTTCATTAAGAACAATGCTAAGGCCAAGAATGCTCTGCTCACATGCATATCTAAGGATGTCTTTGCTAGGTTGGATGCTAGTTCCATAGCATATGGTATCTGGACTGAGATTCAGGGCCTCCATGAGGGCACCAGTGATGTCAAAGAGGAAAGATACTATGTGCTGAAGAATAAGTATGATAACTTCACTAGATTATCACATGAGAGAGCTAACACTATGTATTCTCATTTTCATGTGCTAGTGGAGGAGATCAATGCACTTGAGGATGATTTCAAGTTGAAGCCTATTAAGGTCATAAGAAGATTCTTGAGGCTATTCAAAGACCCTAAGTATGAAGGATGAAGGATGTACTTGGCAAGATCACTGCCTTTCAAAGCTACCAGTTAAGGATGGATGATCCTCAACCATCCAACCTTGCTTTACAGGCTGACAAGCCAGAATCAAACAAGAGCAAGAAACACAAGAAGAATGCAGTCACTGATGATGATGATGATGAGGGTGACTTGACCGAGGACTTGGCTCTTCTCATGAAGAAGATGAAGGCCTTCAAGAACAAGTTTGCATCCAAGTCCAGGGGCAAGTTATTCAATTGTGGCTCGAAGAATCACTTCGTACGAGAGTGCCCAAAGCCCAAGAAAGAAGCATTCAAGTCCCAAGAGTCAAGTGATAAAGAAGAAGAAGAAGATCCCAAAGCCAAGCAAAAGAAGAAGAGGTACTTCAACAAGGACGAGCAAAGGCAAAGGCAAAGCTCAAGACTACAAGAAGAAGTTCTCTCGCAAGGCCCTTGTCAGAGAGTGGACAAGTGATAACTCCAGTGACACATCCTCTTCCTCAAGCGATGATGAAGAAGTGGCTGGCCTAGCCATGATCAAGACCACAAGTCCACGAGCTCTTCCTCCACCTCTCACGTGCCTCATGGCCGCGATCCACCTTGGGGAGAGTGAGGATGAGAGTAGCGACGACAACGATAACGAGGAGCACAACTATGCCGAGTTATGGAGTATGCTTGAGCAAGCCCACGACATCGCCGTCAAGAAATCCAAAATGTTGAATGTGGTAAGAAAAGAGTGTAAATTGGCTAAGGACCGTGTTATTGACCTTGAGAGTGAGCTCAAGACCTTGTCACATCTCATGATGCCCTAAACAAGAGTTATAACAAACTCAAGGATGATCATGTAGAGCTTTATGAGAAGTACAAGGCCCTTGAGATTACTTATGAGGCCATCAATGTTGAGAACCTTGCCTCTCCCTCCTCTAGTTCATCAATGAGCGATGCTTCTACTATGTGTGATGAACTAACCATCTCGATTAAGATTTCTTCTCTTGAGCCATTGGTTTTGAAGGAATATCACAAGCTCAAGGAAGACAGGAAAATGGTGATGGACGGATTTGAGAGACTTGCACGTGATAGAGCCATTCACAAGGAGATTCTTGGGAAGAATCTTATGAACAAAGTCTCACACCGTGGACTTGGCTCATATCCTGCCTCCATCGACATTATCGGGACGAGTGACTCCATTCCCGAATGGGTCAAACCCCTACTCATCGACGACTACTATTGCGAGAGGTGTTGCAAGGATGGCCACACCATTAAGGATTGCCCTATGGTGAGAAGTTCCATTGTTTTGCCTAATGCTAACTTGTTTCATGAGAACACATATTTCAAGCTTTTTAGGAACAAGGATGACAAGGTGAATGCTAAGGCTTTGGGACCACCAAACAAGAAGAGAAAGATCAAGAGCATATAAGTGCCTAAGTGCATAGTTGATCTTGAGAGGTCGACCATGTACAAGACCTAGATGGTAGTGGTGGTGGACCGAGCGCTTTCATGAAGATCATGTGAAGTCCACCACGAGTGACATGGACCTCAATGTCATATCTACTCATGAGGGAGGTAACCGTGTTAGTTTTTGGTAGTTATAGTGTGTTTTTCCTTCTCTTGCATTGCATGGTAATTAGGACTCCTTTATGACTAGTATGCTTTGCATCCATATATGTGTAAATAACTAAAAGAAAAACACATAAAAATTAGTCAATGTCAAACCCACTCAAGATAGCTATAAGCAAGGGGGAGTGCTTGAAATGGTGGTTTGACTTCTCTCAAGGCAAGGGTATGGCTTATATTGAGTAAGCTTGAGAGGGATTCAAACTTGACATTATTAGGTTTTCTTTGTGTATTGTTTTAATATTGCTTGCATTCACATGACATGTTTACTTTTATTGTATATGTAAAATGCTTGTTGCATGCATCATATAGAAAACACAAAGGAGGCTTGTCACATTTGGAGATACTTGTGCCTCTTTACCTATATGAGATTACATCTTCATAAGTGTGACCAAAGGAATGGATTGTCCTTCATGCCCATTGAGCAAGCTCTTATAAACTCCAAGGTTAAATCTACTCGCGCGGTTCATTACTAAGGCTCATACATACCAATTTGGCTCTTATTTGTCTTGGTTCTTATTTGCTCGATTCTTTCATTCGGCATTTGCGAAAATTATAAGGCCATAGAGTGCCACTATTTGAAAATGAGTGTTTGAGAGTTTCCTTTATATTCCAAGTGCTGTGTTTATTTGAGTGTTTCGCGAGGGCACTTAAAAAATAGAGAAATTCCTTGTTTCAGCAAAATTTCTAGTAATGACCGTACAGTTCGGTCAGTGGCACTGTGCATAGTGCCTCGGGGAGTCTGGTCGTAGAGACCAGACAGAACGGTCCTAGAGACCGTACTGTCCGGTCTGCTCAAAGGCCAACAGACCCAAAGTTGACCGGACAGTCCAGTCTATAGACCGGACAGTCCGATCACTATGATTGAAAACGCGATGTATTCTTCAATCTTGACCATCGATCTGTCCTTCATTGGATCTCGGCCATTCATAGCGGATTGACCTAGGTCAAAATCATCAAAGGCCTTTTGGCCCCTTCCTTGTTCCCTTCTTTCGCCGAGTCCACGCCGAGAACCTCGCCGACGCCGCGTGCGCTGTCGAAGTCGCCGCAAACCATCGCCATCGTCTCCGGCCTCGCTGACCTCGCCCGCGTCGACGCTCACTCGCCCCTGCCGCGCAGGCGCAGCAGCACTCTCCCGCGCCCTTGACCCTAGGCGCCGCTGCTGCCCAAGACCGAGCTACCGCGCCTCTAATTGCCGCCGCAAGCTAGAGCCGCCGCCGCTTGCCGTCGACCCGCCGCCGGCCTTCACCTCCTGCTCCCTTCTACTTGCACGCACACACCAGAGCTAAGCCAAGTTCCATCAAAAGTTGGGCAAAGTTGCCACTTTTCCTTCATCCATTCTCGGTGACTGTTCATCGGCGTTCCCGGTGATCGATTGTGACTGTTGCGGTTCTTGACTGCGAATCCTCAGGGTATCATGACATTATACCTTTTCATCATATCATGCTCTGAAATTCGAGTAATTAGTTTAATTGATGCAATTAGATTGACTGCCCATGATTAGTTGCATTAATTAGCTAATTGACTCAACCTAGGCTACAATTGATTCCATGCCTATCCGTTAATTACATGTCTAGGGTTGTCTCCTATCTAGTCTGCAGTTAGACTTATTGCCTATTATTTGACTGTACACTAGATGACTCGCACCAGCCACATATAGTCGATGATCACTGTTGTTATATTGCTTTATTTGTTCAGTGATCATGTCCTTCATTCAGTGCTAGGATTTCTATTATGCGTTCTTTACTAGCGGTGCTTTGCTTGTAGATTCATATAGGATTCTATGCTCATCCTGTCTATACCTAAGTGCGTGCAGTGACAACAGTCAGTAGCAGAGATGGCAGGGTCAGGATAGGACAAGGGCAAGGGTAAGATGCCTGAGAATCCAAAGAGCAAGAAGAGGACGAGGCTGGACACAGAGTCAGAGAGAGCCAGGAGGTTAGCTCAGCACTTGGATGCCATGGAGCAGTCATGCAGGATGCCTGGATCACTGTTGATCACAGGTACTCAGACAAACGACCAGGGTCGTAGGAGGAGCACTAGGCAGAGGATCATAGGGCTAGAGCTGTACACAGGGATCAGGTTGCCACCGTGGGCACAGGCTACTCCGACTTCCGCCAGGGGAGGTCGTCGAGACCTGCGGAGCAGGGATCCTTCAGACAGTAGAAGGAGTCAGAGGAGGAGGAGGAGACCTCAGAGTCAGAGGACTCAAAGGAGGAGGAGCTTGAGGAGACTGAGCCAGCACAGCCAGAGCAGACAGGACCCCAAAGGTCAGCTCATCGGGTAGGAGATCCGAGGTGCACCTATGCAGTGTGCACGAGGAGGCTGCAGAGACTCGTGGAGGCAGTCGGAGAGCCAGACATACATAAGGTTCCTGCAAAGGACCTTAAGGCACTATGTCTCGTCTCCTTTGAGCAATGGGTTCCAGTCTCCAGAGACCCCGCTGCAGAAGAGAGGTACTAGACAGGCCTCTAGAGGAGGATTGGAGAGGGTCTAAGACGTTACCTTAGCCTGAAGGGCAAGGACAGACTGTTTGTGCCGCAGCAGTACACCACCTACGAGGCCATGAGGAGGGTCATCGGCACAGACTTGGAGCAGTACTTCACGTACTTGCCAGGGCTAGCAGAGCTAGTTACTGCTCCATACAGGTATAGAGAGAACATAGTCCTAGAGTTTTATGCCACACTGTGGGTTGCCAGAGACCGCTCAGAGATCTGGTTCTTGTTCAGAGGGTAGCCACAGGAAGTGACTAGAGAGGATCTAATAGCTAACCTAGGGCTCCTAGCTTCAGACTTTCAGCTATACAGGAGTGCTTATGGGACCCTCGCTCCACCCCGCAGGCCACAAGGAGGGAAGCTTCCCCCAGACGATATGGTGTCAATTCCCTTCCCACCACCACACACCCTAGGCTTTAAGAGAGGCCCTGCAAGACTCACCGCAGAGGCCAAGGTGGTTAGAGCGATAGTCAGCAGGACTATCATTCCCAGGTCTGGCTACAGAGAGGACTTCACTCTACTTCACCAATAGGCAGTGACAGCTATTCTGAGGAGACAGTCGTTTGACTTGGCTGATTTACTGATTGGTGAGATAGAGGAGGTTATCTCTGAGAGGGTTGGAGGACGTCACCTGGTCTATTCTCCCTATATTTGCTATCTCCTGAGGAGGATGGGCCTGGTGACAGAGGAGCAGTACGACGCATTCCCTGAGGTGACCACCAGCTGCGCACCTCGAGTCCCCAGGGGATCGCAGTCAGCATCGAGTCAGCAGACAGGGGAGGAGGAGCAGGAGTCACCGCCAGTCCCTTATGAGCAAGAAGCTCATCCAGAGACGGTGGTTCCTGAGTCAGCCAGTACAGGAGCACCTCCCCAACCGACAGGTACTCAGTCACAGAACGCTATCACTATAGCAGCTCTTGCAGAACGTCTGGGTGAGTTCATCCAGAGCACAGCTGAGGATAGACGTCAGGTAATGGAGGTCATCAGGGGACAGGCAGAGCTTTAGAGATAGCAGATGATGTTGTTGACTACACTAATGACCCAGATGACCGAGTTGACCTAGAGGCAGGCAGGTCAGTAGCCAGGACTTTCAGCACTTCCATAGTTTTAGCAGCTGATGACCCAGACAGGCCCCTTCACTGCTATGATGATGGCTCATTCCAGCGGGTTGTCACACTCAGGGGTGTTACCGATAGGGGGACCAGGACAGACTTTCTCTCTAGTGACTTAGCTCTCTCCCGTGTCAGGTTTCTCAGTCTCTACGTTGTTCTCTTCACCTGCACAGTCTACAACTTCGCAGAGGAGAGTACCTACCACCTCCTAGCAGCAGCCACTAGTCAGGAGTCTGTTCTCAAACATAGTGCACACCACTCGTGCAGACTCCCAGCCAGCCCCAGAGACAGCTACAACTCCACCCTCCACTGCTACAGTCAGCACTCTCACACCTCAGGTAGCAGAGGATCTGGTCCGCCGAGGCTACACTCAGGAGGACGTGGATGACCTTACTCTTCTCCAGGCGACTGTTGCCGAGGAGACACACACAGTCCCACTAGCAGGGCAGGACTGAGGGTCTGAGTCACTTGTAGACCTTGAATTCTTCGAGCAGATGGATGCTCAGGCGGCACAGGCTCAGGGAGCAGAGCAGGATCCAACACAGGAGCAGCCAGGAGCAGAGCCCTCAGAGGACATCGCTGCACCACTTCCTTCGACCACGAGCGCATAGATATTCACTTTTCCGCTTTTTTGTGCTTGATGCCAAAGAGGGAGAAGTATCATAGGTCTAGGGGGAGTTGGAGTGTGATCCTGGTGCGATCGAGAGTAGCTTGTGTCTAGGGGGAGCATACGTGTATATTGGTTTTGGGAGTTAGATACATTTGGATCTTATTTTGATGGAGTTATTCGATGTTCGTGGATTTTGATGGGTCATGGTTTTCATTCACTTGTGTTTGACTTATCTTGATCTCACTTGGTTTATTTTCATACATAGTGCTTTGTTTTCCTTAACTATCATGTATGCCTGTGTATGATTCCATGATGATGATTGCTTGTTCTTAATTCTTATGCATTGCCATGCTTACCTTTTGAATTTCATCATTCATGACTTGCAGTACATGTCTTTATGTTTTCATTAATATCTTCACATGCCATGCATGCATATCATCTAGAGTGCACTTTTCTTTCTTATTCCTCTAAGCTCTTGATGACGCTTGTTTGAGTAGGACCTTGTGCGTTTCTCTCTTATGCTTTTGAGGTTCCTCTTGATCGTAGTGTAGCTCTTTTAGCCTTGTTGTTTATTGATAAGATTGTGTTAAGTAGTGGTTGTCATCAATCATCAAAAAGAGGGAGATTGTAAGCTTCATGACCATTGATGGGATCCCCAAAGTATGAATGTTTTGGTGATAGATGACAACTATGAAATTGTGGGATAATATCTATATGAGTGTTATCTATGTAGGAATCATCTCTAAACTCTATTACAAATCATATGGATGATGGTTGCCTTGGCGATTGATGACAATGACCGCAAGCATGGAGGCCTGTGAGCTTGATGGAGTCCAAGAGTTAATAGAGATGGATCAAAACTAAGGACAAGCTATGGAGCAAGTGTTGGAAACACTTGTCTAGTTGTTAGGGCTTTGAGTCCATAGGAAAAACCGGACTATCAAGGGGGTCTAGGTCATTCTCTTAGGTCATGACTAGTTGGTGATGTGCAAGGTTGCTCGGTGAAATCGCAAGCACTAGGTGACAGTGGAGAAGCCAAGCAGCTATTCGGAGAAGCTGAGAAACAAAGTCCAGCGAGGACGAGGAGTTTCAGCTTTTGGATGAAGTGACCAGAAAGAGGGGTCAATGGTGACTGGACTGTACGGTCACTAAGTGGTTTTGTCTGAAGACTACAGCGACTCAGCGAGGAATCTGTCTGTGCTAGGATCTATAGAGACCGGATGGTACGGTCTACTAACCAGATGGTCCGGTCAGTATGACTTGCACAGGGCGAAGAGGAAGCCGAAGTCTAAAATGTTTCTAGACTAGAGAGAGAAACGGACCGTACGGTCCGGTCAGTACAGGATTTCAGCAGGGCAGAGCCGTTGGAGCTTAGGTTTGCACTGACCAGACGGTCCGGTCAGGCAGTGACCGGATAGTCCGATCAGTAGGCCCAGAAGGCTAATTTCGTGGAGCAACGACTAGTTGGAGGTTGAAAGCCTATATGAGTTCGTTGCTGGGGTCTTGGAGACCTCTCTTGGTCTGTGGAATTGCTTGGAGCATTTGGTGAGAGCCAAGAAGAAAAGAGAAGAGCACTAGAAGGATATATTACATATATTGAGAGTGCTAGTGAGAGTAACATGGAGTGATCTATCTCATCTAAGGCTAGGTGTCCTTGAGGGTGTGGTCTAGGTTGTTACTCTTGGTCTATGCTGAGACCTAGACCGGTTAGGTATCGGTGATCGAGCCTATCATGATCGGTTATGAAGGCCGTCACATGTTTGTACACGGTTTGAGCCCACCGGTGAAAGGGGCATCGCTATTGAGTGCCCGTGTCGGCTCAGGGAGTCCGGCAAGTTTTTCATGGAGGCGAGCTTGTGCCTTGGTGGCAGCTGTGACGCGCACCATGTCTTCACTCCGGGAGTGATTACGGGCTCGTGGGCGAGAACTCCACATTAGTGACGGGAGGGGTCGGTACTCCAGCGGGAGTGGTCCAACAAGGAGTAGGGGAAGGTGTCATCCTTTCGAGACCTCGGAGAAAAATCATGAGCATCTCTTGACCCCTCTTTACTATTCCGCATTTGTGTGCTATAGTTGATAGGGTGACTTGTGACTTGTATAGACTAGTGTATTTAGCTTCCGCATTTTGTACTCATTATGAACACTAGTATGTGTAGTGTTTTGGTCTACTAGAATTGCTTAGGTTTTAACGATTGTTAGGTTCTAGTGGTGTGGAACTGAAGTATTCAAATTTATGATCGGCTACCGATTCACCCCACTCCCCCTCTCGGTACGTCTTCGGTCCTTACAGGATGACTTCCTTATTTTTAAGTAGGTGTCTACAATTGGTTAATGTGATTATTGTGATTTGGTTTTAGAAGAAATGGTTTTGAAAAAACTAAGAATCTGTCATGTCCTACAGTCTGACGTGAAAGAGATCTCGGTCTATGTTCACCGGAGTTTTGTTGACCGAAATATATGGATGTCCCTTCGGGAAAAAAAAATGTAGATGTCATTAAACAATTCTCTATTTCATGGCATCTCATAATTTTTGAGTTAATGATAAAAACAGATCTCTCAATGTATAGTTTTATTTCGTGATTTTATATTTATGTATATGGTTCAAATGTTTCATCTAAATAATTAACAAGAATTAATAAATATATACCGATAAAACTCAAACATTTTTAAGAGTTTTATTCTAGTTTTAATTTGGTAACCAAAACATATACATGCACTTTCACTCCCATAAAACAAGAATTAGTTTTGCTTTCCTAGCATAACATTTATTAAGAATCAGACTCAAATAAAACTATCATTGAGATTAGACTTAGACGCAAAAAAATCTGATAATTGCGCATCGATCTTTCCGTCCAGCAGCATTATGCCGACTGCGAATTGCTCCCATGCTGCTCCAACAATTGGAATGCCCTTAATTGCCACCAATTCTGCTGGAGGAATGAAACGAACCTTTTCATCCAGTACATATATCAAGAACAAAATACCTGGGGAAGTGAAGCAGAAGCCAAATCGACCGCTTGGCAAGGTGAAGGGGTGGTTTGGCGACCTGCGAATTCACAAAGTAAGTCCTAAAAAAAAAATTCCACCTGTCGGGGGAAGAAACCCTCTGATGGAATTTTGCTAAGGAGAAGAGCCCCTCACACAGGCCGAGAAAACCCCCAAACCCTCCTCCCAACCATACACAGAGACTCAGCTGGCCGCGTGAGCTATGACACGAATCTTTATCTATCTTTAATCGGGAAGAACGAGGGGATCTTTTTTTCTGGGGACAAACCCCCGCGCAACGCATCGAGTAGATCCCAGGGATCGAACTCGGGCGGGCGAGCTGCCATCCCGGCGCTCTACCACCGAGCTACTGGTCAATTACCTTCTGCTCCTTGTTAGTTAGCAAAACTTGAGCTCTATATTACAGTCCTTTGTTTAGGGTATTTTATTTCTTAATTGTTTTCAATTTCTGATACGCAAGGATGTTGATAAATTCACTAGATTCATGAATGGATTCGGTTTGCTTTTTGGGTTTTTAGTATTCTTTGTTGAACCTTGCAAGATCAAAGGAGGAGGATGTAGCACGAGCAGCCACAATGGTCTAAGCGGTCGAATCATTGCTCAAGGTCGTTGCGCATAGCATGGTTCAAAATCCTACAGCGAAATGAAATTAAGAGTTCAAAGTATCATGATTTGGGCGTGGTTTCATCTTATTTGGATCTGATTCAAATAACCCTTCGTACTTATTATACTCAACTTCAAACTCTGCAACTTTGAACTTGTATGTGAGAGCGGGAGAAGGAGTGGGAACAAGGGGAGCAGGGGAGGAGGCGCCCATGGCGCAGATGAAGAAGGTATGAGCAATTTCGACTCCTCAACTTTGAACTTGTATGTGAGAGCGGGAGAAGGAGTGGGAACAAGGGGAGCAGGGGAGGAGGCGCCCATGGCGCAGATGAAGAAGATATGAGCAATTTCGACTCCTCTTTCAGCTGTGGATTGAAGCAAAATTGGTCGGTTCCATTGCTTTTCCCGTCATGTCACGAATCTGATTTTCTTTGTCAAGTCGGAGATGGATTGTTTGGAATTATTAGAGATTGTGATTTTGCTGTTTTTGTGGATGCAATTTCCTAGGTAGGATGTGATTGAGTTGCTACTGTTCTGCCTAATTCCGCACCTCCATGAGTAGTAATTCCGAATAAGTCGCTCTCAGGCCCAAATCGCTTTTGGCGTATTACCCACTTTGTCCAGTCCCACAGATCACCAATTGCCAATCCCTGCATCTTAGTACATTCTGAACTCTGAAGTTGTGCCTATACCTGCATTCTATCTCTGCACTGTGCTTGTTTGTCCTTGCAAGTGATCCGCACAAGAATCATGTCATTAGGCAATGAACAGATACTGATCGCATCCAAAAACTAATTAAATTAACTTGCAGACGTATTACAGACTGAGACTATTATTTTGATCTTGAAGTAATTAGTTTTCTTCTCTAGGATTCAGTAGGAGTTATCATATCAGTAATTGTGAATAATTTCATGTGTAAAATGGTGGAGCTAATGGGAAGTTTGTACTATAATATTATCATGGAGTAAACAGTTCTTCATGTATATAAAGCTATGTTCATATTTCAGTAGCGTTCTATCACGCTCTAGTTATAGAAGAGTCCCTGAAAGATGTTTTGGCGAATGGTAACTAATCACCTATGTTTCTGCAATGAGGGTGGACCGTATATTATCAACTGAATATTCAGAGCACTTATGTCCACCTCTGTGTTTGACCTTGGTTTCATATTTTTTTTAATTACTTCTTGATCAGGTTTATCTCGTGTAACTGTCAGCATTGTGTATATATTTCTGAGCTGTCATCCATTTTTTCTTGATAGATGCAATTCTATATTTTTACTTGATGCCATTAGGTTTAGAAAGTTCTGAGTACATCATTCCAGTCGCTTCTGGGATTTAATTGTTATGGTGTGATGCTTATTATTTCTTATGCATGGCCACAAAACTTATTCCATTTACTTTAGGAATTATCAGTTTTCTTTTATAGTTTTTTTTTCTTTTGTTAATCTGGTGCGACAATCTGTAGGGGTCGTCATGCATCAAAAATTACAGACGAGGAGGAAGATGTAGAATACCTCAAGGAGGGGAAAGATGCCCCTGCTGGTACAGGGGGAACACGTTTGCTTTCATAGCCTTCATGTGAGCCTCTTGTAGACAATTCAGAGTTATTTCTAAATATTTTAGTCTCCTTGTATCAGTTACTACATGTGTTATTATTTGCAAAACTTCGTTATGTCTTTGCAAGTTGGTTTACGGAATCACTTGCGACATTTTTTCTCATGTTTAGAATAATTTATTTAACTATTTCCAATGTGTGCCCTTTTACATGCCTTGTATATAATTTGTCTTGTCTGTTGGTTCACCTAATCAAATGCAGTAGAAGTTCTACCAATTTCGATTTTCAACAAAATCTGTCACCATTTGATGGGCAACTTTCGGAGGCTGGGGCAGGTTGAGCCTGCCGATATATTGAATCTAGTCCCAGTTTATCTTAAAAGATAGACATAGTTATATATTAGGCTTATTCATCTCTCTTATCAGCTGTGGTAACACAAAATTATTGTCTTTTGTGTGGACTCATTTATATACCTTTTTTCTTTTCCATTCTCTTTCACCGGTTAGTGACTTGGGGTAGACTATTACTCACAGTTTGATTTACAGAATGTTTTGCGTCAACTGATGAATATTGAGCATTCTGAAATCGAAGCAATATGCTACATTTCCCTGTACTGGTCACTTTTTTAACTACATTTATTGCATGTTTGTTAGAGTAGTATTGCTATTTTCTGAAGAGACAAAAAACAGTGTTGTTGGAAGTGACTAACTACAAACTTTCATGATGGGTTAGCTACTGATTATTTTGTCCGATGTCACATCGTCTTTGCATGATTCTAAGAAAACCTAGCATTGCTAGCTCTGTAGTCTAGGCATAATAATTTCTAATGTTGTGTGACGTGACCATGTATGAATTCATAGTTGTTTGGACATTCTGAAATCAAAGCAATATGCTGCATTTTACATGTATTGGCCATTTTTTCAAAAAAGGACTTGACCAGGGGGAGAGACGTCCCCCTGATATTCGCCCTAAGAAGGTGTCGCGGTTCGAACCTGGGTCGGATAGGGGTTCATGCCCCTGGAGCACTTCGCTCTAACTGGTCGCACCAGGAAGACCTTGGCTTATTGGCCATTTTTCGAACTTCATTTCCTGTCTAACCAGTTAGCAATCACTCTAGGCTTAAGGAGCTAATATGTTATCAATTATGTTTTGTTCACCTATGTTGATATGATTTGGTTCAATCATGTGCAGACTACAGATCAAATCAGGCAAACATTTCAGAAGAAATGTGTTCAGGCGAACTGTCAAGGACTTAAGGGATGAGGATCTGGGTTTCTCTACAAGCAGCAGAATCAAGATCCGATTGAATACAAAAATTAAGGGATGAGAAACTACAACCACAAGCTTGTTGAGCTGTTGCAGGGGTAAGCTGATATTCCATTCACGTATATGATTCAGTAGTTTCCATTCGAATCAATACGGATGCTTTGGCTGCTCCTTTGCAGCTTAACAAAATCTTGGAAAATAATGGCCGATTCGCATGAAACCTAGAGACAGATAATGTTCGAGGTGAACTCGTTCACCCGCCCTGGCTATGGTACATTCTGTGATGATGCCTAGCGTCATGCATATCTTTATTCTGTCATGGTCCTGCTTCATATATTATGTCAATGCTCAGAAAGCATTTATTGAAGCTCTTGATGGTTAGTTGTCGAAGTTCATTCTTTTTTTTCTCTCGAAAACATAAGAGAGCTGCGCTTTATTATATTAAGAAGAAAAAAGGGTAAGAACCCGGTATAACACACACACAGTCGAAGTTCATTCTAACTGACACCATCTGGTACCCCCAAGGGATTTCATCAATTACACCTGATAGAGCTGGTGCACCAACTTTAGCATTTATTTGCCATGACTGGTATACTACACTGTCGAAGTTTTTGAACAAGTGGGTGGCTTTCACCATGAGAAATTCCATCAGAAGTGTGACAGTGCTATGGCTGAAGCAAGGAGAAGAACAACAGGAAAAAAGAAAGGTGGACATCTTTGCAAAAGAGATCGGTAAGAAGATTACTACTTACAAGAGAGTAGAGAACAAGGCCATCGAGACCAAGCTTCCAGATTTTAGGCCTGATGCCATGCGGTGCATGGATCATCTCTCAATAAGAAGGAAGAGGGTTGAGGCAAGGAAGGCGAAGCATCACAGTTACATGAGAGACACACATGATGGCACTCACTCACTCAACAGGTTCAAGATCGGCCTCGCCAGCATTTTCGAATCATTGACGGCAGTGAGTTCTGAGAGGATGCAGACAAACTATATGAAGCCTCCAACTCAAGATAGTGCCAAAGATTCAAAGGAGGCTACCGAAAAATGGCCGGGTGTGGAGGGGCCATATTCACAAATCGCGGTGGATGCCACTTGAATGAGAGAGTGATAGGATCCAGTAGCTAACATTTTTTGTTTGGTGGCTGTTTAGCTTTATTGAATGAAATTCATAATTGGAAGCTTTAGGGGAAAGACAATTGTTGAAATGTGAACACTGGTTTTTGTTTAGCTTTGCTGAATAAAATTCAGTCAACATTTTTATTTTGAATTTTGCCAATATGGATAATCATTTACCATATATGTAACATATATGTAATATCTGATATTTATATTAATTATTTTATTTTAAATTTTAATAATAACATGCATTTTTATTGTTAAATATATTTTTAGAGCAAGGGAAGCACGTGTCACACGTGCAAAGTACTAGTCACCTAAAATGGTATTTCACCTGATTCATGAATTATTTAGTTCATTTTGTTTCAAGAATCCGAATCTAGGATTTTTGTCAAACGTTTTCAGAAAATTGGAATGATTTATTAGAGAAATATTTTAAGAAAGAATTTAAAATGTTTTTGATTCAAGATGAATCTGGAGCTATATCAAATGCACACTTAGCCACTGACAAATACAACCATTAAAAAATGTCCTGAACAAATTTTACCTTAACTTTTCAGCCTGGCCCAATACCAGTAAATGGAAGCCGGCCTTTACGTCTAGTCTGACCAAACAAGGCCCGCTCACCTTTCCTCCCCCAACCTTATCCATTCCACACGCGCACCTCAACTACCAGAAGTCCAGAACGCTGTTGCCGCCGCCGCCGCCGCTCGCCGCCGCCGCCGCCGCCGCTCGCTGCCGCCGTCGATAGATGCTGTACGCTGGACCGCCACACGCTACGCCGGCCACCACTGCACCAGTCGCGCCGCCCGTTCGCCCTGACTCTGGCATCTGAGCAGACCGGGCCGCCGACGCCTGGAACCACGTGCGCGTCAGGAAACCTGACTGGCGCCCGAGACTCGCCCGATACCCGACGTGCGCGGGCCGCAAATTTCACCCTCGCGGCCTCACTCGTCGCGTAGGAGAAGCTTCAACCGCTCCTCGCGGCTTCTGCACCCGCACCAGAGATTATCATATTCGAGTTTGGATCGATTTCTTCGTTCGTTGGTAAGCAAGATCTTTTCTACGAGTCCGTGTGCCCTTCGATATTGCAGGCTTTCCTTTGTGAATTCGTTTGCGGCTTAGCACCCTGTCAATCCAGATCCGCGAATCCGACCTGGTCATCAATCCTCGTTCTCGTTATTAGGATTCAAAATTTTCGGCGGATTTTATTGATCTCGCTAGTCTTAAATTACCTCTTTCGCAGGTCCACTCATCGACAGCCAATATGGCCGCCCGCTTCCTGTTCCAGAAATTTCCCTCCAGGATGTCTGGATCGAAGAGGCTTCTCCGCTCATGTGAGTCTGCTTCTGCTAGTGCCGGTGCTCAGGTCACCCATGCTGCTTCGGTACGTGCGAATGTTTTCTTTGGGTGATGGGTGCCTGCTTTAGGAGATTCACTGGATTTTGTAGGCGTGATTGAATTTGATGCAATGAAAGGTTTCATCTTGTTACATCCCTTTTCAGGAAAGCAGCATTAGGACCCTCACCGATCTTTCCAACGGTGCTGCTGTTCATCCTTGGACTGCGGTTTCCAATAACGGTGGGATTCGAGCCTGTGTAAGTATCTACCTTTTCTTCATCATATTCTCCATTGCTGAAGTTTCTCCTTTTTATTCTTGAAAAAGTTGCAGAAATTTAAAATCTTATTAAAATGTCATCGGTGAAAATTCTGATCTTGTTACCTCCCTTTTCATATGAAGAGCATTAGAGCCCTCACCAATGTTTCCCATGGAACCGGTTTCTGTCCTCGGATAGCAGTGCGCAGTAAGAGTGGGATTCATGCTTGTGTAAGTATCTACCTTTTCTTCCAACGAGTCTTTTTTCTTGGCTATGTTGTGACTCACCTTTTCTTCACTCTATTCTCCATTGCAGAAGTTTCTCTCTCTTTTTTTACCTGAGGGTTGTTGAAATTAT
The DNA here is from genome assembly GCA_030378355.1 of Eleusine indica. Lineage (NCBI taxonomy): Eukaryota > Viridiplantae > Streptophyta > Magnoliopsida > Poales > Poaceae > Eleusine > Eleusine indica. Next base: position 3,874,008 of record CM059499.1, on the reverse strand, counting down.
AGATTTTTATTAAAATGTTATCAGTAAAAGTTCTGATCTTCCTAATTCCCTTTTCAAGAGGATAGCAGTAGAACAGTCAGTAATCTATTATGTCACCGTAGAAGGGTAGAACCCAATTACTGTGGGATTCTTGATGTAATAAGTAGCTAAATGTTTTAGGATGTTATAGGTGTAAAGCATTCAGGATGTTATTATGTGGTCAGCATGTGTAAAGCGTTTTTTAGTGAACCGGCATGAGTCAATGCCAAATTCACTATATTAGGGTAGTTTCAACCTATTTTTTGTTTCTTTGGTAGTCTGCAACTGATAAAATTTGCTTTGCAGTTATGTTGGATGTTAGTGCTAGTTGCTTCAGTTTATTGATCCCATTTATGCATCTTCAAGAATACAGGATTTTAGCATGGCATTATTACCTCCGTTTTCTTCATTCTAGACTTGATTGCAAGTAGGGGTGCAATTTTTTGACCTGAGGGTTACCTATCAACTGTAGTTCAACCAACAAAATTAGTTTTCCAAATTCAGCCTACCTTTTGAAAAAGCTATTATCATTGATTATGCTAAAGAGGTTTGGAAGATGCCCTCTTGGGTCTCTACACACCTACTTGCAAGTGATCGTGCTGATTCCTGATCCTACGAGCAGGCATTTGTAGATTCTGTTGGAGGAGAGAAGCGAGCTTTCTCGTCTGATGTTTCTACCAGAAACAGAATTTCTCGGAAAGCTAAAATGGCTACTTGGGCAGCAGAATGGGACGCTAAATCAGCTGCTTGGCAAGCTCAACAGGCCACTTGGAGGGCTGAAATAGAAGCGTAAGTTTTACTCGCAAAATTTTTCTTGATGGATCTTGGATGAACGGGTCTATATGGTTGAAATTATGAATGTTTGTTCTCTGTTTCTTATTTTTATGTTAAATGCACCTGAGCTTAGTTTGTCGTCAAAATTACTCACCTTATTGTAGATATATGCACCTGAGCTTAGTTTGTCGATTATTGCTATTATTCCTGGTTTTAGGAAACAATTGTGAACTTCAATTTTCATTTTAACTAACACAATTAACTTGGGTCCAATACAAATATGCACAGTAAAACACATCTAACTTTAAACATTACACAAGAGTTCTGTAATAGCTCTTTTTATACTTTAAAAAAGTAAGTCTGTCTCATTTGAGTTTGCACAAATTCGTCAAAGATGTAGTGATTGCTTACATTTTGAATCATGCAACCAAGTAAAAGAATATGAACTGTACTTTTTTTTTTTTTTTTGCAATCACACACACAAAAAAGAACCATTGTTTTTTTACCTTTCAAACCACCAGCAACATAGTCAAGGAATATGCAAACGGACAGACTTAATAGAGGTTTATATTTGTTTTATATATATTTCTTTTCTGTTTTTCAGGAAAACTGCTGACTCTAACAAATTTTTGAGGGCACAAGCCTGCTTGTGGGGTTTTACATGCTTTTGTTGGATCTTTGGAGACTTTTTAGAGGACTGTGCAAGATCCTACAATGGCAAAAGCAGTTCTGCTCATGCTTCAAGTTGTGGCAACTGAAATTCGGTGTTCAACACCTGCAGGAATCCGACTTGCCGCACTGTATATAAAATAATCAACCATTGCGGTTCATATACCTATTTATATATAGGGTGTGACGTGTGAGATTGACTTTACGGAGTTTTAGTGATTCATAAACTACGAGTGGTGGCTGTAACCTGTTAATTCTCTTTTAAGTTGTGGAATGAGCAATATGCTCTGGATCCGTTGAAGAATGGTTCTGTTGTTGGAGAAAGGTTGCACGTCCTCTAAACACCGTCTCTCGGCTATCCCGTGGTCGGGACGGCTAAGGCCCTCCATAGTGAGGCATCGACACCGGTGCCCAAACAGGAGAGAAAAGGCTATGGGCTTCGCTCCTACATTGTGTGCTGTGATGCCGATGCTAGAAAAACTGAGAGCGGCGCAAGTAGTTGCGCCGATGCCCGCGCCCTGCTGTCAATTGAAAAATAGTTTTTAACCGTAGTTTACCGCAATTGAGGTGAAGAAAGAGAAAACAAAGCGTTTGACAAATTGTTTAAACAACGTGTAACAATTTTTTTTATTTATTTTGTTGGGCCTACTAGGTGAAGCTCTGGCATGTGATGCCCGGTTCCGGCAATTGGTTGTCGGTCCCAATTTTTCTTTTGGACACCGCTCTCCATTGTGGAAGGCCTGACATCCGTGATGAAGTGGACCGCTCGGCTCATGTTTAACATCCAACTTTAAGAAAAGAAAGAAGTTCTATTTTGATTTCTTAACTATTGTGGTTATGCGGTTTTGATTTTGTAATTATAAAATTATAAAACCGTTATCTCTAAACTCGTGAATCATCTTAAATGGTTTTAACTCTAGTTTTATCCTACATGACACACTACTAATATAGGGCCCACCTATTTTTTCTATTTTTTTTATTTCTCCTCTACTCCCTCTCCTGCATGGACAAGCAGCAAGCGCAACGTCAGGCCGCCTTGTCGAGGGCGGCGCGGGCTCAGGCAGAGGCGGCAAGTGCGAGCGCGGGAGGCGACCTTGGGCGCGGCAGCACGAGGGCGGAGCGCGGCGCCAGGCACCGGGACGGCGAAGCCGAGCCGAGCTTTTTACAGTTTCCTTAAGAAGGTGAACGCCGCTGCAGCTGGTTTCGAAGCTCATCTATTTCCGGACAGGAGACAATAATCACACGCTTTTTTGCACATATGAACCTAACCATGTACGCAAGTCTGTACCAACTAGGCAACTACTAGAGGGCAGGTCTCCAAATCCCCTGGGATGATGACGCTCATCGGCCGGTACGACCGGCTCTACAGGTACACGGTGACAGGGCCGGTGAGTATGGCATTGACACGATGTGTGTGTGTGAGAGAGAGAATATTGTGATGAAACTTGAGCTCTATATTACAGTTCTGTTTAGGGTATTTCATTTCATAATTGTTTTTAATTTCTGATACGCAGGGATGTTGATAAATTCACTAGATTCATGAATGGATTAGGTTTGCTTTTTGGGCTTTTAGTATTCTTTTGTTGAACCTTGCAATACCAAGGAACAATGGTCTAAGCGGTCGAATCATTGCTCAAGGTCGTTGCGCATAGCATGGTTCAAAATCTTACCGTGAAATGAAATTAAGAGTTCAAAGTATCATGATTTGGGCGTGGTTTCATCTTGTTTGGACCTGATTCAAATAACCCTTCGTACTTACCATACTCAACTTAAAACTCTGCAACTTTGAACTTGTATGTGAGGGAGTAGTGTCTACTTCTGATATGTTTGGACGGTGAGCGATTGTGCTGAACTCTAGAGTTTATAGTTGAAAAAATTACCTAGTTAATGTTTGGTATTGGATCTGTGTATATGCAATGATAGATGGTTGTGTTGACTCATAAGTGAAGTGTTCACCCTTTCCTATTAGTTTAGGTTTTTCAGTGTAATTGATCTGTGCATAGTAGCTTAACATGGTATTAAGTTAAAAGTCTTGAGTTCAAATCTTGATGACCGCATTTTTCGATGCGCCGCTCCTATTTTCACGTTTGCGATTCGAGGGAGCTGTAAATGACACATAAGAGAGAATGCTGAATCATAAGTAAATTGTCCACACTTTTCTATTAGTTTAGTCTTTTAGATATAATTGATCGATGCATAGTAGCTTAACAGGTTAAAATGTGTTGTTGCTAATATTTTAGCGGAGAATGGATATGTCTCATGAAAGAGCACTGAAAGGTGTTTTTTACCATGGTTTATTCTTTAGTGAACCAATATTACTACTATTTTGAATAAGATGAATGGTCAAAAATAACAGAAAAAGTCAATGGCCACAATAATTTTGGAACGAAGGGAGTATATCAAGGTGCCCTCCTTTGCTTTCCTGATTCGTAAATAAATACCATTATTTTTATTAAAGATATAGTAATAGATTATTACTCTAATTGTACAGTTCTTATCCTAGTCTAGTATTGAGTCATGTAATCTTTATATAATATATTCATTGAGACTATTATCAAGACAAGTCATACTAATAATATGCCTGTGCGTTGCTATAGACTTTAATAAAATATATATATAAAACAAATATTTGATAAATACACTATGTTATACAACTTAATTACACAACAATCTACTACTATATCCTTAGGTTTAGAACACACCAACAAAGCTTAATGAGATATTGTTTAGATTGAGCTTGATTATATATGTGTCAATATTTTTTCTTTATATTTGTAGGCTTTCACTAAACGATGTGTTTGGGTCGTGCGGATATGGTGGGTCAATGCAATTGAGGGCGCGAATGAGAGATCGAGCGAGCATATTGGCGAGTAACAGAATCGGGGTATCCGTTTCGTGTTGTGAACTCATGACATAGCAGCAGAAAATCACGCGACCTGAAGAATCCCTGCCGTTATGCTCTTCTGAAATAATGTGAATATGATGTTGTCCAGGAGATGACCCGAACTCTAGCATCTGAGCCTCTGATCTTCATATACCGTAATAACACCCTCCGGTCCAGGCATCTTCATGCACAAATGCCCATGATGAATGACCGCCAAAAAATTGTTAATGACCCTTCGGCCCAGCAGAGCGTTGTAAGAATAATTCATTTCTACCACATCTAATATGATGGCCTCTGTTCGGTGCCCCCCTAGCCTACAAAATGAGACCTTCAACACAATATTGCCCACTGCGTAAATTAGTTCACCTCTGAACCCTTGCAACAGAACCGACGAAGCTTGCAAATCAGATTTGTTGTACCCTATTTTTTCAAGGGGCAATTGCATCACTCACCCTATTTTCGTTTCCAATTGCACAATTGATCCTGTTTATTCCAGTTTACATGGTTAACCCTGTTTTTTCAAATTAAAGAAGTTGATTGACCCTGGTCTGTTTAGAGCATTTAACGGTGTTAAACACATGGTAAAAAGACCGTGATACCCTTTCTTCAATATTGCACCTTTGACCCTATTTTCTAGCCAAGATTTATGAATGATCCTATTTTAAACATCAAAATTTTAATATTGTTTGATTAAATTTTCAACATCACATTTTTAGTAAAATATTAAATATGCATATCATTTTTTAAATAAAAATAACACAATTTCCAACAAACAATTATCTTTTGCTTTGTTTTTTAATTCCACAACAATTTCACATTACTTCTTTTATAGCCGCGATCTTCATAACAACAACAATTAGCTTGCCAATTCATCCCATCGTGTTGCTGGAGAGGGACGAGACCCACTCGACCCTTTCGCATGCCCGCCTTGTTTCCTTATGTCCGCCCAGCTTGCTGGCTCCGCGACCACGCCGTGCGTCCGCTCGCCTGACGCGAGCATGCGACCAATCTGCGCGCCCACCTGCCTGACGCGAGCACCCGACCAAGCTACGTGCCCGCCTGCCTGTGACGCTAGCTCGTGCCTGCTCGCTGCGCGCCTGCCGCAAGCCGCACCTCCGCCTCTTTGCCTCGCCTGTGCTCGCCGCCGCCCCCTTGCCTATGCTAGGGTGAGAATAGCAAGAGATTGAGTCCGTCCCTTGCCTCTGTTAGGAAACAAAGTGATGGTGACGGTTGCCTCTGTTAGGAAACAAAGTGATGGTGATGGGAGCAAAGGGTATTGTGGTCTTCTTCTATTATCCAAGTGTTTGTTTTATTTTTTTAGAGGACCAAAATTACCTGCAACTAACGGAGCTACAAAATAGGGTCAGACAGGAACTTCAGTTTGAAAAACTAGGGTCAGCCATACAAAACCTAAAAAACAGGGTTAAACACGTAATTGGAATAAAAAAATAAGGTCACAGACATAATTGTCCCTTTTTTTAATCGTGCTCCACAAGATGATATTAGCCGAGCTTTCCCCATCAATCAAGATCTTACGCACATCAAACTCTTGAATGTTGAACGCCATCACGAAGGCATCATCATGCAGATAAATCATCGGCCTCAAATCAGCCGTAAGAAAATGAAATCGGAACATCCATCCAGCGTGTCACCCCCACCGGAGGGCATGCAGCCACATGATTCACCTACCGAACAAATTCCCACCGCTGCGTCTTAGAAGAGAAATCATGCCCGGAGCCTCCTGTGATAGCAAAGATAGTGCCTCGTGACGCCCCCGGATTAGAGATTTGTTGGACGGGCCGCACAACCTCCGGGTGATCCCTCGGCTGCAAGGCTGGTTGAGGGGGCAGTTACTCGGCCGGAGGCGCTGAAGAGCCAGCTGCGCCGGAGGGGCCGGTGATGCGAGCATTTGAGGCGGATGAGCAGGGAGTGGAAATTGTTGCGGAGGCGCGGGCGTTGACGCCATGTGATGAAAGAGTGGTGTTGGTGGGTAGAAAGGTGCAGCATGTGCATAATGGATAGTGTGCAGCACGGGTCGAGCCTGTTCAGCCTCTCGTCGTGCCCTTGCTTCAGAAAGAGCTTGGATGTCAGGACAATGACTAGAACTATGTGCACACCCCGGACCATGAAGTGTGCAATAGAAGAGTTGACCCGGTCGAGGTGGCCTCGGGCCTGAGCGTTGTGGAGCCAATTGACGACCCCTCGGGTTTTGACTAGGCTGACCCTGTTGTACATTGAATACCCCACGCCTAGGAGGAAATCGACCAGCCCCCCTTGGCCAGCTCTCCAATCGCTAACGTGCATGCCTTGCCCGCGAGTCATTAATACCTGAGGATGAACCTTTCTTCATTCCTTCTCTTCATCCTGTTTGATCCTCACTTGCCCTTCCAGAATACTCAACAGCTCGTCGAGCGTCTGAGGCTGCTTGACCCGAATCGCGCTTCTTGTTGCCCCAATTCGTAGCCCCTTTGTCACCGACTCGATAACAGTGACATCATATATATCAGACACCTGACAGTTGAGATGAATAAACCTCCGAGTGTAACTATCCAGAGACTCTCCGTCCTACTGCACATAGACCACCAAATCTTGAGCGCCCATTGGCCTAGCACGGTTTTCATGAAATGTACGGCTACTGCCTCTTTAAGTTCTGCCCATGACCGAATATCCCTGACGCTAGTTTGGCATACCAAGTTCTAACTATCCTTTCTAGCGCGAGCCGAAAAGCTTTCACCTTGACAGCGTCATTCCCCCCGGTGGACTCCACTGCTGTTTCATACCTCATAAAGAATTCCCTGGGATCCGAAGTCCTGGCGAATGCGGGTAGCTTGACTGAAGCCAGCCGCGCAAGCCACTGCACAACTTGCAAGTCAGCGGACAACGGGGAGTTGGGATCAGCCGGCCGGAGGGAATAAAGGCTCCCTGTCGACGCTGCTCCTAGGACTTCCTCACGATACTCTTCAAATGCTAGGGCGTGATCCTTAGGAACGCCACCTCTCCGGAGGGCCTCGAGTTGCTTGGTCAATATTTTCTTACGCCTCTTCGCTGCCTTGATTCTCTGAGTATAACCAGCCTCCTGACAAGCCAGGTTTTCCAATGCTTGAGCGCGCAAAACCTGCTCTTCGACCACTCATTTCTGTCTTTCTAACTCCTGCTCCATCAGCCTTGCGCTTTCTTCCTTACGCAGCGCATCTTCCTGCCTTTTTCTGATGCGCTCTTCTGCCACCAAGCGAGCATACTCTGCTTCTTCTTGAGTCAACTATCACCCGGTTGTCTCCTAGTCTACAGCAACTTCCCTGGCTGCCTCATTGACCTCATCTGAAGCTTCCTCTACTTGCCCGTCCACCACCTCTCACAAGACCGGACGCGCATTGGCCGCAGCCAGCGTTTCAGCCCAGAAGCCTTCCCCAGCTACCCGACTCTGGGTGGTTGCCGGTTGGGCCGAAGGCAAAGCTCCCCTCTTGGTTCCCACCATGCCACGTGCTTCTTTGTTTCACTCCACACGAACGGCGCCAGCTGTTATGCTTATCAGGCTAGAACAAACACTAGGAGACCTGCCGAAGGGGCTTCGAGATGTACCCGGAGGCTGAAGGCCCTTCGACAGGCCAAGGGGAGTGGCACACAAGCACAGGCAAACAGAAAGATGCCGAAGGCCCGCGAACTGGGTCCCTTCGAACTTGACTGGTATTATCTTCCCAAGTCCGTACCGAACGACCCGTTCTCGGGATGTGATGGAATGACCCTTCATAGGGACTACATAGGAGCATTTATAGATTCATGTTCACCTGCTGTCGTTGATATGTTTACAAGTTTAATCTAAGCCTATGTTACATGCCCTATACTTCTGACTAAGGGTATTCTGGTACTTTAATCCTTATTAGATACATGCCCTCGGGAGTCAACGTTTAGAACTTATGTCGTGGGGTCTGTCTTGCCCATGCGCCCTCCAGCCGTACCGCCCGTTGCCCGTACGCCCTTCGATCGTACAACGCGTCCGGACGACTGCTAGGCCAAACCCGTTCTAGGCCTCCGATCTACATTCGGCCTTTGCACTCACTAATGGGCTCTAATTAGGCTCAGGGAGACTAGGAGGTGTGCTTTCCCCTAATAAATAGTAAAGTGCCTATATGCTAAATGGTCGCCAGCACCATAAAAAAAGGCTTTTCACCAAATGGACCTTTAGTAAAAAAAAAATCAAATTGTACATATTATCTAACTAAATGGTCATTGATAGAGTATATGATATATATTCCTATTACACAAATGAGAGACAAATCTTTGTATATTGTATTAAAAAAAAAAGAGACGGGAGAGGGAGTGTTATACTTGAGCTTACATTACTTAACTCTTTCCTTTACTATTTGTGCTTATATTTTTATATTTACCTTGTTAGTAGTAATCATTCTTACTTACTTGATCGAGTGCTTGCTTGTTGTGGCTTATTCTTATCTACTAGTCTGATATGCATAGAATACTTAGGGTCCGTTTGTCTGAGTGAAACGTTTCAGATTCAAGGTTGAACCACCTGAATCACTTCCAAACAGCAAAAAGATGAAATGTTTCAAGGGTGAATCACATGAAACGTTTTAATTTTTTTACAATAACAACCTAAATCTATACTACAAAGGCTAAACATTCTGTATAAAACCACTCACCTGATATTATACCCTTTCTCTACTTAACAGTCTTTGATTATCTATACTATAAAGGCTAAACATTCTGTATAAAATCACTCAACTGATATTATACCCTTTCTCTACTTAACAGTCTTTGATTAATCTCATTAGCGGGCCCGATAATCAGATCAGTTTTTATGCAAATAGTAACTCCCTGTATGATTAGTGGGCCCTGCTTCTTTAGATCGTAACATATTATGCTTAATACACTACGTGTCGTCCGTAATTTGCATACTTTTTTCACCTCTGAGCGCTGCCACCTGCCCGCACGTACCAGTCGTTTCCTTTTTCCTCGAGCGCAATCGAAGGCTTGCTTTCCTCAGCGTCAACCACGCTTCCGTCTTTCCCATGCTTCATCGCCAGATCTCGCTCCTCCGAGCTGTGGAATCCTCAGCACCGCTATGAAGGTGACGACTCCATCGACGGACTGCATCGACCGCTCTGCACGGTGCAAGCCTCCGGCACCTCCTCTCTCTTCCATGGTGCTACCGTTCTTCCCCCGGCTCCTCCTCCCCGGGTTCCTCCATCCCGAGCGCGCCTCCTCCCTCGGCTCGTAGTCCTCAGTGCCTTGTCGTCCGGCCCAGAAGGTCGAGATGGTGGTTCCTCTCACTGCTCGTGAATCTTTGAGGCCGGGACGGCGGCGTGGCATCCATGGCGTTGACCGAGCACGGTGGCAGCGGCCATACTCGATGTCCAGTGGGCGCTGACGTTCTCGAGCGAGATCACTCCCTCCCCGGCGCCCACATCTGGCGAGACGACGGCGGATCTGTTTCGGCATGCTCCATCCCGGGTGCCCAAGCTGTCACCTGCTGCCAGCGGAGGTCAAGTAGAGGTGCATCGAGCAGCAGCGCGTGCGAGGGAGGTGGTGACGACGACCACGTGCGAGGAGCGACGTCTCTACGTCGACGATGGCAACAAGGAGGCCGAGGCCAAGTTCCAGCAGATCTTCGAAGCGTACGAGGTTCGCTCGCCTGCTCCCTTCCATCCATCTCCATTCAGATCGGCCCTCCGCCTCCTCCATCCTCGCTGCCAGCAGCCGGCTCAAGGGCTCATCCCGTTCTCCTTCCCTCCTTTCGGTGTATGCAGGCCACGCCGCCAGGGGAAGGAGTGGTGTATGCGGGCGACGCCAGCGCAAATGAAGGGGGTGGCATCGGCGGCGGGAGAAGGATTGGAAACAAGGGGAGCAAAGGAGGAGGCGCCCATGGCACAGATGAAGAAGGTATGAGCAATTTCAACTCCTCTTTCAGCTGTGGATTGAAGCAAAATTGGTCGGTACCATTGCTTTTCCCGTCATGTCACGAATCTGATTTTCTTTGTCAAGTCGGAGATGGATTGTTTGGAATTATTAGAGATTGTGATTTTGCTATTTTCGTGGATGCAATTTCCTAGGTAGGTTGTGCTTGAGTTGCTACTGTTCCGCCTAATTCTGCACCTCCATGAGTAGTAATTCCGAATAAGTCGCTCTGAGGCCCAAATCGCTTTTGGCGTATTACCCACTTGGTCCAGCCCCGCAGCTCACCAATTGCCAATCCCTGCATCTTAGTACACTCTGAACTCTGAAGTTGTGCCTATACCTGCATTCTATGTCTGCACTGTGCTTGTTTGCCCTTGCAAGTGATCCGCACAGGAATCATGTCATTAGGCAATGAATAGATACTGATCGCATCCAAAAACTGTTTAAATAACTTGCAGACATATTACAGACTGAGACTATTGTTTTGATCTTGAAGTAATTGGTTTTCTTCTCTAGGATTCAGTAGGAGTTATCATATCAGTAATTGTGAATAAGTCCATGTGTCAAATGGTGGAGCTAATGGGAAGTTTGTACTATAATATTATCATGGAGTAAACAGTTCTTCATGTATATAAAGCTATGTTCATATTTCATTAGCGTTCTATCACGCTGTAGTTATAGAACAATCCTTGAAAGATGTTTTGCCGAATGGTAACTAATCACCTATGTTTCTGCAATGAGGGTGGACCGTATATTATCAACTGAATATTCAGAGCACTTCTGTCCACCTCTGTGTTTGACCTTGGTTTCATATTTTTTTAATTACTTCTTGATCAGGTTTATCTCGTGTAACTGTCAGCATTGTGTATATATTTCTGAGTTGTCATCCATTTTTTCTTGATAGATGCAGTTCTATATTTTTACTTGATGCCATTAGGTTTAGAAAGTTCTGAGTACATCATTCCAGTCGCTTCTGGAATTTAATTGTTATGGTGTGATGCTTATTATTTCTTATGCATGGCCACAAAACTTATTCCATTTACTTTAGGAATTATCAGTTTTCTTTTATAGTTTTTTTTCTTTTGTTAATCTGGCGCGACAATCTGTAGGGGTCGTCATGCATCAAAAATGACAGAAGAGAAGGAAGATGTAGAATACCTCAAGGAGGAGGAAGATGACCCTGCTAGTACAGGGGGAACACGTTTGCTTCCACAACCTTCATGTGAGCCTCTTGTAGACAATTCCCAGTTATTTCTAAATATTTTAGTCTCCTTGTATCAGTTAGTACATGTGTTATTATTTGCAAAACTTCGTTATGTCTTTGCAAGTTGGTTTACCGAATCACTTGTGACATTTTTTCTCATGTTTGGAATAATTTTTCACCTAATCAAATGCAGTAGAAGTTCTACCAATTTCCGTTTTCAACAAAATCTGCCACCATTTGATGGGCAACTTTCGGAGGCTGGGGCAGGTTGAGCCTGCCGATATATTGAATCTAATCCCAGTTTATCTTAAAAGATAGACATAGTTATATATTAGGCTTATTCATCTCTCTTATCAGCTGTGGTAACACAAAATTATTGTCTTTTGTGTGGACTCATTTATATACCTTTTTTCTTTTCCATTCTCTTTCACCGGTTAGTGACTTGGGGTAGACTATTACCCACAGTTTGATTTACAGAATGTTTTGCGTCAACTGATGAATATTGAGCATTCTGAAATCGAAGCAATAAGCTACATTTCCCTGTACTGGTTAATTTTTTAACTACATTTATTGCATGTTTGTTAGAGTAGTATTACTATTTTCTGAAGAGACAAAAAACAGTGTTGTTGGAAGTGACTAACTACAAACTTTCATGATGGGTTAGCTACTGATTATTTTGTCTGATGTCACATCGTCTTTGCATGATTCTAAGAAAACCCAGCATTGCTAGCTCTGTAGTCTAGGCATAATAATTTCTAATATTGTGTGACGTGACCTTGTATGAATTCATAGCTGTTTGGACATTCTAAAATCAAAGCAATATGTTGCATTTCCCATGTATTGGCCATTTTTTAAAAAAAGGACTTGACCAGACGTCCGCCTTATATTCGCCCTAAGAAGGTGTCGCGGTTCGAACCTGGGTCGGACAGGGGTTCATGCCCCTGGAGCACTTCGCTCTAACCGCTCGCACCAGGAGGACCTTGGCTTATTGGCCATTTTTCCTGTCTAACCAGTTAGCAATCACTCTAGGCTTAAGGAGCTAATATGTTATCAGTTATGTTTTGTTCACCTATGTTGATATGATTTGGTTCAATCATATGCAGACTACAGATCAAATCAGGCAAACGTTTCAGAAGAAATGTGTTCAGGCAAACTGTCAGGGACTTAAGGGATGAGGATCTGGGTTTCTCTACAAGCAGCAGAATCAAGATCCGATAGAATACAAAAATTAAGAATGAGAAACTACAACCACAAGCTTGTTGAGCTGTTGCAGGGGTAAGCTGATATTCTATTCACGTATATGATTCAGTAGTTTCCATTCGAATCAATACAGATGCTTTGGCTGCTCCTTTGCAGCTTAACAAAATCTTGGAAAATAATGGCCGACTCGCATGAAACCCAGAGACAGATAATGTTCGAGGTCAACTCGTTCACCCGTCCTGGCCATGGTAAATTCCGTGATGATGCCCAGCGTCATGCATCTCTTGATTCTGTCATGATCCTGCTTCATATGCTATGTCAATGCTCAGAAAGCATATATTGAAGCTCTTGATGGTTGGTTGTCGAAGTTCATTCTTTTTTTTTCTCAAAAACACAGGAGAGCTGCGCTTTATTATATTAAAAAGAAAAAAAGGATAAGAAGTCGGTACAACACACACACACACAGTCGAAGTTCATTCTAACTGATACCATCTGGTACTCCCGAGGGATTTCATCAATTGCACCTGATAGAGCTGGTGCACCAACTTTAGCATTTCTTTGCCATGACTGGTATACTACACTGTCAAAGTTTTCGAACAAGTGGGTGGCTTTCACCATGAGAAATTTCATCAGAAGTGTGAGAGTGCTATGGCTGAAGCAAGGAGAAGAACAACAACAGAAAAGAAAGGTGGACATCTTTGCAAAAGAGATGGGTAAGAAGTTTACTGCTTACAAGAGAGTAGAGAACAAGGCCATCGAGACCAAGCTTCCAGATTTTAGGCCTGATGCCATGCGGTGCATGGATCATCTCTCAATAAGAAGGAAGAGGGTTGAGGCAAGGAAGGCGAAGCATCACAGTTACATGAGAGACACACATGATGGCACTCACTCACTCAACATGTTCAAGATCCGCCTCGCCAGCATTTTCGAATCATTGACGGCAGTGAGTTCTGAGAGGATGCAGACAAACTATATGAAGCCTCCAACTCAAGATAGTGCCAAAGATTCAAAGGAGGCTACCGAAAAATGGCCGGGTGTGGAGGGGCCATATTCACAAATCGCGGTGGATGCCACTTGAATGAGAGAGTGATAGGATCCAGTAGCTAACATTTTTTGTTTGGTGACTGTTTAGCTTTATTGAATGAAATTCATAATTGGAAGCTTTAGGGGAAAGACAATTGTTGAAATGTGAACACTGGTTTTTGTTTAGCTTTGCTGAATGAAATTCAGTCAACATTTTTATTTTGAATTTTGCCAATATGGATAATCATTTACCATATATGTAACATATATGTAATATCTGATATTTATATTAATTATTTTATTTTAAATTTTAATAATAACATGCATTTTTATTGTTAAATATATTTTTAGAGCAAGGGAAGCACGTGTCACACGTGCAAAGTACTAGTCACCTAAAATGGTATTTCACCTGATTCATGAATTATTTAGTTCATTTTGTTTCAAGAATCCGAATCTAGGATTTTTGTCAAACGTTTTCAGAAAATTGGAATGATTTATTAGAGAAATATTTTAAGAAAGAATTTAAAATGTTTTTGATTCAAGATGAATCTGGAGCTATATCAAATACACACTTAGCCACTCACAAATACAACCATTAAAAAATATCCTGAACAAATTTTACCTTAACTTTTCAGCCTGGCCCAATACCAGTAAATGGAAGCCGGCCTTTACGTCTAGTCTGACCCAACAAGGCCCGCTCACCTTTCCTCCCCCAACCTTATCCATTCCACACGCGCACCTCAACTACCAGAAGTCCAGAACGCCGTTGCCGCCGCCGCCGCCGCTCGCTGCCGCCGCCGCCGCCGCTCGCTGCCGCCGTCGATAGATGCTGTACGCTGGACCGCCACACGCTACGCCGGCCACCACTGCACCAGTCGCGCCGCCCGTTCGCCCTGACTCTGGCATCTGAGCAGACCGGGCCGCCGACGCCTGGAACCACGTGCGCGTCAGGAAACCTGACTGGCGCCCGAGACTCGCCCGATACCCGACGTGCGCGGGCCGCAAATTTCACCCTCGCGGCCTCACTCGTCGCGTAGGAGAAGCTTCAACCGCTCCTCGCGGCTTCTGCACCCGCACCAGAGATTATCATATTCGAGTTTGGATCGATTTCTTCGTTCGTTGGTAAGCAAGATCTTTTCTACGAGTCCGTGTGCCCTTCGATATTGCAGGCTTTCCTTTGTGAATTCGTTTGCGGCTTAGCACCCTGTCAATCCAGATCCGCGAATCCGACCTGGTCATCAATCCTCGTTCTCGTTATTAGGATTCAAAATTTTCGGCGGATTTTATTGATCTCGCTAGTCTCAAATTACCTCTTTCGCAGGTCCACTCATCGACAGCCAATATGGCCGCCCGCTTCCTGTTCCAGAAATTTCCCTCCAGGATGTCTGGATCGAAGAGGCTTCTCCGCTCATGTGAGTCTGCTTCTGCTAGTGCCGGTGCTCAGGTCACCCATGCTGCTTCGGTACGTGCGAATGTTTTCTTTGGGTGATGGGTGCCTGCTTTAGGAGATTCACTGGATTTTGTAGGCGTGATTGAATTTGATGCAATGAAAGGTTTCATCTTGTTACATCCCTTTTCAGGAAAGCAGCATTAGGACCCTCACCGATCTTTCCAACGGTGCTGCTGTTCATCCTTGGACTGCGGTTTCCAATAACGGTGGGATTCGAGCCTGTGTAAGTATCTACCTTTTCTTCATCATATTCTCCATTGCTGAAGTTTCTCCTTTTTATTCTTGAAAAAGTTGCAGAAATTTAAAATCTTATTAAAATGTCATCGGTGAAAATTCTGATCTTGTTACCTCCCTTTTCATATGAAGAGCATTAGAGCCCTCACCAATGTTTCCCATGGAACCGGTTTCTGTCCTCGGATAGCAGTGCGCAGTAAGAGTGGGATTCATGCTTGTGTAAGTATCTACCTTTTCTTCCAACGAGTCTTTTTTCTTGGCTATGTTGTGACTCACCTTTTCTTCACTCTATTCTCCATTGCAGAAGTTTCTCTCTCTTTTTTTACCTGAGGGTTGTTGAAATTATAGATTTTTATTAAAATGTTATCAGTAAAAGTTCTGATCTTCCTAATTCCCTTTTCAAGAGGATAGCAGTAGAACAGTCAGTAATCTATTATGTCACCGTAGAAGGGTAGAACCCAATTACTGTGGGATTCTTGATGTAATAAGTAGCTAAATGTTTTAGGATGTTATAGGTGTAAAGCATTCAGGATGTTATTATGTGGTCAGCATGTGTAAAGCGTTTTTTAGTGAACCGGCATGAGTCAATGCCAAATTCACTATATTAGGGTAGTTTCAACCTATTTTTTGTTTCTTTGGTAGTCTGCAACTGATAAAATTTGCTTTGCAGTTATGTTGGATGTTAGTGCTAGTTGCTTCAGTTTATTGATCCCATTTATGCATCTTCAAGAATACAGGATTTTAGCATGGCATTATTACCTCCGTTTTCTTCATTCTAGACTTGATTGCAAGTAGGGGTGCAATTTTTTGACCTGAGGGTTACCTATCAACTGTAGTTCAACCAACAAAATTAGTTTTCCAAATTCAGCCTACCTTTTGAAAAAGCTATTATCATTGATTATGCTAAAGAGGTTTGGAAGATGCCCTCTTGGGTCTCTACACACCTACTTGCAAGTGATCGTGCTGATTCCTGATCCTACGAGCAGGCATTTGTAGATTCTGTTGGAGGAGAGAAGCGAGCTTTCTCGTCTGATGTTTCTACCAGAAACAGAATTTCTCGGAAAGCTAAAATGGCTACTTGGGCAGCAGAATGGGACGCTAAATCAGCTGCTTGGCAAGCTCAACAGGCCACTTGGAGGGCTGAAATAGAAGCGTAAGTTTTACTCGCAAAATTTTTCTTGATGGATCTTGGATGAACGGGTCTATATGGTTGAAATTATGAATGTTTGTTCTCTGTTTCTTATTTTTATGTTAAATGCACCTGAGCTTAGTTTGTCGATTATTGCTATTATTCCTGGTTTTAGGAAACAATTGTGAACTTCAATTTTCATTTTAACTAACACAATTAACTTGGGTCCAATACAAATATGCACAGTAAAACACATCTAACTTTAAACATTACACAAGAGTTCTGTAATAGCTCTTTTTATACATTAAAAAAGTAAGTCTGTCTCATTTGAGTTTGCACAAATTCGTCAAAGATGTAGTGATTGTTTACATTTTGAATCATGCAACCAAGTAAAACAATATGAACTGTACTTTTTTTTGCTTTGCAATCACACACACAAGAAAGGACAATTGTTTTTTTACCTTTCAAGCCACCAGCAACACAGTCAAGGAATACGCAAACGGACAGACTTAATAGAGGTTTATTTTTGTTTTATATATATTCCTTTTGTGTTTTTCAGGAAAACTGCTGACTTTAACAAATTTTTGAGTACACAAGCCTGCTTGTGGGGTTTTACATGCTTTTGTTGGATCTTTGGAGACTTTTTGGAGGACTGTGCAAGATCCTACAATGGCAAAAGCAGTTCTACTCATGCTTCAAGTTGTGGCAACTGAAATTCGGTGTTCAACACCTGCAGGAATCCGACTTTCCGCACTGTATATAAAATAATCAACCATTGCGTGTCATATACCTATTTATATATAGGGTGTGACGTGTGAGATTGACTTTATGGAGTTTTAGTGATTCATAAACTACGAGTGGTGGCTGTAACCTGTTAATTCTCTTTTAAGTTGTGGAATGAGCAATATGCTCTGGATCCGTTGAAGAATGGTTCTTTTGTTGGAGAAAGGTTGCACGTCCTCTAAACACCGTCTCTCGGCTATCCCGTGGTCGGGACGGCTAAGGCCCTCCACAGTGGGGCATCGACACCGGTGCCTAAACAGGAGAGAAAAGGCTATGGGCTTCGCTCCTACATTGTGTGCTGCGATGCCGATGCTAGAAAAACTGAGAGCGGCGCAAGTAGTTGTGTCGATGCCCGCTCCCTGCTGTCATTTGAATCTACACCATCCTCACTGCCCTGCTGCGTAATATCTGAAAGGTGCCGAACTGTTAGTCTTCCGTGATGAATATGGGGCCTGTTTGGTTCATAGCCACACTTTATACCACATCTAAACTTAACCAATACGGAGTATGTATGTCACAAAAAATGCGACGAATAAATTTAGAGTCACAATTGTGGCAAGATTTGGTGAAAAACAGTCTATGACATAGTATGGGGTAGGAGGCTAAGAAAGTATGGCAAATCACAGTTGCTTTGAGAAGGTGAATGCCGCTGCAGCTGGTTTCGAAGCTCATCTATTTCAGGACGAGACGATAATCATACGCTTTTCTGCACGTATGAACCTGATTATGTACGCAAGTCTGTACCAACTCACTGAAGATGCTCTAAGACCAGCGAACTCCGGTAAATCCCCAATCTCGAACCCCTAGCCCCAACCCCAAAACTCTAATTTCACCGGAGTTCTTGTCAGAGTTGGGAAGAGAGAGAGAGAGAGAGAGAGAGAGAGAGAATCGAGTGCTGGGATGGGGTCGTAATGCGCCCGAGTGCTGGCTTGGGGTCGTAATGCTCGATGTTGCCTTCCGTCGGTTGCTTGATTATCGCCAAATCAAATAGATTCATCTTCATGAGCGAGCACACTTTCATGAGTCGCTGTGTCAGCACTTTTCTGGCACTTCTTGTGCAACGTATCAAGAAATTACATTACATAGTATAGCGCAGTTGTCAATTAGAAATAATTGCATCAGGAGACATCGAGATGACAAATTAGAGCTCAGAGAGCAAATAAACCGCCACTTGGGCTCACCAAGCATAAGCAAATGATAAGCAATATCATGTTTTCATGTTTCCATTTGGAAATTCCAAGCCGCGTTCAGTAAACAACCAATCCCACCCTACCTAATATCACGATGTAATTGCAAAACTTTGTCTATAAAACTGGTATTCTTTCAAAACTTTGTCCAGCTTAACAGACTCACACGACGTGCGCACGGAGCACGATGTCATTGCAAAACTGTCCTCTTAAACTAGTATCCTCTCAAAACTTCGTCCCTCTAACCAGACTCACACGACGTGAGCACAAGTCCACAGAGTTACTTTCAATTGAATATATACAGCAGAAAATAACTCGCAAGAATTCTACTACAGCACTAGGTTTGCCAAGCTTCCATTTACAGATATTTGGCGAAATGTCGCATCTATGGTTTTCCAGCAGACACCAGATCCGGACATTACTCTTTCAACAAAGCTTAGGGCCTACATTTTTTTCCAGCAGAAGAACAATGGGGTGTTAAAACTTACACGAGCATCATGATACTATGTGGAGGAAAAAGGCCAAAAAGGTTACCCTTGTTTTCATGCCGTGATCAATGCTCCTCATGTATCTTTCCATCTGTAGGGCCAACTGAAGCTACAGAGTGCAGATAACACAAATCAAATGACACTACTGATCTATAATAGTGTTTTTTCCCATTTTTTATTGTTATCAGCATACCTGATGATTTGGTACAAAAAACACCTTTCACAAGTGGCATAAGCCTGGTAATGTTCAGTAGAAGCGATGCACCGGCTGCTGCAACACCAAGTGCAGTTATTGCTCCCCTTATGAAGCTGAATTTTACATCACCAGTAGAAATTCTGGTGGAAAGAACAAATAAAATAAAGAAGTTGTTAGATTAGATCCTGTAAGTATGTCTTGAAAATGCAAAAATTCAATAATTACTTCAGGGTTTCCTGGAGTTTTTCCTGCTCTGACTTGTATAGGTCTATTTCCTTTTCTACTTTGTTCTTTAACATATCAACTTTCTTCTCCATTTTGGAAATCTGTAAATCTTTCTGCAAAAAATTACAGAAATTAAGAAGAGAGAATAACAGCACGAGGAACAAGTTTGGACACTGCAAACCTGATGTAGTTTCTGCCGGATACAAGTCTGATACTGGAGAGTAGCGTTTTTATTTTCAAGCTTTGGAATAAGAAACTCATCCTCCTGCATTGATTGGGAGTTAAATTATTCAGTTAGATCAGACCAAAGATGTAATAAATAACTTAGCACTGAATTTTGAGCCATACCTCTATGGTAACTTTATCAGTTCCCAGCTGTTTACCTTTAGTGGGACCATTCCCTACCAGGCGAGTGCGCTGCATAGTAGATCAAAGGTCGATATTAAAAGAAAATCAAAACATCAAAATCTAAACAAAGGAAACGACACATCTATGCTGCAAGTACAGAAAAGAATGATATTCTTGTTGAGATGAAAAAAAAAGTTTCAAATTCTTGTAGTCCTGGCTTGGCAATGAATTCCATGGCCAACCATATACTTAATTCACTATTGTCCAATTGTTGGACACACTACATATAGTTAAGTAAGTGGTAATATTTAACTTCATATGTGAGTAACACTGATTGTATCAAATATCAATGCTGGCAAAAAGAAAGTTAAAGATTTCATTAATAAATCTACCAAAAGCTAAAAAACTACCACCAGTAGCAACAGATTAGTTAAAATAACCATATCGCTTCCGTTCAACAAAACAAGTAAGCTGCTGTAGTTTTTTTGTTTACTAATGATCTATCCTGTGTACAAATTGTATCCACAGTGCAAATCCATGATTACTGCATGATTTAGTAGTTATCAAGTTATGTGTGAACTATGTACTTCTTAGACAAGTACTGTGATCCAGTGTACACATCCTCCATGATTCCTAAAAAATTCCATTAGCCATACATGGTCATTAGGAGGAGGCCTAGGTTTGCCCATGCCTCCCAAAACAGCAGGAGATGCATGTGCATGACAAAAGCCAAAGCCAACACAAGAAACCAAGCAATTTTTGAAAACTCATTATAAGATTAGAAAACAAACAATCTCATTCAATTTCAAGTGTGACAAAGAGATTATTTTCTTCTATCCTCCATTGGCAACACACTTCTCAGCCAACTACAATCCAAATTCAGTCTCACCTGATTCATGATTGGAGGATATGGTAACTGTTTAGCTAGGTTAAATGGTAGTTCACAGCATATAAATCTTAAATTATATATTAATATATTAAATAATGCACAATGCTCGTGGTAATAATAAGAAGAAGAATATACATTACTCAACATGGTTTGAACATGAAAAATACAAATCTAAGAAAAACTGTCATCTCAGACAGAAATGCGCATAATGGACAATATATTCACAAAACAAGTCTTCATTGAACAAAAATGTACTAGAGAATATTATATGTTGGACTGACTTTAATAGCATACACATAACCGTACACATGTCATGTCTTTCACTTATCATGAATGTTACAATAAATTCCATGGCAACAATCATATGCATGGCGAAAAAGCAAGCTGTGCTGTAGGAGGACTCCTTGCTGTAAGGTAGACTACTAAATTATTGTGTGTCCAAACATAGTTTGGGTATATATCTGTACATTAAAATACAAGTGAATTAAAACTGTTAAACAACAGTTAAAACTGTTAACTGTGTTGTTTAGCGAAAATCATTAGTTGTCGTGCTTGAACTCCAACCATTACAGTACTTAGATTGTTACTTGTCCATAATGACAATTAAGGGAATAGTTGAACACAAACACTAATGAGTTAAAGCTGTAACTGCGCTATTTAATGAAAGTGATTAGTTATCATACTTGAACAGCAATCACCTTACTGCATCCAATTAGGAAGCAAGTTGATTTGTGCATCTTGGGAATAAATGCAGTCATGGAAGAAAAACACATTACAAAGCAACTTACCTATGAAAAAAAACATACCAGATACTATATTGGCCTAGCTTTACACCTTTAAAAATATGTTTGAGATGGATCCCAAGCAATAATAGAGACACACTAGGACAAAAACGGTAACCAATCAGTGCTAGTGCTGCACTTGCTGTGAAGGATTATGCACAACCCATGATGACACTATTATATTGCATCTGCTCCAGGTTCTTTCACAGTTTTCACTGGTTTCTGTATGCAAATCATACTCTACGATGCCAGTCTACAAAAATTCATTTTCTTCAGAAGTTATATGTGATCCATATACTTTTAGCCAAACATTGTGATTTAGTTACTAGTTAGTGACCACTGATCAGAAACGTTCAGGGGACCTAGGGTGGTCCATAACTGTATAAGTCACAACTATCAACTCTATCCCAACAAAACGCACTCACAATTAAAAGGACTCGAACAAGTAACAAGCACTACGGAAAATCCCCACCTATTACAACCTTCCAAAGGAATAAATTCATCAAGAGTGGAATCTGGAGCGCCTCAAATTTTCAAACTCGCTGCAATGAATTTTGGGGACGAGGGCATATGCCTCACCACCGAATCGAATCACATTCGGGAAGACCTTGCGCCGAGAAAACATATAAATCAAATCATTGGACGCACGGAACCAATCCCCAAGAAGCAGAACTTGATAACCCAACGAGACGCGCTCACAATTAAAGGACTCGAACTAGTAACAGGCACTACGAAAAATCCCCACCTATTACAGCCTTCCGAAGGAACAAATTCATCAAGACATTTTAAATCTGGAGCGCCTCAAATTTTGGGGACGATGACATATGCCTCGCCACCGAATTGAATCACATTCGGAAAGACCTTGCGCCGGGAAAACATACAGATCGAAACATTGGACGCACGGAACCAAAACCAATCCCCAAGCAGCAGAACTTGATAAGCACGGGTCCGAGATCACTCTTCCACCAAATACATATATCAAGCAATCAATTGAGCGTATGAATCTCCAAACATCCAAACCCACCACGCCAAACAACTAACATCGCAGGATTCACAGGGCGGAGGATAGGAAGGTACCGGAAAGCGACGCGGGGCGCGCCGAGCAAGAGACCTAGCCAGTAGAAACAGCCGTCTACCGAGCGCCATCTCGATCGCGAGCGTCTCCTCCCTATCAAACCCTAGTAGCTCCAGGCGCCGCTGGAAAACGAGGGACGATCGCGGGAGGAACAGGGGTTGTGGCCGGCGGCGAGGGTGGAAGGGGATAGGCCACTGCTATCGATTTAGGCGGCTCAAAAGCCAACGGCTAATGGAACCAGATCCTCTGCCGCGCAACAGAAGGCAATGCGTCCGTTGATCTGCCAATCAACGGCCACCGTCCATCCAATCGTCCTTTCCCCACCCCTGTCGGCCCAACAAGAACTCCCGTAGCTCAGTTTAATCCACCAGCCCGAATAATCATCAAAAGATTTTCGGAATGAAGTATTACATCAAAAGCCAACGGCTAATATCGGGTCCGGTTAAAATTAGGAAGAGTTTCAAAGATTATTATAAAACTGATATATTTATACCGAAACAATCGATGGACGATGGTGCTCTAGTTTAGTGGCAAGTTACTACCTTTCAATCATGGATTAAAAAACTATCGAAAACTGTTTTTTTTTTCACGCACGACCGGTTTTGCACCAGTCTAAATTCATTTTTTAAAAAATTGTAATAAAAATATGTTAAAAACAAGCGGAAAAACTATAAATTATGGTAAACAACATTAATAAAAAGCAAGTTTGATTGGGTTAAAAATATAGAAAGATGAAATGAACAACAAAAAAAATTAATTAAAAAGAAAGAAAACCCACTTTACTCCAGTGGCTCCCGACCGCCATCCCCGTAGGCACTCGCGGCGCATCGGCCATCCCCGTCGTTCCCTCACTAATTTAAGGTTCAATTGCGGTAGGGAGCCACCTCGTCAATGGTTTTTATCTGATTTAAACATTTAGAAATCAATGTAGGTAGTTATTTATATGGATTAATTGCACTATTATATTTAGACAATCCACATGTCATTTTGATATAAGAATGTGGGATTGCGGATCATGTCCAACGAGAAATACAAGCTGGCATGTTAAAATTGGAACGAGACACTATGGTCTTAAGTGCAGGCCATGCTTATATATGAGCCATATTTGTATGACTTTTATTACTACTCGCTTAAAACTATGTTATATATAACTTTATTTGCATGGACATATATATATGAACTATATTTGTATCGCTGGTGCAATTTACGATATGAGTGTTCTATAAGCATATTAAGAATGTATGCCTAAGGTTGTTGCAAATATTTAGCAAACTTCATATCAAAATTTTTATCATTTTTAACCATATTTTTTTATTTAAATCAAAGTTTATGTGGCTATCTGACTGATAAACTCGTGAAATCGATCGGTTTATAGGTGAAACCGGTCATTCCAAACTCAAACCAATTCCTTTCCGAAATCTGGTCGGCCAACCAACCAATTTTACTGGTTTTTGGCATACGAAAGTTTGATGGTTCGAACTCCAGTCTTGTTCCCTTATTTTGTAACCTTTTTTAGCTATTATGCAGTGACCTGCCTCCTTAAGATTGACTTCAACCGAAACAATGTAAAGCCAAAAATAGTAGCCTCTCCTCCCCATCTCTAATGAGGCGAGGCAACCTCCGATGCAAAATTCATCCGAGGAGAGAGGGAAGCCAAAATTGGCTTCCCTCTCTCCTCCGAGCCATTCGCTCGGCCGCGCGCGCGGGGGAAGCGAGCGCGTGGGAGGCGAAGAGCGGGAAGCGAGCTCGACGCGGAGCTTGCAGTGCGCACGGTGGCGGCCCCGCTCGACCACGTGGCGCCGATCTCCTTCGCCTCCTCCCCCGGCCGTCGCGCCACTGGGCTCCTCCTCCTTCCCCGCCATCGGGCTCCTCCTCCTCCTTCCCGGCCGCCGCGCCGGGCTCCTTTTTCCCCGCCGTCGGGCTCCTCCTCCTCCACGGCCGCCGCGGCTGGGTCCTCCTCCCCCGTTCGTCATCGCG
Source organism: Eleusine indica (assembly GCA_030378355.1). Taxonomy (NCBI): domain Eukaryota; kingdom Viridiplantae; phylum Streptophyta; class Magnoliopsida; order Poales; family Poaceae; genus Eleusine; species Eleusine indica. The sequence continues at coordinate 3,849,563 of CM059499.1, read as the reverse complement.
TCGGGATCCTCCTCTCCCGACGCGCAGGGCCGGCGCAGCAGAGGCAGCGGAGCGCGGGGGCTGCGGTGTGGAGGGCGGGCGCAGCGGAGCACGAGGGCGGCGGTCGTCGTGCCGGTCTCTTCCTCCTCCTCTGGTCGCCGCGCCGGATGCCTCTTCCGTATGCAATACACGGTTAGAGACAATGAGATATGTCTCCCCTTCGGGTTACTGTAGATGGAATGCAAACTCCAATATGCCTCTTGGATATACAATATACGGTTGAAGTGAGCCTAATACTAAAGGTCCCCTAAAAAACTACCAAGCGGGTGCTGGCGCTGGTACTGGTACTCAAGGTTTACATAACTGGTAGAAAACCGAACCGTCCGTACCGGTTTCAACGATTGATCTGCTAATCAGAAAACCAAATCTATGTACTACAAACTCTGAGGCATACACAACTTCCCCGATCCACCCATTTCTACTAGTAATAATCTTGATCAATGATCAGAGCTCCTTTACAGTGCCCTCAAATAAATATGAACCCTCCATTTTGTTTAATCAAGAGGTCCAAAATCATTTCTACTCCCAGATGAAAAACAAATATACTCTGGGGAACAAGAAGGAGTATTATGTAGTTATGGGTAAAATTATACTTTCATTAATGTCTAAGCAGTTTCTTTTCGGTCTTTTTGAATCGGAGGGACCAACGGGCGACGGCGCAATTCGTTCCCCTGGCCTCGTTGCTGTGCACTTTCTCCGTTTGCTGAACGCGTAGCGCCCGTGCTCTCCTCTCCCTAGCCTCTTCTTCGTTCTCGCATGTACTCGATTCTTTTCCTAGCGGTTACGACCTTCCATTGTATCTGAGGTCAAGGAGGCGGATTCGAAGTCACCGAGGTGTCTGCTTAGGTGCATGGCCAGCAGCGTCTGCAAGATGTGCTTGGAACCCATTGTCGCAGATCTCGATTAGCGGTTAGCGCCACTCCGTCCGCGTCAACAAATCAACGATCTCGACGCTGATCAGGGAGCCCATTCATAATGGTTGCAGGTGTCTGGACAAACTATGATGCCCGCCCGCCTGATGCTTAGGGTGAATAATGAAATATTTATTTCTAAGAAAAAAAGACATTTGTGCCCACGTAAATCTGATGGCCAGATTTAATTTCTACTCCCATCGTGTTAGGGAGTAGAAGGTACAATAAAAAGCCTCCAATGATCACCCTACTCTCCTGCAACTCCCGAAGCCATCCCTCTAAAAAAAATTCCCGAAGCCATCAAGTAATTGCCATGCATGTTCACAGATGAAGCACCCAGCCCAACAAATCTAAAGCTTCCAATTTTCGGTCGAAATTTATTATTAAGAAAATTATCAGATGTCAAAGAAAATGAACGCAGGAAGGCAGACACAGAAAGGCAGGAAAGTGAGCTTTGATTTTCGACATCATGGACAAGGCCCACAATCTTAGTACAGATATAAGAATAATCAATTATCCGATGACACAGGACCCGCCCACAATACAAAGGATTAAAAATGCAGTTGCGGACTGCAGCGTCACAAGCTTGACAGAACAGCGCTATATCTACTACACCTGGCAAAAATCGTATTGGAGTACAAATCTACTACATTTTCATTTCATTTACATGATGTTCCGGACAAAAGAGTTGCACTAAGATCAGTACAAACTCCTTGCTCTAAAAGTCATGTGAAGAAAATTGGAAATAGCATGTCGATCAACATCCTAAATCGGTCGATAGCACGTTTGGAAGTTCCGTTTTGTATATCTGTAGAAGCACAATACTAGATCACCACCACAAGTATTGCCCTAACAATCTCCCATTTCAGTATAAAAGAAAAGATTTGTTACCTGATGAATCAAGCCTCTCTCTTTGCTACATCCGACATCACCGTGCCGTCTGCTTTGGAAGGCAAAACAGAGTTGTGAGTACTACTTGATAAATTCAGGTTGCACATCCATAATGTGAAACATTTCCCAGTCATTAACATTATAGTTAGAAGAATACCTGTGGTAATGTTACCCAATATTTCATTGCCTGGAGGAGCAAGATCCATGCTCACCATCGCTGAATAGCATATTCCAGCAACGAGTACAACAGATAGAGCACCTTTCATAAAGCTATACCTTAAACCTTTCACTGCTTTGCTGAAAAAGGGAAACCAAAAGAACAAAAAATAAGGCATGGGTTGATCAAAGGAATAAATGGGTGATCCAGTCATACTCTATCATTTCTTCTTGTGCTTTTTGGTTTGATTTATATAGCTTAGTCTCCTTATCAAACTTGTCCTCAAGAAGTCTCTTTTCTTCTTCAGCATCTTTAATTCGGAGGTTTTGCTGCGAGTAAACACCACTTTGTAACTCAACGGATTTCATATATAGATACATAACTTAAGCAGCAGTTAACAGACAACTAGGAAAAATAACAAAAGGGGTAAAAACATTGTGTAAACCTCATAAATCTTCTTTTGTACCAAACACCCTCTCGCTTTTCTGCCATCACTTTTAAGAAGATCAATGCCTTTCTGCATAGGTTAAGAATTAAGAATATAAGATTCATGTAGCTAAAACTACAAAACCAATACAACTAGTATGAATAACAAAAGCAATAGTCCTCTTGGGGTGTAGCGGCTGGAACCGTGGTTCCATTATCTAATAAAAATAGTTTTATGTCAATCACATGTAGCCTAGCCCGGTATTTGCCTAAAACACATGTTTGCAGCAATCATGGACTCATTCAGCAATAAGCACGTCACGAAACAAAGGCTTCACCAAACAGGGGTGTTGAAAAGTAATAAAAGAAATATCTTCCTCGTCACCAAATCAAAATGTGTGGAGAAAAAGCATTCCAGATGCTTCAACCAAAACATCATTACAACTATTTCCCTATCAAAATGGAGAAAACCAGAAAAGGTCATATGGAAATAATTGCACATTAAGCCACATGGGTAAAAGCTACTCACTATGCTGTTTAAAGAATTATCAGTATTTGGAAACAAGCAGTTTTCTGAGAACTGAATGTATGCCTGAGATAAAATCATCATAAAGCAGGTTAGCTTTAAAGGGACAAAACTCAACAAAAAAAAGAAATGATCAAGGAGGGCAGAACTTGGACTCATTGTCATGCTGGACACTAAGATATCCAACGACATCAGCTGCTCTAGTTCATTTATAATTTGCTCTATGCATAAATATAAATCATACTCTGCAACACAAAACTGTGATGAATTATTGTGATCAGTTTGATCTTTTCCTGAATCAAAGCAAGTTGCATTTGTCTTCAGTTTGATCTTTTACTGAATCAGCAATGCATTGTGATCACTTTTGATTGGTAACACCTCTAGAATGAATGACACATGGAACAAAAGAATCACAAGGAGAAGTATAGTTATTTAACAAATCCGCCACACAAGGAGCACAACCATTACTGCTACACGACTAGAACCTAGTAATCTGACCAAAAGTCGCTAGGAGACTAAGATTCCACCCCTCCCAAAACGCTTGAGTTGCGTTGGTACGCTGAGACAAAGGTTACCAAACTTTATGATTACATTTACATCCTACCAAGAGGCACAAATGATTCAGTTCGCAGAGATTAAGATTGGAACCGCCTCAAATTTTCGGACCACCTTACACAAATTAGAGGTACCTGTGTCCCTAATCGTCGCGATTCCAAGACCACTCTCCCATAAAATCAGATTCATTGAGCAACCCATCGCGCACAATCATCCAAAAGTACGAAACCCTCCCTCCCTCCTCCCCCAATACAACTATAGGGATAAACAAGAAGGGTACCGGAACACGATTGACGGAGCGCCGAGCAAGCGCCCTAGCAAGCGCCATCATCCGCATCCGTGGCGTCATCTTGGGGCTCCTCCAAGCAAACCCTAGCAACTGGCGATCACGAGATGGGGCGAGATGGGAGGGGAGTTCAAGGTGAGAGACTGGGCGAAGGGGAGGGGGCGGCGATCGCCAGTAGACATCACACATCACTACAGCACCACAGAGCAATCATTGCTGGGTCGCTTCGTAGCGTGGGCCTAAATGCGATGAGCCCATAAAGCGGTGGGTAATACCAGGCCTGTTTAAAAAAATGATCAGAAAAGGTTTAATGGTATGGATGATTAAAAAGTCATTCTGCCTCCCTTAATTATCGCGAAATTTTTCTACTCTGAGTCTGATGCAGATATACTTATCTGACCACAGCATGCTGCTCCACTATAACCACCGCGGACCAGGGCATCCAAAATATTTCAGGCCCTCTTTGACTTGGAGGAAAAATAAAAGTTTTTTATATGCTCCAAATCCCAGAGGAAATTGTCATTCGAAGGCTTTGGAAACAAAATATTCAACCCTATATATTTCTTGGAAATAATTACTCTTTTAATAACTAGGGAGGAAAATAAAGGTGAGGTTTATTGTCTTATATATGCATTCAGCCTATCTCTTTCTATTTGGATTCTTATGTTGCATCCAAAAGTTATACTCCCTCCGTTTTAAGTTTACGTTTAGGTTTGGTCAAATTTAGTCTTAATTAATGTTTTTATATACTTAATTATATTAAAAACTAGTTTTTAGAAAGTTAATCAAGTGCATAAAATCATTGATTAAAGCTAAGTTTCACCGAACCCAAACGTAAATTTAATTTGGAACGAAGGAAGTACTTATGATTTCTATATTTTTCAATCCTAATCCTTAATAAGTAATTGATGTTGGTTTAACTTTTGGTGTTGGCTTTGGTCTTTCTCCTCTTTTGATTTGAAATCAGTTTTCAAACGTCACCACGCACAACACATCTACCACGTTAAAAATTTATGTTGTTTAACCACAATCAATTTTCAGAATCATAGTTAGACTTTAAATTTTTTTTATCACAATTAATTTTTTTGTTTAGTCACAATCGGACTTTTCTAATAAAAAAAACATCAGATATAGACAGCCTAGCTACAATATGAATCACAGGCTGCCTGTCTCATGCATTACCCATCAACCGTCGGTGCCCGCTCTGCTCCGCGCATGACACCGCTAGCCCGCCCCGCCGCTGCCATACATTTTGCTGGCGTGCTCTGTATTGTATGCTAACGATGACACCTATGTCCGTGCCACGTTCTCGCTACAATCTTTCTTCAACTGACACTCGGTAACACGAACATCTAATAAAGTCATTCTCATCATCAAAATCTACTCGTGAAAGATTTCCAGTTGCTCATCTTCAGGAGCTCATTCTTCATCTACGGCGATCACCACTAGCAACATTCATGGTAATAACATCTTAGAGGAAGGAGAGAGAGGACAGATCTAATTTCTTAGAAAAAAAAGGTTTTGACGAAGAAGGTGAATAAATAGTATATGCTTTTGAGAAAGAGTGAAAGAAAAAAGTTGAAAAATCGTACAGATGTTTTGTATAAAAACAAGTTTATTTTTTTTAACCCATAGCAACGTACGAACAAGTTGCTAGTTCCTATATGATTAATAGTAAATATGTCGGAGATAAATATTAACGATATCACATGATAGTGATTAGTCGCATAGTAATCACTCTTATATCGCGGTCCAACAAGTGGGCCCATGTAAGTCTCGATCCATACGACCCCATCTTGATGCAGTCAATGCCCCCGCCACTCACTCGACTGATAAAGTAAGAGTCAGGCATGACCCGCCTCGCTCGACCTCCACGAGTGGGGTCAACCACGGCTCGCCTCGCTCAACCCCTGCGGCTGGGGTTGAGCACGCGGTGGATAAGACCTACCACCCTCCACCCATAATAATGACACGCGTGTGTGCACGCACAGTGGCTCTGACACCGCCCGCTGCACTGGCCAACTCTGTGAGTGGTCCATGCCACTTAGACGGGACGGGGCGTTGCATCACTGCACAATGCGGAAGTAACGGAGGAGGAAAGATAGACATGACAGTCATGATGGGTATGAACCCACTCCAAAGAAAATCCGACAAACACAAGCCAACAGGTGCTCAATCCTTAACCCTAAGTCGATCCATGTCTGCCTCGCTCGACCCCGAGTGATAGGGGTCGAGTGGAGAAAAAGTCAACAACCACCCTCTGCTTCATCTTAAATGCCATGACGAGCATACAGTAATAGTGACGAGAGATCAAATCATGTTCTAAACCTACCCCTAGCCCATCATCACCCTATCCGACGAAACAACACACGATGTCATGATGAGGCCATGCTGAGCCATGCCGACGTTGTCTCGGCTACAGTGGCAATGGGACTCGACCCATCAACGGAATAGAGGAGCACGCCTCAATTCGTCAGTACGTATCGACGCGAAGGCCGGACCAGCGGGGCCCATGATGACCGACGACCATGTCACCGACCGAAAACTAAGGAACTCCCTATCCTCGCTTCTCTCTCTCTCTCTCTCTCTCTCTATACCTGTATACAGGCCCAACCCCTTGGACTATAAAAGTAGATGCCTTCTTCTTCCTTAGGGACATCATATCACATCGTTTCACGTCGCACCACACGCACACACCCACGCATTCAGAGACTTGGAGCATGCTCCTCTTTCGGCACTGTTGTATATCCCCCTACAAGTAACACAAGCAGCTACTTGAACTGTACGTAGAACCAGTATACATCCTTGTGTCCACCTCTTGCAAAGCTATCACCAAGTCCAAACGCTCAAGAATTTTTAGGTTAACCTCCTTTACAATCCATGCATGATTCTAAAGATGCAAGAATTGTAGAAATAAAGTCGGCTATAAATGAAAACATGGGAAAACTTTCGACAAAGTGTTTCGGTGCAGGTATGAAAACACATAAATTTGACTTGGGCCTCTTGGTTATTTTTCCTCTAATACCCCTAGGGACGAGGAAAGCATCTTGTGGAAATTTCAAAACATTTGGTGAGATTCCATTCTGCATTCCAAAGAGACTCATAGAAAATTTTTTATAGGCATTGAATCCAATTCTCTAAACATCCTGTACTTTCTACGTTCTATAGGGGATCTAAATTTACGCATTTGCCTTTTCATAATATACTACCAAAGTGCTTATGGGTTGTCACGGGCATTGAAACAACATATATATCTATAGCATCAACATAAAAAAAATGGTAATGATAGAACTCTATCAAGTTGGGACAAATAAGAATTATTCATTTAAATGATAGGTGGGTGATGTCTTGCTCTATGCATTTACAACATGTATATAAAAATTGCACTATCACGAGCAAGATATTGTCAAATATATTTCAGTACGACGTATCTTGTTGCATTACCATCACACGCCAATAGTTAATGTTCTGTGTTTCTATAGACAGCAAAAATTTCACAAGGCAAAATGCAAGAGACAAGAATACGTGCCATTTTAATTTATGAGCCAAGTCCATTTTAGTCTCCTATGAATTAAAGTATGCTTATAGTTCAAGTAGGACAGTGCGTTCATTAATTTTGCCACATGGATAGATGTTGGTGGATGACATGTAAAAGCAAAATTTGTCCAGCATAAAGAACCATTGTAATACTGCAGAGACTCGTCAGTCATGCATCACATGGCAACAGAGCCAATGCCACCTTCTTAGTTCACTTACCATTGTGATCATTTGGTTGAGAGCTACATTTAGAATGCAGTAACTTACATTATGCTTATGCCCAACAAAAGAAAAATATCGGATAAATACTTGGTCGAAAGATCTGGAGAAGCTGTACAACTTTGCATATATGCGGCATATATATACAAACCTCAATACTCGCGAGGCACATCGAGTTTGCATGCAAGTAACAATGTTGGAATATGTTACTCATCTGATCAAGAAACATGAGAATAATTCCTACATTCTATCTAGGACTTTCATTCGCCCCCACCATGCCAGAATGCAATCGACTGGAATTAGCAACAGGCTGGGCCTAGATCACCTGTGAAATAAGCTACGGTGATGCAGCCTTTGGATGGTGTATGGGTATGACTCGGCGCTGTCGTGATCCGACGCTTACGATGCAACCTGAAAAATCATAGCTTTATAAGGCCTTTAAGCGTGATTGATCTCTCGATCAAATCATAAAGGTGATTGATCTCTCGATCAAATCATCCAAAATTGCCAAACAGTCTCTTGCCTTCATGTGTGATAAACCACAGAACAGGAGGCAGAGCATCAATGGAGACTTGAACTCGTGTCTGCTGACCAGTGGCAGCAGGGTCCATGCGAGCCATCCGACGGGAATTCTCTATGCGCTGGTTAGTGAGGATGTGTTTGTTTTCATGTATAGGCTTGGATTGTCTTGGATGCGTCCGTCCAATACAGCGTTTGTCTCACGGTCACATTGGATAGGATTGGCCCGAGTACCGAATATTCGCGCGAGATGCTGAACAGCCGAGGTCAGCCGAATTGGCCGGACAGCGCTGTCCGCGTTGTCCCGCGAAAACGCTCCCGCGCGCGCCAAAAGCTAGGGTCACCGCTTCCGGCAGCTGCTCCAAATTATTAGTACGGAATGGACCAGAAGAAGGATCTTGCGTGGATCCAGCAACACGTACGTAGATAGAATACGTACAAATTTGGACATATATATATGACTGGACGGTAGCTGCAGCATGCACCGTCAATTGATGATAACATAAATCCACAGTTTTCATTTGCTTTTCATGGCAATAATGATAACATAAATCTACATCAAAATCTGCTATCTATTTTTGTGAATGCTCAAAAATATTAGTACAAAATATCAACCTGGATGATTACGTGAACAAAGTGGTAAGATCACCAATTGTGAGAAAGTGGTGATTGTATATTGTCTCTTTCATATCCATGCAAACAAACACCAAACTGGATGATCCAATACATCTTATATCCAGTCTACCACATAAAAATCTGGATCATCCAATCAAACATCCAACCTAGATGATCCAATTCAGAAAAACATGGATGATCCCATCCCATCCAATCTTGACGGCAAGACAAACACACCCTGAAGCTGCTGCTCCCACAGTAGAAGAGAAGGTGGATGGTCGGTAGGAGGCCGCATCGAGGAGGACATCAAAGTGGCATCGATGCGACTGCAACAACAGACAGCTCACCGGACATTGTTCATCTTGCCTGTGTCACACCGGCGGCGAGGGAGATAGGGTGGCGATGGGTTTCGCCCTTCTGCTATCTGCCTGGATTGGCGGACTCATTGTGGCCTCAGCTCAGGGCAGAAGAGGGGTGAGGGCGAACACATTGCGGACTCGGGATGTACGGGCAGAAAATATGAACGTTTTCACCGTGACAACATACGACACCACGGACACGAAAAATTGATGTGGATAACCGCACCTTTCTATTATTTATCTCTATAACTTATTAATTGAGGTGACTTTGTCTAGATCACTTTTTTCGTGTCCGTGGTGTCGTACGAAGTTAGTTTGTTCCGTTGGTGGTTATATCCGTTTCGTACATAAAAACAATCCTACACCTTCACATAATCACATTGGACAATCATTGTTTGTTTCGTCGTTGGTTAGGTTTCAGCATCGACATCATATACATCTTTTGGTCGTCGTTCTCATCGTTGAAGGCGAGAGGCTCACGATGAGAAGATTGTAGGTGCTAGTGAGCGATCGTCCAAGAATAAAACGCATGTTGGAGGTGTCGTGACTTGTGAGGGCTTCAAAGTTGTTTTCCTCCTACGACCTACTCGCCGTCGAGAATTGGATCTTATCATAGCTAGAAAAAAACTAGCGCAAGTTGGGAAGGCGAGTAAAAAAGCAAAGAGACGAACATGGTTTGGTGGTTGGCTGTGGAAAACTAGACATCGATTGTGAGTTCTTGCTGGTGGTGTTTATCCCTTGGTGTAATCGGTTGACTGCAGGTGCGAGCTGGTGTGGCGAGGTGCCCAACTGATGCTTGTTTGCAGGAGAAGCAACCATAGCAACCATTGGTATGGGTACATGGCAAAACCAAGAAAGGCTCCTTGCTAAGGAGGAAGACGAGATTGCTGCCTCGTGATGGGTCAAGGTGAAAGGAAAAGAGGTGTGATCTGGTCTGCACTTTCCAATGAAAATGGGTACAAGGTGGACTGGGCTAAGTGTAGGATGAAGCCGAATTTTTTTAGCAAAGCATCGTGCTTTGATTTGAAATTTGATTGATGCACCGTGTGTCTGATTTCGGAAAGCAAGAGCCATGCATGTTTACATGAAACAAATTTGGAGGCCGGAGATATGTTAGGCTAAGGGAAAAATAAAGCTTATATTTGTTTTTGTTTGTGTTAGTAGATTCAAATTTGTTATGGAGCTAACTTTGAATGATGAAATTCAAACAATGTAGAAAAAATATACAGAAATTAAGTGTAGTTTGTTCCTTAGGAATTTGTTTAAATTAAAACTTATTTCTAATAAAAAAAGATTAATTTTGAGTGACTTTGTTAATATTTCAAAATTGAGGGCATGATAGAGCCTTGCAATCTTCGTTGGTTTATTTTGTTTTTGTTCTCTTCTTTATAAAAAAAGTATGGTACAACATGCTAATATTTATGGTGAGCTAAATTAGTACATGATTCATTTGTTTATAGTAATGGAAAAAATACATTATTATATTACATAAGTTTGTTGTAAATCTTTTTTAAGCCCGTAACAAACGCACGGGTATTTTGCTAGTAGTATTATTATAAGGAGTAGTAGACACGATGCAACACCTGAGATCTTGAAGCAAGACTTTTATAACGCAAAAAGCTGCATCTCCACTCCACGTTAACTTGGGTCTCCAAACTGCCCAAGAGAAGAGAAGCTTTTTGAACGGATAACCAGCAATGCGGTGGCGCCGCGCGAGTGCATGACCTTCCATCCGTCCGCGGGCTACTCTCACCTCGTACAGCCACGACGGCATCAGCTCCTGCGCTAAACTTTCTCACGCCAGAAGCTAGACTAAAATCTGCTTCGCAACCTAGTAGGTGAACTAAAGAGGAGAGAATGGTCATTAATTGGTGCTGCTGTCATAAGATAGAATGGTTGAAACAGGGTTCAGGGAAGGCGAGCAGCCGAGGCTCGGGAGTGCATCTGCGATCGTGAGCAAGCTCACATCAGAAAGTAGTACAACGTTGACAAAACTTTAAGGCCTTGTTTGGATATTAAACAATACACTCCAATCCATATGGGTTGAGAGGGATTGGAGGGGAATTTAGTTCATTTTCCACCCCAATCCACTCCAATCCATATGGATTGAGATTACCCAAATAAGGCCTAAAGGGGAATGTGAATGACGGTGGACTAAAGTCCAAACTGTGGTTTGATTTTACATAAAGTAAATGCTAACAAAGATAACGCAATACTTTCGAACACTAGTTTACCAACTTCATGAGCAATAGACCACGCAGAGGCAGAAAAAATGGGCAGTCCAATAGCAAATGGGACACATGATGAAGGTTTGGTGTCCTGCCTAGGCTCCCAGCATAGAAAAAGGTATTGATCTTGAAAAATATCCTCATCAAAATTTTCAGAACCATACTCAACAACAGAGAGTAACATAAGATCATGCCTTAACTATAATGGCTAAGTCATCACCCCAAACCATTAACCTCTAGGATCAGCTCAGTTACAGACATCTATCAAAAGCTTTGTCCTGCTTAGAAACTCACTCCAGTACGAATACGAGAACATCCAACAGTCATCATCCCAAACCATTAACCTCTAGGATAAGCTCAGTTACAGACATCTATCAAAAGCTTTGTCCTGCTTAGAAACTCACTCTAGTATGAATACAAGAACATCCAACAGTTTGTGCGGGCTATACTTTCAATAGCGTACATACAGTGACAACAAATTGGTAACCGAATTCAGTTGCAAAATTTTACTTCATGTTCTTGGCAGATCTTCATGACAATATTCACCTTCATATCTACATTCTCCAGAAGAACACTATGGAGTTAACTACTTCAGAAGCACAAAATTATGCAGGCAAAAAACAAAGAAAAAGAAAGTTGTTACCTAGGGACTAGGGTGCAATCCTATCATCCTTGTCTAATCCTTTTAATCTGCCTTCTCAGAACGCCTTGCATCACTCTCTAAGATTGAGGAGGACCATATATAAAGTTTAAAGATCCATGGACACAAAAAATGTCTATTTGTTATTGTTAGAGCATACCTGATACATTTTTGGCACCAAAAGATCCTTTTATATGTGGTATACGGTTTGCAACACCACAAATAACAGCAAAGTCTGCTACAGCAACGCCAAAAACGGCAACTGCTCCATTGATGAAGCTGAAGCGGACACCATCCATCGCAACCCTAGTGAAACATAACACAGAAGGTAAGAAGCAGTTAGCCCCAGTTAGATAGCAAGAGCAAAATCTTGAAAACCTCAATTCATCATTACTTCAGCTTCTCTTGATGTATTGCCAATTTAGACTTGTACTGTTCCACTTCTCTTTCAACTTTGCTATCCAAACGGTCAAGATCATTCTCGATGCTGCAAATATTCAGATCTTGCTGCAAAAGATTAAGCAAATTTATCAACAGACAAGTGAAAACCAAAAATAAGTGTAAATACAACAAACCTTGTTCATCTGCTTCTCAATATGTGTTTTGTACTGAAGCCTTGCATTTTCACTTTGGAGATTATGCAGCCGAACATCCCTCTGCTCCTGAATAGGTTGACACAATATTCATGCACGTCAGACTACAACAGGCATAGTGAAAACCTCATTTCTTGAGTAAGTTGAGACATACACTCATTGAAAGTACTCTTGACTTTTTCTTCTCAGAACCTAGAAAAAGGCGAGCGCGCTGCATAGAAATTCAAAGGTAAATATTAATCGCAAATCATAAGCTCCAATCAAAAGAAGAGGAAACAATGCATATATGCCACACTAGTATTCTTTAGTCCTGACTTACAGTAAATCCAATGGTGATCTATGCTACTAATTCGTCCCATCTAGTTGTTGGATGCAGTATACATTTTAGATAGTTAAGATAGTTCATAGCATTAACTTCCGTTATTCAAACTCGGACATGAGGAACACTAACTGGTGACAGATAAACTTATATTTCACCAACAAACCTACTTGAATAACAAAAGGTAGCCCCAAGCTACAGAGGAATTATCATAATAGATAATGACACGAACTATCAATCACATTGAACAAAATAGGTTGTTCTAGTTTGTTTGCCATTTCATATATTCTTTTGTATCAATTATCTCTGTGATGCAAATTCATAATGCCCTCATGATCTGTTAGTTATTTGTTACCAATATAATTTCTACTTAAGTAGTGTGATCCAGTTTACAGCACCATCCCTAGCAAACCCGCGTAAGTAAATCAAGGTCATTAGGAGGTCTAGGTTCACAAGGCCTCCCAAAACAGCAAGAGATATATGCCCGCCAAATCTAGCCAAAGAAACAAAGCCTATTTTTGAAAGCTCAAAACACGTGTAATGAGATTAGGAGATATCTGCCTATACTAACTTATAGCCATTCCAAAAGATGAGGAACCAACACAATGTCATTCAATTTTAATAAAGCAAGAGATCCCTTTACTAGCCTATCCCAACTTGCTTGGGATTAAAGGCTTAGTTGTTGTTGACTTGTTGTTGTATCCCTTTATTCCCTGTCTTGGCTTGGCAATCTACTCAACGGTCAACCATACACCATAAGTACCATCTGATTGGACTGCTTTAGCTAGCTATGGTTTAGTGCTAGTGTAACAATGACATTATGCTCAGGTAGTAATGATAAACATAATATGAGTTATCTAAATTGATTTTGAACATGCAATACATCAAATAAAGTCTGGCATCTCAAAAATGACATGGGACAAGCCATTACAAAGAATATCTTTGAAATAGAAAAACAGAGATCATTCATTGGTATAATTTTTATAGTATAGACATGATTCTACCTTTTAATACGTGTGCATGGTTAAAACGGGGACCAAGCTGTATATGTAGAGTATGATAGATTGTTGTGTTGATTATACTTTTTAATGCTAAATTTCAAAGCAATATCAGGCGTGTACATGGTAAAAATGGGGACCAAACTGTATATGTCGAATAATAAAGTGTACACTGGCCTGGTTTTGTAGCTAGATGTTGCTATATTTTTCACTGAGTGCTCCACTCAGCTCGGACTCCTTGCTGTGCCGAATCATACACACAACATAACTAAATAAAACAAACAGCTGCTCTACACAAATCATAGTTTGCGATGCAATGAATTCGTGGTCTTTTACAGTTCCACAACAGTTCTTCACAATAATCGCTATCATCTATCAAAATATCAATCAATCCCCGTCGTTGATAACCTCCATCGAATTCAAGGAAACAGATTGTAATTCGAAGCGCCTCAGAGTTCCAATCCCTCAACCACGAATTGGAGGGGCCTGTGCCTCACCACCGAATCAAATCACATACGGGAAAATTCACTGAATAAAGCACACAAATCGAAGAATTGCGACCGAAACTACGAAACCCTTCCCTCCCCGAAAACATCGCGACAAGAACTAGTAAGGGAAGCACAGGAAGGGTACCAAAAAGCAATGCGCAGCGCGGCAAGCAAACTCCCGGGCGAGCGCCACGAGCCGGGTTCGGGGCGCCATCTGGAGCGCGCGGGTCTTCTCCCGAGCAAACCCTAAGAGCTCTCCGCTGCGGCGCTGTCGCTGGAAATGACGGCGTGGCGATGGACGGGGAATTCACAGGGTGTGGTCACACATTTAGACCACGACTATCGGTCAAGATCTACACGACCTTGACACGTGACAGCGCTGATCCTAAAGCCGCAATCTCTTCTCCCTTTCGCCTCTTCATTTTTTATTTTTATTTATTTTTACTTTGCCGAAGACTTCAGTTCTTCTTTATAAGGAAATAGATTCCATTAATATTTTTTTGCGAAAGAGGAATTGATATCAAAGCATATTACATCTCTGATTACAAAAACAGTTCAACCAACTTCAACTCCATTGATGGGAGACAAGAAACTTTGAAAAAAAACTATAAATTTTCATCATCTTGGTTCACCATCTCAAACCGATATGCTATGGATTAGAACTCCGATCTGAACAAACACGATCATATCACTATCCATCACCATCGTCCTCATCTCCGATGGAGACGAACTAAAACCCAAAACTTTCACACAAATATAATGAACTTGCCGCTATAAAGCCCATCGCCAAACTCATCGTAGTCTACTTCATTAGATTTGTTGTGGGAGAACATAAATTCGATCAACATCCAGATGGATGTCACCGGAAACCAAGCTCTTGCTAAGAGCAACAACAATGTATTTGTGCTACTCAGGCAATAAGGTGGGCCCTAGCATGAGGTCGATTTTAGTTAAGATATATTCCACAATGTTCAAGTGTCTAAGGGTTAAATAAGATGGGTCTCATCTAAAGAAAAAAAATTACTTTGTGTCACAATCTCTCGTTGCATGCACCTGGAATCTTGCACAGTCACAAAAATAGTATATTTTATTTTCTTACCGGGTTTTTGTTGTTGCCGGGTTCCATAATGGTTTTTGCTCAATTACAAGGCTACAATAATTAATTACTATCAATTTTTTTGCACATTGTGGTTATCCTAACTCATAGCTATGGTAAAAACCCATAACAAGACAAAAGAGGAGTCAGAATACCTTATTCTCCGTCAATGATAGCACCTTCGTCTCACCCCCACCACCAAGACACCGTCTCTTCCATTGCTCCATACCGATGATCTTGATGACCCCACATTCTTCGTTGTACCATTGAAGAAACCTTATATTTAATAAAACCTAATTAAACTAGTAGACTAAGAGAAGGATAGATCCCTGCTCCTCCTCACCATCGGCAAGATAGCCGTAAGGAGAGGAGGAGGAAGATCAGAGAAGGTGGCTGCTTGTTCTTCGTGAGATAATAACCATATTAATTGAATGCCAAGGCCTAGATTTCATTAATAACTTATTATTGATGCAGAAACTTGAGCTGTTAACTGATGTCATCCAAGATTCAATCAGCATCAACGTCGCACCAAATTTGGTGAACTTAAACTCAATATTGATGCTAGTTTTCATGCTAACTCAGGAATAGAAAGTAGGAGAGTAGTGATCAGAGACTATACGAGCAGGTTCATAACTACAGCTCAAAAATTTATGCGTTATGTGATTGATGCCCCAAGGGTTGAGGCTTTAGCGCTAAAAGAAGGCTTGGAGCTAACACAGTGTATAGGATGCAACAAAATCATCGTCTAGATGGACTGTAAGGAGGTCTACGAGACAATGTTGAGAGGAGGTTTCTCACCATCTACAAGGGTAGCGATTTACGATGACTGTAACAAGCTTTGGTATGGCTTTAGCTCTACTTCTATCGGATTTTATAATAGGAAAGCAAACAATTTGGCTCATGAGTTAGCTCAGTTAGCGTTTAGAGAAAAGAACATAACACTGCTATAATTCGACTCTGTAGTGATGGACATCTTTTTTACCTCAGTAGCAGATTATTTGAAAAACCATCACTAATCTGGACTAGGGACACTGACTGTCACTAAGATTTTTAGACAGTAATTTAGTGACAGTTTTGAATGATGTCAGCATAGTCTACCACTAAAATTAAGTTGTCTATTACTATTGGATAAGAAATAAACGATTCAAATACAACCTACCCACCTAACCCTATACTATAAAAGCAACACTTCGCAATTCTGGCCTCCACACACACACACCAGCCGCCGCCAACACCTCCTCTCTCTCTCTCTCTCTCTCTCTCTCTCTCTCTCTCTCTCTCTCTCTCTCTATATATATATATATATATATATATATATATATATATATATATATATATGGTGCCCTCCTCGCAGGCGTCAGCCCCCTCCGCACTGTGACACCCCAGGGTCACTACACTCTTTTTGATCACATGATTGCACCTAATGCTGGTTTAGCAAGTCATAACTTAATTTTGGTTGCATTTCAAATTTATTTGAATTTTGAACTTAAACCAAAGTATGGTTAAGTTGTGAAGCAACTTCAAATTTTTCCATATAACTAGGTGCTATAAAAAATATATGTGACAGTGTTTGACATAAAAGAAATTTAGAAATTTTTCTGAAGTTTTATTCAGAAAGGAAATATCCTAATTAATTCATAGAAGTTTAAATTTTAGCCATCTTTAAATAAATGGCTAGTTCAAATTATTTGGATTTGAGATTTGACACCTATCACATTTTGATCTACACGCTTTAAGAATTCTATACAAATTTTCCCCACTCTATTTGGAACTTGGAGCTATTTTATTCCAATTTATGAAGTGTGGTCGAGACAATTCAAGAAAATGATTAAAACCCTGGCCGTGGGACCCATTTGTCAGCCACTCATCTCTCTCTGTTCTTCTCTTCCGCTGGCACTCGAGTGCCATGCACGCCGACACGCATGCACCGCGTGGCACCGCTTGACCGACGTCCCCAGAGATCAAAACCCGGCCTCGATCGTTGCCCAGACTCCTCCCTCGGCCTCTCCGTTCGTTCTCTCGTTTCCTCCGCGCTCACACTTTCTCCCAGCCTCGTTCTTCTCTCTACTCTGCCCGCCATTGCCGCTAGCAACTTGAACCCTTCCATCCGTCAAAACAATTGCCAGAACCATTCGGTAAAAACTAAGATGGAGGCGTCGTGAATCAAACTGCCACCCAAATCAAACCTCGTCGCAATCCATTTTCTGGTTAGCGAGAATTTGAAGAAAACTCAGAGCTTTTTGTTCATGGCGCCCGATCCATGATTTCTTGAAATTCATCATCCCTGGTGAGTTTCGTGGTTTCAATTCTCTTCTCATGGATGTGCAACTCTTTGACGCACGTCTTTGGCAGGATCTATTTTTGGTTTTTTCCTTGAGGTCATCGCCGTTCAAGTTTTCCTCCGCCGCCGCCATCGGTCATCTTCGGGTTCGTCGGTGATAGCTTGAACCAAGATTTCTCCGACTCTTTGGTGACCACGCCGAGTTTCGCCGAAGTTCTTTGTTGCTCTCCGACCACTCCGTCCAATTCCCCGGTCTTCTCGTCGACTCCGCACCATCGCCGGACCTCTCTGTTCCGCCGCCTCCCGTCACCGAGTTTCTCCGGTGAGCTCCTCTTCTCGTGAACCCCGCCAGAGCACTCGTCCTAGTGTGCTCTATGTTCTGGTGAACACGAAGTCCCGCTTCGGTGAGCACAACGCCCGGCGACGAGCTCCGAAGCCGCTCCAGCGACAGCGCCACCGCGCGCGCTTGCGCGCGAGATTCAAATGAATGAATGCCAATCTTGTAAATAAGTCGAAGTTATAAATGAATTTCCAGAAATTGTTTAAATCTTGTAAAATTCATATCTATATTTTTATAGCTCCTAAAATATCAAAGTAAATTTTTTTGGATTCCTTGTGATGTGATCTATGCATTGAGCATATTAGTGCACCTGTTTTATATGAAAAGTTTTGATGTGTGATTTATTTAGTGTAAAGCTTAATAAATTCATATTCTTAGTTGTAGATTTAGTCAATTAGCATATTAAATTGTTTTAGACTTATTATGATATGATATATCCAGAATATATTTACTTGGCCCTATTTTCTGAACATAAATTAAATATGATTTTATCTTTGAAATGCTTAGAAATGCATTAAAACACTTTCTGTACACTTTTAGGGTTTGCACTTGTGCATAAAAATCATGTTCCGTATGATGCAGCATCTTGAATTTTTGTAGAAATTTATCTTCTGTAATTATTTTACTATAATTTGTTTATGTAGAAATCTTGTTAAATGCATTTTAATTGTTTTGCTCACAATATAATTTTGAAACTTGGTAAACTTGATGTTTATATAAGTATCAATCATCTGTAGATCACTCATGTTCAGTTTCCTAGTAATATTTTACTAAATGATTTATATGCATTTCATGCCTTAATAATCATGTTTAAATGCATTAGGAAATTTTAGTTAAAAATTCTTCTTATTAGATTTACTAGCTTTGAAGCATATGTCTTCTATAACCATGCTAAGGATTAAATTGAATTTATCTATTTCATTTGACATGTGCATCACATATTGTTGTATTTTATATGCATTCCTCTATATTGACATGTCGGTATTTTATAGGAAACGTTAACTCTACTACGGAGGATTTTTAGAAGGATTCCTCGAATTTTTTTACACAAGAAGATCCTAACATCAGTACTAACTCTGTAGTTGAAGCTCAAGGCAAGTCCCGGAACATTCTATTCTCGTGTACTTAATATGATTAAATTCCAGTAATTAAATTACTAGATGTGTATAGGTTGAATGTGCATTAAGTTTAGGAGTTGGATGAAAACCCACCTGCATTTTCTGAATATGTTCTATTTTATTTAGACATGGTATATAGGTACAGGTAGTTAATAGAGAAACTATTATGCTTAGTTGTAGGATCTACGGTACTTAGAATATTAGTAAAATGATGATAGTCACATGGTGAAGTATGAATGTTAAAACTTGGACTAAACGGGTCTGTATTGGAAAGGGCGAAGGCAAAGAACTTGTAAAGTTTTTGTCTTGCAAGGTGGCAGTCTGTTTATGTCAACAACTAAAATTTGAGACGTGGACAGGCCCCGTAGGTGAAAGGGCAAAGATCATGTGCCTTCAGAGGACATGGCTTGCAAGGCTGTTGCCCTATCTGCGTTAACCTAGGACCCGTCCGTTCTTGGCCCTGCTGAGCAAGTATTGAACAGTACCGAATGCATGCTAGTATATAGTAACTAGTAAACTGATGTAGCATTGTCATTTACATGTTAGGCGGTACCCAAACTCTTGGTCATGTGATCCAGTAAGGAGTGGATAGATTCCCGAAGTAGCGTGGAATGGTTGCCCACTCAGGACTTTGGACCCGGACCGGCTTGTATGATGTCTTTGTGAAAAGTTGTCATACGTGTTCTTAAATGATGCGTATGTCGTGTATTTCGGGTTTTCCTAGCTGGTGTAAAACGATTATAATTGCTGTCCCTCGTAGTAATGAGTACCGCTTGTTCACTGAATCACATCGTAGTTTAAGAACCTCACTAATATTAATGCATGGAATGTTTGGATGAAGAATATGATGTTTTAGTGAATCTGAATTTGATTTATTTTGTACTTAATTTAAATTTCAGATTGCTTGTTGTACTTTACATCTTTATATGCAAGTTACCTTACACCATTATAGATACTAGATTGTTCACTAAATTTATTTTTATCCTCTCTGAGCCTATGCATGTCTAGATTTAATACTTGTCGGATAATACTTGTTGAGCTTAGTAGATCAGGCTTTGCCTTGTTGTTGTTTTTATTATTTCAAGTAATAATACTGATGCATATGAGTTACCTTTGGAAGTTCTTTCCTGGGATATTTCTATCCTAGAGCGATGGTTTGCTCACTGGGAGACAGACTAGCCGCTGCTTGCTTGTGTTTTGGCTAGAAGATAATCCGTATGGGCTCGGATTTATCATAATTGCTTGTATCGTCGAGTTATACATTGTAGACATTTGATCACACTATCTTTCACTGTTTTCAAAACTGATCTTGTAATATTTTCGCTGCACTTAACACTTAAACTCTGATGTAAAATAAATAATACTCTTTTTAGATAATTTGAAGTTGGTCGGTTGTTGTATTATCTTGTGTCTGTTTAATCAGCACCTCGGGAACTTCGGTCAAAGGGGGTTGTGACACGCACCCCTCCCTCGGCCCCCTCCGCACCCGCCCCTCATCGGCGGCCCCATCCCCGCCGGGTTGCGCCCTCCCAGCCGACCCTTCCTCGGCGTGGGTGGAGGCGGTAGATCCAGGCGCGGGCGTGGGCGGCGGTGGCGGATCCAGGCGCGGGCTCAGGCGGTGGCAGCGGTGGATCCGTGCATAGGTGCAGGGGGCGGCGGATCCGGTCGTGGGCGCGGGTGGCAGCGGCGGATCCAGGCGTAGGCGTGGGCGGCGATAGCTTTCGACGGGCGATGGCGGATCTTTTTCTTTTTTATTTTTTGTGTTGCAAATTTAATGAAGAAAATTTGTTTGCTACTATAGCTTCTCGTTCGTAGTGATAGTGGCTCAGTGGCAGAATTTGTTTCCGCCACTGAGATCTTTTTTGGCGTGTCATTGTAGGGCGTTATTGTAGTAGTGTATGGATTTGGGTTGATGAGCCTCCAAGCTTTCTTATGCAGCTATATGGTAAACGATGTAACTGTCTTTTATGATCAATGGAGTATCGGATGTGTAAACTTCATGACCATTGATGGGATCCCAAAGGTATGAATGTTTTGGTGATAGATGACAATCATGAAATTATGGATTAATATCTATACGAGTGTTATTTACGTAGGAATTATCTCTAAACTCTACTATAAATCATATGGATGATGGTTGCCTTGGCGATTGATGACAATGACCGCAAGCATGGAGGCTTGTAAGCTTGATGGAGTCCAAGAGTTAATGGAGATGAATCAAAGCTAAGAACAAGCTTTGAAGCAAGTGTTGGGAACACTTGTCTAGTTGTTAGGGCTTTGAGTCCATAGGAAAAACCGGACTATCAAGGGGGTCTAGGTCATTCTCTTAGGTCATGACTAGTCGATGATGTGCAAGGTTTCTCGATGAAATCACAGGCACTAGATGACAGTGAAGAAACCAAGGAGTTATTCGGAGAAGCCGGGAAACAAAGTCAAGCGAGGACGAGAAGTTTAAGCTTCTAGATAAAGTGACCGGAAAGAGGGGTCAATGATGACTGGACTGTACGGTCACTAAGTGGTTTTGTTCGGAGACTACAACGACTCAGCGAGGAATCTGTCTGTGTCAGGATCCATAGAGACCGGACGGTACGGTTTACTAACCAGACGGTCCGGTCAGTATGAGTTACACAGGGCAGAGAGGAAGCCGAAGTCTGAAATGTTTCTAGACTGGAGAGAGAAACGGACTGGACGGTCCGATTAACTGACCGTACGGTCCGGTCAGTACAGGATTTCAGCAAGGCAGAGCCGTTGGAGCTTAGGTTTACAGTGACCGGACGGTCCGGTCAGGCAGTGACCGGACAGTCCGGTCAGTACAGGATTTCAGCAAGGCAGAGCCGTTGGAGCTTAGGTTTACAGTGACCGGACAGTCCGGTCAGTAGGCCCAGAAAGCTGATTTCGTGGAGCAACAGCTAGTTGAAGGTTGGAAGCCTATATAACTTCGTTGCTGGGTTCTTGGAGACCTCTCTTGGTCAGTGAAATTGCTTGGAGCATTTGGTGAGATCCAAGAAGAAAAGAGGAGAGCACTAGGAGGAGATATTGCATATCTTAAGAGTGCTAGTAAGAGTAATATGGAGTGATCTTGCACATCTAAGGCTAGGTGTCCTTGAGGGTGTGATCTAGGTTGTTACTCTTGGTCTATGGTAAGACCGAGACCGGTTAGGTGTTGGTAATCGAGCCTATCGTGATCGGTTGTGAAGGTCGTCACACGTTTGTACACGGTTTAAGCCCACGGGTGAAAGCGGCATCGCTAGTAAGCGCCCGTGTTGGCTCGGGGAGTCCGACAAGTTCTCGAGGGAGGCGAGCTTGTGCCTTGATGGCAGCGGTGACGTGCACCGTGTCTTCACTCCGGGAGTGATTACGAGCTTGTGGGCGAGAACTCCACATTGGTGGCGGGAGGGACTGGGACTCCGACGGGAGTGGTCCAACAAGAAGTAGGAGAAGACGCCATCCTTCCGAGACCTCAGGAAAAAAAAATCATGAGCATTCCTTGACCCCTCTTTAATATTCCACATTTGTGTGCTATAGTTGATAGGATGACTTGTGGCTTGCATAGGCTAATGTGTTTAGCTTCCACATTTTGTACTCATCATGAACACTAACATGTATAGGGTCTTGGCCTACTAGAATTGCTTAGGTTGCAACGATTATTAGGTTCTAGTGGTGTGGAACTGAAGTATTCGAATTTGTGGTCGGCTACTGATTCACCCCCCCCCCCTCTCGGTACGCCTTCGGTCTTTACAATTGGTATTAGAACCAAGTGCTCATCTTTGAGGCTTCACCGCCTTGAGTAAGGATGCCGGGACAGGTGGGGAGTGTTCCCATTTTCAATGGGGGGGAGGAGGGGGACTACGGGTATTGGAAGGCACGTATGCAAGCCTACCTGGAGTCCCTTGATCCGGAGATATGGATGGTGACCCATAAATCGGATGCGGATGTGAACCTTCTTGAATCTGATTTCATTAAGAACAATGCTAAGGCCAAGAATGCTCTGCTCACATGCATATCTAAGGATGTCTTTGCTAGGTTGGATGCTAGTTCCATAGCATATGGTATCTGGACTGAGATTCAGGGCCTCCATGAGGGCACCAGTGATGTCAAAGAGGAAAGATACTATGTGCTGAAGAATAAATATGATAACTTTACTAGATTATCACATGAGAGAGCTAACACTATGTATTCTCATTTTCATGTGCTAGTGGAGGAGATCAATGCACTTGAGGATGATTTCAAGTTGAAGCCTATTAAGGTGATAAGAAGATTCTTGAGGCTATTCAAAGACCCTAAGTATGAAGGATGAAGGATGTACTTGGCAAGATCACTGCCTTTCAAAGCTACCAGTTAAGGATGGATGATCCTCAACCATCCAACCTTGCTCTACAGGCTGACAAGCCAGAATCAAACAAGAGCAAGAAACACAAGAAGAATGCAGTCACTGATGATGATGATGATGAGGGTGACTTGACCGAGGACTTGGCTCTTCTCATGAAGAAGATGAAGGCCTTCAAGAACAAGTTTGCATCCATGTCCAGGGGCAAGTTATTCAATTGTGGCTCGAAGAATCACTTCGTACGAGAGTGCCCAAAGCCCAAGAAAGAAGCATTCAAGTCCCAAGAGTCAAGTGATGAAGAAGAAGAAGAAGATCCCAAAGCCAAGCAAAAGAAGAAGAGGTACTTCAACAAGGACGAGCAAAGGCAAAGGCAAAGCTCAAGACTATAAGACGAAGTTCTCTCGCAAGGCCCTTGTCAGAGAGTGGACAAGTGATAACTCCAGTGACACATCCTCTTCCTCAAGCGATGATGAAGAAGTGGCTGGCCTAGCCATGATCAAGACCACAAGTCCACGAGCTCTTCCTCCACCTCCCACGTGCCTCATGGCCGCGAGCCACCTTGGGGAGAGTGAGGATGAGAGTAGCGACGACAGCGATAACGAGGAGCACAACTGTGCCGAGTTATGGAGTATGCTTGAGCAAGCCCGCGACATCGCCGTCAAGAAATCCAAAATGTTGAATGTGGTAAGAAAAGAGTGTAAATTGGCTAAGGACCGTGTTATTGACCTTGAGAGTGAGCTCAAGGACCTTGTCACATCTCATGATGCCCTAAACAAGAGTTATAACAAACTCAAGGATGATCATGTAGAGCTTTATGAGAAGTACAAGGCCCTTGAGATTACTTATGAGGCCATCAATGTTGAGAACCTTGCCTCTCCCTCCTCTAGTTCATCAATGAGCGATGCTTCTACTATGTGTGATGAACTAACCATCTCGATTAAGGTTTCTTCTCTTGAGCCATTGGTTTTGAAGGAATATCACAAGCTCAAGGAAGACAGGAAAATGGTGATGGACGGATTTGAGAGACTTGCACGTGATAGAGCCATTCACAAGGAGATTCTTGGGAAGAATCTTGTGAACAAAGTCTCACACCGTGGACTTGGCTCATATCTCGCCTCCATCGACATTATCGGGACGAGAGACTCCATTCCCGAATGGGTCAAACCCCTACTCATCGACGACTACTATTGCGAGAGGTGTTGCAAGGATGGCCACACCATTAAGGATTGCCCTATGGTGAGAAGTTCCATTGTTTTGCCTAACGCTAACTTGTTTCATGAGAACACATATTTCAAGCTTTTTAGGAACAAGGATGACAAGGTGAATGCTAAGGCTTTGGGACCACCAAACAAGAAGAGAAAGATCAAGAGCATATAAGTGCCTAAGTGCATAGTTGATCTTGAGAAGTCGACCGTGTACAAGACCTAGATGGTAGTGGTGGTGGACCGAGCGCTTTCATGAAGATCATGTGAAGTCCACCACGAGTGACATGGACCTCAATGTCATATCTACTCATGAGGGAGGTAACCGTGTTAGTTTTTGGTAGTTATAGTGTGTTTTTCCTTCTCTTGCATTGCATGGTAATTAGGACTCCTTTGTGACTAGTATGCTTTGCATCCATATATATGTAAATAACTAAAAGAAAAACACATAAAAATTAGTCAATGTCAAACCCACTCAAGATAGCTATAAGCAAGGGGGAGTGCTTGAGATGGTGGTTTGACTTCTCTCAAGGCAAGGGTATGGCTTATATTGAGTAAGCTTGAGAGGGATTCAAACTTGACATTATTAGGTTTTCTTTGTGTCTTGTTTTAATATTGTTTGCATTCACATGACATGTTTACTTTCATTGTATATGTAAAATGCTTGTTGCATGCATCATATAGGAAACACAAAGGAGGCTTGTCATATTTGGAGATACTTGTGCCTCTTTACCTATATGAGATTACATCTTCATAAGTGTGACCAAAGGAATGGATTGTCCTTCATGCCCATTGAGCAAGCTCTTATAAACTCCAAGGTTAAATCTACTCGCGCGGTTCATTACTAAGGCTCATACATACCAATTTGGCTCTTATTTGTCTTGGTTCTTATTTGCTCGATTCTTTCATTCGGCATTTGCGAAAATTATAAGGCCATAGAGTGCCACTATTTGAAAATGAGTGTTTGAGAGTTTCCTTTATATTCCAAGTGCAGTGTTTATTTGAGTGTTTCGCGAGGGCACTTAAAAAATAGAGAAATTCCTTGTTTCAGCAAAATTTCTAGTAATGACCGTACAGTTCGGTCAGTGGCACTGTGCATAGTGCCTCGGGGAGTATGGTCGTAGAGACCAGACAGAACGGTCCTAGAGACCGTACTGTCCGGTCTGCTCAAAGGCCAGCAGACCCAAAGTTGACCGGACAGTCCAGTCTATAGACCGGACTGTCCGATCACTATGATTGAAAACGCGATGTATTCTTCAATCGTGACCATCGATCTGTCCTTCATTGGATCTCGGCCATTCATAGCGGATTGACCTAGGTCAAAATCGTCAAAGGCCTTTTGGCCCCTTCCTTGTTCCCTTCTTTCGTCGAGTCCATGCCGAGAACCTCGCCGACGCCGCGTGCGCTGCCGAAGTCGCCGCAAACCATCGCCATCGTCTCCGGCCTCGCTGACCTCGCCCGCGTCGACGCTCACTCGCCCCTGCCGCGCAGGCGCAGCAGCACTCTCCCGCGCCCTTGACCCTAGGCACCGCTGCTGCCCAAGACCGAGCTGTCGCGCCTCTAATTGCCGCCGCAAGCTCAAGCCGCCGCCGCTTGCCGTCGACCCGCCGCCGGCCTTCACCTCCTGCTCCCTTCTACTTGCGCGCGCACACCAGAGCTAAGCCAAGTTCCATCAAAAGTTGGGCAAAGTTGCCACTTTTCCTTCATCCATTCTCGGTGACTGTTCATCGGCGTTCCCGGTGATCGATTGTGACTGTTGCGGTTCTTGACTGCGAATCCTCAGGGTATCATGACATTATACCTTTTCATCATATCATGCTCTGAAATTCGAGTAATTAGTTGAATTGATGCAATTAGATTGACTACCCATGATTAGTTGCATTAATTAGCTAATTGACTCAACCTAGGCTACAATTGATTCCATGCCTATCCGTTAATCACATGTCTAGGGTTGTCTCCTATTTAGTCTGTAGTTAGACTTATTGCCTATTATTTGACTGTACACTAGATGACTCGCACCAGCCACATATAGTCAATGATCACTGTTGTTATATTGCTTTATTTGTTCAGTGATCATGTCCTTCATTCAGTGCTAGGATTTCTATTATGCGTTCTTTATTAGCGGTGCTTTGCTTGTAGATTCATATAGGATTCTATGCTCATCCTATCTATGCCTAAGTGCGTGCAGTGACAACAGTCAGTAGCAGAGATGGCAGGGTCAGGATAGGACAAGGGCAAGGGTAAGATGCCTGAGAATCCAAAGAGCAAGAAGAGGACGAGGCTGGACACAGAGTCAGAGAGAGCCAGGAGATTAGCTCAGCACTTGGATGCCATGGAGCAGTCACGCAGGATGCCTGGATCACTGTTGATCACAGGTACTCAGACAAACGACCAGGGTCGTAGGAGGAGCACTAGGCAGAGGATCATAGGGCTAGAGCTGTACACAGGGATCAGGTTGCCACCGTGGGCACAGGCTACTCCGACTTCCCGCCAGGGGAGGTCGTCGAGACCTGCGGAGCAGGGATCCTTCAGACAACAGAAGGAGTCAGAGGAGGAGGAGGAGACCTCAGAGTCAGAGGAGTCAGAGGAGGACGAGCTTGAGGAGACTGAGCCAGCACAGCCAGAGCAGACAGGACCCCAAAGGTCAGCTCATCAGGTAGGAGATCCGAGGTGCACCTGTGCAGTGTGCACGAGGAGGCTGCAGAGACTCGTGGAGGCAGTCGGAGAGCCAGACATACATAAGGTTCCTGCAAAGGACCTTAAGGCACTACGTCTCGTCTCCTTTGAGCAATGGGTTCCAGTCTCCAGAGACCCCGCTGCAGAAGAGAGGTACTAGACAGGCCTCTAGAGGAGGATTGGAGAGGGTCTAAGACGTTACCTTAGCCTGAAGGGCAAGGACAGACTGTTTGTGCCGTAGCAATACACCACCTACGAGGCCATGAGGAGGGCCATCGGCACAGACTTGGAGCAGTACTTCACGTACTTGCCAGGGCTAGCAGAGCTAGTTACTGCTCCATACAGGTATAGAGAGAACATAGTCCTAGAGTTTTATGCCACACTGTGGGTTGCCAGAGACCGCTCAGAGATCTGGTTCTTGTTCAGAGGGTAGCCATAGAAAGTGACTAGAGAGGATCTAATAGCTAACCTAGGGCTCCTGGCTTCAGACTTTCAGCTATACAGGAGTGCCTATGGGACCCTCGCTCCACCCCGCAGACCACAAGGAGGGAAGCTTCCCCCAGACGATATGGTGTCAATTCCCTTCCCACCACCACACACCCCAGGCTTTAAGAGAGGCCCTGCAAGACTCACCACAGAGGCCAAGGTGGTTAGAGCGATAGTCAGCAGGACTATCATTCCCAGGTCTGGCTACAGAGAGGAGTTCACTCTACTTCACCAGTAGGCAGTGACAGCTATTCTGAGGAGACAGTCGTTTGACTTGGCTGATTTACTGATTGGTGAGATAGAGGAGGTTATCTCTGAGAGGGTTGGAGGACGTCACTTGGTCTATTCTCTCTATATTTGCTATCTCCTGAGGAGGATGGGCCTAGTGACAGAGGAGCAGTACGACGCATTCCCTGAGGTGACCACCAGCTGCGCACCTCGAGTCCCCAGGGGATCGCAGTCAGCATCGAGTCAGCAGACAGGGGAGGAGGAGCAGGAGTCACCGCCAGTCCCTTATGAGCAAGCAGCTCATCCAGAGACAGTGGTTCCTGAGTCAGCCAGTACAGGAGCACCTCCCCAACCGACAGGTACTCAGTCAGAGAACGCTATCACTGTAGCAGCTCTTGCAGAACGTCTGGGTGAGTTCATCCAGAGCACAGCTGAGGATAGACGTCAGGTAATGGAGGTCATCAGGGGACAGGCAGAGCTTTAGAGATAGCAGATGATGTTGTTGACTACACTGATGACCCAGATGACCGAGTTGACCTAGAGGCAGGCAGGTCAGTAGCCAGGAGTTTCAGCACTTCCATAGTTTTAGCAGCTGATGACCCAGACAGGACCCTTCACTGCTATGATGATGGCTCATTCCAGTGGGTTGTCACACTCAGGGGTGTTACCGATAGGGGGACCAGGACAGACTTTCTCTCTAGTGACTCAGCTCTCCCCCGTGTCAGGTTTCTCAGTCTCTACGTTGTTCTCTTCACCTGCACAGTCTACAACTTCGCAGAGGAGAGTACCTACCACCTCCCAGTAGCAGCCACCAGTCAGGAGTCTGTTCTCAAACATAGTGCACACCACTCGTGCAGACTCCCAGCCAGCCCCAGAGACAGGTACAACTCCACCCTCCACTGCTATAGTCAGCACTCTCACACCTCAGGTAGCGGAGGATCTGGTCCGCCGAGGCTACACTCAGGAGGACGTGGATGACCTTACTCTTCTCCAGGCGACTGTTACCGAGGAGACACACACAGTCCCACTAGCAGGGCAGGACAGAGGGTCTGAGTCACTTGTAGACCTTCACTTCTTCGAGTAGATGGATGCTCAGGCGGCACAGGCTCAGGGAGCAGAGCAGGATCCAACACAGGAGCAGCCAGGAGCAGAGCCCTCAGAGGACATCGCTGCACCACTTCCTTTGACCATGAGCGCATAGATATTCACTTTTTCGCTTTTTTGTGCTTGATGCCAAAGAGGGAGAAGTATCATAGGTCTAGGGGGAGTTGGAGTGTGATCCTGGTGCGATCAAGAGTAGCTTGTGTCTAGGGGGAGCATACGTGTATATTGGTTTTGGGAGTTAGATACATTTGGATCTTATTTTGATGGAGTTATTCGATGTTCGTGGATTTTGATGGGTCATGGTTTTCATTCACTTGTGTTTGACTTATCTTGATCTCACTTGGTTTATTTTCATACATAGTGCTTTGTTTTCCTTAACTATCATGTATGCCTGTGTATGATTCCATGATGATGATTGCTTGTTCTTAATTCTTATGCATTGCCATGCTTACCTGTTGAATTTCATCATTCATGACTTGCAGTACATGTTTTTATGTTTTCATTAATATCTTCACATGCCATGCATGCATATCATCTAGAGTGCACTTTTCTTTCTTATTCCTCTAAGCTCTTGATGACGCTTGTTTGAGTAGGACCTTGTGCGTTTCTCTCTTATGCTTTTGAGGTTCCTCTTGATCGTAGTGTAGCTCTTTTAGCCTTGTTGTTTATTCATAAGATTGTGTTAAGTAGTGGTTGTCATCAATCACCAAAAAGAGGAAGATTGTAAGCTTCATGACCATTGATGGGATCCCCAAGGTATGAATATTTTGGTGATAGATGACAACTATAAAATTGTGAGATAATATCTATATGAGTGTTATCTATGTAGGAATCATCTCTAAACTCTATTACAAATCATATGGATGATGGTTGCCTTGGTGATTGATGACAATGACCGCAAGCATGGAGGCCTGTGAGCTTGATGGAGTCCAAGAGTTAATAGAGATGGATCAAAACTAAGGACAAGCTATGGAGCAAGTGTTGGAAACACTTGTCTAGTTGTTAGGGCTTTGAGTCCATAGGAAAAACCGGACTATCAAGGGGGTCTAGGTCATTCTCTTAGGTCATGACTAGTCGGTGATGTGCAAGGTTGCTCGGTGAAATCACAAGCACTAGGTGACAGTGGAGAAGCCAAGCAGCTATTCGGAGAAGCCGGGAAACGAAGTCCAGCGAGGACGAGGAGTTTCAGCTTTTGGATGAAGTGACCAGAAAGAGGGGTCAATGGTGACTGGACTGTACGGTCACTAAGTGGTTTTGTCTGAAGACTACAGCGACTCAGCGAGGAATCTGTCTGTGCTAGGAACTATAGAGACCGGATGGTACGGTCTACTAACCAGACGGTCCGGTCAGTATGACTTGCACAGGGCGAAGAGGAAGCCGAAGTCTAAAATGTTTCTAGACTAGAGAGAGAAACGGACCGTACGGTCCGGTCAGTACAGGATTTCAGCAGGGCAGAGCTGTTGGAGCTTAGGTTTGCACTGACCAGACGGTCCGGTCAGGCAGTGACCGGATAGTCCGATCAGTAGGCCCAAAAGGCTAATTTCGTGTAGCAACGACTAGTTGGAGGTTGAAAGCCTATATGACTTCGTTGCTGGGGTCTTGGAGACCTCTCTTGGCCAGTGGAATTGCTTGGAGCATTTGATGAGAGCCAAGAAGAAAAGAGGAGAGCACTAGAAGGATATATTACATATATTGAGAGTGCTAGTGAGAGTAACATGGAGTGATCTTGCTCATCTAAGGCTAGGTGTCCTTGAGGGTGTGGTCTAGGTTGTTACTCTTGGTCTATGGTGAGACCTAGACCGGTTAGGTATCGGTGATCGAGCCTATCATGATCGGTTATGAAGGCCGTCACATGTTTGTACACGGTTTGAGCCCACCGGTGAAAGGGGCATCGCTATTGAGTGCCCGTGTCGGCTCGGGGAGTCCGGCAAGTTTTCCATGGAGACGAGCTTGTGCCTTGGTGGCAGCGGTGACGCGCACCATGTCTTCACTCCGGGAGTGATTACGGGCTCGTGGGCGAGAACTCCACATTAGTGACAAGAGGGGCCGGTACTCCAGCGGGAGTGGTCCAACAAGGAGTAGGGGAAGGTGTCATCCTTTCGAGACCTCGGAGAAAAATCATGAGCATCTCTTGACCCCTCTTTACTATTCCGTATTTGTGTGCTATAGTTGATAGGGTGACTTGTGACTTGCATAGACTAGTGTATTTAGCTTCCGCATTTTGTACTCATCATGAACACTAGTATGTGTAGTGTTTTGGTCTACTAGAATTGCTTAGGTTTTAACGATTGTTAGGTTCTAGTGGTGTGGAACTGAAGTATTCGATATTATGATCGGCTACCGATTCACCCCACTCCCCCTCTCGGTACGTCTTCGGTCCTTACAGGATGACTTCCTTATTTTTAAGTAGGTGTCTACAATTGGTTAATGTGATTATTGTGATTTGGTTTTAGAAGAAATGGTTTTGAAAAAACTAAGAATCTGTCATGTCCTACAGTCTGACGTGAAAGAGATCTCGGTCTATGTTCACCGGAGTTTTGTTGACCGAAATATATGGATGTCCCTTCGGAAAAAAAATGTAGATGTCATTAAACAATTCTCTATTTCATGGCATCTCATAATTTTTGAGTTAATGATAAAAACAGATCTCTCAATGTATAGTTTTATCTCATGATTTTATATGTATGTATATGGTTCAAATGTTTCATCTAAATAATTAACAAGAATTAATAAATATATACCGATAAAACTCAAACATTTTTAAGAGTTTTATTCTAGTTTTAATTTGGTAACCAAAACATATACATGCACTTTCACTCCCATAAAACAAGAATTAGTTTTGCTTTCCTAGCATAACATTTATTAAGAATCAGACTCAAATAAAACTATCATTGAGATTAGACTTAGACGCAAAAAAATCTGATAATTGCGCATCGATCTATCCGTCCAGCAGCATTATGCCGACTTCGAATTGCTCCCATGCTGCTCCAACAATTGGAATGCCCTTAATTGCCACCAATTCTGCTGGAGGAATGAAACGAACCTTTTCATCCAGTACATATATCAAGAACAAAATACCTGGGGAAGTGAAGCAGAAGCCAAATCGACCGCTTGGCAAGGTGAAGGGGTGGCTTGGCGACCTGCGAATTCACAGAGTAAGTCCTAAAAAAAATTCCACCTGTCGGGGGAAGAAACCCTCTGACGGAATTTTGCTAAGGAGAAGAGCCCCTCACACAGGCCGAGAAAAT
Source organism: Eleusine indica (assembly GCA_030378355.1). Taxonomy (NCBI): domain Eukaryota; kingdom Viridiplantae; phylum Streptophyta; class Magnoliopsida; order Poales; family Poaceae; genus Eleusine; species Eleusine indica. Next base: position 3,817,151 of record CM059499.1, on the reverse strand, counting down.
CCCCAAACCCTCCTCCCAACCACACACAGAGACTCAGCTGGCCGTGTGAGCTATGACACGAATCTTTATCTATGCTTTAATCGGGAAGAACGAGGGGATCTTTTTCTGGGGACAAACCCCCGCGCAACGCATCGAGTAGATCCCAGGGATCGAACTCGGGCGGGCGAGCTGCCATCCCGGCGCTCTACCACCGAGCCACTGGTCAATTACCTTCTGCTCCTTGTTAGTTAGCGAAACTTGAGCTCTATATTACAGTCCTTTGTTTAGGGTATTTTATTTCTTAATTGTTTTCAATTTCTGATACGCAGGGATGTTGATAAATTCACTAGATTCATGAATGGATTCGGTTTGCTTTTTGGGTTTTTAGTATTCTTTGTTGAACCTTGCAAGATCAAAGGAGGAGGATGTAGCACGAGCAGCCACAATGGTCTAAGCGGTCGAATCATTGCTCAAGGTCGTTGCGCATAGCATGGTTCAAAATCCTACAGCGAAATGAAATTAAGAGTTCAAAGTATCATGATTTGGGCGTGGTTTCATCTTATTTGGATCTGATTCAAATAACCCTTCGTACTTATTATACTCAACTTCAAACTCTGCAACTTTGAACTTGTATGTGAGAGCGGGAGAAGGAGTGGGAACAAGGGGAGCAGGGGAGGAGGCGCCCATGGCGCAGATGAAGAAGGTATGAGCAATTTCGACTCCTCAACTTTGAACTTGTATGTGAGAGCGGGAGAAGGAGTGGGAACAAGGGGAGCAGGGGAGGAGGCGCCCATGGCGCAGATGAAGAAGATATGAGCAATTTCGACTCCTCTTTCAGCTGTGGATTGAAGCAAAATTGGTCGGTTCCATTGCTTTTCCCGTCATGTCACGAATCTGATTTTCTTTGTCAAGTCGGAGATGGATTGTTTGGAATTATTAGAGATTGTGATTTTGCTGTTTTTGTGGATGCAATTTCCTAGGTATGATGTGATTGAGTTGCTACTGTTCTGCCTAATTCCGCACCTCCATGAGTAGTAATTCCGAATAAGTCGCTCTCAGGCCCAAATCGCTTTTGGCGTATTACCCACTTTGTCCAGTCCCACAGCTCACCAATTGCCAATCCCTGCATCTTAGTACATTCTGAACTCTGAAGTTGTGCCTATACCTGCATTCTATCTCTGCACTGTGCTTGTTTGTCCTTGCAAGTGATCCGCACAAGAATCATGTCATTAGGCAATGAACAGATACTGATCGCATCCAAAAACTAATTAAATTAACTTGCAGACGTATTACAGACTGAGACTATTATTTTGATCTTGAAGTAATTAGTTTTCTTCTCTAGGATTCAGTAGGAGTTATCATATCAGTAATTGTGAATAATTTCATGTGTCAAATGGTGGAGCTAATGGAAAGTTTGTACTATAATATTATCATGGAGTAAACAGTTCTTCATGTATATAAAGCTATGTTCATATTTCATTAGCGTTCTATCACGCTCTAGTTATAGAAGAGTCCCTGAAAGATGTTTTGGCGAATGGTAACTAATCACCTATGTTTCTGCAATGAGGGTGGACCGTATATTATCAACTGAATATTCAGAGCACTTATGTCCACCTCTGTGTTTGACCTTGGTTTCATATTTTTTTTAATTACTTCTTGATCAGGTTTATCTCGTGTAACTGTCAGCATTGTGTATATATTTCTGAGCTGTCATCCATTTTTTCTTGATAGATGCAATTCTATATTTTTACTTGATGCCATTAGGTTTAGAAAGTTCTGAGTACATCATTCCAGTCGCTTCTGGGATTTAATTGTTATGGTGTGATGCTTATTATTTCTTATGCATGGTCACAAAACTTATTCCATTTACTTTAGGAATTATCAGTTTTCTTTTATAGTTTTTTTTTCTTTTGTTAATCTGGTGCGACAATCTGTAGGGGTCGTCATGCATAAAAAATTACAGACGAGGAGGAAGATGTAGAATGCCTCAAGGAGGGGAAAGATGCCCCTGCTGGTACAGGGGGAACACGTTTGCTTTCATAGCCTTCATGTGAGCCTCTTGTAGACAATTCAGAGTTATTTCTAAATATTTTAGTCTCCTTGTATCAGTTACTACATGTGTTATTATTTGCAAAACTTCGTTATGTCTTTGCAAGTTGGTTTACGGAATCACTTGCGACATTTTTTTCTCATGTTTAGAATAATTTATTTAACTATTTCAAATGTGTGCCCTTTTACATGCCTTGTATATAATTTGTCTTGTCTGTTGGTTCACCTAATCAAATGCAGTAGAAGTTCTACCAATTTCGGTTTTCAACAAAATCTATCACCATTTGATGGGCAACTTTCGGAGGCTGGGGAAGGTTGAGCCTGCCGATATATTGAATCTAGTCCCAGTTTATCTTAAAAGATAGACATAGTTATATATTAGGCTTATTCATCTCTTTTATCAGCTGTGGTAACACAAAATTATTGTCTTTTGTGTGGACTCATTTATATACCTTTTTTCTTTTCCATTCTCTTTCACCGGTTAGTGACTTGGGGTAGACTATTACTCACAGTTTGATTTACAGAATGTTTTGCGTCAACTAATGAATATTGAGCATTCTGAAATCGAAGCAATATGCTACATTTCCCTGTACTGGTCACTTTTTTAACTACATTTATTGCATGTTTGTTAGAGTAGTATTGCTATTTTCTGAAGAGACAAAAAACAGTGTCGTTGGAAGTGACTAACTACAAACTTTCATGATGGGTTAGCTACTGATTATTTTGTCCGATGTCACATCGTCTTTGCATGATTCTAAGAAAACCTAGCATTGCTAGCTCTGTAGTCTAGGCATAATAATTTCTAATGTTGTGTTACGTGACCTTGTATGAATTCATAGTTGTTTGGACATTCTGAAATCAAAGCAATATGCTGCATTTTACATGTATTGGCCATTTTTTCAAAAAAGGACTTGACCAGGGGGAGAGACGTCCCCCTGATATTCGCCCTAAGAAGGTGTCGCGGTTCGAACCTGGGTCGGATAGGGGTTCATGCCCCTGGAGCACTTCGCTCTAACTGGTCGCACCAGGAAGACCTTGGCTTATTGGCCATTTTTCGAACTTCATTTCCTGTCTAACCAGTTAGCAATCACTCTAGGCTTAAGGAGCTAATATGTTATCAGTTATGTTTTGTTCACCTATGTTGATATGATTTGGTTCAATCATGTGCAGACTATAGATCAAATCAGGCAAACATTTCAGAAGAAATGTGTTCAGGCGAACTGTCAGGGACTTAAGGGATGAGGATCTGGGTTTCTCTACAAGCAGCAGAATCAAGATCCGATAGAATACAAAAATTAAGGGATGAGAAACTACAACCACAAGCTTGTTGAGCTGTTGCAGGGGTAAGCTGATATTCCATTCACGTATATGATTCAGTAGTTTCCATTCGAATCAATACGGATGCTTTGGCTGCTCCTTTGCAGCTTAACAAAATCTTGAAAAATAATGGCCAATTCGCATGAAACCTAGAGACAGATAATGTTCGAGGTGAACTCGTTCACCCGCCCTGGCTATGGTAAATTCTGTGATGATGCCTAGCGTCATGCATATCTTTATTCTGTCATGGTCCCGCTTCATATGCTATGTCAATGCTCAGAAAGCATATATTGAACCTCTTGATGGTTAGTTGTCGAAGTTCATTCTTTTTTTTCTCTCGAAAACATAAGAGAGTTGCGCTTTATTATATTAAAAAGAAAAAAGGGTAAGAACCCGGTATAACACACACACAGTCGAAGTTCATTCTAACTGACACCATCCGGTACCCCCAAGGGATTTCATCAATTACACCTGATAGAGCTGGTGCACCAACTTTAGCATTTATTTGCCATGACTGGTATACTACACTGTCGAAGTTTTCGAACAAGTGGGTGGCTTTCACCATAAGAAATTCCATCAGAAGTGTGACAGTGCTATGGATGAAGCAAGGAGAAGAACAACAGGAAAAAAGAAAGGTGGACATCTTTGCAAAAGAGATGGGTAAGAAGATTACTACTTACAAGAGAGTAGAGAACAAGGCCATCGAGACCAAGCTTTCAGATTTTAGGCCTGATGCCATGCGGTGCATGGATCATCTCTCAATAAGAAGGAAGAGGGTTGAGGCAAGGAAGGCGAAGCATCACAGTTACATGAGAGACACACATGATGGCACTCACTCACTCAACAGGTTCAAGATCGGCCTCGCCAGCATTTTCGAATCATTGACGGCAGTGAGTTCTGAGAGGATGCAGACAAACTATATGAAACCTCCAACTCAAGATAGTGCCAAAGATTCAAAGGAGGCTACCGAAAAATGGCCGGGTGTGGAGGGGCCATATTCACAAATCGCGGTGGATGCCACTTGAATGAGAGAGTGATAGGATCCAGTAGCTAACATTTTTTGTTTGGTGGCTATTTAGCTTTATTGAATGAAATTCATAATTGGAAGCTTTAGGGGAAAGACAATTGTTGAAATGTGAACACTGGTTTTGTTTACCTTTGCTGAATGAAATTCAGTCAACATTTTTATTTTGAATTTTGCCAATATGGATAATCATTTACCATATATGTAACATATATGTAATATCTGATATTTATATTAATTATTTTACTTTAAATTTTAATAATAACATGCATTTTTATTGTTAAATATATTTTTAGAGCAAGGAAAGCACGTGCGTCATACGTGCAAAGTACTAGTCACCTCAAATGGTATTTCACCTGATTCATGAATCACTTAGTTCATTTTGCTTTAAGAATCCGAATTTAGGATTTTTGCCAAACGTTTTCAGAAAATTAGAATGATTTACTAGAGAAATATTTCAAAAAAAAATTTAAAATATTTCTGATTCAAGATGAATCTAGAGCTATATCAAATACACACTTAGCTACTGACAAATACAACCATTAAAAAATGTCCTGAACAAATTTTACCTTAACTTTTCAGCCTGGCCCAATACCAGTAAATGGAAGCCGGCCTTTACGTCTAGTCTGACCCAACAAGGCCCGCTCACCTTTCCTCCCCCAACCTTATCCATTCCACACGCGCACCTCAACTACCAGAAGTCCAGAACGCCGTTGCCGCCGCCGCCGCCGCTCGCTGCCGCCGCCGCCGCCGCTCGCTGCCGCCGTCGATAGATGCTGTACGCTGGACCGCCACACGCTACGCCGGCCACCACTGCACCAGTCGCGCCGCCCGTTCGCCCTGACTCTGGCATCTGAGCAGACCGGGCCGCCGACGCCTGGAACCACGTGCGCGTCAGGAAACCTGACTGGCGCCCGAGACTCGCCCGATACCCGACGTGCGCGGGCCGCAAATTTCACCCTCGCGGCCTCACTCGTCGCGTAGGAGAAGCTTCAACCGCTCCTCGCGGCTTCTGCACCCGCACTAGAGATTATCATATTCGAGTTTGGATCGATTTCTTCGTTCGTTGGTAAGCAAGATCTTTTCTACGAGTCCGTGTGCCCTTCGATATTGCAGGCTTTCCTTTGTGAATTCGTTTGCGGCTTAGCACCCTGTCAATCCAGATCCGCGAATCCGACCTGGTCATCAATCCTCGTTCTCGTTATTAGGATTCAAAATTTTCGGCGGATTTTATTGATCTCGCTAGTCTCAAATTACCTCTTTCGCAGGTCCACTCATCGATAGCCAATATGGCCGCCCGCTTCCTGTTCCAGAAATTTCCCTCCAGGATGTCTGGATCGAAGAGGCTTCTCCGCTCATGTGAGTCTGCTTCTGCTAGTGCCGGTGCTCAGGTCACCCATGCTGCTTCGGTACGTGCGAATGTTTTCTTTGGGTGATGGGTACCTGCTTTAGGAGATTCACTGGATTTTGTAGGCGTGATTGAATTTGATGCAATGAAAGGTTTCATCTTGTTACATCCCTTTTCAGGAAAGCAGCATTAGGACCCTCACCGATCTTTCCAACGGTGCTGCTGTTCATCCTTGGACTGCGGTTTCCAATAACGGTGGGATTCGAGCCTGTGTAAGTATCTACCTTTTCTTCATCATATTCTCCATTGCTGAAGTTTCTCCTTTTTATTCTTGAAAAAGTTGCAGAAATTTAAAATCTTATTAAAATGTCATCGGTGAAAATTCTGATCTTGTTACCTCCCTTTTCATATGAAGAGCATTAGAGCCCTCACCAATGTTTCCCATGGAACCGGTTTCTGTCCTCGGATAGCAGTGCGCAGTAAGAGTGGGATTCATGCTTGTGTAAGTATCTACCTTTTCTTCCAACGAGTCTTTTTTCTTGGCTATGTTGTGACTCACCTTTTCTTCACTCTATTCTCCATTGCAGAAGTTTCTCTCTCTTTTTTTACCTGAGGGTTGTTGAAATTATAGATTTTTATTAAAATGTTATCAGTAAAAGTTCTGATCTTCCTAATTCCCTTTTCAAGAGGATAGCAGTAGAACAGTCAGTAATCTATTATGTCACCGTAGAAGGGTAGAACCCAATTACTGTGGGATTCTTGATGTAATAAGTAGCTAAATGTTTTAGGATGTTATAGGTGTAAAGCATTCAGGATGTTATTATGTGGTCAGCATGTGTAAAGCGTTTTTTAGTGAACCGGCATGAGTCAATGCCAAATTCACTATATTAGGGTAGTTTCAACCTATTTTTTGTTTCTTTGGTAGTCTGCAACTGATAAAATTTGCTTTGCAGTTATGTTGGATGTTAGTGCTAGTTGCTTCAGTTTATTGATCCCATTTATGCATCTTCAAGAATACAGGATTTTAGCATGGCATTATTACCTCCGTTTTCTTCATTCTAGACTTGATTGCAAGTAGGGGTGCAATTTTTTGACCTGAGGGTTACCTATCAACTGTAGTTCAACCAACAAAATTAGTTTTCCAAATTCAGCCTACCTTTTGAAAAAGCTATTATCATTGATTATGCTAAAGAGGTTTGGAAGATGCCCTCTTGGGTCTCTACACACCTACTTGCAAGTGATCGTGCTGATTCCTGATCCTACGAGCAGGCATTTGTAGATTCTGTTGGAGGAGAGAAGCGAGCTTTCTCGTCTGATGTTTCTACCAGAAACAGAATTTCTCGGAAAGCTAAAATGGCTACTTGGGCAGCAGAATGGGACGCTAAATCAGCTGCTTGGCAAGCTCAACAGGCCACTTGGAGGGCTGAAATAGAAGCGTAAGTTTTACTCGCAAAATTTTTCTTGATGGATCTTGGATGAACGGGTCTATATGGTTGAAATTATGAATGTTTGTTCTCTGTTTCTTATTTTTATGTTAAATGCACCTGAGCTTAGTTTGTCGTCAAAATTACTCACCTTATTGTAGATATATGCACCTGAGCTTAGTTTGTCGATTATTGCTATTATTCCTGGTTTTAGGAAACAATTGTGAACTTCAATTTTCATTTTAACTAACACAATTAACTTGGGTCCAATACAAATATGCACAGTAAAACACATCTAACTTTAAACATTACACAAGAGTTCTGTAATAGCTCTTTTTATACTTTAAAAAAGTAAGTCTGTCTCATTTGAGTTTGCACAAATTCGTCAAAGATGTAGTGATTGTTTACATTTTGAATCATGCAACCAAGTAAAAGAATATGAACTGTACTTTTTTTTTTTTGCAATCACACACACAAAAAAGAACCATTGTTTTTTTACCTTTCAAACCACCAGCAACATAGTCAAGGAATATGCAAACGGACAGACTTAATAGAGGTTTATATTTGTTTTATATATATTTCTTTTCTGTTTTTCAGGAAAACTGCTGACTCTAACAAATTTTTGAGGGCACAAGCCTGCTTGTGGGGTTTTACATGCTTTTGTTGGATCTTTGGAGACTTTTTAGAGGACTGTGCAAGATCCTACAATGGCAAAAGCAGTTCTGCTCATGCTTCAAGTTGTGGCAACTGAAATTCGGTGTTCAACACCTGCAGGAATCCGACTTTCCGCACTGTATATAAAATAATCAACCATTGCGGTTCATATACCTATTTATATATAGGGTGTGACGTGTGAGATTGACTTTACGGAGTTTTAGTGATTCATAAACTACGAGTGGTGGCTGTAACCTGTTAATTCTCTTTTAAGTTGTGGAATGAGCAATATGCTCTGGATCCGTTGAAGAATGGTTCTGTTGTTGGAGAAAGGTTGCACGTCCTCTAAACACCGTCTCTCGGCTATCCCGTGGTCGGGACGGCTAAGGCCCTCCACAGTGAGGCATCGACACCGGTGCCCAAACAGGAGAGAAAAGGCTATGGGCTTCGCTCCTACATTGTGTGCTGTGATGCCGATGCTAGAAAAACTGAGAGCGGCGCAAGTAGTTGCGCCGATGCCCGCGCCCTGCTGTCAATTGAAAAATAGTTTTTAACCGTAGTTTACCGCAATTGAGGTGAAGAAAGAGAAAACAAAGCGTTTGACAAATTGTTTAAACAACGTGTAACAATTTTTTTAATTTATTTTGTTGGGCCTACTAGGTGAAGCTCTGGCATGTGATGCCCGGTTCCGGCAATTGGTTGTCGGTCCCAATTTTTCTTTTGGACACCGCTCTCCATTGTGGAAGGCCTGACACCTGTGATGAAGTAGATCGCTCGGCTCATGTTTAGCATCCTACTTTAAGAAAAAAAAAGAAGGTCTATTTTGATTCCTCAATTATTATAATTATGCGGTTTTGATCCTGTAATTATAAAATTATATAACTGTCATCTCTAAACTCGTGAATCATCCTAGATGGTTTTGACTCTAGTTTTATCCTACATGACACACTAGTAATATGGGGCCCATCTATTTTTTCTATTTTTTTAATTTCTCCTCTACTCCCTCTCCTGCATGGACAAGCGGCATCGCCAACGTCAGGTCGCCTTGCGGGGGGTGGTGCGGGCTCGGGCAGAGGCGGCATGCGCGAGCGCGGGAGGCGACCTTGGGCGCGGCAGCACGAGGGCAAAGCGCGGCGTCAGGCCCCGGGACGGCAAAGACGAGCCGAGCTTTTTACAATTTCCTTGAGAAGGTGAACGCCGCTGCAGCTGGTTTCGAAGCTCATCTATTTCCGGACAGGAGACGATAATCATATGCGTCTCTGCACGTATAAACCTGACCATATACGCAAGTCTGTACCAACTAGGCAACTACTAGAGGGCAGGTCTCCAAATCCCCTGGGACGAAGACGCTCAGTACGACCGGCTCTACATGTACACGGTGACAGGGCCGGTGAGCATGGCATTGACACGATGTGTGTGTGTGTGAGAGAGAGAGAGAGAGAATGTTGTGATGAAACTTGAGCTCTATACTACAGTCCTTTTGTTTAGGGTATTTCATTTCATAATTATTTTCATTTTCTAATATGCAGGGATGTTGATAAATTCACTAGATTCATGAATGGATTAGGTTTGCTTTTTGGGCTTTTAGTATTCTTTTGTTGAACCTTGCAATACCAAGGAGGAGGATATAGCACCAGCAGCCACAATGGTCTAAGCGGTCGAATCATTGCTCAAGGTCGTTGCGCATAGCATGGTTCAAAATCCTACCGTGAAATGAAATTAAGAGTTCAAAGTATCATGATTTGAGCGTGGTTTCATCTTGTTTGGACCTGATTCAAATAACCCTTCGTACTTACCATACTCAACTTAAAACTCTGCAACTTTGAACTTGTATGTGAGGGAGTAGTGTCTACTTCTCATATGTTTGCACGGTGAGCGATTGTTCTGAACTTTAGAGTTTATAGTTGAAAAAATCACCTAGGTCTTTATCTAAAAAAATCAGCTAGGTTAATGTTTGGTATTGGATCTGTGTATATGCAATGATAAATGGTTGTGTTGACTCATAAGTGAAGTGTTCACCCTTTCCTATTAGTTTAGATTTTTTGGTATAATTGATCGGTGCATAGTAGCTTAACATGGTATTGAGTCAAAGGTCTTGAGTATAAGTCTTGGTGACCGCATTTTCCGATGCGCCACTCCTATTTTCACGTTTACGATCCGAGGGAGCTGCAAATGACACATAAGGGAGAATGCTGAATCATAAGTAAAGTGTCCACCATTTCCCATTAGTTTAGTTTTTTGGATATAATTGATCGATGCATAGTAGCTTAACAGGTTAAAATGTGTTGCTGCCAATATTTTAGCAGAGAATGGATATGTCTCATGAAAGAGCACTGAAAGGTGTTTTTTCTCATGGTTTTTTCTTTAGTGAACCAATATTACTACTATTTTCACTACACCAAAAACGGTCTGTAGCGGTGGTTTGTAAAGGCCTGTAGCGACGGACAAGTCAACCCGCCGTTACCAAAGCGCAGCTAAAAAAAGATCTTTATTATAGCAGGTGATGCACAAGACAAATACACCTCTGCTGAAAATCCAACTATAGCAGCGGGTGACAATATCACCCGCCGCTACGAATTTACCCCTCAAAAGAATAAAAACATGCACCCCCACCCCAGACCGTCCGCCAGGCCCGCCCACACCATGGCCAGATCCAGCCACGGCCCGGGCCGAATATGGGCCGAGAAGGGGAGGAGGGGAGTGTCGCACGTGGGGAAGGGGAGGAGGGTCTGACATGGCCTGATCGACTCGTCGATAAACCGGATCCGATCGCCGTCAGTCTGCTCGTCGCTGGGGTCGCCGCATCTCGAGCCGTCACCCGTTAGCGTCCTTCCCCGCGTCATAGTTTAGGAAGAGGGTCTGTTCAGGGAGTCCCCGCGTGCGGGCTCACGAGCCTCCACCAGCCCGCCGCTCGCCCGCCTCCGCCTCTAACCCCGCATGTGCCTTGGAGTGGCGTTCACATCCGGCCGCCCCTGCCGAAGATCTGGCCAGGGAGCCGCCATGCGGGCTCCCGAGCCACTGTCGCCGCCGCCGTGCGAGCTCCCGAGCCACCACCTCCGCTGCTGTTAGGGCTCCAGAGCAGCCGCCGCAACGCGCGTGCTCCCGAGCCACCGACGCGCGGGCTTGAGAGCCACCGCCGCCGCACACGGGCTCCTGAGTCGTCGCCACCGCGCACGGCCTCTCCTCGCTGGAGCCATGCATCGTCGGAGACAGAGATGGGGAGGGGAGTCGGAGAGAGAGAGATGGAGTCATGGAGACTAAAGAGAAATAGAGGAAGAGGGGCGGCGGCTGGGAGGGATGACCAAGGGAGGAGGGGGTGGAGGAAGAGAGTTAGGGTTTTGAGGGAGGGAGCGATGAAGTCTTTTTATTTCTATTAATGGGCCGGGACAAAGAGATGGGTCTTAGTTTCTTTAGCAGCGGGTTAAGACGTGATCCGTCTCTAAAAATTAATTTTTAGAAGCGGGTCACATCTTAGACTGCCACTAAAAACTGAAGGATCATAGTAGCAGCAGATTTCTTCAAAATCGTTACTACGAGCTTTTTTTTAACGTCGTTATAGAGACTTTTTATGGTAGTGTTTGATCAGAGTATAGCCTCAATCTTTACTTTTCTTTTGCATATTGTATATCGTCGTTACTCGATCATGATCTGCAAGGGTGGTATTGCTTCTACCGTCCGATCATGATCCAAGGTCAAAGGCCGCAGTTGGGTAGTCGCGGCTCGGCTCCGTCGGTACGTCGACATCTGATGTCACCCGCTGCTGGATTTCTGGTCCTGTCATCGCAGCCACAGAGTTCCCCAGCGCTCGGCGCCCATTCGCCATACATACATGGCTGAAACAAAATATCCAGCACAAACACCGCGCGAGGCAACGAGCACGCGGCACCGGCGTGCGCCATGGCTGCCGTGACCAGCACCGCCTCTCTCTGCCCCGCCGGCTTCTCTTCCTCGCCGTCCACCTCGAGGCTCAGGACAAGGAGACTGGCAACAACAGTTTGCCAATGCCATCCAGCTCGGTGCAGTACAATCCTCTTGTCTCTTAGTTTTACGCCTTTCAAGATTACAAAATTCAGTAGTAAAATCAGGAACTGAGCAATGGTGCGTGCTTGTGTGGTCGTCAGGGTGGAGGTAGGGGCGAGACGGAGGGAGGCGTTGCTCAGCGTCCTTCTCTCCGGCATGGCCGCCGCCGCGCCGGTGCTCGTTCCCGCCGACGCTTTGGCCGAGGCCGCCGGCACAGCAGCAGAGGTCGCGCCGGAGCTCGTTCCGGCCGACGCTTCGCCCAAGCCCACCGCCGGTACAGCAGAGCCCATGCCCTTACCTGCAGTTTGCTGCTTGTTCGTACCGTTCCATCTGTGCTTATTTCTTCAGTTTGGTTCACTGATAAGAGTCGCTGGAGGAATTCACTATGTACGAGGATGAGGTCAACAAGTTCCAAATTACGATTCCACAAGGTAAATCCCCTCGTTAAGTAGAGGCGCCTTAATTACCTTTATTTGCTCATGCTGTCCAATGCAAAGTGAGTCAGTCAGACAGTCGCTGGAAAACAGAACCCAGAATTACTAGGAGGTAAGCATTATTGTTAGTGAGACTCTGTAACTGTGTGCAGGCTGGCAGGTCGGCGCGGGCGAGGCCAGCGGCATCAAGTCCGTCACGGCGTTCTACCCTGAACAAGCAGCCGACTCCAACGGTGCGCGCACTCCCATCTGCGTATCATGTGTGGAAATTTAAAATGTTTTGGTTTTCTTCAGGGGTGTTCGTTTTTTTTAGCACCTAAAGTTTGGGTTAGCCCCTCTTTTTAGCATATTTTTCTCTCTTATATTAAATTTTAGTACAAACTTTAACACACATGTTCGTTTTACTTGTGCTAGACTTTAGTCTAAAGTTTAGCTTTAGTCCATTAGCAATTAGAAACGAACTCGACGAACTCACGGGGTTCTGCATCTGCCACTCTCACAGTCAGCGTCGTGATCACTGGAATCGGGCCGGACTTCACCAGCCTCAAGTCCTTCGGCGACGTGGACGCATTTGCCGAGAACCTGGTACGTGTTGACCTCAGTTAATTCCACAAATGTTCGTGCACATTGCGCCGAAGAAAGTTTCAGGCGAAATTAGACAGACACAGCTAAATCAAACTCTGAACCTTGAGCTGCTACCAAGCCACACTCTGAAATCTGAATCCTGATTGACCCCCTCTGAGCAGGTGAACGGCCTAGACAGGAGCTGGCAGAGGCCGCCGGGTCTCGCGGCGAAGCTCATCGACTCCAAGGCATCAAACGGTATATGCATGTCCTCCCGGACAGAAAGCTTATCATTTCTGAACGGTTGAGTTAACCCTGCCTCGCTGTACGCGGACGCATAGGTCTGTACTACGTGGAGTACACGCTGCAGAACCCCGGCGAGCGGCGGCGGCACATCGTGTCGGCCATCGGCATGGCGTTCAACGGCTGGTACAACCGGCTGTACACGGTGACGGGGCAGTACATCGACGACGAAGAGTCGGACAAGTACAGGCCGCAGATAGAGAAGGTGAGCGGCGATCATGTCGCTTTGATTCTGTTTTCCTGCAAGGGCCTGATGAAATGCTGATTATTTGCTTCTTCTCCTCCTGATCTGCAGGTTGTCAAGTCGTTCAGGCTGACATGAAAAGAGCGGCGACGTTCACCACCCGTCGACGTGAATCACGTGATCAACGGATGAACCTCTGAAGTTCAGTAGCGAAAATAGCATGTGCTCTGCCTTAGATACATGCGGCGTTGCTATTTGGCACGGGACTCGATACTTCAACACTGTAACAAATGAGTGATCGTGTTTTTTTCCAGAGGTGAAACAAGTACATATCATAATTTATTTAGCTGGATAACACGGGATGTTATTTATTTTCTTGTGCAAACAAGTGGATTTTTCTTGATCAAAACATATGAATGTCCCTTCGCAAAAAAATAAAATAAAAATGTGAACGTCTTTTTTGAGGAAGAGAGACCCTGATGTTTGCACGTCTGACACTTTACCACATGACATGGGCCTGGAGGTTTGGCATGTCTTCCCTTTTTTCGGCCCATTACTTGTGCGAATGGAAAACCAGCCCACACGTGCGCCCATCCCTGGCTTCCACAGTTCCACAGTTTTTTTTGAAAAAAAATCCCTGGCTTCCACCGAAAGCGAAACGATTCGAAATTCGAAATCCAAAGAAGCAGTTGCCCGTTGGAGCGGCGCCTCCGCTCAAACGGCTCTCGCCCCCCGCTCCCAATACAAAGCCGCCCCCAATTCCCAACCCTACCCCCCACACCGCTCCAATCCCCACCCACAAACGCCTCCGCTCCGATTCCACCCACAACCGCCTCGCTCCCAAGCCAATCGAGAGGAGAGAGAAACGCGGATCCGCCGCGCGATGGCGACGCTCCAGCACCAGCAGAAGCCGGCGGCGCCGATGACGACGACGAGCGGCGGGGCCCGCGCGATGGACCTGTACGAGAAGCTTGAGAAGGTCGGGGAGGGCACCTACGGGAAGGTGTACAAGGCGCGGGAGAAGGCGACGGGCCGGATCGTCGCGCTGAAGAAGACGCGCCTTCCCGAGGACGACGAGGGCGTGCCGCCCACCGCGATGCGCGAGGTCTCCCTGCTGCGGATGCTGTCGCAGGACCCGCACGTCGTGCGCCTCCTCGACCTCAAGCAGGGCCAGAACAAGGAGGGCCAGACCATCCTGTACCTCGTCTTCGAGTACATGGACACCGACCTCAAGAAGTTCATCCGCGGCTACCGCGCCAACCACGAGAAGATCCCCGCGCACATCGTCAAGGTACGGTTGCAGATCTGTTGTGTGCCTTGCTTTTCCATTTTTCCTTTTTTTTTCTGAGATTCATGAGCCTTGGGATGCCCGCGAGGTGTTTGTGAGAATGCTTGCTTGGCCCACGGTTTGATTTGGTGGCATGGCGTTGCGCGTTCGCAGATCCTGATGTACCAACTGTGCAAGGGCGTGTCCTTCATCCACGGCCACGGGGTGCTGCACCGCGATCTCAAGCCGCACAACCTGCTTATGGACCGCAAGACCACGGCGCTCAAGATCGCTGATCTCGGCCTCAGCCGCTCCTTCACCGTACCCCTCAAGAAGTACACCCATGAGGTATGATCTGGTTCGTTATTTGTAGCATCGCCCAAACGGTTGTTTCCGTTTGGTTCCTGCTCTTGGATCTGTTTGACAATGCTGTCTGCATTTCTCTGCAGATCCTGACCCTGTGGTACAGGGCGCCTGAGGTTCTTCTTGGCGCCACGCACTACTCCACGCCGGTTGACATATGGTCCGTCGGCTGCATCTTTGGTAAGGACACGATGAGCTCAAAGACTATTGCCCAACTAAGTGCACCGCCTCAGAATTCACGTCTTGACATGCTATACTTGTTTGTTGATTGCAGCTGAATTGATCACCAACACGGCTCTCTTCCCTGGTGATTCCGAGGTTCAGCAGCTCATGCACATTTTCAAGTAATAATCCACCCCACGGTGCCTTGCCTATTGTTGTTTCTTGTTTGTTCTTTCACTGAAATTCCTTGTGGGCATCACTTTATCTGTATTAACTATTTGATCCATTTTGCTTTCTTTCTGTCAGGTTGCTGGGTACCCCAAATGAGGAGGTGTGGCCAGGAGTAAGCAAGCTGCCCAACTGGCACGTGTACCCCCAGTGGAAGCCCTCCAAGCTGGAGACTCTTGTTCCTGGCCTCGATGCCGATGGCTACGATTTGCTTGAGGTTAGTAGAGATCCTGCGATGCGCCAATGGTTGCAACTGTGTATTGTGTTTGCTTACGACTGCTACTGTGTGAGGACTACATTCAAGCTTATGTGTTACATTCTAACTTGTCCTGATTGTTGCAGAAAATGCTGCAATACGAGCCGATGAAGCGGATCTCTGCCAAGAAGGCCTTGGAGCACCCATACTTCAACGGCGTGAACAAGGAGCAGTACTGAAGCTATTCAGTTCGCAGGAAGGAATCCATCGACCGATAACAGCCTTCATGGATTAGGATGAAGGCCTTTGCTTTTATATGGCTTGTTTTTTTTTAGCTTTAGTGATACGTTGTGCGACTTGACTACCCTGGAGCAGTGCTTTTGCTCCCAGGGCAGGGTACCTCTGTTTCGTACTAGCTGCGTTCTTGTGTGCCGTTCATTCACTTCGGTCGTGATGAATAACGGAAACATGTTAGGAAAAAATTCGACAGAATGAAACCCGTCTCATGAGTGCTACTGCCGTGCTTATTTTGCAATTGTCAGTTGTGTGCTTCTGATTCTTCTTTCAGAAGAAAGAAAGCACCTACATGGACACAGGTGGCTACAGGATTACAGGCAAAGCTGAATCAGAGGCAGACCATGAAATTGGGTGATCAGCAGAATGGTGTTTTGTTTGGGCACATTGTGCCGCCGTGTCGGCTTCATCGAAAGTCGATTCCTGCCTCCAATTTATTGAGTGTGCACTCGGAGCTGTCCGGTCCCTCCCTCATACGTCCAAGGACCTTGATGTGTTTTTGTCCGGCGCAGTGTGCCATGCTGCCGCTGGTGAATTATGGAGCCGAGGAACTCATGTACAGTAGTGTAGTTTGTTGCCGACAGAATGGCGCGAGGTTGACGTGTCGTGGGTTAGTGCGTGTACCCTGCTAGTACAAGCCTCTGCGACTGACGGCCTACAACTAACCGATCCAGGAGGGGCGCAATCTGAAAGGTTCTGTGTTAACTAGGTTAGCATCTAGCGAGGTTATCATGGGTAGGAGTAGTATCTGGTACAGGATCTAGAGGGAGAGAGAGAGAGAGGGGTTATCGGGATTGTGAGAAAGCGGAGCGGGGGCCATTGCGAGGTCGATGGTCGGAGAGGAAGAGGTCCCGGCAGCGGCGCTGGTTCCTGCCATGTCGTCGACGGCGAGGATCTCGTCGAGAGCGTCGGCGAGATGTCGGAGAAGCGGTGACGACGGTCGTCAGCGTCGAAGGCCTTCGGGTCTCCACCGGCGCTGTTCCGGTACGGCGGCGGCGAAGAGGGACGGCGTGGTGGCGGCGATGGAGAATCCCGTCACTGGTTGCGCCCTCCTTTTTGGATCGGATAGGGTTTCTGTGGGATGAAGTTGCGGCTCAGGTAAACCTCGTAACTTGAGCCGTCGGCTCCACCCCTCTTTATATGGCGCAGGGTGACGGGAGCCCACCAACCAGATGAGGGTTGAGGCGCCCCCGATCAGAGTCCGATCTAGACATTAGGCCCAAACCTGAAGATCTACTAATACAATCACCCTTTAATTACCTTGTTGTCTGGCTAATCAGCAAGAAATTTACACTGTCTGCGCCTCATAGCACCACCAAGTGCAAAGTCTGGCTTGGCCCACAGTTTGCACTCGTGGCATGGTTTGTCAGGAATTCAAGTCCGCGTAGATCCATGAACCATCATCGTCTGTCAGGCCCGAACGCTGTCAATCAGTTGGCGTGACAATATAAACAAGGAATAGCGGAACACCAGTTTGCCAGGCAGGCGTTCGGCCGTGACGGGGCACTCCATAGTGAAATGGGGCACTCCAGTGCGTGCGCCGCCCCACGCAGCAGCAGCAAATGACCGGGGTACCACCACCGGATATCGCCGAGGTGGCGATGCACAGCGGGCAAGCGTGCGCGGGCGTCGACGTCGCTCGCGCGGCTCCCCAACCGCCACCGCCACCGGCTCCGAGAGAGAGTGGACCGTGTTGGCTGGGAACGCTCCACCGAGGTGTCGGGTCGCGCATGCATCGCTCGGCGACAAGTGTCACGAGCTACAAAGCTTCCAACGCGGCCCATGATCCGGCACCAACCAGCACGAGCGGATCGTTAAAGCAGAGGACGGAGGAGCGCGACACGGCCAGCAAAAAGGAAAACGTGAAGCGTGCGCCGTCGAGCCAGTCGGCCCACCCGTGTAACATGAAGATGATGCTGCGCCGGCCGCATCGCGCTCGGGGATATCGTGCGGTGGTGACCCGGCCTTTCTTTCTTTCAGTCGGGTGTCAGGTACAGTCAGTACTACAGTGCAACGTCCACAACTTTCAGAGTTTCAGTCAGCAATCAGCATTCAGTCCACGTTGCTGCGCCTGTTATTTAATCAACCCGGCGACGACGTGTCCGCCTGGCCTTCAAGTTAAAGCTGACCACGCGCCCGGTTGTACAGCAGCGCGTGACACACATGCTGCACGCATGGGCGCAACGGGAGGCATGAAGTTGGTACATTTCGTCGTACGAATGGATGGGAGTCTCTTGGTTTTTGTTCGGCTTCGGCGGCGCGGACTGTAGGCGTCGCCGTGTCGATCGCAGCTCCGATCGATCGATGCGGACGACCGAACGCGAACGGGACGCCTGACACCCCGCACACGCGGCGGCGACCGTGCATCCTGAGTGAAGCAATGCGTCACCGACCGTGCCGGTGGTCCTTCAGTCTTCTCCGACCGCGCAGCGCTCGTCCTTGGACTGTTGGTGTTGGACCTCCAAAAAACAGTTGACAAGTCCGGCCCGGTGCGTATATATACGCATAAGATCGATACCAGGGTACGTACGAGCGGGTGATGTCAAATGCGTCCGTTTCTGAACGAGCGGGGCGCACGACCGTACTCGTCAACCGCCCCGAAACAGATTGGCGAGAGCGGAGTAACAGCGGAGAACGACACGGTCAGAGCAGAGGAGTGGTATATACCGAAAGTGCGACGCCGATAGGCAACGATGCCCACGCTTGTAATGAGGAAGATGCTGTCTGCGTCGGCCGGATCGCGCACGGCGCACCATGCGTTTTCAGCCGGGCAGTGGCGAAGGACCATTGTGGCAAGATCCTCTGCCCAGCGCCATACCTTGCTTTGATAGCAAACGTCTCTAATTCTTCCTTTCCCTGTTAGCAACCTTCTGAGTGATCAGAGGTCTTCGTTTCACTTCTAGATGTCGTTGAAATTGTTTGAACTTTCTTTATGCCCAACGAACGGGTTACACAGCAGCCTGTCTTTGCGGACATGTAACCCACGTGTAGTGGCTTCACGTCATGCACGCGTGCTGCTCGATCACGACCCGTGCAGGGGCGTAACGGCCCTCCCCTGAAAGAGGCTAAAGAATCCATTGCTAATTGGTGACTAAGCAACCCGAATCATGGCGTAAGCGCACTGTGCAACAAAAACAACAACGGTAAACTACGTGTTGGCGCGACGCGAACCTCCACACGATTCCAGAGCCACGGACAGCGGGACAGGCACACAGGCGAAAAGGCGAGGATAAAAAAGGCCAGGCGGCCCACTCTTCCGGCTCGCCTCGATGGCGCTGGGCGCGGCGCGGGCCCGACCCGGTGACAGTGGGTCGTGATGGGCAAGTGTGCGTGCGGTAATCGCACCGGCCGTGGGCTGATGGATCACTCGCAGTCGCAGAGCACTATTAAAAGCCCAGCGCCGGCCGCAGCCGGGCTCCGCGTGGCCGCCCGCGTCCCGAGGAGAAGAGCGAAACGCCCGCTCCTCCGTCCGCCTCCACAGTCCACACCCCTCGCGGCTCGCGGCGCGGCCATCCCACCACCACCTGGCAACTCACTCTTCCCCCCCCCCCCCCCCCCCCCCTTCTCCGACCACTCCGCCGCCGTTGACTCATTGACCGCGCGAGTGCGCGCGGCGCCGCCATGGAGGTGCGGCGCAAGGTGCAGGGCGCCGGTTCCGGTTCCGCGGGGGGCCGGGCGGGCGGAGCGCGGGTGCAGGCGGGGGACGCGCTGCCGCTGCCGATCCGGCACACCAACCTCATCTTCTCCGCGCTCTTCGCGGCGTCGCTGGCATACCTGATGCCGCGGTGGCGCGAGAAGATCCGCGCATCCACGCCGCTCCACGTCGTCGGGATCGCCGAGATGCTCGCCATCTTCGGCCTCGTCGCCTCCCTCATCTACCTCCTCAGCTTCTTCGGCATCGCCTTCGTCCAGTCCATCGTCTCCTCCAGCGAAGACGAGGACGACGACTTCCTCGTCGGGCCCAACCCTCCGACCCACGCCGCGCCGCCGGCGCCGTGCGCGCTGTTGGGGAACCCCGCCGCCGCCGCGGCCCCCGAGAAAATGCCGGAGGAGGACGAGGACATCGTGGCGTCCGTCGTGGCCGGGAAGATCCCCTCCTACGTGCTCGAGACCAAGCTCGGCGACTGCCGCCGCGCCGCCGGAATCCGGCGCGAGGCGGTGCGGCGCATCACGGGGCGGCAGATCGAGGGCCTCCCACTCGACGGCTTCGACTACGACTCCATCCTCGGCCAGTGCTGCGAGCTGCCCGTCGGGTACGTGCAGCTCCCCGTGGGCGTCGCCGGCCCGCTCCTGCTCGACGGGCACAGGTTCTACGTGCCCATGGCCACCACCGAGGGGTGCCTCGTCGCCAGCACCAACCGCGGCTGCAAGGCCATCGCCGAGTCCGGCGGCGCCACCAGCGTCGTGCTCAAGGACGGGATGACGCGGGCCCCCGTCGCGCGCCTCCCCACCGCGCGCCGCGCCGCCGACCTCAAGGCCTTCCTTGAGGACCCTGCCAACTTCGAGACGCTGTCAGTGGTCTTCAACAGGTGAATTACGGAACTTGAAATGTTTTTCTCGCTTGATAGCTACGACATGCCTACGACTGCTTGTCTTTACTCCTACTGTACTAGCCTTCTCAACTAGTGCGCCTGGAATGCAACACATGGCATTGGATTAACACGCCACTTATATTGTTTGTTATTGCTTCAAAACACCCCAGTATCATTTAGCTTTCCCCCTTATATTCGACGGTACGTCTCTATGATCAGAGGCACCTGTCTCAATCAAAGCAGTATTCGATGTATCCACAATATCTTGAAGCTGGTTAGTGTGGAAGGATGATGTGATGAATGAATTGTTCGCTAACCGTCAAATTTGTGCAGGTCAAGTAGGTTCGCGAGACTGCAGGGGGTGCAGTGCGCGATGGCAGGGAGGAACCTGTACATGAGATTCAGCTGCAGGACGGGGGATGCCATGGGGATGAACATGGTCTCAAAGGGCGTACAGAATGTGTTGGATTTCCTTCAGGATGACTTCCCTGACATGGATGTCATTAGCATCTCAGGTTAGTTACTATTTGGTCTTCATTGAAAAATGTTACTAGTTACTGCAACTGAGTCACCTAATCGCCGTTTGGTTATGCTAAAATAAGAAACTATTTTCACTGTTGTGCCAAACGTTATCACATTTGAAAGCAGATTATATAGAAATCTTCAAATAACATTATCATGAAAGGCCTTTAGGCAGTAAAAACAATATCTACCATTTGTCCTATTGCATCATTGGAAGCTTAACTCTGGCTTGTTCAATCCAACTGTACCTTTTTAAACTTGGCATGAGTTCATGTACTCATTCATTACCATATTCCTCTTTTGCTTTGCATGGTTTTTATATGGTCACGGAAAGGCTTTGCAAACAGTTTTTTCTAATACAAAGATCCGTCTATGATGCGCTTGACCTGATAGGAGCACCAGGGTATATACCATTACTAGCTTATATTAATATGCATTCTTAGTAGTTGGAACAACCATATCCAGCATACTAGTATAGTTTTCAGAAAGCACGTACCTGCCAGAAAGATTGCAAGAAAGAATATTTCAATGAGCATCACTACGAGTTAGTAGCAATGGTGTGTTGTATATATTTTTGTTCCAACTAATATATAACTAACAACACCAGCATGATTTTTTTGCGTCAAACAAGTGTAACAAATTCTACATACAGAACCCTCATATTTCAATCACAATTATATTTTCCCAAGCTAACAAGAATCTTTGACTCAGGTAATTTTTGTTCTGATAAGAAGCCAGCTGCGGTCAATTGGATTGAAGGGCGTGGAAAGTCAGTGGTTTGTGAAGCAGTAATTAAGGAGGAAGTTGTGAGAAAGGTTCTAAAAACCAATGTGCAGGCACTAGTTGAACTGAACACAATCAAGAATCTTGCTGGCTCTGCTATTGCTGGAGCTCTTGGGGGTTTTAACGCTCATGCAAGCAATATTGTAACAGCGATCTTCATTGCGACCGGGCAGGATCCAGCTCAGAATGTTGAAAGTTCTCACTGCATTACTATGCTGGAACCGGTAAATGATGGAAAAGACCTTCACATCTCTGTCACTATGCCATCTATAGAGGTATGCAACATTCACTGTTAGTATATTCATTCAAGCACTAATTTCTCCAGGCCTTTTGCCTTCTGTCAACAATGTGTTTGGTCCCACTTTGATTTTGTTTTGCAACAAATGCTCTGCACGTATCTTATGGTCCCTAATGTGTTAATACTTAACTTGCACATCCTTTTCCATGAATAATCGACCTTTCAAAACTGTTGAGCAGTTGCATCCAGCAAGTTCTTTTACTCATAAAGAAAAAGGTGATATTACCAATGCTGATTTGCTGCAAACTAGAATTTTCTATTGAAATTGTACTTTGGCACAATTGGTGTCTTGTTTTAATTTTGCACTAAAATAGGGCAGACACGGTGTGACTGAAAAAAGCATGTTTTGCCCATTCATTTTAAGATGTGGCCAAGGCCCCTAGCTATACATATGTGATTTGCTCATTTTTTTTTTCCTTAGGCCGTTTATTTAACTTGTTAGGTCTGGCCAACATTTGTTTGTTGGTACAGTCAGCTGATTTGTGTTGAAGGAATATTTTTTCCATTCCCGACAAGAGGGAACGTTTTTGTGTGCTGGCTTGAGCAGGCTTTGTCATCTAATTATGCTGATGTGCGGATGAGGGACATTGTTATTATGATTCTGATAGTATATGCCACTATTGACCTTCCTAACATTATTTATCTTATACTTCTATACCTTTTCAAGCTATGCTCCAAGTACACAATGACCAACATGTTCTGATTATTTCTGAAATGCAGGTGGGCACAGTTGGGGGAGGTACTCAGCTGGCCTCACAGGCTGCATGCCTAGACCTGCTCGGCGTGAAAGGCGCGAACAGGGAATCACCGGGATCAAATGCAAGGCTCCTGGCCACCGTGGTGGCCGGTGGGGTTCTGGCCGGGGAGCTATCCCTCTTGTCTGCTCTTGCCGCTGGCCAGCTGGTGAAGAGCCACATGAAATACAACAGATCCAGCAAAGATATGTCCAAGACCACATCTTAATCCCAGATTTGGATCATGCGAGCAAACAGACAAATCCGGGAAGTAAAATACAGTCAAATAATTCAATGCCATGTTGATGTGTAAAGGTGGGGGATGGCAAAGGTTGAGCCATATGGTGGCTTCCTCCGGAAATTTGTGCACTGATCAACGACATCAAGTGCTCTGTGAAGCGTCTGTGTGAAATCATCGAGATTCAAGACGGCAAATAGGGCAATTCCCTGTCCAGAATTTGATCTATTTATTTCGTGATGGCGGCGGGTCCTGCTCAAGTCACCAAACCTGTGCGCTGATACCGGAGAAGCAAGCTAACCTTCAAAGTTCTGTTGTTGTGTTTATAAAAGCTTTGATTACCATGGTGCAGAAAGTGTTGTAGTAGGTCCTGGTAGTTCTCTCTCCTTGCTTCAGGAAGCAGCTTGTGAACAAGTTCTTTTTTGGTTTCCTACCCAGCATTGTAGCTATTTTTTTCTTCACTTTGTTTTGTTTGATCCTCTTCATTTTGTTTTGTTTGATCCTCTCGGAACCTTGTCGAAGTGGGGTACTTGATACGGTTGTAAAGAGATGTGTGGCCCCTCACAAAGCATCATGCCAGCTTGCTTCTCCTACAATTGCATCAGCACCAGTGCACCAAATTTTCTGTTTCTGCCATCTGTCTGCTTCTGAATCGAAGGCTTAGTCATCGGATTAGTAGAAGTGAATCGATGGCTCAGCCGCACAAGTCACCGTCACATGCTTGCCTGTTTCTGCCATGCGCGATCTAAGCCTGAGTAACTGTGTTCAGACTTCAGACACGACTGTGAGAATGTCTTAGCTCCAGAGATTGATTTGACCTGACACTGGTGCAGCGCATTAAGCATAATTATCGGCTTGCTCTTGGCTTATCGGCTGCTTATATAAATCAAGATTCTCTGCGTTTGGGAACGGGTGGGCATGTGACTCCATGTTCTGCAGATTGGATCCTGCATGGCACATGGCCTGAGACTGCGACACTGCCAAACTCCTCACAGGCAGCCCACTTGTCCGCAAGTGCCAAGTGCGGAGCTCGCTCTCGGCCAAGAGATAACAGGCCGATCACAGCTGCTCACCTGAACGCATGCCCGCAAAGAGTATCTGGTGATCGTCCCATTTGAGATTGAGATGCCGCCACGGGCACGGGCCAAACTGTGCCGTCTGTGCGTGCGTGTCCCTTGTTCGTGCGCGTGCAGCGTCAGCGTGTGACAAACTGATGTCCCAGGCTGTTACTGTTAGTGTTGCCCATGCCCATGCTAATTGTGCTGCATAGACGGTTCATTTTGGTCAGGTTAGCACGTTTCAGGTCGTTCGTACACAGTATACTTCGTAGTTTGGGACAGTAAATTAATGAACTGCTAATGCGTGCTACATTTGCATTTGAGAAATTGAGAGATGTTTTTTTCAAAAAAAAAATTGAAGAAGGAAAAGAGATGAATAATCGGCCTGGTAGTCACCCATCTAGGCCCGAGTAATTGGGCTCACAGAGAGGTCCGCGTGAGAAGTACATTGGCCAGTTAGCCCATCTAACGACTTTGTTGCGTCGTTCTCGTGCAGCCCCCTACCCCACTTTTCTTTCTTGCGGACCAATACCAGACACGAAGGCGAGAGGTGGGCGGTGGGGCTCGTCGGCGACGCGGGTCGGTCGGTTTGAGCAGCGGGAGAGGTCACTGGAGAGAGACGGGGTGATGGCGCCGGCGAGGGGGTGGAGCCGGGCGTTGGGGAACACGCGGTCGTTCGTGGGAAACGCGTTGGGCGGCGTCCGCGGGTGGAGCAACCTCGCCTCCTGGGTCGTCGCCGGATCCCTCGCCTACTACCTCTGGGTCAAGCCTGCGCGCGAGCTCCAGAAGGAGCAGGAGGTGAGAATCCGGATTTCCCCTTATCCAATCCTTTCTGTTTCCTGTTGCGGCACTAGTTGGGGCTCTAATTCGGTTAGTATGGAGTACGGGCGAAATGCCCTCAGATCACCGATGAGGGTGATGGGCTTCTCTTATCTGTGAGCTATCAGTGGAATGCTTAATTAGTCCCTAGAAATTGTTGAATCCACTAGTTTGTGTAATTTGTGCTCTAACTCAGGCGCCGAGAGGTTTTGGTTCAGTGGTAATTTTGTATTCGATGCTTTAAATTGCTGACATTTAGGTTGGTTTTGCTAGGAATTGGGCACCTTTCTGTTTCACTGTTTGAAACAAATTACCATTAGGCCTTGAACAGATTGTTCTCACCATATGGCAATAAGATGATGTGATGACATTTTTCTCGCTTAGGTTTAAGATGTTTCTACTTGTGAAACCAGATTATAAGTTGTTTCTCCTCGTGGAACCAAACTGTAAACCATAGTGATGTTCTTCTCAACAACTGTAATATGATAGTATAACTGGGGTACCTACATTCCTGCGTAAAAAACTTATGCAGAAATGAGCAATACCTCATTGGGGGCAAATAATAATGTTTGCCTTGTACATGTTCAGCCAATTAATTGTTAAGTTTGAGTGACCCTTTTATTCACGTAACTAAAATGATGCCAAAAACTACAAACAAATCTAAAATGTGAATTATCCACAATACCAATTTGTAATATTTTCAAGTGTAATATAACAGTTACATAATGATCTATCAAGTTATCATTGTCTGCCCAGGCTTAGACATGATAACGCTGGTTGGTCATTAACTAGACCAATTGCCATGGCTAAGCTTGTTAACAGTGATATAAATTTTTAACTACATATAACACTAAATTACTTCAAAATATTTTACTGTTGCCACTGTTTTTCTTGTCCCCTTTTCCTCTCTTTCAGGCAGTAATATAGTTGATTCTAGCTGATATTTTTCCATCAACTTCACAAGTGATACTCTTCCTTTCCCCAGGAACGAGCTGCTCTGGCTGCTGCCTCAGATCCTTATCGCTATGTTGAGAAACGAAAACCCATTCCTGATCCTCAGGTAACCTCTTCTCCTCCCTTTTAGATGTCAGACACATGACTCCCTTTTGGATTATTTGCTAATATAATGCATCTGATGTCTAGGATACTGGCTTAATTTATGGGAAGAAAAAGGAGCCTACGAAATCTGATGACTAGTAGCTCTGGATATACCTTGTACCAAAGTGCGCCATCCTTTTCTGGCAAGAATACAGGGAGGGATTTCTGGAACCCTGCTGGCTGCATCATCATGATAAACATGTCATAAAATTGTTGGCTTGTTACTTTTACGTGTTAGCAAGTAGCAAGTCAAACATTAAGTTTTGCAGTTTAATTACTTGAGCTTGATGAAGTAACTGTTCACTATTGTGTATCATATTTGCTCAGATAATGAGAAATGTAAATGTTTTGGAATAGAAAATGAGCGCTATACTTTGTTACATTGACCTATATGTCTGTTTGTGTGGATGCTCGACACCATCATCCTTTTGTTCTGCCATATGCTAAATGTTTTGTATGAAAAAAAAAGAAAGTGTTTTCAGTATTGTGAGAATAATTTGCTGATATCATTCCGTGGCTATATGTTGAGCTGATGGATGGCTCATGCTGAGCAGTGAGCAGACATAACTTTGATTCATTTGTTCCTCTATTAAGAGGTTCTCTCCTTGATTACTCTAAACTGCAACGTTTCTTAGTTGTTGCTGCTGTTATGCTAGCAGTCAGAGCCAGAGGGCTGCTGGCTGGATCGGTAAACCACGGGAATTCTGGAATCGCGTTGCATGTTGTTTTCTTTGCGCGCCGGTTGTATTTTGCTTCGGTACATGTGCTTGGTTTACAGATTTACAGTACAGGTGAAAGACTGAAGAGCTTCTACTCCTACAGAGGACACGAATTTTTTATTTAAAATAATTATTTTTAATCTATTATTACAAAAAAAGTCTACACTAAACTAAAATTACAGGATCTATACGTTTTTAACACGCCAATCACTTTGACATGTTTCGTGTATGAAACACGCTATACTGATTGACGTGTTTAGAACTTAATACTCTTCGAATGGTGCAGAAGTAGACTAAGGTTAATTAAGTCACGTCAATTCATTTGGCGTGACTAATTAAGTAGACACACCAAACTCTTTGGCAAGTCTCAATAAAACCAAAAAATAGACATGTCCCTTTTATGATGACATAACAAATAAAGTGATACAATTTCCTTTAAAATATTATAAATCCTTCATATAGTATCTGTTTTTTATTCCGCTTTCACTGTTGTATTCTACGTGACGATACGAACAAAACTAAGATCTCACTTGCACATGTTTCAAAAAAAAATTAAAAATATTTTTATAAAAATATTATTTTTTAAAAAATATATGTAAGTGAGATCTAATTTTATTAGTATCGTCACGTAGAACACAACGGTGAAAGCAGAATAAAAAACGAATACTATATGAAGGATTTATAGTATTTTAAAAAAAATTGTACCACTTTATTCGCTTATGTTATTATGAAAAGGACATGTCCATCTCTTGGTTTCATTGAGACACGTCAAGCCATTTGGCGTGTCTCCTTTATTAATCACGTCAAATGAATTGGCGTGACTTAATTAACCTTAATCTACTTCTGGACCGTTCGAAGAGTATTAAGTCCCAAATACGCCAATCAGTATGGCGTGTTTTATGCATAAGACACGCCAAACAGATTGGCGTGTTTGCGGTCAATCTCAATCTCCGCTCGGATCCAACGTGACGATCGACGCTGACATAGATCTAATCACGCCAATCAGTATGACATATTTTATACACGAAACACGCCAAAGTGATTAGCGTGTTAAAAACATCTAGATTCTGTAATTTTAGTTTTTGGTAGACTTTTTTTAAAATAATAGATTAAAAATAATTATTTTTTTAAAAAAAAGACACCAGAGGACACATCTACACGCAAGAGACAAATCTGCACGGAATTATTAGAGCAACTATAACCCTTCCCCTTTAATCTCATCATCTAAAAGAGGTTAAAAGGAATCCCTTCAACCCATTTTTTTAATTATAGGTGATGGTATTGTAGCAGTTTACCTATTCTATCACCTAAAACGGACTTATTTCATTTAAGTGAGGGAAGGGTGATCCTCTCCATAGAGGGGATGGTGAACTGGATTTAGGTGATCACCTATCCAAGGAGATGGGAAAGAGAAACTGATAAAGAAGTTTTTTCCATCCCCATTCCCTATATAACAAATTTTTGTGTTTAGGTGATAGGAAAGGGGAAGCAACTTCCACCCTTCTCCTTTAATCTCATCACCGAAAAAAGGTTAAAAGGAATCCCTTCAACCTACTTTTAGAATTATAGATGATGGTATTGTAGCAGTTCAACTATTCCATCACCTAAAAGGTAGAATCCAACATTTTTAAGTGAGAGAAGGGTGATCCTCTCTATAGAGGGGGATGGTGAACTGGATTTAGGTGATCAACTAACTAAGGGGATAGGAAAGGGAAACTGATAAAGAAGTTTTTTTCATCTTCATCCCCTATATGACAGATTTTTGCGTTTAGGTGATAGGAAAGGGGAAGAGTTGGAGTTGCTGCTAAGAGCCTGGAAACTAGCTGTTGACTCCTTATTTCGTCGTGACCATGGTTCACAATCCGGACCGGATCCCGGCCGGTTTCCACGGAATCCGAGGATCCCGGTCCGGGACGGGTTCATCGAAAAACCGGGATTTCGGGTTTCAAAATTTAAATTTTTGAATTTTTGAAAGAATTTGTAAAACAAATATGTAAAAAACTAGATGAAAAATGAAGATTTATGATGAAATCAGATCATAAAAATAATCAAATTTGATATAGGAAAAAATTAATAAAAGAAAAAGGTGAATAAGAAATAGGAAAAAAGGGAAAAAAAACCTTATCCACTCCAACTTTCTCCCCATTCGTGACCCCCCCCCCAACAGCCGCAGCCCCTCCCCCCGCGATAGCACCTCCGCGCCACCTCTCCCTCATCCGGTCGTCGCCGTCGACGAGACGCCGCCGCGAGTGGCCGTCCCAGCCCCCGAGCTCGGGATCCCGACCGGGATTGGCGAGAACCGACCGGGAGCTCTGGGACAGGCGTCCCGCGCAGCTGTCGTGCGGCCGGGCGGCGGTGTGCGGTCAGGATCCCGGTCGGGATTGGCGGGATCCCGATCGGGATTGGAGGGAAGCCGCCTGGCAGTGGCGGGATCCCGACCCTCGGCAATCCAGCGAATTCCTCCTCCCCCCTCTCCCAAAATCCTAATTTTGTTTGAAGGTTAGCATCATTGGATTTGTTCCTATTTGTAGCTATTAATTTTTGCTATCGTGTTGTGAAATATTATGCATATTTAGAATATGTAGAGAATGAAATATATAGTGAATGGAATGATTGATGTGTATGTTTATGTTTATTGGTTTAGGAACTTATGCATGATTTGTGTTTGTGCAGTGAGCAATGTCGGATCGTGGTCGGGGGGACACCGTTTGGGAGCATGGAGAGAAGAGGGGGTCTGGATGAATGTGCAAGTATTGCAAGACAGGAAGGGGCGGAGGTGGTGCAACAAGATTTAAGGAACATTTGGCATGCAGGGGAGGTGAAGTTGCAGTTCTGTACCACCAGATGTTCGTGATTATTTTCGTACAGACATAGATCGGACGGCTCAGAAGAAGAAGGATAGAGTACAAGAGAGACTCCGTAGAGAGGAAATAGCTGCTGAAGGAAATGTTCGAGAAGAAGATGATGAAGTGTTGCAACATGTGTTGCAGATGTCTCAGGAGGAGGATGAATTTGCGAGACGAGTCCATGATGCAGGTGGCCACTATGAGCATGGTGGTGGTTCTGGTTCATCTCAGTCTCAGGGTAATGGTGGGGGTGATTTGATGGGAATGCTGAGAAGGACTACAAGTAGGAGAGGTAGCCAGAGGGAGCCAACGGTGCAAACAAGGATAGATACCGGGCCGTGGACAAATAAGGCTAAGACTGCGAAGCGGGCAATTGGTAGGGTTTGGGCTAAATTCATGCACGCTGAAGCCATTACTGGTGTGAAGGCATATAGTCCTTACTTTATTGTAGCTGTTAAAGAAATACAAAGATGGAGTAAGTGTATTATTAAAATCTCCTTGTTTATGGCTCAATTGCAACTGAATGGTCAATTAATACACTAATTACTTTACAGGTGAGACACAATTCCTTTGCAGGTGAGACACAATTCACACACGCTACCCAGGATCAGGATCATGGTGTTCCAGCATCACAACGGGTCATAATAGAATAATATAGAAAATCCACAGCTGCACAACTTGATCAAGATAGCTACCTCTCACCTCAGCAAAATGATAGTTCCTATAGTTCAAGTTCTGTGCAGTACCCACATGGCTACTACAATTACAAATATGATAATGCATCTACTGAACCACCGATTATTTGGATTTATGAGTGGCAAGATCCACAGGCTTATAGTATATGGTACTTAGATTGGCAATGCACCACAGATTGGACTGGACTAAGTTGAAACCAATATAGGACATAATTATTGGCTAACAAAAGGATTCAACTCATGTCAAGCAAGGAATACAACCATGCAATGTACAATTCCTTTAACGAGACATGGTTTTGATTTTATGTTCGTATGTCATATTATGTATGTCATGAACTTATTAGTTGTTGACTTGATTTATGTGTTTGTAATTTGTGGACTTGAACTATGTGTGATTCATGGACTTGAACTATGTGTGATTTGTAGACTTGTAATTATCAATGTTTCATGTCTTGTCTCGTGGATTTGTCATTTTACTTCAGTTTTTGTCATATTTCATTTCATTATATATGTCACAAATAATGTAACAAATATTCTATAAAAGTTATATCAAAATTTCTAATTTTTACACATATTTTTCGAATTTTTCTTAACAATTGATTTTTGGAGCCTCGGGACCGAAATTCCGGTCTTCCCGCCGGTTTTCCGGTTAAAACCGACCGCCTGATCAAATCAAATTTTGCTCAGGATCCCGACCGGAATTACTGGAAACTGCGATTTCGAATGTTCCGATCTCGATCGGGATCACTGATACATTCGGGATTGTAAACCCAGGTCGTGACCAAGAACGCTCGCTCCCTCTCAAAAAGAGAAAAGATGAACGCTCGTTCGCCGTCCTCGCGCGGCCACGCCACGCCACCTCTTTTCTTCTCCGCCGCTCGCTTTAGCTGCCGTGTCAGCGCCACGAGTTCCCCTTCCCGCGAGCCCAAACCAAACTGAAACAGCAGCTGGCACGGGTGGAGGAGGAAAAGTAAAGGCGACGGCCAAAAAGGCAGGCTGCCCAACGGGGACGCCTCTCTTGCAATTCGCTGCGAAAAAAAGGAGAAGAAATAAACAAAAAAATTCCTAAAAGAAGAGAGAAATCCAAACCCACCGCGTCGAATCCGTCGCATGCCATGTCGCAACCCAACGGCGCCGCCGCGGTGGCGGATCCGTCCCTACTCCCGCCGCCACCTCGGCCGCCGCCGGTCGAGTGGCCCGTGGACGGCCGGGTGACGCGGGAGTGGATAGCGGAGCTGACCTCCACGCTGGACTGGTGCTCGCGCCACCTCCCCGCGGACCAGCTTCCCACCGTGCTCCCGGCGCCGATGGTCCAGCGGCTGGTCATCACCGCCGCCTCGGGGCTCCACCAGGAGCCCAACCTCGTCCGCGTCGACCCGCGGCCCGGCCAGTCCGTCGTCGTCGTCGGGGACGTCCACGGCCAGCTCCACGACGTCATCTTCCTGCTCCAGGACGCCGGGTTCCCATCCGAGGAGCGGCTCTTCGTCTTCAACGGGGATTACGTGGATCGCGGCGCATGGGGGCTCGAGACCTTCCTCCTCCTCCTGGCCTGGAAGGTGAATTTTGCAGATTCATCTCGTTTTAAGATTGTATCGCAACCCCTGCAAATTACAATTCCGTTCTCATCGTTTTATTGGATCACCTGAAGTGACAGCCATTCGGTTTTTTTCCTATCGTTTTGTTGGATTGGCTGAAGTGATGCCACAGATAGAAAGGCATTGTGATAGGTAATGCGAGTAAATGAGCCATGATCGATGAATAATGGTAGTGATGTACTATCATGATGTCGCCTCTTGTTTGAGTCGTGCTAAACAAGAGTTGCCCAATTGTGCTCTGTAATTTTTACCATCAACGGATGTCCTATTTCCTCAACATCCCATACCCTAAATATCAATATGAATCCTGTAAAATCCTATTTGGAGCTTTGACAGCCACACACACTAGGGGTGTTGCTCATCCTCATTTGGCACTCGTAAATACATATATTCCATTGAATGGTTAACTGGTGTAAAACCTTAGCCAGTGGTCACTAATGTATTTCATTTCTTTCAGGTGTTTCTTCCAAATTGTGTTTTCCTTCTCCGGGGAAATCATGAATCCAAGTATTGCACGTCAGTATATGGTTTTGAAAAGGAGGTAATGAGCAAATACAAAGATCAAGGTCCTCCAGTATATCGGAAATTTTTAAGATGTTTTGAGGACCTTCCCCTAGCAACTATAATAGCAGGATGTGTGTACACTGCCCACGGAGGGATTTTCCGTGGGACTATTGTATTGCCATCAAAAAGAGCAAAAAAGGGAACGAAAGGTCGTAAATATAAGGCAGATTCCACTGTTGATCCAACTTCTATGAAGCTTGGATCCCTGGACGAGTTATTGAAAGCGAGGAGAACGGTTCTGGACCCTCCTTGGGAGGGTCCAAATTTGATCCCTGGAGATGTTCTTTGGTCTGACCCTTCCTTGGAATTGGGTCTTTCCCCTAATACAGAAAGAGGCATTGGACTGCTTTGGGGTCCAGATATTACCCAGCAATTTCTGCGTACAAACAATTTAAAGGTTTGTTTCCTTGGACGCATCAGACTGTCACTTTTAGTGCTTGACCTTTTAGGTATCTATTGTCAGAATGTCTTCATATTTGTGTAGTCTGTAGGTCAGCAAATACATATGCTATCGCATGGCTAATGCTGATTATTGAGATTTGAGCTGCATTCTGTGGCTTAATTATTTGGTTCAGTTTAGTGATTTCTCTGTTTTGGCTCAGTGAATTGCAATGTAGATATCTGCGGCTGCAGTTGGTTGGTTGTGAAAGAACTCCTAATAGTTTTGACCATGCAGTAATATCTTAATAACATTCTCTTTTTGAATATTCTCTTACTGCACAGAAGTCACCTAGGATTTGAATGCAGTGAATGCAAGATATATGTTGATAATGAATAGGTCTGCTAGATTCCTTTTTTTTTGGTGTGTGTGTGGGGGGGCGGGGGGGGGGGGGGGGGGGGGGGGGTTATAGCCATATTTGTACTTATCAGTCGGCATGTTGCCATGTTGGTATGTAAATAGTACTATATTGTGCATTTAGCATGTTCCTTCACCATTGTATATCTTTAAAGTCGTATGCTTAATTTCTTTCTTGTTTGAACGAAGTTAATCATCAGGTCACATGAGGGTCCAGATGCAAGGGACAAGAGACATGATCTCCTAGGGATGGACAAAGGATATACAATTGATCATGATGGAGAATGCGGGAAACTGATTACTCTATTCAGTGCTCCGGACTACCCGCAATTTCAGGTATGGAGATAAACTTATTCCACTTCTAATTTACTTCCCTGGTGAATGAGTTCAATTCTATGACTAATACCAAACTTATTTAGATAGTGAAAATCTACTGTATTGGTTATGTATACTGATCTGTATGACTTGATAATTACCATTGTTTCTATGTATAGGCTTCAGAGGACCGGTACAACAATTGTGGAGCATACATTGTCCTGAATCCACCTGACTTTGCCACCCCAATTTTCCGTAGCTTTGAAGCTGTAAAGCCTAGACCTATGGTATGTGAAACATCT
This sequence comes from Eleusine indica, assembly GCA_030378355.1. NCBI lineage: Eukaryota > Viridiplantae > Streptophyta > Magnoliopsida > Poales > Poaceae > Eleusine > Eleusine indica. The sequence goes on along the minus strand of CM059499.1, from coordinate 3,783,427 downwards.
TGTGCTCCTAAGCTTAACAAAATTTCTGTTATGAATAATCTTTTATTCTTTGATGCATATGTGAAAACTGTGTGCTATGATTTTAGAGTGTGAACAAGCCTGTAAGAGTATGGGAGGCAAAGTAACTAAGTAAGGCTTTGATGCAGGCATATCCATTCTATGATTTCGAAGAAGTGATTGACTCGGATGAAGAGTTAAATTTGGACGCAATGGACAGCAGTAGCACAGCAAGCAGATAACTTATATTTTCTGCCTTTGTATCATTTGGTATTTAGCCTACAGCTGTCATCAAGAACGGTGAAGTGCCTTGAGATTTTGTTGTAATTGATGCCGCTATAGGTTTTCACATAGTTGTGCCAAGCTTGTGTTGATTTAATTATTAGGATCTGTACTGTGTAGATTACCATGACCCTGCCAATACATCATACCAGTATTTGCGGAAGACAAAAGTATTCATAATCTGCAAATGTTACTTTCTAACGATTCAATCAGAGGATGGTCCTCGTTAGTCTGTGTATCTAGTTGTATGCTTTGCACTTTGGCATCGGAACAGCTGGAGCATGTGCTAATTGCGCCCGGAAAGTTATAAGATGTACGCAAATTATCTTCATTCTCCTGAAATGATCGACACCATCTGCATCTTTTGGCCTCAGGCAAATGTCAGTTTTTGACAGTGGAAATGCATCAACATCATGTTATCTGAGTAAGTTAGTAGTCTACCAGTCTTCACTCTTCAGCATACGACAATCTTTCATGATTTCATCAACTCGTCACATGACTGTCTGCATTTCTAACTGTGCATCATTATCCAGAAAAGTTATCAATGTTGTTCCGTTGAAATTATTATTTTTCCTTGAATTGAGAAAGAAAAAAAATAGGAGGATAAACATGAGTTAGAAGTCAAGTGCACTTTGTAAACTCCGAAGGCAGGAGACCAAATTTGGCAAGTTGCTTGGCTCTCCTCGATTAGTCCTCCAAACTCTTCATAATTCAGAACAGGCCGTCAGAAGTCAGAATCCGTTTGTTAACGATGGCGTCATCTTCCATCGTCTCCCTCGTCTACGCCACGGCTCTCCCCGCCGGCGCCGTCAACGGCGCGTGCCAACCGCCGTCCTCCGTCCGCCCGTGGTGCCACGACCGAGCGCGCCGTCAGCAGCGGTTGGTGGCCGCGGCGGTGAAGCGGCGGTACAAGGGGACGGCGAGGAAGGAGGCGGCGCTGGCGGAGCTGATCGAGCGGAAGGTGGCGGAGGCCATGGAGGTGTGCGACGGGCATGAGAAGGAGGAGGGGTGCCGCGTGGCGTGGGACGAGGTGGAGGAGGTGAGCCAGGCCAAGGCCCACCTCCGCCGCCGTCTCGCGGAGGCACCCGACGACCCGCTCGAGCCCTTCTGCGCCCACAACCCCGACGCCGAAGATTGCGCCGTCGTCTACGTCGACGACTGACTTGGCAAACGAGTTGTGATTATGTTTGCTTTGCTGCTTGTTGATTGAGAGGGAGAAGAAAACATGTTTTCAGATTTGCGGTTCAGTCTGTCAGTCTCACAGACACGTTGATAGTCGAATCATGTAATGAGCGTTGCTCCATCGACATAGGTTGATACTTTGTCCAATAGTATGATTGGATGTCAGTAGCGTTGCTAGTGCAATAATTTGCCATGTTCATGGCATTTCAGCTGTCCCTGGAGTCTGAATCTGAACCTGGTGAGAAATTCTAGTGGTTGACCGATTCGTGAATCATGAGCATAGCGCTGAAACCTTAGGCAGACAAACAGAAATGGCACTGGACACTGGAAAGAGTTGCAGCCAACACGTAGTTACCACATGTTCCTGAAGTTCTGAACAGCTGGAAAGGAAGATGCAGGGATGCTTTGTGTTGTTGATGGCTTCTGCAGCATTGCACGAAAATCTCTGCAGGACATTGCTTGAGCTCAATTTGGTAAAGATGAATGCACACGCAATGATCTTCACCTTCAGCAAGTCGTCGAACTGAAGCACGATGCTTCTGATAGGTATCTAAGGCGGTGATGGTCGGTGAGACGTTTACTTGCTCAGACGTTAGTGATAGATCATAGAGGTAAATAAAGGTGCAGCGATAGCACACCCTGAGAGGCTGAATAAACCATAGCTGAGCTTATGGGAAATCCAGACCATGACGCCACTGCCCACTGCATCTGCCTTCCAACCTGTGTTAGCTTTCCGGTGTTGTCGTCAGAAAAAAAATCACCCATGATTTTCTTTTCTTCCATCAGAACGCACAGAATCCTGGCAAACACTATCGCACGATGCATACAATCACCTAGTAGATATACAACTGTCCACGCCCAGACATACCAAACCTGCTGTCTAGCCGGCAGCAAGCACTGAAGAAGCAAAGCAAATGGACCGTGATCAGCGAGCGACCCGATTCCATGGGCGACGCCCTTTAGACTAGACTCGTGGTGGGCATAGCATATGCACACCGCAATGATGATTAGCACAACTCACTCTCCCCTTTGCGCCCAGAAACGTTCGTGCCATGTTCTGAACGAACCCGTCTGTGGGTGGCTGCCACTTCCTCCTGCTCCACGGAGCGAAATGGGCTCCAGCCTAGTCCTAGTACGTACTTGAATGAACAGGATGGATTCGGGTACCAGCTCAGACCTAACATTGCGGCACAGCGTTATTTCCTTCATTTTAAAATTATTATTGTCATTAATTTTTTCGTTACTTTGACTATTTATCTTATTTAAAATATTTATTTAAATATGAAAAATTATAAGTTATATTTAAATTTTATCTAGTGATAAAATAAATTATTAAAAAATATATAATATTTTTTAAATTTTGGAACGTTTGTTGGCGCCGCACGCGGCGTACGACAAATCGTATCCGAATCACAACGTACATACGCTTCGGCCGGGTTTTGTTTTTCTGGTGGGTGTCGGCGACGCGGCCGGCGCGGACTGGACGCGTAAGCGCCTCCCCGCCTCCGTTCTGTTGGCGCCTCATGTTCGTAGAGAGCGTCTGACAGGTGTTGGAAAACTGAAGCAGACGTGTTTTCCGTTCTTCGATTTGGTAGTACTACTCTTGTCTTTTTTTTATTATTTTTTGACAAAAGTACTACTCTGTGAGAAACGTCAGGGTTGGGCCACGCCGCGGGCTAGAGAACTCGAGGTTTTCCTGCCACGGGTTCGGTCAAAAATGACTGGGAACTGTTGCGAGTGGATGAGGCGAGAACGAAAGGACCCACGGGGTGGGAGAAGGCCTTGTTACGGAACTGTAGCACCAGTCAACTTCACGCAGCAGCTCTGCTGCAGCTCCTCGCTGACTCTTCCATAGTCCAAGCCTTGGGCGGGCGCTTATCCACTCGCCGTTGCTACTGTGCTGATCAACGGGATACTCTCTTCGTATCAAAATATTTACTATTTTAATCAACTTTAAATATTTTAAAATAATTATCATTTTTACTTTTTAATATAATTTTCTTTTTTTTCAATCATTCCTATCTCTATATCTCACCTCCTCATTTTCTACACACTTATCTTTTTTACTTCTATTTAATTCCTATGTTTAAATTCAAAACATCAATTATTTTATATCAGAGAGAGTAGTTGCGTACCACAGGACAGCTCCCTGCACGAAACGAACCAAGTTGCAGGTAGCGAAAATATCCGTCCGTCCCGTGCTGACAGACTGGTTGTACGAGTAGCAGTAGTAACAAATCGAATTCGCTGTGGGGCCCACGACCTCCTCCTGGCCTCTCCATTGACGTGGAAGTTTCAAAGTCCGGACCTAGGACCGCCACCACTTCCCTCTTTCTTTTGCCAGCGAGTGAATGAATGAAAGAATGGGAAAAGGTAAAGGCGCACGCAGAGCGTACGGCACAGGAATGATTGCGCTTGCGTCCGGTCCGAACCCACCGATGCATGTGGCTCTCGCGCGCGCGCGGCGGGACGAAAGCAGCAGGCCAAGCCAAGCCAAACCTCGCTAGGCGGCTAGGGTCGCGTCGCACGGACGCCATGATGCCTGCCGGTCCATGGATCGCTTGGTTGCTCGCGATCTTATCCTTTCATCCCTACGCGCGACGGACGGGTCGGTGACGTCTCGGCGGTCGGCGCCGTGCCGACGCGAGCGGCCCCGTTTGTTTCCTCGCGAAACCCGCGCGGGTCTTTTCCTTCCACGCGACCGCAGCATGTGAGGCAGGCAGCCGGCACGGGCACGTCGCTGGCCAAAGCCGAACCCGGCTCGATCGAGCAAGGCAAAACCGTGCGGTGCGGGGGACCGAGCTGCTCGGGCAGAGCGGGACGGGCGGGCGGGTGATGCTAAGCTGTACAACTGTTTACAAAAAGGGTGGCGACTGTTTCATTTCGTCATCGAAAAAAGAGAGAAAATAACAAAGGGATCGGATGGCGATCGGCACGGCATATCATGTCAGCATCTGCCCCCCCCCCCCCCCCCACCGCGGTGCCTATCCAAATCCACCGCGCCTTTTTGCCGCTGAGTGCTGTACTGCTGTGTGCTTGGTCATGGGCCAGTGTACGGACTCCATATAATCAACGCCCCTGTTCTGGTGGTTCGGCACGACGATGAATGGCGCTAGTAGAAAACGACACCGGGTATGGACGGGAATCTCCCTCCCTCGTGCTCGTACAGCCAAACTGACCGGCGAACCATAGGTCGTCCATAGGCGCGGACGATGAGCAGAAGAGAAATGCGGCGAAAATGCTGTGGGCGAAGGCGAGCGTGCAGAGGGAGGGAGGGAGAAAAGTTTGAGGTTGGGTGGGGGACTGGAGGCTGGCTCGGCCTCGGCGTCGCCGATGATTGATGCGAATCCGCGATCGGGAATATAGCTCCCATCGGCTGGACGATGCGTTGAGCACAGCTTGCGCTCGGCCCGGAATCTGGAGTTTCGTAAAAACAAAATTAAAGAACTGTTTACAGCTTCTCTTATGTATAACAAAGAAGTTTGCCAACTGACTTCGGTGGAGGTGTCCAAAACACGGCCCAACCGTCAATGTTCCACTGTTCATTACTACTTCTAGAAACAAATAATACTATAACCAGCGCAAAAATGTTGTCAACAATAAAGAATCCAACTCCGTCCCACTTAAGCTGCTGCTGTCCCTCAAACTTGACACGGTCAGAGACGACGACCTCCGCCGTCAACCCATAAATAAAAAACCACAAATCTAGAAACAACCATGCATGGCACGTCTCTGCGCTACCTAGAGCTACGGCCGGCCGGTACGCACGAACGTAACAACGCAGAGGGAAGGAAGGGAACAACGGTGTCGACATTCACGTGGCAACGATAGTGCGGGCGGAGGAGAGGAAAAGCGTGAGCGCGCCGGTACAGCGTACGTGTGACAAGCGAAAAGTCGAGCAGGCCGGACGATAGCGACGCGTGACTGCGTGAGGCCGAGGCGGTGGAGTGTGCCGTCACCGATCGCTTAGCTTCCGTGCGCTGCTGCCGCCGCCGCCGCTGGATTACCTCGTCGCCAATCGCCGGGCGCGTCAATGGTCGGGGCAGGTGCTCGGTCGGATCGGATGGACACGGCACAGAGGGATCTGATAAGTCTCCAGAAATTTTTTTAGGGCGGGTGAGAAGTCCCGGGATTAGAATACACCGAGGGATTAATTGCCGAATTGAAGAGAGGGATCAGAAGCAGGATTAATTAACTAAGGACCTCGTGACGGGGGAGCGCGATTAAGAAAAGTGAGGGAGGGATCCGGCCGCGGGTGGGCCGTCGTCGCGCTTGGGCGCAATCAATCAATCTCTCTACGATTTCCTGCCTGACAAGAGGAATTAGTTTGTCTCAAACTTGATTTCATCATCTCTGCAAAAGCTCCACCCGTCCATCCTGATAAAGAGTGAAGATTTGCGGTCCGCTGTACAAAATTGCCTGTCAGACTTTCTTGCACTGAACTACGACGTCACGACTCACGACAAACCAATGATGGTCGCGCACCTTTTCCACTGGCGTGACGTGTAATGACGCCTGGGCAGCAGCGGCAACCAGCAAAAGGCTGTCAGTGGTGGATCTCGTCGACTCTCGCGCTTTTCATCACTAGATTTGCTTACCCCTGACGAGATTCATCAAGCGGGAAAAAGGCTATTCTGTTTGTTAATTACCGTATTGACCATAACCTCCTCGCTCAAACCGCACATGTGATGGTCGGTAAACACAATGCACCTAACCCAGATAGGACCTCCTAGCCTCTCATGTACCAGCAGTTATGAACCCACGCGGACGACACAGACGTGGAGGAAAATATACGTACGGACCGCTTCCCGTCTGTGTACTTTTCTAATCCTCCTCGGTCTCCCAATGACTTTCTATGATTGCTCTATTATATTCACAATGATAATAACCAGGCGCGCCGCGGGGTTTGGTGTTGCTAGGTGCACACTCGTCACTGCACCCCCACAGAAGCGACAGCTTGTGGGTGCCTCGTGTCCTCCAATACTATAACACGTAGTACTATGAGAACATGTTAATCCCCGTCTTGTCTTGAGAACATGGCTACAGTTGCACATGATTTAAGTATTTTCTGTAAAATTTTGATTCTATGACGAATTTAAGATATACTGTACTTACTTGAGCTGCTTTTTGTGCAACTACGTATTAAAACCATGATTGATTGGGTTTCAACATCTTCATCTCTTGCACTATCCATGTAGGGTAACAAGTCCATTTTCAACCTAGAATGAATTAAAAGCCGATAAAATCCTTTTTTTTCTTTTTGTGCCTAGCAATAACTTTTTCTTTCTTTGAAGCCTTTTCAAACGTGTCGTAATACAAATCTACTATAAAGTAGTACTCCTTTATTTTTTAAATAGAGGAGTTTCGACAGTCTTGGTTGGTTCTTTTCCAGTTCAATCTGACGGTCCGAACGACAGGAATTAGCGAACGGAGGGAGTACAATATATTGAAATCGTTATTGGCAATTCATAGATAGTGAATGATTCATGGTATTTAAACCAGTTTTTATGACAATCAGGTATTAAGACGAGGTTTCATTCAGTTTCACCAGCCTTAACTACGGCATTGTTCAATTAAGCTGGGATCCGAAGTCTTTTTCCAATCCAAAATGAACTAGAGGCTGGCGAAACCATTTGTCTGGAGCGAAACATGAGCTCTTCGGTCTCTATCAAATGGGTCCTAATACCATGCATTTTTTATGCGCCCATGGTTTAATCTATGTTCGTAGGCAAAGGTGAAAATGTTTCTCTTCTATTCCTAGGCAGCTGATACACCAATCGGCGATAAATAAGTGTTACACCGCGGTGGAGGGTTTCTTAATCCCGTCGCGATCGCATCCGTCACATCGGTAGCAGGGCACATTCCACAGCGCCCTCCTATCTCTCCAGTTGCAAGATGCGATCCACCCACAAATTACAAAAGCGAGGCCTGTCCTTGCATGGAAAAAGATAACGGGAAAATGACGGAAAACGTACCCGTACGTCCCGTCCATTTCTTAGGCTTGGCGTGCGCACCAAAAGTTGGGTGAATTATCGTCAGGTGGCCGCCACTCTACTCGTACTTCTTCTAATTCCATTTGGTACTACTCACTCAAGGTTTAAATGTTTTTGCTGCTATTTTTTCATACAGTAATATTCACTGGAGTACTTGCATCAGCACAGTAGAAGACCTTTGGTCATGAGATAAGGACTCGATGGGTCCCATGTCCGGCAGCCGCACGGCCACTGGCCCGCTGACACGCGTGGCGCCTGCGCGCGCGGCCGTGCGGCGACGCGGGAGAGGATCAGAGGAGGGGAAGGACGCCGCACGGCCATTGGTAGGGGCAGAACTGTCCAAGCGCGTATGATCCCGTGGGCGAAAGGGGAATAAAAAGCAAAGGCGCAGTAGCGGACTGGTGGAGTCGTGAACGGGATCGGTGGGAGCCGGCCGGAGGAAGGAATCCGAAAGGACAAATAATTGAGGCGAGAAGCAGGACTCCCGCGGGGCCCACAGTCGTCCGTCTGGCCCCACCCTCAACCGCACTCTCCCCGTTTTGCCCTTGTCTGTTCAAAGCCACGTTAGCTTCTATTTTTTAGAAGTTTCAGAGAAAATGAATTTGTTCGAGTGCCTTTGGGTCAAGGGGAGACGTGTCTATCTGTGTGCTTCAATCCGGGCCTGATATGCAACCCCACCCCACTTCATCTCCAAATAAGGATGTTTTGTCGATTTGAGATGTAGTAGAATCAAGGGACAATAGTGTTTCAGCCATCAGTTTGTATTTTAATTGCGCTTTAATCATCTGTTTTCAGATTTAACGATTTTACCATCACGAGGGGAAAACGAAGGAGACGTTAGACATCCATTCTGAACAGTGTTAGAGGACATCAAATAAACGTAATAATATAAATAAAAAAAATAAAGACACGCAAGGGACTATTCTGTCCTCCGGTTGTCCCGACTTCACTCCACTTCTCTAGCTCGACTCTCGACTCCTCACCCTAACCCTAACCCGGGCGACGTTAGCGGTGGAGCACGCGGTGGCGGCTAGCGCGCAACGACAGACAAGGCGACGGGCGAGCGCGTGGCGATGGACGACGGGCGAGCGCACGGCGACGCGACAGCAGGCGAAGCGGCGGCCGAGCGCACAGCGACGCGATGGCGGGCGAAGCGGCGAGCGCAGCGACGGACGAGGTAGCAGGCGAGCGCGCCGACGGGCGAGCACGCGGCGGCGGGCGAAGCGGCGGCCGAGCGCGGCGACGGGCGAGCACGCGGCGGCGGGCGAAGCGGCGGCCGAGCGCGGCGACGGGTGAGCACGCGGCGGCTGAGGCAGCACGGCATGCGTCGCGACACACGGACGTGTGTCGTCAGGTGATGCAGGAAAGGCAGAGGCAATGGTGGAGCAATTTGGTATTTTTCCACGTACTTTAATGCTATTAGCCTCTGTTAACAGCTCAATAATAAAATTGAGTTTCATATTTAGAACTAAATGGTAAATCTACAAAATCTAAAAATATATGATTAAAATACAATTGGAATATAAAACGATGGCCAAAACGCTATTGGCTCTAGAATCAATGTTTTTATTATCTCTCGTGAAAGGCAGTGCTGTTGCTGCCCGATAGCATTGTTCAATTTCAAGCATACTTTAAATATGCATTACCATACAACGACAATGGCTTTCATATCCATGTCTACTATTCTCGCATTTTTATAGCTTGAACAAAAAAACATAGCTTCATAATATCAACAGTTTCATCGTCCATCCATGGATTGATTAAATAATAAAGATTAAGATTCTGTTTGGATCTTTCTAGATTATAATAATCTGATTTATATAATCTGAGAGACCTCTAAATGGGGCAGTTTTTTCTTCGGTTTATATAATATAGATATCCAAATTATATAAATTTATTATCTATCCTGGACCTTCTAATACTAGATTATGGCTCGTTTTTATGCTAGAAACTGGTTTATGGTTTTCATAATCTAAGCTCCAAACATCCTCATCTAGTTTTTATCCGTAAATCAGTTTTTATAATCTGTATTCATAATCCATATTATAATAATCTATAGAGTATCCAAACAGGAGGTAAGACCGCGCAAGTCGATGTGGAACACATTTTACAAAAGAAGATCAGTATGGCACTGAGTGTAACCTCATTCTGATTGTTACAAGCCCTGCTTCATTCTGACAAGCCATTAGAGTCCAATCAAGATAATCACTCCCCGCCAACTCCGTCTAAGCTTTTCATGACATCTAAGCATATCGATGTGACATGGCTTCCTACAATTCCGTTGTTGGCGGAACACATATCGGTATAGGCATGATGAATGTTGAGAACGGCATCGACATGTTGTTGCCTTAGATTATCTCGTGTGCTTTTCAGCAGCTCGCATTTGTCGGAGTCGATATGCATGCGGCCCATGCTTGCTTTCTTCCATGGTCGCCACTGAAAATTGTTGGTGTAATGCAAAACTTGATGGACAAGCTCTACTCTTGCCCCTACGTCAGTGCAATTACCTTGCTTGTAGAAATGGAGTCTCGCCTTTTCGTTGAGGTGAAAAAAGTGGTGTGACTTGCAACAGAAATGGAACCTTGTCCGTCCTTGAGATGAAAAAAAAAATGGCATGACTTGCAGAACTAGACAGACTGTCGATATAAAAGGTGAGCAAGATACATCGATCGGAGTTACATTTTGAGTAGGAAAGCAATGACCATGGTGCGCCGCCGGGGCTGCGCGAGCGTTTCACCGAAACATGCCTAGGCGGTGAAAATGCCGGCGGGCGGTTGGAACGCACTGAGTCTGCACTAGACCACCGCGTAAAAACGCGAGCGCAGTACAAAGTACAATAATTCACGTGGCAAAGGGGTATCGTCGTACGACGACGACAGAGGATCCGAGTCCATATGTCCCCCCGGGCCGGCCGCCAGGCCCGTACCGTGAAAAAGCAGGGTTGGGTCAGGGGGAGGTGCACGCGGACGCAGGCAGCAGCAGCAGCAGTACGAGCACGAGTGGTGGTGGTGGTGGGCTCGTCGTACCCGTGCCTGCTCCCGACGCGACGCGCGATCGCTCTCGCTCCCCTCTCCCCCGTACGGCGTGGGACGGCACCACCACCCACCACCGCCCGCGCGGAGCTTTCCCTTTCCCTGTCCAGCCCTTCCATTCCCGCGCTAATTACATTCCCCTGCCACCGCGCGCACACGGCGGCCGCACGCCACCCCACCACCCACCCACCCCTTTGTTGCCGCGCCGCGACGCTACACGCGAACCCGAACGAACCCCGCCCGCCTCTCTGCCTGTCTCCGTTCGATTCCCCGCGGCCACACTCTCTCTCTCTCCTCACCTTTCACACCTTCCTTCCAGCGCCGCACCCACGCCATCGCCCCCATTCCCTCCTCATCCCCACACCCTCACCTCCACCTCTCCCGCTCCAGCGCCGCGCTCTTTCCACCACCGCCGATTCCCCCGCCGCCGCCGCTTCTCTCTGCTGCTTCCTCCCTCCCTCCCTCCCCGAGTATCGCGTGCTATAGGATATTTCCTGCTGCTATTTCTGGGGGGCAGGCGAGGTGACGTGACGCGGCCGACTTGGTCACCGAAGACTTTGCTTGCCCAGAGGTAACTGGAATCTTCCGCCGCTGAGCTCTCCCGCCTCACCTGCTCCGTTCTCCCGTGGTTGCTGATCGGTTTGACCTCGTGCGCAGATCCCGTGGCGGGCGGATCGGAGCCGCCGGGGACGGTGCTGCGGCGGCGGCGTTGAGCGATGCAAAGGGAGGTGGGGCCGCAGGTGGCCCCTCCGCTGTTCCTGCACCAGATCCAGCAGCTGCCTCCCCATGCCGCGGCGGCGAAGAAGCGCGGCCTCCCGTGGCCCGCCGTGGCGCCGGCCAAGGCGGTTGCGGCCGCGGCGCCCGAGGCCGGCGCCGGAGCGGGGAACTGGAACCCCAGGATGTGGGACTGGGACAGCCGCTCGTTGACCGCGCGCCCGTCCTCCGATGCTCTCCGCCTCGGCGCCGGGCAGGGCCAGCAGCAGCAGCAGCCCTCGCCGCCGAGCGGCGCGCTGAACCTTCACCTTGGTCTGCGGGAGGACGGCGCGACCGCGATGGACACGACCGGGCCGGCGGCTCCCATGGCCTCGTCGCCGTCTCCGCCCCCGTCCGCCGCGGCGGGGCAGGAGCCGGTCGTGAGGCCGAGCAAGAGGGTGCGCTCGGGATCGCCGGGGAGCGCGGGAGGATCGGGAGGCGGAGGGTCTGCGAATGGAGGAGGCGGGAGCTACCCGATGTGCCAGGTGGATGACTGCCGCGCGGATCTGACCAGCGCCAAGGACTACCACCGGAGGCACAAGGTGTGCGAGATCCACAGCAAGACCACCAAGGCGCTCGTCGCCAACCAGATGCAGCGCTTCTGCCAGCAGTGTAGTAGGTAATGATAGCGACTGCATCCCCCCCTCCCCAAAACTTCCATGACGAGGTTTCTTGTTATGATGCTGTTTCTTAGGATTCTATGTTTGTGATTTGATCGGTTGATATGGCGCGCGTATTGGGCCTGAGAAATAGTTTTCTATCCAATGGTCGAGCCAGTGCTGGTGTAGGCTGAGAACCTCTAGTTACTAATAAGTCGGTTCTTCTAATCACTCGTTTAGATTTCACCCACTGGCGGAGTTCGATGAGGGTAAGCGGAGCTGCAGACGTAGGCTCGCCGGCCACAACCGCCGAAGAAGAAAAACACAACCAACAGATGTTGCTTCCCAGTTGCTGCTACCTGGAAACCAAGAAAATGCAGCAAACAGGACACAAGATATTGTCAATCTGATTACAGTTATTGCACGGCTGCAAGGTACTTCAAATCATGCTGAATTCAATACACTCGTTCACTAGTCTTTGATTAAACCAGTACTAATTTTATTTTGCATAACCACAGGTACTAATAACGCTGGTAAAGTACCTAGCATCCCTCCGATACCAGATAAACAAAATCTGGTGGAAATCATAAGCAAGATAAATTCGTTGAACAACACAAATTCTGCCACGGAATCTCCTCCATCTGAAGTTGTTGATCTGAATGCTTCAAATGGTCAACAACAGGACTCTGTGCAAAAGATGCCTAATGGAACCGAGACACCAGCTGCACCATCAACTATGGACTTGCTTACAGTTTTATCCACTGCGCTTGCGACTTCAACCCCTGAGCAGTCCCAAGGGAGCAGCGACAGCAGTGGTAATAACAAGAGCAAGAGTCATTCAACAGAACCACCTAATGTTGTAAATTCACATGCTAAATCAACCCAAGCTTTTCCCGGCAACAACACTCATGAAAGTCAACCCCGTATATTCAAGGAGCCAGAACAAGAAACTCGGCCGTATTTGTCACTGCAACTGTTTGGTAGTGTTGAGGATGACATTCATCCTAAGATGGACTCTGCAAATAAGTACTTATCTTCAGAGAGTAGTAATCCTTTGGATGAGAGATCACCTTCGTCCTCGCCACCTATAACCCACAAGTTTTTCCCAATACATTCGGTGGACGAAGAGGATAGACACCCTCAGGCTGCAGATTATGGGGATGACACTGCAATGGTTGAGGTTAGCACAAGTCGGGCCTGGTGTGCACCACCACTTGAGCTCTTCAAAAATTCAGAGCGGCCAATGGAGAATGGATCACCTCCAAATCCTGGGTACCAGTCATGTTATGCCTCAACATCCTGTTCGGACCATTCACCTTCAAGCTCAAACTCAGATGGACAGGTAGTTCAAATTGGCATGTTGCAATTGCAGCTACTTCGTAATCTCCCTTGTTGCCTTATTTATTAGTCATGTACTCAACCTGCTCTTCTCTTTTGTTTTGCTGTTCTAAAGGATCGGACTGGTAGGATTATATTCAAGCTATTTGGCAAGGAACCTAGCACTATCCCTGGAAACCTTCGCAGCGAGGTACGATCACAATTCACAAGGGTTATTATTCGAATACGATGAATTGCCACTCTTTTAGCTCATTTCACCTTTTGAATGTGCTATGGACTTAATCCTACTTTTGTTCTTGCTTAGATAATAAATTGGCTCAAACACAGCCCTACTGAAATGGAGGGATACATTCGCCCTGGTTGCCTTGTACTATCCATGTACCTATCGATGCCAGCTATTGCATGGGATGAAGTAAGTCTGTTGCTAAATTACGCAAAAGGAAAGAAGCATAACTGCAATTACAACATCTAATTATGGTATCTCATGTAAATGCAGCTTGAAGAAAATCTTCTCCAGAGAGTAAACTCATTAGTCCAAAGTTCTAATGTGGATTTCTGGAGAAAAGGAAGGTTTTTAGTTAGAACTGATACCCAGCTGGTATCGTATAAAGATGGTATGCATTCCGAGTCCCCCAGCCCCCTCTATCGCTGATCACTGGAGAACTTATTTGGATTTTTGTCTGAGTTTGTTTTTCGCATGACTTTTGTTAATATAACACTGCTTTCTTATTTCAGGAATGACACGCCTATCAAAATCATGGAGAACTTGGAATACCCCTGAGTTGACTTTTGTGTCACCAATTGCTGTTGTTGGTGGGAAGAAGACCTCCCTAGTTCTGAAGGGCCGCAATCTGACTGTTCCTGGCACCCAGTAAGTTCTCATTTGCAATTTGTGTTGCATCAGCCATACGATTCACAATCCTGATCACTTGTGAACTTGGTATCAATGTAGGATCCACTGTACTAATACGGGAAAGTACATATCCAAAGAAGTGCTGTGCTCAGCATACCCGGGTACCATATATGATGATTCAGGTGTTGAGACCTTTGATTTGCCAGGGGAACCAAATCTTATTCTCGGCCGATGCTTTATTGAGGTCCGTAAATTTTAAAGCCTTCTAGTTTCTGATATTTGGTACTAACTAGTTGGCATTTGGTAAGATGATTACAACTGTCGATGTTGATATTCACAGGTGGAGAACAGATTCAGGGGTAATAGTTTCCCGGTTATTGTTGCAAATTCAAGTGTCTGTCAGGAGTTGAGAAATCTTGAGATTGAGCTAGAAGATTCTCGATTTCATGATGTTGGTTCGGATGATCAGGTTCATGACCATAGGCAGTCAAAGCCAAGGGATCAAGCTCTGCACTTCCTTAACGAACTTGGCTGGCTCTTTCAGAGGGCTGCTGCTTGCAGCCCCTCCACAAGATCTGATGTTTGTGATTCGGATTTGATTCGATTCTCAACTATCCGGTTCAAACATCTGTTGTTGTTCTCTAGCGAGCGTGATTGGTGCTATCTAACAAGAACACTTCTGGATATACTTGCCAAGAGAAGTTTGGTCAGCGAAGAACTATCACAGGAAACTCTGGAGATGCTCTCGGAGGTTCATCTCCTGAACAGAGCCGTGAAAAGAAAGAGTAGTCGCATGGTGCATTTGCTTGTTAAGTTTGTTGTAATTCTCCCTGATAATTCAAAACTTTATCCCTTCGTTCCAAACTTACCTGGCCCAGGTGGCTTGACTCCTTTACATCTGGCTGCATCCATTGAGAACGCTGAGGATATTGTTGATGCCTTGACAGATGATCCTCAACAGGTAAGTTCAGTGAAGTTTAGTTTGTGTTTAGTGACAGTTCTTTCCACATGGATACTTGTCCTGACTTTTCTTAATGACTGCAGATTGGTTTGAGCTGCTGGCAGTCGGTGCTAGATGATGATGGCCAATCACCTGAGACATATGCCAAATTGAGGAACCATAATTCCTATAATGAGCTCGTAGCGCAAAAGCTTGTGGACAGAAAGAACAACCAGGTTACCATAATGGTTGGCAAAGATGAAATTCTTGTGGATCAGTTTGGAAATGAAGGTGACTGTAATAAATCTGGATCCCAAGCATTGCAAATAAGATCTTGCTCCCAGTGTGCCATTTTGGAGTCTGGTGTGCTAAGGCGGCCTTTGCGGTCACGAGGATTACTTGCTCGGCCTTACATCCACTCGATGCTTGCCATAGCTGCAGTCTGTGTTTGTGTCTGTGTATTCATGCGAGCTTTGCTGCGGTTTAATTCTGGTCGATCCTTCAAGTGGGAAAGGCTGGATTTTGGAACAATATAAAAGTTGGAGACACCTTACCTATTTGGTATTGTTAACAACCAGCAGACATGGAGCCAGATTGTTTCTTTAACTGCTTATGTCTCCTTGAAGCTTCTATACCCATGGATGTGTGGATGAGTATCATATTGACACGGACAAATTCCTCTCAGAAC
The DNA here is from genome assembly GCA_030378355.1 of Eleusine indica. Lineage (NCBI taxonomy): Eukaryota > Viridiplantae > Streptophyta > Magnoliopsida > Poales > Poaceae > Eleusine > Eleusine indica. The sequence continues at coordinate 3,767,770 of CM059499.1, read as the reverse complement.
CAAGTATTGATTATGGGACTGAGGAGGTTAGATGCACTATAAAGAAGTTTTCAAGGGAAAATGGGCACAACCCTGTCAAAAGAAGGAACTCTGGCAGAGTTGGCATGCCCTTTTTTGTGGTGCAGAGTGTAGTGACTGCGCTCGCACAAGATGAGATGGATGCAATCACAGTTCTGGGATACCCGAGTAAGTAACCTTGATGTCGTTTTTGTTGGTGTAAAGTTTGGATCTGTTGGTTCATGTATCACAAGCTGGTGTTTAATTTATCTTGCTCACTGTTTCACATTTTTTATTTTTTGTGTATTAATACAGTACTTTAGCATGAATGTATTCTATCTTGTCTTTAGATAGTAGCAGGGGTAAATTGAATGAGGCCTTTTATATGTTTTGTATCTTCATGTAGCTAAATAGAAATGAGTTAGATTTGAAGTGTACCCGAATCTATTGTTTTATTGGACAGCAGCCATAACCCATACCGTTTCATTTTGAATAAGCTGTTGCGTTATAGTCTCTCTCTCTGTCTTTTTTTCACTGTTCTGTCTTCTCTTCGATTTTTCTTCTTTTTCTCATCCACTATTTTTCCTAAAAGCTGTCATTTCAGTTCGCTGAACACACTGAAAACCGTGTTACATCATCCTTGTGGTGGCATTTGTATCACGTCAAAAGGCTGATGAGGCACACCACTCGCGGTTATCCTGGTGGCCGCGTGACACGAATGAGATGCCTTTCTTGGCCCTTTTACCGACGGCGCCGTGTGTGGATCGCCCCCGGGACACGGCGGCGAGATTCTGGCGAATGGTATGGCTAACTTGCAGTCGAGGGCTCCATGCCTCCAGCACCATCCACCACCAGCCGTCTGTTACCATGCGTGACAGCAGTCGACGGCGATGCCTTTCTGGGCACCCGGCAGGACGCACTTGCGAGGTGCAATGGATGCACGCACGGCCCGGGTTGCGCGGCCGATGGCTTTCTGCCTTTCCACATGGCTGTCGGATTGGACGCGCGCTGGCCACGTTCATGAACGATACCGTTGCCAGCCCTCCTGCCGCCGTCGCTACAGCGACTGTTGGGGTCGCACCGAAACGGCCCCGTGTGCGGCGCCGGCCTTTGCTTGGCCCTCTTGTGCCGACCCGGAGGCGAGAGCACGTGACGTGACCCCTTTTCTTGCGCAACCTGCTGACTCGATCCCTTCTAGGGTACTCGTTCCGTTTTGCCAATGGCGACGGGACGATGGTGCGTCCTTGGCGTTCACGGCTGGACGGGTGCTGATCCAATGATCCGACCATGGCATCACGCCTAACAAGACGGGACCACGCGAGTTGGGGGAGGGCGAAGGGAGGAGGACATCACGAGGAGGTTATGGTCCGTAGCGGTAACGTGTTGCTTTTTGGGAGCAAAAGCGGCCGTCTTCTCAGCCACTCTCTTGTGGTACCCTTCTCCGCGAAGCGATTGTGCACAACCAAAGCGGGCGAGGCGGGCGTACGGGTACACCATCGTCCGACGCAAGTCACGTCACGGCGCGGCGGGCGACCGGCACCATCGTTTGTGCGTCGATCGAGTGGATGAGCACAACTTGGACTCCAGGTCTGTTGCTTGCAGCTAGCTAGCGCGTACTACTTGTACATGGGTTACAGCTGCGAACAGGCACCATCGGAAGCCGGATGTTGGCGCGAAACGGGTGCCGTGGAATATGCGCGTTCCCGACGCGTATTCGACGGACGGACTGACCTACGGGTGCCGGTGGCGTCGATGGAGCAGCCTGAATGAATGATGTGATTGCACGATCGGATCGGCCAACCCCGGGGCGCGCGCGCACAGTCCTTGTCTCGGGACACATGCAGTGAGTCCCCTCCTCCTCCTGCACACAAGATAGCCAGACTTTGGGTCGTCGCGATCGGCTGGTACTACCACCTAGCCCATGGTCCTGGACTTCCTCGTCGCGATCCTTGACTGCTGCTACAGGACACGGGGACCGGGAGCCGCCGCTGACCGCCAGGTGGCAGAGGACGACGCGCCACGCGAGCAGCAGGGTCGATCCCACCCCGGCGCGCCCGGGAAGGGAAGGGAAGGGAAGGGAAAGGGGTGAGACGTTTCGTCGTGGTGGGCAGGACGCGTAGCGTAGGCGCGGGCGGCGTTCAAGGATGATGGATGGCAATGGCGTGCGGGACCCGGGAGTCAGTGGGTGGGGGCAGCGCGCGCTGACAGGGCGTCCTCACATGTTCTCCGTGCGCGCCGGTGCGCCGACAGCGCGTTCTGGCTGCCGGTGGCATGCAATGGAATCCAATCCAATCACGCGGTGTCAGTTTGCTGGTGGACGGCCGCGTGGGAGGGCACGGCACGGCGCGAGCGCTGTTGCCATGCGATGCGTTGTCGATCGACACTATATATACTCTGCGTGGAGTCTGGATCCAGTTTTTCGTGTTTAATTTCTTTTTCCTTTCCATTATTAGAAGCTAATAACATGGGACGCAATGCGCCACTGCTGAAACGTGTCGATCGCAGCAGGGACTTTCAACATACAGCACGAAATCACGAACGGGAAATTCAGTGACTGGTAGTACACAAAGTTTTGTGCTTCCCGTTTGTAGCGTATGCTGTGTATCTTCCTTTCGTAATAATTTTTCATTCACAGTGGATCTAATCTAACCGAGGACGAACACTCCAAAATCGAAAAGAAAAATTGGATGACTAAACGGCCTTATATGAAACTGGTCCGGCCCAGTGACCTCCGCCTCGGTATCGGTAACCTGACCGACAGCGTTCCCACATGATTCGTCGGCCTGCGGCAGCTACGAAACAAGGCCCAATGGCTTCTAATACAAGCAGGCCGTATGGGCTCTAAAAAGAAAGAAAAGGCGCAACCTGCTGAACTGGTGCCCGAGCCTGGTCCGATGGATTGCCACCGGAGCCCTACAACTGCTGGTGCTTTGAGCGTCATGTAGACACAGATCCTGCATATGGAGTTTCAACACAGAGAATAGTCTATTACCTGCTCGGATTCGGATTCGAGTGGAAGCACAAGCAAAAGCCGTAAGCTCAGCTGAGGACCCTTTTTCTTTCTCTGAAGATGGGAGAATTGGGCAGCTACCATGGGTAACCAGCATTAGTAAGGGTGTCATCCCTGGAACACCATCGATAAGCATCAAACATCCAATTTCCACACCACGATAGCCATATCAATCGATTTTATTTTATTTTTGGCCAAAACCAGGATTCGACAGGACAAGTTTGCCCCTGGCCGACGAGTAACTCCCAGCGCCAGTCGAAATCGAACAGAGGAAGAAAAAAAGAAAAAGAAGAGGGTTGCGGCGGCGACGGAGAATCTGACCGCCATGGACGACGGCGGGCAATGCGGCTCCGCAGCAGCAACTAGTGGAGGGGGCGGGCAGGCCGGATCCACGCCGGGCAACGCCGCCGAGCGCGTGCAGGCTGCATCCAGGCCGGGCGTCGACGGCGGGAGCGCGATGCCTCCATTCGCGCCGGGCCAAGGTCGTGCGCGCGTCGTGGCGCCGTCCTTGTCGGGCTTGGCCGTGGGCACGCCGATGATGGCTGGATCCATGCCGGGCGACGCCGCCGAGCACGTGCAGGCTGGATCCGGGCCGGGCGCCGACGGCGGGAGCGCGCTGCCTCCATTCGCGCTGGGCCAAGGTCGTGCGCGCGCTGAGGCGCCGAGCGCGTGCAGGATGGCTGGATCCACGTCGGGCCTGGCCGGATCGACACCGGGCTTGGCCGCGGGCGTGCAGTGTCTCAGCGACGAGGACAACATAGATGCACAGGCACATGGCATCGCAATGAGTGACGCTGGCAGCAACTTAAGCTTCAATGGAGGGTGAGTAGTACTGGTAGCTTTGAATAGTTATATGTACTTTAGTTTTCTAAATGCCCATAATTTTCGTGGTATAGGACTACATCAGAGACACATTATCGTGTTAATCTTAGAGGACCTAGCTACATAGTATATCTTGAAGATGATAACACAAATGAGGTTGATGCTAAAGAGCATGTTGTTGAGGTGAACGATGTTAATGGCTACTCTATGTGCAATCTGTTAGCTGATTTGGCTTATAAAACCAAGTGAGGAATATGTCAAGAACCTGTATTTTGGTATTGGGACAGCGACAATAAGGGATTACAGCATGTTGTAACAGATGCTGATTTGCCCTTAGTATTTCAGAAATTTGATTCTTCCAAGATAGTGCCTTTTGTTGTGGAGTTTATTACTAATCCTACTTATAAGAGTAACATAGCTTTAGAGAAATTGGAGAAGTTGCCAGTAAGGAGGAATCCAAATATATCTTTAGAAGCAAGTAGTTCGGAAGGATCTGATGATGATAGTGTTGAGATTGAAGAAAAAGTGGACCCTTCTTGGATGGATGACGAGGACATATTTTTGGATGATCATGAGGTGTTTGTGTCACTTGGTTTGAGAGCAGAGGAGGAGGCAGCAAGAATGAATTTGGGTGAAGATTGCTTCGGTCTAGGTGGACATCATGCAACGATTCTAGTTAATGATGAGGCTGACAATGAGCCCAGATTTGCAATTGACAAGGAAAATCCAAATATTAGAAAGGGTGAGACTTTTCCAAGCATGGTTGACTTCAGACAGGCTTTAAAGCACTATGCCATACTAAACGAGTTTCAAGTCCACAAGGTTGTTACTGATAAAAAGAGATATAGAGCTGAATGCAAGGCAAATGGGTGTCCATGGAGGACTGTTGCTAATAAACTTATGGGTCAGCCCACTGTTGAGGTGTGTATGTTGTCCATTTTACATGTTGTTTCTTCTGTTGTACATATTTAAATGTTGTTGCGAGATAAGTATTTCTTTTTTCAGGTGACCATGATTCCATTTGAGCACAAGTGTATGGGTACTAATAACTTGGTGAGCACTATGGCATCGTCTAAGTGGGTTTCAGATAGAGTTATTGCATGGTTGAGGAAGAAACCATCTCTTGCGACAGTTGATTTACAAGATAGGTTGTTGGAGAAGTATGGTATAGAGGTGGGCTACAACACTGTTTGGGCTGGAAGGAAGCTGGCAATGGATTCAATTTATGGGGCTTGGGAAGACAACTTTCAGTACTTGTTCAGATTCAGGTGTGTATATGTACCATTTTATGATCTTTTTTAGGGCTACAACACTGTTTGGCCAAAGCTTATGTTTATTTGTTCTTTGCAGGGCTGAACTCCTAAATCGTTCTCCCGGTTCGATTATGGAGATTGCTACGAAGCCAGATGGAGATGATGTGATGTTTGACAAGCTATTTGTTGCTATGAAGCCATGTGTTGATGGATTCCTTCGAGGGTGTCGACCTTACCTTGGTATCGATTCGACAGCTTTAAATGGAAAGTATAAAGGTCAATTGGCATCTGCTATAGCACTTGATGGTAACAATTGGATGTATCCTGTTGCGTGGGCAATCTTTAATTCTGAATCATCTGACAATTGGACTTGGTTCATGACGCAATTGGAGAAGGCAATTGGACATCCACCATATCTGGCAATATCAACTGATGCATGCAAAGGTTTGGATGCTGCTGTTAAGGCAGTGTTCCCTGGTATTGAACATAGAGAATGCATGAGGCATGTGTGGGCAAATTTCAAGAAGTATTACCGTGGAGAGGTGTTTGACAAGAATATGTGGCCAGCAGCTAGGGCTTACAAGATTGATAAATTTCACTTCCATTTCAATCAAGTCATTGCTGCATGTTCTGAAGTTGTCACATATATGAACCAACATCACAATCATAAGTGGAGCAGGTCTATGTTCTCAAACATGGTCAAGTGTGACTATATTAACAATAATCTTGCTAAGAGTTTCAACAGTTGGATCAAGAAGATAAAAGACTTGCCTATTGTTGATTTGATTGATATGTTGAGACAAATGACTCTAGACTTGTGGGACAAGAGAAGAAGGATTGCAATGAAGCTCTCTGGAACCATTCTTCCAACAGTGATTAAGCAACTAAAAGCCAAAACAAGAGGATTAAGGCAAATGAAGGTTTCTAAAGGGCTGGACACTGCTGAAGTATTTGGATTCCATCATGATATGACAGCATGGAGACATATTGTAGAGCTGAACACTCACACTTGCAGTTGTGACGAGTGGCAAATGACTGGAAAGCCATGCCCTCATGCATTGGCTTTTATTCAGATGTTTCCGGGTGTGGACATGGCTACTTATGTCCATGAGTACTATAGCATAGAGAGGTTCAAGGCAGCTTACAATACCTCCATTCCACACATGACAGACAAATCACAATGGCCTCAAGTGGACACGGGTTTTAAGCTGAAGGCACCACCATTGAGAAGAGCAGCTGGAAGGCAAAAGAAGAATAGATATAAAGCTAGTCATGAACCAGGAGCGAAGAGGCAACAAAGGTGCAACAAATGTGGAGAATTTGGGCACCGTGAAACTAGAAACTGCCCTTTAAATGACCAAATAAAAAGGTTCGCTAAATCTGAAATTTTATTTAACTTCATACACACATGCTTAGCCTATATTGTGTAGTAACTCTTTCATTTACATGTAGAAAGAAGAAGGCGCATGCAAAGAGAAAAGCAAAAAGTCCAAAAATAATCACCACAGAAACCATTTCTCCAGGATCCATCACTAGAAGGATTGTCGAGATGGTGCATGGAGAGGGTGAAGTTGGTACATCTAGCTCTAGCATTTCAGCTAAGCGGCTGTTGGTGCTTGATCAGGAAGTAGGCGATGATGCATCTAAGTAGGCCACTATATTGTTCATTTGGTAGTGGCAATAAATTCAAACTATGTAGTGTTGAAACATGTATCTATGCTTTAGAGTTGCATTCAGTTGGTGCAATATTGTTTCCTTATGAATATCATTGTGCTGGAATCAAAATTGTGCTCTAAGGTCATGTCAAAATTTTTAATATTGGCTACACGAATATTATTGTGCTGGAATAAAAAAAATTGCCTAAAGGAAAATGATTTTATGATTTTTTGAATTTTTGGTTAAAAATTCTGAACATCTTTTGTTGGACGAAAATGATTTTCCAAATTTCTCCACATTTCCTGATATTATTAGCCAAAAAAAGAACTATTTTCAAATTTTAACCGCCAACGCGCGCTGCTGCTGCGTGCGCATGCACAAAGGGGCAAAAGCGTCCTCCCACTTTATGATTTCTGGATAAAAAAAAATTAAAAGACAGAGAAAAGGGTGGTCATGGCGCCAGGAAGGAGAGAAATGAGGTTAGCAGTGGTGTCCTGTGGATGACGCCCTTACTAATGGTGTCTCAGAGATGGCATCCCTTATCCATGGTACCAGCCCAATTGGCCCCTCTGAAGATGGACGGAGCTAGCATGGTTCATAAGTGTTCGGTTGAACACACATGAATTTTAGCCAAAACATGGATATTTAGAAGCAACATTGCATACATATATTGATTGATGGTGAAGAGAAATCAGGGATATTTGTTGCCAAAGTCAACCAAAACATCAAATATTCTTTTGGCTACTGATCAAGGAAAGAGTCAATACCAAAGGGACATTAAAAAGGAGGAATATGGATATTGATTCTTACACCTGTCAACTATCTATTTTACAAAGGGAGGAAACAGTTAAACACCTCTTTTTAAGCTGCAATTTTGCAAAGGCATGTTGGAACTCAATTGGAGTCACCTTCCCGCTCACAAGGCACCCTGTACACCTATTGCAACTCATCAAAAGGAAACTTGCAGTTTCATTCTTCATGGAAATAATCATTTTGATGTGCTGGAGCATTTGGGAAAACTAGGAATGAATGGATATTTGATCAAATTCATCCCACAGTGGAGAATTGTCGAGAAAAGTTTTCCAGAGAACTCAATCTAGTAACCCTCGTTGCAGAGAAGATCGAGCTACAAGCATTAAATCATGGATTGCAGAAAAAACCTAGTGTCTGGCCCTTTATTTTCCTATGTATTTGTTTTTTGTTCTTTCTTTTTCCTTTTCGTTTCCTTTTCATATAAGACTTTCTATTTATTTCTTTTTAATATATAATCTGTAGGGGGTGACCCCTCCAGTTCAATTCAAAAAAATAATTTGTTGCCAAAATCAATTTCTAGCTCCTAAAACTTTTCAGAATAGGAATATGAAGGAGAATCATCAATGTTTTTGTTATGCAAAGTATTATTTCCATGACGTTGAACACCCATCACTGCAGTTCTAGCTCCGCCAGTCTGAACCAAATAGTTCCTGAAACTTTAAAATTTCAGACTTGCAGATCAAAGCCCATTTCGTTACATAACCAACTGCCACATTGGAGCATGCGCAGTGTCCTAGAATAAGATGGAAAAAAAAAAGAAATATGTGCACAGAATTGGTTGGGTTATCAATTATTGTCACCTTCGGAGTCAACAAATTCTCCTTGCAGTCCATCTTGGAAGAAAAAAGAGTGAAAGTTCTTAAATTGTTTACATCTGCTGGCCTGCTGAACATTGTTTGTTCTGTATTCTTAATTCGGATAATCTTGGAAGAAAAAATGGGGAATCTTTGCGTCAGTAATACCCAGAGACAATAGACGTCGACTCATTGTGCTTTGTTAGATGGATTACAATATATATATACCTAATAACAAAATAAGAAGAAATATGACGCATTCCTTGAGAAAATAAAAGCTACTTGGTTCTATCGTTTCCAAAGGGTGCAAGTGCATCTGCCAAATATTATGTTACTTGGAGTCCCGTTCCTACACGTACTCCATATATTTTTTGAGAATGCTCCTGTCTTCTAACTGCTGCTTCATAGTCATCACCAAACGCGTTTAGGGGCCTAAATTATGGTTTCTAACATGATATTAAACAGAGATGCAGTCCACTGACCTTGTCCTCAGTGATATAGTGAGGATTCTGGTGTTGTTTGGATGTGCCTTCTTATTCCAATTACAAGCACATGCACCGGCCGCTTGGACTCCAACCAGAACGGACAGGTATCTTCTTTCCTCAGAAAAAATCTGATCCACCTCGACTGGATTCCGCCATGACCTGATGCATAGTGACTATGTTCTGTGAATCAGTGAACAATTATTGCTTGGAACAAACTATGTAGTTCAACTTAAAGAATCGTATTTCATTTATTCGAGAGGATATATTTATAAGGAAGCTTCAATCTGCATCAATGGATTTATGAGTTAACAAAAGAGTAAACAAAGGGATTAGTTAGTACTATGCACAGTTTTCAATATGTAGGGCTGTACAATACCTCAGAAAATGGGGGGGGGGGGGGGGGGGGGGGCAGATATACAATGCACTATAAAATGTTGTTAGAACTTAGCTTCAAGTATGAGGTGGTGAGACTTCAGAGTTCAGCAAGACAGTCCAACATTAGGGCACTGAAGCCAATCTTGTGTAGCTCCAGCTGCAGACAATTACTAAAATTTTGATATATCAATCATGTCTACGTAAAAATGATGAAATTTGATGCCGCCTTTGATAAGATTGATCATCTGCTAATACATAGATGCAATTCAGTCAGGAAGAACTGACCCTTGTGGATGACGGTTGATTAATCATTCATTCACAATCAGAGAGAGCAAGCCTATAGATTTAAAACATCAGTGCTGTAAATGTAAGAACATTCTCGTCACCTGCTCATGTAATTCTAATCCCTTGTACGCGGCTTTGTTAAATGTCAACGCCATGCACCTCGAGGCCACCAAACATCAAATCTCGAGCAACAAAGGAGACCAATAACAGAGAGGTCGATGAAAATATCCCTATAGCGATGGCACAGTCGAATTGGATATTCTGCGGCAAGTTTTGACTTTGAAATAATCAACTGAAGGTTTGATTAATTATATAAGTACAGTTCCAACGAACTTTGGCGCTAGTCAAAGGGTTTTGCGTATAGAACATTTCGTTTTGATCTTGCTAACGTGTAAACTGAAGCACAGGGAACTTCCAGGTTTCCGGCCCCTAGACGTATAATAATCATGTTGGCTAGAAAAAATGGCTTGCAACTTCAGTTTTCAGAAGCTGCAGTTGCAGAGATGGTAAATGTCTTTTCTGAATGTACCAATCACCCGCTTTCATTTTAAGCAGGGTTTTGCAGCCAATCCACGCAGGTCTGAGGTGTCTCGAAATTTTTTTAAAAAAAAGATGACTTGGCGCGCCGGTGGTTCAGGTCAAGGAGATAGGCCCAAAACTGAAGCCGCAGGTGGGTCCGTGGTCGATGCGACCGTCGCCACCGCCGCGCTGCTGTCGTATGGCGCGGCGCGTCACGCTGCTGCCCGCGCGACGGCGACCCGTGCGCGCGCATCGGAAAACCAACACACTAGCTCGCATTGACCACCCTTCCGGCAGCCAATCCTTTGATGCCGAAACCTACCTCGTTTTTACATTGAGCAGAAAAGGCTCGGAACTTGTCCGGCCCCGACCGGATCGCGTTTGTTTGTTCTAGCAGCACGTCGCCGTCGTCAGGCCCGCCGCTAGGCGTACGTCCTGCCGGCACGTTTCCCCGGTCACTTGTCTTGTTGTGAGGCCGGTGGAATTTGCTGGGCAAGTTCGCTGCGCCTGGGCACGAGCGCGCGTACCAACCCTCTTCCAGTCTTCACGCACGACCAGCAGCAGCGCCGTCGCACGGAGCCGCCAATGCAAGTCAATGCATCTCCCGCGGGTTAGTACTACAAATAGCGACCCCCACCCGCACAGCACATCTCCCCCTTTCTCTCCCGATCGCTTTTGCCGCATTTATTCCTTCCACCTGCACTTTTTTTTTTCCCAGTCCCAGCGCATGCGCATGGCGGCGTCTAGTACGTGCGGCGGCGGCCGACGTGGTCGCTCTCCTCCTCCACTGACACTGTTATCCCTCCTCCTCGCCTGCTTCGTCGTCGGCGCCGTCCGCGGCGCGCAGCTGCACCGGCCGCCGCTGGAGGTGCGGACCTACAGCTACGCCTCGTTCGAGGGTGACGCCAACTCGCCGCAGTTCGACGACCTGGCCGTGCTCAAGGACGCCTCCATCCACGGAGGCGCGCTGCAGCTCACGCCCGACTCACGCAACGTCCCCACCTTCCTCGTCAACAAGTCCGGCTCCGTCCTCCTCCGCCACCCCTTCGTCCTCTGGCACCTCGACGACACAACCGCCGCGCCCGGCCCACCACCAAGCAACGGCACCGTTAACAACAGCACGACGACGGCTCAGCCCCCGGTCCGCGTGGTGTCGTTCAACACCACCTTCTCCATGAACGTGTTCTACGACCGGGCCCGTCCCGGCGAGGGCCTGGCCTTCCTCGTCGCGCCGTCCCTCTCCGGCCCACCCCCGGGCAGCCACGGCGGGTACCTGGGCCTGACCAACGCGACGCTGGAGGCGGCCGGCCCATCCCAAAACAAGTTCGTGGCCATCGAGTTCGACACGGTGAACCAGACCTACGACCCGCCCAACGGAAACCACGTGGGCCTCAACCTGGGCTCCGTCGTGTCCAACAGAACAGCCAACCTCGCCGACTTCAACATCACCTCCATCGCCACCACCGAATCCACCGCCCGCAACTACACGGTCTGGGTGCAGTACGACGGCGCGGCGCGCCACCTCACGGTCTACATGGGCCTCCGGAACCGGCCCAGGCCCGCGACGCCGGTGCTGGACGCGCCGGTCGACCTCAGCGCCCACGTGCCGGACCGGGCCTACCTCGGCTTCGCGGCGGCCACGGGCACCGACTTCCAGCTCAACTGCATCCTCGACTGGTCCCTCTCCATCGAGATCATCCCGGAGAAGGAGAGCAGGGCGTGGATCGTCGTCGTGGCCGTCGTCGTGCCCCTCGCCGTCATCGTCGTCGCCGTCGCCGCGTTCTTCCTGACGAGGACGCTGCGGGCGCGGCGGTCCATGGAGAGGAGGCAGGAGCGGCTGGGCCACACGCTCAGCAACCTCCCCGGGATGCCCAGGGAGTTCAAGTACGAGAAGCTGAGGAAGGCGACCAGGAACTTTGATGAGAGGCAGAAGCTCGGGAGGGGAGGGTACGGTGAGGTGTACAAGGGGTTGCTCCCCGCTGACGGCGCCGCCGCGCCGGAGGGGGCCATGGAGGTGGCCGTGAAGAAGTTCACGAGGGATGACGCCAGGAGCATCGATGATTTCCTCGCCGAGGTGGATATCATCAACCGGCTGCGCCACAAGAACATCGTCCCGCTCATTGGTACGTATCTACTACCACGTGAGAATTCCTATTTCCTCGCAAATATCATTTTATTAACTTCATCGTGCCAACTTTTAGAAATTCAGATTTTGGAATATGGTGCATGCTACAGATTTGTTCCATTCAGATAGATGTTTTTGTTCAGAATTTAATTAGCTGTTCATCAGCAGAGAGTTGACCGTCGTCAGTTTGAGATGGTTAAGACGTCCTTGTCTAACAACTTACTCTTTAGATAGACTAAGCTTCTTGTTGCTCAAGACGAGGAGAATAGTCAGGACCCCTTGCTGGTTTTGACCTAATTAAACAGGCCCCTGGGCATCCATCTGATTACTAGTCAATGAGAACGGAGAAGTAGAGGAACATTATATATAGTATTGAGTTATCCCAACGCGTTTATGCAATCGTGTACAACTTATCATTTGTTCAGTTCAACAACGCCGGCAAATAATATAGCTAGTTTCCAACTTTTCTGAATTTTCAATTCGGCAATCGATGTTTGGTACAGTAGTGGACGTGCACTGACGAAGTATACATTTGTTGTGACCGAATTTTATTTCTTCCACGACGATGACAGGTTGGTGCTACAAGAAAGGGCAGCTGCTGCTGGTGTACGAGTACATGCCCAACGGCAGCCTTGACCAGCACCTATTCCGGCGCGGCGCGCACGCGCATCTCCCCGTGCTGAGCTGGGCGAGCCGGTACGCGGCGGTGTGCGACGTGGCGGCGGGCCTCCACTACGTGCACCACGAGTACACCCGCATGGTGCTCCACCGCGACATCAAGGCCAGCAACGTGCTCCTGGACGCCTCGTTCCGGGCTCGGCTGGGCGACTTCGGCCTGGCCCGCGTCGTGGAGCACGACAAGAACTCGTACACGGACCTGGGCGTGGCGGGAACGCGCGGGTTCATCGCGCCAGAGTACTCCGTGGGCCACAAGGCCACGCGGGCCACCGACGTGTTCGCGTTCGGGGCCCTGGTCCTCGAGGTGGTAACGGGCCGGCTCGCGCTGCAGGCCGGCGGGGACCCAAGGTGCCCGCTGCTCTCGGACTGGGTGTGGCAGATGCACGGCCGCGGCGCGCTGCTCGGCGCCGTCGACCAGAGCCTCGGCACGGCGGAGTTCGACGCCGACGAGGCGGCAAGGCTGCTGCTGCTCGCGCTGGCATGCAGCAACCCGAACCCGGCGGACCGGCCCACCATGCCGGAGGTGATGCAGGTGCTGTCCAAGGCCGCGCCGCCGCCGGAGGTGCCGCAGTTCAAGCCCACGTTCGTGTGGCCGCCGGAAGGCGGCGGCGCGCAGTTTCAGTTGAGCGACATCGAGATGACGTCCATGACGACGACCAGCGGCGGCGGCGGCGGCACGGGGAACGGCACGTCGTCGTCGGCGATGGCCACGTACGACACCTCGTTCGACAGCATGCAGCACCACACCGCGCCCAACACCACCGGCGATTACTTCGCAGCGCTCTCCTCCGGCCGTTGATGATGATGAAGCGCTTGTCCGGCAATATTAATGTCATCGTGATTGCAGATCGTAATAACTTAATTGCATGTGAGATGTAAATACGTGTACATATCTAGGAAGGATGTTCATTAATTAGTTGATGTATGTTCCCCGTGCATTGCTGCATTTAAGGAGACCTTATTGGTTTGTTCGAGGAAAGCAGATCAAGAGGGAAGTTTATACAGTAGTGTGTCTTGGCAAGTAGGATAAATTACAGTTTTTTGTACAGCAAATTGGTCAGGATCCCTGTAACCTGCTCTGAGTGCCATAGTTTTCAAGCAGGCACTTCACTGTCATGATGTTTGTATAGGACATGAAGAGGCTGCTAGGATCATACTTCACTGCTAGGGACACTGTCAGGGCCTGCTAGGATCATACTTCACTGCTACGGACCGCGTGTTTGATTCCCCGTACGGTTTGCATATTGTAGTAACTGTAATTGAATGGTATACCCACAACGTTGTTGCATCGTTTTGGGATAAACCATAGCGAATTTCAGTACCCTGTAACGAAGATACTTCAGCACCCTTCGTTGTGCTTCTTCTTGCAGTGAATCGGCAGCCATGGCGCCTGCTGAGGGCGTTGATCTAGCTGGTGGGGAGGAGGCTTCGGGATTCAATCCTAATCCAACAAGGCAGGCATGAATCAGAGAATCACCGATGCTGTGACGGTGAAAGAAGGCCTCGACCAATGTGTCTCTGACATGGTCGCCGCCACGCGCGCAGCCACCTGGACGGGAGCTCACGATGCCAATTTCCATGGCCGAGCGATTCTTCCTCGTCTTGCTCCCTTCCTCTAATTCGAGGGCGGGCGGGGGAAGGGGTCTTGAATGGGGAAACCAGAGCCCTGTTCGGAGGGACATGAAGCGGAGGCTGTCTGTGTACCGAGGCCGCCGGGTTCGGGGTGCTCGGAGCCGCCATGGCGGAAGGCAGGCGGCGGCGGCGAGCCAACGTTTCGCAGAAAGCCCCCTAACATATTTACAAAGACACCCCTAAGATGGATCACAATTAATAGTCGTGATCAAACTATTTACATGTACCCCCTAATTTGGATCGCGACTATTGATCGTGATCTCAATATTTTTACTAAGAGCATTTCCAGTAGGAGCACTCAAATTAATCCCTCAAATCACCATGTAGGGACGGCTCCTACAGTTTAGGGTCCTCCAAAATAGCTCCAACTCTAGCAGAAGCCCCTGTTTCTCAACCCTTATATCGATGGGTCCTGCTTGTCGGTCTCTTTCTTTCACTATTCTTCCTCTCTCTCTCTCCAGCAGCAGCACAGCCATGACCGTCGTCTCCTCTTCCTCTCTCCCCATTCGCGGGCGGGGCCGGCCGCGCTGCCGCCTGGCCACCTCCCTCACGACCGGCGCACCGCCGCTTGACCTGGGCGCGATGCCCACCGCCCCGAGCTCGCCTGCCGTCGCGAGGTCGTCGATATCCTCGAGGATAGAGGAGGAGCCGTCCTGCCAACCGCTGAAGATCCCCTCCCATCCACGGACTACATGGCCGAGCCCCTCGACCATCCCCGGTCGATGCGCCCGTGCTTGCCTGACTCCAACGGTGAAGACCTAATTTGAAGACCCAAAAGCTTGTATGGGTACTCGGTGGGCTGAAGGGGCACGATCCAAATAAAGGAATCTCCAATGGAGAACACATAGTAGGTCACGAACTTCTTCGCTCTCGCCTGGCTGCCGCCTTCGCTCTTGCCCTGGCGCCACCGCTGCTGCTCTGCGCCGCCGCTCCGCGCTCGCCCGCGCTCGCCTGGCCGCGCCGCTGCTTTGCGCTCGCCCGCGCTTGCCTTCCGCGCCGCTGCTTCGAAGCACAGGTGCGCGCGGTCAGCGGCGAAGGAGGAGGAGCATGAGTGCGCACGGTCGACGGCGGAGGAGCTCGGGCGCGCGCGGTCGGCGGCGGAGGAGGAGAGGAGGAGCACAGGCGCGCGCGGTCGGCAACGTAGGAACTCGGGCGCACTCGGTACGAGGAGGAGGAGCTCGGACGTGCGCGGTCAGCGGCGGCGGAGGAGGAGCACGGGCGGTGGAGGAGGAGCTCGGGCGGTAGGAGGCGGGGAGGCGACGAGAGTGCCGACGCGATTCAGTTTGGGTCACGAGAGCAACTGCTCTATTTCTGGATCTTCGAGTAGATGATTTCCAAAAATATATCACTATTTAAATACTCTATTGGAGAGATGTTTTAGAGATTTGGAGACCCATATTTAGTTTGGGTAGTCCTTTTGGTCTTTCGTTGGAGTCAGCCTAACCCCCCTAAATTGGGTCATTATTGTGCAAAACAGTCCCTCCGCCCCGCCTTCCCCTTCCCTTCCGGCGACGGCCACCTCGCCTTCGCGAATGATGATTCACTCTTCCGCCGGATCTCTCCTACCACTTGATGATCCTACTCTGCCTCTTCGCCGCCATTACCAGACCCCCAATCGTCTTCCTCACAGCGCCCCGCCTCCTCACCAACGGCACTGGCGGCCGCACATCTTCCAAGCTGCTGAATAATGGACGGGAAATCGCGCTGTGCCGGTGACAGACAGAGGGGAACGGCGTTGCGCGCTTTGCTCCGCTAGCATCCCGAGCAGGTCCACCTCGATGATTGGATCTCGCTGTTTCAGTTGGCAAGATTGAAATTGCGATGAACTTCTGCTTCTACTACCAAGTGTTTCGAAGATTGCTGATGGATTCGGAGGCGCTGATTTGTCTTAGCAAATGATTCATCTGTTCTTTTAGATGCAGCTAGCAGATGTTAAATGATTTATCTAGTAAACCCCATGGTATAAGCTTTTGTCAGTAGCTGTTCAGGTACAAACTGCTGGCTGATATTGATGCCTCAGACTTGTTCAGGTACAGAACTTTTTTGAATTTCTTTAGCGGCTTGCACATTGTGATAGAGTTGCACAGAAATTGCTGATATCGAGCCCGGTCATGAACCGCAGCCCACGAACAAATCTCCATCCTCCAGATCACCATCACACTCTGAACAACACGTCCCAGAAGGGATCAAGATACGACAGCAACAACCAAAGCCAAGTATAGTTGGTAAGGACGGTGGCATTTCTGATCGAACTTTTATAAAGCAAAAAATAGTTTGGTAACTGCTAGCTGCGTGTGCCTCTTATCATTCTCACAAAAGCGCTCGCCATCGCGTCACCAGCTCTGCATCTTTACCACCTGATGCTGAGGCTCTCCCCCGGTCTCCGTGCCGCGTCAGGTTCACACCGTAAAGCGCAACGAAATCATCTTCTTTGCCGGAAAAGAATAAGAAAGCGCGACGAGTCGAACAGCTCGAGCTCGTACGGAGTTCGATGGCATCGGCAGCATGTGCGGGCCACGGAATTCTAAGACCTTTTTTGGAATGATGTAGGCGGCGCATATTGCAGTTGAAGGAGCAGGGATTGACCTGGATCTTTCCTCAGAGTTGCCGCCCTCAAGTTGAGTTCGCGGAACGACATTTTGGTCACCGTTGCTGACTGGAAGGAACGGTTGATTACCTGCTACGCACGGGCCGTGTCAGGCGTTAAACTCTCCTGAATCCGGCGTGGATTCTGAGAAGGCGGCCAGGAAATGGCGCTGCAAGTTGGGTTTGATGCATGTGTTGTTGAACATTTGAAGGTGAATTGCTGAACCCATGATTTTGTTCGAGGAGGAAGAATGCTATGGACCAGTGACCGAATGCGGAATGCCCGTCCGCCAATTCACTGTCACCCGTGACTGCATTCTGTCGTCTCCTTCGGTTCACTTCAGTCTAGTAGTACTACTCCTTATATCAATCTGAAGTTTTGTTGCTCTTTGGGTATGCTTGATGCCGAAGCCGTATTCCAGTTTTTCACTTTGCACTGACGCGCATGCTGTTCTCATCATTTGGCGAAATGGCCTCGCTGGATCTGTTATCCACACTAGCAGTTGCGCACTCATGCAAGTATTTCTTTTTTTTTCCCCCGAAAGAAGAACATATTGAATGCAACTGAATTTTCAATCTGTTGAAAATTTGGAATGTCTTTCACCGGAAAAGACCTGGGTACTGGTACCTGCCAGATTGACAAGACCCAAAAGATGAGCAAGGCTGGACGGATTGCACCTTCATCCCTGCTTCGCCGCTCTGTTTCTTCACACAACTGACTGGACAGAGGACACTGGTGTGTGTGAACGCGGCTTTTGCCACTGAACAAAACCAAAACTTTTTTGTCCATTGTTACTAACCTAACCGGTCGGCGAGCGAATCTCACAGCAAGGCCAAGCCACTGAGAAGAAATAAGGGCAGCAGGCCCGTCCGGCCGCCCGTGCAGTCTCTTCCCAGGACGCGCACGGGCGCGAGCAGCAGTAGAGGTTGGTCGCCGTTGATGGCTGTCCCTTTCCTCGTACACGTCCTTCTCCTCGCCGCCGCAGTCTCCGCCGCCTCTTCGAGCTCGCTCGCCACCACCAACGCCAGTGACGAGGTGGTCCACTTCAGCTTCTCGCGGTTCGAGCCGTCGTTCGGCGGCGGCAACGTGACGGTGCTGGGGGACGCCAACATCAACCAGGGCGCGCTGCAGATCACCCCGGACTCCCTCAACAACGCCTCCTTCTTCCTCGTCAACAAGACCGGGCGCGTGCTCTACGCCACGCCCTTCAAGCTCTGGGCCCACCTCAAGGACGGCAAGGCCAACGTGAAGCGCGTGGCGTCGTTCGCCGCCGTGTTCACGCTCAACGTGTTCCGCCCCAACGGCACCGAGCCGGCCGAGGGCGTCGCGTTCGCGATCTTCCCGTCGGCCACAGACCCGCCGCCGCCGGGCAGCCACGGCGGGTTCCTCGGCCTCACTAACGCCGCCACCGACGGCGACCGGAGGAACCGGATCGTCGCCGTCGAGCTCGACACGGAGAGGCAGGCGTACGACCCCGACGACAACCACGTGGGGCTCGACGTGAACAGCGTCGTCTCGGTGGTCACCGCGCCGCTCAAGCCGCTCGGCATCCAGATCTCCCCCGTCGACCCGGTCAAGTACAACGTGTGGGTGGACTACGACGGCGCCGGGAGGAAGATCGCGGTGTTCATGGCCGTGGAGGGGAGACTCAAGCCCCGGAAGGCCGTGCTCGCCGCGCCGCTGGATTTGGGGGAGGTCGTGGCGGAGAGATCCTACTTCGGGTTCTCGGCGTCCACGGGGAGCAAGTACCAGCTCAACTGCGTGCTCGCATGGAACATGACGGTCGAGAAGCTCCCCTGCGACGACGACGATGACGACAAGAGGAGGAGTCTCACGATGGGGCTGGGAGTAGCCTTGCCATTGGGGGTGGTCGTGCTCGCCGGCGCCGCGGTGGTGGCGTATTACGTGTGCGCGGCGAGGCGGCGGAAGGGGCAGCAAGGTGATCATGACGGGAGCGCCATCACGGGGACGATGATACGGAGCCTGGCGGGCGGGCCGAGGGAGTTCGATTACCGTGAGATTCGCAGGGCGACGAACAATTTCGATGAGAAGATGAAGCTCGGGCAGGGCGGGTACGGGGTGGTGTACCGGGGCGTGGTGGGGGGCGACCACAGCACGGGCGGCGCGGTGGAGGTGGCCGTGAAGAAGTTCTCGAGGGCCAGCACGCAGGGGCAGAACGACTTCCTCGCCGAGCTCAGCATCATCAACCGGCTACGGCACAAGCACCTCGTCCGCCTCGTCGGTAAGCTGCTTCTTCTTCTTCTTCTTCTTCTTCCTGCTGCTCCTGAATCCTGATTCCGGCAGCTGGTGTTCTTGATTCTTTAGTTTATTCGCTACTAGTAGTAGTTGGTTTTTTTTTTTTTTTTGGTCATGAGATGCGTGCACATGGCGTGTCCATTAACAATGCCCATTTGGACGCGGATCGCTCGACTGCTTTCCAGGCGGTGCCGGTGCATGTGCATGTGCACACAAGAATAATCATCTTCTTCTCTTTGATCCTTCGCTTTGGTTGGTAGGCTTTACAGCTCCAATGCGTTCAAACGTTGCTAATCAGTCTACCACTTCATGTTTACCAAAAGAATATGAGTTTTTTGTGCATACATATGTACACCTCATTAGAAGCAAGCACGCAGAGCACGCGCGTCAAGGTTGAATGCCCCTTTTTTTATATATATAAATCAATGCAGTCTTACATCAAGTGATCTGCATGTTAGTTTGGTGGACTCACGACGCCTGGAGTCAATCCATTGGCACATGACAATGGTTGACATGCAACATCAAGTCAATGCGTTCGCAATACTCTACTACTACTACTACTACTTTGTAGTTTTAAAACCATATACTCCCTCCTGACATTGTAGTTTGTGAACCATGGTCCGTACTGACATCGTAGTTTGTAAACCATTCTCTGTTCTGCCTTTTCACCATGGTTTTAATAAGATCATAATAAGGTACATTTTGCACGTAGTTACTGTGCAAGTAAAGAGCTTGAACATTGACATGCCTTGTGCATCAGGGTGGAGCCACGACAACGGGGAGCTTCTGCTGGTGTACGAGTACATGCCGAACGGCAGCCTCGACCAGCACCTCTTCAGCTCATCGGCCCCGGGTCGGCACCTCCTAAGCTGGGACCTCCGCTACACCATCGTCAAGGGCGTGGCGTCGGCGCTGCACTACCTCCACGACGAGTACGACCAGCGCGTGGTGCACCGCGACCTCAAGGCCTCCAACATCATGCTCGACGCGGCCTTCTCGGCCCGCCTGGGCGACTTCGGCCTGGCCCGCGCCATCGAGACGGACAAGACCTCGTACATGGAGGAGGCCGGCGGCGGCGTGCACGGCACCGTCGGGTACATCGCGCCCGAGTGCTTCCACACGGAGAAGGCCACGCGCGAGTCCGACGTGTACGCGTTCGGCGCCGTCGTGCTCGAGGTCGTGTGCGGCCGCCGCCCGCGCTGCGACGTCGACGGCTTCGCCTTCCTCGTCGACTGGGTGTGGCGCCTGCACCGCGACGGCCGGGCCGTCGAGGAGGCCGTGGACCCGAGACTGGAGGGGGAGTTCGACCGGGCCCAGGCCCACCGGCTCATCCTGCTGGGCCTGGCGTGTAGCCACCCGACCCCCGCCGAGCGGCCCAAGACGCTCGCCATCCAGCAGATCCTGCTCGGCTCCGTGCCGCCGCCCGAGGTCCCGCCCTTCAAGCCGTCCTTCGTGTGGCCGGCGGCCATCGACGGTGGATTGGACACCGTGTCCACCACGGCCGGGACCACCACCAGCCAGGTCAGCTTGACGTCCGCGTCCACGTGGAGCGGAAACTTCATGCGGGGCAGCCTCGCACACGCCTTCGAGCGGGACGCCGCCGCCGATTCCATGGCTTGAAGGTCAGTCTGTCGCTATTTGCGCATGCCATGGTCACTGTACGTCGTGGAGGCTAAATTGTGCAAACCAGAGTGATGGTCTCCAAACGTACCCTAAGGAAGGTGGAAGGAAGGAAATGGTTTAGACGAAGAAGAGAATGTTGTGTTCGCGTGCAAATAACTGTCCTCTTTTTGCTTATGATGATTCTTTCTTACCTTTCATGTCTCTGTTGAAAATTTACTAATACTCTGTAATTATGTTTCTTTGCTGTTGCTTGCAAATGAAGGCTACAGAGTGAGCTGGGCAGCACATTTTTACTCTGTTAGCCCAGTTCATCAAGTGGAGTGTATTATAACAAGCATGCATTTCAATAATCGCTCTGAAGAATTCGGAAAAAATTACGAGTGTTTTCTTTTGAGCTCAAATGCTGTATTTAAAGAGTAGGCATTTATCAAAAAAGAAATAAAAGAGAGTTAGGCTGAAATGCATGGGCCATCATCCTCTATGTACACGATGCTTCGTTGGGCACTTGGCGGGACAACTTCTGCGTTGCATTATGAGTTCAAAGAACGAAGACAATGGGATCAAAGATTCAAAGTACATACACATGTCTCAATAGAAAATGGCAGCTTCAACTGTTCATGGTAAAAGGGGGAAAAAAAAAAAAGAGAAGCAGAAGCTAAAATTCAGTCTGGGCAGGGCAGATCCTAGCCCAAGGGGATTAAGGATGTGTGCAATTTTTTTAGGAAGAGCTCCACCGGAGCGATTCTCTAACCCCTTAACATTACTGTGTTTGAAAGTAAATTACACGTAACATAATTGTGAGGAAAGTACATGCTATAATTGACAGCAAAACTCTCAATTCAAAATCGGAGAAAGATACATCAGTTCGAAAGGCGAGACCTGATCCTTCAAGTTTCTCCTGAACAATGCTGTCCAGTTTCTTTGCCATGTCTTCAGTCAAGTGGTTCCGCCAATCTCCAACTTTTCCAGACCTAAAGAATGAAGAATTCTCCATTGACAGTCCACCGATCCAATCAACTTTACCATTTATACAACATACAAAGGAGAATGAAGAAACATACAGGATGGAAATGGTTTAGACGAAGAGAATGTTGTGATACATTTGTTCGTGTGCAAATAACTGTGTCCTCTTTTTGTTTATGATGATTCTTTCTTACTTTTCATGTCTCTGTTGAAAATTTACTAATACTCTGTAATTTTGTTTCTTTGCTGTTATTACTTGGAAATGAAGGCTACAGAGTGAGCTGGGCAGCACATTTTTACTCTGTTGGCCAAGTTCATCAAGTGGAGTTGTATTAAACAAGCGTGCATTTTTACCTCTGGGGAAGAAACAGTGTAAAACATAACGCGTGACAGGGTGCCGAGAGCGGTTGGCAAGCGTGAAGGCGAGGGCCTTGAGGCTTGAGGCAGGTGGTGCCAGACTTGGGGTACCATTACTTTCTTTTGCATCCAACCTCCAAAATGTTTATCAGCCCTTATAAAAAAAATGTTCATCAGCACCCCAAAGTCTTCTCTAATCAGCTGTCTCTAGTGTCTACAAATGGTGTCCCTAGTGTCTATAGCAACAGCGGGTAACATGAGCATGCCAATCTCTCCTTCCTCTTAATGAAATACGCACTCAGGTGCGTTCATGAAAAAATGAGTATGCCAATCTCAAATGAACCGTGGGATCCTCTTACCTTCCTTGTACCCATCTAAAGGAAAACGAATAATTTTCATTATGTTTCAGCTTTCAAATAGTTATTCCCTCCAGTCACTTCTATATGGCGTATTGGAAACATCAATGGAAAGTGATCAGAGGGTGTAGCAGATGAATGTTGGTTTGCCTTGCAACAACATACAGTCAACCATCCCTATGTATCTGCTAACAATCTCACTGCTACCGTTTAGAGTAGGACAGCTGAAGGTTTTGTAGATGTAATCACCACAAAATAAAGGATGCATCAGTAGAACAGTTACCTAGAGCTCTTGTTAGATATATTCTGATATCCTGCTGTGTACATAGGCGAAACTCACAAGAACGGTTCTTTCTGCAGCAAACTCGGCCACTCCACGCAATGTGTTACTCCCCATGTCCATAGCAATCACCCAAGCCTTGTCATCATTCTGGTCCTTCTTGGTCATGAAGTTAACAGTACCATCATCCTTACTTAAGCTCCTCACACGAAACAAGTGATTATTATTACCACGATCCTGACTTTCAGACACCAACAAATCCTGCATGTTTCCTGCCCGGGGATAGATAATCTCTGGAAACTGAACTAATTGTTGGAGCAGGGAGGTGGATTTCCGGGTGCGGGACCTGACGAGCACACACACCACTTAGATACACATTCCAGACATGAACTACATCATTCAGTTCAACTTTTTCTACAAAAATCTGATAAGTCGAAAGAATTCAATAATATACATGATCTATCAGTAGTTGTGCTAAGTTCACACTAGTGTACATCTGTCCCTAATTCATTCCAAATCTGGCTTGATGCAGCCGACCTTAAACAACTCTCCCTGGAAATCAGACAGAAGGTTTGGGAAGTGTTGACCAACAACGAGGGCAAAGTGGGAATGCCGATATCTCGATGAATGTTGTCTGCTGTTCCTCAACAATCTTAGCAGATCTTCAACAGTATCTTGATAGATAACCGGTTTTCCGGTCTTGTAGTCAAGATAGCCAAGGTTTCTTGAAGAAGGCCATTGCCATCTTGACCATTTACCTTTGCTTTCCATCCATTGTATTGACTCAGATTCTTAACGATTTTCTTATAATCTTCACTTCTTGTAGTTTCCAGGTTCACAAAATCATCATACCATGTAGTGTAGGACTCGCTGCAACGAGATACACTCGAAGTAAGCAGTAAGATGGCAGCAGACCCTCTATTTCCTTTTCATCGAGTAAGGATAGCCACAAGTTTAAGTCATGTGGTGCAATTTCTTTGCCTGTGAATATTTCTCTTCTCACCATGTTCTCAAAACTCCACATATCGAGCTCATCTCCATTCAAACATGCTTGCTGCAGAATCCCCTTTTCCAAAAATGCAAATCTAATATTTGTACCTTTTGTCTCGTCAAGTACAAAATTTGCTGCAGAAAACTTCCCTCCAAGTGTGTATCCAGCAGCACTTAAGCGCTTGAGAAGAATGTATATCTTCCTCACAATTAATTTGAGATAGTCATCTGTTGTTGCTGACTTATGATTGTAGCTACTCCCAGGAGTAACTACCGTGTGTACCTTTGTTTTCATTTCTGCAAGGACATGTGTCAGATTCTTCATATCCAGGGACATATCAGTCTCACATAGAAACAACTGGTGAAGCTTTCTCTTTATGTCCTCATCATCACTGAAACCTTTCACTCCTTGTATCGATGCTCTCTCATTTTCCAAACAAACCTGTGAGTAACAAGCAAAAACAGAATTTTACAATCCTGATCACTTAAATAGCTGAATACATGCGTTTTTTCCATTATCACAGTGTAAAAAGGAAATTATAAGTGTATTGCATAGAGGATCTTGAATACTACAACTCCAAAAAACTAAGTTTCATATGAATGCCGAAAAATGGCAGCAACGTTCAACTAAACAATACATTGCACTGAAACTAAATGCTAATTATGCACAACATTCTATCTGAGTATGAAATTCAGAAAAGGACGTAGCTGGTTCAGTGGGATAAAAATAAAGCTTTATGATTTAGTAGCAGACTATCACAAAAGGTTCAATACAGAAACTCAAACAAAACAAATAAACAAATATGCTATTATGAATTGAGAGGAATATTATCCATGAATATCCCCTACAAACTACAGAAAATTGTCAGAATTTGAGCCCATTTTAGTGCAACTATAATAAAGAAATTTCAATGAAACGTACATGTGATCTGCACACACTGAAAAGTGAAAGCCACTGTGATGCTCAAAAGTTCCCTGTACTAATGGTTGGAATCCACAAAAAGGAGCTATGACTTGTTTGGGTATTATCCTACCCATTCTGATGGCTGATCAACATATCAGACGATGTATAAGGACCTCAAAAAGCAGCATATGAATGCATAAAAGCCTAAATCTGTTAAAACAGGAGAGAGAAAACTCCCAAAGCTACATACATAGTGAAATCAACATCTAGTAAACATCGTAGCATACAAAAGTTTATCAACATATAAAATGACGAATATCAAATCTGAAAGATTAATATTTGTGAAGCCTAAATCTGAAACATCGGTATACACTATAGAGGGGGGAATAAAAGGCTACAGACATCATATAGTCTTAGCTAGTGTACTAAAACATATAGCAATGCAGTCTCAAGGTTGTAGAAAGCAGCTTAATTGTAAGGAGCAGCAAAGGGACAAATTTCAAACCGCTATCAACCACAAAGCTTGGTCCAAGAAGGAATTTAGGGACCAATGGAATCGCAAGGCTCTGTTTGGCTTAGTCCAATACATAGACAAACGAAACACAGTTCTAAGCTAGACCTGCTACCCCAACCTTGACAAACTCTAAGGAACAAGGAAGCTAACAAGCTATTTAAGATTATGTGGCAAATTAGGAATGCAGGTAGTCCCCAATTTTATGCCATCCATACATGCATTCATACTAACCAGCCAATGACAATTTCCTACTATTCTGCAGCTAGTGTAACTAAAAACATTTACAGCTTAGGGTATAAGCTTCACATAACACCTCTAAAAGATTTGAATAACGACAAGGACCAACTTAGTTCTGATGAAATCATCTACGAATATTTAGTGGAGAGATCTTTAACCAAGAACAAATATTATTTCAGGAACAAAAGTAAAAGCAATAGGATCACAGCAGGAGAAAATAAAATATATTACCTCATCATAAGCCAGAAGAGTGTTTTGTTGGCAGCAATCACGTATCCATTCTTCAGTTATTATCTTAGGTCTGCAATTGGTATCTCCTTGTACACAAAGATGTGTACTCATATCATACTTAGAAGGGGACACTGCCACACCTCCCATGTCAGAAATCAATTTCTTTAGCTGCTCAAGAAACATGGCAAAAATTAATGACTAGAGCGATCCCCGGGAATAATTTTCAATGGCAACATATGCAATAACAAGAACAGTATGGTATCTGATAAATAACACGACAAAGGGAATGTGAAGAACATGCCAATGACACTCAAAGTTCTCATGCGGCCAATAGCCTAGTACTATTTGACAGATTGAAAAATAGAGTACAACTGAAAAGGAAAACGTGGAAAACAAGGAATGCATCCTCTCTGTGTTGGCAGAAAACCGTTTAATGTCCCCACGTGACAGTAAAATTCGTTTGGCACTGTCACACTATGCAAGGGAAGGGCTGAACTGAGAAAAAAATTCATATAGCATGGAAGATTTTTTGGAGCAATGGCTACCTAGAACAAACCAAGAACTAGGATCTTTTTTGGTTCTTAGTGCTGGCTTTGGTGCTTTGGTCAACCAGAAATGAAATGAAAGCCCCCCCCCCCCCCCCCCCCCCCAAAAAAAAGGTCCAGTAGGAATCCCACTGACATTCTGCGCAAAATTTTTCTCATTTTGCAGAAGTCACATCCTTCTACGAAAGTGTGTTTGGGAGAAGCCAAACTGAGGACTGGTTCGCATCGCAGGGTACCAAGCCTACTGGAGGACTGCAAGTGTACAAGCAGAAGACTTTAACATATCACTTTATTGAGGAGTTTTTTCTTAGTTTCTAGTCTCTGTTGGTTGTACTCAGAACTATGCTCTATTCTGTAAGCTTGAATCTAAGAAACAGTAATGAAATTCTATTAAGTTTTCAATCTAAGCAGGGGTATAAATATCATCAGAACAATTTTTGCAATGTAATCACGATGCAAAGTATGAGAGGAGTAATTAAGACAAATCTTGGCTTACCCTGCTCGTCGCGCGAGGAACGAGTCCCAGAAGCGCGATCTTCATGCCGTGAAAGATTTTTGGTGGAGAGCGGCGGCCACGGCCACTTCTTGCCTCGTCGCGTTCGATTCCCCCTCCCTGTTCTCCATGACCGCCAAGATTCCGGCCCCTCTGTTCATCGCGGCAAAGATTCCGGCCGTCCACTTCATGGCGGCCAAGATTCGGCCCCTCTTCACAGCCGATGCCCAACCTTTCACCTCCGCCGTCACCGCTCATGTCGCCGTCAGAGTGGCCGCCGCCTCCTCCTCCCCCTGCTCTGCCCGCGGCGGGCTTCGTCCCTTTGCTGCCGTCGCACCGGTCACCGCCCATGTCGCCGTCGGAGCGGCCGCCGCCTCCGCCTGCGCTGCTCGCGGCGGGCTTCGTCTCATTGCTGTCGTCGCACCGGATTCCCAAGCTTTTCTCTTCTTTTCTACCGTCACCGCCCATGTCGCCGTCGGAGCGGCCGCCGCCGCCTACGCCTCCGCCCGCGCTGCTCGCGGCGGGCTTCGTCCCGTTGCCAGGTACCGCTCCCGCTTTGGTGCCAAGCGGAGGCATCGAAGATCGGTGGGGAACGACGAGGTTGCGGCTACCCTAGGGTGGGCGAGAGGTTACCGAGCGGAGAAGCGCGAGTTTCTTGCCCGGTTAATCGGTGGGGGAAATTTGGGGGCGGCGGTTTGATGCGGAGGACGACGAGGGAGGGAGGGGTCCAGGTCTAGCCGAATCAGCACTAATCTCTATATATCGAAAACGTGTGCGTTTCCATGCAAATTAGCCATGCCACGTCATCTAACCATTTTCTACCGTTGGATCACCTCAGTAAAAGATACAGAACGTTGGATCTAGACGTGGTCGTCTTACAGCTAGCCCCTTCTAGAAACAACAAATAAACTAACATTTTCTTTCTCTTCTCACTGATCCTTTGTAAACTTACATCCAGATCCTTCTCAAACTATAATTTAGTTCCCGGTCCTTCCACCAGCATTCCACTGTAATCTTCCATTGAGGTCCCTTGTGAATGAATATTTTGTTCCTGCTCCTTCCAACAACCACTATCTTTTATAATCTAGATCCTTATCGTGAATTCTGCATCTAAACTGAAATTCTCCATTTAAGTTATAAACCAATTTTTTATGGCGTTTTAAAAACACAAATAATGAGTGTGTGTGTATAGATGTAGGCATGTAACAAATATACAATAAACATACAATGCAATTTGATTCATATTACTAGCTACAATTGTAGATTTGATGAAATGGAAGTAATCTTTTGAAATAAAATACTAGGTCAAAGTATTTATATGTTTTTTTACAATGGATTACTCTTTATGACTTTTTGTTGTTCTACAGTCGCTAGCACTAGCAGATGACCATCATGATTTGCCATGTCATATATGCACATATAACAGTTCTATTTTAAGTTGTTATAAACAATTGTCATATCATCAACTTCAATAGTTAGGTTTCATAAGTGAATAAAAATTAGTATATCTGAGAGCTTGCATAGGTAAAGAAAATATTTATAGTTCGACTTTCTCAATGGTATGATGACAAAGAAGGACAAACTTTTGAAGTAAACACAATTAAAAACGTAGGAATTTTTGTTATTTTACTTTAATAACTTATATTTCTTTTTGCATAAAATTTCAACGTATTGTTTTGAAACACTGGTCTACTAAAGATACAACCGTTGGGAAGTAACTTTTATTTGTTGCATCTGTTACTTTTAAAAATAATTGTAGAAACACATCTTATTTTTGCACAAATTTTATATGATTTAGGAATAGTGTGCCAATAAATATGTAATATTTTGCATTAAAAAAAGTAGTTTAAATATGTTAAATGTTGTATTAGTAAAGTTCTAAGTGAACAGACTTATATCACTCAATCATTGATGTTTATAGTTTTCTTGAAAAAACATTAATGTTAAATTACAAATGTCTTTTATGCTATACAACTTAAATATAATGTCATAACTGTATGATATGACTATAATTATATAATCTTTTGATTGAAATCAGACCTCATTAATAATAGAAGTAACAGGGTACGCGCGAGAACGCCGCGCGATAATCCTAGTCTAGTTTATTTATTTATTTATTGCCTCCAGGGGAGGGGACACACGATTGACTTCCGCTGACCACCCCGTCTTGACTTGGTTAATAGTTTCCGTCACAGCTCACATATTAGCCGTTTCATTCAAATAAAAAAAGAAACATATATAAATTCAAAATATAGTTTGCAATGCAGTTCAATTAAAATGATTGCTCTTGGTACTACAGCACTAGGTAAGGCGCTGCTTTTTCTTTATCTTTTTTTTTTAAAGAAGAAGCTAAGGCCCACCTTTTATGGTACCTGCATACCCTTGAGAATGTTGATATCTATCGAGGTTAGAAATGCATTTTTGGTGAGAATGTTTCATAAACTGAAAAAAGAATTCTATTTTTTAACGAGCCATACTGTGCCCTAACAATGCATGAGAGTTGAAGTGGATTTCCCATGAGTTATACGAAACGAATAAACATGGCAACTAAAAGTACATGTTTACTTGATGAGTTCTGTTATAGTAGCATGGAATTTACAACAATTAAAAAAAAAAAGAAGCCGTGACGTTGGAGCGGAGGAGGCAGAGCTCAGGTGCATCGACAATCATTTGTTTGTAGTGTTTGTAGATTACACATCCTCCCGACTTTTTCATCGAAAATCATTTTTCTCCAAAAGAAAAAAAAAGATTACACATCCCGAAAGAAAGAATAATCGGAGTATACGCAACAGTAAAAACTGAAGCGCAACAGTACAATCAATCAATGGTTTCTGTTACTCCTACATCCAGAACGCGGCATGAGAGAACCTGAGGGTGTTCTTGGACACCGCATAGGACCTAGCGGTGCGGCGAACCCTAGTTCGCAGCTCTCCCTTGTGATCATACCTGAGGCCAAACACGGTGACACGGAGCACCGATTCAAGATCGTCCATGCTCCGAAGGACGCTCTCGGCGAGGCAGAACCTGCTGTCCCCCATGTAGGTAAGAGTGGCTCCCAGGTGGCGGCCGCCCTTCTTCTCTTGCTCCCCCTGGAACTGGAACATCTTCTCCATGAGCACCCTGCACTCGGGCGGCCGCGTCGTGGCGGCGCTTCGGGAGGCCACCGGGCAGCAGCAGATGTACCCGTCCGCTCCGCGGTGGAGCCCGACCCAGGCGTCCAGGTCGCCGTCGAAGTAGGCTTGGCCTCTGAACGGCAGCACCCAGTCCCCAAGCTCCTTCCACACGCCGCTGCTTGTGTCCAGGGAGTGTGTGCAGACGCCACTGGACATGAACAGCGTGCGCCCGTCAGGGTGCAATGCGTACGCCGTTATGTCCAATCCATCGAGCGGTGGCGGCGCCGCCGCCGGCATGCTCTTCCAGGACCACTCCACGGCTGGGTCCCACGGGTAGGGATCCGGTATGGAGGTGATGGGCGCCCACGACATGGCCTGCAATGAAGGGGACTCGGTGAAGCGATACGACGTGACGGCGTACAGCTTTTCGCCGACGGCCATGGCGTCGCTCAGGTCGTGGAGCCAGTCAGGAACGCGCGGGCCCACGGTGAGCGCGGAGGTCTGCGTGTCGTAGACCAA
This sequence comes from Eleusine indica, assembly GCA_030378355.1. Lineage (NCBI taxonomy): Eukaryota > Viridiplantae > Streptophyta > Magnoliopsida > Poales > Poaceae > Eleusine > Eleusine indica. The sequence goes on along the minus strand of CM059499.1, from coordinate 3,737,358 downwards.
GGTCGGCGGCGCGTAGTGCTCGCGCCGGCAGCGTGGATTGGTGGCCACGAAGATGTTGGTGCCCAGCGCGGCGAAGGCCATGGGCCCACGCACGGGAGACGCTATCCGGACGGCGGCAGGCTCGGGGAGCTTGGCAATGGCACCACCAGTTGCTTCGTCGTCGTCCGATTCCATGAAGAGGTCGTCGGGGTCGAGCTTGTGGATGCTGTACCCGCCCTCCCAGTCATCCAGCGCCAGGTACAGGTGCTTCCCTGTCCCTGCTGCATCGTTAGCCCGCCGCCGCCGTTTGGAGGAGGAACACTCTTCCTCCAATCTGCCCATCAAGGATCGATCTGATCCCCCTCTTTCTCTCTTTCTCTCTTTCTTTGATTGATCCATGATTGATGCCTTCCTTGGTGGAGAGATGGGAATAAGAAGAAGAGGAGGGGATTTCAGATTTATAGAGCGATAGAGACAGAGGACAAATCCGAGTTGATTCGGCTTCCAGAGGCGGTCAAATTCCGAGTCCGTACCTGGCAAACTGCAACGCGGGAATCGGACAAGCTCTGCTTCGATTCGAACCCGGACTAGGCAGCCAAGCCGAGCGATCTCTCTCTCTCACTCACTCTTACTCTGCTGTGCTTGGGGCGGCGGATGACTGCTCAGCTTTGGCGGCGTGTAGTGTAGGGCTCTCGCGGCTCAGTAGCAGTGTTCAGGTTCCCCATCTTCAGATTTCTTTCAGTTTCATTCCTAGAGCCAGCCAACTTTGCTGCCGCTACTGCGCGCGGGCGTCCACCAGGCACCAGCACGAGCCGCTGTTTCCACGCAAGAACAAAAGCTGAGCCTTACCTCAAAAACAAAAAAAAAAAAAAAACAACAACAAAAGCTGAGCCGATCCAGATTCCAGTCCAAGACACCACCTCGACTAACTGAACCCAATTTTTATCCCCTCTAGGGTCTAGGCTCTAGTCCGTGTGTTCCTGCTGCAATGTTGACCAGTTCGCACTTTCCAGCTTAGGAGTACACACGTTTATCCTCCTAGTGACCCGCTAAAACCTCCGCCGTCTGTCTCCCTCTCTCAAAAAAAAAAAAAAAAAAAAACCCTCCGCCGTCTGCCGTGATTTTGAGCACAAATAATGTCACGCCGTTTTCTATAATCACAGCAACGCCCCAACCCATGCCCTAAGAAGTAATAACACAAGGGTCATAGAGCTTCACAGACCAGGTTTCGGACAAGGTTGTGAAACCAGTTTAGTTTACTGAACCTTTTCTCGATGTTCAACTAAAAAGCAAATTCAGATGAACATGGTAATCACATGAAACATGAACATAAGTTTTTTGAATTTTAGACCCAGTGGTAGATTGTGCAGGCTTCTACGATCGCAGTTGCATCCACCATTCCTCCAGAGATGTTACAAGTTATGGCTTCTTTTTTTCTCAAAAAGCTTCACACACTCCAGCAAAACCTTATATTTCTATCCACTAATAGTTATAGCTGCTGGCGTTGCAACGAAGAAGAATGAATGTACACACCAGCCCAAGCAAAAGCAGCTCACTAGAGCGGAAACCTCGACCTGTACTTGACAGCATCCTAGCAAAACAAATACCATGGTTTTAGGAAGCTTCTCCATGACACATACATGAGAAATGCCAAACGCATAAGAAAGGTATCAAAGGCAATGTTTCATTTCATACCATGAATTTTGCTGTTATCACACTTCCCTCATATACACTTTCATGCCATTTCTTTTTTGCGTCTGCAGCTGTTGTTTTATCATAGAAACGCAAGTACACAAAACCTTTCCTGCACCACAATGAAAACAGTAATAATTGTCAGAAACTAGTAATACAATATTTCTTAGGGACGACGTCCCAAAATATATGCTCCCGCTGTTTTCAAATCAATGTCACAAATATATACACAAAGCTGATAAGATTTCTCACTATTTAATTTTCATGAAAAGAATATTTGGAATCATTATGTCTTCAATAACCCATGCAACAAACAGATGTCCACTCAGATTTCAGAGCAACTGCCAAATTCAGATCCTAGATTTGGAGTGGCAGGATTAGGGGAGGGGAGGTGAAACAGGACCCGACAATAGCACTGGTTGAAATAATTAAAGTACAGCTCAACAAAGAACAACTGGAATATGAGTTAAATGAGATGCACTCAGAGTGCAACTGGGTTGTTGAACCTATTGATGAGAACAAGTTTTTGGTGGAATTCCCCAATCAAAAGACAGTGAATTAGCTCCCAAACATTATGCTACTAAAATGATGATACAGAAATAGAAGGAGCATTCTGGAGCTGTTGGACAGCCAGAAAACAAAGGTTAGAGGGGTACGCAGGTACCACCATCTTTTAAATGCTGGCTTGGTTTCCTGGAAAATTGGCACCATGATAAGGCTACACCTAAAGATGCAGGCATACAGTGCTTCAAGAAGCATGAATATGCAAGGAAGAATATATGTATAAGGAACGTCCATCCCAGCAAAAATGGAGGTCAACTTTGCATCAAACAAAAAGGGAGTTTTAAGAGAAGTAAGCTACGTGTACCTGTCAACATAAATGGGTTGGATTGGACCGCAACGAGCAGAACTCCGATGAATTTTATCCCTTACGACCAGATAAAAAGCATCCTCCCTCTGCAAAGAAACATGGTAAATATTTCTTACAATTTCAACTAAGAACGGTTGCATGTCAATAAACACTCTAACAGAAGAAGACTGACCCTTATAGATCCATCAAAAACATTTTCCAGGAGTATGCATTCTGAAACTTTCTCACTGGGATCAACTCCAAGAGACGGTGGACTAGGTTCAGGCACTCCAGGCCGCAAAGCGATGCTTGCTAAAGGAGCAGTAGGATGAGTGGCCATAACAGCAAAAGTACTGATACATGAGATACAGAAAGTGTTAGAAATGTAACTGATAGGGTATTTCAGCTAAACCACTTCACACCAATGAAAAAATCCGGTCAATATAAGAACTAGAAGAGCAAAGTTTCCATGTAAACTGCCACACCGCCACAGCTACCAAAACATACAAAATTTGTGAGAAATGAAGCCAGCCACTCATAATTCACTCGAATGAAGGTAATTTCACTTCAACGACCGATCCAGCACACTACATCTGAGATCACCACAACGACATTGATGTGAGAAGTTGTAAACGCACCTGCTGCCTCCATTATCACCGACCTCGTCCCATCTTCTCTTGCGTTTGCTCCCCTGGTCTCCATCCTTGTTCGTGTCATCCTCTTTTCCCCTGTTCCGATCTTTGCCCATCGCATCCTCCGTCATCCTATTCTTCTCCCTCTCCTTATCCTTCTCCCACTTCTTCCGCCTTTCATTATCGTTGTCGCCCTCTTTCTCCTTGTCCTCCCGATCGCGGCGCCTCTGCTCCCTCTTCATCTCTTCCCAGTCGAAGTTGCGGCGCCTCCGCTCCCTCTCGGCCTCCTCCCGGTCGGGATCGCGGCGCCTCCGATCCCTCTCGGCCTCCTCCCGGTGGAGGTCGCGGCGCCTCCGCTCCCTCTCGGCCTCCTCTCGGTCGGGGTCGCGGCGCCTCCGCTCCTTCTCGGCCTCCTCTCGGTCGGGGTCGCGGCGCCTCCGCTCCCTCTCGCACTACTCTCTGTCGGGGTCGCGGCGCCTCCGCTCCATCTCGGCCTCAGCACGCTCGTAGTCGCGGCGCCTCCTCTCCCTCTCGGCGTCTTCATGATCATGGCGGCGCTCCCGACTGCTGCTGTATCCTGGCCTGCCGCGGTCCATGTCGGGGTCGTAGTAGAGGTCTCGTTGGTAGAGAGGACGCCTATCCTCTTTACCGCCGTTGGTTCCGCCGCCGCCGCTCTGGGACCCGGAAGTCGCGTTGGGTTTCATGGCGTCAGGCCTGCTGGAAGGAAGCCAAATCTGGAATCGAGGCCAAATTAGTCGCGGAACGAGTGCAGAAAACGATATAGAAAGGGAAACGATCTCGGCATTTCTCACCAGCGCCGGCGTAGCACTCTTGTCGCGCCGCAGTCGCCTGCACCCGCGCGCTTGAGGCCTTGAGCTTGAGCTTGCCGAAAGGGGAAAAGGCAACGGAGCGAGGGAGGAGGACGAAATGCCTGCTGCGATCGACCTGATCGGCTGCCAGGTAGCCTTAGAACAAAGTTGTGCCACTGGATGGGCCGGGCCGCTGGGGGCACCCGTCGGCCGTCCGTGGCCCACCCGAGCCCTCCAGTGGCACAACTCTTCACACGCATTTCGGCCCATATGATACGAGCTCGGTCCAGTCAGCCCAGAAAAGATAAGCGCAGCCCAACATCAGAAGCCCCCCTGTCCAGTCTACACCAGCTCGAACAGTTCAACTTGTCCACAAGGACTACCATATCATGACACCAACTGCTGAATGTAGTAACAAGATGTTAAGGCTGGCTCCCTCATGAACTCATTGCCATTGCAATTTTTTTTTTTGCGAGGAACATTGTCATTGCATTTGCATTTGCATGTTAGTAGAACGTGCAGTAGACTATTTAATATTTACACATTGTACAAGGACTAAGGTATAAAGCACCAGGTGGAATCACACTCAACCAATGAGGAATCAGCATGGAGTGCTTTTGCTATGTCCAATCCTACAATTGATCCTCGTGGGAGGAACGAAATTGATGTGGCCGCATCTCTCTTATCTTTTGCAAATCCTACTCATATAATCTGGTGTTAGTCCCCCTCACAAGCAGAAGTATCACACATAATCGATCTCTCTCCTTGTGATAATATTGTAGTTGTTACGAAACTGTATCATCTCCAGACAGTCCCCTGTTTCATTTCCCTGAGGATTTGCTGAATGAAATCCTTGTCAACCACCACCCTAACGATTCGAGTTTGGTGCTGAACACATCACCTCTCTGATGCCTGGATTCCCCTCTTTGTTTCCGATACTACGTCTTCTAGAATGGAACGAAACCAGATCTCTACTACTTAAAAATCCTAAATGCATTCTATCTCTCACCTATGATCTTCGTCCAACCTGCGACTCATTAAGCCCACCTGCGATTAATTAGCCATGATCCAATCATAGCCCCTACGTGTGATTCGGTCCACCGCCTGTGAACCACGATGGCACGATCCCACTTCTCTCTCACGCATCCACATCCAACTACAACACACGGGCGAGCGGGGCACCGCCGGCAAGCGGCAACTGCGTCTCATAGAACTCCATCGAAATGGGACCCCCATGGCCCACCTCGTCGCCACCATCTGTGACAGAGGGGAGAGACCACCACGTCGTCTCCATCAACGACGGACAGCACAACCCACTTCGCCACCTCCACCTATAAGGGATGGCAGATCCCACGTCGTCATCGCCGCTTGCGAACAGCAAAGCCACAACTGCTCCTCGCCGCCCTCCACCTGCGCCATACAGGAGAGCACCCCCGCTCCTCTCGCACACCTCGCCGTCCCCACGAACGGAGAGCCCCCCACTACTTCCTCTCTCGTGCCTCGTCGAGTCGTCGCTGCCACCTACAAACGGCTTCGTCATCGCTGTCAGTTCATCGTCTTCCCCACACATCTTACTGTCGGGTCTGCACCTAGGCGCCCCAACAACGGTCCGCCGGTGAAGAAGAACCACGGGAGGCAACCATGCCTGAGCAAACCACTGATTACTATGGCAAGCTCCTCTGGGGAAGAAGAACCGCAGGTGCATCTTTTTGCCACGACAGGGGTGAGGGGCCACGGTGGTCGACGCCTGTACGATCTGCTAGGGAAGAAGAACCGCTTGTAAGATGCTTTGCAGACCTATGCTCCTCTGCAACGTCGATGAACTGAAATTGTCGATCTGGCGAAGGGGACAAAGATCATTGATGTTTTGGACTGAGGTATGCGTGGCGGTGCATTTGATTTTTGTAGGATCTGTTATGCAGCATAAAAAATGCTCTTGCATTTGCTTCCATCAACTGCTTGATGTGGGGGAAAGAACGACTGGGAGCTCATCATTCATTTTCATCTGCATCTCTCTCCTTCACTCCGATTAATGGTAGAGGATTCCATTTCTTCTCTTTGTCCACATTTCCTTGTGATCAAGTGATGATGCCCACCATGTGGGATCCACCCTTCTATACGCTCTTAGTGTTGTTCTTATTCTTTGGAGATGCTTGGATCATTGTTCATTTTGGTCATTTTTGAAACTTTGTCACAACTGTTATTGTCATGAATAAAATTTGCTAGACCACATGACAGGGAAAAGCCATTAAAGTTCCTTTAGTGAACAAAGCATAAGTGTGTTTTGTTTCCACTGAGCCAAGATTCTCTCTTCATAATTTTTCTTTTGCTCAAATGAACTATACAGATTTTATCGAGCTACTAATTAGTATGTGATTTGTTTCTTTCTTGCATGCACCTATGTTCACTTGAACTGGAATGCACGCTTACTCCATTTTCCTACATCCTTAAAAATTGACCCCTGCGCTTGTGGCTGGCTTGTGGAAGCCTGTTCTGCGTTCCCTATTGATTTTGTTTTTGTTCTGCAGGTAGTATCATATTACAACTTAGTTGTAATACAACATGACACCAGTCGTGAGATAAACCAAGCAAATGTGTTAATACAACCTGATAGTTCTGAGATGGCAACAATCAATCTTTTATTATTGTTCTTATGTTTATTTTTTGTTAGGTGCATTTTTTCTACAGATCTTTGAATGTTGCTTCTCTTAAATTTTGGTAGGAAAAATAATGCCCCACTGCTTCTTGCTCTTTAGTGGCCTCACTGTGTCTAGAACATTCAGTTCATGCTTTCATTGAGGCTAAATTATACCCTTCTAGATAGACTACTGAACTCTTTTAGCTGTCTTTTTAGTGGCCTTGCTTTTTAAAATAACTATATGGTTAAAAGGATTTCATATATATGAGTATGATGTGTACTCTCTCTATTTTGTTTTTCTAAATAGAGCCGTGGGGTATGTATAGGGTTTTGACTGTTTCTCATGAAGAAAAAGATATAATACGCTGAAAGCTCTACCTGTCTTATTACGTTGATATATTGTTTTTCCTGCAAGAGGGCATCTTCGAGGGGATATGGCTAGCGGCAATAGTTCGTTCAAGGACTTAACAACCATTGCTAGCACAGAGGTTCGTGCTCTTCATCCATTTTCTCCGAGCTGAGAGTTACAAGAGCCATATTGCATGATGCAGTAAATGAGGACCTACCTTTTATTCTCTCATGAGTTTAAAGATTAGGTTTTTATTATTATTGCCCAAATTTTGATATTCTTACCAATAATTCCATGTGTTGTTGGACAGGAGCAAATAATGTAAAATCTAGAAAGTGATCTGTACCTGTACTTTAGGGTGGTTGGCTAAAAGGGTGAGTCTGGATGTTACTCTTGAAAATTTTGAAATGTTTTAAATTTTATTTTAAGCACATATAGGTATGATGGCTCAATATGTATTAATATTTTGGTTTCATCTTTTGGTTTGATTATAGAGTGGAAACATTGAATCAAGCAATAAGTGGTGCAAGTGGACCTGTAGGTTTTGATCTCATACATGAGATTGATTAAAAGTCTTACAAAGATTTCTGCATTTGGAGTTTAGTTCCTATCTATAATTATACATGCTTTTGTAACTCTGAAATTTATTTTTTGCCGACATTTAAGAACTATATAGAATCGAATGTTGGAATTGGTTTGTTAAGATGCATCTCCATGAGCTATTGGCAATATGGATTATAAGAGGCGTATATTTTGTGATGTTTTATCAACTGGCATGGATAAAAAAAACTTAATGTAACAATATGAGCATTTTATTAGCTGTCATGAGCAATTTAATCATCTTTTTATATATGTAACCAAACTTATGGATTCTGTTTTATTTCAATTAGTAATCACATATTAGATTTGCTATTCCACAACATAGAAGCATGATGTAAAGTGTAACATTTGTATTGATAGGTTATGAAATGTTGATTTCCCGTTGCAATGCACGGGTATGTAACTAGTTAAAAAAAAACCGAAATGAATCAACAGGTTACCCCTGCTCTGCTCCAAGCGCAAATATTCCTCACCCCACAACAAGAAAGAAAAACGCAAGGAGCTCTTGAATTCCAGGTGGCCAGCCAGGCCGCAGACTCCCGTTGCGCTGCCGCTTCTGTGCTCCCGTGGCCTGCTCTGGTACATACTCCCGTGACGTGGCGTCTTTTGATCGGATTAGCTTTTCTGATGGGCCCAACACAATAGAGAACCGTCAAAAGTGCCACACGTCTACATTAACCTCCGTTATACGCGTTTCTTTTTCTTCCTCTACCGCCTTTCACAAATCACGACGATAAGTCTATCTCAAATTAAGTTTTTTTTTTGGAACTCAAATTAAGTTGATCTCTCAGTGTCGATTAGGGGTAGAAAAGCGGCAAACGTCCTGAAGCCCATATTCCTGGAACCCATTCTCCATTATGAATTAGAGCTTCAACCCCAAATACCAAGCTCATCGTTTAGATGACTTCAATCCGACGGGCTGCGGCGTATTGGACATCGATGATCTGTGCCGTCGGTGAAGATCGAATCTGCTCCTTACTTGAGTTCCCTTGCGCGAGATTTATTTTGACCGAAGGTTTCTCTAATTGGTGTCGCCATCACTAGGTCCTGAACCTGGACAGAGGTGTACAACACAATCCACAATGGCGCCGTGAAGGTGCCCCCCCCCACCGGGGCATCAAGCTTGCAACTCCGGCAGGCTGCAGTACTCGCCTCCCTCAACATCATCGTATGGATGATGAGGTGCACCGTGCATATCGTGATGCCATGCTATATGTCATGTTGGATCCATCAGAAAAAAGGTAGTCCAATCAGAAGATGCCACATCATGGGAGTATATACGGGAGCAGAGCGGCCGGGAGCACAGAAGCCGCATCCAAAGCCGAGAGAATCTGAGAGACGACTTTTAGAAAGTTCCCAAGAAAAACAGGGAGGCGTCTTGAGATATTTTTTATGGGTCCTCCCTTCCACCTGGACGAATTAAGCACCGCATCACAGCACATCACACGTCGCAGCTCGCCCGAGGCCGGAGACTGCTGCCTGGCCTAGCATGATTCCCCTGTCGGATCGCAGCACCGAACACGTACGAACAGCTCGGCGAGGTGCAGAATCAGTGGTCCGGTCATTTTCATTCTGGATCTTAAGAGGTGCAAAATCAATCCGGGCCTCTAGCTGTATAAAATGACTAAGACGGACCTAATTTTATTCAGGATCTGGTCTTAACCGAACAATAATTTTCTGATAGATGAGATTTCATTCTGGGTCATTTTGTTCCGGCCGGATTGAGGTGTGTTCCGGTCCAATCCGCTGGAACCGAACAAGCCCTAACTGTTTTCCGGAAAGCATGTTCCTGTTCCCAGAGTGGAAGTGACACGAACACGAACTGACGAGGAGTATTACATCACCAACCATCTCGCGGTTTGCACGTTCCAGCGCTGGAGTTTTACATCCATATCACGGCGGAGTCAAGCGAGCGCAACTCAGCAGGTGCAATGCTGAGATGAAGATATTTTCTTTCCTTCTATTTTAAGCATCTAGGTAAAACATCTAGTACTACCAAAATGGAATAAAATGGGAGCGACACAAGTCTCTCTCCTATCTTAGCCCTTTCCAAATATGGAAATACTCACCCTCCATATTCTTTATGGTCGATATTTTGCTAGTTGGATTTGGCCACAAGACATGCAAAAGTCGATATTTGCCATAGAACACTGAGAAACCATAACTTTTATCCCTAGGACACTATAGTAGGAACGATAGGTTGATATGAACTTGTTATCTCTATCCAAAAGAAATATAATGACTTTAGATTTTGCACGCATATCACCGCTACATTCTATAACTATGTGCTTTTTTCATAATAATTGTTTTTGGCTCTTTGGATAGTTTATCTAAAGAATAAATATTTTTCAGTTTGGAAAGTTCTGAAAGCAATTGAATTTATTGATGTAAAATAACATATAGATAAAGAATGCATCAATGAACATGTGTGTAAAATTTTAAGTCATTATGTATGTTATTTATGGATGCAAAAAAATTCATAACGTCCCTTATCTCCTACTATAGTGTCCTGGAGACAAAAAGCAATGGTTTCTAGTGTCCGATAACAAATATTGACTTTTGTAATGTCTTATAACCAAAACCAACTATTTATATTATTGTCTCACATCAAAATTTCCTATTTCAAAGTACGGTTTTACTCTCAGGGACAAGTTACTGGGTTTTACTTTTCCTTCAGTGATCCTGTCACTTTTAGGGCCTCCACAACAACTGACACAGACCATAACTTTACGGTGCCACGACACCTATTTCCGTTCTGCATGTACTTCAGACACAAACGATAACTATGGCAGTGACGATTATGTATAGATAAGAGAACTGGTTCCATCTTCGTCCTTTCTCTCTACACTCTCTCTTCAGATCAGGGCCTCACACTCTTTTCTTTCAGTGCGCCAGCGACCATTCACGGACTGCTTAATCTTCTGACCTTGTCTTCACGGGAATTTACACTGACAAGAGAAATTATAGGCAACGACCATTATGGAGGCCCTTAGAGCAACTCTAACAGTTCCCCAATAATCTATCTCCAATATGAGGCTATTGGGGATGGATAAAAACCAAATTTTGGATATTAGAGATCTTTGCTCCAGCAGTTCTTCAATATCTCTTCCCTAATATGAAAGTGTACATTGTCAAATACATGTTCAAAACGAGAAAGTGAATCAAATAAAAATACACCGTCATTTTCCATCCCCTTATCTCTCTCTCCCAACGGTGAGCTCGGGCCCTCACCGGGGACAAAGCCCGACGCCTCACACGAGCGGTGCCGAGGGCAAGCGAGGCTGGGCGCAGGCTGCGCTGGGAGCCGGGCGACGCTGAGGGCAGGCGAGGTGCAGCGACGACCCTAGGCGCACACGGTGCAGCAGCGCCGGCGAGGCGAGCAACGCATGAGAAGGAGAGGGGGAGCAACGACGAGTCGTGGTAGCGTGGCAGGCAGATCCACCGGTTGGAACCGGATCCACGGGGAATTGCTACACGATAGCGGATTGCTCCGAGGTAGCTCATGGAGGAAGAAGGGCTACGGGGAGAGCTTGATGCTTGGTGACGCCGGGCCGACGAGGAAAAGGAGCAACAGGGGGGGGGGGGGGGGGGAGCTTGGCGCCTGGAGACGACGGGCCGATGGCCCCTGGAGACAACGGACCGACGAGGTCTGTCAAGCGGCTACGCCGGAGGTCGAGCTCAGGAAAGGGAGGAAAGTTCCCTCGCGCCTGAAAAACAGATGAATAGTAGTAGGTCCCTGCTAATGAGGATGGGAGGGAGATCCCCACTATAGTGGGGATGGAAGAGTGTTTTTTGAGGATGGAGTATTATTGAGGATGGGATTAGGGAACTGCTAGAGCTGTTTTTTGCCCCTCTCATCCTCAATATGACAGTTTTTTTACTATTGGGGATAGAAATGGGGATCTGTTGAAGTTGCTCTTATGTCCATTATCCCTAGCGACTAGCATTACTCTGAAAAATAAAGTTCAAGTACAACATACAGTGTTGTGGGTCGAGGAGGTGCATATTCAGTGATTGCTTATTTGCTTCTGCGACAAAAAAAAAATCAGTGATGGGTTCTCCTAGGTGGCTCCTTCAAAGGCCAAATCGGTTGTCTGCAACAGGGACAGATGATTGAGTTTCAAGTTTAAAGCTAGCTAGAAGGACTATGGTCTATGGAGAATAATGTTTGTGGATGGCGAGATGGCATGTTGACATGGCAGCCGAATTGGAACCGATGTTCTTCGTTCAATGACATTTTGTCAGTACTCCAAATGTTTGGAACCTTGGAGTTGTAGTGGTAAAGGACGAACTGGCCTAATTCCAGGTTGGATGGACTAAAGAGTGCGGCAATAACATAGGAATCCTCAGTGGAGCCGTTGTGCTCGTGGTGACGAGGATTGGGGCTGTTGCCGCGGCGCAGGATGCCAACACAATATGAATCGAAGGCATAAGGATAAGGGGGCGCTCGAGCCGCGTCAGTGACAGCCCCCCATTGATGACGGCCCTGTCGGCGGCCTGGTACACTACGGGAAACCACACCTTTGTCGAGTGCCCAAAACACTTGGCAAAGGGTTTGCCGAGTGCAACATTCGGCAAAGAGCACTCGGCGATAAAAGTACCGACAAACAGCTCTTTGCCGAGTGTTTTTGATAAGGCACTCGACAAAGATGAAAATACTTTGCCAAGTGCTAGAAAAAGATACTCAGCAAAGATGGACCACTTTGCCGAGTGCTAGTGTCAAGACACTTGGCAAAGATGGAACACTTTGCCGAGTGTCTTAACAATTGCACTCGGCAAAGCTTATTTCACAGAAAAAAAGAGAGATTACTTTAGTTTAATTGTAACAGTTGTACTCATAATTCTAGTAGGAATTCAGTGAAATCATGAGCAAATAGGAATATACTGAAATTCTTCATATCAAACTCAAAAAAATGTTTGCATACCAACAGAACCATCTACCTATCCGGTACGAATACGGATACATGTGTCATTATCCGGTGGATAAGGATACATGGATACACCATTTTGTCAAACAATCCGATACATGGATATGTATGATTATTTTAAAAAATAATTGCATATTAGATAAATATAGTGGCTTATGGCATAGCCTAATAATAATAGACAGTAGCACAACACAACTACAATAAGTTCATAAATTTAAGAATGAGTTCACAAACACAATAAGCCTACAAGGCTACAACTCTCAAAGTTAAAGGATACACGTTGTAGTAATGGATGCAACCAGGAGCAACCTTTTTATCTTCATTAGCTTGAGTCTTCACTCTTCAACTACCACATCAACATCCACATCCCCAAATAAAACAGCTTGCAGCTCAGGCTCGTCAAGAGAGAGGTTTGCTACCTCTAAAATGCCAACACCACTCAGAGATTCAAATGAATCTCCTCCAACATCTCACATCCTTGTTTCACCCATTTTGTATGCTTCAGTCTTTCTTGATAGATATCGTAGATTTGAGTGGACAAATACTAAATCTTCAGCACGCTAAGGAGTTAAAGCATTCCTTTTAACACTGTGAATAAAGCTGTAAGTGCTCCAATTCTCTCACAGCAAGAAGATGATGCTGGCTGAGTGAGGAGCATCTTGACCATAATTTGTCCACCAAGTGTGGGGACTAGAGGTCCATCTATCATCAATCGAATCATGATTATTGAACTCTTGAGTGCAGCTTGAGAAGTTAGCGTATTCTTCTTTCACTTTAGCAAATTCTTGTGGTATGGAAAAAAAAACTTTTTAAAGCATGATAACCTCATTTTAGATACCTCTCTATCCTTGTGTGGGGGCACACGGCCAGCACCTCCATCCAGCCAATGTTTGCTATAGTATCTACATAACCAATTGAACATAAGAAAAAGGAACTGAAATACTAAATGAATTCATGGGTTGAATATACACAAGAGTAGAACTAGAAGTGCAGATTTTTACCTTGGGTTGAGGGAATGAGCTAAACAATGAAGTGGATTATTCTCTTTTGTCCACCTAGCAATCAATATGTCATGAATAACTGAATACAAGTCCGAAACCTCATCTAGTTGCTTTCCTTTAAACTTATAGGTTTCTTTCTTAACTTGCTCAATCATGGAATCCCACATCTCATAAATTAAGTGAAGACAAGGAGTGTCGGTATCTACCAATCGTATCATGTCATGGATTGGAGTAGTAATCTTAAGAACAAAGTCCATATTTCTCTACCACTGATCATTAAGTACCATATCACGAACAGAACCAGAAATCTGAGCATCATCTTTGTAAATATCCCATTCTTCACTAATCACCATTTGCTTTAGGGCCATTTTTACTTCCACAAATCATTTCAACATACACACAATAGATGCAAACCTTGTTTCAGCAATGGAAAGTAATCTAAGATGGCTAAACTTCTTGAACATTGATAGACGCATGCCATGATTCATTATAAAGTTATTTATCATTTGAGCATCTATTCTAACATCATTTATAAATTCAAGTTGTTTCCAAACAAATTCTTCTTCTCCATTCCTAGGTAGTTTAGGCTCACAAATACTCTTCAAAACAAGATTAAGTGTGTGCACAACACATGGTGTCCAAAATATGTTGTCATATTCAGCTTCTATTAGCAGACCCACACCTTTGCAAATTGCAACATTATCGGTGATGATTTGAACAACATTGTGACGACCCACTTCTTCAATAATGCTCTTTAACTTATCAGCAAAGTATTCTTTCGTCTTCACTTGTCTCTCACAATTATCAGCCCTTAGAAACATAGCAAAGCTGTCAGAAATTGCTACAAAGTTGATGAGTGGCCTCCTCTGCAGATCTGTCCAGCCATCAACACAAATTGTGACCCTCTATCATGCCATGTGCTCTTTATACTAGACAATAACCTATTAATGTGCCCCCTTTCTTCTGCCAAAAGTCCTTCTCTCAACTTGTTGTACCCGGGCATTCGATAGCCAGTAAGAGCACGGGTTGTAGCAAAGGTAAATGCCTCCCTCAAATACGGGTTCCTTGCAAAATTGAAAGGTATCCCTGTAAGCAAAATGAAAACATAATTAGAACAAGCAAGAACTATAGCAATAACAGAATTAACACAAGTAGAAAAAATCTTTAGCAATGTATACCTCCAGAATAAAATGCTCTAGCAATTAGAGCATCCAAGTGCTTGCGGTCTTGCATCGCCCAACTTTTCTCCAATGAATATGCAAACCAGAGCGCATACAAGCTAATCCATACATGTGGTGGCATGCATACATATGTAGCAGTCAGAGTGTTAGAACGAGCAACAGGGAAAGTATGTCATTGCACTGAAACTGACTGTAGATGGCTCTAAAACACGGATACGTTGCCTGAATAGCGGATACGCCATGGATACATATCTGGTGCAGATACGTATCAGATACGCGATGGATACGTATCCAATAAGTATCCAAAAAAATAAATACAAATAAATCCGATACTCGGACCAATACGTATTGGGCTGCTATAGCCCATTAGTGGATACGTCTTGGCCCAGTTGCAGCCCATTCGAAGGGTTGTCCCTGCCTCCTGAATCCCTAGCCGCCACACACACACAGCTGCAGCACACACGCATGCCACGCTCGCTGTGGCAGGGGAGGAGGACCTCAAATCCGCCGCCGTAGATCCTGCTGCTGCCGGCGAGTCAGCGGCGAGCCGACAACCGGAGAAGGTGTGTTCTCTTCGTTATCTTCCTGCCCCTTTGTGTTTCAGTATGGTTCCTTTCCTCCTCTCTTCCCATTGCAATTTCTGAGATGAGTTCATTCTGATTTCGAGTATATGACCACCCCAAGCTCAAGTACTTCTTCAGCCCGCCCTGCTTCTTCTGCTACTTCCACCGACATCAAAGCTCCATTGTGGGATCATGTCCTCGTTTCAGAGAGAGCACCAGCGGGCGGCAATACTCGATGGGTGTGCAAGTACTGTAATCACAATGGATACAGTAGCTACACTCGAGTTGAAGCTCATCTGCTGTAAATAAGCTTTGTCGAGTGTTTTTTTGTGACACTCGGCAAATCATTTTTTTTTGCCAAGTGTTTTTTCTTGACACACAGCAAAGATAAGGGTATGCCGAGTGTCTAGGAAAAACACTCGGTAAAGAAATGCTTTGTCGAGTGTCAAACAAAATACACTCAGTAAAACATTTTTTTGCCGAGTGTATTTATTTTGTCGAGTGTTTTTTATAAGACACTTGGTAAAGATGTTATTTGTCGAGTGTCTGATAAAAAACACTCGATAAAGAGTGGGGCACTCGACAAACATCGATTTTCCTATAGTGATAGATGTAGTAGTCGGTATCCTTGAATATCTTCTCTTGAGGCTATCTCCAACCCATGTCCCATTTGATGACCCAAACCCAAACTGGGTCAAAAAACATGAAAACGCGTCTCCAACCAGCACCCTATACCAGAGACCCATTTTGAGCCTCCCAGGAGTCACGATCCATATTTGAAGCATACCTCCTCGCGACCCAAGCGGCAAGAGCTTCGCTCATACAGAGAAGAAAAGAGCAGAGAACTCTTCCGGCCTCGCCGACATGTGGGCCCCACCCATGGCCTCGTCGGCGCCGGCCGGGCCGCAGCCTTCGCTCGGGCCTTAGCGGGCAGCGGTTGTCCGCGTCTGTCCTCGGCGACGGCATCGGCATCAGCGGCGACTGCTGGGCAAGCGCGAAGTGCAGTGTCGTCGCGAGCTCCCCCGCCGATCGTCGCTGTAGCTCTCCCGGCGCCGCGAAGCAGTAGTAGCAGCAGCAACGGCGGCGCTGGAGCAGGAGGACGAGGCGCATCTAGCCGCGACCCTTCGCGCTCCCGCGACCCTCTGTTCGAGCCTCCAACTCCCGAGATTCACCGCTGCCCCGCCGTCCCCCAGCATCGGTCGAGCTCCGGGGGCCGCAGCGCGGTCTCCCCTCGCACCGACGCGGCCGAGCTCCAGCTCCGTTGCCGCAGCCCTCATCGGCCGAGCTCTCGGGGCCGCAGCCTGGCTTCCCCCGACGCTGACGCGGCCGAGCTCCAGGCCTCCAGCTCCAGCTCCGCCGGCGGCATCGGCCAAGCTCCCGGGGCCGCCGTAGCCCCCACGTCGCCGATCGATCTCCGCTGCTGCTTCTTCCTGCGCTGAATGCGTCTTGTTCTTTTAGGAACTCCGTTGGAGACAACCGTGTATGCGTCGTGCCCCTTCAAGTGGAACAGACCCATTCGACGTTTTGGGTCTTCAAAAAAGGTCTCCACCGTTGGAGACAGCCTGAGAACTGACGGTTATGCGAAGGAGGACAAGGTTCTCCTTTTCCGTGGCGAGGATCTTCGGCTCCAAGGGGAACCTGGAGTGGTCCAACCCAGGGCAGAAGACGCAGATGTAGGAGACGCGGGGAGGGCGCGCCAGCCGCCAGGCACAATGTGACCTGGATCTTCTTGTTGTCCCACGTCGTGGAATAGGCGGTGGTGGCGTTGTCCACTTCAGCGACGTAGGCCTGGTCGTCGAGGAGGGCAGGGGGATGCAAGGTGGCATCTTGCAGGCTAAATAGGGTCTGCCATCTTCTGGTCTCCATGGATCGATCTCAAGGGATCTCTCTCGATTCAGGCTTTTTTGTGTTGATGGATGACGGCCGTGCCGAGGAACATTGGAGAGCCTAAAACACTAGAGAGGCCGTGGACGATTCCAGCTCGAGCTCGAAAACGGGGGCGGGGAGGAGACGGAAGCGGATCCCCGAAGGACTGTGGGTGGAGTACACGTACGTGCTAAATTATAGGACTGTGGTTCAGTTAAGCTATCAATTCAGGAAAGAAAAAATAGGATTGGCCATTGTTACTCTTGGATGCTAAACAGTATCCTCCGAAATTAATCAAATTCATTTGAGACAACATGTTTATGCACCCAATTTGGAAGGCACGCTCTTTTTCCAATTTTCTTCCCAAATTACATGATATATGAGACTCATGATTATATTATATCCAAATAAAGTAATTTATTATCACTTTTTTATTGTTTGCTATTCTAATAATAGAATCATTAGACCTTTGTTATAAAGAAAATGCTTAAGAATCAAAGTATAGATGATTAGACATGTATTTTCAATAAAGGATAGTTAATATATATTATTTGACTGAATTATAGCATGTGCGTGTTGCACGTGCAAAAAACTAGTCTACCTATAAAGGCTAAACATCTCTCTGTAAATGATTATCATGAGGCAACATACCCATCATCAGATCAATCGTTCATCCCAACCAGTTAAAATGCCTCAAGTCATCGAATAAAAGTGGTTCCATAATAACTACCCTCAAGCGTTATATTGTTACGCTAATCTTACACTTGATAGTTGTTTTCGTAATCTCGCATCGCGTTTTTTCTCACCGAGGCCTTTTTTAGCTCCCAACCGTATCCACCCTTGATATCACGTTATGTTAAGAGCAACTCCAATAGTTTCTCAATCCTATTCTAATAGCAAAAAAAAAATATCATATTAAGAATGGAAGGTTCAAAAAACTGCTCTAACAGTTCTCCAATCCTACCCCTAATAATAAACAACTCTTCATCCCCACTATAGTGGATATCTCCCTCCCATCCCATTAGCTGGGTCCCACCGTTTTCTGGTTGTTTTTGCTGGCGCGAGATTTTTCCTTGCCGCTTTTCCTTCCCGTTCGCCGCCTCCACCCACCGATGAACGCTGCTGCCTGCCATATCAGCCCACTGCGCGCCTCCCACCGATGAACGCATCTGCTCGAGCCTGTCGTCTCCAAGCGCCGCTCCGCTGTCTTAGGAGTTCCTCGTCGAGCTTGCTCCATGGACCACCGCCCTTCTTCCCATCGCGGGCAGAGGAGCGCAGCCGTCACTGCCTCTTCTTCCCGGCGCGGGCGAAGGAGCGCCGCCACCGCCGTCGTTCTTCCCATCGCGGACGAAGGAGTGCCTCCGCCCATCCCGTCTCTGCTTTGTCTCTTTCTCTACTGTTGTCGCTGCTCACAAAATCCGGCCTCACGCCACCGTCGTTGACCACCCCGAGCATCAAGACGACGTCGTCGCCCATGGCGTCGCACATCATCTTCCTCGTCTTGTTCTGCCTCAATCGATTCCGTCCAAGACCGAGCGGAGTGGAGCCAGACAGAGAGAGGCGTATTTGCATTTTGTCTGTCTTCGTGTTTTGAAAATTTGATGGTTTACGCTTTCTTATTAGGGATAAAGTATTAGAAAACTACTGGAGCAGGCATCCTTATATCTAGAAATTGGTTTTTCTCCATCCCTAATACCTCCATATTGACGATGGATTATTGAGTAACTATTAGAGTTGCTCGCTTTCCAAACATGATGAGCGAGGCGGGGCAGCTCTGGCGGCGGCGACGACGACGACGACTGCCGCGCGGGGTGACCCGAGGTGGGCGCTGCGGCGGTCGTGCGAGGGCGACCCCGGCTGGGGCGATGGCTGCGTGCGGGCCAGATTCATTTGTTTTCCATTTTGTCAAGCGAGCTCTCTCCCCTCCCCAGCGCCCAGATCTGGCGAGGAGGCGGTGGATCTCTTCGGCATGATCCACGCCTGGTGCCCGAGCTATCACCAGCCGCCAACGAGGGCGAGTAGAGATGCATTGAGCAGCGGCGGTGGAGGAAGAGGTGCTGTGCTATCCTCTCCGCGATCTCCAGCAGCAGTGGCATGCGGCTGCAATGAGATCCTTGGCTAATGCCAGGCGGGGCAGGGAGGGGAGATCCCGGTGGTGCAAGATGGGCAGCGGGCTCCTCATCGGCGGGCCATGTAGTTACCGGCAGCACGCGTGGTGGCACAACAGCTCCTTACTTTTGGCGGATTCGAGGCCGGACATATCTTATTCCCCAAAGCCGGCAGCCTCAGCTCTGCCCGATGCTAAAATGTGATGTCTCTGGTGAGCCGCGATCAAATCCTGCCTTCCAGCTACTCCATCACTCGTCTGTAGTTCTGTACATCTTCTTTACTGATCCATATTGTGATCTTGCAGCTACGCACCTTGGATTTTGATTTCTGCAGCAGAGGCACGCTAGAATCTTCTTCCCAGCACCGTCAAACCAAGCTTTGCCTCATGCGGGTGATCTCCTCCGCAACACATCTGAGATTGCTTCTTCTGTCGGTGTAGGTTTAAGGTCTGCCTGGAAGGAGGAGATGCACGGACCTCAACTCCTGATTATGTGCTTCGCTTGTTCATCGTGCTGCTCCCCTTTCCTGCAATTTTTCATCATCTTTTTCTAATACTTTATTATTCTTTTCTCCTAGGAAAGTAAGATAAAAGTAGAAGTCGTTGAGACCATAAACAATCAAATTCAGCTGGGAATTTAAATCCTCTGTTACAATCATTGTGGTTCAGGTTAGTAATCAATTGGTGTTTTGTTCTTATCGATTGACACTAGTTGAAAACTGCACAAATTTCAAGTGCTTTCCATTTCATGACTTTTCTGTAAAAGTATAAATTTACTCTTTTTACTTGCCTCTTCGGATGTACAATAATTTTCAAGGTAAGCTAAAGTGCTTGCATGTTTTTTATCATGATAGCTTATCTTTTTCTGTTAATCATTTCAAAGCAAGAACCCATTCGTCCAGCACATCCACTACTTGATATCTCACTTCTACTACTATTGCAAATACCATTGATAACTTCCAAATTTTTTTGGCCATTCATAGATGATTATAGTAAAGAAAACATCTGACAACATTTAAGTAATATGCTATACATTTCTCTTCATATCTTTGATTTGAAGTTGTTATTAGTAATATGCCTAATATTTGCGCAGATTTGGCAGTGCACGTGTATTACTTTCATCTCTACAGTGAGGAACTCGAGATGCAAGGTAATCTTAACAACATATCCTGCCCCTGCATTTGATTATTGTTGCCTTTGCATTTAATTCCACACAACTTATTCAGGGAACATGGTCACAATATTTTCCCTTATATTGGTACTGATTAATTTGACAATGTAATGTTCTAACTATTTTTTATTATACAAAATACAAGGATATACATGGTACTAGTTCATTGTCAATTACATCACCGTATGAATTCAGTCTGGGCTAACAATCTCACTGTTACCATTTGGAGTAGGACAGCTAAAGGTTTTGTAGATGTAATCACCATAAAATAAAGGATGTATCAGT
Organism: Eleusine indica; assembly: GCA_030378355.1. Taxonomy (NCBI): domain Eukaryota; kingdom Viridiplantae; phylum Streptophyta; class Magnoliopsida; order Poales; family Poaceae; genus Eleusine; species Eleusine indica. The sequence goes on along the minus strand of CM059499.1, from coordinate 3,716,707 downwards.
AGAACATTTACCTGGAGCTCTTGTTAGATATATTCTGATATCCTGCCGTGTACATAGGCGAAACTCACAAAAACGGTTCTTTCTGCAGCAAACTCGGCCACTCCACGCAATGTGTTGTTCCCCATGTCCACAGCAATCACCCAAGCCTTGTCATCATGCTGGTCCTTCTTGGTCATGAAGTAAACAGTACCATCATCCTTACTTAAGCTGAGTGTGGGTTGACGTATGTCAATGCCCTTGAATGGTGGCATAGGTTTGCCTTCACGGTCCAGCACCTTAGGCAGCACTTGAAAATGCAGGTTGTCCACAGGGATAGCAGATGATTCCGTTGTGCAGACTGAAGCCCAAGCATCCTCCAAATGAGAAGCTAACACCGGCCTCTTCCATGTACTGGACACCCAACCATCTTTCGCGTAGCGACCCCTGAAGCCTTGGCCAGGCTTCCAGCGAGCCTGCAGCGCCACGTACTTGATCATGTGACCTTCCTTGTCTTCAACGACAGCAATGTCCTGGCAAAGGCGTGCATCTCCCCTGTGCGATCTGCCTGGCAGGACTGGTGAAGGCAGCGCTAAATAACGAAGCGAGGGGGTGGGTTTACTGTCGTCAAGAACTTTGAGCACATCACAGAAGAGGATACCCTGCCAGAGGTCAACGAATCCCATGGTACCAGCATCCCCTCCTATTACAATAACCTTGCTGTTGACATGGAACCCGAATTGGAGCCGCTGTTCTGCGTTCAATGACACTTTGTCAGTACTCCAACTGTTTGGAACCTTGGAGTTGTAGTGACAAAGGACGAACTGGCCTAATTACAGGTTGGATGGACTACAGAGTGCGGCAATAACATAGGAATCCTCATCAGTGGAGGTGTTGTGCTCGTGGTGGCGAAGGTTGGGGTTGTTGCCGCGGCGCAGGATGCCAACACAATATGAATCGAAGGCATAAGGATAAGGGGGGCGCTCGAGCCGCGTCAGTGACGGCCCTTCACCGGCGGCCTAGTAGATGTAGTAGTCGGTATCCTTCAATATATTTTCTTGAGAGCTGACGATTATGCGAAGGAGGACAAGGTCCTCTTCCGTGGCGAGGATCTTCGGCTCCAAGGGGAACTCGGTGTGGTACAACCCAGGGCAGAAGACGTAGATGTAGGAGACGCGGGGAGGGTGCGCCAGGCACAAGGTGACCTAGATCTTCTTCTTGTCCCACGTCGTGGAAAAGGCGGTGGCGTTGTGCACTTCAGCGACATAGGCGTGGTCGTCGAGGAGCACCCAGGGGATTTCCTCGGCACTTTCATCATTAGGAGAGAGGCAGGGGGGATGCAAGGTGGCATCTTGCAGGCTAAACAGAGTCTGCCTTCTTCTGGTCGCCATGGATCGATCTCAAGCGATCTCTCTTGATTCAGCTATTTTTGTGTTGATGGATGACGGCAGCTTTTCTGGAGAGGCTGTGGGCGATTCTAGCTCGGGAACAGGACGGAGAGGAGACGGAAGCGGATCCCCGAAGGACTGTGGGTGGAGTACACGTACGTGCTAAATTATGACTAGGACAGTGGTTCAATTATAAGCTATCAATTCAGGAAAGAAAAATTAGGATTTGGCCATTGTAGTTTGTAAATCGGATTGAGCTTTGCTCCGTTCCAATAGTTCTTGTTCATTGTCAATTACATCCCGCTTAGCTTTTGTTGCTCTCTTTTCTTTTGTTCTTCAGCTTTGCTCCAGCTATGCCCTGAACTGCTTCAACTTAGTTTCTTCTATTATTTCCTTCTTAATGAACGGCAACTCTCCTGCCGTGTTTTCAAAAAAAAGAAAAAATTGTCAATTACATCACCGTATGAATTCAGTCTGGGTCGGACTAGGCAGGGCAGAGCCTAAGCCCAATTTTTTTGGAAAGAGCTCCGCTGGAGCTTTCTAATTAACATTACTGTGTTCCGGAGTAAATTACACACATCAACGAAAAATAATTGCGAGGAAAATACATTCTTAATTGACAACAAACCTATCAAGATAAGGATGCTAAGGCAGCATCATTCAGAAGGCGACACAGACACATAATTTCAAAGTACATGCTTTAATTCACAGCAAAGCTGTCAATATTTCAACGCTCACGGCGACATCATTCAAAAGGCTGGACAAACACATCATTTCAAAAGGAAAGACCTGATCCTTTAAGTTTCTCCTGAACAATGCAGTCTAGTTTATTTGCCATCTCTTCAGTCAAGTGGTTCCGCCAATCTCCAACTTTTCCAGATCTAAAGAATGAAGAATTCTCCATCGGCAGTCCACCGACCCGATCAACTTTTCCTGTAGAATTTACCGGCAGACCTTTGAGATTCTGGAAGCTACAGAGCCTCACCACCTCATCTGGGACACCAGCATTCTCCTCATCTTCACTGAACGGGACTCGGAGGAACTCGGCGATAATCTTTACATGCTTGGTTGGGTCAGCCATCATCTCATCATATTTCAAGAAAAGAACCCTGCTCGGGTCAATAACATTTTGCTTCCAGTATCCTAGGTAGTGCTCCCAAAAAGGCCCAAAAATTGAGAACCCTTCGCAGAATAACTCAAAAGCCTTATCAAATTCAATGAAGAAGTCTAGGTGCACCTTGTTAACGTAGTGCCACATGGACACTACCACATCCTTGGGCTCCCGACAGAGGTACACGATCGGACAGCCGATGGCGCTTGACGTGACCGCGGGGGGCAGCAACGCATACGGAAGGTGTGTGCAGAGTAATCTTGGGGAAGGTAGGGCCTCCAGCTCTTCAACTGGGTGAAGGGCACGATCAGGCAGCTCAAGGAATGGCACAAGGTCTTGAGGGTGTTGGGTAAGGACCATATGCTCGTTACCCGTGACAGGGTGCCGAGAGCGGTTGGCAAGAACGAAGGTGAGGGCCTTGAGCCAGGTGGTGCCAGACTTGGGGTATGTGGCGAGGATGATGTCGTCGGCTCGTGGCTTGAACTGAGCTTGCACGAGCATGGCGCTATTGAGGACTTGCGGCGTGATCCAGGAGCCTTGAAAGAGGAAGAGCGGCCTCCACCATCCTTCTCTCCTTGGAAGCTTGGACGTGAGGCTCTCTCCTTCCTCAGAAGCTAGGGCGTTGTGTTTGGTATCATCAGATTGTGGTTGAGCCATAGCTTACCAGGTGAGGCTAGCTGAAGGACTGATTGATGCGCAGCTTAGGGATCGAGCTAATAAATAACAACACATGTGGGGGAAACTAGCTACTCCAATCACAATCAGTCATACAGTCATCGACTGATTGGATCTAATAAATAACAACACATGTGGGGGAAACTAGCTACTCCAATCAGTCATACAATCATCTATAGCAAAAATAGTATTATTGTTTTTTGAAAACAGGCAGGAGAGCTGTCATCTTCATTAAGTAGGAACAAAATAGTATTATTTGGTGTACCATTATCTCTACTCCTTATTATTTATGGTGAAAACGTTCTGCCGTACACCTACTTTTTTACGTATATATGAGAGTATAGAAATATTGTTTTTTTCTAAGTCATATAGCAATTGGACTCGGGTTGTTCCTGGAAGCTTTTTTGACGTTCGGCTGTATTTTTCTGATTGAACTCCGCTTCTTCTTTTTCTTTTCTTTTCTTTTCTTTTCCGTATGTACGTCTGTTCTAGACTCTGGTTTTTTTTTGTTTTGTTTTGTTTTCTTTTCCTTTTCTTTTTTTTTCTTATTATTAAAAAAACCAGCCCCGCTTAACCTACCCAGAATTTCTGCGACGCCGTTTATGTTTCGCTTTCCAATAGCCATCCCGTCGTTATCGCTGTCGGTGCTGTATTGGAGCAGTCGACGGCGCTAGTTGTTCGGCTCGTCATCTGCGCGCTCAAGCCCCATAGCACGACGAACGACGAGTCCATATGCATGTGCCTCTGTTGCCGCCGTCGTTCGTTGACGGTGCCGTATTGAAGCAGCAGATGACGCCAGATGTTCGGCTCATTGTTTGCGCGCTCAGACCCACAACACAACGCACGATGAGTCCATGCTTGTGCCTCTGTTGCCGCCATCATTATCGCTGCCGGTGTCGTATTGGAGCAGCTAAACGCTAGATGTTTGGCTCGTCGTCTGCGTGCTCATATCATGGCTGATGAACGCCAATGCTACGAGAAGGAGCGCGAGGATGTAAGCATCATCATGAACTGTCGTACACACTCTCGTCGTATACATTGAAGCGAAACTCTCCACCAATAATAGTAGCAAACTTTCCTTCGTGAACCTCAAGCATGGGTGAACTGAACATTCATGACATCAATTACAATCTCAAGTCATCCTGCTATGTTCTTTGTGTTGGCTCCTCCATGATACACAACTGCCATGAACTTTTTAAATATGTACGTGATGCAAAGGTAAATCAGTAGGTAGTATTTTACTAAATTGCAAGCTATTTAGAAAGTGTACGAAATTAAAAGCAAATTACGATGCTATATGGTTTTGGCTCTTTTCTTCAAAGAAGTTTCTTAATCTACCTTTCTTTTGTTAACTAATAAAAACTAAATAATAGAATAAACGTTCTTTTCATCATTAATTATGATAATTTATATTTTTTCATCAGTTCTTCCATCAATCTTTTGAAATTTTGTTATAATAAATTAAAAAATATTAATTTATAGTTTGAAATATTCAAATCCGTGGTAACGCACGGGCACTTTGCTAATTAACACATATATACTGAATAAACTTTATAAATTTTAAATTCCTGAAAACAATTCAGATCACGACATTGATACCAGATTCATCACATCACGTTTGCAGTTAGCATGATGATGAGGACTTTGCCGCTGTACAACTGGAAGCGAATCACTGAGGGGGAACACCTTACTTGGGCTGGAGCTAGTTTTAGTGATACAGTAGTTGCCATGGTCTTCCAGCAAGTCACACGAGAGCGCGTACCATTAGGTCCCCTGAGCTATACAATCAGCCTTTTTTTTTTTTTTGCGAATTACACAATCAGCCTATGAGCTACCATGTTTTATCTCATATTGTGCTTGAGCCATGGCAATTTGAGCAAGCACTATGCTGTCATTACGTGCTTGAGCCATGGCAATTTGAGGAGCAAGCTTCAAGCGCTATGCTGTCATTACAAGATGCTAGGGTAAGTTTGTCATTGATGATATTTTTTTTTAAAAAAAAGAGGTGACTTTCCGTCTCTGTGTGTCCACATGATATTAACACTACTCCATTTTTTCAGCCATATTGCAGATGACTTAAGAAAATAAATGAGAAATATTATGCATAACAAAGTATATTTCTATATTTTCATTCGTGGAAAGCAAACAGTTGTTCTGCTTGCACTTCGAAATAAGTCATTGTCTCCTCATCATGCTGTTGCCATCCAGAACCGCAACCAATATCAGAAAACGGATCTTACCATATCCTTCCACAAAAATAAATGAAGCATCTACAGTAATTGAACGGTAGAAAACGCCGTCCATGCTGACGTTTCGATAAAATATATATGTGTGTATATATTTTTTTAAGTGCGGCAGTTGTCCACAGTATCTTAGAAAAGTGACATGCAAGCAGCTCTTCCTGGTATCTCAAAGGATTGCTATTAAATATCAGATTTGCTACAATCCAGTTAACTGAAAATTTGCTTTCCTTCCAGTCAGATTTTGGTATGGGCAACCATGGAGGTTGATGGCCGGAGATAGAGGAAGACGGTGGTGGCGGAGTCATCGGCAGTGAGGGACTAGTGGCGGAGCACAACGGCCGTGCGGGCGGTGTGGCGCGGCAACGAGGGCGCCGCCGGTCTGGGGTTAACGCGGGCGGTGGAGGAAAAAGAGAGGCGGAGCGTGGGTGGGGTGCGGGCAGTGCGACGCGGCGGCGAGGGCGCCGCCGCGTCGCTGGCTGGCGGATTAATGCCGGTGGGTTAGGGTGTTCGAGTTGTTGGGGGTGTTTGTCGAATTAATCCTCTCCGGCCATGGGAGGAGGTTCGGGGGAGGTGGCCGCGACCCGGCGGTGGGCCGCGGTTTGGCGATGCGGCGAGGCGGCGGTGGCACCGCCAGAGTCACGGGCGGCCGGCTGGCGGTGGGCGGGGCAGGCGGTGGGGGCGTCGTGGCCAGCAGTGGAGGGGGGAGGTTGAAGAAAACATTGTAGCCGCTAGATTTTCATCTGATGGTGGAAAAAAGTGACTAAAAGGATCTCCTATTTTCAGTTAACTGAAAACTAAACAGACCCAATATTGTAAACCGGATAGTGCTTTGCTCAGTTCCAGTAGCTCACGTTCGTTGTCGATTATTGCTCTCGGCAATGTGTTCAGTCTGGGATGGACTAGGCAGAGCAGAGACTAGGCCAGGGATATTTAAAAATTTGAGATAATCATTTACTTAAGCAACAGAATGCTTCGAGATGTGAGCACTATTTTAGAAGAGGCTCCACCGGAGAAGTTCTGTGTTCCAGAGTAATTTACACGCATGACTTGACATAATAGTAATTTACACGCATGACTTGACATAATTGGACAGTTTGAATTTCGTGGCAATTTTGAATAAAGTACATGGTTCTGATTTACAGCAAAACTCTTCATATTTCAGTGCCTAGTAAGGTGATGTTTATCAGGTAGTAGTATTGTGGTGGACACATCGTTTCAAAAGGCAAGACCCAATCCTTTAAGTTTCTCCTGAACAATGCAGTCTAGTTTATTTGCCATTTCTTCAGTCAAATGGTTCCGCCAATCTCCAACTTTTCCGGACCTAAAGAATGAAGAATTCTTCATCAGCAGTCCACCGATCCGATCAGCTTTTCCTATAGAATTTACCGGCAGACCTTTGCGATTCTCGAAGCTACAGAGCTTCACCACCTCTTCTGGGACACCAGCATTCTCCTCATCTTCACTGAACGGTACTCCGAGGAACTCGGCGAGCATCTTTACATGCTTCGTCCGGTCAGCCATCATGTCATCGTATTTCAAGAAAAGAACCCTATCGGGGTCAGTTACACTTTGGTTCCAATATCCTAGGTAGTGCTCCCAAAACGATTCGTAAAGCGAGAACCCTTCTAAGAATAACTCAAAAGCCTTATCAAACTCTATGAGGAAATCTGGACGTATATTTTTAGAGCACCTTTACAATGGGCTGGGATTAATATGGGCCCTTCATTTCAGTTGATCTGACGGTTTATATTAAGTTATACTACATTGAACCTTTAAGTAGTATGAAGTAGTATATCAATATAGTATGGAGTAGTATGAATATTATTGGAAAAAAGGTAATGACAGATCTTAATTAATTTGATATTTCAGGGTATTTTAAAATAGTAATTATTAAAACAAAATTAAAAAACTATCATTTTTTCCAAAACGATGACCCCTCCATTTCTTCCTCTTCCCCCGTCGTGTTCTTCCTTCTTCTCCTAGTGTTCTTCCTCTTCTCCTAATCAAACTTCCAGCAGCTAGGCGAGATGCGGCGGCAGAGGTGGTACTCGGTGGTCGCGGATCGCCCGTCGGCAGTCAACAACAACACGATGAGGCCTGTAGTGGGCGTGGCCGGCGATGCTGGTGCTATTGGCGTTGCGAGGATCTAACGGCGGCGGCGGCGCTAGCGTTGACCTCAATGGAAGGTCTGCTGAGGCGTGCGTTGTTTCGTGTCGTCGCTGTGAGGTTTCGGCTCCGGCAGGAGCGGGGGCCCTGCGAGGAACCGGTGGCAGAAACATCGTTTGCTTTGTTTGTTTGATTGGCAACGACGTTGTATCCTTTGGGCTGGTTTGAGGTTATTGCCCTGCGGTGGCAATTGGTGTAAATAATTAGTTAAGTTAGTAAATGAACGGTTAGATTAAGATTATACTACTTTGAGCCTTAAAGTAGTATAGTCCACCGTAATGAAAGTCTATTTTTATAGTAGTGCCACATAGACACAACCACATCCTTAGGCTCCCGGCATAGGTACATGATCCGGCAATCGAGGCTGCTTGATGTGCCAACGGCGGAGGGTAAAGGACGCATATGGAAGGTGTGTGGAAAGTAGCCTTGGGGAGGGTAGCACCTCCAGCTCTCCAACCGAGTGAGGAGCACGGTTGGGCAGCTCAAGGAATGGCACGAGACGGATAGTTAAATCTACCCTTAAGGGATGTGCCATGCTGCATGCACCTGTTGGATCCAACTTGTTGAGATTGTGTTCTGACCTCACCAACTACAATATGAATCGTTTTATGGTGAATACCGATGGGTTGTATCATATACGGTCTGCGCGTCGGGACCACAAGACTGAAAAAGTTTTGTCTACGAGCAGCTTGGCCATCGACCTCTCTCTCTCTCTCTCGCCACCACCATGAGAGCTCAAGGTGCCAGTACCCTTGGCAGAGACAGTCCCTGCCGATGATCCTCCCCCGCCGGCGTCCATTCATCGGTGAATGCGAGTTTCATCTACGAGACACTCGTGAGCTCGCTTTGTCTTCAACCTCGTTCACCTCTGACAGCCATTGGAAAGCTTCCTCCGTGGCTAGAGATTCAACAACTCTGATGTTGAATCTAAGAGTCTGCAATCAACAGATTACTGGGGCAAGGGATTCAGTCCCATCTAGGACAAGGGATTGTTGGGGGATCTACAGCTCCAGTGCCACCCTTCTGCTAGATTTGGATCTTAGAGGCTGCAATCATCGGATTACTGAGGCTCCGCGTTAATGGCTAGAGCTACAAACTCCAGGTATTGTAGGTGTCTTGTGAAACATGTCCTTCGGATTTTTTTTTAGTTGTTTAGCATGTTGGTTATGTGGATGTTGTCCTGTATATCCAGATTCCGTTCCGTTTATTCCAATGTGCAGTGCATTTAGTTTTTTGGATGTTGAAGTTTTGAGTCACCCACCACAATTAGTTGTGCAAGAGGGCGTGTTTTGCAGAAAAGACACTGAATTTGAGAGGCCAAGCATGCGTGCAGAGCAAGAATCTTATAAAAAAATCCTGACGAGTAAGTTCACTAGAGGATTGTGATTTGTTTATTCACTTGGTTTTGCAATGATTACTCGGAACCTATAAAAAAAATGATTACTCGGACATTCACTAGGTTTTAACTTTTATTTCATATAACAGGATTGTTGAAGCTTCTATTTTGAAATAGCGTGAAAACATTCATTCTTTCTTTCCACTTACCTTGTGCCATTTTTAAAGGCTTAATTACAAAAACCACCCCATAAGCTACTTAGAGTTTGAGATTCCCACCTATAAGTCATTTAGTTGCAAATTCCCACCCACCCAGTAAGTTTTGTTGCAAAAACCACCCCAATGTGCATATACTTAATTAATTTAATATATTTTTGCTTATTTGAAATAGCCAATAATGTTTTATGAAACATATAAAATTTTGAAAATATAATCTTTATATTTTTTCTATAGAGAATATGTAACAAAAATATCAATTAAAGTTCAAACGGTGTTCCATAAAGTTTAAAATTTGGATACAAAAATGTCACTAAAAATCTTTAATAATGTTAAACTTATTTACTTTAACTTATTTTTAAATTTATGTTAATAAAAATATATAAAATTAATTAAACATGTGTCAACTGGGGTGATTTTTGCAATAAAACTCATTAGGTGGGTGAGAATTTGCAATAAAAATATTTATGGGTGGAAATCTCAAACTCTAAGTACCTTATGGGGTGGTTTATGCAATTAAGCCATTTTTAAAACAAGTTACTGTATCTGTATGCCACAGTGAGCGAGTATTTTAATACACTCCATACTTCTTCTATTCCTCTTTTTTTTCAAAATAATTTTATCTTTTAAGAAAGTTCAATCTGAAACCGGTGTCAAACTTTAACAAAATTGTTAATAAAATTTTTTAGATTTACACTTTTAACTTATACATATATTAGAATAATGATTTTCATGAATTTTATAACAGTAGTGTGAATAATATTTTGCTCACTGTTTTGCATGGGAAGAGGTATATTTTGTCTTATACTATATTCTTTTCACAAAATGCAGGATTGTTTGGTGCCAGAAGACAGGATACAAGTCTTTTTTTTTTCTACGAATTACAGAAGAACTGGTGCCATGGAGGGATGGCAATGAGGAAAAGCAGGCGCACAGGACATGTTATGACCTAAGAAGTTGTGCAGTGACATGCTTAATTTAGAGTGTGAAACTCCTAAGAAGTTTTGTTATAGTTTATAGTTCTTATAAAAGGTGTGGTTCTGCATGCATAGCTTGCCATAATAATTTGACATGGTTGTAACAGATTAGTGATTCAGGTAGTAATCTGTAAATAAATTCTTTAGCGATGAATGCATTACTGAAGTTTCTTCCTGCTTTCAGTTTTACTGTTTCTTCTAATGCTCGCAAACAATATGCAGACTCTTCTCGTGATGTTTCGCTTTGGTTGTTAGAGCAATTTGAACACAAATCGCTCGACTAGTTTCCAGGAGATGCATATGCACGGAAGAATATTTATCTTCTCGTGATGTTTCGCTTGTTAGAGCATCTCCAGCAGCATTGGCATAATGGATTGCTATCCCTAAAACCTAACAAAAATCCTAAAATCTACCCAAAACAATGCTCCAACAGCAATCCAATATGGATTACTCCCTAAAAGTTTTAGGATACATCCTATTCTCCTTTCTTCAAATCCCAAATTTGCCAATCCAAACGACGGAGACCGAAAACTATCTTCTAGGCGCGCGAAACGCCAACTGCCGGCGTGCTGAGACTTTCGCCTCTGAAACTCGACGTCGGCGCGTCGCCTGCTGCCGCATGCTCCATCTCCGGCCCGGCCACCTGCGCCTGATGCCGGCAGCATGGAAGAAGACGCCACCGAGCCCCGCTGCCTCGTCCCCGTCCTCTAGCGCCATCCCCAAGCCTAAGCCGCTGCGTTGGGGGAGGAGGACGACGCGTCGAGGAAGCTCGGTGGAGGAGAGGGGCAGGGCGGTAGGGGAGAGGGGTAGGGCGGCGGGCTCACGACAGAGAGGAGGAGGAGGCCGCACGAGCCCATGGCGGCGGGCTCGTGACGGGGAGGAAGAGGAGGCCGCGCGAGCCCGTGGCGGCGGGGGGGGAGGGGTAGGGCGGCAGGCTCGCGACGGGGAGGAAGAGAAGGCCACGCAAGCCCGAGGCGGCGGCGGCGGGCTCGCGTGCGGGATGGGAAGAGTGCGCAGCTGGGCGGCGGGATGGAGCGGTGGGAGCCGGAGCCGGTGGCGGTGGAAGGATAAGGTTGTTTGACCGTTTTGCTAAAAGTTCCCCGAAGAATATTGTAATTATTCAGTATTTTTCTATGTCTTGACATTTTAATGAAAAGCCACTCGAATTTGATAGTATTTTAAAGATTTTTATAGGGTTTCGATTTTAGGATGGCTGCTGGAGAAGAGTATGTTTTCAATTGCTAAAACCTTCTCTCTCTAATGCCTAAAACCAATATTAGGATTTCAGTTTTGCCAATGCTGCTGGAGATGCTCTTAGACTTGAATGTCCTTTCTTTATTTTGAACTACTAATCACCGCAGTCTTCATCAAGTGATCTACTAGTGCGTGTACTCGTGGTGAAGTCAATCCATTGGCACATGCATCAAGTCCATACGTTAGCAGTACACTGTAATTTGAAAACCATGCTCTGTTCTGACATTGTAGTTTGTAAACCATGTTCTGTTCTGACATTGGCAAGTAGTACATTTTGCATAAACTTAACCGTATAAGATTGATTAAATTTTGACATTGTTATTTTTTTTTTAGATAATGGGGTAAGAATCCAGCCTTTGCCTTGTTAGAGACGACCCCTTAGGTCATTCTCAGTGGGTCTTTCATTTGATATTTATTAGATCACATATCAACAAAAAAGATGATATGACATGATATTTAATATGAAAGACGAGGGAAACTTTTTATTAGAATAAAAGGGTAGTGACACTCTTTCCTAGTTGATGAAAGGAGAATGAAAGATGCATTATGAATCTTTTTCTTTCATGTGCAGAAAAATATAGATTCTCATTGGTACACTTATGTAATCATTTAATGTATCATTCAGTCTATGAAATTATGAAATGAAATAGTACACTAAGAGATACATTTTTATTTCATAGAATAAAACTAAAAAGCTGATGTGTCATATTTGAAAAACGTGAAATAAAATAGGCCACTGAGAATGGCCTTATTACATGCAAGCAGGTCAACCACATAATGTAATAAAAGAAGAACCAACCTCATAATTGTTCGATGAAACACATTATTAAGCAATCTTATTATTAAACCTTCATCCATGATTGGCAAAAAACCTCCTAGCCAACACCTCTAAGATATGAGTGCGTGCTTGGAAACGAAGGCTACAGAGTCAGCTGGGCAACAGAATTTTACTCAGTTAGCCCAATTTGGCTTTCCTCAAAAGTTAAAGCCAGAAAAAACTTAACCAAACACACCCTAAACTAGTGCGCATAGGTCTGAAAACAAAACTAGTGCACATTTTCCTCATCTCAAAAAATGGAGCAGCGAGTGTTTTCTTTTTACATAACCCAGGAGGATTAAGAAGAAATTTTTTAGTCAGTCAACAATGTGCTTTTGTGATGTATGCATTTTTTTTTAGAAAGAGCTCCAAAATGGAGCAATTTTCTTGAATATAGCACATTACATTACAAACCCGGGTTTTGTTTAGCATCACGCCAGTTCTAAGATCCATGTTGGAGCTAAAGTTTTTAAAACATTTTATATTTTAAATCTAAAACAAAAGTAAAATGATTCAACAAAGACCCTTAACTTAAGTATGAGCAGCTCCAAGAACTCTAGTTTCTCGAGTTGGAGCCATAACAAATACGTCCTTAATAATACGTATGATCTGATGATATAATTAATTAGACGTGCTACGTATGTTTGGAAAATAGAATTTTCATGAAAGTTGTGAGAAAAGTTCATGACTTAATTTACAATAAAATAAACTCTTCCATATTTCAACGCCTAAGGCGACATGGCATTTACAAAGTACGACAAACACATCATTTCAAAAGATGAGACCTGATCCTTTAAGTTTTTCCTGAATGACGCAATCCAATTTGTTTGCCATCTCTTCAGTCAAGTGATTCCGCCAATCTCCAACTTTTGCGGACCTAAAATATGAGGAGTTGTCCATGGGCAGCCCACCTATCCGATCAGATCTTCCAACAGAGTTTACTTGCAAGCCTTTAAGGTGGTCGAAACTACACAGTTTCACCACCTCCTCTGGGACATTAGCACTCTCCTCCTCACGAGTGAACGGGACACCAAGGAACTCGGCGAGCATCTTGACGTGCTTGGTTGGATCAGCCATCATCTCATGATATTTCAAGAAAAGAACCCTGTCGGGTTCCATTACACTTGGCTTCCAGTATCCAAGGTAGTGGTCCCAGATAGGACCATAAAACGAGATCCCCTGGACAAACAGCTCAAACGCCCTATCAAACTGTATGAAGAAATCTGGACGCATTTTGTTTACATAGTGCCACAAGGATACCATCACGTCCTTGGGCTCCCGGCACAAGTACACTATCCGACAACCGAGGGATGATGTACCGGAAGGTAGAAACGCATGGGGAAGGTGAGTGCAGAGGAGCCTTGGGGAGGGGCGTGCCTCCAGCTCCGTAACTGGGCGGAGGGCACGGTCAGGCACCTCAAGGGTTGGCACGAGGTCATGAGGATGTTGGAAGAGGAGTGGATGCTTGTCACCTGTGACAGTGTGCCGGGAGCGGTTGGCAAGTGTGAAGGCGAGGGCCTTGAGCCAAGTGGTGCCGGACTTGGGGTATGTGGCGAGGATGATGTCGTCGGCTCGTGGCTTGAACTGAGCTTGCACGAGCATGGCGCTATTGAGGACTTGCGGCGTGATCCAGGAGCCTTGAAAGAGGAAGAGCGGCCTCCACCATCCTTCTCTCCTTGGAAGCTTGGACGTGAGGCTCTCTCCTTCCTCAGAAGCTTGGGCGCTGCTGTTTTTGGCATCGTCAGACTCTGGTTGAGCCATAGCGAATTGGTGAGGCTAGCTCAAAGGCTGATTGCGTAGCTGAGGGAGGGGAGCTAATAAATACAAGAGGAAGCAACTCGCTAGTACTACTATATAATTGCATTGGATTGGACGGTAGTATGCTGACGTACTCGAACACTATAGTACTGTATTAGTGCTAGCATTAACCTTTTTCTGGACAAAATTTAGTTTTCAGATGAACAAATTGCAGACACGGTGTTTTAATCGCAAAATTGGTGGGCATATTACGAGATGAGCATAGTGAGGCCTAGCCTATGAGTCTATTGCGTTGTACTTCCTCCGTTCACATTTATATGTTATTCTAAGATTTTCAACTTTTCTTTAATTACATGTCATTCTCGCTTATCAATGCATCTTTCTCTATTTCCAATACAATATTCTCTTTTTTTACTTTTACTATATCTCTATCTTTATCTCTCTTCTTCTCGTTTTCGGTGCACCCATCTTTTTACTTCTTCTTATTTTCTATATCTAACTCTAAAACGATATCTAAGTATGAACGAAGGGAGTACAATTGAAAATGAATCTAAGGTAAGGCTAAGGGGCAATAATTTGCATAGGAACCTGTTTGTTGTCGCAGAGCATGGACCGAACAAGACTACAGGTGGAGCTTCAATGCTATCCTTTGAAATAGTAAGTCATTTGTCTCCTCGTCATGCTCGTGCCATCCAGAACCGCTATCAGAAAACTCTTATCATATCCTTCCACAAAAAAAAAATGAAGCATCTAATTAGCCGATACAAAACGCCGTCCATGCTGACGTTTCGATAAAAAATATATATGTGTGCGTATTATTTGGGCAGTTGTCCACACCATCTTAGAAAAGCGACATGCAAGCAGCTCTTCCTGGTATCTCCAAGGATTTCTATTAAATATTATAAACCTGATTGAGTTTGCTCAGTCCCAGTAGCTCACGTTGGAGTTTTTTGCTATTAAATAATATTGTAAACCTGCCATGTTAGCGGTTAGCACGCGCGCTGCGTATCGAGATGACGAGGCAGGCCGCGTGACACCGGGCCGTCATCATCGATCGAATGAAACGGCCGGGCTCCCAGGGTTGGCTGATGAGCCCAACGAGGTAGAACGGGGCTTTACCGGTGCGGCCTGCAAGGCTGCAAGCAACTATAAGGCCGGCCTGCTTGCCTTTCTCATATCTTCAAAGCGGCGGCGGCACATGGCACGCGCTTTGACTCTGCTAATCCCCTGGCGCATGGCTTGGCTAAGTGCTCATATAAATCATGACAAGACACACGTGTACACTGATTAACTGGCTTCATCCTTTTAGTATCTTTTTCATTTCATCTGTGGGTGAAGATTACTAACTGGTACTACTACTGTAGCCTTTAACTTGAACTCCATCGTCATGATGCCACCAACATAATTATCCGCGTGGGTCAAACGTACAAGCACCGGCCGTTTTCTTACTGAAAACTCGATCGATGTGCATAGTTTGATTTCACAACCACGCGCGTGCACAGCGTGCGAGCGCGCATGGGACCATATATCATGTTGGGTCCATGATAACTACTAAATGAGACTGTGAGTATACTGATTCAATTCGTTCAGGCTGGAGTGTGACCATCGCGACAAATTAAAATCAAATCGATGTATACGCATATGGTAACGTCTCAACCGTGCCATGCAACTCAACTGCGCCGATTATTCATAGTGTCCTTTTCGGGCCCCTCACATGACCGATATATCCAGAATGGCAGAATCACAGATTCGATCGGCTGCTCGTAACCACTCATGGAGAGTAACTGGTGGACGGACACACTAGCTAGCTAGTTTGCTGATTCGGCCGGTTGGTGCTACGTGCCAGTCATGGCATTCAATATTGCTCCCGTGACTCGCCGACGACGACGATAGCAACATTTGGATCCCCCATTTTCTTTTCTTTTGTGTTTAGTTGCAGATGATGAGGAACGGCTACGTACACTGAAAGTCTGAAATTAGCAGGGAATTTCTGAAAACAATCTTCTTGTTAATAGTAATCCGTTCTATATGAAGCGCTCAACTCGTCAAAATTATTTCTCTTTCTTACATACTCAACCATATTTTCTTGAGAATCCATGTGCTTTATAGTCGAATAAATTTTTTAGTCGTTCCATTACTCCATGGGACACTCACGGGAAGCACAGGAAACATACAGTGGAACAAGATCCAGCGTGCGGCAGATGAATGCTGGGCTCAACGCGTGTGCGAGTGGCGAGTAGTACTAGTGGCGAGAGACAGCAACCTGTCGTCCGTGCTGTAAAGCGTCGGCAGGTCCAGTCCAGCCCGTTGGCAGATGAGTGCTCCGGGCCGATTCCCCCCTTCAGCCCCCCAGCTTTCCCTGGCTGATTTTGCTGTAAAACTTCCATTTTTATCGCTGTTGATTGATGCTGTTTTTTCCTTTTCACTGGCTGTGGTGCAGCAACGGCTCGGGCTTTCTTTGACTCGTCGAAGGCGCCACTCTCTCTCGTCCTCTTGGCTCTTTACCCTGCGTCCTGCCATGTCGAGGCTTGACGCCTTTCGTCTTTTGCTCGACGGCTTTCGTCTGTCCACGTCGCATCTGGCCCCCATATCACTGTCACTCCGATCCTTGGCCGCTTCGTTCGTTCCTAACCAGCTGTTCCTTGAGTTGCTCTGACATTTTTTTTCCCCTCTTTCTTCAAAGGGATAGTACCAGTGTCATCTTAATCATTATCTAAAAAACAAGTGTCATCTTAACTATTATAAATCGGAAAAGGTTCGATCCGGTTGCTCTGAAATGGTTGCAAATGACGTTTGATTTTGTTTTAAAAAAAATAATCGTCGGTCGTTGCATGCCAACTGCACCACAAGACTTTCGGTACACCGAACCACCACCGGTCTCGCGAATGGCAAGTCGCAACGCCCTCGCGCTTCCGCAAGCATAATGGAGCCGATCGAGCCGGGCAGGGCAGTGGAGCAGGCTGAGTCGACGACGGGCGATCGACGGCACAGTGGTTAGCGGTGGTTACAGCTTTCTCATCATTTACGCCATGGCCCAACCAGGAAACAGGAGGAGGATACCCGTAGTGTTGGCAGCAACGCGCGACCTAATCCCAACCTCTAATGACCTGTTGCCTCACACGCTGCTCCTTTATCGTTTTCCGAAAAAAACTCGGAGCCAGCCAGAGAGCGTCGTGCCATTACTGAGATTTTGGTACTGGTCCTGGGTCACCTTCTCCGGCCAGGCTCTGGTTGTGCCGTGCCGGCCGCCACTCCTCGCAGCCATCATCGCCTCTCCATTATTGGGCACTGTTCGCATTGGAGCCGTTAGCCTTTCCTTGTTCTTTTAATGGGGGAATTAGCAGGGGAGGAGGACAGAGGGACATAGTGATGGTGTTTCCCCCGTTTTTTTTTTCTTTTTCTTTTGCCCTGCTTTTTCCTCTGCGCAATCCTTTTTTCCTGACCGTATCTTCCTGCAGGTTTCATTTGCTTTCCTTGGCTTCTTTGGCCGTGGGGCCTGCCTCTAACTCCTACTAATCCTAATCCTAATGTCCATCTCATTCGGTCCCAAATATAAGCACTAGGCCTTGTTAAGCAGCCTCCTTCAAGCCATTAGTTTTATCTGCCTATGTAGTGGCATTAGTGCGTCTCCTGCTCGTTATTCCTTTTGTGCTCCATTCTTCTTCTGTTCCGTACTACCTCTCTCCTTGCGTTCCACTTCGCTTTCCTTTCTGTTGCTTTGCATGCATGAGAAGGGAATAAGCTTTGTTTAGGTGAGTGAAGTCGACCTTCTGGGAGATTAAAAGGTTCCGCATCACCTAGAGGAGCCTGAATCATTGCCCTCTTCTTCCGTCCTCCTCATTGGCAGCTGATGCTACCATGATATGTGAGTTCAGTAAGCTTGTTGCTATGAGGGATCGCATACCTCAATCCTTCTCTAAGGCTTGTCTTTGATGGTCAGCAGGTTCTTGGTGACTGAAGCAGAGCTCGGCTGCCATGGAAAACCCAGGATTAGAAGCGCTGGTGGAAAGAAACCTCTGCTTATCTGCAGATACACGTAGGCAGGGCCATTCATCTTCTTATCTGCAGCACCGGCACTCAAGAAGGTGAGCACTGAGCATGCAACAGTTTTTTTAGTATGATGCCGATAGGTTCTTCAAAGAGTGTGAGCGCATACATACAAGGTAGTTTTATGGGTTTTGGTCGGTGTATTTTCTTGGTATATCATTCATCCTTATTTGATTGCATTAGCAGCATTTTCTTCTTATGAAATGCGTGCCCAGGCACGATCTTGGAAAAAAGCAGCATTTTCTGCATAGACTTATTTAGATACAGTATGTGCTAGTGTGTGCGCGTGTTGTTACTTTCCTGCTCTGTCGTTGTCTTCATGGGAGATCACTTGAATAAACTCTCAGGTGACATGTACTGTGAGTAATGTAGAAGTTTCTAATCAACCCAGCAGCACTGAGTGAATGGGAATCGAAGTGCGGACAATTGTACTGGCAAATAATTCTCCAGAACTTTAATGTTTGGTATTATTGTTTGTGGTCTCTTTTGACAGCAAAAAAGATCTACCTTTGACTTCAGAAACATTCAGTTTCAGGATAACCCTTTTCAGTTACAAACCACCTATCTCATTGACTGTCTTCCTAACTTTACTATTGTTGTGTTTTCAGTGCTATAAGCACATACGGAAATCTAACTGATATGTCACCGCGACTCTCCCATCGTGTACCTGTGGGTAATCTAATTTTCATTTATTTTCATTTTGATCGTCCTCCTTTCCTGTGCATTTAACAAGCAATGAAATACTGCTCATTTACTACTTTCTTACTGAATCTTGCTTCCAATATTTTTTTTTTCCTAATTGAGCAGACAACCAATCGTGACAAGATGCTCCAACAAAGATATTCCGTTAACCTTCCAGAGCACTTGCCTGAACGTCCCATCATTACAACAGCAGAACGAACTGAAAGAACTATTTCAAAGGTTTGTTCTAGACACTATCAACTTCTTCATGATATCGAGGACCTATTTGTTTCTGAAAGCTGAAGAAAACTTTGTTCAAGGTAGATCATTATGACGTCTTTATAATGTAATTTTATATAAATATCTTACTATATCACTGGTGTGTGCTGTCTACAAAATGATGTTTGTCATATCTAGGGAGAAGTGATTAAGGTCATGAGTCATGATTATGCTTCTTTGCTTATATAAGATGTACCTACTACAATCAGGAGCAATGTTTCCAGTTCAAATTTTGAAGTAGTAATATTAAAAATTGTTTCGTTTACATATTTGCTTTAAGAAGTAAACAAGAAACTCGGCTATTATAACATTTGATCTGTGCCTCTTGGAACAACTTCTTGATTTTCTGAATCTTTTTTGGGCGACCACAGTCGGTTGCAGACTTAGTGTGGGAGATAGCAGTCCTTGAAGAGGAAGTTGTTCGCAAGGAACTGCACTTGCTTTCCCTCTACAGAGCAACATTTGATCAATACCTCGGCATCTCCCCACGTGCATCTGCTCAGGTACAAAAATAGACAACTACTATGATACACCAATAAAAATTTAGAGGTCATAATTAGAGCTGCATAGAAGTCCAGAAAAAAAAAACAGGTTACTAAGGCCACAGTTATGACCAGGTGGAACAAGAATTACACCGCCAATGCAGCAGAAAGAAGACTGACGAAGGCGCCCTTCGTTTGAGAGACATCAAGGACTCTGCATCTTACAACCTGCCAACACTATCAGATTCTAAACGAGTATGAACAGTATCCCTGCTTCCTTCATTATCCTTTCAGTATTTTCCCATTGAAGACTGATACCGGCACTAGCACAATTTTAGGACCCAATTTTTCCTAAACATAAGCATCTAACACAGATTTAATTGTTCTGAAGTACACGCAGGAGCTTTCAAGGTCATCTTCAGGGCGGTCTAGCCTTGCAAACTTCTTGAGTGCATCCATTACTGAATATGTGCCCAAGATCTCTTGCAAACTTTCAGAGGACATATTGAGATGCATTTCGGCTGTCTATTGCAAACTTGCAAGCAGGCCGTCTCAGGATGCAGATCTGGACAGATCGTCCACCCCTTCTTTCTCATCATCATCAACTTACGTTTCTATGAAATACCCTGTCGATAGCTGGAGCCCTCGATGCCATTACAGTGCCGACACAAGCTCTGAAAAATATGGCTCTGTAGATGGGGACAATGACCAATACCCTGGGATGATTATTTTCCCAAGGATACATATAGATCAAGACAAATTTGAGTATGCCTCTAAAATGCTGGATACTATCAGGTAAGAAATTTTGCAAGAGATTAGATCCTTGGTAAAAGAAAATATGATTTACAGATGGCCATTTTGTGTCTCAGAACGCTGATTAAACGGCTGGAGAAGATAAATCCTACAAAGATGGCACGTGAAGAGCAAATTTGTTTTTGGATCAACATCCACAATGCTTTGGTTATGCATGTATGTCCGACATCCATTCCATCTGCCGCCCTAGGTCTCTGTACTGTTAGCCTCAGGTTGGATGCCTATGTAACCTGCCTTGCCTTCTCAAAAATCACAGGCTTTCATGGCTTATGGGCTACAAGAAAAACGCATGAAGAACACAGACATGATTCTAAAGGTATGTGATTATGATATTCGCCAAAATAAAAAATATGTTGGAATAGCTTATCACGTCTGAATTTCTCACACTATTGAACAATCTGTTATCAGGCAGCATATAATGTGGGTGGACATTCAGTAAACTCCCATATTATACAGAGCTCAATTCTTGGATGCCAATCCCATCGTCCTTCACTGGTAGATCAAAATTACCTATCCAATTAACAATTCCTGCAAATGAAATTGCATTTTCCATACCAGAAAGAAACCAACATTGATTAACATACTAATGGGCATGCAATTACAGTGGGTTCGTACATTATTTACACCGATCAAAAAGTCAGGCACAGGGAGCTCCAACCATCCTTTTGCACTTCATCCTGAGCCACTAGCCCACTTCGCTCTTTCCACTGGAGCTTATTCTGATCCACCTGTAAGTTACAAAGAACTCACTAATTTTCCATGTTTGAACATCTCATCCTTTATTTAGGTGCTTAATATTGTTACTGTGAGCAACCTCTGCAGGTAAGGCTGTACACAGCCAAGAAAATATATCATCAACTGGAGCAAGCCAGGACAGAGTTCATTCAAGCAAATGTTATGGTCAGGAAGCAGATCATCTTTCTACCCAAAGTTCTGCAATACTATGGGAAGGATGCATCCTTAGAGTTGCCAGACATGATTGAGATGGTGTGTGAGAGCATGCCTGAACTACAACAAAAAGAGATCAAACAATATCTGAAAAGGAGGATAGACAAGTGTGTTGAGTGGTTGCCATTCAAATCTTCTTTCAGATACACTGTACATAGAAGTTTGGCCGAGTAGGCATCCTTTTTTCTTCTATATCTTTGGTTGTAAGTAATTATCAAAGAATACAAATGTTTTCCTCCATAGGTGGATTGGTGTGTCGATAGATAGGTCATTGTGATAGTTTTCTAAGAGAGGAAACCTTTTAGTTTGACTAATACCTTGTTTGTGTTGCAACGCTGATTCCACTCACCTGTGTGTTTCAGTTGAGTCGATCACCACATCAGGAAAACCCAGACACTTTGCATTTGCTTGCTCTCAAGTGAAGAATAATGACATTATGTATATATTCAAGAACCAAGATCAAGATACTAGTTGAAACTTGAGAGGATTTGCATTCTCAATGCTCAAACAAAGTATTCTCAGGAAACAATACAACCCGATGTTACAAAAGAAACATTCACCTGAAAACAGAACATGCTACATGGAATTTAGGGACGAGATGAGTACCTAAACTGCTGCAACCAAACCAAACTTCATGGCAAACTTCTTCTGGTTACAGTCTAGCATCTCACTAAGGCTGCAACTCGTATTCATCTGCTTCAAAACCTTATGACGGTACTCCAGGCTCTTTTTGAGGCCATGGTGAAAGAACTGAGGGTAGTTTATCACCTCTCCTTTGTCCCTCCCCATTTCTTCAACAAGAAACTTCATCCTAGGCTCCAAGCAATGCTTGATGCTCTTGATGAGAACATGTGGGTATCCAGCCACCAATGCTCGCACTTGATGGTTGCTGAACCCGCAGCTCCGCAGGAACTCCAAATTGGGCCGCAGAGTCTTATTGACATCCCGTGACAATATGTCAGGGAAGTTCAGGATCACCTTACGGAGATCTGCTTCCTGTAACCCAACTTGTGACTTGAGAAATTCGGCAGTAGGACGCAGTCGTTTCTCGATACTGTACCCCATGATGTAGGGCTCCTTCGTGAGGATCTTGCCGATCATGCCTTCCTTGTCAATGCCAAGGCTGACAAAGAAGTCGACCGTCTGGGAGAACTTGGCCTCAATGCTGTAGCTGATGAGGCGCGGGTTGACCATGAGCAGCTTGGCGAGCTGCTTCTCTGAGACGCCCAGCGTCTGGAAGAAGGCGAGGAGCGGGCAGAGCTTCTCCTCCACGCTGTGGAACAGTATCTGTGGGAACTTGGCAATGGCCTGCGCGACCTCCCCGGGCTTGGCCTGCAGCGTGGCGAGGCACTGCACCGTGGGGACGAGCTTGCCGTCAACGGACAGGGTGAGCACCTTGGGGCACTTGGCCACCACGTGCCGCAGCTTCCGCCGCTCGATCTTGACGCCGTTTAGGAGGTACTCCCAGACGCCGGAGGCCTCGCCGGCGTCGAGACTCTGCAGGTTCTTGCACCTCCTCGACATCCGCGCGAGGGCCTCCTCGTCATAGCCGTTCTCCCTCAGCCATTGCGGCAGGCTCTTGGCGCTGCCGTTGCTGACACCGCTAGCCATTGGAATCTTCTTCCCTGTCCAGCATCAAAGCTCTCTAATTCAGATTCCACCCAACGCCATGGTATATATCAGAAACAAAGCGGGTGAGGCGAATCGTCGAACACCATGCGCGCATGAATGGTGGCCGACAACACTCATCGATCGTCTAGTGAGTAGAAATTGAGCTCGAGATACGGTACCAAATAAGGCTGAACGAAGTAACAGTAATCACCTTGTTCTTGCAGCAGGCCGGGGAAGACGGGGGCGAGTGATGCAGACGCGCGACTGAGGCGGAGAGGGGGAGGATAAGAGAAGATGATGACGGACGTCAGCCAAAACAACTCTGCTTATCTTCATCCAAAAGTTGCAGAGAGGCTTAAAGCGAGTACATTTGGCCAACAAGCCAAAGACGTGATCTGAGGTCGAATTGCAATGTTACGCGACGCGATGGCAGCAGTAGCACACTGAGTGTAGACGATGTAGGGGGCCGCGAGACGCTGCGTTATACCTCTCTAATTGTAAATCAGTAGATGGTTTTGTGTTTAGAAGAAAGTGATGTTTTCCCCCGTCTACATATGTGCTAAACTTTTAAGCATTTCTTCTTCTTACTACATGCAAAATTCCAATTGGAATATGGAAGACAAATTTCCTCTCTAATTGTAAATCAATAAATGGTTTTGTGTTCAGAAGAAAGTGATGTTTTCCCCCGTCTGCATATGTGCTAAACTTTTAAGCATTTCTTCTTCTTACTACATGCAAAATTCCAGTTGGAATATGGAAGACAAATTCACATATATGATTCAGAGGATGCGAAAAAGGTAAACAAGACATCCAAAATAGTTGAGGATACTGCAATCTTTTGTCATCCAGCACCCAACAATAAGCCAAACCTTCGATAATCTAGCTGCCAAACAACTCACTATCTTATTTCACTCTACCTTACCACAGCCATCTGAACATGCATCATCCATTCACATATATATGTTTCGAAAAAAAAAATCATCCATTCACATATCAAATCAAGGTGCGTGGCATGATCTCGCTTTTCGGGAGGTGGCCGTGGTCTCTGAGCGAGTCCACGGCGTCATCGAACATCTCCTCGACTCCCTTGAACTCCAGCCCCAGCGCCCGGGCCTTGGACGTGTTGAAGTCGTACGTCTGCTCGTCATAGATGTTGGGGAAACTGCACAACAATAAATCAATAATCTCTTCAGAACAACGATGAACAACAAAGGAAAGTGCATCATGTCAAAGTCAAAATGCTGTCCAGTTTGGCTGACCTCTTTGGGACGGGGTAGGGGAACCGTGCTGCGAGCATGGCGACCAGATCGTTGTTGTTCACGACGGCCGAGTTGCAGATGTACCGGCCCTCAACGCCGGGGGTCTCGTAAGCGAGGATGTGGCAGCTCGCGACGTCGTTGATGTGGACGTACCCCATCCTCCCGTACACGGTGAATTTCTCTGTCGCGCCTGCAGCGCAACATGGTTTCAGAAAACTGGACACAGTGCAGAGTGTGTGTTTCTTCGTTTCAGATAATGCACAGAAAATAAATCTCTGATAGTGTAGAGGTTGGGACCTTTTGTTCCATTATCTAAAAAAACGGACCGGTTATGAGTTACCGAACCTGATGAACAATGTGAGCAGATGACATTGACATACCTTGGAGTAAGCCTAGGACGTCTGAAGCAGTAGGGCTAAGTTCAGGGGACAGAATAGGTCCGACAACGAAGGTCGGAATAACAGTCACAAGGTCGATCTTGTTCTCTCTGGCGAACTCCCACGCTGCCTTCTCTGCAAGGATCTTCGCAACAGCGTACCATATCTGACGGGGAACAATGGAGGGAACGAGAGATACTCGTCAGAGAACATGTTTGCAACACCAGAAGAGATCAAGGCGTGTGACTGAAGCTCACCTGGAGACTCTCGCAGAACTCAATGGAGCTCCATGATGTTTCGTCCAGAGATGCGTTAGGGGGGAGGTCAGCTTCGGATTTGATCCTCACAGTCGAGGACGACCCTTTTGAGCTGGGGATTCTTCTTGCATGCTCGTAGCACGTTCATAGTGCCGTTTATGGCTGAATTGAGCATTTCGTCTTACAAGCGGGAATCATGTTTTCATAGTTATTTGTGAAGTCCTATAAAATCATCAAAGTGAAAAAAAATCTAGCAAAGGACAACCTCCTCGACATGCGCGCGAGGGCCTCCTCGTCGTAGCCATTCTCCCTCAGCCATTGCGGCAGGCTCTTGGCGCTGCCGTTGCTGACACCGCTAGCCATTCGAACCTTCTTCCCTGTCCAGCGTCAAAGCTCTATAATTCAAATTATAACACCATTGCACACTAGAAAAAAACTAGTGAGGCAAATCGTCGAACATCATGCACCCATAATGGTGGACAGCAGCACCAACGTATCAATAATTTCGTACGCAATTGAGATCGAGATACAGTACACAAAGTTGGACGAAAGTAACAGCGATCATCTTGTTCTTGCACCATGCCGGAGAATAGCGGATGAGCGATGCACACTCGACTGAGACGGAGGGGAGGATAAGAGAGGATGACGAGGACGCCAGCCTCCTAAAACAAGGATGCAGATCCTCTACATTGACTGATGCTACGACAGAGGGCTACGTTTTGGCATTAGCTGAAATCTAGACCCTTCGTCTTATAAGCAATGGCTGTTATTCTTTGCTTTTTTTTAATAGGACATATCAATACAATACGACAAACTTAGGCCTTGTAAGTCCTGTATTTCCTTACTCAACGCGATGAAATCTCCATATTGATCACTTGCCTCTGATACTAATTATAATGATCGAAAGCGTATTGAGAAGAGGTTGAATCAGTAAGCCGATCACAATCAACAAATGCTATTAATTTTTCTACTAGACCATAATAATTGTTACAACCTAAAAAATCTAAGAACTCAAGACCCTATACATGCTAGTATTCATGATGTGAGCAATACGAAAGCTAAGCCACACTAGCCTATGCAAGCCTCAAAATCAACCTATCAACTAAAACACACGATTACGAAATAGTAAAAAGAGGGTCAAGAAATGCTCATGATTTTTCTCAAAGTATCAGAAGGATGACGCCTTTCCCTAGTCCTCGTTGAACCACTTCCGCTAGAGTGCTGGTACCTCCCGCCACCAAGTGGAGTTCTCACACTTGAACTAGCAATCACTCCCGGAGTAAAGACACGGCTACATCACCGCTGTCATCAAGACATAAGCTTGCCTCTCTCGAGAACTTGTCGGACTCCCTGAGCTGACACGGTTTAGGTCTCATCATAGACTAAGAGTCACAACCTAGATCACACTCTAAAAGACACCCTAGCCTTAGATGTGAATAGATGTTCAAGTTACTCTCTCTAGCACTTTTAAGATATTCAATATCATCTCCTAGTGCTCCTCTCTTTTTCTCTTGGCTCACTACTGATGCTCCCAGCTATCCAACAAGCCAAGAGAGATCTTCAAAAACCCAATAACGACTTTATATAGGCTTTCAACCTTAAACTAGTCGTTGCTCCACGAAACAGCCTTCTGGACGTGCAGACCGGTCTCCACCGGATGACTCCTCCAGAGTCGTTGCTCTTCATACCGTTGCTTCTGCTATACAGACCGTACAATCTGGTCTCTATAGTTCTTGTTCATTCCAGAGACATTGCAAAATTTCTTCCTCTCTGTCATGTTTCCATCCATACAGACCGGACCGTCCGGTCTCTATGGGTCTTCACGCTGACAGATTCCTCGCAGCAAGCCTTCTCTGATCTGTGTCTTCCTCTAGTGACTGTACAGTTCGGTCTCTACGACTCCTCTGTCCGGTCCCTAAACCCTAAACTCTATAAGCACCATGATTATTGTTTATTTAATCTTGGAGACATAAATTTTTTTTGTGTTTATTTGATATTGTTTTTAAAATATTACCTAATGATACTGATGATATCGAATCTGAACCGTTGGTTAAACAAAATGGACTATGTGCATTTATTTAGGTCTACAATAAAAGTCCTCTTATCTTGAGCTAGCTAAACCAGCACATGTCCTCGACTCCCCCATCAAATCAAGGTGCATGGCATGATCTCGCTTTTCGGGAGATGGCCATGGCCCCTGAGCAAGTCCACGGCGTCATCGAACATCTCCTCGACTCCCTTGAACTCCAGCCCCAGTGGCCGGGCCTTGGACGTGTTGAAGTCGTACGTCTGCTCGCCATAGATGTTGGGAAAACTGCACAACAATAATCTCTTCAGAACAACGACGTCGTCGATGTGGACGTACCCCATCCTCCCGTACACGGTGAATTTCTCTGTCACGCTTGCAACGCAACATGGTTTAAGAAAACTAGAGACAATGCAGAGTTTGATCACTGATCCACTGGACTAAAGACTGGTGCATTGTCGATGGAACACAACAGTTCGCATGTATCCAATCACGACCCAGTAGAAGGTTGTAGGTTTTCCTTTCTTTCAATTACAAAGAATGTAACCGACAAAGTTTTGCTGCCGATTATGAGCTCCACATTCAAAACTCCTTTGCCTGCTGCAGTATGTCCACCATAATCACGCAAAATCAAGTTAGTATCAATTAAGTCATCATCAGTCTTAACCAACTTTCTGGGAGTAGTGATTGGCATGATATTGACTGCAACACCTTCGTCAACCATCATTTTCCCCATCAGCATCCCATTGACGAACCCTTTCAAATATAATGCCTTCAAGTGCCTATCAAACACTGCCTGCTGAATACCAAATACTAACTGAGGCACTTCATCATCATTAACAAACAATTTTTCTTCGGAGGCCATGAATTTTTGCGGAAGCATCATCACCATGCCCACCGTAGCACCAGGCACCTGTACCTGTGACTTCACCTTTGGCTTCCAAACCGTTTTAGGCGGTTGATCATCACCTTCATCATAATAATATTTGCTAGCTCTTATCTGTCGGCATCACATCCTCTGGACTCTTCGTTTTTGGCTCCTAGAAAATATACTAGATGGACACCATTGCTCTTTCTGTTCTTGTTCCTTTTGCAACTCCTCATCAACTTACTTATCAGACTTAGCCTCTTCTTCATTCTTTTTTGTTCCAAGTCGATCAAACGCTGACACTCTAACTTACCTATCGATTTCTCCCTTCATCAACTCTTTGTTGTTGCTTTGTCGATTTGGGTACCGATGGTCTTTAGGAGTCTCCCTGTACATCTAGTTTGCACGCCTGCTGCAACCAGGGCAGTTGTCGATCAAAGGAAGCTTCATGTTATGATCCCAACAATATTGAAAGAATGGGCAGTCCCAATGTGGATCAAACCGTGATTCCTTCACTTCCCTATCTCTTTTCTTCTGATATCGGCTAATGAATGCTTCAACATTGTTGATGCTAGCCATGTTAACATTTGCACGGAACAGATGTCCATCGATCTTCATAGCACCTTTAGTGAACTTTATCTTGCCTTGTTCAACCGCCATCTGAATCTATCTCCTGAAAACTTTGCAATCATTGATATTATGAGACGGTGAGTTATGCCACTTGCAATACCTCTTCTTATTCAATTCTTCAGCAGGTGGAATCACATGATTAGGCAGCAACTGAATGTGCTTCTCCTGTAACAATATATCAAATATCTTATCGGCCTTAGTGATATCAAAGCCATATTTTTCTTCTGGCTCATTCTGCTTTACCCAGGGACACGACAAAATATTCTTATTCCTAGTCCACTCAGCCATATCGACATTTTCAGTCTCCTCCCCAGACTCAGAATCATGATAATTATAACTGACCTGAATCGGCCTAGATCATTCCCCCCGAGTCAGATTCTCGTGGATAGACACCTTCTGTACTAGCTAGGACAAGATCTCAAACTCGGTCGAAGGAAACTTTTCCCTTATAGGCGCCACTAAACCATTAAAAGCAATCTCCACCATCTGATTATTTGTTAATTGTAGACTGAACCATTTGCTACGCACTTCTCTGAACCTTTGCACGTAATCATGCACAGACTCACCAGCTTTTTGCCTCACAACAATCAAATGTGATAATCTCATCTCCCTAGTCTCAGCGAAGAAATACTTATGGAATTTCTGTCGAGATTGGCCCAAGTAATAATAGAATTTGGGGGCAACGATGGGAACTAAGAAAAAGCCAATCCGGACAAAGACAAAGGAAACAACCTGATCTTCAAAGCTTCAGTAGCACCAACTTCTCCGCATTGCACCGAAAATCGGCTAATATGCTCAACAATGGTAGTGTTATCTTGTCCAGTAAACTTGGTGAATTCTAGTGGCCTCTCGACATAGGTATCAGATCATAACTAGGAGGATATAAGGGCCAATACATATAAGTCTGCTGCTTTGGCTTTAGCCCAAATTGTTGTCTCATCACCTCAACAATCTTCACTGCCCAGTCATCGGTTGAGCTACTGACATTTGGACCAGTGGATGCAAGAACAGATGCTGGCATTTGTGGAGCTATCTGCGAACCATAGTTAATGATTGTATGCTGGCCTCCTAACTCTCCTGGCAGTGCAAATGACGAAGGCATCCCAAACATGCTTGGCTCTACATTCGATGTTGTACCATATGTCACATTTGGTTCTGCCGTTTCTTGCCTATAGTACTACGGCTATGTCTGTGGTGATGTCTTATGTAGAATAATCCTGGGACCGGACCCAGGTGATCTTACTGCAGTGCCACCATTGGTATTCTTTAGAGGTGAAGTGGCACTTTCTAGCGCCGGCCACAAGCAAGAAAAAAAGCAGGCAACTGAGCTGTTGGCCGAGCTTTGGCTCCGGCTTCTCATGCGGCTTCACCAAAAAATTTGTCAAATGGGTACCCCTTATCTGCTTCTCCAAAAAAAAAAAGTAAGGAGTCATTTAAAAAAAAAAAGTAAGGAGCGAGACCCGAAAAAGCACCAAAGCCGAGAGCTGCCTGAGGGTAATTTCGGGTGCTTCTCCTCCATGGGGCCCAATATTTTTTGACTTGTTTGTCTCTTTTTTTCTATGAAACTGCCAGAGAAGCTGAAGATGCATCTAGGTACCCTAGTAGGTTTTGGTGATTAATGATACTAGATTAAAATGTGCTAATATAAGTATGAAGAATATGTGTGCAGATTATCAAAAGAAAATTAATTGCCCACATTTGTGAAAAAGTTCATCCCTATACAAAAAGAAGAAAAGGAAAAAGACTCTTGGTGCTTCAAGTTTAGTTTTGATAATTTATTTGAGTCATAGGTATGCCGAATTATCAAGAGGGATAAACATATCTTACTTGTTAGGATTTGATGTGCTTGAGCAAACCTTAAAAACCTAAGGGAGCAAAGCTAGCCAAAAAGCCCAATAAGAGCCTTGTCTTTTCAACCAAACAGAGAGTGAAGGAAGTTCTGTCGGTCTCTGATGGAAGTTCCATCACATGCACTTCCAGCAACCTAACCAACCCGAGAGTGACGGAAGTTCCGTGGCCCTTTGACGGAAGTTCCGTCACTGGAATTCCCATCATTCTCTGACAGAAGTTCTGTCGTGTGCCTGCTTTCAAACCGAGCCAACCCGAGAGTGACGGTAGTTCCATCACCCTCTGACGGAAGTTCCGTCACAGCTTATACCTTGAAACCAGGCCCGCACAACAACTTTTTTTTTGAACTGATAGAAGTTCTGTGAGCCTTCACGGAAGTTCCATCAGACACAAAAAACACCCCAAATAGCCTACCCTTTCCCCATGGGAAGGGTTGGAACATGAGAGAGAGAGAGATAAAAGAGAGAAAGAGCGAAGTGGAGGACTAGAGAGCAGGAGAGCGAACAAACAAATGGCCAGGTGCCCCCTCCCTCATGTGCTGCCCCTCTATTTATAGAGGGAGAGGAGGAGGATGCATTTATTCCATTGGTGGGGTGAAAAATTACAAGCAAGTCCTCAGACTTTACAATAAGGTCCTATACCACTAGATTGGGCCTCTTTTGTACAAATAGGAGACCCAAGCCCATGGTACATGTGGCTATTCCTTAATAGTAGCCCCTCAACTATTCGGTCTTGTACAGCACGACAAGACCAAATAGTGACAAGAAAAGCCCAAAAAAGAGGCCCAATTACAACTCGAACTTATGGTTACAAATAATACTCTTTGTGACCAACTCGTGTACGCCTCGCTAAAAACGCCATCCCAAAAACCCAATGGGAAAAAAGGGAATGGAGAAAAGAGTACGCACACGGTTATATGCAAAACAACTCTAAACACGAAGGTCGAGGTAGTTCCGCTTGAAGGTTGTTGTTGTTACCCGAGTCTTCTCCCATGAACGCTAGACAAATCTTTGCCACCGTATGAGTGTGGACTGGTTCTAGTACACCCCTAGCCCCTCTTGGCTAGTGTTCATGGGAAAGCTTCGCTCATGTGGA
Organism: Eleusine indica; assembly: GCA_030378355.1. Lineage (NCBI taxonomy): Eukaryota > Viridiplantae > Streptophyta > Magnoliopsida > Poales > Poaceae > Eleusine > Eleusine indica. The sequence continues at coordinate 3,685,570 of CM059499.1, read as the reverse complement.
AGTTGTTGATGTAGATGTCGTAGCTGCGACTCGAGCCATTATAGGGTGTCGAGGTATGTCGATGGTGAAGTCGAGGCGATGGCGAGCTCCTCAAGCCATTGTAGGGCGCCGAGGTGAGTTGATGATGAAGTCGAGGCGATGATGAGCCCCTCGAGCCGTTGTAGGGCGCTGAGGTGAGTTGATGAAGAAGTCGAGGTGATGGCGAGCCCCTCGAGCCACTGTGGGGCGTCGTGGTATGCTGATGGCGAAGTCATGGTGATGACAAGATCCTCAAGGCATTGTAGGGCGCCGAGGTGAGTTGATGATGAAGTCGAGGCGATAGTGAGTCCCTTGAGCCGTTGTAGGGCGCCGAGGTGAGTTGATGAAGAAGTCAAGGTGATGGTGAGCCCCTCGAGCCGTTGTAGGGCATCGAGGTATGTTGATGGCGAAGTCGTAGTGATGACAAGCCCCTCGCGCCGTGTAGGGCATTGAGGTATGTTGATGGCGAAGTCAAGGCGATGGTGAGCCTCTAAAGCCATTGTTTAGTTGAAGGTGATCTCCCCTTTCTTTGTATATATATTTCCTTAAAGGACAGAGGACGCTGAAAATCATAGCATCCGAAGAAAACCCATATGTCATTTGTTGCCAGTACTTGACATGATGTGGAGTAAAAACTGTTGTGCATATGTGTAACTCAGAGAGAGAACTCAATGTTGATGAAAATCCCTGCATGTTAGTAGGAGAGAGAACAAAAAAATTGGTGTATAGAAATGGAAGAATCTCACATTATGAGAATGTCTTTTAGGGAAAAAAAACTTGTGTAACAAGCTTGGTTGCAAATATTTGCCAGCTTATGCTGAAACCTGCGAGGGCAATAATCACAAAATATTCTCATATAAAAAAGAAAAATATGTCGGGTAAAAACAGTTTGCCGAGGTCACAAATGTCCCAAACGGCTTGTGAGCAAGCCAAGGTAGTTACTCAAGCTTGAGTGCTTGACTGAATTTTCAGCAAGCAAATATAATAGCATGCACTGTTGATAAAATAAAGTGGTGTTTTTTTTAATGCTCGATTTCTTTGCTCTGTTAATATATTCCTAAATAGACACCTCGGGGGCTATTTCGACGGTAACTGTTTGGCCTGCAGGTTGGTTCGGATGATCTCTTAGGGGATTTTGCATTTTGCGTACCTACCGAGGTTACCCATGTCGTGCCATTTTTGCCGAGGTAACCATCGAAGAAAAGTTTGTGTGATTTCTTGAATTGGCTATTATGAGGATATCAAGCCCCTCTGGAGCAGGTTTTGGAGTGATGAGAGACTGTGCATGCTTTTTTTTTTTGCAACTTGTGTTTATACTCTTTGTTTGGGGTCTGAACGCTTCTTGTTTTGGGCTAAAGACAGAACTAGATATTGTACGAAGTAGCATGCATAGTTCTTGCCTGGGTGCTCTCTGGTTCGCTAAGTAACTTCGCTTGCTAAGTAACTTGCAAGGGTTACACTGTAGCACACGTGTTTGTACGCTACAGGACGCAGCTTGCCCCTTGCTTTTGGACATTCTATGAACACCGCTTGACTGGTGAAAGTTCTCCACTTAGAGACTTGGGGTTCCAATGTTGCTCTTGATTTTGTCTGAACTTCGTTGCGTTGCAAATGTAACATGCATTCAGGGGTAAATGCAAAAAAGAAAGCATGGAAAAAAATTATGCTCACCACGAGTACGAAGTGTAACATGCATGTGCATAGACAATAAAAAGATTCCGCAACATGCGTACAGTTGTGTTCACTTTAAGTACGAAGTGTAACATGTGGAGGCAATGGAAAGATTTCGCATGCAAAAAGTTGGTAGCATGTAAAATGTGCTCACTCAAAGAACTTGGCTCGAGTGTGAACGAAGTCGTTTTTGGCAAATAGAAAATTGCTAAGTCCAGTGCACTTTGCTCTTATTCGCAAATATGTCGAAATGAACGACCGTTGATTTCTTTTTCAAATTAGACATGAGCTTTAATTTAATAGATGCGAGGTTGATGCGGTCTGCAAATATATTCCAGGTAACGAGGTGCTGGATAAGTCTAGAAAAAACATCACCCCCTACCCTTAGCCGTTTTGAAACGAGGTAAAACTAAAAACTCAAAGTGACGAGTCCCTTCGCAGCTGCCGACACTCGATTTCTTTAAAGAAGACGTCTTTTTTGTGAGGTGGAACAAAACATTCGAAGTGACACTGAAAAATGACCAACTCCTCTTCAACTTTCGCCTGTTTTCTTGAAAGAAAATGCCACTCTTTTCCCTTAGCTGTTTTGAGGCTAAGTGAAACTAAACATTCGAAGTGTTGAGCCCCTTTGCGACTTGTGGCACGATTTATTTAAAAAATGTAATTCTCCCTACTTTACCATTGGGGCGAGTTGAAAGAAGAAACTCGAGGTGTTGAGCCCCTTTGTGGCTTCTGACAACCGATTTCTTCTTCGATTATATTTTTCTCGACTTTGCTCACTTTTGGAAACTTTTGAAATTTTTGTTTTTTTGCTCTTCGTGGAACATTTTTGACTTTTTGTTCCCTGTTAGATTTTTTTTCTTTTGCTCTTTTTGCACTTTAATCATGCATGAGTGCACCATGTGTAGTGATATGTAAGAGATTTCTAGGTTACTCACCAACGAAGTGTGATTTATTGTGTTCCTTCTCTCTTTTTTTTTTACGTTAGCGAAGTGAGTTCTTATTTTTTATGTGAGTGAAGTGAAATTTGATCCCTTCTTTTTTTTCCTTTTTTTTGTGAACGAAATGAGTTTTCTCGCTTTTTGCTCAAGCGAAGTCAGTTTTCTCACTTTTTGCGCGAGCGAAGTAGGTTTTCTTGACTTTTTGCCCGAGCGAAGTGAGCTTTCTCAATTTTTGCGAGCGAAGTGAGTTTTCTTACTTTTTGCGCTTTTTTGCAGACGAAGTGAATTTTGTTGCTATTTGCGTGAGCGAAGTGAGTTTTCTCACTTTTTGCGCTTTTTGCAGGCGAAGTGGATTTTCTCGCTTTTGGCGCAAGCGAAGTGAGTTTTCTCACTTTTTATGCTTTTTGTAGACGAAGTGAATTTTCTCGCTTTTTACGCGAGTGAAGTGAGTTTTCTCACTTTTTACATTTTTTGCAGGCGAAGTGAATTTTCTCGCTTTTTGTGTGAGCAAAGTGAGTTTTCTCACTTTTTGCGCTTTTTGCAAGCGAAGTGAATTTTCTCGCTTTTTGCGCGAGCAAGATGAATTTTCTCGCTTCTTGCGCGAGCGAAGTGAGTTTTCCCACATGTGAGCGAAATGAGTTTTCTTGCTTTTTGCGAGCGAAACGAGTTCTTGCTTTTTGCGTAAGCGGAGTGATTTCTCACTTTTTTTCATGAGTGAAGTGAGTTTTCTCACTTTTTGCGACCGAAGCGAGTTTTCCCGCTTTTTATGCAAACGTAGTGATTTCTCACTTTTTTGCGCAAGCAAAGTGAGTTTTCTTACTTTTTGGGCGAATGAAGTGAGTTCTCACATTTTGCACAAGCGAAGTGAGTTTTGATCCCTTCTTTGTGTGTGTGTGTGTGTGTGTGAGAGAGAGAGAGAGAGAGAGAGAGAGAGAGAAGTGAGTTTTGTCGGGGTGATTTGGAAGTGAACTTTGTCTAACCCCTTTTGACTTCGACATGTTTTTAGTCGCTTTGACAACTTTTGGAAATTTAACCATCGAGTCTTTTGATACTTTGTATCTATCCTATCGCTCTCTTGCTTAAATTAACTTCCTTAACTCAGATCTAAATGGCTTCTTTGGATCCACATTAACTTAGGCATATGAATTTTAGTTGCTATTATGACAACTTTTGATAATTTATACTTCTAGAGCCAGGATAGAGGTGCCGTTACATGGCGACATCGCGACCGGCTATGTGCTTTATTTGTCGAATATGCTAACTTTTCATGAAAAGTTGTTTTGACTCTTGATTTTTTAGTGCTCATGATATTTTTTGAATTTTTTGACTTTTTCTTGGCTTTCGGTAAAATGAGTTGCTTGAAGGTTCGAAGAATACCTCGTGATCAAAGTGTCCATCGATAGATAAAAGTTCGTGATTTGTTGTCGAGGGTATCAAGCCCCTCAAGCGTTTTTCTATTAGTGAAAGGTCTGCACTTCGATGCAGCTCCCTTCGTACGGACAGAGTTGTGCTTGCTTTGAGCTCGAACTGTAGCATGTGGGATGGAAGCAAAGAGTATTTTGTATGCAAATAGTTTTGCTCGTCTTGAGTACGAAGTGTTGGTAGGTAGTTTATAAATTGAAACTCTCAACACTTCGATGGGTGTTGTGCAGATTTGAGTCCCTTGGAAACTTAGAATCCTTTTTGTCAAAAAGAATTGAGTAAAATTCTGGCAACTTTTGAGAAATCAATCTTTGTCGAGGTTGCGCTTCTGGCAACTTTTGAGAAATTAATCTTTGTCCAGTCTTTTGAGACCGATGAGTTACGCTCCTGGCAACTTTTAAAACTTTGTCAAGTCTTTTGAGACCAACGAGTTGCGCTTCTGACAACTTTTGAGAAATTTAAAACTTTTGCTCACTTTTGGAGACTTTCAAAGAGCTATTGGCTCTTTGTCGAATTTCTTGACTTGTGCTCGCTTCTGGAGACATTGAGCGCTTTTGGCTCTTTTGGCCTTAGCCACACATGGATGCATTACATGTAATGATATGCAAAAGATTTTTCAATTATGAAATGAAGCATGGAAATTGATGAATTGTATAAAATAGAAACTGAGATGAAACATTCCCATGAAAATATGTACAAGTTCGACAAAATATTAATCATTAGTTGGGACATCACATAAAGTAAAAGGAAGGAGGATACACTCGCATCGATGGTGCCAAATGACCTCGTGAAGCAAGGTGGCAAGTGACTTCGCAGGCGAGGTGGCAAATGACTTCGCGGGCAAGGTGGAGAGCGACTTTGTGGGCGAGGTGGCGAGTGACCTCGCGAGGTGAGGTGCCAAGCAGGAATTTTCCGTGTTCAAGGTCTTGTGTCAGGGTAGAAGTTTGAATATGTGCACTTGCCGCAGAGGTTGTGAAGTGCTATGCGAAGTGTCTCAAACTTAGTCACTGCCCGAGCTGTTGCGAGCTCAAGTTCACGAGTTGTTCTGAGCTTTGGTTTCGAGGTTTTCCAAGCTTGTCAGGTGCACGAGGTGTTCTGTAGAGTTTGCCGGAGTAGCTAGACATTGAGAATACTCCTCGAAGTTGATGTGATACGTCTTGCCGAGCTTGTCGACGTAATGGTCTCCAGGGTGGCTTGACTTTTTTCTAGAATTGGGTGCTGAACGAAGTGTCCCGAGGATCTTGGTGAGCGAAGTGGCTTGGCTTCCTTTTTTTTTTTGTGCATGACCTTTGCTGACATATACGTATACAGTTTCTTTCTGATGACTGATAGCACTCTTGCAGTCCAAGCTGGATGTCACAGGAAAGTTATAGACATTGCACTTGACAGGGTGTCTTGATGACTTGCAAGGGTTCCGTGCTTGACCCTAGTATCTGATGTTGCATGGATGCTGAGAGACGAAGCCGCTGAGGGTGGGCGTTGTGGGCATAAACAAGCATCTTGCTGCTCGGTTGTTTTATTTTTCTTGTTTTACACAGCTTGGTGATCATACAAAGTGACGCTCACGCCGAGGTGTTGATCATACGAAGTGACGCTCACCGAAGTGATGATCCGAGATGACGCTCGTCGAGGGCTCGAAGTACCTCTTCTGACTCTTCTGTGAAATTGGCATTGCACAGCGGAGGCGGAGTTCATCGCCAAAGAGTAGGGGCCGCCTCATCGTTGTACAAGCTCGCGGTTGTCGTTAATCCTCACATGAACAAGGGGAATGCCACCAAGCGACGTCAAGCATACTGCATACTGCAAAGTCATCCAGTTCTTGTTGTCCTGGCTTTGATTTTAGTTTTTTTTAGCGACCAAAGCATGAGCTGTTTGGAATCTTGGTTTTTTCTAGCTTGTCCTGCTGCTTTACACTTCGCTTGCTTCTTCAACTTATCTACAACCAAAGGTTATGAGCGGAAGTTGTGAGCAGCTTTTGATTCCCTAGTTCACCTCATGGCAGATTGCCGGCTGAACCATCCATCATTACAACTTTGTTGACCTTGAGACTTATTTCATGAGTATACCATTCTTGCCAATTGTTGTCGAGGTTCCGATCTGAACAGATGGCCAGCACCTTGTGTTTGGCCGAGGTTGCTACGGGGTGCCCCTCGAGGTGGACCTAGCGCTCGGAGGTGGCAAGCGAATCGTGTGTAGTGACTTCGTGAGGCGAGGTGCCAAAATGACCTCGTGAGGCGAGGCATCAAGTGACGTCACGGGCGAAGTGGCGAGTGACTTCGTGAGGTAAGGTGCCAAAATATAAAGTATGGCTTTTGGAAAAATAAAGTTGCTCAAACACGGTTAACTTCGCTCTCTTCTTTTTATGATCTTATCTATCTAGAAAAAGGAAAAAACATGCCAAACACGGTGGGCATCAATATTGGGATTTTTTTCCCCGAATATGAGAGAGAGAGAGAAGAGAGAAAGAGCAAAGTGGAGAACTAGAGAGCAGGAGAGCAAACAAACAAATGGCCAAGTGCCCCCTCCCTCATGTGCTGCCCCTCTATTTATAGAGGGAGAGGAGGAGGTTGCATTTATTCTATTGGTGGGGTAAAAAATTACAACCAAGTTCTCAGACTTTATATCAAGGTCCTATACCTCTAGATTGAGCCTCTTTTGTACAAATAGGAGACCCAAGCCCATGGTGTATGTGACTATTCCCCAACATACACTTTGTCATTCCACTCATTCTTCAGCTAGAGCTCTTCCCTCTTACTTCTAGACTTGTTCTTGAGATTCCAAGCAAAGTGAGAGAGATCTAACCATAAAAAGATTGAATCCATCCACTCAAAAGCTTGAGCATATCTTTCCCTCTCCAAACAAGATTTGATTTGCTTGTTACTCTTGGAGACTTGGTCTCCGAGACGCTTGGTGTCGTCCTTGATCTCCCAACTTAGTGTGGTGAGTCGGGGACGTTTGTAAAGGTGTGATTCACCTTCGGAGAAAAAAAATCAAGTGGAGAAAGAAATCCAAGCACGATCTTTATGATTGCTTGGCGGAGAAAAGGGTTGAGAGAGACCCGGCCACTTTATGTGGCTCCTCAATGAGGACATAGGAACTACTTAGTGTGGTTGCCGAACCTCGGATTAATTACTTGTGTCTCTCTTTACTTTCCCGTAATTCTTATTGTGTTTGTACGTTTACTTTTTTTTCTTTGTGCTCTCTATCTTTGGTATATTGTGTTGTTAGCAATATTTGTAGGAATTGCAATTCACTTCGTGCTAATTTCATCTTGATCAAGTATTCTATCTCTATTTTCTTATTTATCCGCATTTCAATTAGCTTTGAAAGGAGATTGCGTGAAGTTCTATCAAGTGACAGAATTTCCATGGTGACGGAAGTTCCGTCAGGGGTCACAGAAGTTCTGTCATTGTCTGCTTGATTAGACTTAAGTGTATTATTTCAGCAATTATTTTAGATTGCCTATTCACCCCCCTCCCCTCTAGGCAAGTTTCAGAAGCTATAGAATAAGTTGTTTTGGTAAATAATTTCAGGCACAGTCATAACCACAGTCAGAAAAGTTGAGTTTTAACAGAAATCACAACCACAATCGGAGCCCTACCAAACAGGGCCAAAGGCTTTTATAGGAAAAAAACATATCCATGTCGAGCATGGTCCGATTCATTTCACACTCTCTCATTATTCTTCTCCGGTTCTCCCGCTCTCTTCGCTTGGCATGCCTGGTACTAGTGCTGTCCAAACGGGCCGCCCAACACGGCCCGGCTCTAGCACGGAAAGGCACGACCCATTGAATTTCGGGCCGTGCCGTGCCAGCCCATGTGCCTGGGCATCGGCCCACGGCACGACACAAAAATGGATAGTCATGCCGGGCCAGCCCGTTAGGCCCATGAGCATGCATGGCCCGTTGAGGCCTGTAAGATGATATTTTACCATGCCTTCAAATAAAATTATATTTATTTATCAGAAACGTTTATAGCTTCTATGATCTCCCTTCATAGTGAAATCAGAATACAATTTTTGTCATGACAATACAAGCCATCTTAGTAACCACAAGATTCTCTGAAGATTTATTTTCAGTCAGCAGTTATGGACGACGTATGTGCATGGGCCTCCTTCAAATGAATACACAAGCAAGCTAGCAGGCAGTGCGCCTGGTGAATCTCTTGATCAAGTTCAGACCCCATTTGCTTTGGGCTACAAAAGAAATAGGCAAAGGCTTCTTATATACGTGTTAAATAAATGGACCATCAGATGGAGACCGACCAGGATTTGTTTGGTTACGCACGCATGGGCCGTTTCTGCTCTCTAATTCCTCACCGTATATGTGTCCGTATGTATATGGCTCACACGCGTAGCCAACTTGCCGCTGCCAGGCTCCCTAAAAAAAAAAAAACTTGCCACTGCCAGGCAAGAGAACGGGGAGGTGATCTTAGAGCCGGCATGCAAGCAACACTATGTGGCACTCGATGCGTACGAGTCCACCACTTTTGTTTGAATTTCATAGTCCCAACGTCAATGACCGGCCATGCAGCAACGGCTCCAGGGATGTCGCTCTGTTCGGAAAGGGAGGTGGCGGCGCTCCTGAACAATTTGTGGGAGAAGTACAACCCTAGGCCTCACCTATAAAGGGGAGCCACACTCCTGTGACGAAGGAGGCTGATACCAGAGATCGTGATCACCAAAAACCAAGTACACATAATCTCAGTTCGTCGTTGTAGCCGCCGGAGAGGTCGGCTCTCACTACATCATCGTGCTGGCCGGCGAGGTTGACGTCCATCGCTGTTGCTGCGTCGACGAGCCCAACCATCACCGTGTCCTTCCTGATGTCGTCACGTCTCACGAGCACCTCCGTGGGGTAAGTGATTATTGTTTATCCCTCATATGAAACTAATACTGGCAGTATAGTGCGATGCAGGTCGATTTGCAGGTCTAATGTTTGCAGGCGAGATCCAAACAAGAGAAAGATCAGAGCAAGGCTGGTGGATTCAGAAAAGAAAAAGAGAGAGAGAGAGAGATCGGAAGAAGAGACAAGCCAAAGAATTGAAGAGTTTCAGTTTTAAAGCTAATCAGCAGACGTCCCCTTGAGGGATCAAAGATTGTAATAGAACAAGATTCAATGCCAACATATTCCCCGTCAGTTGCGAAAGGGCCTTTACCTCACTGGTAAGGTGCCTGAATATCACCTTCCAGGTCTCAGGTTTGATTCCTAGTAGGAGCGAATTTGCGATCTGGGTTAAAAAAATTCCCTCGTCTCTTCCCGCATTAAAGCATTTGGTTAAGGCCTCGTCTCTGGAAGCAACGGTACCCATGGTGGTCCCGACCTAGGTTCTCAGAAGGCTGGTGGCCCCAATGTAAAGGGGGAGGGGGATTCGGAGGTTTTCTTGATTTGCGTGAGAGGATCTTCTCCTTAAATGCAATGTTCGGAGGCCGTCATAGCCCCCGCAGGTCAAGTTTTTTTTTTGATGTTCCCCATCAGTTCAAATCCACATTATTCGGTCAAGAAGTGTTATCCAGTTGCAACAATCGAAGATATTCAGAAAGTAAAGTGCAGAGAAACCAAAGGCCTCAGTCGTGATCAGAGGCAGCAGTCATAGAAGAAGAAGAAGATATAGGTTCAGAGAGTATATCGTCAGCGCAATGCAAGTTTAGAGCAGTCGTTCATCACAAATTTCTGAGTATCCAGAGCAAGAAGGTGCAGTCCGGTGCTGAAAGTCGAGACAGTTCAGAACACTCAAAGAGTGCAGTAGTCAATATACAATGTCAGAATGTTCAGAGAGAGAAGGCCCGTTCAGTCTGGAAAGCAAGAGATTTCAAAACATTCAAAGAGCATGATCCTAATAGTTAACTAGTAGATGAGACGCGCCCTTGCGCGTCCATTAATAAAAAAAAAAGACATGGAAATGTTGACATAAGAGATAGAGAAGTGCTCCAGTGGAGCTCTTTTTAAGTTTGCACGAATCTCAAAGTAGCAACTTAATTAATTTTCAATTTTTTATCTCCTTAATCACAGGCCCGACTACCCTTTAACCCAGACCCAGTACCCATTCTAGTCCAGTCAACCCGAGGAAAACGGATCCAGCATTCTAGCGCACGCTGCGCTTTGCCCCCGCGCGCCTCCTTTTCCCGTCACCCTCTCCCTCGTCCTCCTCCATCGCCTTTTCTTCCTCCGCGGCGGCGTTTTCTTCCTCCGCAGCGGCAGCGTCTGGATTGGCCGGCGCGCCTCTTCTCCCCAACCGCGCTCCCTCCTCCATCGCGTTTCGCCCCCGCGCGCGTCTTCTCGCCATCGCGCGTCACCCTCCTCCATCGCCCTTCGCTCTTGCGCGCCTCTGCTCCCCACCGCCTGTCGCCCTCCTCCATTGCTCGTCTCTCAAGCATCTCACCATATGACATGGCGCCGCCCCCACCACTACAGTGGGTGGGATCCCGCCACTGATGCAGCAGCAGCAGCAGTACGGCGCGACACGGCCGCAGCAGTCACAGCTGCCGGCGATGTGGGGCAGCTGCCACCTCAGGCGCCATGTGCGCAGGCGCCGCCCTCGAAGCCGTACTACGCAGCTGCTCCTCAGGCTCTGGCACCGGCGGCGACTGCGGCATCGGAACACAAGCAGAACCACCGCAGTTGTTCAGTTCGTTGAAAACTAGAGATGCGAACTGAATTTTTGTCAGAAAATACACTTGTGCTGGTTGTGATTGCGTGTTTTGAAGTTAATTGATCGGTTTTCATATGTGAAAACTTGTAGGATCTGAACATGGCCAGTGATTAGAACATGGCCATGCAGTAACTTGCCTGATGTCATGTTGGCTGTTGTGTCAGGTAACAGTTTGTAATTTTGGTTGATTGATCTGTATGCAATTCAAGCAGCAATGTGTCATGCCTGTGTGTACTGAACATTTGAAATATCTTTCCTAGTTTGTGTTTGGTCATTCCATATATTTTTGTATCTCTATTGGGGTCATCAGATAGATTGAAAAATACTGGCAAATCTGTTGTCTTTCGATAGACTGAAAAATAGTTGAAATGAGCAGAGGACTCCCAGGATCAGAACATTTAACAATAGTCTGACTTCAGGAATTTGCAGGAATTATGTAAAGGAGCAATATCAAATAAGCAGTGCCTTCACATTATCACATCGATCACAGAATAACTATTTATAGACTCATGAGGATAAAAAAAAAATCTGAATTCTTTGATAAGGCCAAAATGATTCAAGTGCAACTGAGAGTTTTGATGGTACCAGTTGAAAGTTTAACAAAAAAAAAAGGAGTGCAATTACGACTCATAATCCTAGCCCCCTGTTCTTAAAAAAACTTGACATGCACTCTGTTACATGAATAAACTTCAACTTGTTTGCCATCTAAGACCAACGAAAATTTAAAAAGTTATTGTCTTCGAGCTGCCTTCTCGCGAGTCGAGTAGGTCTTTTCCTTGTTCTTGTTCGGGATTATCTTCCTTCTTGTCATAATTTCATTGACTACATCTTTGGTGGTGAGTACCTGATTTGTCTCTGAGCAGAGTAGTTCAGCCACCAGTCTCTTCCTGAATTCATTTACTTGTGTCTGAAAATGAATCAAAATTTATATAAACATGACTGCAATTATGCCTAGGGAAGCAAAAGTTCATAATATTGTTACCTCTGTAAGGTGAATTGGAAACTTAGTACCATCCCAGTGCTACATGAGTTTCATAACATACAATCCGCATGAGCACCTAAATATTTCACTACAAATAAGAAAAACTCACTATACATTTTAAAGATGATGCAAGCATAGAAAAAGGTACCCATCATGTTGCTTAGGAACGTTCATGAATTTAATATCCCAGCTGTGCACATTTGAAGGCATGTTGGGAGCCACATCCCTAGCTGCAGCAGTCAACCGTGCAATCCTGAATCTCTGTTTAAGAGCACAAAAAACCATTACAATATAATTAAAAAGTCAACATGTATTAAATAATCAAAAGTGGAAAACTTTAAAATATTAAAATACACAATGCATACATACCAAGCTGCAAATCATATCCTTGTACATATCAAGGGTCCATAGAGAATCTAGGACTTGAAATTCTTGCTTTTTTGTATTCATAACAATGACGATATAATGTTCTTGGTCGCCATTCCTGACTTGCAGCGGGAAAAAGATCTGCATGTATGGAAAGAAGATTTCATCACACTATTTTTGTATGTTCATTTATTTTAGAGGAATACTATGTCCTTACCAACTCATAAGAATAGAACTCCGCGACACAGCATTTAAAGTTCTGAATAAATATCGAATCAAGACAATTAGTAACTCGGTTGTCATCTGACATCATATATCCATTATGAACAGAGCAAAACAACCATTTTTTGGTCTTCACTGACATATTTTGTTTCATATGTGCGGCATACCCATCGATAAGCTGCAAGAAGAGAGGTACAATAAAAAAAACTAGTTACTCGAATTTACTAAGTCTATAATATTCGAATGAGCAGTAAATCAACTTATACCATTGCAGAGGTATTTAGCTGATCGATCACAGGTGTCATCAGGAGTGAGGCAAACCATGTCCTGTGCCGTGACAATAGCTTCCCTTGTTCTGAAAATAATCTCCCCTGAGTTGCAGTCAAACCAGCATGTCGGCTCAGCCAAGCGGTTGTTGAAGCAGGACGCATCAGAGTTGTATTTAGGCACTTAGCCAAGTTCAGTTGATGCAGTGTCAGAGTACTTTGGTGTCTATTTGTTTCTTGTATTACTATGAACTAGTTCAGTCCTCTTTAAGATACGAAGAAACGCATTCAATTCACGCATGACATATCACATTCGGGATCAGGTGACTCCACTCACCCAACACCAGTCCACACATGTAAAATTCCGAGTTTCAGGAACAGGTGACTGATCCCTGAACCCAACCCAAATCTAACAAACAAGCCTCATACACATCCGAAATTCAGGTTTAGGTCAGAACCATGAACCAAAAAAAATATATTGTCTGTCACTGGATGAATAATGAGGTGCTGTTAACTGTTCCTCCCAACAGATGAATAATGAGAGAAATGCTTTCCTGTCAAATCTTATAGTCCTATAAAAACTAAAGAAAAAGTACAAACCTAATACTAATCATTATTACATAAATGAGGCATCTTAACTAATGTTTCCAAATGACAGAAATGCTTTTCTCCTAGGTGATAATAGTGAACATAAAGCCTTGCTGTTCCTAAGGGAGGAATATTATCAGCTCAAATGTCATTGAACCCTCCAAATAAAAGACTAAGACTTGATCATCCTCCATGAGCTCTTCTCATTCCAAACCTGAATACAGTGTAAATAGCAGTTATGAAAAATATCATTTGACATTTTATCAGAAAAGGTAAAAACATCATAAATTACTTATAGCTACGCTTATTATGACCCAGTTTCTTGCATCTACTGCACTTATTCTTCTTCTCACCAAATGATTTGAGCCTATCCTTCTGCAAAACGTCAAATTTATCGATTGATGGACCTTTGTTACTCTTTTTGGGTGCACCTTTGGTGGCTGCAACAACAGGATCATGGATCTCACCAATGTGATCATGCACTGGTATCCTGCTATCATTTTGATCAGCTGATCTGTTCCGACCACTGCAACTAGTGTCAGCCTTGTGTTTCTTTGATATCAGAGCACCCAAAAAATCCTTCACAAGAGAGAACTCTTCATGGTTATCTGCAGCAATGTCAAATGCTTCAGCACCTAGTGCAGTCAGTTCACTGTACCTTTTTCGTTTCGTTGACCAACCACACATACTACTTTTGCAGTTGGAAGTCCACCCTTTGCTTTTATTGTATGTCGTTGCTGGATACAACACTTGGGTATCTCAGATTTGTTGGTATGGTGCAGGACATGAAAAATATGGCTACATGGAAGTCCCTCTCGCTCCATCTTTAGACAGCTGCACTTGATTGATGTTTCCAAATTGACAGAACATTCCACAATAAATAAAAGTTTGTTGTTCGCCTTGCATGTTAAAATAAACCTCTGCATTTCAGTACCTACCATTGTCTCATATACCTGAAACTCATCAATCTTGCTTATTTCTTCTCGCACTTTGTAGAAGTTAGCGGGAGTGAAAATATGGGAAGCAGCCACTTCAATGTCATTGTATTCAGTTTCAGGAACTGGCCATGACTGTGAAGCAACACAATCATCATGAGCCTCTGTCTCACGGAGGCGGCAAACAAAGTTGTCATAGTGCTCAACCAAGTCAAGTAACGACATATAGATGTCAAGGTGTCTGTGGAGACTTGAATTTAGGCTTTCACTTCTTTGGTTACTTTTCATACCGAGGAACTTCTTGCCATATTGGTATGCAACAGCCCATAACTTTCTAATCTTGTACATCATTTCCAACCATCCCTTGTTCTTAGCAATCCGGTGTTCTGCAACAAACTTCTTCCACATTTTTTGAAATGACTTAGCTGTTCTACCACCATACATAAGTTTTCTGAACATATTCAATGATTTGTAGTGCAAATGCTTTGGAATATTTTTCTCCAAATGCCACGAACATATGCGCTGATGTACACCTGGAAGCACCATTCTAATCGCTTTCATCATGGCATTGTCGCCGTCAGTGATTATTGAATGTGGTTTTTCCTGACACATAGCCTTAAGAAATGCGCCAAGCAGCCATATAAATGACTCCAGACGCTCATTTGAGACAATGCCACATCCAAAAACCACTGTCCTCCGGTGATGGTTTAATCCAACAAAGGGAACAAAAGGCATTTTATACCTGTTCATTCGATATGTACTGTCAAATACGACCACATCACCAAATGATTGATAGTCTAAACGAGATTGAGTATCACACTAGAACATGTTCTTCAAACACCCATTGCCATCAAGTTGGTAATCAAAGTAGAAATCAGGATCAGATTTCTGTCTATTGAGCATAAGAGACAGAACCATTCTTGCATCACCCTGTTCAATCCTTTTTTGTTTCTACCTTGAAGAAAAGTTGTACGCATCTTTCCTTTGAATTGGAGTCATGTCATAGCCACCATATTTGCAGTGTAGGACGTCCATTATAATGTTCTTAAGGATCCCAACGGCTTCCATTGCAATGATCTCTGTTTCCATAAAATCCTTCATTTTTCGATGGGACCTCAGGAAGGGAACGGTATCACTCCCAACTACGACGTGGTCATGTCTGTCCACAAAGTTTGACACAAACCATACTCTACGTTTTCGATCCAGTCTGATGGCGAGTTCAGTAGGGCAGTGACACCGAGTTTCAGCTCTTCTTCTACGACCACTGGAACTCTTGGTAGTAAGTTGTTTGGGATCCCGAACCCCTTGTTTATAGCACACAAAACATCTGAACAAAAATTCTTTTATGTGTCTGGCACGCCTCACATTATGCCTCCTAACACCAAATCCCTTGTCACGTGCATATTTATTGTAGAATAAAAAGGCCTCATCTTCACTTGCAAACGTCTTACTCACAATATCCCAATACTCATCCACTGCTTTCTGATTAGACCAAGAATTTCTAAATTTCTTGAAGATTTCATCCTTAGAATCACCATTGTTGTGTTCCTGTAGAGATATACACCATAAAACAAATCTTTCAGTGAACATATGCATCACGTATTGTTGGATTCTTTTCAGAAATGACCTAGTATCATTTCCTACTACTAGTTTTGTTCCTGGTCAACTAAACATCTACTGAACCAGTACAACAATTTGCATACATATTTTGAACTAGTTTCTAGTCAAAGTTTGTTCTAACTAATTAAAGTTCTTAGCCTACTGCACTTGTTTTAATGCCCAGGTGAACGATACTGATTCCGACATTAACTAGAACAGATTCTCTAACCATTGCCATGCATTCAACCAAAATATGGAATACTTACCTTCTGAGTATCCATAGCTAAGCTTAAGTCGGCAACCGACCGGGTACCTCACCAATAAGGGAACCGACCGAGTCGGCTTGGAGCACAAGGCAATTAGAGATAGACTTTCTATATAAATCCTTGTAGACTACGAGTAGGACTCTTCATGTACCCCCTGCCGAATGGATATATAAGGCGGCAGGAAACCCCCACTAAGGGAGACAAAACACCACATCGACTTCATTGCAATACAAATCACTGAACACATGACGTAGGGTTTTTACTCTCATCGAGAGGGCCCGAACCTGTATAACTCGGCGTCTTATGTCTCAACCATCATAGTTCTTCGTCCTGACGTAGCCCTATAAGTATATTGCTGAGATTAAGTCTCGATAGTTGATGCACCAGGTATATGACAAGGCTCGCCGGGATTCTCCGTCGAATACGATGGCCGAAGTTCTCAACATCCAGTACTCGCCGGACTTCAAGATCTCCTTCGGATCACTCGACTTCGCCGTCGACACCAATGGAGACCTAGGTCTGGAGGACTACCAATCCGACTCGGCCGCGATCAGTTCTATGGCGCGATCACCGAGCTTGTCAGATCTGATCCCAGTGTTGCTTCCAATCGGATTTGGCGGTACAGACCTACCCACCGAGTACGAATCAAAGTGGGTCCGTTCCTGTGATGAGGATTTGGATGGATCTGCCTGCTTATATCCACTAACCGTGAACATGGTCGAGGTAGATGAGAATCCATCAGGAGACAATGATGAGGAAGGTGATCACGAAAAGAATGGTCACGAAGAAGATGGCCGTGCAGAAGACGGCCGCAGGGAGGAGAACCTCCAAGACAATGACTCGTCGGCAGGACATCGCCGCCGAGCGAGAGGATCGCGTGGATCTCGCCTCGCACGATGACTAGATCTTGGGCAACTTGAGATCGAAGTAGACGGCGTCAAGGTCTACGACACCCCGTAAACAACATCACTGGGGCTAAAACATTGCTCAACAACTTGATGGCTGACACGACATATCAGACCCCCGTGATGCATAAAGCAGTGACCATGCTCAAAGCAGCTGCAGTTCAAGAGGCGGTCAGGGACGAGCCACAGTCGGTGGCAAGTTCTAGTCATGCGACATCGTGCGGTTAATGAAGGCGTGGCGATCTGAGAAATTCCCTCAGCATCCATGACGGACGGGATACCATCAACTCCTATTATGAAGGGCGGGCTCGGGACACCGACGCCACGAGGAGGAGCGCCGCGATCGGAGGACCGACGGGAAGACCAACGCGAACCACCTCCAAGAAACAACCGTGATGACCGACGTCGACGAGACAATCAGGACCGGTGCGAGAATCATGATAAAGATAATCAGCATCGTTTCCATGATGACGATGTTGGCCCTCACCAAAATCATCGCCCATCTTCATCTCCTGACCGACATAGAAGGTCAACTACTCCAAGTGATGAGGAATTCGACGACATCAAGGCCTATGTACCTGAGCTTCGCATAGCTCGGTGGCCGAAAGGATTCAAGCCGATTTCCATTGAGAAGTACGATAGTTAGACCAACCCCAGAGAGTGGCTTCAGCTATACAACACGTCAATCCGGTCGGCACGGGGCGATACCTTCGTGATGGCAAATTATCTACCAGTCTGCCTTGATCCGGCTGTTCGGATTTGGCTCACATCTCTTCCAGAGAAATTGGTCACCTCTTGGGGACTCTTCAACAGGAAGCTCATAGAGAGTTTTCAAGCTACTTGCAACCATCCGAGCAACCACTTTGACCTCACCCGGATCAAACAGAAGTCCGACGAGTCCCTCTACGACAACATCAAGCGTTTCTGCGCCAATAAGACCGAGATCCCCAATATTCCGGATCAACAGATCATTGCGGCTTTCCAAGGAGGCGTGCAGAGTGATGACCTGGTCTGGGAGATCGGTCACAGGAATCATGATCTCAAGTTGACCGCTCGGAAATGCTTTGAGATCGCTGATAAGTTCGCGTCGAGCGAGTCGGCTCTGTGCGACATCCACGGCAAAGGCAAGGAGAAGCGTTCGGACAAGCCGGAGTCCTCCAAGAAGGACAAGAATTGGAAAAATGACAACATGGTTGCTGCGGTAGACCGATCTAAGAAGAATCCTCGGATGAACCAGTAGATCATGGATGACTTGCTAAGTGGCCCTTGCCTATGGCACCCAAAGGGGAACCACAAAGCAAAGGATTGTTACCGTTTGAAGGGCTTCGTGACTGCTGCGCTAAAGGTGGCCAAAAATCCACCAAGGCGCAACGGCAAGGAGAAAACTAATGACGGTGATGACAAGGACAAGGAAGGAGAGTTCCAGGAGCCTCGAAAGGAGGTCAACTTCATCTTCAAAGACCCGGATGCCTACACGTCCAAGTGCAAGCAAAAATTAAAGCTACAACAGATCAATTCTGTAGAGCCTACTACGCCCGAGTACATGAGGTGGTTTGAGGTACCGATTACATTCGATCAGTCAGATCACCCCAGGCACCTACCCAAGCTAGGTCGCTACCCGCTAGTACTCACGGCAATAATGAAAGGGGTCAAGTTCAACAATGTACTCATCGATGGAGGAAGCAGTTTGGACTTGATCTTCACCAAGACCCTCACGGAGTTAGGCTTATTGGTCAATGACCTCCAGCCGAGTTTCTCGCCCTTCCATGGGATCGTGCCACGCAAGACCTCTGTTCCTATTGGACAGATCACTCTGCCTGTTACCTTTGGAACCCATGAGAACTTCAGAACTGAGCGTGTCATCTTCCAGGTGGCTGATTTTGAGTCAGCTTACCATGCCATCCTCGACAGACCGGCAATGGCGAAGTTCATGGCGGTTCCGTATTACCCATACCTCACTCTCAAGATGCCAGGCCCTAAAGGAATAATCTCCCTCCACTCTGACCTTCGGAATTCTTTCGATTGCGATGTGCATAGCTATGAGATGGCTGACCAACAGTTGATGTTGTCTGACCGGTTGGAGATCCAGAAGGCAGTCGGCAATATGGTGCAGACCGATGCAGAGATCCCCATGAAGAAGTCTACCAAGGACAAGATATAGACGGCCAACATCCCTACTAAGGAGATCACGCTCGACCCAGTGGACCCTGCTAAGATCACTTATGCAGGAGCCAACCTTGACGAGAAATAGGAACTCGCACTCACTCTTTTCCTCCAGGAAAATAGGGACATCTTTGCATCGAAGCCTTCCGACATGCTGGGAGTTCCTAGGGAAATGATTGAGCACGAACTGAGGGTGCCTCCTGGGACCACCCCTGTCAAGCAAAGACCTAGAAGGTTTGCACAAGACCGCAAGGATGCCATGAAGAAGGAGATAGCTAGGTTATTAGATGCTAAGTTTGTAAAGGAAGTGTACCATCCTGATTGGCTGGCAAATCCAATCCTTGTAAGCTTTCTGGATGTCTATTCGGGCTATCACCAGATCCCACTGAAAGTCGAAGATTAAATCAAGACTTCCTTTATAACTCCCTTTGGTGCTTATTGCTATATTACCATGCCGTTCGGTCTGAAAAATGCTGGCGCGACTTACCAATGCGGTATTCAACGCTGCATCAAAACTCAGATTGGTTAGAATGCACAAGCATATGTTGATGACATCGTGGTAAAAACTCTGAATGTTGAAGAACTTCTCTCTGACCTGGCACAGACGTTTGACAACCTGAGACGTTACTCGATGAAGCTGAATTCTAAAAAGTGTGTTTTTGGGGTTCCTTCGGGAAAGCTACTCGGTTTCATCATTTCAAAACGAGGTCTAGATGCTATCCCAGATAAAATCATGGTGATCCTTGATATGGGGCCACCTAATTCTCGGAGGGATGTTCAGAAGCTGACTGGATGTATGGCATCCTTGAGTCGCTTTATCTCCCGATTGGGGGTCCGGGGTCTGTCGTTCTTTAAACTGCTCAAGAAGTAGGATGACTTCATCTAGACAACAGAAGAACAGTCGGCGTTGGAAGAGTTGAAAGTCCACCTTAGTAATATTTCAGTCTTGGTGCCTCCGGAGCCACAAGAGACGCTTCAACTCTACATATTGGCCACAACTCAAGTTGTGAGTACCGTTTTAACGGTTGACCGAGAGGAAAAGGGTCATGTATAAAAAGTACAACACCCAGTGTACTTCATCAGTGAAGTCCTCAGTACCTCCAAAATACGATATCACCAGATCTTGAAGCTGCTATACGTGCTCCTAATCATCTCGAGGAAGTTGAAGCACTATTTCTAAGCTCATCCTATCGAAGTACAAACAACCTTTGCACTCAGTCAAGTCCTTCACAATCGTGAAGCCGAAGGAAAGATTGCTAAGTGGGCAGTTGAACTCGGTCAGTACATCATCACGTTTGCACCTTGTTCGGCAATCAAAGGACAATCATTGGTTGATTTTGTTTCCGAGTGGACAGATATTTAATTGCCACCTGCATCGCAAGATATCGAGTACTGGTGGATGTACATTCATGGATCCCTCTAGTTACCTAGAGCAGGTGCATGAATTGTGCTCATCTCACCCCAAGGAGAGAAGTTGCGATATGTCCTCTAGATCATGTTCCGCGCGTCTAATAACGCCGCGGAATATGAAGCTCTTCTACACGATCTGCGCATTGCTGTTTCGCTCGGCATTCAGCATCTTGACATCTTTGGTGACTCGGCTCTGGTCATCAACTAGGTCATTAAGGATGGGAGCTGTGTGGACGACAACATGGCTGCCTACTGCTAAGAAGTAAGGAAGCTCGAAGATAAATTCGATGGACTGAAGTTCACACATGTCTTTCGAGATAATAATCAAGCGACTGATGAATTAGCCAAGATGGGATCGTCTCGATTGATTGTCCCACCCGATGTTTTCTTACACACCTTGGATTCTCTCACTATTTCTCCTCGCTCTGACATCTTAACGATCGATGTTGCCGAGCTTGAAAAAGACGTCAATATAGAGAGCGACTGGCGTGACCCGATTGTCCAATTTTTGACCAAGGGTATGCTGCCTACGGATCCTAATGAGCAACAAAGGTTGAAGGCAAGATGTTGAGGGTACTTGATGGTGGGCGACCTACTCTATCGAAGAGGAGGATCGAACCTCTTGATGCGATGTATCTCGATTCCAGAAGGCAAAGAGTTGATGGAATAAATCCATTCAGGATTATGTGGCAATCATGCAGCTTCCAAGACTTTGGTCGGCAAAGCTTTTCGGTAAGGGTTTTATTGGCCTATGGCGTTTGAAGATGCACACTAGGTCATTCGGAAGTGTGAAGGCTGTCAATTCTTCGCTCAACAGACACATGTTCCTTCACAGCAACTTCAGATGATACCTATAACTTGGCCTTTTGCAGTCTGGGGGCTTGATATTGTTGGTCCTTTCAAGAAAGCACCAGGCGGGTTCACTCATTTATTTGTTGTTATTGACAAATTTACCAAGTGGATTGAAGCAAAGCTGGTCGGCAAGATAACTTTAAAGAAGGCGATCGAGTTTGTTAGAGAGGTCTTCACTCGGTTTGGAGTTCCTCACGATATCATTATCGACAATAATACTCAGTTTACATCTGAGAAGTTCCATAACTTTGCCGATGAGATAGGAATAAAAATCCACTTTGCATCATAAGCTCATCGTCAAAGCAATGGGCAGGTCGAACGGGCCAATGGAATGACTCTTCAGGGGTTGAAGCCTCGGATATTTGACAGACTCAAACCTTATGCTGGTCGGTGGGTTCAAGAGCTGCCTTCAGTTCTCTGGGGGCTGCGCACTAATGTCAGTCGGGCTACTGGCTAGTCACCTTTCTCGTTGGTATACGGTTCCGAGGCTATGCTGCTGACTGAGGTGAACCTCGTATCAGCACGAGTCAAGGGATACGACAAGAAGCTTTCTGAAGAAAACCGAGAGATCGAGTTGATTGCGGTAGAGGAGTTGCGTGATCGTGCTCTGTTTTAGTCGGCAGTATATGAGCAAGGCCTGCGATGTTACTATGATAAGAATGTACGCAGTCGCCAGTTTCATGTTGGGAATTTAGTGCTGCACCGAGTGCAATCAACCAAGAATCAACACAAGTTATCCCCTAAATGGGAAGGACCATATGTTGTCAAAGAAGTCACCCGGCCGGGGGCTTAAAGATTGATGTATGAAGATGACGATGACGTACCAAATTCATGGAACATTAATCAGCTATATCGCTTTTATACTTAGTCTATTTCTGTATTCTCATACAATATTATTAAATGGAACTTTAGTCTTTTTGATGAAAGATTTATTGATGATTTTCATTCTTATTTGTCTTGATTTCTTAATTAATAATATTAAAAATCGAGCCAGGGGGCTTGTAATAATGTCTCACTACTCCTTAACCTTGATAAATTCTAGTTTTGGATTTTTCCGACCGATTTCTCATATTTTGATACAGTCTTATGTTTTTTGGTCTAACGTCAGAACATCATGGTTATACAATTTATGCTACACAACAGACTGCCAATACACTAAATCCAGAGTCAAAGAGCAAGAGGTCATGTGTTGATTGGTTGATTCTGCTTGTTACGTGGTTATAAATTACAATCTAGTATGCTAAGGCAGACTGATACAACTTCTATTTTTATCTCTAAAGGCTTATGGTGTAAAAGTCTAAGTGCTAAAGCACGAGAAATGCTGCTAGGCGCCGACTGATTTGCTCTAAGTAACAGGAGATTGCCTCTCTGACTATTCAGTCTATTTTCCTAACTTGTTTAGTAACTAAGCAAGCATAAGAATTAATATTTACATAGAGACAACATTGTCTTCCTACTCAAATACTACTAATGTTTTTTAACATTATAGAAATTACAACTCATGCAAAGGAGAGGAGGCATCATCCTGCAATTCTAACTCCGGAGAAGTTGGAGGAGTCGGCGTGATGGGATCGACCTCTATATTATCAACTAAGGCACTGGAGGTCTCTAGCATCGAGTTCATAAGCAACTGACATTGGTCGACCATCAAGTCTAAGTTGAAGCCCTCCTTGATTTTGTCCAATGGTAGTGCAGGAGACCAAGACTAGCAAATGGCCAGCACTTGACTCCCGGCTTCAGTAGCCACCCTCCTGGTATGGTTGGCAATTGTCTCTAGAGCATGCTCCAACAAGTAGTCTATGGTGTGTCCGGTCTGCTCCACTTGCTTTGCATGGATATAGTCCAGTGCCTTCCGAGCACTGTATGATAACACTGTGACCGATGCTAAGATTAGAAGATGAATCTTACAATAAAGACTTATAAGAGGAAAAAAAGGGGAGCTTATAGGTCAGATTGCATTTATGTTGTTGAGCACTGGCCTTTGCCTTCTTCAAGGACTCCTTGGTCTCCTGCAACTTCTTCTTCAGCTGAGCCAGTTCAGCGTCTCGCTTGCCAAGGGACTTGGAGAGATCATTCTTCTCAATAGTCAGAGCGTCTAAAAACCTCTGCTGGTTTGAAGTAAGCTTCTCCAAGTCGATCACCTTTTGCTCACGAGCTGAAGACAAAGTCTTTAGCGTTAGAGTGAACAAATAAGGGGTAACACAAATGTTGGTCTGCAATCTTACCAGCACCATCAAGGCGGTTTTGCTCCAGAGCATCAGTGGCTTCCTTGAGGTCAGTCTGCGGCTTTTCTACCTGCCTTTTGGCTTGGGAGAGCTACTCGCCAGTGACTGACAAGATTCAAACAAACAAGTCAGTTATTTGATAAACATATAGAAGACACATTGAGAGCTTACCGAAAGTTTTGGCCTCGAGGTACTCGATCCTAGCATGCTTTTTCTCCATAAGAGAATATATTCTCTAAATGTGAAGAATGGCATGGTTAGTCGGAAGAATATTATATTGATATACCTTGTTTGCCTCTCGGTGCTGATGGAGGATGTCCATGTCTTCAGCTTCAAGCCGAGCTAATGAATCCTCGACAAACACGGCCTTACCCTTATAGAGAGGATAAGAAATGCTGGCCGGGGAAGGATTGGCAGCCTAGGGAGTTGGTATCGGCTTTGGCATAGGCGCTGGAGCTTTGGGTGACTTCCTCGGCTCGGTCTGTACACTTGATGGCGTGCGGACTGGCTGAGGTAGGTCGGTCAGACAAGGAGTAGGAGTCGACCGGGTGTCCTGAGACACTTGGGCGCTTTGAGTATCATTCGACCGGCCGCTATGATCGCCAAAGAGCATAAAAGATTAACATGTGGTAGATAACTACAATGATGAAGAATCAAAAACACGAAGAAATGTACCTGGAGGCTTGTTTGATTTTGATCTGACAGATTCTCTTCTTTGAAGAAGTGGTCTGCAGATCAGTAGCTTTCCTCTTCAGGGAAGTCTTGGCGGCTTCATCGATCTTCTTTGCCACCTTTGCATCACTCGCCCATTTGCTTGGCGGCTCCGACTGGCTTGATGGTCGGTCGGAGTGTGCAGGGGTCGGCATAGTGGCATCCTAGGGCCGCTCCCCCTTGTCATCATCATCAACTCCCACATATTGCCAACCGTGGTGGGCAGTTTGCTTCACCCATCGGCTGGGGGAAGGAAAGTAAGGGCGAGGAGGAGCAGTGGAGACGTTAGCGACGACCTCCTCGGTCGGCCAAGCATCCGCTGCAGAGCTGACCCCACCAGCACTGGTCTGCGGTGGCTTTTCAACATAGTCCGGTCCCTCGGTATCGGTCAGAGGGAGCGGTGGGTATGGCACATAAGTGTCCAGAACCTGCAAAAATGTCAAGACATCACATATTGTGGTTACTCTAAAGGATGTCAGAAACACTCAAGATGACCGAAGCTTACTCGGGCCCGTAGAGTGCCCACATTGTATGCCTTCGCGATTAAGAAGTGATCTTGAATGATGTTTCCTTCAAACATCTTCGATAACCATGACCAACGCAGAGTGGAGTTCGGGGGAGCAGTCACTTCCCTCGTCTTGTCGTCGGTGGCATACTTCTAGGCGGGGTAGCTCTGTTGCTTCAAGGGTTGCACTCGACGCACTATGAAGCTTTTTGCTATAGTGATGCCGTCGACCTTGTCATTCTTCAGCTCTGCGATCTTCTCTAGCAGAGCGACCACCTGAGGGTTGGACGGGTCTGGTTTCTCCAACCATCGTGCCTGGGGAACTGCTTTTGCACCAAAAAAAATCGGCAAGAACAGGGGGAGGATTGTCACAGTAGAACCACTCGTCCCTCCAATTCTTGTTCCTGGTGTTCAGCGGCACGTTGATGTAGGCCTCCTGCTTGCACAACTAGAAACCAACTCCACCAATGACGACTTGGTTTTCCTTGGTTGGCAGAGGTCGGAGGACGAAGAGATGGCGGAAGAGAGTAAAATGGGGCAGTATGTCCAGAAAAGCTTCGCACAAATGCACGAAGATGGCAATATGGAGAATGGAGTTAGGATTGAGGTTGATGAGCTCAATCCCATAAAAGAAGAGGAGCCCACGTAGAAAACTACAGCAGGGAACTCCAAACCCATGCTCAAAAAATAAGCGGAAAACTATGATCTGTTTGTGGATTGGAAGGGGACGAGTTTCTTTCGGTACCTTCCAATCAATACGCGCCTGCTCCGGGAGGATGCCATCCACCACCATTGAGTTCAGATCGGCGGTGGTGATGCTGCTCTTCGGGAACTCTTGCAGCTGATCCAGGATCTCCAGTTTCGAGGAAGAGGACTCGGTGATGGTGGCAGCCTTCTTGGATGACTTGCGAGGCATATTCGAGAAATGAATCAGTGTTGTGGATCTAAAGGCCGAAGATGAACCCTAGCCGATGCTCGGGGGCTTGATAGCGATGAGGATCTACGGCGACAATGTGAAAGTTACCTAGAGGGGGGGGGGGGGTGAATAGGCAATCTAAAAATAATCCTGAAAGAGCACTAAGCTTTGATCAAATACCAGGAATGATGGAACTTTCATCACCGTGGAAGTTCTGTCAAATAGAACTTCACCAAATCTTTCTTTAAAACTGATATAAATGCGGATAACTAAAAGAGTAGAGATATAATACTAGATAAAGGTGAAGCTATAGCAATGCACATTTAGGGTTCTTTCATGGATAGCTAGCAACACAATCAACAAGTGAATCAAGCACAATAATATGAAAGAAATGCGGAAAAGTAAAGAGAGACACAAGGAATTAACCCGAGGTTTGGAAACTATACTAAGTAGTTCTTACATCCTTGTTGAGGAGCCATACAAAGTGGCCGGGTCTCTCTCAACCCTTTTCCCCCGCCAAGCAATCACAAAGATCATGCTCGGATTTCTTTCTCCACTTGATTCTTTTCCTCCGGAGGCGAATCACACCTTCACAAATGTCCCCGTCTCACCATGACATGTTGGGAGCTCAAGGGTGACGACTAACCGTCTAGGAGACCAAGTCTCTAAGAGTAACAAGCAAATCAAATCTTGATGGTGAGGGAAAGATGTGCTCAAGCTTTTGAGTGGATGGATTCAATCCTTTTGTGGTTGGATCTCTCTCACTTGCTTGGAATCTCAAGAACAAGTCTAGGAGTGAGAGGGGAGAGCTCTAGCTGAAATGAGAGTGAAATGACAAGGAGTCCAACCCCTCCCACAGGGGAAAGGGGAGAATATTTATAGAGGCTCTCCAAAAACTAGCCATTACTCAACTATTCTGTGTCTGACAGAACTGCCGTGGTTACCTACGGAACTTTTGTCAGTTCAAAAAGAGCCGTTGCGTGGTTGGATTTTAACTGAGCCAGAGACGATGGAACTTCCGTGATGGACATCACGGAACTTCCGTTGCTCTCGGGTTTGCAACAAGGAGAAATCAGAGAATGACAGAACTTCTGTAGGGGAGGCCGCGGAACTTCTGTAACTCTCGGGTTGGCTGAGGTTAGAGGCTTGGCAATGACGAAACTTCCGTGGAATGAACCACGGAACTTCCGTGACTCTCCGTTTGACAACATTGTGAGTACTGTTAGCATACTCTGGAGGATTATTTTCGATCAAAACACGTAGACCCTTAGGTGATGTTACTCGTGAGAAAGCAACATACAACTAACTGTGTGAGAAGACCGGACTTGGCAAGTAAACACCAACTCTCTCAAGTGTTTGGCCCTGGTTTTTGTTTATAGTCATGGCATATGAAACTCAAACCGGGAACTATCGACGCTTTATTTTAAAAGGCCATCTCTTGTCAACCGATGTAGTTACTATTCTAGGTATATATGCTTTGCTTCCTTTAGCTTTTCCAGTTATGATTTCTCCTTCAATTACACGCCGAGTTAGCTGGGTTACAATGAGCCTTGTTCCATTGCAAAGACCTTTTGATGGGTTTAGATTACGCAACAGCATTATTGGAACCCCCACTTTCAGCTTGAGTTCATGATCTGGCAGTCCACTTACAAGGATTGTGTAAAGGAACTCAGTAGGATAAAGTGACTCAAGTGTGGCACGATTAGAAGTATCATCATCAATCATATCTGAGCTATAATATGACATTTCTTTTGTTGCAAGCCGAGATATCATCTGAGAATTGATCTGAGTAGCTATCTCATTAGTTGGTGCCAGAATTGATCACTGACATAAATATGTGGGCTGATGTGCTATGTCTGAAATGTTGTACACGAAGGAGATTAGTGCATCAATATTTCTTGATTCAGTAGGTAAAAGTAGATATTCTTGAATTGTAACCCATGAAGTATCATCTTGATTTGTGGGGGAGGGACCTGGAATAGTTCCCTCTCCAATGCTAAGTAGCCAATCTGCAAATGTTTGATGGTGTTCTTGTTCAATCTCAGACAGTGATGGTGATCACAACCTCATATTTTCTGTCAGCTTCATAACAACACCGTTAGACCATAGACGGGAGCGTGTAATTGATGCACTTAATATCTCTCGCTTTTTTGCATTGGATAGCACCGGTAGTGTTTGTCTAAAATCTCCACCAAGGACAACTATAATGCCTCCAAACTGTTTTTCAGCATGTGATGGATGTAGTGATGCTAAAATGTCTCTCAGTGTTCTATCCAATGCTGCAAAACAATGTCGATGGTTAACAGGTGCCTCCTCCAATATGATTAAAGATGTGCTCTGAACCAACTCAGCTAAATGAGTATTTTTTTATGGCACAAACAGTATGTTCTTCTACATTCAATGGTATCCTAAAGCGAGAATGTGGCGTACGCCCACCTGGAAGTAGGAGAGCTGCTATACCAGAAGATGCAACAACCAAAGCTACCTTTCCTTGTGATCTAACATTATTCAGTAAAGCATTCCAAAGGAATGTTTTTCCAGTACCACCAGAACCATAGACAAAGAATGTCTGGCCAATGCAATCTTCTACTGACTTCATGATAGCTGACTTCATGATAGCTTCATAAACTTGTCCCTGGTTCAGATTTAGTTGTGCAATTTGTTCTGCTTCTTCAAACAAAATACTCTCTAAATTGTATGCTTTCTCATCTAGCAAGAGCCTATTGCCAATAAGGGATGTACTGCTCATAGTTGGTTCAGGTAGCTTGAAATGAGCCAAATTGTAGCCAGAATTTTTAAGTAGCCTATCTATTTCAGTAAGTAGATAAGACCTGATATAACAATCAAGGGAACTCATAGCATGAACTGTTGTAGTATTTTTAATTTGGTAAGCAAAGTCTTGACTCATTATAGAAGCATATTCTTCAAATAAAGCACATGGATTGCCAACATCACAAAAAATGAGTAGTATCACAAATAACTCACGAAGTTGGTATGGCATAGCCCAATGAGCTGCATCTGTTATTGCAAAGGACCACTCTCGATCGTCACCTAGAAGTCCCAAAGCTTGACATGCAGCTTGAAATGTTGGATATCTATGACCTTCAACAGTCCGTATGGCTGAAAAAGATCTTGGACCTTTGACTATGTGTAGCAATATATGAAGATAGTAAGAATCCCCTTGGTTAGGGCCAATATGAGCTACCCTTCCAATTTTTCTCTGGTTGCCTCGACGAAGATCCCAAAACTTTCCATCTCCATGCCAGGTGAAATGTTCGGGGAACTAAGCATATGTAAATTGCTTAGCAGTAGGAATTGACTTGTTTGCTTCGAACCATTCAGTGAGCTTGGTAACTTTATTATGTGGGTTTTCTAGTACTTGTTCCGAGTTGTCATCCTTGATGTAAACAATGCATTTATCAAATGGTAAGTGGCAAGGAAGTCGCTCCACCGAAGGATCAGAATAGTGGATCTCAAAATCCAGCAAACGCCGTGCACCATCATTAGGAGATACACACCTGCATTCAAGATAATTACGTATCTCATCAATGACTTGATTGGAAGATCCAGGAGACGATCTCCTTTTTTGAAAGCCAACCTTCGCACAATCAAATCCCTTGCAAAAGTACTTGAACAAATATTTTTCCATGCCATCACGATTGACCCTTTCCACATTGATATGTGCTTGATACTTGACACATAAGTCGACGTTGTGAGGGACAACAAACCGATTATCAACATCAATGCCATGTTTATTTGTAGTCAGTCCATTGTTAGGCTGAGCATATTGTATATGACCATTGGACAACATTGTTGTTCTATCACAATATTCTTTAGGATAGTATTTTGAGCACTGGCCATCAACCATGCATGAATATGATTTATTTGCATTCCTACAAGGACCATGGATCATAAACGTTGACACAACTTCAAAACCAATTAGATCAACAGAAGGATCTGGCAGTTGCGCCGATATTATTTTATCAATTTCATCAACCGTCAATGGATTGCTCTTGTCTAGCCATAATATGAGATGAACATGCGGAAGGCCACGCTTCTAGAACTCAACCGTATAAACTACTACAGATAGTATAAAAGCATTAAGGAAAGAAATCTTAAACATAATAGAAATAGATTTCAAATGTTAATAAACATTAGCAAAGCACCTGCAAGTACTGGACCGAAGAACCTTTCCATCACAATGTCATCCATGAAATTTTCTAGTTTCATATGGAAGACATGGTCCACAATGTCGGCTCTATCTGTTGGATGTTGGTATGGGATACGCGCTAAGGCATCTGTTACTTTTGACCAATAGGGGTTTGATGTAAAAGTGATGAACAAATCAGGGCACCCATATTTCTAACATATAGCAACACAATCCAAGTAGTTTTGATATAAATACCGAGGGCTTCCAACATGAGAAGAAGGCAGTATTATTACCTGTCTAGCTTCAGCGCCTGTAGTGATGCCATTGGCGACACTTTCACGGAGCTCCTTTTGAGATGCTGCTCTATACTTCTTCTGGAATGACTTTGTTCTGTAGTGGCTCAGTCTAGATTCCTCCTTGCAGCAATATAAATAAATAATGTATGCTTGTGTGCCTCTCTTACAACAAAGTGGAGTGTTGAAGTCATCTGCTCTATCATGAAGCCTGTAGGAAAAAACCTCCAACATAGTAGCATGTTTGCGCTTGATCTTCTTGGATTCAGAGTGCTATCGATACTTGATATTTTCATGGTATTTGTCTTCACCATACGGAAATAGGATTAAATATTGCATCACCATAAATTTGTAGTGCTTTTCATCAACCCTATGTAGGTGACTATCAAGGGCAGAAACCAGGGTGCCACCTGGCGCCACCTAGGAACCCATAAACATCCGAATCAAAGGGTCCACCGGACCATCGCCCAGGCGTCACCTACGTGGGTCCTATGAAAAGGATCCCAGCGATAACCAAATCTTAGGAGCGAAGGTCATGCCGCTTCCCCAGTTCGGTCAACCCCGTCAAGGGGGGGGGGGGGGGGGGAGTTGAAGACCGATCACATTCCGCTCGACCCTCCCCCCCCCCCCCCCCCCCCGGGAGGGTACACAACGCCTCGCCCGACGCCCCCCCCCAAGGGGCTGGGGTAGACCAGTCTACCCTACGGGACTTAGACGCAACTGCTCTCCCGAGCTGGTGACTCGATCGCTCGCCCAGCTTACCAATCCGGGGGCAAGGATAGTCATTTCACTGACGCCACGACCATGACGATAGTGTGGGCCCCCCGAAACCACCGAATGAGCTCTACCTCTGTCAACTCCCGTCAGTGGACCCAATTTGAGATGGTATGGGCGACGAAACCCTTGACTAAGCCAGAAATAGCAGAGTGGAGAAACTCGATTGCCCTACCAGAATGGATAGATTCCAACTCCAAGCGGGCCTAGACAAGCGCAACCTGACGTGTCGACCCTCGACGTGGGAGTCGAGCGGGACGATGGTCAACAACTACCAACCGCCCCGCCTTAAATGCCATGCCCATTACGCGCACACAGTATCAGGGGGTCAAATCTCCTAGTATACCTGTCCCCCTCATCATCATAGGCGCCTGCTGACGAAGGCAGGCACGACTGGACGCTCTATGACGCTATCGCCCGATGACTCCCCTAATAGTAGTGATGCAGGACAACTCGATGGACAACAAGATTGATCCCTTCCTGGGCAACGTGACAGCGCCCATGACGCACCACCCCGCGTATAGCAGAACACGCCATCTATAGGAACGAGGGGAGCTCGACCCAACAACATGAAACAGAGGCACGCCCAAACACAGTGCCCTCCCCCTAACACAAGACCAGGACCATGGGGCCCGCAAGGACACAGGACCACGTCTCCGACCTAGGGCTTCATCTTCTCCGACATGCCTCCACCGACTCCTCATGTGTAGAAATCTCCCTCTCTCTCTCTCTCTGTAATATGGGACCTTTCCTCTTGAAGTATAAAAGGGGAGGACCGCTCTTTTCTCTAGACCCCATGACTCATAAAGAAAACATTCACAACACTCTCACATGAGCTCACTCGCAACCTGAGACTTGGAGACCCCTCTTCTCTCACCACCATTGTACTCCCTCACCGGTGCGAGTAACACGAGCTGGCCTAAGAACTGGACGTAGGGGACTCTCCCGAACAAGTATAATTCCCGTGTCTCCTTGCATAGCCATCACTGAACTTGAAATGTGCACCCCCTAGAACAAATTCTACTAGCCGGTGACCTAAACACCGGCAATTGGCGCGCCAGGAAGGGGCCCTTTGCACGTTTCACTTCATCACTTCCCGGTTCGGATGGCCACTTCCTCCACCTTATGGGCTCTCGGCAGCAGCGTGTTCTTCGGGAGCCTGGAGTTCGTTGCTACTGCGGACCGGAAGCTGCTATGCATCAGCATTCCGGCGTCCTCGCCGCCTCCAGTCCAGGCGCCCGCCTCTGTGGCGGCATGTCCATGGTGGCTAGAGGACATGGGCGACACGCTCGACTTCGTAGTTGTGATAGATGGGACTCTACAACTCGTTGATGATTCATCCCCGGATCCTATCGCGGTGACCGTCGTGATTGCCGACGAGGCAATGCGTGCGGTTCGGCTCGAGTCGGCCAGGCCACGCGTCATTGACCACTCCATGGCATTGACTGGCTATAGCGACCAGCTATGGCTCCACCTGGAGCGTTACTTGGGCCCTACCCCGACCAAGTTGGCCTCCAACACTTCGCGTTGGCACTGGTGAACATCCACGGGTAGCTCCTCGGGGGAGAGCCCCTCAACCCGGACAGGTTCACCAAAACCCCCTCGGAGGGCTACCCGCACGGCCTGCAAAACACCGTGAGGTGCTGCCAAGACGTGGCCACCCAACACGCGATTTCCGCCCTTGCGGGCTCTGGGTTCATCGGCGTGATCGAGCACCCAGACGAATCCCTCTTCGACCTCCTTGACGTGGGGTCATTGGGAGATTCCGGTTCCGACTCCAGAAGCTACACGGGAAGCTGTGATACCTCATGAGAATGTAACCTGGTGCAGCTTGCGCCCGTCCTGGCTACGGGGGGTGCCGGAACCTCAGCCGCTGGGGCGATGGCGAACCTTGGGACCCCCGCTCCGGCAAATCCGGCGATGGGTGCAGAGGCAGGGGGTGCCCTCGTTAACATCCCCGTCACCACGATCGGGGAGCCGCGGTCCATGCCTCGCCCAGATGACCTTCAGCAATAGCTGAGGGCAAGATGGGCAGAGCTAGAAGGAACCCGGCGCCAGCTCAAGCACGAGAAGGGAGAGACAGACCGCGAGCTAGCCCGCCCTAGCACGGGCGGACGCGCTCGCGCCATGGCCAGCGAAGTCCATCAGCGCATCATCACCGATGTCCAGGGATCCCGACAGTTCGCTCATGCTGGAAAAAAACATAGCGGCGGCCGTCACGCTGCTCAAAACCCTTCCCGAGTTCGTGATGCCGGAAGCCTAGCAGGCTCAACGGGAACTCACGGTGGAGAGTTCGCTAAGGCGAGCCTCATAGTCCAGCCAGCAAATCTCCACAACTAGGCATGCTGGCGGAGGTGGTGCCGCTGAGTCGCAGCAGCACTCGGTGCGGCAGCCATCCCACACCGGGGGCACACCCAAGAAAGCCTTGGTTCATGACCGAGTCGGACCTCACCGCGACGCGCGCCACACCCTCAAGGCGCATCACCGTGAGAAAGAGCGGCTAAACCAAGAAAGGGGTTGTTAGCCATGTCGTAGAGGTCGGTATGACGACATCGATGAGGAGCGGAGCCGGAGCCGTAGCCCTCCCGGGCCACGGGTCTTCAGTTCACGAATCCGCAGCGCCGAGTTCCCGAAGCGCTTCTGGGCGCCAGCAACTGTCACCAAGTGCGCGGGCGAGACAGACCCCGGGCTCTGGCTCCAGGACTACCGCTTAGCGTGACAAGCAGGAGGGGTTATCGACGACCTGGCTATCATCCGCAATCTGCCTCTATACCTTCCTCACTCGGTCCGCGCCTGGCTTGAACACCTTCCTAAGGGCTAGATTTACTCTTGGGGCGACTTGAGGGACATCTTTGTCCGGAATTTCCAGGGGACCTACGTCCGACCGGGCAACCCCTGGGACCTCAAGAACTACCGGCAAAAAACTGACGAGTCCCTTCGGGACTACATTTGTGGCTTTAGCAAGAAGTGCAACATGCCGCCCAACGTGGGCGATGCGGACATTGTCAGGGGCTTCATCTCCGGCACGACCTCGGAACAACTCATCCACGAGTTGGGCCGAAAGGGTCCGCGCACAGCCCGCAAGCTCCTAGACATCGCCACGAGCTTTGCCTCCGACGAGGAGTGCATGGGGGGGGGGGGTCCTCCAGCGCACACTGGAGGGCAAGGGTAAAGGCAAGCGAGAGGAAGGAGCCGGTGACGGTACCTCCGACCGTCCGAAGAAGAAGAAGAACAAGTCATGGGTCAGGCATGACCGTGTTGTGGCCGCTGCCAAACGCAAACCGTCGAGGCCCGTAGCAGGGGAGGCGCCAGACCACTTCGAGAAGAAGTGGAACAGTCCATGCTCGAACCATGGATTCCCCATCAAACACCTCCTTAAGGACTGCTCCATGATGAAAAAAGTTCATGAGAGGAGGCGAAGAAGGGGGACCCACAGAAAGTGTCGGAGCCAAGGGTCCAGGACCCCGCGGATGGCGACGATGAGCAGGAAGGTCCAATATTTCCCAACACCAAAGCCTGCCATATGATCTCCACGCGGCCCGAGTCCCGTGGAATCCGGCGCACCGCCAAAGTCGAGCATCGCGTGGTTTTCACGGCAGAGCCCGCCACACCGTCTTTCCTCAAGTGGTCCAACTTACCGATCACGTTTGATCGGTTAGATGACCCCCCGCACGTGCCACGCCCTAGTCGATACCCGCTCGTGGTTGACCCCATTATCACTAAGGTCTGTCTCACCAAAGTGATGATGGACGGTGCAGCTGCATCAACATCCTATATGCAGACACGCTCGATCTGCTCGGGATCGATCGATCGCGTCTTTAACCGGCCAACGCGCCCTTCCACGGGATTGTCCCCAGGCGACATGCCATGCCCCTTAGGCGAATCAGCCTACCCGTCACGTTCGGGACTCCATCCAACTTATGGACCGAGACCCTTGTCGTCGAGGTTGTCAACTTCCCAGGACTGTATCACGCTCTCTTGGGGGCGTTCATGCTACGCCAAGTTCATGGTCGTCCCTAACTACACCTACTTGAAGCTCAAGATGCCAGGGCCTAAATGGGTCATCACTATTAGCGCGTCCCTTCAACACGCCTTCCAGTGTGAGATGGAGAGCGGCGACCTCACCATGGCCACGGTGGCCTCCGTCGGGGAGCTCAAGGCCATCTATGCCCACCTTGAGGAGGGGACCCCTGACACCAACCACAAGAGCGCCTAATTCAAGCCAGCGGAGGACACCAAGGAAGTGCAGATCGACCCTGAGGGCGATAAGAAGAAGATGGTGAGAGTGGGGACATCCCTCACTCTTAAATAGGAAAGCAAGCTCGTCAACTTTCTCCGCGTGAACGCAGACATTTTTGCATGGAGGCCCTCGGACATGCCTGGCATACCGAGGGAAGTCACCGAGCACTCCTTGAACATCAGGTCGGGCTCCAAGTCGGTAAAGCAACGTCTGCGCCATTTCGATGTGGAGAAGCATAGGGCAATCGGTGAGGAGATCACGAAGTTGCAAGCCGTCGGGTTCGTCAAGGAGGTACTTCACCCCGAATGGTTAGCTAATTCTGTTCTTGTATGGAAAAAGACTGGGAAATGGAGGATGTGTGTTGACTATACGTGGCTGAACAAGGCATGTCCGAAGTATCCTTTTCCTTTGCCACGCATCGACCAGATAGTTGACTCGATGGAGGGGGTGCAAAACCCTCTTCTTTCTGGATGCCTACTCTGGGTACCCAAATCGCGATGGAAGAATCCGACCAACTAGCAACATCTTTCATCACACCGTTCGGCTCTTACTTCCACGTGACAATTCTTTTCGAGCTTAAGAACGCTGGTGCGACTTTTCAACATTGCATGCAACAGTGTTTTGACCACCTAATTGGTCACACGGTTGAAGCCTATATGGACGACATCATTGTCAAGTCTAAAAAGGCGGTCACTCTCGTGGCCGACCTCGAGCGCATTTTTGCTAAACTACGTGCGAACAAAGTCTAACTTAACCCCAAGAAGTGCGTTTTTAGGGTCCCAAGGGGCATGCTTCTCGGGTTCATCGTTTCCGAACGCGGCATCAAAGCCTATCCTGAGAAGTTCTCTGCGATCGAACGGATGGGTACGGTTCAGAATCTCAATGGGCTGCAACGGCTTACGGGCTGTCTAGCGACGTTGAGTCACTTCATATTGCACCTCGGCGAGAGAGTGGGCGCTAGAGCTGATGGGGCACGATGTCACGTACCAGCCTCAAGCGGCCATCAAGTCCACGATCCTCGTCGACTTCATGGCGGAGTGGACTAATGCGCAGTTCCCGCCCGCTCTGATCGACCAGGAGTACTGGATCGTGTACTTCAATGGATCACTCATGCGGACAGGGGCGAGCGTCGGCCTCATCTTCATCTCTCTACTCGGGGTACGTATGAAGTATGTGATCCGTCTACATTTCCCTCGTCAAATAACATTGCTAAGTACGAGGCGCTTGTCAATGGGCTCAAGATCGCCATCGATCTT
Organism: Eleusine indica; assembly: GCA_030378355.1. Classification (NCBI taxonomy): domain Eukaryota; kingdom Viridiplantae; phylum Streptophyta; class Magnoliopsida; order Poales; family Poaceae; genus Eleusine; species Eleusine indica. Next base: position 3,649,244 of record CM059499.1, on the reverse strand, counting down.
GGTATTCGACGGCTGGAGATCCGGGGCGACTCCAGACTTGTGGTCGACCAGATCATGAAAGAGTCTACCTGCCGGACCGACACCATGGTGCTTTACTGCTAGGAAGACCACAAGCTTGAGAACAAATTCGATGGGCTAGAACTCAAGCACATCCCGCGACGCCTCAACGAGGCGGCCGACGCGTTAGCTAAGATGGTGTCTGGTCGGGAGCAGATCCCCCCGGGAGTCTTCGCAAACGGCCAGCGTCAACCTTCAGTTCGACCCAAAAAGCTCGTGGGGGCTAAGGAGGGATTGGATGATCCCGAAAGATCCGACCCGAGAGCCAAAGAATCTCCTCTGGAGAGCCCACAACCCGTTGTAGTAATGGAGATCGATCGACTGAGTGACTCGAGCGAGGCGGACGACCAGTCGGATGACCAAGAGGTCGAGTGAATCGACCCCTAGATCGAGAGAGCTGAGCTCCCACGCAACTAGTGAATTACCTACGTCGAGTACCTGGCTCGAGGAACACTTCCTGCCGACGGGACCGAAGCCAAATGACTCTATCAGCACACCAAGTCTTTCGTCTTGATTGACGGGGAACTCTATAAGCGAACATCACCAAAGTCATGCAGCATTGTATCCCTATCGGCGAGGGCATCAAGATTCTCGTCGATATCCACGGGGAGGGGGGGGGGGTCTACGGCCATCAAGCTGCCCCTCGAGCCCTTGTGGGCAACGCTTTTTGCCAAGGGTTTTACTGGCCGACTATCATGGGCGACGCAACCCGCATAGTCAAGACTTGCAAAGGTTGTCAGTATTACGCCCGTCAGACACACTTGCCAGCCCAGGCCCTTCAAACGATCCCCCACACGTGGCCCTTTATGGCCTGGGGATTGGACCTGGCCATCCCGCTGAAAAGAGCGCCCGGGTGCTACACACACATGCTTGTCGCAGTCGGCAAGTTCACCAAGTGGATTGAAGCACGCCTGCTAGTTAAGATTCAATCTGAGGAAGCGGTCGGGTTCTTCCTTGACATCATCCACCGGTTTGGAGTCCCCAACTCCATAATCACTGACAATGGCACGCAATTCACAGGGAAGAAATTCCTAAAGTTCATTGATGACTACCATATTTGCGTAGATTGGGATACCGTCACACATACCAAGACAAATGGCCAGGTCAAGCGCATGAACGACATGATACTGCAAGGATAGAAACCTCGGATTTTTGACCCGACTGTCATATTCAACCGCTTGAAATAGTTCAGCAGATGATGGGTGGCCAAACTTTATGCGGTACTATGGAGCCTGCGCACGACCCAGAGCCGTGCGATGGGCTTCACACCTTTCTGCATAATCTATGGTTCCGAGGCGATCCTGCCCATGGATCTAGACTACAGCGCGCCATGAGTGCATGCATACAACGAGCAAGGCAAGAAAGCAGCGCTCCAGGATGCGATGGATCAGATAGACGAGGCACGAGACGTTGCACCCCTCTATTCAGCTAAGTATCAACAAGCACTCCGTTGCTACCACGATCGAAACGTAAGAGACAGAGGGCTCCTCGTGGACGACCTCGTTTTATGCAGGGTTCAGGACAACAAGGATCGACACAAGCTCTCACTGCCCTGGGAAGGACCGGACGTCATTTCTCGAGTCATCCGACCCGACATCTACAAGCTAAGGACCGTGGAGGGTAACGAGCTCAAGAACGCATGGAACATCTCACGACAACATAAATTCTATCCCTAGCTCTCTGTTTTGCACTTTCTCTACATGCCTCGCTCGCTCTTATGTGACACCCGACCCCTCCCAAGGGGTCGAGTGTCACTCGGGGGCTGGAAAGGCACAATAGGCTCATGTTGCGCGCCTCTTTTTCTTGAAAAATTTCCTTTCTCGACCTCGAGCCTCGCTATGCCAGCATATAAAGTAAACCACGAGAAAAGGAGTTCACAGTCGAGTCGATCGGACGACACAACGTCGTGCTTGCCCCCGCGGCCACAACAACGGTGATCACCGGCTATTCTGAACTTCCAAGTCACTCGGGGGCTCGGGCTTTATGAGCCAGCATGAGAGACGCGACAAGCCGAGTGCGTAAAATAGTTTAAGTAACAGGATTTAAAACTATTTAAGGCCACCACGGGCCAACAAAAATAAACAAGCACAAGTTCACAATCTAAACCTATTACATGATAGCGGGCATGGCGCCTCTTTTTCTGGAAATAAAAGTTAGGAAATGCAGCCACTAACTAGTTCTCCCCGTCCACCCGGGGAGCGCCTCTTCTTCGTGCTTTGCAGCCAGAACATCGGCGTGAGGCTCGGAGTCAGCACGGATCCGGACCATTTCCTCGGGAGTGTGGGCGAGATAGCCAAGGCTCAACGCCTCATAGTCCACCATCACGAAGTGTGTCCCGATCACGGTGAACACGGTGCGCACGCCAAAACGCACACCGCGTTGGATCCACTCGTGGCCCGAGAACATCAAGTTCCCAATCTGCAGCGCCAGCGAGGCCCCAGGCTCAGCGGCGACTTGGAGTTCTTGAGCTTCCCTCCCCAGCACGGTGCGCAACTCCGCCTTCTCCACGACCTCTTGGCGAAGGGATTCCTCCACCCTGGCCAACTCTTCTCTAGTGCTGCACCGACCAACTGGGGGAATAAGATAATAACCCTAAGTCGAACAAGCACACGCATGAAAAAGAGAAACAGGAGTCATACCTTCCCCAACCTTGCAGATCTCCTGCAATAGCGCCAGGTGCATGGCCGCCACATCGGACGAAGCTTTGTTCGCGGCCACGACCTGATCACGCAGCTGCCTCTTCGAGCGCAGCGACTCCTCTAGCCTCTGCATGGCCTCAGCCCAAGCAGTGGTCTGAGCCAGGGCGTCCTCATGCTCCTTCTGCGCGGTCTTGAGCCTCAGCTCCAATCGACCCTGTTGGCCTCAGCGCTGCTCCTCCATAGCCTATAGGTATAGGTGGTATAGTTCCATCTGAACCGCAGAGCCTCGCTCCTTCATGTCCTTTAGCGCAGCCTCGAGCTCCTCCACACGGCCCTTTGTCGCCCCCGGCTCAAGGCGAGCGTCGGATAGGTCAGCGAGGATGGTCAGGCCTTCCTCCCTGTACCTCTGGGTCACCACGCCGGAGTACATGGCAAAGTCAGCGCTGACGGCGTTGCAATTATCAAAGAACCTCTTCTTCTCCATAGACGTGTGGCATAGGCCGTTACACCCCCTTCACAGCACCCATCGGCAGCCACCCCATCATCAAGTCAATGGCCAGACGCCGAGCCGCTCCGCCGGCACTGCTCATGGGGAAGCCCAGAGCGGGCGCCACCGCGACAACCTCTAGGACCGCTGAGGGGCCGGCCCCTAGCGCCACCACCGTGACCTCCATGGAGGACGTAACAGGCACTCCCGAAACAGCTGGCGCCGACGCGACAGCCTTCTCAGAGGACTCCATGGGCCCATGCTTCTGGACCATCGAGGAAACCGTCCCGGCATGAACCGCCACGCCGGACGAAGTGATGGCGTGCAGAGAACCTGATGCCCGTTGGTCCCCCTCGCGCATTCCTTCCGCTGCATCCACCTTCAACAACTTCGCTGGTGTAAAGCGCCAGGGCTGGTGCCTCTTGGCGACGACCAGACGCTTTGACACGAGTGCACCGCCGGCCGAACCTGCGTCGCACCCACGCTTCAACGAGGCGTCAACGGCAGGGTCAGCACTCGGCTCTTCCGACATGGGAGGAACATCGGCCACCTCTTCGGTGACCGACTGGTCACCATCCCCGTCGCCTTCAACTGTCTCGCTCGACCTCAGGGGCTGCCCCCCTTTGCCTCCGTCGACAACCAAAGCCTCGGTCTGCGTGACGTGCTCGCTCGCAGCGCGCGACTCGATTGGGTCCTCTGCCCCCTCGGTGGCCGCCGGCTCACTCTGAAGGGTCCCTTGCGTGGCGTTCCGGGCACTCAAAGTCGCACCCTCGGTGAAGGGGGCGATACACAGTGTCGCCGCCAAGTTCGCATCGATCTCATCATCGCCAACCGTCGTTACATGCCCTCCATCGTCCCCCTCGCCCCCCCCGAGTCGTCGTCGTCTTCATTGAATGAGGCCAAGTACTCCATGTCTGTGGCCTCTCCCATGTCCCGGCGGCATGCCCTCCTCTTCTCGCGATACAACTGTCATTGAAGCTTCACGTCCTTGGCGCTCTGCTTCTCCTTCTTGACCTCTCGGGCCTCCACATCCTTAAAGCGTCACGCCACCCTCAAAGGCACATCCTTAGGCAGCTTCAAGGCGTGGGGGCGAAAGCACGCCGTCAAGTCAGACTGCATCCAAAAGGCAAAACCAAAAAATGGGATGTCAAAGATGGGAAGCAAGTCAAACGGTCAAAACCAGGAGAACGACAAGAAAAAATGAGCCTACCACATCGACCGCCCCGTCTGACGGGAGCATGGGCGGACTATTAGGAATCCGCCAAATGCCCTCCACAAACAGCAGCACCGTCCTGACCTGCTCGACCACGACCGAGCGGTCAGTCAGCTCCTCCACGATCGAACAGTGCCGACCACGCCGCGCTCCTCGAGCCCCACCTGGAACATGGAGAGAGGCCTAGCCGCAAGCGGGATGAAGCGGCGCTGAAACCACCACCCCGCGACCCCGACAGTGGAGAGCCCTCGATCCTTCAGGCGTCGGATGGCCTAGACGGCATAACTGATGGACTTCATGTTCTTCTTCATCACGCCCCAGTTCCAGGACACTGGTGCCTTCCGGATCGATCGACCGGTGAACGCCAGGAACGGACCCGTCGGATCGATGCGCAAGTAGTACCACTTCGAAAGCCACCCAGGCACATTCGAAAGGAAGGGGACTGAGATATACTCTGGCGCCTTATTCTGAGTCAGGCGCAGGCTACAGACCCCGAGGGCGATGGGACGCGCCCCATCGTCCATGGACCTCATAAACAAGGAGGGGTAGAAGAAGTATTTCCATAGCTCGATGTCGGGCTCGATCCCCAAGAAGCCCTTACACAGCACGATGAACAGCGCGATGTGAAGGACACCGTTCATGTTCAGATGCTGTATCTCAATCTCATAGTAATGCAACAGCCCACGAAGGAACATGCTCCAGGCGAGCCAACACCCTTCTCATGAAACGGCATGAGGGAAAATAGCCTGACGGAGGGTCGGGTGCCGCCTCATTCTCCGGCACAATCCACTGCACCACGTCGGTGAAAGCGGGAAGGAGGACAGCCTCCACCAGGCTCTCCATCTGTGACATCCTCATGGATGAACGGTCCTAGGCAGTTTGGTCTAGTTGGGCCACCGCGGCGATCCAAAGGGGTGACAGATGCAGGGAGGCAGACCGGCGAAGAGCAACCGAGCAGACGCCAAGAGCCTAGGCGCACTTGAGATCTAGAAACAGGGGAGCAAGCAGGCGTAGAGCTAGAAGAAGAAGAAAGGAAGAAGATGATCCAAGCCAGACTTAAATAGGCGCCACGCCCCCAAGAGATGCACTCCGACTTGACTGCGGGGCCCAGCCATGACCTGCCCAAGTAAGGGGATTAACTCCTCACCGCGCCACCCGTGGCTTGAATTCTGCCACGTCCTCTTCCGATTCTCTCCACACCCCCACGACTCCCCGACTTGTGCTTCCTGCAATGACTCCATGACTTCATGGCCCCGCATCGTTGTCATCCGGACGGAGAACGCACGACCACGGCCACCACATTGCAGAAAATAAGGCAACATGACAGTTCACCCGGGGCCACCTGTGGACGCCAAAAATCATCACGTGCGACCTAGGAGATCTGCTTAGCTCGAGTGAAGGATCAATATGAAGAAACCAGGGCGTGCCAGTCGATTTTCCCTGCAAATCAACAAAGAAACAAATGGTTAAATTCCACGGGTCACCCACCTAGGACAGGCTGATGAAGAAAGCCGATAATCACTATTTGTGAGAACCAGACGATGCTAGCACGGAATAATGTAAAAGAAAATAATCTAGTCGGTTGATTATATCGGCTCATCAGTAAATTAAATATATGAAATACCATGCATTATTAAAGCCAACAAGAGAATAAACCAACAGAGCAGAGTCGATAAAATAGTAATAAACACGCTCAGCTGTTGATATTAAGTCGATAGAACAGAGTCGATGAATCTACAGTAAACGTACAAAGACTCGTCCTATCGATCCTGCCAAGTCAATAGATGTAATAGCTGGTATTGCAAATATGCTTCAAAATCATAGATCTATCTTATTGAAACAAGGGGGGCAATCGACTCTCAACAGACATAAAAAAAATCAAGCATAGAATATGGAGTCGATTGAACCGTGATAACCTATCGGCTAAACGTCCCGATAGAACTCTATTGACTCTACCTATAAACAAATCGAATCTAGCTCTATCAATCGAGTAAGAGATCTAAGTCGATGCAACCTTACTGATTCGAACAGATCGAACCTAATCGAGACAGTGTTCAAACACGGTAAATAGAGCTAGATTTAAGCTATTTATAGATAAAATTGATAGAGTGACTCGAATCATAGATCTAAACTATACTGATAAAACCTCCTAATAACTACAATAGATCGGACTCAACCAAGATAGTAGTGCCATCTAAAGTCGATAGAATAAGCATAAAAAGATCTAATTACCGGATAACTAGCAATTCTAACGATAACAACTAGAATATCAAATCAATGAAAAAATACTAGTTGATACTGATAGAATTACCGAAGTCGACTAATCCAAGTCTCTCGCCGAGATCAGAGCCGATGCAGCCCACGCGAGACGAAGATTTCGTCGATTAGGAAAGGTTGGCGATGCGCCGAATTGTATTCAACAAAAGTATTATTTTTTTTGTACAGACCCTATTACATATTTATAACCCCATGCAAGAGGTTCTGACCCAATTTAGTCAGGACTCACAAAACCGACTTGATCTATTTTTTAAACAAATTCTAAACTAAAAATAGAAAAAGATACAATAAATCTATCAGTCCCACTTTATTTCCTTCGGCCGTTGAGCTTCGCTAATCTCCAGCTGATTCTTGCCTTCGTGCCACTGACCACTAGGACCGGTCAATATTCGGTGTCAACACATGGCCCCCGAGTCTAGGGTACAAAATCCTTCGTGCACCGGATTTTATCTCCTCATTTACCATGCGTTTTTATCACAATCTACCGGTGTCCCATCCTTATAAATGCATCTTCTTCCTCCTTTTACTTTCATCCGAGTTTAAGCTTTTCACCTTCCCCTCTCTCTTGCTTCGCCGACATGCTGAACCATCTTCAACCTCGAGTGCCTACGAACACCCGCGAGTTCTCCTTCAGTGATGGCAACTTCAGAACACATTCCTGAGGTAATTCTTCTCCTCTTTCTTCTGCTTTTAGGTTAGATCCAATCTATTATATCCTTTATCACTGTAGTGTTCTTGATAGCCACCATAGCGCTTTTATTTCTTCACCAATAGATCCAGTGCCTTTTAAAGTTATTAGTTTCCTTTCTTAATAGTAATTTCATCTTATGCCTGTACTAGGAACTCAAGAAACAGGTCCGCATACCATTCAGTGGGGATCAACACCATTTTTACCTCGGTCCTTGTGCCGATTTTGACCCTACGGAACTCATTAACTGTGAAACTAACCGGATTCCCTTTAAATCGACTCTAGCTACCCCCGAACCTTAGAAAACTGTTTTTAGGTCATGGCCGTCATCGATCTCGGGTTAGAGAAATTGGTACCACAGGATCATCACCGCTCGGGCTTCCGTCTTTCGTGATGCCCAAATCGACATAGCGCTGCCTCTCTCGTTAATTGATATGGCCAAGAACGAGCAACTGCTAGCGGCCGCTTCTTATTTCTGGTCCAACGCTCTGAATGCCTTCTTGTTCAATCAAGGACCCATGGCGCCTTCTTTTATGGATGTGATGATGCCGATCGGCCTAAATGTTGATCAGTATTATGACCCTTTCCGCATCCAAAATAATCACAAAAAACACAAGTTCGATACCAAAGGGTCGAACAGCTAGCCCAAATATATCATTGCCCATCATAAAACGAGACCCATTTATAGCCGAGAACTATCTGCATTTTTAAAGCTTTGGCTTGAACATTTCATCTTCTTCGGTTCATCTTGCATGCCCACCACTAACTTACTGGGCGTAGCCGATATCTTAGCTAAGGGCAGCAAATTCCCTTTGGGCATATTTCTGTTGGGATTTGTATACAAACTCCTGCATCGCACCGCCGTATGCCTGTAGACCAATCAAATCATTCCAGCAGGGGGCCCATGGTGGTTTATACAATTGTGGCTCACTGTCTACTACTCCCAGGCTATGAATTTAGCCCCTTTCTCAGAGAACTCATTCCTATCGGCAAATGCAGCAGAAGGCGAAGAAATCCCCACTCGCCGCTGTACATCGCTTGGCAAGGCTGCCAGGGTGATCCCTGGACACCAGATGTCCATAGAAAATTTCAACATTTTCTTTACTCTTTTCTATAATGGCCTCTAGGTAGATAAGCTAATATGGTTTCCTTATTATGAACTGGAGTTCGAGAATCTTTCCATCTTCCGCCGAAACAACCCTTTGTAGGATAAGGAATCAATTCTCATCGTTGAAGTCTGCATTAGACCTGGAATCTTGCCTGTTGACTTCCATGGAGGACAACGATTCGTTCATACAAATTGTACAACCCTGTAGTAATTTCTTGTCAACTTGGTTTTGGCCGGCTTCCTACTAGCTCTTTCTTCATAGGCCATCTTCGGGCTAGGCAAGAACTCACGGGCCCGCTGGAATATAAGAAAATCTACGACAAGGCCTTGGACATCCCGATGGGCAACCCAACTGATATCCAACTGATTTTGTCTAGCACTGCCTTGTTCAAGTCTTGGTGGAAAGAGTGGAGAAGACACCTTTTTGGTCGTCCATTGTCCGACCATCTCACCGACATTGAAGACACAGTAAGCTTGTTCCTTTTAATATCACTTTTCATCATATTCTCATCGACTTCCATAATCAACTTTTTCTTGAATGCAGGATCCGACCGTCACCCCTCCACTAGTGAGCATTAGTAGGAAGCCGATCAAATACCTACGAATGGCCACCAACCCAAATATCAGTTGTAACGACCCCACTCCTGCTCAAGTCTTTAGTGGCCGCGATCTAAAGAAAACTCGCCAAGCGGTGTCCAACAAACGAAAAGATGCCCCTTCATCGACTCAGGCCACTGAACAACAGAAACGGGCGAAACAAGCAGCAGATGCCTCAACTTCAGTACCCCAGGTAACAGCCTTAACAACCCTCAATATTCTTTTATTTGTACCTTCTATTCTTATTCTTTCTTTGCATTATCAGCTTGCTTCAACAACTTCGGCCGTTCTCCCAGAAGTAGCTCAAGAAGTCATTTTCAAGCTTGCCTATGCCGCACAGGTATCATAGTCATATTCATATTGTCTTCTACTTCGCTCCACCTGATATATATTTTTTCTTCTTTTAGCTCCCATCATCGACTCTGGCAGCTTCATCGACTCCTGCAACCACAACCCATCCAACAGAGGAATCGACACTTCCCGAACCAATAGGGCAACCCTCTTTAGTGGCCACGGTAACAGACACTTATGATAAAGAACCTTTCCCAACAATACTTTTTAACATCTTAATCCTTTTTTTCAGGAAATCATGCATAGCCCTTGGAGTCGATCAAGCAGCGTGACTTTGTCAGACATTCCTTTGGCGCATATGGCATCCGTTGCCTTTGAAGATGTCGATATTGCGTGCTCAGAAAAAACCTCGGAAGTGCCGATTGCGGAGCCGTTAGCCATCATACCATGGGTTGTTCCACAAGTATTTTTGCCCTCAAATTCTATCTTCTTATTTCGATCATTCTTCTTTTCAACTCCTAACCCCTTGTGCTCCCAGGAATTTTGATCCTTGGTCATTAGTGCAGATATCCCTGAATCTTCAAATATCCTGATGTCTCCATCTACTCCTACCCATGATGTCTTGATGCCTTCATAGACTCCGAAAACAACAGTATGAACAATTGCTCTTACGCCGCCTTATTAGTTTGTTATTACTTCCTCTAACATGTTTGCTTCTAGGCTCAAATCTCTCGGCGCACGTCTTCAATTCTCCTTCCCTCGAAGATCAGAGCCACCCTTCTACAAATCCGTCAACGCCTTGATGGGATTCCAATTGAGCAGCTCGTGCTGGATGCAACTCCCAACAGGCAACACTACTTGGAAATCAAAGACATGTTGCCACCTGGCCTCGCCTCGACGCTGCATCCAACAGCCTTCATCGAGTTTCATCAACTTCGAGTTCTTGAAGCAAAAACCCGCATGGAACAAAGGTTGGAGCAAAGAAGCCAAGCGGAAGCGGCTAATAAGAAGGTAGCCAAGGAACAAAGCAAATACATCTCTCTGGTTTCCAAGTTTGCTGATCTTGAGACGAAGCTGGCGGGCTTGAAGAAAGAACGCGAGGAAATCCAAGCCGCATTGGATGCAAAGAATAAAGAAATAGTCGATGTAGAAGCAGCTCTTGCCAGAGTACCTGAAGAAATCGTAGCACAGGAGACTGTCATCACATCGGCCTATGAACAAGCCCTCAACTTGTGGAACATAGCCTCCAGCACTCCTGGGTCGATAGAAGATGATGCCCTTATCTTTGACATCCCGTTTTTTGGCCAACATGAATCCTCTTCCCAACTTTCCATCTTCTGCAAATCCTATTGGGTGCCTGTCAGAGAAATAGTTTTGAATTCAATTAATCTACTACTTCAAGACCTTGAGTAGTAATCTTGACGTAGTCCCCGTCCCAAACCTTGCCAGACAGACACTCCATATCATCTGCATGCCATGGAACTAAATCGGCCGATGTGACATTTATGATTTCATCAGCCAGGATCACCTTTACTTGATCGCCAATCCATTGGGTTAGAGACTAGTGCATTGTCGATGGAATACAGCAGTTTGCATGTATCCAATCACGACCCAATAGAAGGCTATAGGTTCCCTTTCCATCAATAACAAAGAAAGTAACCGGCAAAGTTTTGCTGCCGATTGTGAGCTCCACATTTAAAACTCCCTTGGCTGCTGCAGTATGACCACCATAATCTCTTAGAATCATATTTGTGTCGATCAAGTCATCTCCAGTCTTCCCCAATTCCCTCACAATAGTGATTGGCATGATATTCACTGCAGCACCTCCATCGACCATCATCTTTTTCCATCGGCATCCCATTGACGAACCCCCTAAGGTATAAAGCTTTTAAATGCCGATGCTTAGACTCATTTGGCCTATCAAATACTGTTTATTGTACATCAAATATTAGCTGTGCTGAACTCCCTGCATCAGCAAACACTTCTTCCTCTCAGGCCGTGAACTCCTGTGGCAACATGATTACCATACTTACTGTAGCACTTGGCGCCTGCACTTGTTTTCTCCTTTGGCCTCCAGAGTTTCTTAGGTGGCTGATCATCTTCTTCATTATAATAATATTTGCCAGCCCTTTTTTGTCTGCACCGCATCCTCTGCACCCTACGTTTCTGACTCCTAGAGAAAATGCCAGATGGACACCATTGATCACTTTGTTCTTCCTCCTACATTTCTTCATCGACTTCTTTGTCAAATTTGGCCTCTTCACCTGCCTTCTTTGTTCCCAGTTGATCAAACGCAGAGACCCTGTGATGTCGATCGGCTGAACCTACCATCGACTCTTTAGAGTCGTTTGCACGGTATTGGTACCGATGACCTACTATAGCTTCTCTATACATCTGATTTGCGCATCTACTGCACCCTGGACAGTTGTCGATTGACGGCAATTTCATGTTGCCACCCCAGCAGTATTGAAACAAACGGCATTCCCAATGTGGGTTGAACCGTGATTCCTTTATTTCTCTATCCCTCTTCTTCTGATATCGCTTAATAAAGGCTTCCACATTATCGATTACCAACCATGTTGACATTTGCAGGGAAAAGATGTCCATCAATCTTCATAGTGCCTTTCAATCGCCATTTGAATCTGTCTCCTGAAGACCTTGCAATCATTAGTATTATGAGATAGCGAATTGTGCCACTTGCAATACCACTTCTTCTTCAAATCCTCAGCAGGTGGAATCACATGGTTAGGTGGCAATTGAATATGCTTCTCCTACAACAACATATCAAATATCTTGTCGGCCTTGGTGATATCAAAATCATACTTTTCTTCCGGTTCGTTCTACTTCACCCATGGGCATGACAACACATTCTTGTTTCTAATCCGTTCAGCCATATCGACTTCTTCAGTTTCTTCATCAGATTCAGATTCATAATCATTGTAGTTGACTTGAATCGGCCTTGATCGTGCCCCCCGAGTCAGGTTCTCCTGGATTGACACCTTCTGCACTAACTGGGAGAGGCTCTCGAATTCGGCCGAAGGAAACTTCTCTCTTAGAGGTGTAACTAGGCCATTGAATGCTATTTCTGCCATCTGATTATCAGTCAATTACAGACTGATACACTTGTTGTGCACATCTCTAAATCTCTGCACATAATCATATACAGACTCTCCAGCCTTCTGCCTCACAGTAATCAAATCAGACAACCTCAACTCCCTGGTCTCAGCGAAGAAGTACATGTGAAATTTTTGTTCAAGATCGGCCCAAGTAATAACTGAATTTAGGGGCAACGATACGAACCAAGTGTAAGGACCAAAGGCCTACCGAGAGGGGGGGGGGTGAATCGGTAGCCGACCACAAATCCAAATACTTCAGTTTCACTCCTCTAGAACCTAACAATCGTTGCAACCTAAACAGTTCTAGTAGGTCAAGACCCTATGCATGGTAGTGTTCATGATGCAAAACAAAACGCGGAAGCTAAACACACTAGCCTATGCAAGCCACAAGTCACCCTACTAACTAGAGCACACTATTACGGAATAGTAAAGAGGGGGTCAAGGAATGCTCATGATTTTTTCCCGAGGTCGCGAAAGGATGGAACCTTCCCCTACTCCTCGTTGGACCACTCCCGCCGGAGTCCCGGTCCCTCCCGCCACCAAGTGCAGTTCTCGCCCACGAGCCCGCAATCACTCCCGGAGTGAATACATGGTGCGCATCATTGCTGCCACCAAGGCACAAGCTCGTCTCCCTCGAGAACTTGTCGGACTCCCAGAGCCGGCACGGGCGCTCACTAGCAATGCCCCTTTCATCGAGGGGCTCAAACCGTGTACAAATGTGTGACGGCCTTCACAACCGATCACGATAGGCTCGATCACCGACACCTAACCGGTCTAGATCTCTCCATAGACCAAGAGTAACAACCTAGATCACACCCTCAAGTACACCTTGCCTTAGATGCTTGTTACTCTCACTAGCACTCTTAAGATATCGAATATCCTCTTTTTCTCTTGGACCTTACCAAATGCTCTCAGGTATTCCACTGGCTATGAGAGGTCTCCAAGACCCTAGCAACGAAGTTATATAGGCTTCCAACCTCAAACTAGTCGTTGCTCCACGAAATCATCTTTCTGGGACTGCTGACCGAACTGTCCGGTCACTGCCTGACCGGACCGTCCGGTCACTACAACATCGAGCTCCAACGGTTTTGACCCCTCTGCTGACTCCTGCTGACTGGACCGTCCGGTCTATACAGTTTCCAACTCTGGCAGTTTCCTCACTTCTTCACTATAGTCTCCGGACAAAACCTCTTAGTGACCGTACAGTCCGGTCACCTCTGACCCCTCTGTCCGGTCACTTCGTCCAGAAGCTAAAACTTGTTGTCCTCACTTGACTTCGTTTCCCGGCTTCTCCGAACAGCTCCTTGGCTTCTCCACTGTCATCTAGTGCCTGTGATTTCACCGGGCAACCTTGCACATCACCGACTAGACATGACCTAAGAGAATGACCTAGACTCCCATGATAGTCCGGTTTTTTCTATGGACTCAAAGCCCTAACAACTAGACAAGTGTTCCCAACACTTGCTCCATAGCTTGTCCTTCGCTTTGATCTATCTCCATCAACCCTTGGAATCCATCAAGCTCACCAAGCCTCTCATGCTTGTGGTCATTGTTATTAATCACCAAGGCAACCATCATCCATATGATTTGTAGTAGAGATTAGTGAAGGTTCCTACATAGACAACACTCATGTAGATATTAGCCCACAATTTCATAGTTGTCATCTATCACCAAAACATCCATACCTCGGGGATTCCATCATCAATAGTTATGAAGCTTACAATCTCCCCCTTTTTGATAATTGATGACAACCACTACTTAACATAATCTTGACAAGAAAACAACAGGGCTAAATGAGCTACACTATGATCGAGAGGAACCACAAAGGCATAAAGAGAGAAACGCACAAGGTCCTACTCAATCAATCATCTAGAGCTTTAAAAGGAAAAGAGAGAAAAGCACCCTCTAGATGATAATGCATGCATGTCATGGCAATATATTAAAGGAAAGCATAAAGACGTGCAAATGCAAGACATGAATGATGAGATGCAAAAGGATAGGCATGAGCATGCAAGGAATTAAAGAACAAGCACTCATCATCATGGCAACATACACAGGCAAACAGGATAATTAAAGGAAGACAAGCACTACATCTGAAAATAAACCAAGTGAGATCAAGATGAGTGAAACACAGACGAATGAAAACCATGACTCATCAAGATCCACGAATATCAAATAACTCCTGCAAAATAAGATCCGAATGTATCTAACTCCCAAAACCGATGTACAAGTATGCGTATGCTCCCCCTAGATACATGCTACTCTTGATCACGCAGGATAACATCTAAGCGCTCGTGGTCGAAGGAGGTGGTGCAGCGACGTCCTCTGAGGGCTCTGCTCTGGGCTGGTCCTGTGTTGGATTCTGTTGTGCTCCCTGAGCCTGTGCCACTTGAGCATCCATCTGCTGAAAGAAGTCAAGGTCTACAGGCGACTCAGACCCTCTGTCCTGCTCTGCTAGAGTGACTGTGGTGGTCTCCTGAGCAACTAAAGCCTAAAGAAAAACGAGATCCACCATGTCCTGCTACGAGAAACCTCCTCGGACTAGATCCTCTGGTATCTGAGGTGTAAGCGTGCTGACTGTAGCAGTGGAAAGAGAAGCTGTAGCTGACTCTGGAGCTGGCTGGGAGTTTGTACGGGTGGTGTGTACTATCTCAGAGAATAGGCTCCTGACTGGTAGGTGCTGGGAGGTGGGGGGTCCTGCCATCTGCGAAGTTGAAGAGTGTGACGGTGAGACAAACAACGCAGATACAGAAAAGGCTGACACAGGGGAGAACTGTGCTGAAGAGAGTGTCTGTCCTGCTCCCCCTGTCAATAGAACCCCTGAAAGAGAAAACCCACTAGACTGAGCTGTCATCAAAGCAGTGAAGGGTCCTGGCTGAGTCGGCAGCTGCTGAAACTAAATCGATGCAGCCTTACTGATTCGAACAGATCGAACCTAATCGAGACAGTGTTCAAACATGATAAATAGAGCTAGATTTAAGCTATTTATAGATAAAATCGATATAGAGTGACTCGAATAATAGATCTAAATTATACTCATAAAACCTTCTAAAAACTGCAATAGATCAGACTCAACCAAGACAGTATTACAATCCAAAGTCGATAGAATAAGCATAAAAAAGATCTAGTTACCGGATAACTAGCAATTCTAATGATAACAACTAGAATATCAAATCAATGAGAAAGTACTAGTTGATACTGATAGAATTACTAAAGTCGACTAATCCAAGTCTCTCACCGAGATCGGAGCCGATGCAGCCTGCACGAGACGAAGATTTCGTCGAGTACGAAAGGTTGGCGATGCGCCGAATTGTATTCAATGAAAGTGTTGTTTTTTCCGTAAAGATCCTATTACATATTTATAACCCCATGCAAGGGGTTTTGACCCAATTCGGTCAGGACTCTCAAAACCGACTCGATCTATTTCTTAAACAAATTTTAAACTAAAAATAGAAAAAGATACAATAAATCTATCGAGTCTACTTTATTTCCTTCGGCCGTTGAGCTTTGCTAATCTCCAGTCGATTCTTGCCTTCGCGCCGCTGACCACTAGGATCGGTCAAAATTTGGTATCAACACCACCACGATGCATGCATGAGGTAAATACGCCACCTCCACCTTGGGCAGTGGGAAGACGGTTCAAAACCAATCGAAACCCCTGTGTGTCTCTTTTTATCTCTTTGCAATTTAAGGAGGCAAGCCCTTCCACCTGGGCTTTTCGTTTCCTGCATCCAAGATCCCCCCATAAAAGCCCTATATTCACGGACAAGGAGCAGGACGATCGGGGCAAAACTCGACTAACCATGTTTTGCAGCAACGACTCGGTCGACCTTGCGGGGCCCAACCGGCATCGACCCAGGCGGTGGCGCGACAAATCGCGACCCGAGCGACTCGACTCAGGATCGACAAGCTCAGGTAAGACGGGATAAGGGGCTGAAAACTGCCTCAACGGCCCGATAGTGCCAAGGTTCTATGGCTGGCCCCACGAGTGGGTTCGACAGCCACCAAGAGCGCAAGACAGAGTGAGGGGCACGAGCGATGGGCACACTTAGCAGCCTGTACCCTGACCCTCGAGGGGTCGAGGGCATCGCGGAGTAGCGTTTGAGTCCCGTTCCCGCTCGACCGTTGGTATCTCACCGAAGAGAGGCAGGGTCGCACAACAAATCTCTTTATTGATACGTATCATGCGAGGCCGATTCATACAAAAATCTCTTACAAACAAGCACTACAATGTGTGAGGTACATGAAAGAGAAAAATAAAAATTGACCTCACGGAGCACACTACAATAAGAGTCGGAACCCGCACCTCTGCGGGCGCACATGAGGCGAAGCAGCTATAATGCTTCGTCATCATGGGAAAGACAACCTCATTCGAGAGCGCGGAATCCTTCTGGCCAACGAAGCTAGCAGATTATTTGCGCCCCAGGGACGCAAATACTAGTGATCCTAGGGTCTCCGATCCCCACAGGAACAACAGGGTCGTAGCGACACCTCTTTCTTCCACCACCCTGACCGACGCCGACTGAGGCGCATAGGGGTGCGGCTAAGAAGCCATCTTGGCCGTCCATGAGGAGGCCCCTTACTCTTCACCAAGTGCTGGCAAGCGGCGGAGGTTACAGGATTCGTAATACCTGGCCGACCGATGCCGCTGCGAGCAATGGCAGCTGAGGTGGTCCCTTTACAAAACGCCAAAGTGTTCCACATTTCGTTATAACAATCGTCGATGAGGGACACCTGGCCGTCCCACTCCAAAGCATCCCCCTCATCTTCGATCTCACCTCCCTCACTTGACGAGCACTCGCTTGGAGCAACCATATCACCGCCGGGATTCCCCGCAGGGGGCCTGCCAAATAGCTTCAACTCAAGGGTGTGACCGAACCTAGAAGGAAAAGAGGCTATGGCATAAGCAAGGGTAAGGAAGCACCGTCCTGAGGTGGCCTTAAATAGCCCAACCACACAAGGATTCAGCCTCAGATCCCTCTGACACGCAGTGCACTAGCACCGGGTCCAACAAAAGATGCCCTTACACATCTCGCGCCAATAAGGGACAACGAGTCTGCCGTCTTCGCAGCACCGTGTCTTGCCTTTTTACGCAAACGAGACACTCCTCGTCACGAGGGCACAACGGACAAATCCCCCTCTGCGACACCCTGTGTCGTTTGCTCGGACAAGGAGACGGAGCCTAAGGAACCTGGGTGCGACAGCATTCTCGTGACTATTTCAGATGCATAAAGCCAAAGAACAAGTCCGTACAGACTCCTCCTTTGGCTCAGGGCTACACCTGACGGGTGCGCTCGCGCGCACCCTGACCGAGAGGCAAACTAACTATCTCACACCGTATCAAGCCAAAGCGTGAGTTTTGACGAAACTCGCACTCTGGCTCGGGGGCTACACCCGTCAGGTGCGCTCGTGCGCACCTCCTTTGGAAGTTGAACAAACAACGAGTGACTTCGTACCGTCCGCATGCGTCGGCGTCAAAATCCCCCGAATGACTCGCCGACTCGCTCGGGGGCTCGGGGGCTACTGTCGAGGGCAGACCCCGGGATGCCACGTGGCGCCACCTAGGCACCCATAAAAATCTGAATCAAAGGGTCCACCGGACCATCGCCCAGACATCACCTACGTGGGTCTCGTTAAAAGGATCCCAGCGACAACCAAATCTTAGGATCGGGGGGGAGGGGTCGAAGATCGGTCGCTTTTCGCTCGACCCCCCCCCCCCCCGAGGGGTCGAGGGCCCGCAACGCCTCACCCGAGCCCCCCCCCCCCCCGAAGGGGCTGAGGGTAAACCAGTCTGCCCTACGGGACTCAGACGCAGCCTGCTCTCCTGAGCTGGTGGCTCGGCCGCTCGCCCAAGCTTACCGACTCCGGGGCAAGGACGGTCATTTCACTGATGCCACGGCCATGATGACAGTGTGGGCCCCCCAAAACCACCGGATGAGCTCTACCTCTGTCAACTCCCGTCAGTGGAACCCAAAGTGAGACGGTATGGGCCCATGAACCCCTGATCGACGCGTCGACCCTGACGTAGGGGTCGAGCGAGACGACGGTCAACAACTACCAATCGCCCCGCCTTAAATGTCACGCCCATTATGCACATACTTTATCAGAGGGTCAAATCTCCTAGTATACCTGCTCCCCTCATCATCACAGGCGCCTACTGACGAAGGCAGGCACGACAGGATGCTCTATGACGCTATCGCTCAATGACACCCCTAATAGTAGTGATGCAGGACAACCTGATGGACAGCAAGATTACTCCCTTCCTGGGCAACGTGACAGCGCCCACGATGCACCACCCCACGTATAGCGGAATATGCCAGCTTCAGGAACGAGGGGAGCTCGACCCAACGACGCGAAACGGGGGCACGCCCAAACGCAATGCCCTCCCGCTGACACAAGACCAGGACCATAGGGCCCACAAGGACACAGAACCACGTCATCGACCTGGGGCTTCACCTTCTCCGGCACGCCTCCACCGACTCCTCACGTGTAGAAATCTCCCTCTTTCTCTCTCTCTGTAATGTGGGACCTTTCCTCTTGAAGTATAAAAGGGGAGGCCCGCTCTTTTCTCTAGACCCCTCGACTCATAAAGAAAACATTCACAACACTCTCACACGAGCTCACGAGTAACCTGAGACTTGGAGACCCCTCCTCTCTCACCACCATTGTACTCCCTCATCGGTGATAGTAACATGAGCTGGCCTAAGAACTGGACGTAGGGGACTCTCCCGAACCAGTATAATCCCCGTGTCTCCTTGCATAGTCATCACTGAAATTGAAACGTGCACCCCCTAGAACAAATTCTACTAGCCGGTGATCAAAACACCGATAGTGACCTACTTTATCTTCCACCAGCAAGTCACGACCACCATAACTTGTACCTAAATCATCAACAACCAATCCAACAACTTCGGATGCCACTGGTGCGCTGAAGATGTCACCATGCTTGTTAGGAGATCCAAATAATCTTATGAAGTACTGATCATTTGAACTTTCAGAAAGTCTATCACGGGCTGTCCTAAATAGCTGAACAATAGGATTATGGGCATTGAACATATGTATGAGTGCACTAACAATATCTTCATTAGGCCTAAAGGTACTATTACAGAAAGTCCCAACCTTCAGTCTATTCCTTAGTTCATTCTCAGTATCAAAGATATATAGTTGAGCATACTCAGGACGCCGGCCTTCTTCAGGCAAAAGTGAGCCAATACGGTGATAGAGTTGCCCGCTAATCTTGAAGACATATGGCCCCCGACCATCATTGACAGAATCAATCACATTGACACCCATTGATGTGAGGCAAACATGGAATGGTAATACCTTATATTCTCAAAGAAGTGAGTCGAGATTGACCGATTGGCTCCATTGAGCAGACTGTACAATGGTTCCGGAGGTGGCTTGTATGGAGATAAAATAACCCTTCCTTCTCTGCAGCATTTAGTATATTTTGGTGTTGTCATGTGACGACGTCTGTCAATGTGCTCTTCATCCCAAAATAATGCACTACAATATCGACATACACAGCCTGGTGGACCGAGATTGAGCGGAGAGAAAATAGTACCTATAGCAGGAAAAGGAATATTAGATTTTAGATGCGTATATACTCTATGTGGAAGGCAAAAAAATTATTAAAAAACTGAAGTAAATAATCTGGTAGCAGATGTAATTGTCGATATGTAGTTGACTAACCCTTGTAAACAAATATTGACGACCACATATAACAGTTCCAAGAGATATTCATCATCCAACATCAATTACCATGTATACAGATCCAAGAAAGATTCATCGCCCAATATGAATGACCATATATACAGATCCAAAATATTTGATGATGGAGCATCAACACATAAATCCTCTGCAAAAGTCTTCATTTATCATTATGCCAGCAACAATAAGGAAAAAAACTATTTAGAAGGTAGGTAAGGAGGCATTTGAGAATAACTCATGTTTATGGCCATTTGAGGGAATTGGTACGGTAGAAGGTCATTGCTCATCTTCATCCATAAACATAGAAAGCAATAGGTGTTTAATTTTCATACAAAAGGGAATAAGTAATAAATGGAAACATTCAGTGCAATATTTATCACCTTCTGAGCATAGTGGTTGTTTCAACCGGTGGGATAATCTTCTTGAACCCCCTAATGCAGAGGGTTTACATCTTTTACATAATTGTAGAGAGGACGTCTCTTCACGATTGGGTAGATCTGATTAGCAAGAATATGATATTATAATTGACAGTGCAAATAAAAAAGGACAAAACATAAAAGGTCATTGATGGGGATTTAAATAGCTAATGATTAGATGTCGTACCTACCTTCAATATTTGATGGAATAGGTATCCCAGAAGATGAAGCTGCAGCTTCACCTGCAGGCCATAACATGACCGTTGTAAGTATGTGGTTCGTACATATAGGGAACCTAAATATGTATATATACATCGATCAAATTCACCTCTATCCGAGGATGAAAGAACACTCAACCGGTGCGACAATGTTTCTGAATCCTCTAGCATATATGACCGATGTTTTTTCTGGGGTCGAGCAACAGGTGTACTATTTGGCTGCTGCAAATCTGACCAAGAAGTGGGATGATAGCATCAGTCAGCAGCTATGTCTCAGGTTATAGAAACAAAATAAGCATGAATAGCACGATGAAAGAGTGAAAAAAATGAAGCATTCTAGAGATGGTATCTACCATCAAAACGAACAGACAGCCGCCTGCGCACAGAACGTGCAGAACTAAAGCTGAAATCTATGGGGAAATCTCCATCATAGTTCGACTGAGTCCATCCAGAGAACTATTGTCAGGCGGAGTAGCCTCTGCAAATAAGAAGTCAAGAAGTAATATTAGCATCCAAGGAACAGCGTACTTTTGAACTGAACATTCACCAAGAGGTGTTTCGTTGTACCTGAACATATCGGAAGAGGATGCCTACGTTTATGACGACCATTAGGTGATGTTCTCCTAGAGGGTGGAAGCATATTCCAAATTTGGTGCGAATTAATAGCTGTGAAGAAGGAAAACGGATTTTTCATATCTAAATTTAAATTTGGTTATAATTTTGTCTCTGTATGAAAAAACATATCTATAGCATATAAAGAAAAGAATCAGACTTTTTTACAATTAGCAAATAGGAAAGGCTGAAACAATTTTGACCAAGGGCAAAAGAGAGAGAAGATGGCAATAATGATGTGCTATTTTATTATAACCACCTCCCCAAGAGCAGATATCTATCATTAATTACCATAAATTATATTATGGAAAGAACTAAATAAATAGGATGGTGGCTAGTACATATAAACCATCAGTAATGTGAACCTATTCTCAGAACGTAATCAAATGCCAATGTTTTTGTGATGAATAACTCAAACAGTAACAGGGAGGGAATAAGCATATACATATAGCGGACAAAACAATGTTATTGTTCCTGCTGAAAGGAGAGCAATCGAGAGATATATTTCAAAATCTTGAGAATAGATTGTTTGCACTTCAAATAAGCACTGGTTTCCTGATTATTCTTCAAAACGGGACTGCACGGTAGGCAGGGAAAAAAAATGGGTTTCACAGGGAAATCAACAATAAGCCGTTGAACCCGAAGAAAGCAATGAGCGTAAAATACAGGCAGACCACATCAATAGAACATACCTGCAAGCCTGAGAAGAAGCATTTTCAGATATTGCCAAAGCTGGTTGGTGGTTCCTTGGTTCTGTTCATAAACATCGGCAACACAAAATATCATGGACGTAGTGATCCTTTGCTCGGAGAAGAGTGACCAGCTGCAGGTTGTAGTATGAAAGCATGGCAGAGTCAGTGGCCATGCTGACATGGGATGGTGCAATGCAACAAATTCTGACAATAATACATCTAAAAAAACCTAAGACTAACACAAAGGTATATCAGTATTTTATCTCTGAAAGAAAACAAATTTTAATACCAGAATCCATAACTCTTCGATGGCATCCTCAATTGTATTTCATTTGAAAAAGGTACTGATGTATTTGGGTGAAGGAACAGGTAATTAAAGATGCATGATGGAGAATAATTTTGAACAGGTAATCATGTATTGTCCAAAGGAAACAAACAGTTATCAGGAATCAAGAAGATACTATGGACGGCATGCTGCACAGTAGGTCCGCTTATCCATTCATTCTACTATGTGATGGTAGGCGGAGCCTTGTATGTGACAGCAACATCGTATAAAATATATGAACCATCTCACAAGTCATTTTGATGACGAACATATATTATGGAACTGTATATTATAATGGATAGAGCACTTAAAGTAACCAAAGTCTGGCAGCAAAACATTTGAAGATGGCAATAAAAATAAAATTGAAGAGCTGTAGGCAACCACATGTAAGGACCGGCCAGGACATGTCAAAAATGATTTAAGCAAACAGAATTTTAAAAAATGGTGGAGAATCAGGGAATTTAGCAAAATAGTTTACTGAAAATAGGCAAGAGGAGGCACTGTGTAGGTAAAAACTAATGGAAGCACCTAAAATTAACGCAGAGCAGGGAGTAAAATTGAGAAAGGATTTCTACCTCCACGGGGATTGAGTCACGCACACTGATTCAATGATTAAAAAACCGTTCGTATCACGGAAACCGGAGCCAACCGGTTTGACAAAAACTGCGAAAACCAGAAAAACCGGACGATAAACCGCTTAAATGACAACACGAATTTAAATATAATTTGAAAGGAAGCAGGTCGGTTTTCTTGGTTTATTGTTTGGTTTTTCCGGTTTATTGTTCGGTTTTTCGATTTACCGCTCATTTTTGTTTGTTTTTCATGGGTTTTCTCAGTTTAAAAACAAACTGCTCGTTTTTTTCGGTTTATCGCTCAGTTTCTCCGGTTTACCACTCAGTTTTCTTGGTTTTCGTGATTTTAAAATTTTTTGAATTTTCAAAATTTTAAATTATATTATATCGAAAACCGGTCGTCCGATCAAACCGGACCGGACAAGTTTGGTTGAAAACTGTGAAAACTGAGCGGTTTTCAACGGTTTTTGAATCCATGCACTGATTCGCCTGCCGCACAACACCAATTTCAACTACGATTGAGTCCTACGTCCAGCGGCAGACAGGGACGGAGAAGCAATCCAAGAACAGTGTGGGTATGTTGTAGCGGAACTACAGATTGGGGAAGGGATGGTGGCATGGCGTCACAGATCACATCGGGGACGGACATGGACAGCAAGCCACTGGGAGGGCGACGGATCCGCAAAGGAGAGAAGGCAGCGGATAGAGGCGGATGGACCCGACCTCGGCGACCTGAAGACCGCCGACGATGGTGAACACGGGGCTTAGGAAAGGGGGGTGGAATCAACGCTAGGCAGAGAGCGGGGTGGGCATGTGGCAAAAAGGGTGAGGAGGGGATCCTGAGGAGAGGGACAAACACGGCGGAGAGGATAAGGCACGACACAGGCGGCTGCGATGGATCCACGTCATACGAACGGACAACCAGGAACGGGTACAAATAGTAAAACAGTGATAGCTACAGTATCATAACGGGCAAAACTAAAGATTCTATATGATTAGGACAGAACTGGCAGAAAAACAAAACCAGAAGTAAAAAATAAGAATTGTATAAATATTGAATTAAGGATGTCAGTGGCAACCAAAGATCCATGATTTTCATACAATTTACACACATTTGACATGGTTCATTTGTTTCTATTTATAAATTCTATCATCTTTCAGGCATCTCACTAAATCCAGATGGTTTCTCCTACAATTTCAGGCACCTCGAGCAAGGCTTCAGTGTTCCACCGAACATAAATACAAAACCATTATTATCTTTACATTATTGCAAACCGAATCGAAGTATTATAATCAAACAACCTTCACAAAAAAATAGAGAAAGATCAGAAAGCTACAGTGCTCCAAATTTGCCAAAGCTCGTAAGCTGCAATAACCCAATAACAAAGCTTTGGGACAAAACATGGAGTACAATGGTTGACAACAAAGTCGAACTATAACATGGTAGCGACATGTATAAGAGTTACTTACAAAAAGCAATCAGGATTTCCCATATCAGTTTGTTTATTGTGGGGTCAGTGAGGACACAACACAGATTACGAAGTTCTTCTAATTACCATACCAGTAAAAGCATGTACATACCATATATTCATAAATAAGGAGAATCATTGCGAACCTCATATTTGAGAAATATGCAACCAGATCACCACATCACAACTCTTTATATTTGAAATGATCAAAGCAGTGGACTTATGAGCAGTTGACAAAGCAGGCAAGTCATGTCACAAGCAGTAGCGAAATTTTGAGGAAAAAATATAGTCAATCATTAGGGGAAAATTGAGCAAGACTAATTATCAAACTTCTTTTACCAGTAATTTAAAAAACACATCATAATTATCTACCTAATCAAAACAGTGGTGGAATGTCGGAGAAGAATGTTAAGTACACTGAAATACTGAATGCACCACCACATTATTGTAACATTTGTATGCGCATAGAGAGGAAAATGCATCTGCTCAGATTCCAGTGAGCCCTGTTCCTACATATAGTGCAGAAGCTGTATCTGAATGTATATCAATGAGAAAAAGAACTAAGTTAGCATTTTGCTCATCAGCTAAATACTACAACCTAATTTAATATGCAAACATTACTGCTTATACTTGGGTCGCTTAATACTTCTCTGTCTACAATCAGGTGGTGCTTCCTCATGTTTAACAAGCTCATATGAAATGAATTTGCTATATGCTTCGAATCCTACTTGTACAAATCCAGTATAAATAAAAAATATGACTGCATCAGCTAATCCTTGTTTCATTTCTGATAATGGACAATTCCTCCTATTGAAAGGTTGGGCTCGTTTGCTGGAACATAAGACAAGATCATTTTTTTTTCATTCATAATTTCCCAAGCTGCAATTGTTTTCTCGAGACGACAAGACAACATGCTAAGGATGCAATAATCAATGACAACAGGTGATAATCAGCATATGTTCCCTTTGTTATAAATAGCACTTGTATTCATAATGAGGGCACTAGGTCTAAATATATACATATACAGGTGTGGATAAATATGCACAAAATTCCTTATACAATAGGGAAACTATAAGAATACATATACATCTCACACCCCCCCCCCCTCTCAAACTCAGGGTGGATCAGGAACACTGAGTTTGGAGAGATAAAAGTTATGTCTAGCTCCAGTCTGTGCCTTGGTGAACAAATCATCCAACTGAATCTCTGAAGGCACATACTGAGGAGAAACAATACCATTCTGTATCTATGCTCGTGTATAAAAAGCATCAACACCAACATGCTTACTAAGTTTATGCTTCGCAGGATCAAGAGCCATACTGATAGCACCTATACTGTCAGAAAAAAAAAGAGAAGTCGGCATAGAAACAGAAACACTAAAATCCTCAAGCAACCACTGTAACCAAGTAACCTCTACTATCACAAGAGCCATAGCATGCAACTCAGCCTCTGTACTCGAACGAGAAACTGTTGTCTGCTTTTTAGTTTTCCAAGCAATGAGAGAACCACCAAGAAACACACAAAAGGCAGAAAGAGAGCGACGATCAGTGGAATCACTAACCTAGGTAGCATCATAATATGCCTAGAGCTGGAGCGTAGAAAGAACAAGCGACGAGATATAGTCCCACGAAGATAACGCAGGATTCGAAGCAAGTGAGTATAGTGTAGCTGGGTGGGAGCGGAAACAAACTGACTCAGAATATACACAGCGTGCCAGATATCAAGATGAGTAACACCAAGATAAACAAGACTCCCCATAATATGACGATAACGAGTAGGATCAGTGAGAAGCTCATCATCAGTGGCACGAAGGTGAACAATAAACTCCATAGGAGTCTCAACAGTGCGATGATCAGTGAAAGAAGCACGATCAAGAAGGTCACTAATGTACTTTTCTTGAGACAAATAAAACCCCTCAGATGTAAAGGAAATCTTAATGCCAAGAAAGTAACGAAGAGGACCAAGATCAGACATCAAAAACTGCTCACTGAGACGCGCCTTCACAAAAGCTATATATTCAGAATCATCTCCAGTAATGATCATATCATCAACATAAAGAAGGAGAATGATTACTGATAGAAAAACCAGCAGCAGTGACCACAGAAGCAAAGTGCTGAAACCAAGCACGAGGAGCTTGCTTTAGTCCATAAAGTGAGCGACGAAGACGACAAGTCATACCCTCAGGAACAAAATACCCAGGTGGTGGACGCATATACACCTCCTCACGTAACTCACCATTAAGAAAGGCATTTTTGACATCAAGCTGAGAGATGGACCACTCACGAACAGAGGCCACAGTAAGAAGAGTGCGGGCTGTAGTCTGGTAACTGGTGAAAAAGACGCTCATAAGGAATCCCTCCATGAAGTGCTAACGAAGGCTGAATATTAACCAAATAGTTGGCAGTAGAGACAGTCTCAGCCCAAAAATAAGGTGGGACACAAGAAGCAAGCATAAGAGCACGAGCAGTCTCAAGAAGATGACGATGCTTGCGCTCGGCGACTCCATTCTAGGCATGAGCACCAAGACAGGAAAACTGAGCAAGAATATCATGCTCAGAAAGAACCTGGCGAAGAGCTCTAGAAAGGTACTCTCCTACAGAGTCAGCACAAAAAACACGAATGGACGTGTCAAAATGAGTGCGAATTATAGCAGTAAAAGTCTTATAGATGGATAAAGCCTCACTATGATGTTTCATAAAATAAATCCATGTGTGGCAAGAAAAATCATCTATAAAAAAGTATATAATATCTATGCCCCCTGTAGAAATAAAGGAAGCTGGACCCCATACATCTGAATGAACAAGATCAAATGGACGTTGAGACACAGACTCACTCGAATGGTAGGGAAGTTGTATCTGCTTGCCTAATCGATATCCCTGATACTAATCTAAAGACTCATGACCTGAAACAAACTCTAAAAGACCACGACGAATCATAGTGGACAAATGAGAGCCACAAATATGACCCAGACGATGATGCCACTGAGCAAAAGACGAGGTCAACGATGCAGCAAAACTGGAGCCAACCAGACAGGCGGACGCAATGGAAGGAAGATGAAGCCAATCCAGCTCCCAAAGACGTTATGAATCACGGCGCCGGGGGCCAGAACCAACTACCTGACCCGTGCAATGATCCTGAACATAGCAAAAATCAGGGTCAAGAATCACACGACAGTCATGATCAGTAAGTTGACCGGCTGACATAAGCTGCATGGTTAGATTAGGTACACAAGAAACATTAGGAACAGAAAAAAGAATCGGATAAAAGAGTGCCTTGTCCTACAACAGGAAGAGCAGATCCATCGGCTGTATGAACAAAACCAGAACGAGATGGAGAAACCATGGAAGAGAGACAAGTGCGATATGGAGTCATATAAAAAGAAGCACCAGAGTCAAGAATCCCTGGATAGGTACCTGGAGTAGAAGAGGAATGAGAGCCCTCAGTGGAAGGCTAAGAAGCAGCAGCAGAACCTGTGAGTGCAGAAAACTGAGTCACAAAACTAGCTGCCCTGGTGTGCAGAGGGCGCAAGGTGACATAGTAACATGAGGATATCCTATGTGTCTAAACTAGCAAAACCCCTCTGAGAGCCTCCAGCACTAACACTACCAGTGCTCTGTGAAGTATCCTGTGAAGAACGAGGAATCTGAGCCTTCTTCTCCCTCTTCTTCCTGTAATAAGACTCCGCATGTCCCTCCTTACCACAATAGTCACACTAAAAAGTACTATAGCCACCTCGACTCCTAGAAGAAGGCATCATAGAAGAAGGCACCATAGGAGGAGGAGCTGAAGAAGGGAGAGCAGATGAAGAACGAGCAGCCAATACTGAACGAGATGGTAGCAGACCGGCCTCACGAAGACGAATCTCCTCATTACGAATATCAGCAAGAGCATCCATCAAAGAGACACAAGGGTGACGAGCAAGCAGCTGAGCACGGCATGACTCATACTCATCACGAAGGCGAGTCAAGAAGTCATAAGTGCGACGAAGCTCCAGTGCCTTCTTCTGACTCAGGCAGGACTCACACGTGCTAGGAGACAACTGAGGACCAAGATTATCAAGCTGACGCCAAATCGCAGATATCTGATCATAGAACTCATCAACTGTGAAGTCACCCTGTCGAAGAAGCTGCTTTTGATGAATGGCAGCAAGAAAGGTAGACTATCCAGAGGGCTCATATCTCTCACGAAGAAAAGCCCACATCTGATGTGTATACTCAAACTCAACAATATCTGCAGAGAACTGATCCTCCATGCTAGCAACAAGAATAGCAGCAGCTCGAGCATCCGCATCAACCCATGTCCTGTATGCAGCGTACTGAGACTCATAAGATGTCATATGATCCTTATAATCACCATGTAGCTTCTCCACTGCAGCATCAAAATCAGCAAGCGTCTTATTATACACCGCCTTCTCAGCATCAGTGGTCGTCGATGAAAGAATAGGTGCAACTAGAAGCACATGCGATGTAGCAGCCATAGGACGAGGCGAACAGGAAAGCTCGCCGGTAAGAAACTCCTAAAGACACAAACCACGCATATGAATCCGAAGACGAGTAACCCAGTTCTTATAGTTGGTGCCACTGAAAAGCACCGGACAACAAAGAATAGCAACACCACTAGACAATGGAGGAGCCATGTCAGCGGCGAGAGCGCAAAAAGAGCAGTGGTAGGCGACGGCAAGAGCGCAAAGAAAAGCGGCGCAAGCTGCAATTTTTTTTTATAGAGTACCCTACTGGAAAAGTTACTGGTAGGCGAGAAGAATAGTCGCAGAAAAAACCAGCCGAACCAAAACA
Source organism: Eleusine indica (assembly GCA_030378355.1). Taxonomy (NCBI): domain Eukaryota; kingdom Viridiplantae; phylum Streptophyta; class Magnoliopsida; order Poales; family Poaceae; genus Eleusine; species Eleusine indica. The sequence goes on along the minus strand of CM059499.1, from coordinate 3,619,964 downwards.
GTAGTACTCTTCTTTTCTTTTCTTTTCTTTTCTTTTTTTTCTTTTTTTTCTTTTTTTTTTCTTATCTCTTGTCTACCACCAATTGGGGGTCAACAGCAAAGACACAAAAGAACCGAGCAAGCAGAGAGTAGATGAAGACAAAGATTCCCAACAACACCCATGCAACAGGACAGCCTTCACGGTGAGAAACAAATCTGCTCTCACCCACGCGCTCCAGTCCAGCAACGTGTGACCCGAGGAGGAATCCAACAATGCAGCCTGGAGACAAACCACAACAGCAAACCAAACACAAGCCGACGATTCCAGAACAGCAGCGGCAGCAGATCAATGATGAGATCCAACAAAAAGCCAGCAGCAAGAGAGAGGAATCGATGGCAAGGTGAGCTGAGAGAAAATTAGAGAAAGAAATCGGCGGTGGCGGAGGCGGGATGGGTACGTGCAAGTGCAACGCATGGGGAAAAAATCTAGGATTTGGCTCTATATCATATTATAAATAGCACTTCTATTCATAATGAGGATATTAGGCCTAAATATATATATATATACAGGTGTGGATAAATATGCATAAAACCTCTTATATAATGGGGAAACATAAGAATACATATAGATCTAACACCCTTAACAGTAGTAAAAGCATATCACATGTAATCCTACTATGTTTATGAACAAGAACAGAATAGTTCAAATTCCATTGTTAACAAAATCTGTGAAACTCGAGTATTCAGCATCTAGGGCATAAACTTTCTAACGACATTACAGCTTCCTATGTATATATATGCTGGGGATAAGGAAGAACTCAAAAGTAGTAATGCTATTGGGATATCATGTAAAACTGTTCGTTAGTTTCATTGCATATATTCATGTACTCGTTAATTGACATGGAGTCAGCTAAAGAGCACCACCATGAGACTTGCTTGGCAAGGTGTATTCAAAGTTAAGAAGAAAAATGAATCCTCTCTCCTTTGGTTGATCTATGCTCATGTTGTGGTCTTGCTTGGATTAAGTACTTCATGCTTCATTTACTTGGACCAAACAGCGAGCATTCCGGAATCTAAACAGAACTGAAACAAATTGGAAAGAAATATGGAAGTGTATATAAGCAGAAAACTTTGAAGCGAGGCAATTGAGTTTAATGGCACATAATTCAATAGCTCTTAGAAGTTTAACTAAACAGTAGATTGAAAAATGGAGCAAGTTTTTCTTATATATTGGATTCTTAGGACAACTTTGCTCCACTACAACTACAAGAATATTCAGGCCTTAAAACTCTAAGCACCGACCTTCCTTTAGTCAGTACTATTTTCACTACAATCCGAGAGGTCAATATTAACCAAGGAGTTTGACTGATGATTTAATTACCATGTTAGTTTATTTTCTACTATTTCAAATCTTCTAGAAATATTACACATATAAGTGATACAAATAATCGTACATAGGCACAAACTCATATACTGCAGTCTTGCTCTAAATGAGACAGATGTACACAGACCAATAAAAAGAAACAAAGAAGCTCACCTTAGGCAAACAGAAACACGCAACAATGTTTACAGCTGTACTTGACTTCTCGATTGTCATATTTCTAGCACAGGTTCAGTGCCACCATTGGCCTCGCCTAAGCATCACCATTATCTGTCTGCAACCACCTGATGGCATATAATAGTCAGCAACCTCATACCAATCTCAAGGTTTAAAAAAAGTGGCAGCCAAGCATAAGCTCTACTTAGATGAGGAAGAGTAAAAGTAAATAAAATGGTAGGAATTCAAATACATGCAATTTTTTAACTTTGTTACTGCAAAAATGAGTCGTGATATATGTAAGCCATTAATACTTGAGGAAATTTGACATAATTAATTTAATCATATAAAGTAGATCAAAAAGAAATAACTGATCTCAAGCACTTTCACATAAAAAGGACACTAACAAGGACATAGCTTCGAACGACTTGGTGTGCATCTTCACACTTTCGAACGACTTGGTGTGCATCTTTAACCGCCGCGGACTAATAAAACCCTTGTCGGAAAGCCTTGCCGACCAAAGTTTTAAAAGCCGCATGATTGCCATATGCTCCTGCGTGGATCTCCGCCATCAACTCTTTGCCTTCGGGAATAGAGATACGGCGCATCAAAATATTCGACCCTCCTCTTCGATAAAGGAGGTCATCCACCATCAAATATCCTCAACACTTGGCATTCAACCTTTGTTACTCCTTAGAGTCCGTAGGCAGCATACCCTTTAGTTAAATATTGGACAATCGGATCGCACCAATCGGCCCCCATATCTATATCTGTGGTTGGCTCGACAACATCGGTCGTTAGCACGTCTGACCGAGGAGAAATAGCAGGAACATCCAGGGTGTGAAGGAAAACACCGGGCGGAACCATTGATAGAGACGATCCCATCTTTGCTAATTCATCAGTAGCTTGATTATTATTCCGAAGAACATGCGTGAACTTGAGTCCATCGAACTTGTTCTCCAGTTTCCTTACTTCTTAGCAGTAAGTAACCATATTGTCATCTACACAATTCCAATCCTTAGCGACCTGGTTAATGACCAGAGCCGAGTCACCAAAGATGTCGAGGCGCTTAATGCCGAGCGATATGGCGATACGCAAACCATGCATTCATACTCCGCAGCTTTATTGGACGCGTGAATGTTGATTTGAAGGACATATCGAAGTTTCTCCCCTTGGGGTGAAATAAGTATGATTCTTTCTCCTGCACCCGGTAGCTGGAGTGACCCATCAAAGTACATCTTCCAATACTCAATGTCCTGTGGTGCAGGTGTTATCTGAATCTTTATCCATTTAGAAATGAAGTTAGCCAACGCCTATCTTTTGATCGCCGAGCGAGGTATGAACGTAATGGTATATTGACCAAGTTTGACCGCCCATTTAGCAATCTTACCGACCGCCTCGCGGTTATGGAGAACTTCTCTGAGCGCAAAAGTAGTATGAACTTCAATCGAATGAGCTTGAAAATAATGCTTCAGCTTACTCGAGGTGATCAAGAGCGCATATAGCAGCTTCAAGATCTGGTGATATTGGGTTTTGGAGGCATTAAGTACCTCACTAACAAAATACATCGGGTGTTGAACTTTTTGTACATAACCCTCTTCCTCTCAGTCGACCGTTAGAACGGTACTCACAACTTGAGTTGTGGCCAAAACATAGAGTTGAAGCTTCTCTTGTGGCTTTGGAGGCACTAAGACTGGAATGTTGGTGAGATGAACCTTCAACTCATCTAGAGCCGACTACGCATCTTCTATCCAGATGAAGTTATCTTGCTTCTTGAGCAGCTTGAAAAATGGTAGACCCCTGACTCCCAGTCAGGAGATAAAGTGACTCAAAGATGCCATTCATCCGGTCAGCTTCTGAACATCCCTTTGAGAATTAGGTGGTCCCATATCGAGGATTGCCTTAATTTTATCCGGGGTAGCCTCTATACCTCGTTTTGAAACGATGTAACAGAGTAGCTTTCTCGAATAGACCCCAAAAATGCACATCTTGGGATTTAATTTCATCGAGTATCGCCTCAAGTTCAAATGTCTCTGCCAGGTCAGAGAGGTGTTCTTCAACGTTCTGAGTCTTGACCACGATGTCATCAACATATGCTTCTACATTCTGACCGATCTGAGCTTCGAGGTAGCGTTGAATACCACGTTGGTAAGTCACGCCTGAGTTCTTCAGTTCGAAACGGCATGGTGATATAATAGTAGGCACCGAAGGGAGTTATAAAGGAAGTCTTCATTTGATCCTCGACTTTTAGTGGGATCTGGTGATAGTCTGAATAGGCATCCAGAAAGCTTAAAAGCTCACACCCGGCTTTTGAGTCTACGATTTGATCAATTCATGGTAGAGCGAAAGGGTTCTTTGGACAGACCTTGTTCAAGTCGGTATAATCAACGCACATACGTCACTCTTTATTCTTCTCGGATACAAGGACTGGATTAGCCAACCAATTTGGATGGTACACTTCCTTAATAAAATTAGCAGCTAAAAGCCTAGCTATATCCTTCTTTATGGCATCCTTGCGGTCTTGAGCGAAGCGTCAGAGTCGTTGCTTGACGGGTGTAGCCCTAGGAGGCACCCTTAACTCGTGCTCAATCTTTTCCCTAGGAACTCTCAGCATGTTAGAGGGCTTCCATGCAAAGATGTCCCTAATTTTCTGGAGGAAAAGAGTGAGAGCGAGTTCCCATTTCTCTCCAAGATTTGCTCTTGCATAAGTGACCTTGGGATCTTCAAGGTTGAGCAGAATTTTTTTAGTCGACACGTCATCCGTCTGGATCTTCTCCTTGTTGTGCTTCTTTGTGGGGATCTCCGCATCAGCCTTCACCTCATTGCCGACTGCATTCTGGATCTCCAGTCGGTTAGACAGCATCAACTGCCGGTCGGCTAACTCACAACTCTGCACATCGCAATCAAAAGAGATCCAAAGATCAGAGTGGAGGGAGATGATTCCTTTAGGGCCTGGCATCTTCAAGGTAAGGTACGGATAGTACGGGACCGCCATGAATTTCGCCATCGCCGGTCTACCAATGATACCATGGTATGTAGACTTGAAGTCAGCAACTTGGAAGATAACACGCTCTGTCCTGAAGTTCTCTAGGGTACCGAACATAACAGGTAGAGTGATCTGCCCTATCGGCACTAAGGTCTTGCCCGGCACAATCCCGTGGAAGGGAGAGGTACTAGGTTTAAGGTCATCGACCGTCAAACCTAGATCTCTGAGGGTCTTGGTGAAGATCAAGTCAAGGCTTCCTCTATCAATGAGTACTTTGTTGAACTTGACCTCCTTCATAGTCGCCGTGAGTACAAGTGGATAGCGGCCTGGTTTTGGCAGGTGCTTGGGGTGATCCTGTCGAGATTTATTCTCGGCACTAGACATAGGATAGGTTACCTATGAGGATTTATATGTAGAACAGGGATACGTATGTGTTCTGGCCTCCCGGAGGATAATAACCCTACGTCCAGTGTTCTGTGGTATTTGTATTGATATGTCTAGATTATAGATCTAAATGAGGGTCGACCTAGACGATGATGTCTAGTTCTATGTTATGCGTGATCCGTTGCTTGCCCCTTAAGGGAGTCCCTGCCCCGCCTTATATATCCGGGGGGATAGGGTTACATGGTGGAATCCTAGTTGGTCTACTATACATATCTAAGTAGGAGTCTATCTCTACTTTCCTTCTATATGAGGCACCCCGGGTACATGTCATCGACAAAAGCCCCCGAGAGTTTTGCAAACTTGGTGATAATCTTTAGTAGCTTCCCGACTGTTTTATGCCTTATAGAATGTTTTAGTTTTATATCAGTGAGCTTGTAAGGGTCTCAAAGATCCAAAAATGTCTTCAAGAAATCAACTGGTGCGCCGAATAGGTGCACCTAATTAAGTGTAGCCTCCGACTCTTGTATCATTTGGAAATTACAAATAATGCAAGAATCCAAAACAAGAATAGTCGTGTTGGCTCTCTTTAAGGAAAAATTGCTCAAATCATCAAATCCGAGTGATAAATAACTCAGTAGAATGACATCAATCATTACCGAGTGATAGATGACTTAGACGAGTGACTTCAATCACCACTGAATGGTGGATGACTCAAACCAATGACTTCAATCATTGCCGAGTGCTATATGATATACTCGGGCGACATCAATTACAGTCGAATGATATTAAGTTCAAATGGGTCACATCAATCACAGTCGAGTGAACATGGCCTCATGACATCAATCATAACCAAATGACAAACTTTGGTCGAGTGGCCTATGAGTGATTATGAATCAAACGGGTGACTTCAATCACAGCCGAGTGAACGAGGCTTTATGACATCAATCATAGCCAAGTACTAAGTTACCATGATTTCAATCATGATTAAGTAACCTTTCCTTAGAATGTTAATCACTCATATCTTTGAGCTTTATTTTCACCATTCTACACTGATTCCAATCAGCTGAGTGAAGCTCGTTATTTTGCATATATGGCCATCAAGTCATAGCGGCATGATCATCAAATCATGCTTTAAATGATTATGGCATCAACCATTTTTTATAAAGCACTTCTCTTCAAAGAAGCACATATTGATCGAGTTACCATCAAGCCACTGTATATGATCATCAAATCATATATTTTTATATATTATGGCATCAACCATAAATTTGACAGAAAAACGCTTCTTTTCAAAAAAGCCCCCGAGACCATCGCCGTTATGAGTGGCAGTCGCGCTCAACTCAAAATATCATGTCCGAGTGGCAGCGACGCTCAACTCAAGACGATAAGGTCAAGTGAAGAAGGCAGTCGAGGTTGTTGTAGCCGCCGATCGCTGACGAAGTGATGACCAAATGAAGCCGATGGTCTAATATGTGGCCGACCGATGGTGGCGGTCAGATGTGATATGGCAGACCGATGGTAGTAATCGAAGCTGGTATAGCCAACCGATGAAGATAGTCGGAATAGCATGATCGACCGATGAAGGTGGTCGGAGCTGTAAGCCAATTGATGAAGGCGAGGAAATCACTCTGTGTCGAGTGGTGTATCCGCCTATTTATCATAAATGTTCCTGACAATAAAGGAAATTAGAATAATTAGTTATAATTAATATTGTTTCCTTGGAAACTTATTTTTATAAGCCAAACAAACAAGTCGACTGAAAAGTCAAATTTGTATCCATTTTTCTCCTTTTAGTAGACCGACTAGCGCATAGCAGCGTATTCGCGTGTTAGCAACCAGAATGATCCACCGTAAAATACTTAGAACAAAATATAAAGAACTTGGAGCTCGGTCTATCGCAATAATATCGATCATAATTATTCTTGCATAGCAATCAGAACCAGTCGACACATGACCTCTCGAAACTTTGGCTCTGGGTTTAGTGTAGTGGCAGTCTATCACGTAGCAAAGAAGTTTTATGCCTTAGTTGCTTGTCCACGTAAGACCAAAAATAAGACCAAATCGCAAATAAAATGCAATATATCGGTCGAGATTGAAGTCAAAAGAGGTGAAACTAGAACAGACGACATTGGTCATATGGTGTCAGGGCTGAAACACTATTGAAGGGTCACCGACCGATATAGGTGGTGTCAGAGCCGAGACACTACTAAGAGGTCACCGACCGACATATGTACTGCTAGATTCATAAGAAAGTAGGAGAACACGTGAATAGAATTAAAGAACTGAGGCAATATAAAGACAAATAAAGCCACAAATAAGAGCACTGATTAAAAAACCCAACTTTACTCATCAAAAAACCTATGACCTTCTGCTTAGAAACAGAGATAAGCGGTCGTGGGAAAAAAAAGAATGAAGGACATGAGCCCTAAACCTCAAAAATAAATAAAGAATGTATAAAAATACTTAGCTTTGCAATTCTATGAATTGAAGCGAAGCTCCCGAGCGTGTGACATGATCGTCGACTCAGGTAGTTGTACCGCCATGTCGTCTTGATGAGCGAGTGAAGCCGTCAAGTTGCCGCGTATGCGACGATGTTGTCACATGGTTGAGTAATCAAAGCATCAAGTCATCAAAGGTGTCATCGTTGTGCTAGATCATTGAGGCATGAAGTTGTTGTAGTGTTGCCGAGTCATCAGCAGGTGTAGCCTCCGAGCGTGCCGATATGGTAGACAAGGGATCGAACATCAAAGTCGAGCCATCATGTCGCCGAAACATTGAATCTTAGAGTGGTTCACCGAGACGCCGAATTGTCAAAGGTGTCGCCGAGTGGCCGAAAACACCAAAGCGTCAAGTCGTCAAAGGCAGCGCCATGCGGCGATATTGCCAAGTGGCTGAGTCATGACGATGTTGTCGAATGGCGAACTCGCCAAGTCATGATGATGTTGTCGAGTAGTGAAGTCGTCGGGTCATCGTCGACTAGCCCCTGGGCATGTCCATGTGGCCGCTGAGCGGTCGAGCCGTCGAGTCGTGTTGATGTCGCCGAGTCGTCGGTAGGCGTGGTGTCGCGGCAATGTTGTCTGAGTGACCGAAACATCGAGTTGTCAGAAGCATCGGGGTAGTGGACGATGTCGCCGTGTCATGGTGCCGTTGTCGAACAGTCGAGCGCCGAGCAGCCATATTGTCTCATCATTGAGCCGAGTTACCAAATCATCATCGAAGTCGCCGAGTTATCGAGCCATCGGTCTGAAACGATGACTAGATTATTGTGATGTCGGTAATCATCATGACCTTTGGCCTCATCCAAGCGCGAAGGATGGTCGACACAGCACTCGGTCAGAGTCATCGTCTGACTTGTATTCGGCTCAAGGTTATTGATGCATCTGAATAAGAGTCTGTGTCCTCTTCTAAACGTGCAGCATTAGCTCACGGATATGCCTCAGTAAATCGATGTGTGTATATGCAGAAGCAATCACATGCATGGTTAGTATTGCACATCACATTGATTAGCATGTATAATATATAGAATAAAAAATTATGAAAAGAATAAATAAAGGAAGAACCCTTCCCTATTATGTAATGAGTACGACATGGACTTGTAGACCGACACGTTTTGGATTAACTGTCCGAAGTCCAAGTCAGACTCGGTTGTGGCGTTCAGGCACGATCGGGTGGTGTCCAGCTCTTCGGACAGATCCTCCAACACGCTGAGCCAGGCGTCGCCTACACGCCAAGTTGAACTTGGTTGTTGCTTCCGTGGAGCTCTTTCAAGTTCACAAGTCTCCATACTTGTGGTCATTGTAATCCATTACCAAGGCAACCATCATTCATATGATTTATAGTAGAGTTAAAGATGATTTCTGCATAAACAACACTCATGTAGATATTAGCCCACAATTTCATAGTTGTCTTCTATCACCAAAATATTCATATCTTAGGAATCCGATCATCAATGGTCATGAAGCTTACAATACGCCTCATCAATCATCAAGCTGTCGAGTAACGTTTTTGCCCCGGTGATGTTATTCTGTGGGATGTCATAGACCTTGATGTCGTCCATCTCGATCTCTAGCCCCTTGAGATCCAATTGCCATGCGAGACGAGATTCGCGCGATCCTATCGGTCGGCGATGATGATCGCCTGATGTGGCCTCTTCCTCATGGTTTTCTTCTCCATCGTTTTCCGATGGATTTTTCACGAGACCAACCATATTTATGATCAATGGATACGGGCAAGAAATTCCATCTGATTCCTCATCAAAGAAGCGGACCGACTTTGCGTCATACCTGGTAGGTAGGTTAGTCCCGCCGAATTCGAGTGGTACTAGGGATGGGATCAAATCTGATGTTCCCGATGATCGCGCTATAGAATTAGTTGCGGGCAAGTCAGATCGATGTTTCTCCAGGCCTAATGTTCCGTCGGCATCCACGGCATAGTCGAGTGATCCAAAGGAGATCTTGAAGTCCGACGAGGACTGTATGTTGGGAATCTCTGCCATCGAAGTCAACGGTGAATCCCGACATGCCTTGTCCCCTTCCTGGTGCGCCAACTGTCGAGACTTGATCTCGGCAATGTATTTATAGGGCTACGTCGGGATTAAGAACTCGATGGTTAAGACACAAAATATCGAGTTATACAGGTTCGGGCCCTCTCGATGAAAGTAAAAATCCTACTTCCTGTGTTATGTGGTTTGTATTGCGATATGAATTGGTGCCCTCGATGAGGAGGTCCCTGTCGGCTTATATATCCGGTTGGCAGGGGGTACATGAAGAGTTCTACTCGTAGTCTACAAGGATTTACATAGAAAGTCTATCTCTAATTGCCTTGCGCTTCAAGCCGACTCGGTCAGTTCCCTTATTGGTGGGCCACCTGGTCGATTACCAACTTAAGCATAGCTATGGATACCGGTAAGGTAAGTATTCCACAATATCTTTTCCTAGAACCAGTAAGTATGCATCGACTTTGTCATATAGGTATTTTTTTTCCTAGTTAGGATTTGGTTTTGAGTTACAGGTAATACCATATGGTGTGCAAATTTAATCATACTTTGATTTTAATAGACAAACTATTAGGAAAATAGAACCTGTGATTCAATTGCTTGAAGAAAAGAACCATGAAAAATATTAGAAGTATTGCTCGGAGAATATGAAGGTTACCTTGCATCCTTTTCTTTTGACACAAAAATATCAAGGGCACCAGGACAGATACCTGTAGCAAAAATCTCACTCTAATAGTAACAATAGCTCAAGATGACAGTACATCGGAAACTCTGTTCAGTAAGGGAAAAATGAACTTGATAGGGGTCAATATAATGTTTCCAGTTAGTTACTTATCCACGCACTATTCATGAACATTCTATTCTTTTATCAGTATGCACAATTATCCACTGTTGCATAGTGGGAATAGGTCAGCATAACAAATTTCAGTTTGCTGCAAGTATAATCCATCGTCTAAAACTCTCTCTCTCCAGACACCTCAAAGGAAGTGCTTAACTTGCAACCAACCCTCCCTAGACACGACAACTGCTTTTTCTATAACCCAAATAGGCCTCTGCATAACCAAAAAGAAACTTGTTCACTAAAATATCAAGATACAAATAAATAAAAAAGCTTTATGCACGTGGGGAAAGACCAGATTGAAGGCTGAGCAGAGATTGATATAATATAGTGTGCAACTCATTTTTGACAAGAAACATTGGTGCAGATCTGTAATAGCAGCACTCAAACACAAGCATAAACTCCATTGTTACACACAAACAAATAAATAAGGTCAGAACTACCAATTTTTATAACAAATTAGCACATAAATAAAACTGGTATATGACCAAATATTTGCACCGTTCCAAATCCAAGACCAATCCATTTGTTGCAACAAAAAATGAATTTCATATCTATACCTTGATTCAAGGGGAGAGAATGGATCTAAACACCAAAATCCCCTTCCTGCCATGAATCAAGAAAACAAAAAAAATGAGTTAGCAGGGGAAAATGAAGGGATTAAAGAAGGAGGGCAAGGGCCGTGGTACCTGTGTATGCTCGCCACCACCTCCCCCCGGAGGAGGCAACCCCAATGGGGAGAGAGGTCGCCGCCGCGCTGGCCGCTGCCTCCGCATCCTGGCTCAGATCCGCCGGGGGGGGGGGGGGGGGCACGGAGCCCAAGCCCCTGTCCTGAGAGAGAGAGAGGTGCGTGAGGGAGAGAGAGGAAGAATGGGCTGCTTGAGGGAGAGGAGAGAGGAAGAGAGAGAGAGAGGAGAGGTGTTGCGTGAGGGAGAGAGGGAGAGGAGAGAAAGAGGCACGCGGGGAGACAGCTGCCGTACTAAAAAAAAAAATTCATCCGGTCGTATTTTTACCTCAAGGACGTACTCGCCAGCGATTTGTATCTAACGGTGAAAAAATATTGACTGGCGTGGCATGTGTGTATGCGCTGGGGTGAGCTGCCATTTATAGAGGAAAATAGGTAGCGGTTAGTGAGTTGTACAAGTTCAGAGAAGATCTTGACATCAGAATATTCAGAAAAGATTTTGGCATTTGACTATTAAAAATTCAGAGTAGTGTGCAGCCTCCACTTCCTCACAACCCAATCAGAGATTGCAAGTAGAAGTGTATACCATCCGCCATCTGAGTTTGATAGCAGTCTTAGTAGAAAAATAAACAGGGTCACAGAGCAGTTCATCGGTGTAAATGCAAAACAATTTGACAAGGCAAATTTAGAGTTTTCAGTCAAACAACTAGCACCATAGCAATCAAGTATTTAGTTACAAATGCATAAAAAAAAGTGGACAATAGCATCTTCATAGTTTGAGATTTGATCACTGCAAATTTATTTGCGCAAGCACCTGTTGTGTGTTTATTCAGTAAAGCACTAGAAACTCGGTAATTTAGAACCATAGCATGCTGCTTCAGTTCAGTTAAGAAGAGTCGCTGCTTGGCTTACAAAAGAATGATACCAGCCTGCAGTGTTTGCCAAGTCTATCTCATATGCCTGAAATGCAACTAGAAATAGCATGTCCTCAACGTGTGAAGTTCTCTGCGATAATAATACTGGACGAGATTGGCAAAGGTTGTTGTCAGAGCTATTACAACCAACAAGCTCAGCTCATCATGCATCTAAATATCCTTGACCGATGAGGCAAAGATAGCTTTCATTTCGCCATTCCATTTTTGTGACCGATGAGGCCGAAAACTCACCTTTATCCTGACCGACGAGGCGGGACACTTGGTGTTTGTGATTAACGAAGCCAAACACCAACATCGAGCATTATTCTACAGAGCTAGCTTGTGTGTCAAAGTTAAGACAGTTTATACTTATGCCATTCATGTTAAGAGTTTATCAAGTGGAGACCAATAATCTGAGACGACGACCAATTGATGCAGCTTAATCGGAGGTGTTCCACAACTTGAATTTGTGGATGTAATTAACTAAAGTTCTCATGAGGCTCTAGGAATCAAGAACTACGCAATCGTCTGAATTCTAAAGCGCCATACAGAGATACATCTAAATAGGAGACTAGGCACCAAGTCAGATCCGAGATCATGGTTTGTAGCTCGTGACTTGTTGTAAATTGTAACACTCTTCGATATAGTGATGATTGCCTTCGGGCTTCCGTGGTTTTTTACCTGCAAGGATTTTTCACGTAAATCCGATGTCTCATGTGTCTATTTTCTCTGTATGTTTATGCTAATTAAAGTTGTATACAAATTGTATACTGGCACGCTCATAACTATAATATACCAACGCAAAGAAATATCGCGTAAAACAAGGCCCACGAGCCCGATGACAAGAGCACCCCCAAGTCCTCGACACGGCGCCAGAGGGGAGCTCGTCCTCGATGTTGCGTGGCGGAGGGGAGCCTAGAGGGGGCCTCGTGCACCGCCGTACCGGCCAGATCTGAAGGAGGAGGGGTTGTCGACGGCGGAGGGGGGGCTCACGCAACACCGGCGTCCGACCTCCCCTCTTCCCTCGACCTCCCGACAGCGGGAAGAAGAAGGACGAGATCACGCCGCGGCGAGGGGGCGGTCAGGCAGCATTAGGGCGAGCGCGGTGGGGGCGGGCGGGCGGTGTTGAGGCCGACGAGGGCGGGCGAGCTCATGCGGCGGCATTGAGACCGACGAGGATGGGCGGCGCTAGGGCGACGCGAGGCAGGGGCAGCACTGAGGCCGGCGAGGGCGGGCTGGCGACGCAAGGGCGGGGGCGAGCAATGCGAAGGCCGGTGATGCGCAGTGTAGCGCGGGGGCGAGAGAGGCAGAGGCGTCGAGCGAAGTGGGGGCGTCACATCAGCGAGCGAGGAGGGGGCGACGCGTTGCGACTGGCGGGCGGAGTGAGGGAGAGGCGGCGGGAGCCGGGAGATTATATACCTAGGTTTTGTAGAAGGCTTCGTAATGGGCTGGTAGCACGCCGTGCCTAATGGGCCATATTCGTGCTTTACCGGATCGTTGCTTAATCGGGTTGTGCCCGTGCCACCTATCGGGCTGCCCTCTCGGCCCAAGCATGACACGCGACGTTGGACCGGGTCGGCTCGGAACAAAATTAAACGGGTCGTGCCATGTTTGGGCTGGGCCAAAAATTTCATGCTTCGGACCAGCCCGTTTGGACAGCACTACCTGGTACCATGTGCAAGGCCGGTATCGTGGATGGGCTAGCGGACGGGCGTACGACCTGCCAAAAAAATTAGGCCCAAACAGTGGCCGAACTTGTAGGCCACGTGACACTACCGCTGGACACCGTGAAGCCCTTCGCGGCCCATCAAGGAAGGCGACATGCTTAGGGATGGAAATGGTTACATTACTCACTGGGGATGGAAGAACGTACTTATCCCCATATGAAAAAAAGTCATCCATGACTCACCCATACCCATGTCGGGTCTCAAATTTTCCCATCATACATGGTTCTAGGTATCCATTGGGTTACCCATACCCATTAATAAGAAAGTAAAAAAGATTTCATTTAATAATATAGTTCATATTTAGTACATGTAAGGATAATTCTTTGCAATTTTTACATTGAATAAGAGTTTATAATACGATGTAGCTACTATAAATAACTCACTATGATCATAATATCATAAAAACTAATTAAAATTCGTATATTAATTGAATTCATGGAACCTATGGGTAAATGGGTATGGGTTATGAGAGAATGGACTCATACGCTTTTACCCAATGGGTAATGACAATAACCCACCAACGAACCATGAGGAGAGAAAGAGTCCCAAACCCATATCCTAATAGAATAAAAACCCGTCAAGTATCGGGTGATGGGTACTCATTGCCATCCCTAGACGTGCTTCTCCCGAAAACCGTCCACGACCTACGCGTGTCACAGCCGGACCCGGAAGTAGGCCACGCAAGCCAAAATTATGTCATCCTATACCAATGTAAATTGAAGAATTGTTTGCAATATGATAGACAATTGTATTTTTTTTAATGAAAATGGAGGGAAGACGCCTACATATAAATTATATAAATATAGATAGACAATTATATTGCACAATAAAAAATTATCTATATGTATTCTTTCTAATTACTTGATGTTGTCCTGTTTAATTTTTTTAACACAAGATAATTAATAATGAGATCTTTAAGATTAAAATAAGGAAACCACGTTATCATTAATTAAAACTGACCTTGGACTAAGACTAAATAAATCATCATTACTACGAATATAAGTTTTATTTGGAGCAGTGCATAGGAAAGTAACCAATGACGTTAAATCTTATTAAGTTGTTTTTTCCAGTATATTTACGTGATTTTAACATATCCATCTGATGACAAAATAGAGGATACCAAATCCCGACAGGAAGGAAATAACTTTGGATAACAGAGCTTCGACACGAGGCCTAAGGCTGTGCGGATAAAAAAGCTTACGGGGGGGCGGGGGCGGGGGGGGGGGGGGGGGGGGGGGGAATCAAGGAAACAATACGCTGAGCAGGGAATGTTGTAGTACTGACGATCTATTATGAAACAAATCGGATGAGACGACTTGCAGCAGCGCAGAGTAGGTCTCTAATCACTTATCTGCAGATTGACGTCCCGTGATGTCCAGCAATGTGTAGAGGTGTGTATCATTTTCATAAGTCACGTGGCACCTACATGCCTCAGCATCGTGAGTATCATGATCTGACGTCTCACGCCGTTGCGCTCGAAAGCAGAAGTAGAGAACGGACGATCACACAGACACAACATGTTCAGCATACTTATATGAAAAATTCAAACCAACGCTAAAAGATCAACACCAAAACACGGGACTCACATAAATTAATAAAGAGAGAAAGAAAGAAAGAATAGAGAAGAGATCAGAAATATTTTTATAATATATAATTTATATATTATGAAAATTGATCTAACCTATATAAATCTTTAGTCAAACCTAGATGTAAAGTCTTTCTGGGACGGAAGGAGTAATCATTACACACGCATGCATCAGGTAACAGGGAAGTATACGCGCTAACCCTACTAGTTGCTGGTCTGAATTTGTAAATACCAAACAATGCGCACACATCGTCGTGCTTAGCTCCAGATTTTATTGCACATTTTTAGGATTTTAAACCACCACCTTGGTACTTGTTATCTGAGCCATTCCTTCGCATGTTTTTGCTACTTTTGCGTCCACCTGAGGAATTGTCAGACATATAGATACAAGAAATGCCAATAAAAGTACACAGCCCCATAATTGTGTTTGTAGTTTTGTCCAAAGCAGCAGCATGCCTGCAGGTTAGGAAAAAATGAAATGAATAACTTAAACATCCAATCTGCATTCTATGGATTTTCATTTTGTAATAAGAGAAAAGTATGTTTGGAATGCATCTACGCCAACAGAAATTATGAGACTGATAAATCTACCAAAATTAGTTGATTCATACCTTTCCACTTCAAAAGGTAAGATAACGCCATGTTCTTTTCATTAAACCAAAGACAAGAAAAGTTTGCCAAGTATGTCAACCAGGTGCTAGTAACATTCAACTCGAATAGTATTATTACAAAGTTTTCGTATTACATGTTAGTAACTTTGCATGCTAACACAGCATGTCATTGAATTGATCGAGTTACCCGTTGCAGGTGTTTAGGGATTTTTTTTCTCTCAATCACGAACAAAATAATGGATATGATCCAATGTAATTTTAGATTTACCCTTCGACCTGACCAAAATTTTAATGACAAAAACAACTCCTGTCACAAACAAGATTGGTAGGAAAGAGAAAACCGACAAGAAATTCTAGCCAATAAATAGAAGTGTTCTCCGGTGCACTCAATAACGGAGACACAAGAAGCAGAACGCTAATACAGAAACAGTGGCTCAAATGGATCCAACATCTGCGCACTTAATAAATAAGAGACAAGAAGCAGAACGATCTTACGAAAAAAAAAACAATGGATCAAATGCATCCAACATCTTCAAAGAAAGAAATTTGGCTAGAACTTACGTTGCTATATCAGGTCCCCGAAGAGCTGCCCTTTTAGCTTCACTAGAAACACTCTGGTTGCTGGACGAAGAAGATGAAAAGGGCCGCTTGACTCCTTCAACACAATCCACAAAATCTGACTTCATGTGGTTAATGATAATTGAGGGCGTTCCAGTTGTTGGCCAGCTTGTTCTAGCAACAGCATGGGGGCCTGAGACAGTGTTAAAGTACCTTGCAGCCTGTTGCAGGAAGGAGCAGAAATCAGAGCACATATTTGCAATAGACATTTCTTTCCCGATACTAGATGCATAGATAGGATCAACAAAGCTTTGGGAGTGCAACCAAGAAAACAAATATATATCAAGATACCCCTAGTGCTATCAAGGCTAACATCCTACAGTAAGTAAAGGAGAAATTCAAGGGAAATAATACATGGGGCCAAAACACTAATATATTGTGGTTTCAGGGGCAGGCGCAGAAAAAATATGAGAAAATTGCCACAACGTGCTTGGAATGCTGAGCTGGATAGGGTTGTGCATGATCTACTATGCCTGTGGATGGCTTTCTACATCAACACATTGGGAGAAGATGCATAATGTTCCCAGGATTATGTCACTGGATGGTTCATGGTGTAGCTGAATGGAGCTCATCTTGGTGTCTTACTAATAAGTTGGGTTTTCCTGACAGTGACAGTATTTATAACAGGTTATTAAGCGGTAGACAGGGCGTTTGTTCAGCTCTGTCAGTGTTTTGCTGATGGAACTTGGGTCCTTTTTGGATAGAATATTTGATTTGTTAGAGGATACCATGGTTTTGCAAAAATACTATGGTATTGAAACTCCAGGGTACTTGGGTGGGATACTTCAGTTTTGAAAGCAAAGGTATGGCTAATACCATGGTAGCTTTGGAGTTTCTAAAAATCTGCTCCCTACTTTTTTTTTTATAAAACCACAAAGGAGGTGTTCTCCATGTCACACACATGCATGGGCTAGTTTGCATCCCTCCTATGTATGCTTCTTATTAATGCATAATAATGCATATAGTAACCTACTCCCTCTGGATTCTTTTTCTTGACGTTCATACAAGAAAGCTAGTTCATATTTGCACTAATTGTCCTGTCTGAACATCAACAATAGAAATTCAGAGGTAGTAATTGTGCTTTCATTAACAATGAATAGTTTTGTTATATATTTTTTCTTTCTATTCATCGCAGCATTTTTTCGTCTATTCATCACATCACGATTTAACAATACCATGCAATCTGAAGATATATAATTTGTTACTAAATGAAAATGCAAAGAAATATATAAGAAGATAAATGGCCATTCAAGATGTTGTCTTATTGCTAATTGGCCTCCTATCAGCAGCAAGTGTGAATGTCATTTTGAGCAAAAGACCACAACATATGTGAGACTAACAAACAAATCAAAGCATTGGCAAAAACTGCAGAATACTATGGTATCCTAAAACTGTAGTTCGTTATGGGTGTGATGACAAAAATCATAGTTTTCAAATACCCCGGTTTACAAATAACACAATATCCAAACAGTCCAATTGTGCAAGTGCGAACACTGCATACGGTTTGCTTGTGATTTGAAATGGAACAAGACCAATACCCTTATCTCTAAAGAAAGAAAAATCTAAGCCATGATGAAAAGGTAGCTACTCACATTGCCCTGAGTCCTAGAGTCACTGATTACAGCCGTGAAGGGTTGAACTGCTCCACGGAATACATTGCTGGGAGTTTTGATGTCAGCTGCCTGATAGAGTGACAAAAGATGAAAACTTTAGTTGCTTCCTTTAGTCAGCTATTCTTGAGAAAAATTTCAGCAACAAGGAACAGAGTGAAGAGTGACATCATGCGGTAAAGCTGATACATATATGTAATAAAAATTGGAGCTGAAGTTGCCCCCAAATTCCACCACAACCGGAGCTTGTACGTACCAAAACACGGGGGATGATCGGATCGGCGGCCCTAGCTGAAGTAGAAGCGTAAGCGCCGATGAGACTCGTAGATCTAGACGTCCCAGAGGAGCACTTCTGCAACAAGAAGCGACCGGCCATCTCGACTCTCGATCACTGTGGGCTTGCGAACAAATAAGGTGATCCTGTTATCTCGTGAAAAAAATCAGGGAGAACAAATCAACTCGCGGAGACGGATTAATCTTGCGTGTGGAAACAAACGAATAACGTAATCACCCTATGGATCCATTATATAGGATTGGATACAAGGTATCCCGCAACATACAAATCCGCATAGGATTTCAAGAACGGAACGAGACGGACTCCCGGATATACTTTGCATCACTTACCGACAAAAGAGGAGAAATCGCACGGAGGACCCTGTCGGAGGCGGCGGCGGAGTAATGGGGAAGCCGCAAGAATCGGCTAGTGGCTACTATAGAATAGAGAGGTCTTTAATTAGGGCACGCCTCTTGGCCATCACGACCCACATCGGCCCGAAAATTAACCGGGAGGCCCAAGCCCCTGGACTAACACGAGTCAGCCTAACTCCATTTGCACAAGCAAATCAGCCCAGTTAGCACCTGAGGCTAGGAATGGCAATTCGGGGCCGGGTTTCGGGTACCCGGCGGGTACCCGACCCGATGAGGCTGGGCATGGGGCATGTTTTGTACCCACGGGTGGCACCAGTGCCTGACCTGAAGCAAATCGGGTTCGGGACGGGTTTTTTTTTCCCACCCGTGGGTGACCCGTCGGGTACTCGAAAATGATAAAAAGCCTTTTTTTTTTCCTTCTGCAGCCTAGCCCACGAAGCCACCCAACCCAAAAACGTCAAAAACTCTAACCCTAACAGGAAGTCACTCCTTCCTCCTTTGACTCCTTCCTCATGACTTCGCGTCCTCGCCCCTTCCCCGCCGCTACCACTCGCGCACGCCGCCGCCTCGAGCCCCCGACCCCCAATCGCTGTCGCCCCGACCCCCGACACAGCGCCGCCCTGAGCCCCCGATGCGGCACGCCCCGAACCCCCAATCGCCGCCGCCCTAAGCCCCCGGCCCTTGCCGCCCCGAGGACCCAACGCACGCCGCCCCGATGCTGGACGTCACCAATCACCGCCGCCTCGATGCCGGCCCCCAATCGCCGCCGCCCCGTCCCCCGACGCGGCGCGCCTCGAGCCCCCAATCGCCGCCGCCCCAAGTCCCCGACCCTCGTCGCCCCGAGGCCCCGGCGCACATCGCCCCAACGCCGGAGGTCGCCAATCGCCACCGCCCCGATGCCCCCAGTCGCCGCCGCCCCCAATCGTCGTCGCCCCGCAAGTTACCCGAAACCCGCCCCGATACCCGACAGGCATGGGCACGGGCAAGGATTTCGACCCGTGGGTTCAGGGTCGGATCGGGATTTTGACCTGACACCTATATCGGGGCGGTTGTGGGATTGCTAGACCCGCCCCGAACTCGACCCATTGCCATCCCTACATGAGGCAGGCTACTTAGCCTATTGGTCATCCATACCCTCTTTTTTATATAATAACTAGTTGGTTGGCCCATCCATATCTTGTGATTTTCTAAGAAACAAATCTCGGACATGTGCATTAAATCAGAGCATGTTTCGATGGGTTGAAATAATACATATCTTATCGGGGATGTTACTTGGAACCAGGGTTCAAAAAATTGGTGAAACTGGCCGGCTCGGTTTGGCTAAAAACCAGCCATTAACCGAAGAATCGGTCGGCTAACCGTTTAGCTACAGTAACTAGTTACGGTTAGCCAGGCGAAACTGGCCGATTAGCGCGACCGGCCAGGACCGATTCCCCAATTAACCGGGATAACCGACCGGTTTCAGCCGGTTCTTGAAACCCTGCTTGGAACATGTTTTCTTCTATATACTAGCAATGTGTCCGTGCATTGCCAGTCTTGAACAACATTGAAAAATTAAAAATCTTTAAATAATGACACAAATATTTATAAATAAAATAAAATAATTTCAATTACATTACATGATAGTGTAAAAAACCAAGTCATAATTGTAAAGTATCGAATTATGGGTATTAAGTAATTATCAAAATATATAGGGATGTTTCTACAAATTATCATCAGTATCGGTAGAAGGAATCCATTTCAAAAACCGACACACAAATATTGTAAACAACAGAGACTTATATGAAAAGTATCAAAGTTCTGGGTGTTTCGTACAATTAGTTTTTAGTAAAACATAATTACAGTAAAATATTAGGGTCTTTTCGTAAAGAATTTCATGATTTTTGGCTACGGTTAGGGAAGAGGAAAAAATGAAATTGAGAGAAGCAGCATGTCTTCGCAACCGGTATTATTTGACTATGTTGTTGGCAATCCGTAGTGAAGCTCTTTGCAATGCATAGTGAAGCACTTTGCAATCGATGATTTTTTTCGTTGATTGAATCTTCAATGACCATTGTTATGAGGAAGAAGCATGCTTTTTTTTTTATGAAACTGGAAGAAACGGCCTGCAAATGACTTAGGGAGAGTCTTTCGAGTCGTTGGATTACCTCCACAGGTTTGGACGGTGGATATGTTGACTGCTGGGAGATCGACTGTCGAGGATCGTGATCCTAACAGCAAGGGCAACCCGTAGGCCTTCGATTCATGCCAGCAGGGACGGCTCTCAGGTGACGTGATTGGTGGCTCCTTCGCTCTGTTCATCAACGACGACAACAGGGACGAAAGAGTCACGACAGACACGAAGAGGGCGTCGGATCCGTAGGGGGAAGGAGCGGAGGCAACTAATCGCCTTGATCCGGAGGCCGATGGCGGTGGCCTGCCTACGGCTGAGGGTAGCAGGGCAGCGCGATGACGGGCAGGGGGCGCGCGCAACGGTTGCCGGGAAGGGGTTCTAGGCTGGGTAGGGAACGAAAGAGGTGGTGCCTGGGGCAGTAACATCACAGACGGCTGCGGGCGGGTTGCAACAGTAGATGAACGACCAAGATCATCCAATGTGGAATAAACAGTGAAGCAATAGTAAAACAGTAGATGACAGGGGAAACTAAAGATTCTACTAGAAGAAACTCCGCCCCTGCTCCCACCCCTAACCACGCCGCCCACCTTCATCATCGCCGGCGAGCTCGCCGGTTAACCCCCTCCAATCACCCAAGCCTCCGCCCCTATCCCCGCCACCCAGCTCGCTGGCAAACTCCTTTCAGCTCCCGCCCACTCTCCTAGCTTCAACACGTGCACTTCCACCTAAACCCTCCCCACAGAAACCACCCCCTTCCCCTCGTTATTTTCATGGCTGGCAATCGTCCTCAAGCATCGCCGAGCGATTGGGACATGTCGCTGGGCAAGCAGTTTGAAGCCAAGGTAGCATCCAAAGTCGGAACTCAAGTTCACTACCCCATGTCTTCACCGGAGGGTAGCTTCTTCCTGCTTGCTATTTTCAGGAGGTACACTTTTCGTCTGGATGAAGAATCGGTCAGTCGTGCTCTCTTCTCTGTTCTGGGTGGATCCCCGTCCTGCTTTCATGTTGTCTGTGCTTCGGATCGCCACTACCGCTTCTCGGTTGCTTCGAAAGCGGTGGGTTTGCTTGTTTGCGAGCTTCGTCGTGTTATCACGACCCATTTTGATATGTACTTTCACCTCTGGAGAGATGGTGGTTCGGACTAGCAAAAGGAAAGTAAAGCCTGGGAAAAGGAGGAAGAAGACTCCTGGACCTTGGTAACAAGTAAAAGAAAGAAAAAAGCCTCCAAGAAAGTGTCCTTCGCAAGTCCGTTGCACCACAAATCCACCAAGAGTGCTCATTCTGCTAGCTCTGTTGCTTCTTCCATCATGTTTGGCGCATTTCAATGTCATCTGCCGACTCAGGAAGGTCCTTTTTCCTTGAGCTCGTTCTCTTCAACTATGGCGGAAAATTTTAAAATTCAGGACACTGTAGCACCTGCATACTTGTTCTGCAGCTGGACAGGCACCCCATTGGCCACATATCCCACGCAAGCAGGATTCTTTGCAGACGTCTGGTGCAGCTCGACAAGCTAGGCCAAAGCACTGGCGCAAAATCTCGCCGGCAGATTCGATTAAAGTGAAAGAAGTAATGAGTCAAGGCCCATCTCCCCAACGCTTGCCTACTCTGGGCTGCTTTCGTTGCTTGGGCTTGGGTCATTGGGTCCGAGATTACACAGGACAGGTCCGATGCAAGGCTTGTTTAAACTACGGGCACATTGCCCGGTTTTGCATTAAGCAACGGTTCCAGAGACACAAAGCGTGGCAGAGGAAATTAAGAGGGGGAATTAATTCAAGACAAGAAGACACGCGCGCCAAGGCAGAAGCAACAAAGAGCACCTGCGACGCCTCAGCTCCCCAGCACTCTGCTTCCTCTTCTACAAAACTTGACTCAATAACAGAAAGCCTGCTTCACTCCTCAACTCCTCCGTGCTTCCTGATACACCACACTTGGATTCCATGGTGAACTTTGTCATGAACACAACTAGTTTCATCCCCCATGGACTGGAGATCCAAGATGGAGGACAACATCGCCTTCGACGTATCTAAACCAACTTGCCAGGCCCCATCCGTCGAAGACACTAGGACTTCACGATTGCAGTGATCGACTTCAACCTCCCTCCCCAACAGAACGCCAACCTTATGCTGCACATCAGAGATTACATAGAACAGGAGGTACATCTCTTGGTTCAGTCTTTTCAACAGCATCCGCATGGTGTAGGCTTGTTTCAGCTTGGTAGTCCGATCGAGAGGGAACAACTCATGGTTGGGAACCCCCACCTTGTAGGAGACATGGTAGTTTGCTTTATTAAGCATGATCATGGTCTAAACTACCACGATTGTCCCTACACTAGAAGAGGCTGGCTTGTCCTCCTCGGGTTTCCATTGGACTACTTGGAGACAAGGTACATTGAAACTGCAGTGTCAGGATTTACTAGGATGATTCAGTGGATAGAGAGCCCAAGAGCTAAAGCTAGAGTTTTAGTTGAACTAATGTATGATAGTGTCTCACAGTCCCCAGAAGTCTAGTTCTCAGATTGGGTTTTGAATGGGGAGGAGAAGGCAGGTCATGGACTGTACCTGTCTATATATTGAACAATGAATTTCTCGATGTACATCCGAGGGATGAGGATCTCCCTCCACCGGACAATGGCAACCCACATCCTTCTGAGGGGAATGATCCCTTCTGGAATATCCAGAACCCTCAACAGCCCCTCAATGGTGAGCATGAACAGAATCAACCGCAACAGCAAGTCTGGCCAAATTGGGATCAAGTTGATCTGGGGCAAGCAGGACAGGCAACACCAGCAGCACAGCATTCAGGGATGAATCAAAATCAAGACAGCTCCGCTACAGCAGTTCAGAACTTGCTTAGCCGAGGAGAAGGTCAGGTGATGGAAGTACAACTTGGGAACCAGAATGCGGCCCCACAAATCACCATGGGAGTCGATCAGAGCATAGAAACTGATATAGCTGCACAACATCAACATGGGCCTATGCACTTTGGCATGCCTCTCTTCCAGTATGACCAAATTCAAGAGGAACCTGCTCAGCAGTCACAGAACACTCAACAGGAAGCTCAGCATGAACAAGAAGGGCAACTGCAAATGCCACTAGAGCAAGAGCCACAGCTGGAACCTTTCCAGTGGCCAGACTTCCTTCCACCAGCGCCAGTAGCACCTCTGCAACAGCAACAAGAGAATGGGGAACCCATGCATCACCAACCTGAAGAAATAAGCTCTCAAGGGTCGGCCACACCCCCACCCAACCTGAACCTCAGTAATTGGATCATGAGCCGGTCTATTGATCAAACTGGAGCATCTAGGCAGCAAGAGTTGGAGCTCAACCAGGAATTCAGAGAAATCATCCAGCAAGCCCTCAGAAAGCATAGCAGGACCAGGCAGCACCAAGCCGAGCCAAACTGGGATCAAATGTTCATTACTTAATAGGCAGTAATATGAAAGGAAGAGATTTTTCTTGTTATCCTAAGCTATGAATGTTCATTCCTTAATAGACAAGATAAGTTTTTCTCTTACAAATCTCAAGGTTTAAGGACTGTATAATATGTATCAAGTGACCTAATTAGCAAAAACAAACATGATGACATGATTGTAATTACCTTAAAAAAGATACAAATGATTTATCAACAGAGCAAGAAGGTTCCATAAAGGTTCAGTTAGAATATAGATATGCCCGTGACTAAGGATAAAAACTGGCTATAGTATGAGAATATAACCATGACTTTGCACATGCACAAAAAAAAAAAAGAATACAAACCCTGTTACTGTTGATGCACATACCTTGCAAGATACTAAATAGATAGATTAACCTCACAAAAGGAAAAGTACTACATAATAAACACCAGTACATAAAAATAAACCTAACAACACAATATATGTTCTTTTTATTCGTTGTTATCTCAAGACACATACCTCAAAACTGATAACAAAACAACATCTTAAAAAAGACCATAATGGTTTAGGCCTGCAACTTGAACCATCACACCTATTCAGAACAAATGGTTAATAATCTTGGTTACTCCAAAGAAAAATTGGCATAACTCGGAAGCATGGGCCTGTGAAGTTTTGCTCAACTGAATTGGATGCATAATAGAAGAATTGAGGGCTCAAATAGCCAAATTCTGTCTTCAATATTTTCTAGGTCAATAATCAGTGTAGATTTTTGTGTAATTAAGAGTAAAATTCAATTTCGCAGATTAAAATAATATTCAATGTTAAATTCTAAACTAATCAAGACTCAGAAACATTACCTTGCAGAAGCTTTCTCGAGCATTTTGCAGTTCACTTGAAACAAATGATAGTAGCAACTTCTTCATATAATTTGAATAGTGAGTTCTACGTCCTGCAGTCATCACAACATCACTATTTCAATACACTGCAGCACATTCACTGCCTGTTTGAAAAGAAGCAGAAGACTTTGCTTATTCATGGATCAATGGGCATTGCCTTTTTCTAAATCACTGGTCCTGTAGTGTCCATCATACATGGTTTCTCAATATGCTATAAACGAATTTATTCTAAACACAGTTGCAAAGCCTTGCATTGACTATGGTGGCGCCTTCAGTATCTTAATTGGAAAACAATACGTAGAAGAATGAGAGTAGTCAATGGATCTATAAGTAATGTCAGGACTCGTCTAAGGTTACAGCAGAGGAGGTACTTGAGTTTAATTGTTGGACGAAAGAAATTCTATTACAAAATAGGTGCATCATGTTCTCTTATTTATTATGTTTCATTCTATCACAAAATAGACCTTGGACTTGTAGCTATTTACAACATTTTAGAAGAGATTGTTTTTTTTCAAGAACATGTCTTGGCATGTATTTCATTAAGAGGAGGTTTAGAAGAGATTGTAATGTATCGTTTTGCATTCAGAAGAGATTGTAATGCAACTGAATGCAAAACGATACAGCAAATGGGCTAAATAGCAGCACGTAGATGCATTATCTTAACCAAAATTTCAGAAAATTGAGTTAATCTACCAGCACCAAAATAGGAGTTTTGTGGTCGAAAGATTTGTTGTCTTCTGAACTCCATATTTCCATAGTAATTGAGGTTAGGTATGATCAAGAACTCACAAGCCGTAGCGCCACGAAATTTATCCGTGTCTTCCGTGCTGCATGGAGCACCCCTTTTTCATCGTTTGACACCACTATGGGAGGAGAGCACGCCGAATCGATTCTGGAGAAACAAAAACTGACGTACTGCTATGGGAGAAACTGATTCGACCTATCGTTGTTTGGAGGAAGGTGCGGTGGATGGTTGCTGGTCGGCGGTGCCACCGGTGGAAGGAGCGAAGAGAACAGAGGAGCGAGGGCGAGGCTAGGAAGAATCGAAAAGGGGGGCACGATGCGTTTTTTCTTTCCTTTTTTACTGTTTGAGCTGCTTGAGCCACTAGATTCACATGAAGGCAATCGGACATTGTAGAATCAACAGCTACAAGGTAACAGTGATGGGGTGGAACAGTAAAGATATGATGCGGAATAAACAGCGAACAGTAAAGCAACAGTAAAACAGTAGCTAACGGGAGAAACTATAAAGATTGATAATGCTCTCGCTCCAGCTAGCAGCGGAGCAGCATAACACTAGCTAGCTGGAGCAACATAACACTAACACACATCAGACAAAGAACCAAAGTACCATGCAAAACAGTGCCACAGAAAGATGAAAAAAATAATAATGCATGGTCGCAGGCAGCCAGACTTAACAATCGTTAACAGAAGCTTAGCGTATCTTAAACTCGACGAAGATGTCAGATACTTGGAACCCGTTTCACAAAACGGCTGTGCAACCCAAGGTCAGAAGAATGAAGAATGAAGAATGATCCTACGAAAAAAAGCTACAAGATTTTGTCTTAACAACGTAAGCTTTGTGCAACCCAAGGTTCAGTTTCCTTCTCAGGCGTAACCACGTAAGTGTGAACCTATGAACAGAAAAACTGCAAGATTTTGTCCCAGCTTTACAGTCACAGATCCCTCAACTTTACTCCCCAAAATTCGAAGTTGGTTCCACTGTCTCCACAGCATCATCATCTGTAATTAAGAAGATAAGGTTAATAAATACAAGGAAGCACATTTATATGTAATAAGAGAACTAATGAATTTAACAACACACAGAACCAACTTTTAGCTGGACCAAGATAATACCTTTTCCTGTTTTGCTTGAAAGAGAATCATAGCGATAGAACATAGCAACTACGAAGGT
The DNA here is from genome assembly GCA_030378355.1 of Eleusine indica. NCBI lineage: Eukaryota > Viridiplantae > Streptophyta > Magnoliopsida > Poales > Poaceae > Eleusine > Eleusine indica. The sequence goes on along the minus strand of CM059499.1, from coordinate 3,593,033 downwards.
AACTGCCCAAAGCGTGTTCTTTATCCAGGTCAAATGAGCACCGTTTAGCACCTCTCTAAAATGAAGAACAAGCACAACATTCAGTGCAACCATAAAAGCATCAACAACAGAATTTACACTATTTTTTTGCTTACCGAGTCCTTGCTTCATGAGCATCGTAGGTTTTGGATAGTGAGTTCATGTCATTGCGAAGTGCACTCACATCATTGCGAAGTGCACTCATTTCATTACCTTGCTGCACATCAAGAAACATTAGACAACAAAAAAAAAACATGCAGCAGGTAAATAAAATAAGGAAACCAAGCACACCTTTAGGGCAAAATCACTAAAACCTTTTTCGACAGTTGAGACAGCCTTATCAACCTTGTTCTCAAGATCCAATAGGTCAGTTCTCTGTGATACGACCACCAGTTAGGTTAACAGTCCTAAAAGTAATAGTCGTTGGCAAAAAATAGAAAAGAGATAGCTGCCGAACCCGGGCAACAGGATTGCTTCCGCCTGAGTTCCCTGAGATAAACCTTTTACCCACCTGCACAATATAAAAGTGAGAAACCAGACAAGCAAAATTATAAAGCATCCCAGGTCTGTTGCTAACTAAATAGTGAGAGTGATTCTTTTTAAGATGGATCCACAAAGAAACATGTCCACAAGGACCCATTCATAGAGAAACCACACAGAATTTAACAATACACAAACAAAACTTTCAGATCAAGAACTAAATAAAATTGAACAGGCCAACAAAAAATAGAGTGGGCTCCAAGGTAGTTCTAACAGAACATGGGATGCTAATATTAGTATTGCAAAGTTCTACCAAAGCTCAGGAGGTTAGCTTGGGGGGGGGGGGGGATACAAGCTCAAAATTCTATCATAAGACAGAAAATCTTCCTGAACCATTAGCTATATCAGAGGGAAGCAAAAATTCATTACATCGAAAACCACACAATGATAAGCTTAGCATTGTTAGGAATCACGCTCAAAAGAATAATGCACCAAGAATAAATACATAAGAGAAGCATATCATACTGTAATCTGGGAGTGGACAGGATCATAGGAGCTGTGATCCATCATCCTCTGCACAATAAGGTATAAAACATATCAAACATTGGTTGCACAATTAAGATCAAGAGATTCAAAATGAGAATTCTACATGACTAATACAATCTGTACAAAAAGTGTTCACAGAAACAGCACCGGACAGTGGACATTTAGTGTACAAAAAGCTGATCAGCTAGAACACTATTTTACTATTAGCATACAGCTGTTTCCTAGATGCATAACAGTTGGCCTATTCACATAAAAAAACCTGAAGGTCTTAACATTGCAGGAAATAGAAAACATGAACTTGAGCAATAAATCATTGTATTAATACTGTAACTGCATTTTACTACAATGTCCTGCCAAAAAAAGGAAGTTATCTGGGAAAAAAATGAAGCTCAACATTTCACCATAAACCAGACAACTAAATTAGCAATTAGCTATATCCGAGAAAAGCAAAAAACATTACATCAGTCCTCACAACCAACACGTTGTTAACCTTAGCAGTGTTAGGTTACCGCACTCAAAGGAATAATGCCTAGAGTATAAGAAGAAAAGAGAAGGAAGATCATACTCTCGTCATTGCGTTTGGATTGTAACCAGATGAAAAGTGGCGCTTGACCATCTGCAGGATAAGGTGTAAAGTTAAAATGATCAGACAAAGAACCAACAACTTACAGAAACCACACAGAACAGATATCAAATACCACAGGTAATAAAATGAACAGAAACACAAGGCAGACATATAAAATATCCACATACAAATAAAATACCATAATCTTGGGTAGTAAAAAGTAGAAAAGAGCACTAAACTACCATACTCTTACCGGCGTGTTTGTACCATTGCAGAAACCACTTTTGCCAATCTGCACGATAAGGTAAAATACATCAAACATTGCTTCCCCCAACAACAGTAAATATCATAGTGGATATAGGGTCAACAGATTCAAAATAAAAATTCTGCAGGCCCAATACTATCTGTATAAAAAGTGCTCACAAAAACAGTACTGCAATCATAGTAAACATACAAAAAGCTGATCAACTTGAACCTGTTACACTATTAGCATAGAAATGTTTCCTAGATGGAAACATAACATAGCCTATTCGCATGCCTGAAGGACTCAACATTCACAGAAAGAATAAGAACACTATTGCATGGGGCCCTATTCGCATACTTAAATGCAACATACTGCTACACTACAAAATTCCCACTGAGTGTTCTACATTAACAACCAAAAACAGGACTTCTATCAAGATTATAGTGCATGGGTTGATAACCAAACAGTAAAGAGTTGTAAGACAGGTCTACAAACAAAAATTGTTTGAAAGGACTTGTGCTCACTGCTCAGAGAGCCCATTGAATTTGACAAAAATGAGTAAAGCTCCCTAATAATCGATAGCTGAATAGAATCCTTAAAATGACCAGTAGTTATCCAACAAAAGTACTAAGTGGACTCCCGGAAGTTCTACCAATGGAAATATAATTTCAAGACAAATAAATGCTGACATCTTTTAGACACTTAACTACTAAAACCAAGGAAAAGCTTTATCAACTTTCACAGCCTCGTGTTATTATCAGCTTAATCCCGCAACATCTTTTAAGGAAGAGAACAACTACCATACCGCACAGTAGAGAGGGTCAATACAAGCCACATAGATATCCTTCACAGCCTTAGGCAAATCGATCTAACACTATTTGTAAGAGTTTCTATGACAAAGAAAGGCAGACAACTCGAAAATAATACAAGCTCAAAATAAGTTTCATCGTGAGAAAACCAAGAACAACTTTCAGCACCCTTAACTGTGCACCTAAACACACCTAAGTTCCTTGCAGAAACTCCCATTTCCGAAAATAACTAGGTTATAATACTGCTTCAACGGTCACAAAACAAGGTGTCTCATAATAATTAGGAGCATAAGTTACACAAGCTACACAGCAATAATCTGACAATTCAGAAGGTATGAAAAAACAGACCCACATCAACTGTAATCCTATGCTCCAGATCATGGAATCACAACAACCAGGGGTTATATATGCCATCAACACCAGTACGCGGAATCACTAGAACACAAACAACCCTATTCAAAGCCTCATAAGGCTTCTAGAACTAAGGACATGAAAAATGCCCCACATAGAGCTCGTATCAATTCCACGACGTAAAAGATGCACCACGTCATATGTAAATGAGGCATCAAACTCCATTAGAAACAAACACCTGGCGCATCAAAACCTAAATCCCACCCCAAATGAGATCTGGGCTGCAGAAAAAAAGGGAAACCACTTCCCAAATCCTCCACGAAGCAAAAATCATCACAAAACAGATGTAATTGCGTTTGATATACGGATGGAAGGAGGATTAAAAAACAGACCCAAATCAACTGTAATCCTATGCTTCAGATCATGGAATCACAGCAACCAGGGGTTATATACGCCATCAACACCAGTACGCGGAATTACTAGAACACAAACAAATCTATTCAAAGCCTCATAAGGCTTCTAGAACTCAAGGATGTGAAAAATGCCCCACAGAGAGATTGAAGATCGGAGGGAGGAAAGAGAGATAGGCACGCGGGGAGAGAGATTGGGGAAAGGAGGACCGGATGGGTGGAAAGAGAGAGAAAGGAGAGAGACTGACGTGTGGGTCCTATAGTAAAGTAGTTAGGATAGAGGGTGAAATATAGAGTATGACGGATGCGAGAAAAATTAGTATAGAGAAAAGAATATCGCTAACCAGGACAAAAGATTCTTTTTAGAGGATAAAAATAGAGTACCACGAGTGCAGTCAGTCTGAGGATCTTTAGAATTCCTAAAGGCAAGGGTCCAATATGTTGGAGTTGATCTCAGACTCAAACTCCAGTTACTTGACATCCAAGTCTAATCCACCTAGGCTGATATGCTTTTGTTTATATTTCCATATCAAACACTATGATCGGTAGTATTCTATCTGATTAGGACTCGGTCCATGTCCCCACAACACCCATATATAAACAAAGGTACCTCCTAGGTTTCTCTAATAGATCAAACACATCAAATCATGAAATTCTGATTACTAAGGGTGATTACTAAGGGTGTTGAAGGGGAGAAAAAGGACGAGATCCATCTTCTAGGCAAGTTCAACTCTGTTCTAGAGATTACAGGTAAGGTTTTGATGTCCAGACGTCTTCTCCACATTGAAGGTCAAAATAGTGAAGCTCTGGAGGAGTTGCTACGGTTCTACATTGATATCTACTTCAGTTTCAGAGGCATCTATGGCATCATCAAGCTCTAGTCAGTTAAGCTACATCCTAATTACATATTAGTGTGAGTAATCATGATTAGACTAAGCTAATTAGATCATGTGGTTTAGTATTGATTAGTTGCCCACTAGTGTTTTAATCTAACAATTGACATCGAGAGCCATCTTAGTTCTAGCATGATTCTCACACCAGAACATAACAGACCCTACTTCCGGTTTAGGTCGATGTAGGGATCTTTGCATGTTTAAGTACTACATCAGATTAGTTCTAATTCTGTAGCTAAGTGTTTAACATGCAATTGATCTATAAAGCACCATAAGAACTGGTTTAGCACCCCATAAGGATTAGTTCAGATCTAATTTCTAAGAACTAATAATGATTAGCTAAATATCAGTATATAATTATGATTAACTAAGTTGGTTAGGGCTACTGTTATGTTTGAACAATGCTAATTTTCATCTAAGGTTGATGCATCCGAAACCACCTAAGTCTGAATCAAGTCGCATAAGCATTAAGAAGGAGATGAATGGGCAAAATAAATCAAATCTTAGTAAAAGTCCTGATTTTTCTTCGTCATTAGCTAACCCTAATCCTAATTGATGCTAACCCGAACCCTAATGCTAATCAAGATTGAGCCTAAACTGACCTCGGGTCGTTGCTCCGCCGTGGCATAAACACCACCACCATGGACGTTGTCGACACCGTTGACCTCCTCCCGTTGGTCGCCGACGAGGTACCGTGCAACATGAGCCCGTCGCATGTGCTGCCTCATCAGGACCGAATCCACCGCCAACGGCATCAGCTTGCCCCCCACGGATCCTCACGCATGATTGAGGCGTCATCAGTTGGCCACCTTTGATGTCGTCGCTAAGCCACAGTAGCCTATGCAGGCCTCAAATCAACCTATCAACTAGAGCACATAAATATCGAATGTAAAGAGAGGGTCAAGGAATGCTCATGATTTTTGTCCAGAGGTGTCGAAAGGATTTCGCCTTCCCTGTCGCAACCCTATACCGAAGTATAGAGGGTGCCGTACAGGATCGCCTCGGGAGATGATTAACGAAGTAACCATACATAGCGTTCACACAGGAACATCCATCATTTACAGAGATACATCATTAAGTGTATAATATTACAAGTTCAAGAGTCATAGCGGAAGCAAATTTAGTTACATTATCATACATATGTTCTTGGTTCATATTACATAAATATGCGGAGGCGGAGGATACGACAAACGCTACGCGGAACCTAAGTAAGCCAGGCCGGCCCTAGGGCAATGGCTCACTCATCTTGATTAGGGGAACTGGGGACCCATTCAATGGTCCAGTTCTGGGGCTCCTCACCTTCCCACACAATTTTGTTACAGCAATCGCAATAAGTTGCTTGAGGCAAACCTGAAAAACCACATAATCGCAAAGCCTGAGCATCTAGCATACTCCACAAGACTTACCCGTCCAAAAGGTTTACTAAAACCGACTCCTAGTATGCAGGGGGGCCGACCGGGCTTATTTGATAATTGCATAAAAGCACCTATTAATTCTATGCTGCGATGCTTATTCCTTAACCCAGATTTTTAATTGCTTGTTGCAGAAGAGGGACTGTAGTTGAACCTAGCTAGCTGCTAAGACTTGTATGATGATAAAGAGCAATACAACATAGCAATATGTATCCATAGAGTAAATAAATTTCAGCATCATAAACAAACTTCTCTACTTAAAGTATCATTGCCACTGCTCGAAACAAGAGGTACTCATAACCGCAAGGGACAGCAATTCGAATTGATTTACATCCTGCAGGAGAATAACCCAAATGCACGACATACGCATCATTTAAGAACACATATGGCCACCGTTCACGAGGTTGCGATAAAGTCGATCCGGGGCCATCGATCCCGAGTACACGTCCTCCCCGCGATACAGTACTTCGTATCCGAGGCTTAACCCGTGCACTCTCCAGCGGTCCTCGACCCGTGCATCCACCATGCCATTCACATCACCTCTGGATCGATGAGTGATACCGTCCAACAATACGACGTCCAAGTTACTAGGTTTACCAATTCCCATATAGATGTTTGCACTTGGTACTGTTCAATACTTGTCCGCGGAGTTGCAACGATAGGTTCTCAAATTTTAACCAGTTCCATTCTTCACGTGAATCATGATTGAATCAAGTGATCCCATAGCCTACCGTTGACTCCACTAATTTAAGCCTAGCAGTTGCTAACGAAAGGCTTACTAACGTAACTAAGTATAGGTCATAGTTTGTTTATGCAAGTGGGTTTCCATCCAAGCCCTATACCTAATGCACAATACAATATCCCTCTATGGTGACAAAATACAAAGGACTCGTAAATCAGTAGGTGTGCACCGGGGCTTGCCTTGGGAGTGATCGTAGTTAAAGTTCTCGGCGGGGTTTAGCTCAACTTCGGGCTCCTCAGGGTTGCTTGCCACGTCCTTGCTCCCAGTCTCGCTTCCTAGTCAATGCAGTGCAATGCACGGTAAGGAATTAGACGATGATGCATGACACTTCCTCAATAAATAGAATTTGACGGAATGATGCTCATGCATGAGATGACATGTTTGTACAACACTTTGGCAATTACTAAATTTAAGGGGACAAACTTCTAATTAGGGAAGTGGGAGGCATGGTAATCAATGAGCATATCACCTATATCCCAAATACAAGTATACCATTGGTGTTAATTAATTAACAGGGTATTTTCCCTCGGTATGCCGAGGCCTACTTAGCAAACATGCAAAGCTTCTTAAATACACTCTTACCTAGGATGCATTCACCAATTATACTGCCCATGCAAGAGAACATAGAAACTTTACCTTGCAAGGTTAATTATAACCTCCTAGAATTCGACATGCTCACTTTTAATTATAACCCTAAACCAATCTAGATATATAAGCTAATTGTGAATCATGAGTATACAAAAGAAAATACTGAACTTTACTGCAAGTCAAGATTAATATGTTGCATGAGCTGTCCCAAAGATGAATTTATCACTAATAATAACTATATGCATATACAAGGCAATATTTATATTGAAATTCTTAAGCTAATTATGAATGAGTAACTTTAACAGCAAAAAGCATACTGATGGTGCCCAAAATTTTTCATGGAGATTTTATAGTTATGTAGAAATGCCCAAAGAGCAGGAATGCAAAATTTCAGAATTAAAATCCTACCCAAGAATTTATAGAAATTCATTTACTAAAAATGGGGATTATGCAATAACACTAAATATTTGCATAAAAGATGGAAATGTGCTTTAGTAGAAAGTTTAGGAATGACATGAAATGCTTACTGACCAAATCCCACGATTTTATCAGTTATAAATTTTGAATTATGAATTTAATACTCTTAGCAAGGTTCTAACTTTGGTGATTTAATTTTACTAATCTACTGCATAACCCTGGCTCTCATCTTGTTTTTCTGGTAGAAGAAGACTTTAGGAATCCAACAAAATTGGTTTCATGCTCCTTGGACTTTTATTTTTCGAGTTATGATTTTTTTTGAAGTTTTTAACAAAGTTGGGGCTAAATTACAGAAATGCCATTCGGCATTTTCAAATGCCTGCGGGCGCGCGCGCGGTGGCCTGCGCCGGCGAGCCCGGGCCAGCGGCCAATCGGCGGCGCGGCTCGGCCCTTGTCGCTTGCGCACGTGCTCAGCACCTCACGACGACCTTGTGGGTCCGGTGGGTGTCCCGCGGGAAGCGCCAGAGATGGCCGGCGGCGAGCGGCGGAGCAGAGGGAGGGTACGGCGGCGTCGCGTGGCGAGCACGGCGAGCGAGAAGGGTCGGGAAGTGGAGGGAGAGCATCACCTCGGTGCGGAGATCGACGGCGTGGAGGAGCTAGGCGACGGGGAGGGCCGGAAGAGGGGTCTCGTCGGCGGGGTGGGGGAGAACCCGACGGCGGCGGCTCCTTTCTTCGTAAATTCCAGCGAGGTCTCTACGGCAAAGGGGGAACGGGTCAGGGGCCTGCTAGGGAAGACACTTGCGCAACGATTTGAGGAGATAGGAGCGAACGGGGGGCGGCCTAGGCGGAGCTCGACGGGGTGGCGGTCATGGCGGCGGAAAACAGGGGCGCGGCTCAAATTCCGCCACTGCTTTCACCGGCGATGGAGATGGAGGGGCCGGGGGTCTCTGGAGTGGGGAGAGGGGGTGGAGGAAGGTGTGGGGGGGCGGAACTCGCCGGGAGAGTGGGGAAAGGCTTTTGCCGCCGGGCGCTTATAACCGGGAAAGAGAGAGAGAGAGAGAGAGAGATCGGGGGTGAGCTGGCCGTGGGAGGGTGGCTCGGCGGTGGGGTGTCTTCAAAGCGGCGCCGGTGGCACAGCGACGGCAGGCGGAGCAGTGGCCGGGATGGGCAAGAGAGAGAGGAGGCGCGCGGTGGCCGGCGAGAGAGGTACGGTGGTGTCGATCGGAGAGTGGTTCAAGGACAGAGAGTTGTTGACCTCGATTGACTAGAACAGTGTTCTGCAATTTACTGATTTCTCCCATTACGCTGCTTCAAATCCTTAGCAATTTTTTGTGCATGTTCAGCAAATCCTACTTGCCAACTTTGTTTTTGGGGCCACGGCGAAATTCCTTCTGGAAAATTAACTAAAATTCTGGTAACAGAGGTGCTGTTCTCTGCACTTAGAGAATTTTTAGGGGTACTAAAACTTTACCAAAAATTCTAGTAAATTTCCCAAAATTCTTTCTTGACATGATCCATTGGAATATGCAAAAATATGGGTACATTACCATTGAGTTTTGCAAAGTTTTTGAAAAGCTACTAATTGGCCAATTGGTGGAATTAGCTAATTAAATTATTTCCCCTTTTTCTTTGGCACTTTAATTATTTGAAATTTTTAATTAGCCTGCAAATTAACATTGTGTTAGCTTAATAAAATTCTTGTGACTTGGGGTGTCACATCCCCCTAGTGTTGGACCACTCCTGTCGAAGTGTCGGTCCCTCCCGCCACCAAGTGGAGTTCTCGTACACGAACCCGCAATCACTCCCGGAGCGAAGACACGGTTGCGTCACCGCTGCCACTAAGACACAAGCTCATCTCTCTCAAGAACTTGTCGGACTCCCCGAGCAGACACGGGCACTCACTGTCGATGCCGCTTTCAATGGCAGGCTCAAACCGTGCACAAATGTGTGACGACCTTCACAACCAATCACGATAGGCTTGATCACCGACACCTAACAAGTTTAGCTCTCGCCATAGACTAAGAGTAACAACCTAGATCACACCCTCAAGGACACCCTAGCCTTAGATGTGGATAGATGTTCAAGTTACTCTCACTAGCACTCTCAAGATATCCAATATTCTCTCCTAGTGCTTCTCTCTTTTTCTCTTGGCTCCCTACAAATGCTCTTAACAATTCCACTGGCCAAGAGAGGTCTCTAAGACCCCAACAATGAGTTCATATAGGCTTTCAACCTCAAACTAGCCATCGCTCTATGAAATCAGCTTCCTGGACGCACTGACCGTACAGTCTGGTCCCTACCTGACCGGACCATTCGGTCTCCATCTAGATGGCTCCTCCAGAGCCGTTGCCTTCGTTGCTCCTGCTGACTCGGCACTGACCAGACGTCCGGTCAGTAGACTGAACCATCCGGTCTTTTTTGCTTTATCTACTTCTAGAGAGCTCTCATTTGCTTCCTCTCTGTCCCGTGCTTCACCTATGCAGAGACCGGACCGTCCGGTCTCTATGGTTCTATAAGTTGATAGAATCCTCGCAGTCCATATCTCTGATCCTCTGATGACCATACAGTATGGTCACTCTTGACCTTCTGTCCGGTCACTCTGTGCAGAAGCTAAAACTCCTTGTCCTCGCTTAACTTTGTTTCCCGACTTCTTCCAATAGCTCCTTGGCTTCTCTACTGCACCTAGTACCTGTGATTTTCCTGAGTATCCACGCACATCACCAACTAGTGTGACCTAAGAGACATGACCTAAACCTCCTTGATAGTCCGATTTTTTCTTATGGACTTAAAGCCCCAACAACTAGACAAGTGTTTCAAACACTTACTCCTAGCTTATTCTTAATCTTGATCCATCTCCATCAACCCTTGGACTCCATCAATCTCATTAAGCTCCATGCTTGTGGTCATTGTCATCAACCGCCAAGGCAACCATCATCAATAAGATTTGTAGTAGAGTTTAGAGATGATCCCTACATAGACAGCACTCGTGTAGATATTAGCCCATAATTTTATAGTTATCATTAATCACCAAAACATTCATACCTCGTGGATCTAATCATCAATGGTCAATAAGCTTAAAGGAGGGGGGGGGGGGGGTCGTGCTATTTTCTTTGAAATGGTGACAATTGAATACATCTATAGTACCTTATAGCACTAACCTTAACATGTGAATCTGTGTGGTGTTAAAACTAAATTAACTAATAGTATTACCAAATACAAGTTTTATGCTCTTAGAAGAATTACCAAAAAAATAGTGGGCTAAAAGGCTTCAGATTCCTCAAAACCAATTACTGATATTACAGGTTTGTACCAACTATTAAGGCATATAATTCTTCACTACCAGTCACTAATTTATCTGAGATACTATAGGATTATAATACTCTAATTCAAACTAAGTTTCGGTTCAAAAAGAACATGGAGTGACTCAGTATTGTTTTAGTTTAAAAATAACGTGCTAAGGAAAAGCTAAGGGTGCGTTTGACACGGCTTATATATAAAGTGCTTATAAGTGTTTGACATATGTTTTAGTGCTTATTGTAGCATGAGCAGTCAATCCGTTTGGTAAAATTGCTTATGCTTATCTGTCCAAACTGCTTATGCTGAGAGAGACGATCACCATAAGCACTAAAACCAATTACTGATATTACAGGTTTGTACCAACTATTAAGGCTTATAATTCTTCACTACCAATCACTAATTTATCTGAGATACTATTGGATTATAATACTCTAATTCAAACTAAGTTTCGGTTCAAAAAGAACATGGAGTGACTCAGTATTGTTTTAGTTTAAAAATAATGTGCTAAGGAAAAGCTAACGGTGCGTTTGACACGGCTTATATATAAAGTGCTTATAAGTGTTTGACATATGTTTTAGTGCTTATAGTGCTTATTGTAGCATGAGCAGTCAATCCGTTTGGTAAAATTGCTTATGCTTATTTGTCCAAACTGCTTATGCTGAGAGAGACGATCACCATAAGCACTAAAACCAATTACTGATATTACAGGTTTGTACCAACTATTAAGGCTTATAATTCTTCACTACCAATCACTAATTTATCTGAGATACTATAGGATTATAAGACTCTAATTTAAACTAAGTTTCAGTTCAAAAAGAACATGGAGTGACTCAGTATTGTTTTAGTTAAAAAATAACGTGCTAAGAAAAAGCTAAGGGTGCGTTTGGCACGGCTTATATATAAAGTGCTTATAAGTGTTTGACATATGCTTTAGTGTTTATAGTGCTTACTGTAGCATGAGCAGTCAATCTATTTGTTAAAATTGCTTATGCTTATTTGTCCAAACTGCTTGTGTTGAGAGAGAGGATCACCATAAGCACTAAAAGCTACGTTTTACTGCTTTGCTCAAAGTGCTTATTATAGTACAAAATAGCAAAATACTTATGAGTGCTTATACCCTATAAGCACTTTTGCTATGCTTATTGAACATAAGCACTTTCATAAGTTGTGTCAAACACACCCTAAGTTTTGGTTCAAAAAGTACATGGACTGTTTTGTTTTAACATCATTTGCAATTATAGAAATACATAGAGAGCACTAACAGAATTATTTGATTAGACTTCAGGAACACCAATAAAATTTATAAAGAGGGATCCTTTCCCTAGTTATGCCTATCATATCAGGATACCAAGAGCTTACCAGATACTCATGTGTGAAGTAGACATCAGGATGATGATTGAACAATAGAATAAGTAGCATTCTGTTTTCCTTTAATGCGCCACAAAGATACTTAGAATGATTTAGAGTGCAAAATCTGAAATCGTAAACAGAACAAGTAAAAGCAGATGACATTCATTGTTACCGAATGATGATGTGCAATGTTAAGTAAAACAAATAATAATCTATGGAACTGGAAGTAGTTTTTTTAACTTGTCATGAATGTACAGTTAGGAACCAAGTTATAATCTGAAATGAAATAAGTGGATTTCTGGAGCTACTATAAAACTTGTTCTGAAACTACCTTTGCCGTTCTTTTTCTCTGAACTGTGTGGTCTTTATTGCTCTAAATTATCATGAATCTCCTTTGACTATGTGAGACAACATCAATGAAAACAAACAAATCATCTGAGAAATTCATGTCATAAGGAAGACACAAATAACCAGTTATACTTTGAATTTACACCAATGGTAATTCGAACCATAATATTTTGTCCTCTTTCAGTGTCCTGAAATATGGTTCGTTAACCTTACTTTTCCTAATTGGGTGATTCTGCATGGACACAAATTCGAAGTATTTGCGTGCAGAATCATTCACATCATTTGCCCAAAATCAATAAGGAAAATAATATTTTGTCCTCTTTCAAGCATTTAGTAACCATGCCAGTATACTATCATTCAAAAGTTCATGAATATGACAAAATTGTTGGAAATCAAGGCAGTTGGTGAGGGGCACACCGGCGCCAGCGATGCTAGGTGAGGGAGGTGAGGAGCAGACCTGCACCAATTTTCGTCCAACCTCCACTTCCTGGTCTCCTTGTCTGCGTTAATTCCCTCTCTCCTCGTACAACCTTGTAAATTTTTAGAGTTTTACTTCGCGAAGGCTGGGGATGAAGCTAGACTATGGAGCTTGGCCGGGGCTAGGGGGTTATCTCCTGCAGCCGGCAATGACTCTGAAGTTTGAGTGCTTCAGTATTCAGGTCAGGTGGCAGGAAATCATGTAATCGGCACATTTGTAATCAGATATTAGGGGTTGTTTGGGGTATGTGGTGTGTATTCTGTTATACATAATTCTCTCTTCTAGTAATGAAATGATACGCAACTCTCCTGCACACGGTTGCAGCCGGGAATCGGGCGTGGGTCGCAGCTTGGGATCTCGTCGCCGTCGTGGGTATGCACGTACAACTTTTCTTCCCAAGGGGAGATCACAAACGGCGTCATCATGGGGCGCCTAGCTAGGAGCGGAGCGTACCAAGATCTGCGGTAGAGACGATGAATTGGCGGCGGTGGCAAAGCGAATCGTAGGTGGAAGCTTTAGGCGCACTCGCACGGTTAACAAGTGGCGGCCTCCGAAGTGGAACTGCCACCTTCTCTCGCATGCGGCTGGCATGTATTGGAAGAGGAAGTAGGTATTGGGAGAGGAAGCAGAGGCAGCGGTGATGGTTTGTAGGTGGCGGCGGCGATCACATGTGGGAGTGGAAGCGCGGCGATATGCAGTAGAGGAGATGAGGCAGGCGACAGGCCATGGGTGGGAAGGAAGGATGTGCGGTTCATAGTCGTGGAGGATGCAAATGGTCGAGGGAGTGGAGAAGTGGGATTCGGCTTGTGGAGGCGCGGATGGAGTAGGATGGAGGACGCAAATGGTTGCGACACGGGAGATGCAGTGAGATCTGCATGCGTGCTAGGCATGTCGTGCCCCCTCGATCCACGTCGCGACGAGGCTGCCACCATCGAGCACGAGCTCAATCCGCGCCCATAGGGAGACGACCACGGTTGGCTTGCGGACGGAGGCGTACACCTACATGCACTCGTGGCCGTACCCGGCGGCAACCATGCGGGAGTGATGACTTTGAGGTTGGCGATGGTGTCGTTGGGGAAGAGGACGATCTCGTGAAGGATGGCATACGGCACGGATGTGCTCGTCCGCGTGGATGGCGCACGACACGGAGCCGAGGCAAAGGGGCTAGGGTTGCTCGAGCAGAGGCGACAGAGCCAAAGTGGGGAGGGAGGAGGAGGATTAGTGGGGAGAGGCGACGGTGATTAGGGTTAGGGAGGAGAGGCGGTGGGCGTATGTGCGGTTGGTAAAGCACGTGGACCCCACCTATTGGCCCCTTTTTTATATGGCGAGGAGGTGGGAGGTGCGGAGGGAAAGGTGTTGTGCATCGTTGGATTAAGGAGCCACATGTTGGATTAGAAAATAAATTAAGGACAGATTAAGAGGCGATTAAGAGTAGTTAAAAAGACCAGCTCAAAACTATTAGGTAGTAGAGATATAGGAATATTATTTTATGTATGGTACTAGATCACTTAACGCATATGGATGTTGCACTTTACGCGCACCTTAGTACCTTACTGACCACATGGCACCAACGAATTAATAAAAGCATGTGCTTTGATGTCAGTCCTTTATCGTTATCTATATATCTACTAGCAATTTACCCGTGCGTTGCCACGGGTTTTGAAATCGAAAGAACCGAACTATAGATATTCTTGATAATAGTAAGATTTTATATAATTATATTATTTGTAATATTATTTTTTTATATAACTCCATAACATAGTAAAATATTAAATATTTGATGTTCAATATTTTTGAAATTACACCATCATTAGTTTTGGGCCTTTTAATCTAAGTTCAGTTATCAAATTGAGACTTTGAGTTTATTTTAGAAAAAAATTGAGACGCTGGTTGTTGAGTTGATGATAGTTGCTTAGAACAACATCGAGCAGCTCTCTCTCTCTCTCTGACGAGGTCCTCCCTAGCTAGACGGCAGCCACCGGTCGAGATCTGAGCGTTATGTATTTTTTTTTTCTTTAATACTTCGGCTCTTAAATTCCAGTTTCTCTTATCTGTTTTGTATTCCAACCGGCACACATATTTTGTTTCAATTTCATAGAAAGTATTCTATATGCAATGTTTTAAAACGTGCATCATATTCAGTATCGTGAGGTAAGTTGAACATAGAAATTTTTATCTCTATCTCTATATACTTATTTAAAAGAGGTAAAAACGTTCATGTCATGAAAAATTCTGCCGTACGCCCAGAAAATCAGTTTCCGTTTCACGTCCTACTACATCTACCGAGTTCAACTCGAGTACGTTGGTTGTTTGTCCATCTTCTCGTCAAAGAACCTGTGTACCGCATCCCATATGTCCGCTGTTATCCCCTTCTTTCGTCAAGCACATGTAGTCATAGGTTTGCCTTTCTTGCGATACTACTTGTTGTTGCCTTCATCTTGCATGCCTAACATGCAGGTTCTAGAGCAACCACCATTAAAGTAATAGTTTCAAGTTTTGAAAGAGTGGGATGATGGAGAAGGTGGAAAGAGAACCGTTTTGCTTGTTTATGATCGTGGATGTGTTTTGGTTGAGCTGAATTGGAGCTTGAGTATTTTAGCCATGGCGGACAGGCAACCTAGAGCTGGAGAAAGACGAAGGGGTAAGAAAAAAAATGGTTTACAAGGTGGCAATGGGCTCAGTGGGCCAAAACAATAGTATTAAAAATATGGAGCTTTTGAATTTCGGTATAGACCACATCTGTTACCAGATAAGCTGATCCCGATCATTGAATTTTCCAACAAGAGAATATAAAACGGGGGCTTCATCTTAAATATAATTTACTCATAACAAACATTTTCATGGATGGTCAATGCATATTCCGACTAGAAAACATTTTAATCAGGGCTCATCTTAAACATAGTTTAGTCATAACAATTTCATATAGCTGGTATATGCAGCTTTTCCATGTTTTTCAGCAGGAATGTCGCTTCAGGGGAAGCTACTGAGTTCATGGAATCATGTTCTTCATCATGGACAAATATCACTTCATTTTGTATGTAGTTCTCGATGCATGCATTTTCTATTAATTGAGATCAAAACTCAATAATTTCTCAGAAAATTTCTTCTCTCTTCTTTCTTACAGGTTTAACTACAACAGGTGGCATATAGCTGTTTGTTATCTTGAAGGTGCATCATCTTTATATATCAAAGAATCATGAATGAACTTGAGAGAAGTGACTTTGAGGCAGCCGAGGTATTATAGGTGCTCATTTTTGTAAGCTTGGAACACTGAATAACTTATAATTTCTCATGCAGGTGTATAAGAATTTAGACTGCTCTAGAGTTGCTCCTCTATTTGTATGTATAAGGTCATATAGATCCGGCTAAAGGGATACTAAAAATGTTGTTTGATCCACTTAAGGATGAGGTAATTATGCTCCTTAGATGATTATACCTGAACTGAAGTTCTGTGAGGGTCATTCTTTTGACTGTCTCAGTTCAAACTTTCTTCAGTGTACATGGCATGTGGAATGGCTTTCTATTGGACACTATCAAATCTGAACAATATTAAAACTATGGATAATATGTTGGAATCACTGAGATCAAGGTGAGATATATAAATGTCGTGTTTGATGCCACTAAAACTCTTTTAGGTAGTTCCATTTATGTTATCAATACCATGACAACCACCTTAATTTGCAGTGTAAGTTGATGGATAGAAAGAGGCAACAAGTGATGCAAAAAGCGATCCAGGTACACTATTTTGTCAAGGAAGTTCAGATAACATCATAGAAACACCACAAGCACTCATAGTTGTGTAAGAGTGAAATTTATAGTGCGAAGCAAAGGTCTAAATATTTATAAGAGTGAAAGCCGTTTCAATGAGGTGCCTGAACGACAGAATATCTGTGTAGTGGGTATAGGGGCTCCTGTGTAGCGATATTGCACGTGGACTAATTTCTTAATATTTTCTATTCATAGCTTGTAATTTTCTTTACTTGGGTTATATCACTGACTTTCTTTGATATTGCCTGAAAGAAACAAAAGACAGTTGTACATCACATAGATTTCCCTACAAGATTGAAAAACATTAACTTTTGTCTGTTATTCCTTTGAAAGACAGTTATTTGTGTGACTGAACAAATGCTTATTCATTTAAAAAACAGTTACATTACAGAGAAATCCCTGCAAGATTGAAAGAAAGAACAAAATAGTTATAGCATAATATTTGTTTGAACGAACAAATGCTTATTTATTTTTATTCATATATTTGAACTTACACGCTATAGTTGTATAATTAACATTTTAATTTCTATGCATGTCATTAGTTATACTGTGCCGTAAGTTTCTAAAAATCCATAGTAACACACGGGCACTTCGCTAGTAATTAAATAATAAAATTTATAATGTAATATGACTTACTCTTAAACTTATAATGTAATATGACTTACTCTTGATTTTTTTCTTCATTTTCTACTTTGATATTTGCCGCATGAGCTTCCGCAATCTTGTTGGTGCAGAGGGCAACAGCATCACGTGGCTTCTGGTGTTTTCCATCGTTTTTCTTAAGTCAGGTCTCCTTTTGATTTTTCTAATGCTTGTGTCATTGAAAATTTGTTTATATAAGATTTGTTGATCACGAGAGGGAGGAGATTAAGTAGGACTCGGAATTGAGTAATAGGAGTCTGAATAAAAAAAAAAGACATTGCGCTCATGAATAATAATAAAAAAAGACACTGCTCTCAGCCTCTCACGAGTGGTTATCCTCTCCGAGCTCCCTCAGTGGCCTCGGTGCCCTCCCCGAGCTCCCTCCACATCCGGTGGCCAACATCTGAGCCGGAGCAGCCGAGCTCCATCCCCGTAGGCCGGTCCTATCTGCTCTCTTCGTGACGGTCCTTCCGCGTAGGTGGCTCCTGCTGGGTTCTCTCTTCTCCGGTGCCCAAAATCCGAGCCCGAGCTCCATCCCCGGCGCTGCCCTGCCCAGCAGCAGATTCGATGAGGTTTGTTTCCTCTGTTTCATTGCTGGTGCCGTTGCCTTGAAGCCCTTTTTTACTCAGTTTTCTCTCCGGTCGACAGCAGGTGGATCCAGTTGGGGGCGAGCGTGCTCTTGGATGTAGATGGGGATGGCTCCTCTATCGCAGTATGTGGTGTTCCTTGGGGGGATCTGGGGCGCGCATTGGCGTCGACGACATTTTCCAGCTTGACAGCCATGTCGGATTGGAAGTCTTCTTTCTCGGGCCGACCTTATTAAAAGTTGGTGCACTGCAACCTCTTGTTTCCGGTCATGGATCTGCTCTCCGTTGTCAGGTGGGTCTTGGGCCTCGATCTGTTGCTCTTGGTTAGCTCCAGCATCTTCCCTGCCATCTATTCCCATCACGTTTATGTTTTTTTTATCTGTTTGATGAAATGTCGTGACATGTGTTGTGATGCTCTGATTCATTGTGGACATGGCCATATAGCTTCCTGCTAGTATCTGCTTCCTATTATGTTCAATGTTTTGGTGGGAGCACCTAGTATACGTGGTCAGGCTCCAGTTTGTTGTTGAAGATTTTGAGGCCACTATGCAGAGTTTATGAACACCATGGAATATTTCATGTAGGTAGTTCTGGAGCTGTTTGCTAGGTAATATTCATGTCTTGTAGCTCATCCTTGATCCCTTGTTCGATTGTCGTAGCGAGGTCCTTGGATCAGTGGTCTTAGTTTGCGGTTCATTGAGGTCCTGTTCCACTATACCACGGAATATCACCAACGGTTGATGCCCTTTTGGTTTTAATCTTGTTCTTTCTTTCTTTAGTCCTATCCTCTTGGTACTATTGCCTTAGATTTACAGTGAAATATCTGATGCCTATTTTCTTTGATTTACAGCATATTGATTTGATTAAATCATGAGGACCAAATCATTTATTTATGTCCAACATGACTTTGAGTTATCAGAGGACCAAATCATGAGAGGATGGCTCGAAGAATTGAAGATTGAGCTTATCACTACTCTATGCTTTTTTTTTACATTCTTGCAACTTGTAATTTTAGGTGAGCTTCGGCTTAATTCCAGTAGGTGTTGTTTTTAATTTTGGTACACCTTGTCTACCAGTCAATTTGATAAGTTGAGTTATTTTTTCTGTATCTTGTACAGCCTTTAGCTGATCCATACTTTAGAGGTCTTGCTAAATTGGAATTGAAGCCTTCAGCACAACTACCTTCAAAGCTTGACTTTCAATTTGACGAGGTCCTCCCTAGCGAGGCAGAGGCCCCAAGCTTCCTCTGCGGCATCGACCCTCACCGACGGTCTCTCCCCGTTGGCGGCCAAAATCCAAGCCATAGCTGCATCCCCGTCAAATGGACACGCTTCCAGGCATGATTGCTACATTCCCGGCACTGCCCTCATTTAAGTTCTCTCTTTTCCTCTTCTTTCTTATTTGTGCTCTTCTGCCATGACTTGATATGTTGAAATGCCCGTAGTTTTTCTTGTATTTTATTAGGTCAGTTTTGATTGTAGCTATTTCAGTCTTATACTTAGATTGGGGAAAATGATAGATACCCGTGGAAGAGCATTTGTTCTTTTATCTTTATGTTTGCCATACTCAGTAATTGTCCATTTGTTTGCCTATGCAAACATATATAGTACTTTATAAGGACACGCGCTGCTTTGCATAGAAAGCAAAACACTAATAGTAGTTATAATTGTATTTTACATGTTTCAGTTACATCAATGTATTAGTCCTTGGGTCTAAGCAACTGATTTCAATAAATAACCAATTCTGCGTTAAGATCTGCTTTACAAGCTGTGAGCACAGCAGCAGTACTGTGAAAGTGGATGAAACGACTGCTGAACATCAACTACTTAACTTTTAAACCTCATGACCTGTCTAAGCATCCAATATTTTATTTTTATTGCAGACTGTTGGATGATGATAACTTTGTTTATAGCAATTGGTGTTGTTTGCTTCAAGTGACAGTTTGTTCTCATTTTGAGGAGAACAGCAGTGGAGGAATAACTATCCGATTTTTGGGAGAACATGCATTTCTGTCGTTTCTATATTTTTGTTCTTAATTTCATTTATCAGTAACGCAAACTGGTAATTCCAATTTTGATTTTGTCCATGATGGATTGTTGTATTTAACTGTACTGCTCAATTTAGTGATGTGTTGAATCATTGAAGTTTTTTTGGCAGGTTATGCTTTTTGGCGTCCTTCTCTATTGTTCTAAGGCCACGTTGGCGGTCTTCTAAGAGTACGCGTAGATGATAGTAAAACTATAAAAAATTGTTGTTGCCTTATAGTAATAATAATATGTGACACCTTAGTGATGTGAATAGAAGATTCTCTTGTAAGTTTCACCTCCTAACTGGTGGCTTAATTGATCATGGGAAAACCTTGGTTAACAGTTTTTTCAGTTTACTTTGTAAATCACATAGTTCTCTCAGGTGCCTATTTGTATTGCTGTTTATTTAACATTTTTTTTCTTACATGTAGATTCTTTCTACCCTAAATATAAAACAGACACATCACCTGGATGGATGGATTACACAAGGAGGCTGATGCACCGGTGTGCTTGTGAAGCTTCTTGATGGAATCTGGATTTCAAAAGCTTTCGGGGTAGGTGTGACCAATTGCATTGTTGTTTGTTGATCGTTCTACATTGTAGTGCATTTATATGGTTTTATTTGGAAACTCAGCACACGTTGGAAATTAATTCTAATTCTGATTGGACTCCAGTTCTTATTCTTTATCGGATTGCAGTTTTTTTCTTCTTAATTTTGGTCAAATTCTTTTCTTTTTCACGTGAAACAGTCTCGTCACGTAAAACAGTCTCGTCTCCGGTTCATTTTTTTCTTAATTGGAGTCCTGTTCTAATCGAATCGGATACCTGTTTTTCTGATCAGACACTATATCCTTTTCTACGTCCGTTTTTTTTTTGACATTTTTTCTACTTCCGTTTTTTAGTTCTAATCGGACTTTGATCCTTTTGTTTCTTCTGGTCGGACTCTGCATCCTTTTGTACGTCCGTTCTACGTCCATTTTTTTAATCCTTTTCTACGCCCCTACGCACGTGATAATTTTGGTCAAACTCTATTTTATTTTATTTTTCACGTGAAACAGTCTCGTCTCCGGTCTCTTTTCTACGCCCCTACGCCCGTGACTTTTGTACGGTTTGGCAGAATAATTTTTTCATGAGGGACGGACGATGTCACCTTATTTAATAGATTGTAGAGATTAAAACGCTGCGTTCTCTCAAAAACCGTTAGCCGTTTTCACCGTCGAATCGGTCAAACTCGTGATAGAGACCGTGTGATGACGTATTGGATCGGGTCATCACCCAGTTTCCTGTGAACCCGAAGGTTCGCGGATTATCTAGGCCCTGTTTGTTTACAATTCTCTAGGTCAGTTAGATTCACAGAAAAGTAAGGATTTTCTCGCTTCTCGCTTTTTGATTATCATAGTATAAAACTAAGAAGCGGTGGTTAGCAGAAGCGAGAATAAGCGAAAATAAGTAGGATGTTTGATGG
This sequence comes from Eleusine indica, assembly GCA_030378355.1. Lineage (NCBI taxonomy): Eukaryota > Viridiplantae > Streptophyta > Magnoliopsida > Poales > Poaceae > Eleusine > Eleusine indica. Next base: position 3,571,596 of record CM059499.1, on the reverse strand, counting down.
AATTATCGCTTATTTTCACCGATAAGCCGCTTATAAGCAGAAACAAATAGTGTCCTAGGCTCGTGTAGCGCCACAGCCTTTTGTACTCGCCTCCCCGTACTTTTCAGACCACCATGGTCGACAGATCGAGGATCCCAGCTGGCCACGGACAGCCCCACTCCCAGCATCTTCTTTCTGCCTCCCGTCCACTGTCATACTCGGCGTGCCATCCTTCATCAACCGATTGCCCGTCCAATATGCATCAGCGGCGGCGGACGGGCAACATCAATGTCGTTGGGTCTTGCAGTTTGCAGCCGGCCACAGCGTCCCCACCTCCTGCTGCCGTTCTTTCGGCTCCCGCGCTCGCATGATCCCCTTATTGGCGCACTCCCGCTCGCTGGTTCGCTATCCGTCGCCTCTGCTTCTGCACACAAGTAGGAGAAGGTTCTGGAGGCCGACGATGAACCGTGATGCCTGGCTGCGAGCCTGCAACTGCCTCCATATCCTCACATAGTGCACCACTCGACGGACAGAAGTGGTATGGAGTGCTGGAAGACGAAAAAACGCCGGCTTCACCACTCAGTCTGTAGCTAGCTCCTAGTCCTCCGCTGTTTAAAAAATAGCCATGGAGATATTTGACATAGAGCTCGAAAACAGCAGCACACTTGTGTTTAAAAAACAACACACTTGTGTCCTATCATCAGACTAACAAACAATTCTTGCAGCAAGTAATAGATTTCTGCGGTTTCAGCTCCTTCTCTTGCTCTACTCACCCTCAGAAAAATTTCTGCATTCCTGCTCGACAGGTACTCGATGCAATGCCTAAGAAGTGCTTGCTGAAATACCTTTTTTTTTTAGAATGTCTGCTGAAATACTTTTTATAAAATTCTCTTGGTATAATCAAGTGTCGCTCTATAACAATTTTGTAAATTTATCACTGGCTCAGATGTTGGACACCTTTGAAGCAAAACAATAAGGCTACCAATCAATAATCAGAGTTAGGATATGAAACCAAAATTGAAATGTTGAACATATCGTTATCGAGACATCAGGGGAAAAGTTGCTCATGGTATTGGTGGAGTCAAAAATAGGCAAGGCAAAGAAAAACATTGTATATCGTAAGATTTGAACTATTTATAACTATTCATTCACTTAAGATTGTTAATGCTAAAAAGATAGTTTGCCTACTGATAGAACAATGGATTATTACGGAAGGTATTGATATAGGACAATATAAAGCTTTATGAAAACTCTTACTCTGCAGATTCATGAAATATGCAATAGTATTTTTTAGACCCGTCCCATCGAATATTGAGGTACTAATTAGAAGTACTAAATATAGATTACTGACAAAACCTAGTCCATAACTTACCCTCTAAATGATGAGACGAATCTATTAAGACTAATTAGACCAGGATTAGATAATGTGATGCTACAGTAAATATCTCCTAATGATAACTTAATAAATTTATCTCACAAATTAGCATGTAATCAGTTTTATATTTAATTTATATATTTAGCATTCAAAGAATTGATATGACAACACTAAAATTTAGACCTAAAGAAACGAACACACCCTAACAACTTATTGTCCTCATTATTTACTTAAGAATCCCATGATTTCCATTTAGAAGTATTGTGCAAAGTGACTATCCAAGACATTTTGTTTTACCAAAACATTTATAGACTTGAAATAATGTAATTGGCCAAAGGGGAGGAGGAGGGTAATACTACCGAACAGGGCCATTCGACATCTAATAAAAAGCAGCAGCGCGGCAATGCCACGCGCTATTTCTAGTGGTCATTTTAGCCCGGGTACCACTAGTGAGATCTGCAAGCCGATGGAGAAAGGGCTCCAACTGGCTTGAAACGTGCACACGAAACTCGCCGATCTCGTATGATTCCTGCTTGCCGCCTTTCATCCGCCGCCGCCGCCACCGATGTATCACACAGCCGAATGCAACGCCCACTTAAACTCTATAAGCACAGCGATTATTGTTTATTTAATCTTAGAGACATAAAACTTTTTTATGTTTATTTGATATTGTTTTTATAATATTATCTAATGATACTTATGATATCAAATCTAAACTGTTGGTTAAACAAAATGGACGATGTGCATCTATTTAGGTCTGCAATAAAAGTCCTCTTATCTTAAGCTAGCTAAAGTTACTCTCAAGTGAAGAATAATGACATTATGTATATATTCAAGAACCAAGATCAAGATACTAGTTGAAACTTGAGAGGATTTGCATTCTCAATGCTCAAACAAAGTATTCTCAGGAAACAATACAACCCGATGTTACAAAAGAAACATTCACCTGAAAACAGAACATGCTACATGGAATTTAGGGACGAGATGAGTACCTAAACTGCTGCAACCAAACCAAACTTCATGGCAAACTTCTTCTGGTTACAGTCTAGCATCTCACTAAGGCTGCAACTCGTATTCATCTGCTTCAAAACCTTATGACGGTACTCCAGGCTCTTTTTGAGGCCATGGTGAAAGAACTGAGGGTAGTTTATCACCTCTCCTTTGTCCCTCCCCATTTCTTCAACAAGAAACTTCATCCTAGGCTCCAAGCAATGCTTGATGCTCTTGATGAGAACATGTGGGTATCCAGCCACCAATGCTCGCACTTGATGGTTGCTGAACCCGCAGCTCCGCAGGAACTCCAAATTGGGCCGCAGAGTCTTATTGACATCCCGTGACAATATGTCAGGGAAGTTCAGGATCACCTTACGGAGATCTGCTTCCTGTAACCCAACTTGTGACTTGAGAAATTCGGCAGTAGGACGCAGTCGTTTCTCGATACTGTACCCCATGATGTAGGGCTCCTTCGTGAGGATCTTGCCGATCATGCCTTCCTTGTCAATGCCAAGGCTGACAAAGAAGTCGACCGTCTGGGAGAACTTGGCCTCAATGCTGTAGCTGATGAGGCGCGGGTTGACCATGAGCAGCTTGGCGAGCTGCTTCTCTGAGACGCCCAGCGTCTGGAAGAAGGCGAGGAGCGGGCAGAGCTTCTCCTCCACGCTGTGGAACAGTATCTGTGGGAACTTGGCAATGGCCTGCGCGACCTCCCCGGGCTTGGCCTGCAGCGTGGCGAGGCACTGCACCGTGGGGACGAGCTTGCCGTCAACGGACAGGGTGAGCACCTTGGGGCACTTGGCCACCACGTGCCGCAGCTTCCGCCGCTCGATCTTGACGCCGTTTAGGAGGTACTCCCAGACGCCGGAGGCCTCGCCGGCGTCGAGACTCTGCAGGTTCTTGCACCTCCTCGACATCCGCGCGAGGGCCTCCTCGTCATAGCCGTTCTCCCTCAGCCATTGCGGCAGGCTCTTGGCGCTGCCGTTGCTGACACCGCTAGCCATTGGAATCTTCTTCCCTGTCCAGCATCAAAGCTCTCTAATTCAGATTCCACCCAACGCCATGGTATATATCAGAAACAAAGCGGGTGAGGCGAATCGTCGAACACCATGCGCGCATGAATGGTGGCCGACAACACTCATCGATCGTCTAGTGAGTAGAAATTGAGCTCGAGATACGGTACCAAATAAGGCTGAACGAAGTAACAGTAATCACCTTGTTCTTGCAGCAGGCCGGGGAAGACGGGGGCGAGTGATGCAGACGCGCGACTGAGGCGGAGAGGGGGAGGATAAGAGAAGATGATGACGGACGTCAGCCAAAACAACTCTGCTTATCTTCATCCAAAAGTTGCAGAGAGGCTTAAAGCGAGTACATTTGGCCCGTGTGAAAATCCAGGAGGCCTACAATGGAGAGAGGGCCCATTGGGCCTACGCCGATCGTACAGGGATTCGATCGGCGAGCTGGCCCATCGACCTGCACAGCTCCAGCCCTCGTGCCTTGCAGGTTGCAGCCTTGCAGCGTGCAGGATGTTGTGGTCCGTATAGTGGCATCCGGCCAAGCGTGGCCACACGGTGAACAGCCAAAGACATGACCATGGCAAGCATGTGCTGGTTCTGCTATTTCCATGGTCATTCCAAGGCCAACAAGCCAAAGACATGATTAAGGTCGAATAATTGCAATGTTACACGAGACGCAATGACAGCCACTACTAGAATCCCCTAATTTACCGAGTGTTCGAAGCACTCGGTAAAACCTAGCATCTGAGATGTCAACGATAGACATCGTTAGCACGTGATGGGCACGTGCTATTGCCGAGTGTCTCTAGCGGTTTTGCTGAGTGTCCTCTCAATTGCACTCGGCAAACACAGAAACGGGCCTGCCTTTAGTCAAGGGTATTCAAATGAATACCCATTATTTTTAACAAAAGAATTTTTATATGTAATACATTAGATGTATATGTATAGAAAAAATAAAAAATAAGTAAACTTTCTTATCTTATTATTGTTTTATCCTCTATTTAGTTCACACAATAGCGATTTGAGATCATCTAATATTTAGTTATGTTTGATAAATTCATAATTTAAACTATGAGAAAAAAAAACTTTTTATCATTTCAAAATTTGAACACCCATACTTTAAATTCTAGGCCCGCTCCTGGGCAAACACTGAGTTATACCGAGTTTGTCGGGTGTTGTTCAGGTGGCACTCGACAAATGGTCTATTTGTCGAGTGCCCGACGGAATGCTCTTGGCAAACTCGTGGACACTCGGCAATATTGATTTTTCGGTAGTGAGCAGTAGCACACGAGTGTAGATGATATCGATGTAGGGGACGCGAGATGATGTGTTACACCTCTCTAATTGTACTCCCTCCGTTTCAAAATAGTTGACGTTTTAGCTAGGGACATAAGAATTAAGGAGAAGTGTAAAAGGTAGTTACATAGAAAATAAAGAGAAGAGAGATAAAGATGTATTAGAAAGAGAAAAAGTTGTATCGGAAAGTGAGATTGACAAGTATTTGGGACAAATAGAGTTAGGTAAAGTATCAAATATTTTAGGACATAGGGAGTAAATCAGTAAATGGTTTTGTGTTCAGAAGAAAGTGATGTTTTCCTCCGTCTGCATATGTGCTAAACTTGTGAGCAGTTCTCCTCCTTACTACATGTAAAATTTGTAGCATGCTATTTCCAATTGAAAGATGGAAGACAAATTCACATATGTTTCAGAGGAAAAGGTAAACAAGACATCCAAAATAGCTGAGGACATTGCAATCTTTTGTCATCCAGCACCCAACAATCCAAGCCTTCGATAATTAATCTAGCTGCCAAACAACTCACTATCTTATTTCACTCTACCTTACCATAGCCAGTTGAACATGCATCATCCATTCACATATCAAATCAAGGTGCGTGGCATGATCTCGCTTTTCGGGAGATGGCCGTGACCTCTGAGCGAGTCCACGGCATCATCGAACATCTCCTCGACTCCCTTGAACTCCAGCCCCAGCGCCCGGGCCTTGGACGTGTTGAAGTCGTACGTCTGCTCGCCGTAGATGTTGGGGAAACTGCACAACAATAAATCAATAATCTCTTCAGAACAACGATGAACAACAAAGGAAAGTGCATCATGTCAAAGTCAAAATGCTGTCCAGTTTGGCTGACCTCTTTGGGACGGGGTAGGGGAACCGTGCTGCGAGCATGGCGACCAGATCGTTGTTGTTCACGACGGCCGAGTTGCAGATGTACCGGCCCTCAGCGCCGGGGGTCTCGTAGGCGAGGATGTGGCAGCTCGCGACGTCGTCGATGTGGACGTACCCCATCCTCCCGTACACGGTGAATTTCTCTGTCGCGCCTGCAGCAAAACATGGTTTCAGAAACTGGAGACAGTGCAGAGTGTGTGTTTCTTCTCGTTTCAGATAATGCACAGAAAATAAATCTATGATCTATCTATGCACATTGTTATGGATCGGTTACTAGTTACCGAACCTGATGAACAATGTGAGCAGATGAGATTGACATACCTTGGAGTAAGCCTAGGACGTCTGAAGCAGTAGGACTGAGTTCAGGGGACAGATTAGGTCCGACAACGAAGGTCGGAATAACAGTCACAAGATCGATCTTGTTCTCTCTGGCGAACTCCCAGGCTGCCTTCTCTGCAAGGATCTTTGCAACAGCGTACCATATCTGACAGGGCACAATGGAGCGAACGAGGTACTCGTCAGAGAACATGTTTGTAACAGAAGAAGATCAAAGCGTGTGACCGAAGCTCACCTGGAGACTCTCGCAGAACACAATGGAACTCCATGACGTTTCGTCCAGAGACGCGTTAGGGGGGAGGTCAGCTTCGGATTTGATCCTCACTGTCGAGGACGAAGAGGTGAGGACAACCCTTTTGAGCTGGGGATTCTTCTTGCATGCTCGTAGCACGTTCATAGTGCCGTTTATTGCTGAATTGAGCATTTCTTCCTACAAGGGGGGATCGTATTTTCATAGCTATTTGTGAAGTCCCATAGCATCAGCAAAGTGAACAATTTCTAGCAAGAGAGTATTTAGCATGCCTTGGAGTTAGAATTGGTGAGGATAGGCGTCGCAGTGTGGAAGACACCCTCACAAGCCATGACGACATCGTCGAAGCTCCCGTCTTCCAAGAGGTCAGCTCGCACAAGCTCCAGCCTCTCCTTTGCACCTTCTAAATTCCAGAGGTGCCCTACTTTCTTGTGATTCCCTGTGAAGTCACCAAACAATCGCCTCAGTTTTAGAAATCGTTTATTTCAAACAAAGAGTAAACAATGCTTAGTGTAATGCTAGATCAATTTGGATGAGAGAGGAAAGGCACCTGGGTCTCTGACTGTTCCTAGAACATGGTACCCGGACTCGAGAAGCCGCTTGACGAGCCAGGAGGCGATGAAGCCAGATGCCCCGGTGACGCACACTTTGCCCTTGCCCGTGTCCGCCATTCTCTCAGACTCTAGATGCTCCTGAATGCAATCCAAGGATTTATATTATATATGCACAGCTCTGACAAAAATAGCATGTAAGTTTAGTGTAGGCTAGAGTAAGCAAGTCACGGCCGATTACTCACCCCCTTTTGGTGACTGCTGAATTACGGCAGGTAGAGAGTTGGCTTGGTGCTAGTCCCGCAGATCCGGCAACAGATTAGGAGGATCACAGCTTTCACGTTCCACCGTATTAAACCCTTTCCTATTTTCTGCAAAAAAATTATATATAATAATCACAGGTTAGAAGACCCCAATTATCCAAGGCGCTGTGTTTTATGTACCCTGTCCTCCCAAAACGATGCAAGACCGGGGTTATTGCTCAGCTACTTTGGTGGCAATTTGTTACACGCCGGGATGTTCATGGGAAGATTGAGTCGCATGTTGTAGTTGAAGGAAGCGGGTAGGTCGTGTACCTGGATCTCGCAGGCGCCGCACCAACAAGGATGGACAAAGGAGACGGGGAAGTTGGAACTTGATTGATCGATCGATTCCAAGAATCCGTACCTCTTTCTTTTATTGAGTACTGTAGATAGAAAAGCCGTCCCTAATACAATCTCCAAACTTATCTGGACTTCTAATTCTAATTTGATCCGAACTAAATTGCAACCCAGCGTAGTAAAGCTGGAAAGAAACAAGACAATCTTATCTCTAAGCTGAAACCGACCGATCCATCTTAATCCCGCAAAACTAGTAACAGAGTAAGACCACACAAATGAAGATTTTTCATCACTTTTCCTTGTGTTCAGTTGACTGAAATCTGTAGCTTCGTTCAGTCGACGTGCGCTGTCAGATTTTTCAGTGTACTTAAATTATACTATAGTTAATATAGTGTCAGATTAACTATATAGTTAATATTAACTATATAAACTCTGATCAATAATATTAACAAAATAGTTAATATTATTAATAACAATATTAATGAATAGTCGACCAACACACTTTCAAAATATAAAAGCTATAGAATACATTGTTATTTTTAAACTATTGGATCTAAATGCGATGACTTAGGGTGTGGATTGAAAGAACTGCTCTACATATTCACAAAAAAAAAAAAAAAAAAAAGAACTGCTCTAGATACGTCCAGTTCAAGTGAGCACAACTCAATAGGTGGGAATGCTTTTCACTAGTCGGACGATTCAGTCACAACATTCAATCGTATGTACAGTATTTCCAAATCGAAAAAATCTCCAACTTTCAGTAGACTGAAAATTAACATGACCTTTTATACATAGGCATCTTATTTTGAATATACTCTTCTTTATATTAGATAGATTATATTCTGATTGGTGATGACCTGCCAATGCAACTGAATCAAAATTGGCACAACAAAGAATTACAGTCTTAATGTACACAAAAAATGAGGAGGGTCGTGGAATCCCCAAAAGAGTAAGGAAAAGGAATGTTGTACAGATTACACAGTACACCTGATCTCCCCTAGAACCTGACTCTAATTCAGAGTAGATTCCAGATGCTGGGAGCTAAAAGGGGGCATCGATGAGGATGTATCCTGGAAGAGGACGAGTTCTATTCAGCACAGATGAACAGAATATGCACAGGTTCTGGCAGAAATTTAGGATATTGTATATGTAGTATGAAAATCCACTGTCCATCATTTCTGGGGAGAAAGACCAAATGAAGAAGCAATTTCTGCCAAGTGCTGCCCTGTCGAATTTGTTATGAATGCTATAGGAACCACTGGCTGAAACATAAATTCACTGTCATCCACTTGGAGGTCATAGCATGTTTTGAGTTCCATTGCTTTAGACTCTGCTGCTTCTGCTTCTTTGCGTAGTATCTCAACTTCTTCACTATCATCCGTTTCAGTTGCAGCAGTCAATTCGGCTCTAGCAGCAGCACAATCTAACCGCAGTCTTTTGTAACTTGTCATGGCTGACTCTTTCTCTTTGAGTACAATAAGCCCTTCGCATTCTTGTATTTTGTCTGTAGTTGCTACGACATCCTTTTCTATTATCTCTAGATCACTGGCAGCCTTTTCCAATTTAATGTGCAGTTCTTCCTTTTCAGAATTAAGAGATTTTGCCTCCGCAGCTATCCTTCCTGCTTCCTTAAAATTTCTCGCAGCAGCAGCAACTTTCTTTTCAGCCTCTAGTTCAGGACCCCTTTTGTCAATGAAACTCAACTTCTGCTTGAATGAAGCCATCTCTTGCTGTATGCCTGCTCTCCTTGAAGATATCTCCTGCACGCCGATAAATATTCAGAATAGCTTTTATCCACAACAAAACATGATGCTCAATGTTTTACATAAAACCACACACATAAAAGAACAGTAGGTATACCTGAAGACTATTCCTGGCATCAGTAATTTGTTGCCTAAGCATTTGAATGTCTTGCAAAAATTCCTCCTCCATTTTTAGCAACCCAATTCTATCCTCTCTTGACTTCAGAATCGATGACACAAGCTTTCTTCTCATTTCAACCGATTGCTGGCAAGCTTTTGCTTCAGAGGAACAGGCACCAATAATCTCCTGCAACTCAGAGTCTCTCTGTTCTGTCAAAGAGACGAATCTGTCAATTTCGCTCTTTTTTAAGACAAGTGCTTGAGTCTCTGAAAGCACTTTAGTTTCGGCTTCTTGCAGGGAATTAAGTTTCAAGTCAATATCGGACTGAGAGCCATGAAATCTGGTGACCACGGCACTAATCCTTTCTTGAACCTCATGGACCCGAGCATTGTTTTCAGCTATCTCTGATTCTTTCAACCTCACCAAGTCTAGAAGGCTAGCCAACTCCTCAGCAAGGGTTTCTCCTTTCTTATTCAGCATATCTTTTTCTCTTTTGTCATCTTCAACCAAATGCTCTATTGACCCTTCCAACCCTGAACGTGCTGCCAAAACCAATTGTGTTTCAACCTGCATCTCTAACTTCCTTGTTTCTAGTAATTCCATCGATGTTTGCCACTCTTCTATTTCCTTCAAGGAGATTTCTTGGGCTTGCTCTCTTTCTGAATCAGCATGCCCAGTGGCATCCTAAGAAAGATAGGAGATTTTAAGTATCAAACTATTGGGCAGAAACAGAAGTGTAATTACCAGTTTACAATTATATCATAACTAGTGGTTACTTGTTATTTAATTTCATACTGTATACCAATATAAACTGCATCAACTTTAATTGTGGTGTTATTAATTTTTGGCACTAGATGGATGCAGTAAGCATCCTAAAAGATGAAATGATCTGCTAAGCAAATCCATGAGATGAAGCACAACAATTTAACATAAAACTTAAAAAGTCATCTCGAGTAAAATAGTACCCCTTCCAATCATATGGAACAGCTAAATTAATTTAGTGTGGGTTAACTTATAGCCTCCAACAACAAAAAGTTGTGTCCCAATGTCTTGTTTGAAACTTTCAGTACTTTTTATATCGTAATTAATAGTGGATCACTAGTAGGAAAAAACAATTTGAACCACTCAGAAGCTTAAACGAAATTAGATGCAAATATTACATGCATAATACAGTAAAACATAATACCATGGCCAGAATTTGTATTTGAGCAGTTATTATCTGATATTAGGTTCAAAGAAAAAAAAATTCAAATGCCTAGCTGTTTCTAACTTTTTGAATAATGATATTTTGAGCCCAAGTTTATGTGAAGTGAAAAAATACAAACAAAGCTGACTCACCTTTGCAAATTGCTCCAGAAGGACAGCAGCTTCCTCCTCTGCTGCAATGCGTGACTCAAGCACATCTTGCAACTCTGAATCCACGGAATCATAGTCGACCTCTGCATCACGTAGTGCCATCAACAACTGATCTTTTTCCTTCTCTAGCGCTGCAATGGAGTCGCTGATCCTCTCAGCCCTCTCAAAGTCCTCGGCCTCGCAGGCCTCCTCCAGCTCCCTCTCCAAGTCCTTGTGCCTTGACGTTGCTGAACTCACATCCTCTGCCGCCTTCCTTCGCCGTGCCGCCAGCTGCCTCCTCTTAGCCACGACAGTAGCAGCCCTCTGCTGGATGGACTCGAGCTTGCCGGAGATTTGGGATCTGAGGATAGCTAATCTCTCCTGGATCCCCACCTCTGCAACTCCACCAGCACCATTCTCTTTCTCACCGTCTTCCTCCTTTGCATCCTCCTCTACACGCACAGAATTGTCAACCGGATCCAAGGCCATCGTGCTTTGCGCCTCATCACCGTGGCCATAATCATCGACTTGCTCGACAGGGTGCTGGCCAGGGGTATGAGGAGCTGCAATATGCGGCGACGCATCGGTGAGGGTACTACTACTCGCAGAGATCGTAGCAACCGCGGCAGTAGCAGAAATTGCAGCAGACGGAAGAGGGGCAGGCGGGGCGGGCTGAGGCGAGCGGCCGTACCCAATGCGCACAGCCCTCTTCTTCTTGCGGAGCGACGAGGACGACGGCTGCCGGGAGAGCGCCGCAGCGGGAGCAGACGGCGCTGGCGTAGGGGACGATGGAGCTGACGCGGGGGAAGAAAGCTCGGCAGCAGTAGGCGCCGGGAAGGCCTGATCCTTGCCCAGCGGGGGCTGCTGCTCAAGCGGAGACGGCTCTGGCGGAGCGAGGAGGGTGAGATCGGAGAAGAGATCCTCGTCGAGCGGCGGCGGCGCTGCCGAAGTCTGGGACGAGGCTGCGTCGGCGTCGGGGCGAGCGGCGGGCGGCTCGGGGACGGGGTTGGGGGCTGGCTCCTCGGCGGCGACGGGTTCGGGAGCGAAGAGGACCATGCCCTCGAAGAGCGAGTTGCCGTCCTCGCTGCCCCACCCGCCGGGGCCGTCGTCCTGGGACGCCATCGCCGCTTGCGCCGCTTACTGATTTCTCGGCAGATGACGGATCGGGGAAGACGAGGGAGAAGTGGACTCAGCAATGGATGAGTGCCGCCACCGCCGTCGCCGCTGCGTAGTATAGATCACAGTAGAGATTCAGATCATAATCCGGTGCGGATGCGGACTCGGCTTCTGCGCAATACTCATTGTGTGCGCGAAAACTGTAAAACCCGAGCATCTCAATTCTAAGATTAAGATCACAAGCATTTGACATCAATAATTCAATATAACTGAGACATAGAAAAAATATATTATTTCTTCCCTTCTCAAATTGACTGTTAACACAGATCATCATTAAGATCAGAAGAGAGTATGTTTTATATTGTTATCTAAAGTTTAGATCGTGAACTAGTCTTTTACATTTTCTAAGCGAAATCTTTCGGTTGATTATGAGTTATTTTATATTTTGATTTTATTTTATAAAATTATCTATATACTCAGAGTAATAATTATAAATTATTAAATTTAGATCCGATGATTCAAAGAGTTGATTAAAAATAATATTAATTTTCAATCAGCTGAAAATTAACAAGTTGTCATAGTTTTTATATCGGGAATCCTAAATTTCAGTTGACTGAAATCGATAAAACTTTGAGTCGACTGAAATCGGTCGGACGCACATGTACACTTTCAGTCGACGGCGACACAGGATTTATTTTGTAGGATTATTTGTATTTATTTATTTATAGTATTATTTATATTAATTAGTGTTATGTATAGACTATAGAAAAATTTTATTTTTTTTATATCCATTGGATCTAGATCCAAGAGCTAAAAACGTTGATTGAAAGAAACCCCATTTAATTTTGTCTTTTTATATTCATTAGATCTAAATCCAAGAGCTAAAAACGTTGATTAAAAGAAACCCTATTTTCAATCAATTAAAAATTAGACGCTCCCTTTTTATATTATCCACAATATTTTTTTTGTTAAAGATTAATATACACACGACTTAGTGGTAAGACGATACGTGGCAAGGTGGTCTTTGTGACATTTAGGACGAGTATTCACAATGCCCTTCAGGTATATACACCATCGGATTAAGCGATGAATCTTTCTGATTTGAAAGCATTTAGTGATAATCTTTCCATGTCGGTTGTCAGGGGAGTCCAGCAACAATTGGAGAATTGTTGATAGCAACTGATTCAAGAAATATTATCTTATCTCGGCCCGTATTTTACCACCATGCTATTCAGGAGTAATGAAAAGAGGCACCTTGCAGAAACAAAGCACATTCATTGTGCATGATTCCCACATTCCAAAAGAGGCCGAGCTAGTTTATGAATATAATCTGAATAGTCATGTTGAAATATATTTTCCTGGCATTCATCACTACCAGTGGTACCAACGGAGCAAGACAATCATTAGAGCTTTCATCATGTATGCACGATAATGACAGTATGCTAAATGGAATTAATTGACAACAAAATGACACCATATCCTGTACACCGATGCTGACCTACTGCTGCTTCAACAACTGCACAACAAACCTGTACACAACACACGGCTGCTGTCACAGGTATGCATACACAACCAAAGAAATGCAATTAGGTGCCACGGACACCTGACTCTGTTTCCTCTACTACAGGTACAAGTAGTGCACCATGCAGTTGATCTAAGTATTGCAAACAATATCAAAATAAAGGCACGCGCAGACTTAATATGAAATCATGGCATTGGATCCCTCTGCGCACCAGGTGGGGCTGTAGGCATCGGGAAGTTGAGTGAATAATAGGTTCCACTAAACGGGGGTGTCTCCACATATGGGCTCTGGCAAACAGAAGAAGAAATTAGTTTGAAGTGTGTTGAATAGAAAAAGTCAAATGAAAAGTTATACGAGACATTAGCACTTAGGGTAGCACCATAATGCACAGTGGCAAAAAAGCAATAGTCCTCAGAGTATGGAGCAGTTACCGGAACATGGGGAGGATTATTAGGAATGAACTGTGGCTCCCTGTTCGGTGATGAATCAGGGGAACTACCATCGTTGTCATCCATGCTATTTATATTCCTCACTTGTGATGCTTCTCCCTCAGTAAGGTTGGGCTTAACCCGCTACAAGCAAGAATAAAATTCAGATAATGGATATGTCAACAGCGTTGCAAGAAAATGGAAACGAAACAAATACATGAAGAATACCTGGAAAATTTTTCCTAAAGTTTTTAAGCCTTTAGCACGAGCACGTAAGTCCTCCCTCCTGACACTACCATCTTGAAGCACCTGATATTGATAGTGTTAGAAACTTGGTGCAGCACTAGTTATATTAAGAAGTAATGAAAATAGTTTAGTATTCAGTTGCTGGAATAGACCATTTGGCAGACACGTGATAGTGTGGCTTCAATGTCAGCAACATTTAGCTTCCACAAGGAATCAACCATAACTTGCTTATGGTTCTGCATATATATTTCGAGTTCCTCCGTGTATTGGCCCTCAGCACTCATATGTTTCTTCAAGTCCTCTTGCAGCTGCATAAGTGCTATTGCACCTGCAAATAATGAGACAGAAAAATTCATGAAAAATCTATCACAACAATATAGAAGAGACCAAATGATGCATTATATGCTTCCAAGATTACAGGAAAAGAATTGCAAATATATCTGTTACCTGCGGCAGCTGTTACTTGAGATTTGATAAAATGACCTTTGTCTCTAAACCATTCAGCTACAAATGGAACCCCCAAAAATATTGCTTTCTTTCCAAGTTCTTTTGCAGCTTGCCTTGAATATACATAGCCGATAGTGTTCAACATAACAATCCCATATGCTGCAGTTAAGCAAAAAATGACCAACACAGGGAAAGAATTCAGTTAACAAAGTCCAACTACCAACCCAATTAAAAAAGAATAATAAATAAAAGTAGCTTGAGAAAAAACACATATATGGATCTCACTAAAGAATATGTTTGGCAAGCATATATTGATCAGACTATGACACCAACATAAACTTCAGGAGTAAGGGGTGTGGCATATCAGAAAGCTTCAATCTTATGTACATCATTTGGCAGGATTGAATTTCAAACCTTATTTTCAGTTAAGAGTTATGAGGGCATTTAGAAAGTTAAATGATCTTCTTGTGCTTGTACTTTTCTGCAGCCTTTAGGTGAATAAACTCAAGCATCAAGAAGTGGTGGTAAAAGAAATCAGATATCCATTTTTTTCCAACTAAAGTGAACAGGTATAAGAGTGGTCTCTTATGCAGTATATGGGTATCTAGGTATCTATTGCACCATTGATAAAAGGAAAGCAGTACGATCATGAATGAAATACCGTAAGACAGGTAAGATCTTAAAAGGGTGGAAAAATCCAGAGTTGACGGGAGGAGGGGGTGAGATGCAAAAACCTGCGTTGCTAAGTCTGGACACCTCAGCTTCAGCAAGCTGGACGAATTCCTCCTTATTTCCTTGAACATAAATATGTAGCCTATTTTTCAATATATCAGCAAGTTTTTCTTCTCTTTCCTTTTGAACGGCCTGCAGTTGCAGTTAGCTATTAAGCAAAATATGGCCGAAAAAAGTATGATGTGCAAAACTATGGATGGGATGGTAAGCCAACAGGCAATATACTATTATACTATTGATCAACAATCTGGAAGTTATACCAAAAAGTCTTCCTCAGGAGCATACCTGCATCTTCTCATGCAGTTTTTTTGGGTCAATATTATCATCTTCGCCAAAATTATCAAGTGAAGCCATTGATGCCATTGCCAGCTGGCCAATGTAATCCTCAAAGAGCTCACTACCGAATAGCATCGCAAAAATTGCTGCTGGATCGATTATTCCTTCCCTATCGAATGTCGAAACCAAGCAAGTAAGACTTCGTTCTCTCAAAAGATTATTTACAAAAAAATAATCAACAGTTATCACAGTTACATCTTTGGATGGAAATAAGTACTTTCCAGGACAAAAGTTCCAAATAAGATACTCATGATGCATTGCCATGAGCAACAACTCTAGAAAGCTTAACACCCCCTTTAGCATAATTAATATTTCTTAGTTCAATCTCAGCTTCTGCTGAGCTGTGGCAATGATTTGGCCTTTCTGTGGTGTGCAGCAGTACCAAAAGTCCATGGGTTTGTTTGAAGAAACAGGGAATTGCTAAACTGCCACAGGAATAAGAAAAACTTTCCATGTTCTAAATGGAGCCTAGCACGTTGCACAGATCACAAGCAACAGGAAAAAAAATTGTAATTGGATATACGTTGAGATGCCAGATTTCCCATATGAGTCATAAGCTTGGCGCTGTGTAGGGTCACTGAGCACTTGGTATGCTTCCCCTAGTTCCTGTTATGAGAAGCCTGTGAGTATGGAACATTATACATGTAAAACTATATAATGAACACCGTATACTTCCTCACAAAAGTAATGCCATTTAACGGTATATCTCAATCACACAAATTTAAAGGGCACACGGACCTAAGACATCAGCATGACATCCAGAACACAGCATTGATAACCAATTTGCAGCAGTGTGTACTGGCAAAATATTTATACTCCCCAGTAAAATGGAATATCATATGAACTATTTTTGTTAGTGAATCCGCATGTATAATTTTGATTTGTCTAAGCTAAAACATTTATAAACATAACAATAACCAATGTTCAAATCGTTTTAGTGTACTCCACAGCATCTTTTATTATTCAGTAGATGGAATACTTAACAACCCGAATTGCCTGTCCTGCATACTTTTTTATTAACTGATCAACTTATAGTTATAGAGCAATCTTACTTTTGAAAATAAGATCAACAACAACAACAACTAAGCCTTTAATCCCAAGTAAACTGGGGTAGGCTAGAGATAAAACTCCGAAGAACCCAAGCTCAAAGAGGAAATAAAACTTTTGAAAAATAAGATTAAGTCTAAAAAACATGTATTGTCGTGGGCTATAGAGAACACAAAAATCTCAATTTGCATTACAAACATACCTGAAGGATCAGGTTTTTCATAAGACTGTCAGTGTGCGACAATAGGGCAGAAACAAAACATATATATGAATGTGATGCAAGTGTGAAGTGTGTTCAATCGTCCAAGTTACTATTTAGAATCAAAACTGTTTAGATTATCCTATCAGCAATTTTTTAATGTATACTTGAAGTGAACCGTCCTCTTTAGCAAGTATTACAGATGCCTAATAATAGCCGCTAAAGCAGACAGCTAGCATTGTTAAACTCTTTGTATTTTGGCCTTAACCACCACTTCCCTAATCGGATCAAATCGAGGGTTGTACGTTGAGTTGCTCCGTATGCATTTGAGGGCTGAACAAAGTATAGATGTAATGAGCTTAGCAATGGCAAAAACTGTACCTGGAACTTCTCCGCAGCTTTCGGATCATTTGGATTCTTATCAGGGTGAACCTGCCTCGCCTGCACCACCAGCAGCAGGAGCAGTGACAGTAATCAGATCAAAAACTCGCACCAGACAACCGAAGGTAGAAGAAGGTTGAGAGGAGCCTAGTGCTACCTTCATGTAGTACGCCTTCTTGATCTCGGACTCGGTGGCGGACGGGCTCACGCCCAGTACATCGTAGTAGCCTGTCTCCTTCACCATGGCCGCTTCGATCTCTGCGTCTGCTCACCCGATTCGGGGTCCAGTAGAGGCGGATCTGTATGCGTATCTGGTTGGTGGCGCAGTGATGTGATGCGCCGGCGGACAGAGGCAACCGGCGACGACGGCGGCGAGACGCCGGGGCTGGGGGAGAAGGCGGCTTTTGGGTTCTGGCCACGCACAAAACGCGTCCACTCGACTCTTTTCGAGTCCTTCACGCCTATGCTGTTAGGTGTGTGCCATTAAAAAAAAAGTTTGACTCACTCATCTACCGAAATATTTTTTACTTATATGTCCTTTCATTTAGTTTTTTATCTATTTTAACAGTTTTTTTTGTCCTGATAGGTGAGATCCACGGATGGAAAGGACTATTTTGCCCCCCAAGTAATTTGTTTCATATGCCTAGCCCGACCATGTTCGTCCTGCCTGATAGTCTCCCGAGACCGTATTCGTCCGAGACCCGAGCGATACCACACGCCGCCGCTACTGGTCGTCATCGGGCCTCCGCCGCTGCTGCTGCCTAGATCCGGGCCACCCCCGCGTCGAGTCCCCGCCCTGCCCGTCCCTGCTCCGACCCGTACCTTCTAGACCTGTTAACGCCTCCATTTTGCTTGTTACCTGACATTCATATGGCTGGGCATAGCCGCCAGCGCCGTTCGATCTCTCCATTGGGTGGTGACGATGAGTGAAAACAGAAATGTAAGGTGTACTAACGTAATGTCCGTATGTTGCTACGGACGTAATTTGCAACGCATATCTAGAATATAATTATATATAAATATCACATAAAAGTTATCGCTTATCATAAGTTATCGATGGTTTCAAACCACATAATAATCACCACCCATAAGACATTGACCTTTTTTCACTTCACATCATATATTCAAGCACATTAGGCTAGAAAGAGCTGCATTAGTAACATAATGTTTGATGGATTATAAGAATCGCACTATGTTTACAGCTCAAAGAATCACACTATGTTTACGAAGCGTATTTTTTAACAATACGTTTTCTTTTTAGACATGTTTTAGAGAGGCTGTTGGTTTGTATCAGTTTTTTAGAGGTCATTTTGTTTTAAAGAGTAGCTAAAAACAGAAATTTAGCAATCTATTTTAGCTAGACTCTTGGAATCGCTTTTTTTTTCAGGGAACTCTTGGAATCGCTCTTATCACTAACATACTTCTCTTCTCTTGTGTTTCAATGTTCTTTCTTTCCTAGTTAGAGTGTGACTGAAACACGCATATCTTGGGCGTCATATACCTCCATGGATCACTGAAACTTTCAATAGGCTCGTTTAAATAACTCTGTCCAGATGGTGAGTGTTTTGATCGCAAGGCTATGAGCGAAACCTTAACCAACATCAATCAGGTCGATTCCAAGGTCAAACGTTGTTAAATTCTCATGTCACAAAGCAGGTATGTTGTATTAACTGCACTTATCAGCATCAGTATAAAAAACAACGGAAATGTTTCTTTTCAATCGATTGAAACGAGAGCACCTTTTCAATCAACAACATTTTGAAAAGAGAGAGAGAAATATTGTTTTATTTGTTATTTTTTATTTGTTGGATTATTTGTATTAATTAGTGTTATGTATAGACTATAGAAAAAATTTATCTTTTTGTATCCATTGGATCTAGATCCAAAGGCTAAAAGCGATGGTTGAAAGAAACCTCCATTTTTAATCAATTGAAAATTAGACATTCCAAAAAACAAAGCATAATTTTATAATTAATTCGATTCAAACAAAGCATGCATATCCCTGTTCTGCTACACGCATACGTTATAGGCCAGGCACTGGTTACCCAATATATAGTTGTTATTTATCCTAAAAAAATATGTAGATGTTATTACACGCAATGCATCAGGAAAGAGTAGCAACATAAGTTAGTTTTGATAGCCATAGGCACTATCAGCTGAACCAAACCGCAATCTCATGGTAATTGCTGCTCGTATCTGCACATTAGGATTTCGATTGACCATCAATTGTTAGGCAGCTGCTACCTGAGCAAGGAGGAGGTATGCATTGGTTCTCCTTGCTATTATTGGCATCACCTGAAGAACTGTCAGGCGTGTACATCCAAACAAGGCCAATAAAAGCAAACCCCCCAAGAATAGTGTTTGCGGATCTATCCAAATAAGTGAAATGCCTGCATATCAGAAGAAAAACAATGAGACAAATAAACCTACAAAGTCCATTTTACATGATCATTACACTAAGTTGCTGGTACAAAATATCTAAGTGCCTGAAAACAACAAAAAAGGAGCGCCTCACAACAGGAATCGTATGCAATTAATGAACTTATTAAACAAGTTGCATAATGCCAAGATTCTCTTTGATTAAGTTGGCTAATTTGGATTTCCAAAAAAAAATGGCTAATTTGACGCAAGGTGATGGCCTTTTCTTTTTGTTAACGCAAAGCAGGAAAAATTGCTAGTAATGGGTACAGAATGGCATTTAATACTCGGATATATTCCCAAATTTTGTTATTAGATGCCAGTAAATTTGCTTTGAAAGCACAATTATTGAATTTGATTGAGCTAGCAATGATCCAATGTAGATGTATAAACAATTTCGTTTTGATCTGACCTATATCCTAAGAACAAATTAAAAGTCTTTTGTCCCAAGCAAGTTGAGGCAAGCCCGAGATGAAATCCAACAAGAGCAAACCTAAATCCTATAACAAAAAAAATAAATACACAACATGGAACTTTGATGATCAGAATAAGCTCTACTATTTAATAAAAGGAAACACAAGCAGGAAACTACATTGATACAGAAAGAAAGCATGGCTCAACCCAAATACCAATCGTCCCATTCATCCAACATTTACAAAGACAAGTGACTAGAAACTTACGATGCCATATCATTATTCTGAGCTGTCATTTTAGCTTCAGAAGAAGCTCCATGCTTGTTGGATGTGCCTGATGATAAAGTTCGTGTCCCTCTAACACAATCCGCAAACGATGCTTTCATAGAATTGATGAGAACAGAAGAGGGCATTCCATTTATTGGCCAGCTTGTTTTAGCACCAGCATGGGAGCATGGGACTGTGGTGTACCTTGCGGCCTGTGTTTAACATGATCACAAGTCAGAACATGCACTTTTTTTTTTCCCTCGAACGCACAACATGCACTTGCAATAGGTACTTATTTCCCCAGACTTGTACAGTGTATAATACTGAAGTGATATTGTCATGAAGTTCTGAAATCCTCACAGATTTACAGATAAGATTAAGAAATTAAAGCAAGGAGCAGAACCACACCACAAAGTAAAATTCGTCCAATTAGAGATACGACAGTAAAAGAAAACACAGGTACCGACATGCTTTTGCAACCGACATTGTACCCCAAGATTATGTGTGCTCCGTATCTACACTAATATCTTCAAGCATACATAAGGCAAAGAAATCAAGTAGCTATGAATTGACTGGTTATTGGCAAGTACCATGCCTGGATGAATAGGAGTGTCATCGAAAAGATTGCTGAGTGCTCTAGAAAGGCAATAGCACAATGGGAACTATCATTGATCTCCCTTCTAATCTAAAACAAAAGTATTTAATTTAACAACTTATACCAAGGAAAAAACTTTCAGTTTAATTGACCTAACAGTAACACTGCCCACATTCGTGTAAGCAGTAATACGATGTTTGTTTAGATCAGCAATGGTCTGGGGCGAAGCTACGTAGGTTGACCGGAGTGCTTAGGTTCTTTTTTTCGACCTTATAGGCACCACCGAAATCAATATGTGTGTACTGAGTGGCGCTCGAACTGGGCAACCCTAGCTTTGCCATTGGGGAAACACCCATACTTTCATTTTTTTTAGAAAAGGAAGCTTTAGCACCGGACCTCTGAAGAGGCCGATGAATTCACACATCTGAACGCAAAAAGTACCGTCTCCCCTCACACTACTCTAACTCTCCCTTAGTCAATACTCCTCCATCCCCTATCCCTTATTTCTTTTTTTTAATTGACTATCCCAACTTATTATATTTCTCAATGAACAGAGAAAATTCAGAACTGAAAAAAAAAAGTGACTTGAGACAAGGCAGATACTTACGTAGCTCTGAATTCCACGATTGCCAGGAAGAACTGCAGCTCCACGGAAGAGATTGCTGAAGGCTCTAATGCCACCTTCCTGAGATGGCGATTTAAGATGGGAAATTTAGCTGCCGCCTTTAAATTAATCAATGATTTCGGCAATTTTCGAGGAAAAATGAGAAATTTCATCAAGGATTTGTGTGAAGAAGAAAAAATAATAATTTCAGAAAGCCAGATCCATAATCTAAATGTCTGATCGAAATTATAGCTGAAATTTGCCAAATTTATAAAGCAACAGGAATTCGTTCTTACTTGGTAAAAGAAGTGTTGGCCGTCAAAGAAAAAATAAAATCAAAGGTGTCCTTGAAGGTGGTTTTGGTAGTAAGAAGACAACTAATGACCCGGGGCTGAAGACTGAGAGAGAAAAGAAACGAATTAAAGGCCGCATCAAGTGTCAAAAAGATGGTCTACTGGGACATAGTCAAAGTAGCTACAAATGTGAATTCAATGGAACAAAGAAAAGATAAGTGAATGTATATGTTTTTATGTATTCTGAAACTAAAATATTTACTTTCACTTTATATTGTCTTGTAGGAAGAGACAACCAAGGAAGAACAACACTAAAAATTGGTTCCCTCCTGAAGCCCCAACAACAACCCCAACAACATCCCCAATAACAGCCCCAACAACAAGTTCTGCTATGCTAGCAGAGAGGTAACAATCTAAAGCCGTTTCAA
This sequence comes from Eleusine indica, assembly GCA_030378355.1. Taxonomy (NCBI): domain Eukaryota; kingdom Viridiplantae; phylum Streptophyta; class Magnoliopsida; order Poales; family Poaceae; genus Eleusine; species Eleusine indica. Next base: position 3,549,645 of record CM059499.1, on the reverse strand, counting down.
TTATACTATGTTGAACATGTCTTATTTCACTAGGTCAATAAAGACTATGCTAAACATGTGAAGTATATGTAGTGCACTTGCGGTGGACATGGGGGAAGGTACCTCATCTCAGCTCATCCCTAGCAATTCAACACCTACCAAGCGGCAACGAAGAGCTGTGCGAAAATTGACTCCAAGGAAAAACAACAATGCTTCAGTTTAACTACTTGTATTTGGTTCAAGTGTATCGATGTTGTGATAACAATCCTTTTGTAAGCTTCAGTTTCAATGTTGGACCATGTGTATGAATATTAGACCAAGTGTATGAATGTTGGACCCTAGTTTATGGATGAAGTGTATGAATGTTGGATCCTAGTTTATGGATGAAATGACTATTGCATAATCTCAACTGAACCTATGTTTTGCTCTCTCTTTTTTGAACCAAAGTGCATGCATGCTCAATGTGTTGGCCCTTGCTGCCGTGCGCTAGAGGCTGCAGGCGCTGAAGCTGGAGGCACGGCAGCCTGAGAGGCCAGCCAGGAGCGGCTAAATCAGTGGGGAGAGGCCTGCTGAAGCTGGAGGTGCAGCAGCCTGAGAGGCCAGTCAGGAGCGGCCAAACCAGTGGCTTGAGAGGTGTTTGTACGCCTGTTCAAAGGGCAGGGGCAGGACCATCTTTTCCTGGGTCCAAAAAGATTAAGAAAATGATTAAAACTCTAACAAACCGGCCATGGTCATTTTAAGGGTTGGAGCTCGGTTTTATGGCTATTTTACAGAAGCCCACGGTTTCGTGGTCATTCTGCAGAAGCCCATCGGTTTCGTGGCTATAATACCAAAAATCTCCTTACACAGGGAGGAAGAAGAGATCGATCCAAGCTCGGATCGAAGCCTTTCGTGAGGTAAGCTTAGGGCACGCTTCCTTCTTTTTCTTCGGGTGGGGGGAGTAGGGGTTGGAGGAAACGAGAAGAGAGAGAGAGGAATTAATTTTTTTTTTTGACAAAGAGAGAGGATTAGGGCAACCGAGAACGACTCTTGTGGGGCCTATACTATGTCATTGGCAGGTATTGCAGGTGGACAGAGCTGTCCAACTGGGCCGCCCGGCACGGTACGGCTCAATTAATTTTGGGCCGGCATGGCATGAAGCGTGTAAGCCGTGTCGGGCTAGTCCGTTAGGCATGCGAGCCCGGTTACAGGCTGTCACCGGGCGGTCGGGCGATGCGAGGCGGGCACGAGCAGGCGGCGCGGCTGCGGAGGGTGCCTCGCGAGCGGACGGTGCGACGGCGAAAGCGGGCGGCACGACGGCGGCACAACGACAGGAGCGGGCGACGTGACGGCGGGAGAGGGCGGCGCGGCGATAGGAGCGGACGGGCGATGCGAGCAGGCGGTGCCGCTGAAACTGCCTAGAGGAGGGGTGAATAGGTAATTATCCCTGAAATTCACTTAATAATAAAAGTTAAATGCGCAGTGTCGGACTTGTCCGACGGTTGTGGGGAAAGTCCGACGACTTGTCCGATGGCACGAGATAGAAAAGTAGATCGACCGAGTAAATATTAAAACTAGTGTAAGGCAAGCTAGGAGCAAGTGAATATAAGCAAAGAGAAGCTGTAAAAATAAGAAGAGCAACTAGCAAGCAACCTACACAAGTTAATTTAAGAAATATTGAGCAAACCCTAACTAGCAAGTTTATAAGCAAGAACAAGTAAATGAGAGACAAGTAATTAAAAACACAAGTAAGACACAAGATTTGTTCACTGAAGTTCAGCTCCATAAAGAAGCCTACGTCTCCGTTGAGGGATCCACAAAGGACCGGGTCTCTTTCAACCCTAACCTCTCCAAGTGACCACAAAGATCAAACTTGGTTTTCCACTAGAGACTCCACAAAGAAGGGGTCAATACAAACTTCCCGAGGTGTCACCACATAAGTTGGGAGCTCTACGGGCACCTCTAACCGTCTAGGGGATGAATCCCCAAGAGTAACAAACACAATAGTTGTCGGCGATGAGGATGAACCAAGTGCTCAAGAGGATGAAAGCTTGGAGTCGATGGAGCACTTCAATCTTCTTTCAATCCCTTCACAAATCAAGAGTGGAAGCAAGGGAGGAGAGTTGGAGAGAACAAAGTGAGCTTGAGAGTGTTTTTGAGTGGAATGAGTGACCCTCCGGCCAAAGGACGAAGAGGGATTCTATTTATAGCCCAATAGGGAAAAGAGTCGTTGGAGACCCAATTTCAGAGATCTGTGTTGGACAAGTCCGATGGTCATCGGACATGTCTGATGAATCAAGGTGGCGCAGAAACTGGAGTCCGACAAGCTTGCCCGATGCCTCGGATAAGATGACCATCGGACATGTCCGATAGCCATGTCCGACGGCACAGGAGGGGCAGAGGTATTGGAATCCGATGGACTTGTCCGATGGCTCGGACAAGTCTTGTCCATCAGACAAGTCCGATGAAAATAGGATGGCAGGGGAACTGTACTCCGATGAAAGTATCCGATGCGTCAGACTTTCCTCTGGTCATCGGACAAGTCTGATGACCGTCGGACATGTCCGACGACCCAGAGTGGCAGAGGTACTGGAGTCCAATGGGTCGGACAAGTCCGATGATTTCGCCTTGGAAATTTTTGTATGGCCTGGAAAGAGGAATTTTGCACTTACTTCACCTCTGCTTCACACTTTTGTGTCCCTCTTAATAATACGGCTTTTTCTATACTCAAGATTTAAAATAAAATACTATAAACTTCATTCTTGAGCATATTTTGAATTTCGTCTTGAAGCACTTTGCCATCTTCTTTTCTCTCTTTTTGTTTCTATGCATTTAATCATCAAACTTTGTACCATAATCTACACATATGCTCATTAAAAGATTAGTCCATTCTTAATTGTATTGATGCCAATCACCAAAATAAAATTAGGGGCCTAGATGCACCTTCAATCTCCCTCTTTTTGGTGATTGATGACAATACAACTAATTTTTATAAAAATATGCAATAAAGGTTCAGTTTGTGATGAGGAGCTACCCCTAAATGTGTGCATGAGTGAGAGGATATGAGATAATAACAAGTGCACATATTAAAAAAAAATATGAGAGCTCCTCCTAAAATTATGCATACATGTTAATTTACACCAATTGATCACATAAGATAGACAAAATGCAAATAACAAGATAATCAACGAAGTATCAATACAATAAACAAATAAAGTGCACAAACCAACCACATAGGTAGCAAAATAGAGTTTTACAAACTAAATAGTGCCATAAAAAGTTTAACTCCAAACTCGCTCATAACTCACAAACTAAGAAGATAAAGAACTAAGATAACTACACTTCTCCCTCTTTGGCATCAAGACACCCAAAAAGGAGAAAAGTGCGGATAAAGTGTGATGAGGGCTCTAGTCGTCGGAGAACTCATATTCATCATCATCATCATCTTCTTCTTCCTCTTCTTCCTCATCAATGACCGGTTCCTTCCCTTTGCATTGGCGAGAAGCATAGGCAGCTTGATCTTCACCACCCTCGCCGTCGTCATCCTCAAAGCGAATGTGTTGAGCACTCGAACCTGCGCCAGAGGAGAAAGGAGGAGGAGTCAGATGGTACCCAAAATAGTTCATCTCCTCGACGGTGAAGGTGGGGTCATCATGAGTAGGAGGAGGTGAGCCTTCAGCTAGGGACGGTGGAGGAGGAGTCTCAATACCAAAATGGTCATAGAAACCCTTTTGATTCCTCTCAATGACGTCAAGCCTCTGATTAATGCTCTTGCACATGCTCATAAGGGATTTGAACATCTTCATAATCCCGCTTCTCTTGCTGCGAGGAGACGGAGGCACATGAGAGGATCCAATGCCCCGAGAGGCAGCCCGAGGTGACTGAGGTGATGCAGCTGAACATGGAGGCTGAGCTACTCCAAAGAACTGTCCAGAGGTGGTGTCGGGAGTCCAGTTAGAAGAAATCTGAGATTTAAGGCTCAGATACTTCATATCCTTATTGAAGGTTAAACCCGATACCTTCTCAATCATGAACATGATGTGAGGAGTGTATCCACAGCCACGCTAGGGAGAGATGGAGATGTCCCACATCTCCTGATAGACATAGTCAAAAGCATCAAACTTTCTATTCCCATAAACCCAGTACAGGATATCCCTCTGAAAGGCAGGGATACGGTCAGAATTGCCTCCCCTTGGAGCTAAGGTACTCCTGCAGATCTGAAATAAGACTGAGAAGAATAGTTTCAGTCCACTAGAGTTGGGAGGAGAGCAGTTATCTGGGTCCACATACATGTACCTCATATCCTCAGCATCCATATGATTTCCCTTGTGAACCTTGTGCCTTTCCTTGCGTGTATGCTTAAGTCCAATCATACTGGCAAACTGGTTCTGGAAGCAGGTGTACTTGGTGTCATTCATCATCCAGGACATGGTTTTGGCATCCTCATCAAAATAGACAGTTGAATAAAACTGAGTTATAATTTTTATATTCCAAGAGTACTGGAAAGTCAGGAAGGTCTTGAGACCATGATGCTCACAGGCAGCCAGCACTTGATTGAGTAATGGATGCTTTCTTGTCTTCATGTGATCCCAATCAAGCCACTTCATCTCAACCACTGCATTCTTCATGCGTAGATAGGTGGAGCGGTACCAATCCGCATGGAAATGTGCATGAAAGCGGAAATCAAAAGCTTCTTTCTCACCATCATAGAAGTCAGTTAGCCTTGCCACAGAGCAGGTCTCAATGGAGGCATAAAAATAGTTCACAATGCCACGATCAGAGTTCTCTATTTCTGCTAGAGGATGCATGACACTGTCAAGCTCATTTGTCTCTTCCGGCTCCTCTCTATTAGCTGGAGCTTTCAGTTTGGTGCGGCGGATCCGCCCAGCAGTGGCCTTCCTCCTCTTTGGGGGTTGGCTCTGACCTTGGTCTTCGCTGGTCTTGGTCCTCTTCTCCCTCAAGGGGGATGCTTCCACGTCAGACATGCTGAGAAAATGTGGCGAGCAACAAGTTAGGAGGGAGTCAAAAAGAGGAATAGGGGTGAGGAGAATCAATGAAGAGTTTAGGTTTTTGAAGAAACTACAGGTCATCGGACATGTCCGATAATCATCGGGCAAGTCCGATGCGTCGGACTTGTCCGATGGTCATTGGACTTGTCCGATGACACGCAGTTTTTCCAAAAACCTAAATCTTTCACAAATCCACCTACCACAAGTACCCAAAATTTTTCTACTCCACTAACAACTAACTAGAGACTACTTCCATGGATCAAATATGCAAGGAGACAAGATTTGACACTAGTATAGATCGATAACCCTAACCCTAAGAGAGAGAGAGAGGGGAGAAAAGGGTTAAACCTTGCAAAAACGATGGGGGATTGGACTTCTCCGGTGGAGGAGGACCTCTTGACCTCCAAACTTGCTTCAATGGATGGTGGGAGATGGAGATCGCCTTGGTGCCGCCAATGGGGGTGTTCTTGAGGAGAGAGAATGTGAGGAAGATAAATGAGGAAGGGTTGATCGAAGGGGTAAGTCGGGCTGGGTTAAAAGGGTCGAAACCTAGACCGTCAGGCTTGTCCGATGACAGTCGGACTTGGCCGACGCCGTCGGACATGTCCGATGGCTGTCGGATTTGCCCGACACCAGAATGACCAGAGAGATTAGAGACTAGCCAGGAAAGAATAGAGGATTTTTATTTTCTTTAGAATAGTTTGATAGAAAGTCTTGACATCTTATGGTCAGCCAACAATCAACAAAACATAACAATGACCATATTTTGTCAAGATTCGATCTAGTGATCAAAAGCCAGCTTCAATAGCACAAATAATGGTTTTTTTTTGACATAAAACAATAGTTTTTTTTGTAATAACAAAACAATCACCATTCAGATGTGCACATTCTCTACATCACATTGCTAGAGTCAAGAATATTTAGTTCACTCCTAAGATGGCAAAATCTCTTCTCATCTAGGGGCTTGGTGAATATATTGGCAAGTTGATCTTCGGTTCTCACATGGCTAACTTCGATAACCCCCTTGATGGAATGATCTCTCAAAAAATGGTGGCGGATATCTATATGCTTTGTGCGTGAATGCTCAATGGGGTTATAAGCAAGCTTTATGGCACTCTCATTGTCACAAAGTAGTGGAACACAGTTCAACTTGTAACCATAATCCCTTAGAGTTTGTCTCATCCAAAGTAGTTGTGCACAACAACTACCGTCTGTAACATACTCCGCTTCGGCCGTGGAAAGTGCAACGGAGTTTTGCTTCTTGGATGACCATGACACTAGGGACCTACCCAAGAATTGACATGTCCCGGAGGTGCTCTTTCTATCTACCTTATCCCCGGCATAATCCGCATCGGAATAGCCTAATACGTTGAACTTTGAGCCCTTGGGTTACCAAATCACTAGATTGGGTGTGTGATCCAAATATCTCAATATTCTCTTAACAGCCACCATGTGACACTCCATAGGAGCGGCTTGAAAACGTGCACACATACACACACTAAGCATGCTATCGGGCCTAGATGCACAAAGATAAAGCAAAGAGCCAATTATGGAGCGATATACCTTTTGATCAACGGGTTCATCCTTTTTGTTGAGATCGAGGTGACCATTTGTCGGCATGGGAGTTTTGATGGGCTTTGCCTTGTTCATGTCAAATTTCTTCAATAGGTCTTGTGTGTACTTTGCTTGACATATGAAGGTGCCCTCCTTGAGTTGCTTCACTTGGAAGCCTAGGAAGAATATCAATTCTCCCATCATGGACATCTCGAACCTTTTGGTCATTATCTTGCTAAATTCATCACAAAAGTTTGGTTAGTAGAACCAAATATAATGTCATCGATATATATTTAGCATACAAAGATATCATCACCAAAACGCTTAGTCAAGAGGGTTGGATCGGCTTTGCCAATGACAAAACCCTTTTTAACAAGAAAATCCCTAAGACATTCATACCATGCTCTCGGGGCTTGCTTAAGCCCATAGAGCGCCTTATGGAGTTTATAAACATGGTTAGGATACTTAGAGTCTTCAAAGCCCGGTGGTTGCTCCATATACACTTCTTCCTTGATTGGTCCGTTTAGGAATGCACTTTTCACGTCTATTTGGTACAACTTAAAATCATGGTGAGTAGCAAAAGTAAGTAATATTCTAATAGATTCAAGCCTTGCTACGGGGGCATAAGTTTTATCAAAATCCAAACCTTTCACTTGTGAATACCCCTTTGCCACGAGCCTTGCCTTGTTTCTTGTCACAACACCATCTTTATTTTGTTTGTTGCGGAACACCCATTTGGTGCCCACAACATTCTTATTCTATGGCCTTTCCTCCAATTTTCACACTTCATTTCTTGTGAAGTTGTTCAATTCTTCTTGCATGGCCATCACCCAATCTGCATCCTTAAGTGATTGTTCTACCCTAAATGGCTCCATAAAAGAGACAAAAGAGTAATGTTCACAAAAATTACAAACTCGAGATCTAGTGATTACTCCCTTGTCAATATCTCCAAGAATTTGCTCGATGGGGTGATCACGTTGTACATTTTGATGCACTCTTGGGTGTGGTGGGTGTGAGCTTTCTTGATCACCATCTTTATCAACCTCTTCATCATGTCTTTGACAATCATTTCTTGATGCTTGTTCATTATTCCCAACATCTTAATTTTGACCACTTGCGTGATCTAGTTCTTTATTCTCATTATGTTGGTTTTGTGTTTAGGGAGATGGTTGATTTTCACTACTTGATGTTTCTTATGGTCTCACATCACCAATGCCATCCTTTTTATTACACTTCTAGGAGCTTCATCATCTACACCATCATTAACAACTTGCTCCCCTTGAGAGCCATTAGATTCATCGAATGTCACGTCACGTGAAACTTCAACACAACCGGTGGTTTTATTGAATACACGATAGGCATGCACATTCGACCCATAACCAAGCAAGAAACCTTCATCAACTTTTGGAGCAAACTTAGAAGTCTTGGGTTTTTTGTTTAGCATAAAGCATTTGCTCCCAAAAACACGAAAGTAGGAAACATTAGGCTTGTTACCGGTTAGTAGCTCATATGGTGTTTTCTTCAATAGTCGATGGAGATACAACCGGTTGGAGGCATGGCATGCGGTGTTGACGGCCTCGGCGCAAAAGCGGTCGGACGTCTTGTATTAATCAAGCATTGTTCTTGCCATCTCAATGAGCGTGTGGTTCTTTCTTTTGGCCACCCCATTTTGTTGAGGGGAGTACGGTGCCGAAAATTCATGCTTGATGCCTTCTTCGTCGAGATACTCTTCAACTTGAGTGTTCTTGAATTCGGTGCCGTTGTCACTCCTTATTTTCTTGATCTTGACTTCATATTCATTTTGTGCTCTTCTCATGAACGTCTTGAGCACATCTTTTACTTCACCTTTATCATGCAAAAAGAATACCCACGTGAAGCGAGAAAAGTCATCAACAATTACAAGACTATATTTGTTACCAACAATACTTATGTAGGAGACAGGGCCGAAGAGGTCCATGTGCAACATCTCCAATGGCCTTGTGGTGGTCATCACATTCTTGGCCGGGTGTGATGCTCCAACTTGCTTTCCCGCTTGGCATGCACTACAAATTTTATCCTTCTCAAAGCAAATGTCGGTTAGTCCTATGATGTGGCCGCCCTTTTAGAGTTTGTGAAGATTCCTCATACCAACATGGGCTAGCCTTCTATGCCACAACCATCCCATGTTGGACTTCGCTAATAAGCATGTACCAAGTCTAGCTTCATCCGTAGAGAAGTCCACAACATAGAGCTTTCCTTTAAGCACACCCTTAAAAGCAATCGAGCCATCACTCCTCTTATAGACGGTCACACCACATTCGTTGAACAAACAATCATAGCCCATTTTACAAAATTGCAAAATGGACAAAAGATTGAAGTCAACGTGATCAACAAGCATAACCTTAGAGAGGAAATATGAAGGAGTGAGAGGGACTTTACCATAACCTAGTACTTGTCCCGTTCCATTGTCACCAAATGTGATGTACTCATTTTTGTCATGACTTGGCTCGAATGACTTGAACATCTTTTTGTCTCCGGTCATATGATTGGTGCATCCACTATCAATCACCCAACTTGATCCTCCGGAGACATAGTCCTACAAAACAAATTAAGCTTTATTTTTGGGTACTCAAATTTGCCTGGGTCCTTTTACATTAGTCACAAGCACTTTGGGTACCCACACACAAGCTTTTGGCCTCTTGTTGCGTGGTCCAACATATTTGGCAAACACACGTCCATGCATGTTTCTCATGAGCACATATGAAGCATCAAAATCATAAAAGAGTCCACAAGTAGCATTAGGCATATTAGCATGAGAATCATTAATAAAAGAAAGATGATTAATATTCTTGTTCTGGGCTTGCTTCTTTTGGTAAGATCCTTCCTTGGTGAATTTAAGGAATTCCTTCTCATTCTTGTTCTCCTGAGCATTATGCTTGACACCCTCAACATAACCAATACCATCCATGACATGTGGCATTCTAATATATGTGTATGCACCTCTTGCATACTTTGCCTTCTCATCATCGACAACATCTTTCTCATGCTGTATTTTACTTTCAAGAGTTTTTTACTTGCTTGTTCAAATCATCAATCAATTTGATATTAGTAGCACAAGCGTCAACATCAATATTATAGCATCTATCACATCCTTTGTTAGTGGAAGCATGAGAGAAATTATTTGAGGAGGATGTGAAAGTTGAAAGAATCCTATATTGTTCTTCAAGAGACTTATGAGTCTTTTCCAAATTCTCATACTTCTCTTGAAGTTCATCTTTAATGCTCTTAACATTTTCACAAGTATTTTCAATTTTAGTGAGACACATAGTTAAGTCATTATTTTTCTTTCTCTCTTCTTCTAGGAGCTTCTCTAGTTCAAGGTTTCTTTTCTTTTCAAGAACAAGCAAGTCTTCTTGTTTCTCAAGTAGCTCCTCTTGCCTATCATTTTCTTCCTTTTTTTTCAAGTAATTCCATAAATTCAAGCATTTTAGGAAGTGAAGCATTAACATCATCATCATCATCACTACTACTAGCATAAGAGGAACGCTTGTTTTTAGATTTTGTTACCTTCGATCCTCTTGCCATGAGGCACTTGTGAGTGTTGTCGTCATCATCATCACTCAAGCTCCTAAATAGAGAAGTGTTGGTGGGAGTGATGCCAATGGCAAGTGTAGTAATGCCTCCCTCATTCGAGTCGGATTCGGAGGAGGAAGATGATGAAGAGGATGAATCATCGGAATTTCATTCTTGACCAATGTGAGCTTCACCTCTTCTATGCTTCTTGTACTTCTTGTCTTTCTTGTGGTGCTTGTCTTTCCTTCTTTCATCTTTGTTCTTCTTCTTTGGACATTCTGCAATGAAATGCCCTTCATCACCACATTCATAGCAAGTTCTTTTTGACCTTCTTGCTTTGCCCTTGTCAAAGCTTTTCTTCTTGTAGCCATCTTTCTTGATAAATGACTTGAATCTCCTCATAAGCAAAGCCATCTCATCATCACTATCTTCACTACTAGAATCAACCACTTTCTTTTTCTTCTCTTGTGTGGCTTTGAGTGCCACATCCTTTTTGTCACCATTTGCTCCCTCAATTTGCTTGATCAAGGCATTTATCTTGTTGGCTTGATCATTTTCTTGCTTTTGGGAAAGAAGCTTTCCAAGCACTTCATCGGTGGAGAAGGTTTTGAAGTTGTCATTCTCTCTAATGTTTGAGCAAATGTTGCTATCCCATGGTCTCAATGCTTCTAGTAGTCTCTTGTTGATATCCAAGTCGGTCATTTTAGCTCCTAGTGCTCTTCTTTGATTCACAATCCTCATGAGCCTATCATGAACTTTCTTTGGGCCTTCTCCCGGACCCATAATGAATAGGTTGAACTCATTTTACAGTTCTTCAAGTCTTGCATTTTTGACGGAATCAATGCCCTTATAGATAACCTCAAGCTTTCTCCATAGTTGGTTGACATTCTTTATTCCGGCTACCTTGTCATACTCAGTGGCACTAAGTGCGGAAACAATTGCACTAGCAGCCACGACATTACGATGAATGTTGATTTGATCCTTATGGGTTGGATTGTCCCTATTTTCTCACAAGAAACCATTCTCGGTTATATTTGCAACATGAGGACTCATGGATTCCAAATACATCATCATCTTGCATTTCCAATAATCATAAAATTGTCCATCAAAGTAGGAGAGTCTACCGGACTCTTGTCTAATGTGATTTTCTTTGAGATCATCATAATCAAACATGACATTATTGTAGACTTTTGGTAGCTCATCTTTATCAATATCTTCAATCCTTGGATTTACTCCAGGCGCATCACCCTCGGACCTTGCTTCGGACGATCCACTAGGCGGAATTTCCTTTCCTTTTGTCATCTTTATCTTCAAGCGGTTAAGCCTTCAAGAAGATCCTGCTTTGATACCAATTGAAAGTGCCTACAGGGGGGGGGGGGGTGAATAGGCAATTATCCCTGAAATTCACTTAATAATAAAAGTTAAATGCGCAGTGTCGGACTTGTCCGACGATTGTGGAGAAAGTCCGACGACTTGTCCGATGGCACGAGATAGAAAAGTAGATCGACCGAGTAAATATTAAAACTAGTGTAAGACAAGTCCGATGATTTTGCCCTGAAAATTTTTATATGGCCTGGAAAGGGAAATTTTGCACTTAGTTCACCTTCGCTTCACACTTTTGTGTCTCTCTTCATTTATAGTACGGCTTTTCCTATACTCAAGATTTAAAATAAAATACTATAAATTTTATTCTTGAGCATATTTTGAATTTCGTCTTGAAGCACTTTGCCATCTTCTTTTCTCCCTTTTTATTTCTATGTATTTAATCACCAAACTTTATATCATAATCTACACATATGCTCATTAAAAGATTAGTCCGTTCTTAATTGTATTGACGCCAATCACCAAAATAAAATTAGGGACCTAGATGCACCTTCAGCCGCGATGCAAGCAAGGGCGAGCCGGTGAGGTAACGGCGGGGCAAGAGCCACAGGAGAGGGCGTCAGGGCGACACGTTGGAGGCGGGAGCGAGCAGTGGCGTCGGTGATTCGTAGGGGGGGGGGGAGGGGGGCTTGCGTGAATAAGAACTGAGGAGTGACGAGTCGTGACCTAGTTAAGCCACTGTATGGGTCAACTGCTGAAAATTCGGTCTGCTAGAATAATATGTAGGACTGTTTTTCTGTTAGATTGTTAAATTATATGGGTCATTTTCGTGCTTAACCGGACTGATGTCTAAACGGACGATGCCCGTGTCGCCTGTCAGGCTGCCCCATCGACCCAAGCACGGCCCGCCGGCCCGGCACGAAGTTGAAACGGCCCAAGGCACGGAGCGCCGTACGTGCAGGATCCTTGGTCGGGCCTCGTGGGCGCCGCTGCCGATGCAACTTACGGCCACCACGTCCGCGTGCTCGCGCAGCCGCCGTTGCTAAAGGCTGCAGCCGCGCCTCACAGACAGAGGCGCCGCCGGGGGCAAAGGTGCGGTTGGTGTATATGCCCACATGCTCACACGCCGATTCGCCGAGCCGTCGCGCCCCGTGCCCGTGCTTTGTGGCTGTGGGTACAGCCAGACGCAATGGGCTCCATCGCCACACCGTCGATGCGGCCGCAGCCGTTAGCCGGGACGGGGCGCCGTCGCGGACGTTGCCGCGTCCACTGGGACGCGTTGGCGACGCTAGGGTCGTGCGGGCGTCGCTGCGTCCGTTGGGACTGGCAGCTACGACGTTACTGTGGACCAGGCTCCGGTGCAGTTTGTACTGCGACTGCACGTTACCGTTACTGGAAGACGTGTCCACTGCCGTGGTTGAAGCGACATACACGGCCAACGCGGTTTGCAGGGAGCGGCAGTCATGATTCGCCAAAGTCACGATCACGGCTTGGACAATAATTCCAGTACCTTTTAATCTCTTACACGGTGAAGAACACGAAGAAAGATCAAACGAAGTAAACCGGACTCCCATACTGCACAGTGCACATACAGTACAACAGTTGGCACCGGCACTGCGCGTCATCGGCGACTACTGGGAGCGTGGATTATACTACCACAAGACAACTCTTAAGTAACAGAAAACGCAGTTCACAATCAGCAGAAATAATGCAGAACCTATGTTATCATTCCTCCTCCCTCGATACGAAAAGGAGACTTGTGTAACAGAATTCACATAGTACCCTCACACCCATCAGAGCAAGTTACCTTCCAAAACCATGTAACACATGAACAGAGTAAACTCTCACACATCAGAGCAATTTACATCATTATGCTGAACAGAACCATCCAAAAAACATCGTTGGGGTTTTGACCACTACTCAATGCAGACCTGAAATTACAAGCTAGGACAGTTATAATGCTACCATTTAAATGAGAAGTACAATAAGCATCAAATTATATGTCAGAAAATACTTTTTTATGGAGGGAATGGATCGAGTTGAAAAAAGCTGAAACCCAAGGAAACAAAACTATATAAAATGAGGAAGTGGTGTCATCAGTTTCACCGCAAAACGATGTATACAATGTGATCATTTGCAATGAGGAACTCATTGTGATAAGAGTTGAGAATTATATAAAAAGCTCCAGCCTAACTAAATAAAGAAAATGGATGTGACATATTAACAGATAACCAAGTGTGTAGCTTCCAGCTCATACATGGATCATTAAGTGAATTAAAATAAGTCAAATACCTGGGAAGAAAACATCATTCCTCAAACTTTCCACTGGGTTCGGGAGTGGATCCTGAAACAATGGCATGTTTTAGTATTGGTGTGCAACTGTTGGCTTCCACATGACCGTTTTAAAACAGTGGAACATATTTAGTTGCAGCGTGGTACATTTTAGGAACTACAGAATGGTTTACCAAAATACCTTTAGTTTGAGATGGATCAAGCTTAGTTGCAGCGAAGTAAAATCCCAGGATGAAAATGGTCCTCTTTATCCAAGTAATCTGTGCATCAGTGAGCCCTTCCCTGAACAAAAATAAACTGCTACTCAGTACACGATGAAAGAACTTGTTGTACTGCTTACCATACAGTAAAAATTTTGACAATGGTTTAACAAAAAGAAAATCTTACTTCACAGATATCTTGTGAATCTCAAAATCTTTGGAAATGCTCGCCAACTCATTTTTCACTGTGAGGACTGATGAAATTACCTGCATAAAAATCAATATGTCAAATTGAGATGATATCCAATTGAAGCATGAAATAGATGAATTAGCAACTACATTTTAAAGAGGAATCACTTACCTGTTCTTTTACTGCATCGAGTGCTTCTAGGGCATTACTGCTTTGCTTAGAAAGAGCTTTCTCAAACTTCAGCGTCACCCCAAGCAGACCGTTCTCCAACTTGTGGTTAAGTGCTTGAATCTCCATATCATGCTTGCTCTTCAAGGCCAGAAACTCAGTTTGCTGCATATTGAGCACATCTTATGTTCCCACCATAAAAAAAAATGCTACATATACCAAGTAATGTCACAGCATGATAAGACATATGGTAGACCTACCTTAACAAAAGCATTGCCAGATTTATCAATTGCATCACCGCAGTTTGAACATGCATTGCGAATGTGAACCCGTCCCTAAACAAAATGAATATATAAGCATATCAGCACTGGAAATGGAAACTGCTTATCGACAAATCAAAAAGGGAATCAAATAAGAACAAGAACACAAGACCCCTGGCAGAATAAGGATAAAAGCAAATGTTGTACAAATGTGCATAACCATGATCCTCTGAAATCATAACAACAAGAAATTGTAATACGAATCAATAAGAAGGTAAACATTGCACAAGTGCACCAGAAACCTGCATATCACCAACCAAAACCTCATAGATGCACTATTTCTTTTCTACAGCTCTCTCCACAGTACACAAGCACACAACTATATGACCAGAGGGACCAAAATCTCATAAAAGAAAGTGAACCATCAAATGGCTCCTACATACAGAAAAAAAAGACCTAAAAAACAACCAACTTATCCCAATTGGGAGTTATCATCCTGGTAAGATACACTATCTTGATCAGCATTGCGGGAAAACAAGAGAATGTCAGCCTGACCAACGTTGACCAAGTGCGTCCGAGGCGATCTCGAGGCGACTCAACCTGAGTCCACTTTTCCCCCCAATCTATAGTGATTTCTCCGCAATCTCTGCAAGTTGATCCACGGAATCAAGATAAGAGTGGGAGGTGACTACTTTTTACGGATTCTGGTGGAGATTATTGGGGAGTTTTTTGCAGGTTCCGGTTGGGGTGGGGAAGGAAGGGTTGTATCAGGCTGGTGGAAGATCGACTGACCTCGGGTAATTTGAAGAGGTCTGGGGGTGTTTAGAGTTGATCAGTCGTGATGTGCAGTTGTTTCCAGGGAAGAATTAGTGCGTAGATCTGCTATCGCGTTTCTCTGTTAACGAGGTCTGTACCAACCTTGATTGTTAGAGAGAATTAGTTTTAGGGCAGTTGGAAAAGTTCAGAGGTGATTATTGGGGATTAGTGGTGAATTCGAATCCGTGGGAAAGAGGTGAGTCTCTGTTTTTTGCGGCCAGAGTGTGGCGGCTTCAGAAAGGATGGGTGGCATTGCGATGCAAGAAATGATAGAGAGAGACAAGGCTGCAGGAAATTTGGATTCAGATTTGCAAGTGGATGAAGTGAGCAGGTTCATGGCTGACTCTAGAGCTCAATTCCCTTATGCGCCAAAAGTTAATCCCTGGCCAAGTATCATAGAGGCGGAGGAAAAACTGAAGCGGAAAAAGAGATTGACACTCGCTCCAAAAGGTGATATCTGTCAAAATAAGAGGGTGCCTGAAATGCACAGTAATGATCGAATTAATAGAGATTGTCAGGAATTCTATGCTGATTGGGGAAATCAACAGGTGGACGAGAAGAACGGCCGTGAGGCTGAAGTGGCGCCTCTATATGATGATTTAGAGCATCAAACAGAAAATATGAGCAGGGAGGAAAGAGAGTTTGATGAATTGATAAGAGAAATTGATAACCTTCGCATCAAAGAAAATGTATCAACAAAGAAGAAGAACAAGCATAATTACAGAAGCCCATCAACGACTCAGTCAATAGAGGGAGAAAACACAAAAGAAAAAATAGAGGAGGGGGCAGAAACAGGGAAAAGCCCAGGGACAGAAGCCCAAAAGGCTAATGGCCCGGATAACACCAAATACCCCTTCGGGACTTGCATTGGAGATATTTACAACCACTCTTGGTCAGACCCGGTTGGAAAGTTTTACTGGGTTCCGAAGGGGTGAACCCTAGAGGCAGCGCAGATCGGTTCCCTTGCAAGTAAGAGAGATATTGCCAGATTTGGGCACCTTGTGATCAGAGTTGTGAAAGTCAAGAGTAGGAGAGTTGATTATCGATCGTTCGCTGGTGTAGTTCGAGGTGAGATGGCTAGAAACTGGGACAGGGAGTTTTATGGAGAAGAACCAAGGCCAAGAAGTGGGGGAAGATTCGAGCAGGAAAGACCTCGGGAGGATCATGATCCAAGAGATGAGTCTAGAGATGCGCGTCCGCATCCAACCCAATTTCAGTGTTTTGGGGGCAAAGATGGTCAAGGAAGTAGTAGGCAGGTGGGGGACAGGTTCGAAAATCAGAGGTATAGAGATGAGAGAGGGTATCCAAACTACAAGAGGAGGTCGGAGGATGTTCAGGACAGGGAGGTGGATCTTCGCGCTAAGCTAATGAAAAACCATGATGACAGAGCGCGTGTAGAGACCGGCAGAGGCTCCAGTTACAGAGAGGGCCAACAACAACTTGGCCAGCGTGGTACTGGCGAGATTCAATGTTATAACTGTCATGATATGGGTCATCACCAGGGCCAATGCACAAATCCTCCTTACTGCTACAACTGCCGCAACAAGGGGCATAAGGCTGCAGTCTGTCCTATAAAGAAAAACCGAGAATTATGTGGTTTTGGAGTCCCTGGAGGGGGATTTTATAGCATTAGAATCCCGGAGGACAAGAAGAAGGAAGCTGTGAAAGAGGTGATGGGTTTGATGACCATTGAAAGTGGGGAAGCTGATATTTCAATCATTGATAAGGAGCTGGCATACCTGTTCAGGGGAAAGAAGGGGTGGAAAATCAAGCAAGTAAAAGATGATGAGTTCTTGATTGATTTTCCTAACGAAGATATGAGGTTTGAGCTGACAAGGTTTAAGAGGTTTGAGTTTCAGACCTCTGCAATTGCTGCAAATGTTAAAATTTCTGATTTGTCACCAGTAGTTGAAGGAGTATTGTCTGAAGTTTGGGTCAAGGTATATGGCTTCCCATCATTTGCAAGAACTGAAGAGATAGTAATGAAGGTCAGCTTTCTAGCAGGTGAGCCTAGATCGGTGGATTCCAAATCATTACATGGTGCTGGTCTGGTGAGGGTGCTGGTAGCTTGCCCTGACCCGAACATGATAAGGGGTGAAACAAGAGTTTTCTTTAGTGGTGCTGGTCACAGGCTGGCATGGGTGGTGGAGTCCCATGAACCAATCTCATCACAGCCTACCAAATTTAATAGAAAGAGAAGAGACGATGGAGATCAAGATGACTCAGAAGGAAGCTCAGCCAGTCATGAATCTGGGTATTATGAATTGCGCAAGCAGCAAATGCAAGAGAAACAGAAGAAGATGGAGGGGCACCAAGGAAAAACCAATACAAGCGGTAAACAAACAGCAGATTGGATCCCGGATGAAGATGATCTTCTGAGTTCATCAAGTAAAGGAATTTCAACTTCACGAGAGAAAGAGTCTGAGGATTCAGTGAGTAAAGAGATAGACACCTTACAAACACATTCAGAGTCAGAACCCAAGGGTATGAAGGTGGCATCGACTGAGGAAGTGGTGCAAGAGGAGATTGCTAACACCCAGGGTGACACTGAAATGGCTGAGACACAAGGCACTCAGGAAGAGGAAATGGTTGATTACGAACAAGATGAGCTAGCAAAGGAAAAAGAGGAGATGAACAGAATTGATGCAGAGTTTGAAGTAAAGACTCAGAATATCATGCTCAACATCCCAAACCAGAAATCTTTGGAGTCCATAGAGAAAGTTATGACTGAGTTTAGTGAGAACAGAGGTGGACATGATATAGAGTTTGTAAAGGTGGTGCCGAAGCAACAAGCTCGCAAGACAGCACAACCAAGTGTAGCCATGAGACAAAGCACAAGAACTCAGAACAAAGACGTACCCATGATGGTCAAGGCGATGAATAACAAGGAGAAAGCTTTGGAAGTGGGAGGTAATAATAAATTCTCTATTCTTTACTCTTTAGACCCCAATGAATTGCTCAAAGTTGCCAATGATAGTAAAATTCTAATGGGTAAGGATGATGAAACGGCTTTAAAAAATATTTCTATTATCCAAGCGAAAGAGTTTTTTCAGGCAAAGCTTGCAGAAACTAGATTGGAGTTAGAGATTGCCAAACAATCTAAAGTAGCTATGCAGGACGTTAAGATGCAAGCACAGGAAGTTGAGAGTACAATGATTTCAGAGATTGATAATGACACTGATGTCTCCTCACCAGAGAAAATATCTGAGGTGCCAAGACCTCCAAGGAAAACAGTCAGAAAATGCAGTAAAAAAGAGAGGGTGGGGGTGAATAAGGTGAAACGATAGGTCTCTTCTGGAATATAAGAGGGCTAGAACAAGAAGGAAGGAGGAAACAACTTAAAGAGCTAGTGAGTAAACACATGTTTGAGGTGATTTGTCTCCAAGAAACTATCAAGTCTAATTTTCAAAAGAGAGAACTTGAGGCGCTGGTTCATGGTGAAGCCTTTGATTGGAATTGGGTGGCAGCTGCTGGTCACTCAGGAGGTTTGCTTATTGGCACCAAGCAGGCAGAGTTTTATGCAATTGACATGGACAAAGGAGAATTTTTTGATAGCATTAAAACAAAAAATAAAAGAGATGGTTTCTGTAGTGAGATTGTGAATGTTTATGGTCCAGTGCAAGAGGAAAGAAAGCCAATGTTCCTGCAAGAACTGTATCAGAAAATCATGAGGTGTGACGTACCTATTATGGTGGGAGGTGATTTCAATCTTATCAGATATGCGCATGAAAAGTCAAGTGCAAATTTTGACCCGAAATGGCCAGAGATGTTCAATAGCTTTATTAGAGATACGATGCTGAGAGAAGTTCATAGAGGTGGTGGTAGATTTACTTGGACAAATAAACAAACGAGACCGATTCAGACTGCCATTGACAGAGTTCTTATTTCTGCTGAATGGGAATTCCAGTACCCAATGATGACCCTTCAAACCATTCTAAGAGTTGGTTCCGATCATAATCCTCTGATCATTCAAAATGAGGACGCAGTCAAAGTAAAAAGAAACTTTAAATTTGAGAGTGCTTGGTTCTTTCAGGATGGTTTTAAAAAAAAGTTAATTAGCAAATGGCCGGAGAAAAAGGAGATTAATATACAAGATCACTGGAAAAATTCTAAGAAAGCTGTCAAACAGTTTTGTAAAGGACGGGGTGCAAATCTAGGAAGTGAGATAAGAAAACGAAAAGAAAATATTAGTAGACAGATAGAGGAGATTGAAAAAGAGGCGGAGCAGGGGGAGATCGATGAACAGAGATGGCAGGAAAGATACCAGTTAGAAGTAGAGCTAGAGGAAATCTATGGTTATGAGGAGAAGATTTGGCATACTAAGATAAATGAGAGGTGGATTTTAAAAGGTGATGCCAATACAGGCTTGTTTCATGCTATAGCTAATGGTAGAAGAAGAAAATGCCATATTTTTTCGATGGAGAATGAAGGCTTAGAGTTTAATGACAAGAAGAACTCAGGTTACATATTGAAAGGTATTATAAAGAGCTTTTTGGGAAAGAAGATAGAGGGGAGATTAGACTAGCAGAGGACATTTGGATGAATGCTGGAGCACTTTCTGAACAAGAAAGTGGGAACTTAATAGTTCCTTTTTCAGAGAAATAGATTGAAACAGCCCTTAATAAAATGAAAACTAATACTGCTCCTGGTCCTGATGGTCTCTCAGTATGCTTTTACAAAGAGTTGTGGCCACAGATAAAATCCACCTTTCTGGAGATGTTTGAGAAATTTCATCAAGGACAGCTAAATATAAGCAGACTTAATTATGGCAATATCATTTTGATTCCAAAAGTTAAAGAAGCTAATAATATCAAACATTATAGGCCAATTTGCCTTTTAGGGGTGGATTACAAGTGGTTCACTAAATGTCTGACTAATAGATTAACTATAGTTGCTGACTCAGTCATTCACAAAACACAAACAGCTTTTGTGCCTGGCCGGTTTATCCTAGACGGCATAGTGATCTTACATGAGATTTTGCATGAGCTAAAGGTCAAGAGATTGTCAGGGATAGTACTGAAACTGGATTTCGAAAAGGTGTATGATAAAGTGCAATGGGGTTTTTTGAAAGAGGTGATGGAGAGGAAAAAGTTCCCAGTGGTTTGGATTGACTGGATTATGCAAATAGTGGAAGGAGGAAGAGTTGGAATCAACATTAATGGGGAACAAGGGGAATTTTTCAGAACTTTTAAAGGTTTAAGGCAGGGTGACCCGTTATCCCCTTTGCTTTTTAATTTAGTCGGAGATGCGTTATCAACCATGTTAAGGAAAGCTTGTGAAGCTGGACATATAAAAGGGCTAGTTCCTCATCTGATTCAAGGGGGGATTACTCATTTGCAATATGCAGATGACACTATCATTTTCTTGGCAATGGAAGAGGAGTCAATTGCGAACACAAAATTTCTTCTATATTGTTTTGAAAGTATGTCAGGGCTTAAGATCAATTATGCGAAAAGTGAAGTTATAGTGGTCGGAGTGGAACCAGAGGAAGAGTTGAGCGTTGCTAACCTTTTCAATTGCAAAGTGGGGAAGCTCCTAATAAACTATCTTGGCATCCCAGTTAGCAATAACCACCTAACTGCCTTAGAGCTAGCTTATGTACATGAGAAAGTAGCCAAAAGACTTCCATCTTGGCAGTATTCAGTTGCTGGGGTAGACCATTTGGCAGACATGTGATAGTGTGGCTTCAATATCAGCAACATTAAGTTTCCACAAGGAATCAACCATAACTTGCTTATGGTTCTGCAAGTATATTTCACGTTCTTCCTCTGTGTATTGGGCCTCAGCACTCATATGCTTCTTCAAGTCCTCTTGCAGTTGCATAAGAGCTATTGCACCTGCAAATAATGAGACAAAAAAATTCATGACATATAGAGCACACGAACATAAATGACGCCAGATGCTGCATTAAATGCTTCCACGAGTACCCAAAAAAAAGACTCTGAACAAATATTTTACCTGCAGCAGCTGTTACTTGAGATTTGATAAAATGACCTTTGTCTCTAAACCATTCGGCTACAAATGGAGCCCCCAAAAATATTGCTTTCTTTCCAAGTTCTTTTGCAGCTTGCCTTGAATAGTATTCAACATAACAACTCCATATGCTGCAGTATAAGCCAGAAAAAAAAAAAAAGACCAAAGCAGTGAAAGAATTAAGTTAACATAGTTCAACTACCTATCCAATAAAAACAATACTAAGTAAAAGTTGATTAAGGAGGATATTATATGGATCCCACTAAAGAATACGTTTGGCAAGAACATTTTGATCACACTGACACCAACATAAACTTCAGGACTAAGGGGATGTGGCATATTAGACAGCTTCAATAATATCTATACCGTTTGGCAAGATTGAATTTCAAAGTTGATTTTCAGTTAGAGTTACAAGGGCTTTGGAAAATTAAACTATCTTCTTGTGCTTGTACTTTTCTGCAGCATTTAGGTATATAAATTCAAAAATCAAGAAGTGGTGGTAAAAAAAATCAGATATCCATTTTTTCAACTAAAGTCAACAGGTATAAAGGTGGTCTCATATGCAGTACACGAGTCAAAATATCTAAGTATCTACTGAATCTACTGATACAGTGATAAAAGGAAACAAGGCATGATCATCAAATACCATAAGAATAAGATAGGTAAGATCTTACAGCAAAAGGAAACACAGATTGGGTGGGGCGTGGTAATCCAGTGTTGAGGGAAGGAAGGGGTGACTAAAGGCAAAAACCTGCATTGCTAAGTCTGGACACCTCAGCTTCAGCACGCTGGGCAAATTCATCTTTATTTCCTTGAGCATAAATATGTAGCCGGTTTTTCAATATCTCAGCAAGGTTTTCTTCTCTTTCCTTTTGAATGTCCTGCAGTTGTAGTTTGCCATTAGCATAATATAATGACAGAAAGAGTATGACATGCAAAATATATGGATGGGATGGTGGTAAGCCAACAGCAATGATACTATTATACTCTTGATCAACATTCTGGAAGTTATATGAAATAATCTTCCTAAAGAGCACACCTGCATCTTCTCGTGCAGTTTTCTTGGGTCAATATTTTCATCTTCACCAAAATTATCAAGTGAAGCCATTGATGCCATTGCCAGCTCACCAATGTAATCCTCAAAGAGCTCACTACCAAATAGCATCGCAAAAAATTGCTGCTGGATCGATTATTCCTTCCCTGTAGAATGTTTAACAAGCAATTAAGACTTTGTTCTCTCATAAGATTCTTTAACAAAAAATAACACCAGTTATCCCAAGACAACACTTTTGCATCTTTGGATGGAAATATACTTTCCACTAAGTTCCAAATAATATACACAACACAGCTCTAGAAAGCTTAAGGCTCCCTTTAGCAGAATCCTGCTGATTGGCAATGCTTCAACCTTTTTCTATGGGGAGCCGCAGTACCAAAAAGGCCTTGGATTTGTTTAAAAACAAAAAAGGGAATAGCTCAACTGAACAGGGAAAAAAATCCATGTTCTAAATGGAGCCTAGCATGTTCCACAAATCACAAGCAACAGAAGAAAAAATTGTGATTGGACATACGTTGAGATGCCAGATTTCCCATGAGTCATAAGCTTGGCGCTGTGTAGGGTCACTGAGCACTTGGTATGCTTCCCCTAGTTCCTGTTATGGAAACTTTATGAGTACAGAACACTATACATGTAAAACTACAATGAACATCATATACCTCCTCATGAATGCTGTCTAACGGTATATCTCAATCACACAAATTTAAAGAGCACACAGACCTAAGATGAAGAAATATAGCTAGCAGAATCCCAAAGAGGCAAGTGCACATACGATACTGATACAGCAAGACTAGTGATTTGGACATCAGCATGACATCCAGAATACCCTTTTTTTACGCGAACATCCAGAATACCCTTGATTACCAATTTGCAATGTCGGCTACTGACAATGTGTATATACCCTAGCAAAATGGAATATCATACGAAACTATTTTGTTTAGTGGAACTGTAGGTACAATTTTGATATGTCCAAGCTCAAACATTTATAGATATAACAATAATCAATAGTCAAATTGTTTGACTTAGTGTATTCCAAAACATCTCTTATTTTTCAGTAGATGGAATATTTAACAACCCAAATTACCTGCCCTGAATATTGTTGATTAGCTGATCAACTTGTGAGCTAGTAGCTGTAATTTGTTAACATGAGTGAAAAACAAGGTGCTAATGCAGATGGCCAAGTTTGGCTGTTGGGCAGTAGATTAAATGTTTGAAGCCACTTTAAGTGTATGCCAGTAACATATATTGCATTGAAAAATCCAAAGCATGATTGTGATTCAACTCAAATACCTTTGAGGACAGGTGAAGGGGAATAGGTCTCAAGCCTCAAAGCAATCTTAATTTTTTTGGGGGGGAAAAATGACAAGTGCCAGAGAAATCTTAAAAAAAAAGTATTTTGTGTGCTACAGAGAACACGAAAACCTCAATTTGCTCTACAAAACATTCCTGATGGCTCAGGTTTGCCAAAACAGACTATCAGTACACGGTGATAGGGGAGGACGAAACATATAAAGGAACATGAAGCAAATTTGTTCAATCCTTCAAGTTACAATTTGGAATCTAGATTTTGATTAACCGTATTTCCTGCAATATACTGTTTGTATTATCCTATCAGCAATTTGAAGTATCGTCTGAAGTGAACTGTCTTCTTTAGCAGGTACTAATACTACGGCTGCATAACAAAACCCGCTTAAAGCAGGCAGTTAGCATTTTCTAAGCTCTGCATTTGGCATCAACCATTTCTTCCCTTAATCGGATTGAATCGAGGGTTTGTACACTAAGTTGCTCGGTGTGCATTTCAGGGATGAACAAAATTTAGCGATGACTAAAACTGTACCTGGAAATTTTCCGCAGCTTTCGGGTCATTCGGATTCTTATCCGGGTGAACCTGCCTTGCCTGCAACACCAGCAGCAGAGACAGTAATCAGATCAAAAGCTCGCAGCAGACAACCGAAGGTAGAAGAAGGTTGAGGAGCCAAGTGCTACCTTCATGTAGTACGCCTTCTTGATCTCGGACTCGGTGGCGGACGGGCACACGCCCAGTACATCGTAGTAGCCTGTCTCCTTCACCATGGCCGCTTCGATCTCTGCGTCCGCTCACCCGATTCGGGGTCCAGTAGAGGCGGATATGTATGCGTATCTGGTTGGTGGCGCAGTGATGTGATGCGCCGGCGGACAGAGGCAACCGGCGACGACGGCGGCGAGACGCCGGGGCTGGGTGAGAAGGCGGCTTTTGGGTTCTGGCCACGCAAAAAACGCGTCCACTCGACTCTTTTCTTCAAGTTTTTCGGTGGTGAATTACGGATTACCACGGTGTCAAAAAAAAAAAAAAAACCGGATTACCACGGCCTCAAGACGTTAGCAAAGTCCAAGTTGGACTGGGACCCTGTCCGTGCACTGTAATCCAAATACAAAATCGCATTTTCCACCACACTATAAATAGTAAAATAAAGTTAAAAATAGTGTTAAATAATTTTAATATTAGTGATACAACTGTTGAAAGATAATATGAATAAATGACATATTAACAGTTTCAACTTTCAACTACCTAATTATTGGGGGTAAAAACTAGTAGTGTCATGTGGTCCGGTTGATCTCATTGGTCCCACATCCACGAGCCGACGAAACATTGGCGCGTTACGGACAGTGTGAGGTCATCCCTCGCCTCGCTCGACCCATTGAGGGTCGAGCACCGCCCTCGCCCCGCTCGACCCACCAAGGGTCGAAGGCCACCTCTGCCTCACTCGACCCATCGAGGGTCGAGGCAGCATTGACTTTGACAAACCCTCGAAAACCTGAGGTCATACCACTCTGCTCGACCACAGCGGGTGTCGAGTGGGCCAGCATCACCTCACAACCAGGCCGGACACCGTGGGGATGTGGGGATAAGGCCGTCCGGTTAGTCACCACATTAATTAGGACCACATGAGCGACCGCAGAGCTGCAGGGCCTATGTTGTTCCTGCCAACTCTCATTAGCGGACCCCGCCCCAATGATGGGACGACACCTTGTATCACTGACCGGGCGGGAATGGCGAAAGGAGAAACTCAATTACACTGCCAAGGTGAGACGGATTCCTACTCCTGTAACACCCTAAAATGTTAATACTAAATTCATTAGGGAAAATCATTGCAAATTTAAATTTTTTTTAAATTTTAATATGATCTCATGATTTTAATTTTTCTTTTGAAACAAAAACCTCACTAAGTAATGGAACAAGAGAAATAGGATAAAATAAATATTTGAGTAATTCAAAATAATCTTATCAAAGTGATTGTTAGATTATTTTGCCCTTACTTTGATTTGCTTCGTGTGATACTCCATTTAAAAACTCCAAAGCCTTTTATAAATATCTCAAACTAAAATCCAGGAAAAAGAATAAACTCTTCTTTTTCTCTGCCTCAGGCCGAAACCCCCCTTCCCCTTCTTTTTCCCCGGCCCGGCCCACTTCTCCTCTCCCCTTTACCACCCAGCCCGAGCCTGCCCTAGAGATGGCAGTGGGTCGGGTTCGGGTCGGGTGGAGCAAAAACCCACCCACCATGAAAAATGTTTCGGGTGAAAATTGACACTCACACCCACACTCACGGGTGGGAATTAAGACCTACACCCGCACCCATCGGGTTTCGGGTGGGTGTCGGGTGCCCATCGGGTTTCATATGTAATATGAAAAATATCTCAAAATAAGTATTTTAACAAGGTCAACATAAATGCACAATGTCTATATATATCACAACAATCAATAAAAATAAGTCATGGATATGTACTTAGGTAATTGTACATAAAATCTTAATAATTTAGTCATCATTCTCATCATATTTATATTTATTTAGCGTTAGCTTATTATGAGATGAGACTAAATTTTGTATTTGAGTATGTTTTGGGGCCCAACGGGTCACCCATGGGTGAGAAATAAAACCCGCACCCACACCCGTGTTTGTTAGATCGGATGCGGGTGACACCCATGGATGAAAAATTAGACCCACACCCGCACCCGTCGGGTGTAAAACCCATCAGGCCCCGCACCCAGGGGTGAAATTGCCATCCCTAGCCTGCCCGCCTCCACCTTCCCTCCTCTCCCGTCCCCGGCCCAGCAGCCGCTCCCCTCCGCGCGGCCCACCCGCGCGCGCTCAACCCAGCCTCGCGCGTCGTCGTCTTCCCAGCAGCGCTCGCTCGTGCTCGCGCCTGGGCCGACGCCGCTAACCCCGCCAGCGCGCCCAACCCTGCTGACCCCACTAGACCCCGCCTAGCCCCACCGTCAGCAACGCCTCCGCGTCCCATTGAGCAGTCGCCCATGCGCGGGCACAGCACGCCATGAATTGCTTGGCCACCACCACACCAGTGCGCTTGTCCACCTGCCGCACGGCCCCGCCAACTCCTCATTCGTCGCCGCCTCCATTACCCCGACGCACTGAGAAGCCAGACCCGCTGCTCTACCTCCACCTGCCCACCATTACGCACAACGCTCCGCCCCACGACCCGCCTTCCTCGCAAGCCGACACCGCCCCTCGCCACCTTCACTCACAACCGACGAACCCAGCACCCCTGCCGCTCTTGTCATGCTCAGCAACACCACCCGACCGCCTATAACTAGCATCGACCTCCTCGCTGGCTTGTTACCACCGCCGCCACCGCCGGAAGACAAGGCCTAGCTACACCCTCTCTCCCTCTTTCTCTCGCCACGCCTAGCCTAGCCGAGAGCTAGCCATGACCGCCGAGCCCCCCTCGTGACCACCCCAGTAGACGAGGAATGACCCCGCCTCCGCCTAGACCTCCCCGCATTAAGCCTGAGCCACCGATGCACCCCAGTGAGAGCTCCGCCCATGGCGCCGCCATCACCCACCTCTCCGGCAACCGCGCACCGCCCTATCACACCCCGAGCCGTCCATCAAGCCACGGGCGGTTACGATTAGATCGCAACTTACCCCTTCATTTTATTAAGTCTCAGCCACCCATCCTCGTATCTACGGCCCATACTGACCTGGTCCATGGTGGACATGTAGACCGAGCCCACCGGCCTAGTCCACGACCCTGTGCACCCGGTCCACAGAATTTCCTTCACAAAAATAATTCTAGAAATTCCAGAAAATCCCAGACTTTTGCCCTTTTGCATATAAGTCCCTGACATTTATTTTTATTCAGTTTTAGCCCCAGATTTTCATAGAAACAACCCATAGTTTCTGAAAAAAATATTTTAGCCCATGCCATTTTGCAACAAAGCCCTTGAACTTTTCTGTAATTACAAAAAGGTTCCTAAAACCTTTAAAAATTACAAAAAAAACCTCTAGAACTTCGAAAAGTCATAACATTCAAACTGTAACCCCGATGTGAGCGATTCTTATGCCCACGGGTTCGTCTTAGTATGTAGTACCCAGTGGTACTACCCGCAATAGTGCCCCTAGATCACATAAAGTCGTATTTCAACCGTAACTCCGATGCGGACGATTCTCGCGCTCACACGATCGTCTTGGCATAAGGAACCATTTGCCACACACCATATTTCTACCCCGTCATAATACTTTTCCCTTGTCGTCCTAAATGTCATATCTTCACCGCGTGAATTCCATGTCAACCGATTCTCCCGCCTTCAGAATTCTAAAGACCCAACCTACCTATAATCCCACTGGTATACGCTGAACCTCCCAAACAACCTACCTGGAGTTTTAATTTTTTTAATTATTTAATCAGTTTATCAATAGGTTTTTAACAAAAATAAAACTGTTATCCTAGCGGTTCTGTGAACCGTGCGAGTAGCATGATTATAGAGCAAGGAAAAAAAGTTGACAATCAATATAGTCAAACATTTTGGTGATATAAACAAGGGTTTCCGATCTTCCGAAATGTTCTTGATAAGTTGATTTGATCGGAGGCGACACACAAATCGATCCGGCTTCAGAACAACACGTTCTAAACCCCGCAATCACAGCATAACGTCTCCTTTGGTTATCAACCGGTGTAGCACGGTTGACCTCACTGAGAAGGCTAACCCCTACCTACGAATCAAGAACACAAGCAAGAACAACAAAGAAAGTAACCAATTTGCAGTTGAATGATAAAGCTCACGAAGTTGGGGTCTCACAAACCGATGAACGACGATACTGTTCATAAACAAAATTAATCTAAGCAAAACTCGAACCCGAATTGTGCAGTGTGGCTGTATATGAAGACCCTAGGGTCGTGCAAGACCCTCCGAATGCGCTCCTAATTATGCTCAACTGGATACAAAGCCCAAAGGCCAAAAACAGGCGACGCAGCACCAACACAGATTATGGACCCTCTCTTGTTTCGACGATTCCCGATGACTCCAGATGAATTTTAACATGATGTCATTGGCATTGGAAAGGTCTTCTCCTTAGCTTTTCGTGCATATATAGAACGTCCAAATCCAAGTCTGTATGCGTTCTAGGTGTCCATTTTAGTGCAAACTGGTCATGGGTCCTAAAAGAGACTCGAAGTCGGTTTTGATTGGGCCTCCACCTTGGCTTTCAAGTTTTTACTGGTCCTCCATGTTTCCAAGTCCTTATCCCATCATCTCCTGGTCCTCTCCATGGTTCCCAATTATAATATAATCATTAGCTAGTAAACCGTTCTCAAAAATAACATATAACGAAGAACGTAGGAACGAGCTCATCTCTAAATTTAGTCGTTGTGCACGAGCTCTAGTGATTGGACCTTGCAGGTCCAGAATTGGAGTAGTGTTGTGTGTATCCATAGCAGTGATGTCCTCATCATCCTCCCTCTCTTCAAGTGGAGTCGTTCTTGACTCAAGCTCATTCTCTTTTCCCAAGTATGACTTTAAATCTGAAATGTTAATAGTAGGACTAATTCCGAACTCGGGAGGCAACTTAAGTTTATATGCATTATAATTAATCTGCTCAATAATTTTGAATGAGAAGGGAAAATGACATTTGACTGTTTGGGATGACCCCTTTTTCGATTCAAGAAGCTCCTATAAAACTTTTAGCCAAAACGGACAACCGAGCGAAAAGTTATGGCCGTTTTACTCAAGGTACCTCAAAACCGGTTTTGAAGAAACCCGGGGGTTGAGTGAAACCCGAGTCGGTTTCGGGGTCGGGTTTGGAATCGGGTAGAAAATTTTCTTGTTAGTATGGATGCAGCAGAAAGTAAAAATTATGGGGGATGGTCCGAGATATTGAGGGTGGGTTTAGGATGGAATTAGGGTGGGATCGATAAATCAACCCTAGCACACAAAGCCGAACAAAAAGAGGGTGGTGGAGGGGGGAGGGGGGTGGCTAGGGTTGCAAGGAAAACACTAGTGATGAAAAAAATACAAACTAAACCAACGACTAAACAAGAACTAGGGCACAAACTCAACACTACGAACGCTGAAATTGAAATGTTAAAAGGCTAAACACGTGGTTGTGGGCGGGGAAATTTTTTTTGTGATTTTCTGTGGGCGATAGGAAGAACATAAAAACAAACCTAAATAGTAGTGTGAACCTGACGGTGCAGCAGAAGCTCTGATTACCACTTGATGTGAACAAGGGTTCCCGATCATCCGAAAGATTCTTGGTAAGTTGATTTGGTCGGAGACGACACACAAATCGATCCAGCTTTAGAACAGCTCGTTCTAAATCCCGCAATCGCAGCACGACGTTGTTAGTATTTCTTACGATCACAGATAAATCCGCAAGCGCACGGATACCGTTGTAGCACTTCACCTAAGAGTATTCCATGGTATCGAATTCACAAGGAACGTGTGTGTCTAATCTTCTATCCTAATCCATCCAAGGACAATAACAATATGGTAGGCAAAGGGTAGAGAGGATCCCTATGGTCAAGGATCCTAAAATAAGATAGGTTCAGTGTATAAATGCTTACTTCGGGCACCGGCTTACCCCAGCATCCACAGGCGACTCCGGCCAATAGCTCTACGACGTACCCGAACGTGGAGGATTACTAGGGCCGGATAGGGATGTCACCACCTACCGACTACCTCTATAAACCGTGGGGCACGCGGCAAACAAAGGTAACCTCTAGTCTATACACCATATCTATACTATTAATTACTATCAAAGTCTCGACGTCACACTTATAGAAGACTATGATACTCTAACTAAATGAAGCGATGATCCCGTAAGCAATTAAGGAAAGAACTTACTTAAAAAGTAAACTTAATACCAAAGGAAGATCACGAATACTTATTAAAGAAAGAAAGCATCCGCCGAGGTACAAGCGTGGAGAAGGCGCCGACAAGCCCGGACCTCATCCTAACTCTCCCTCAGTCTCTCCCTATTTTCTAAGCACTTTGGCAGTGCTAAAGCTATTTGAGTGTAGCTCTAAATTCTCTTCTTCTTGTGTTGTGTTCTTCATGTCGAATTTCCCCTCTATTTATATGTGGCAATGGGCAGGGGGGTACTTGTAGGTAAAGTAGAGTCGGTAGGCCGAATTTGGTCCATCGGGCGGCGGGCAAGGCCGGGCGGCCACATGTGCCAGGCGTCCGGGTATACCGGGCGGCATGCACCGCCGGGCGGCAGCCCAGGCCGAGCGACCCTTGGATCATGTCGATTCGGGACCGACTTCTTCTGGATGGCTTAGATTTTGTCCCGAAGTCGGTC
Organism: Eleusine indica; assembly: GCA_030378355.1. Taxonomy (NCBI): domain Eukaryota; kingdom Viridiplantae; phylum Streptophyta; class Magnoliopsida; order Poales; family Poaceae; genus Eleusine; species Eleusine indica. Next base: position 3,518,720 of record CM059499.1, on the reverse strand, counting down.
CTTTTTGTCGGTTTCCCCCGACTCTTCGTTTGGCGGGCGGTAGGCCTCATGGGCTGGCAACCCTGGGTGGCCAACCCAGGCCGGGCGGCATGCCACGCCGGGCAGCAAGCCAGGACGGGGGGCGGCCTAGGCCAGGTGCCGACCCCCTCCGGGTCGCCCCATGACTTCTCCCGGTTAGGCTATATGTTGGTCTCTTTTCCTTAGCCATATTTCATCACTTTCTGTCCGGGAGGAGAAAACGACATCATGGTGGAGTGTTTTACAGACTCAGCCGGGTCGCATGATCAGCCGGATAGTGATTCCGGTTGATCCACCGGCTGGCTGATTTCAGCCTTAAACGACCCTGTCGGCCGGATCCTGATTTCAGCCGTAAACGACCCTGTCAGCCGGTGAAAATGGCTGTTTCACAGTGGTGATCAGCTGAAGGGGTGTTTCTTCATGTTTTTGCATATTTTGTCTCTTTTATACCTGCAAATACATATATCACCAAAACTCGTGGAAATTGTTAGTAACAAACTGCTACCACTATGTTGTTTATTCCTTTTATGTTATTTATGCAAGGATTTGACGGTCAGATTTAGCATTTAAGCACCATCAACAGACGTCTTCTCTGGTTATCAATTAGCGTAGCACGATTGACCTCGCCGAGAAGGATAATCCCTGTCTGCGAATCAAGAACACAAGCAAAAACAACAAAAAAAGCAACCAATTTGCGGTTGAATGATTAAGCTCACGAAGTTAGGGTCTCACAAATCGATGAATGCCGATACTGTTTATGAATAGAATTAATATAAACAAAACTCGAACCCTAATGGTGTGGTGGCGACCGTATATGAAGAACCTAGGATCGTGGTAGACCCTCTGGACGCGCTCCTAATTAGGCTCAACTGGATACAAAGCCTAAAGGCCAAAAATAGACGACACAACACCGACATAGATTATAGGCTCTCTCTTATTTCAATGATTCTCGATGACTCCGTATGAATTTTAACATAAGGCCGACGGCCTTGGAAAGGTCGTCTCCTTAGGTTTCCGTGCAATTATAGAACATCCAAATCTGAGTCCGTATATGTCCTGTGCGTCCGTTTTAGTGCAGACTAGTTCTAGGTCTCGAAACAGACTTGAAGTCGGTTTGATTGACCATCTATCTTGGCTTTCAAGTCCTTGCTGGTCCTCCACATTCCCAAGTCCTTCTTCCATCATCTCCTGTTCCTCTTCATGGTTACTAATCATAATATAATCATTAAGTAATAAACCATTCTCCAAAATAACATATAACGAAGAACGTAGAAACGAGCTCATCTCTAAATTTAGTCGTCGTGCACGAGCTCTAGTCATTGTACCTTATAAGTTCAGAATTAAAATAGTGTTGTGTGTATCTATAGGAGTGATGTCCTTATCATTTGGTCCTTTTTTGATATTTCTTATTAAAATTTACAAACATCAACATGCTTAGGTGGATATATACCTGTCCAAGTGGGCCGGGCTCAATGGGCCGGCACGAGACCCGCCTATTTTGGCCCGGCCCGAGCACGACCCGGCACGATGCTTAACGGACCGTGCCTGGGCCTAGCCACAGGCCCGTCGGGCCGGCCCGAGCACGGCCCGTTTACCATGAGCCGTCTAGCCCGTGCAATAGCCCGTTTAGCCTATAAGGCACGGCCCAGCACGACCCATCATGGCCCGTCAAATAAAATGATTAATATTTCAATATTTATATTAAAAATCAAATATTTTTAGTTTAAATTTATTGATAGAAAATGTTTTTCTATATAAATATTTAAATTTTGGAGAAAAATCGCACATATAAAATTTAATCGAGCTTCGGGCCAGTCCGGCCCGATAGCCCGTCAGGCCGACGGCCGGCCCGGCCCGTGTAAGACGAGTCGTGCCGTGCTTGGGCTTGGGCAGAGGCTCATCGGGCCGGCACGGCACGGCCCGTTAAGCAGACGGGTCGTGCCGGCCCGTTAAGCCTACGGCCCGGCTCGTGCCGGGCCGACTAGGTATAGGTGGATATATTGAGATTGGCCTTTTTTTTTAGTTGTGCTTTAAATTCTACATAGGTGTCAAGGCAAAGTCAATAGATAAAATAATTGATAGCATAATAAAAATATTGTAGTATTAATAATTACAAAATTCAAGTGTTGTATTAATAGATATACAGTAGTTGAGATTACCACATTCCACTCGAAAATTGCTTTTAGCTTAGCGACGATGGTTCCATGTAAATTAGGTGCAGTATTTTCATGTGATTCTAAAATATTAATTTTTACAAAAATCATATGTCATGATAATATTTTAAAAGTAAAAATTAACATATAGATGGTGATCTTTATCTTATCAAGAATGCATCGAAAAAACCTAAAATCATCCTATGTTGGTCATGATTAGTGTCAACTGTCACTTGCTAACTGTTAATTGGTAGTTGTCCAAGTGTGTTGGTAGGATGACCTATGTTAGATGATTCGATTACGTATAGAGCGTTCTAATTGTACTATAAACAACTTTTTTTGAAATTTGATATTGTTTGGTTCATAATCATAAAAATTGTATGTATATGGTGTTATGAATCTTTCTATGGTAATTTCTAGAATTTAGTTTCTCAAAATTTATTAATATTTATATTTTTAAAAACAAAAGTCGTGAAACTTTTTATGGTACAAAACAAATTTCCTTCAACAAAAATACCTACATACCAACAGTACGAGTTTAGATCCTCTGCAGTTAACATTAGCATTAACAGTGACATATACGTCAAATGCTAACGCATGTAGGGATACGCGTGACCTGTCTGACCGTCTATCCCGCATCGACAGGGGGATAATTATCAAAACGCCACTAGTAAAGAAAGCCAACCTCAAAACCCCATTAGAAAAGTCCTGCATCCTCAAAACACTACTACTAAGATTTATTGCGCAACACCCACACCATTACCTATTGACTAATTACACCAGGGGTTCTCGAACTTGTCTCGAGTTCTTATCTAGGTTCTGTTACTTTAAATTCTTAATTTTTAGGTCCCAGAATTTGGTAAGCGATCTCGTCTAGATCCTGATGTTCTTTAATCTTGATTTTTGAGTATCATAAGTTTTTAAGTAGTCTCATTTAGGACTCAATACTCCTTAATCTTAATTTTTTCAGTTTTAAAACTTGTTAACTTTCAAATCAGCATCTAAATATCTAACAACGCTAACATGGTGTGTAAGTGAGGAACCCATGGATTATATGACATTTTAGGACCTTCAGTGATGTTTGCTTCTTCATCGGGGCTCTGTCAGATTTATTTCTATGACATACTTTTACTAATGTGACATGTTCTGTCAGATTCATTTCTATGACATACTTTTGTTATTATGACATGTTCGACGTGTCATCGAAAGCCTATTTCTTATAGTACTCCTTTATGATGTTGCATAATGATGGGGTGATCCGGGACAGGTGGCGAGATGCAGCGTCATAGATAACAAGGTTGAGTAGTAGAGCAAGGTGACAATTATGGAGCTTACCTATCAACAAAAGAAAGAAGATCAGTGGGTTTCATAATACCACACGGGCAGTAGTATGCTCTAGACATTTGGATGGTAATTTGAACTTGAATAAGACAACTTAACAGGTTTTGAGATCTAAAAATCAAGATTAAGAAGTATTAAGACCTAAATAAGACTATTTAGCAAGTCCTAGGATCCAAAAATCAAAATTAAGAAGTAATGAGACCTAGATAAAATTGTTTAGCATGTTTTAGGACCTAAAAATCAAGATATAAAAGTACCAGGAGCTAGATGAGAACCCGGAACAAGTTCGTGGACTGCTGGTACAATTCACTCTTACCTATTTTACGTTTTCTTTTCCTCTAAAATGTCCAATGAAGTGACTTTCTTACCCTTCTTCTTCCAAATGTGACCCTTCTTCCTGGCCTGCTCGGAAAGCAGGACGGGCGCGCGGCGGCCCTCGGCGAGCATAGCAGGCGCGTGGTGGCGACAATGCTCCGCGAGCAGGACAGTGCGGAGGTAGGCGGCGACCACGCTCGTGGAACAGGGCGGGCATGCGGCGGCGGCGAGCAGGGGCAGTCGCGCGTCTGCGGCGCTCGGCGAGCAGGGCAGCGGCGGCGGCCCTCGGTGAGGGGTGCAGCAAGCAGGTGCGGCGGCGGCTCTCGGCGCGCGGGGCAGCGAGCAGGGGCGGCGGTAGCCCTCGGCGAGCGGGGCAGCGAGCAGAAGCAGGCGCACGGTGAGCAAAGCGCCGTCGAGCAGGCCTTTACTTTTGTAGGAAAAAAATAAGTTAAATAATAAGGCAGGGGTAAAATAGTCAGATTCCATATCTATTTTAGTTTAAAGAAAAATGAAAACCAGAAAATATAAGGATTATGGTATTTAAAGATGACAACACCTCTTAGTAGTGGTGTTTTGGAGATGCAGCTTTTATTGATGGGGTTGACTTCTCTTAGGAGTGGTGTTTTGATGATTGGCCCCATCGACGGTGAGCAGACCACCAACCTCCGTTTCTTTCTCCACGGACTGCGCCGGCATCTCTTTACGCGTTTTGCTGCTAATCGCCGCCTCGCCTCGACGCGGTCGGAACTTGGTTCGCTGTAGACGCTCCGGGATTAGAGTTACAACTACCTGATTCGGCGATGAGGGACAGCCGGTGGGCGGCATTGCTGCTTCTGCTGGCCGCGATGGCAGTGGTCGGCGAGAAGGTGTGCGACAAGGGTTGGGAGTGCAGCAGCAGCAGATTCTGCTGTAATGAGACCATCACTGACTACTTCAAGGCCGACCAGTTCGAGGAGCTCTTCCCCAATCGCAACGATCCCAATCTCGCCCACGCCGCCGACTTCTGGGACTACCAGTCCTTCATCTCCGCCGCCGCCCTCTTCGAGCCCCGCGGCTTTGGCACCACTGGCGGCAAGCAGATGGGAATGAGGGAGGTCGCTGCATTCCTCGGTCACGTCGGCGCCAAGACCTCCTGTAAGTTTCGGCCCCATTCTCTTTTCGCTTTCTACTCGCTCGAATTGATGTGCTGGAATGAGCTCTAGACTAGAGCCGATTAGGTATTTGACCTGATGCAGGCGTGCCTCACTAGTCAAATTCACTTTCTACGCATTACACAATGTAGCCTAGTCTCATACGCTTTAGATCTACAACTAGAATTTATGCGAGGAATGTAGTTCTATAGTAAAAGGTGATTTTTGTGATTTTGAATTATAAGATCTGAATGTATTTGGGATTTGACGGAGAATTTCAGAGAACATCTTAGTCTTCGCAGTCTTCACAGACACAGGAAACTGAAACATGCGATTTTTCTTTTCCGTTCATATCCATTTGTTAAATGCAATGAGATGTGAAATCAGAACAATAAGGTTTCATCTGAATTTATTAATAATTCGATATATCGATATGGAACTTGATATCTCCTCGCAAATCTGTGTAAAACCTCACGACAGTGGACTCTGGTTTGAATTCTGTATGAGTAGGGAGTAGCCAAGGCTAGGTTATTTTGTCTGAATGACTGGAAATATTCTATACATTAAACTGATTTTTTCCTGCAGTATCTGATGCATATTGGAATGGTGTGACCTATTAATTAGGTGGATATAGTGAGGCGCCTGGTGGTGAGACGGCTTGGGGGCTTTGCTACAACCATGAACTGAGCCCAAGCCAGAGCTACTGTGACAATAGCAATGAATTATACCCGTGTGCTGAAGGAGTTGAGTACTATGGCCGAGGCGCTCTTCCTGTTTATGGGTCAGGATGACATGTCCCTTCTCTGTTTCTGTTGATTAGGAGCTTAACATGTTAAGCAACTGATTTTTTTTTATCTGCTTGTTGATGTTCCTCAGGAACCACAACTATGCTATTATTGGCAAGGGTATCAATCAGGATCTCTTGAACCACCCAGAATTATTGGAACAGAATGCCACCCTAGCTTTTGAAGCAGCTATTTGGAGGTGGATGACTCCAATGAAGAGGAAGCAGCCATCTGCCCATGATGTGTTTGTGGGTAACTGGAAACCAACCAAGAATGACACATTGTCCCAGAGGTATCCTGGCTTCGGTGCTACCATGAATGTACTGTATGGTGATCTCATATGTGGTCAGGGGTTCATTGACAGTATGAACAACATTATATCTCACTACCAAAAATATCTTGACCTGATGGGAGTTGGTCATGAAAATTCTGGAGATAACTTGGATTGCGCTCAACAGGTGGCTTTCAATCCGTCATCAAAGAGTCCTGAATCGTAAGATAGCTGTTTCAAATATCCATGTATGCTCTCCTGTAAATTTGCCTGCTGGCTCCCTAATCAATAGAATTATGTCTGAGAGACAATATGGTGTTTTCTGATACTTGAAGCAAAGAATTAAAATCTGATCATGTATCGGCTACAGTAAATCATATTGCTTCTGTCCATTGGTATATGACTTTTGTTACTTCTTTGGTGCTTTTGTCAGTACTGTTTGAGCAACAAGATTTGCATATATCCTTTTGTTCTGTGCAGTCACTTCTTTGGATCTCCTCTAGTTCAACTTAATACAGTGGTGCTGGATAGGTTTGCTTCCTGATTTCTGTAAATTGTTGGCGCGCGTTTTGAATCATTTCACATTTTTGTAGCTATTTTAAGAGGCACAATTCAGAGAACAATTTATTCTTTGTAAGAGCATAAACTAGCAGATAGGTCATGTGTTTGTGTCACAGTGAAACTGTGAAAGAGACATCACAGCCAGTCAAATTCCATCGTGCATTTAGAAGAGGTAACCAAGGGCCTTCAGGAAGCATATCCCTGGAGAACTAAAAGGGGTGGATAAATATCTATGCAATACAGCTTATCCAAGTTGTTTCGTGGGGACCGTAAGTTGGGAGCCACACGTGATCAGACAGGTCCAGATAGGCTGACTAGTGCGTAGTGTCTTTTTTCGTATCCCATTTCAGAGCAGTGGTAGCCGTCCACTGAACTCAGACAAAGCAAGCAGTACTGGAGGAGGGGATGGAGGTCACCAGCAGCATCCCTTATCTTGCATCATCTTCCTCCTCCAGCTTCTTCTGCTCCAGCTACAGTCCCTGTGCCTGCAGGTGATGTTAGAGACCTCTCTAATTGACTGATACAAATGTGGTCATATGTACATGGACGGTAAATCACCTGTGAAACCATAATGCACAGTTGTATAAGGGCTAGCAAGACGGTGGTAGCAGCTTCTGCAGCTGGTAACAGGCGTGAAGCAGCATGTTCAGAAATCTTTGAGCAGCAAAATGTTGATTTCCATTCAGGTACACTGTAGGCGATAGGTTTTTGTGCTTCTGTTAGAACAACAAATATCTTCTGGCATGGAATCATTATTGATAAAAACGGCTGTAATTTTCTGAGTACTGGATCATGTTTTGTTGTGTAGGATGAATCCAAGACATGATAATCATGCTGCTCAACTTATTTTTCTTTGTTTATGATGGTCCAGGTCCAAGATCTTCCCTTTGTTTTAGAAGGAGAGACCTTGCTTCTGCCATTTTGCTCCCTTTCGTGCTTCCTAATATTAACATCTCTAGTGCGTAAGTGCAAGACTTAACTAAACTTGCTATCCGTATTTCATCATGGAGCTTTTATAGCTTATGAATTCTTGAATTCAAATGCGACATACTACACAAACATAGTTTATAGTGAAAAGTATGTAAAGAACCATAAATGAATTCTATATTCACAGAATAATGATTTGTAATCAAAAGAAAAACAGCATTCTCATAGTTTTTTACTTCACAGGGCTGAGCCATATGATGGATCAGTTATTCAAAATGGTGTGAGGAAGTTTTTAACCAAGGGCAAGGCTGCCGGCGTGCTTCGTTTGGTTTTCCATGATGCAGGGACTTTTGACATTGTTGACCAATCAGGTTAGCTCTATTAATATTCTCACAGTGCACATTAATAATGGCTTTTAAGGGAAAAAAGTGATGGGCACATTTTTTAGTTTAATAATGGCTTATGAATAAGGATTGCATGTAAATTAAATAAATTGGTAAAGAAATATAAAATGGAGTATTCTGTCAAAATACACAGTTAAGGAGATTCAAAATCAGGTTTTGCAAGATAAAAAACTAATGACAGAAAAATTGCAGTGCACGTATTAGTGGATTTCCATCACAGTGCTGAACTAGTAAAACTAGAAGTATATCTACTTTTTTGCAAACTATTAATATCATTATGTTTCAGGTGGCATGAATGGATCTATAATTTATGAAGTTGACAGACCTGAAAATGCTGGGCTAAATAGGTCCATCAAGGTTTTCCCCTCTTTAGTCTGAATGTGTGTCTCCAACAATGATATCCTTACTGAAGAATATCATGTTTTAAGCTAATGTTTTTTTAACTGCTTCATAATTGAACAGATATTAGGAAAAGCAAAAGAAGAAATCGACAGTGTTCAAAAGGGTATCCAATTGTACAGCTTTTGCAGTTTCTTTATGGATCTTTTTTTTTTCTATACTTCCTCGACTCAAAATTTACGGCTGTGCTTGCTGACAGTGTCATGGGCGGACTTGATTGCTGTGGCTGGTGCTGAGGCGGTTGCACTATGTGGTGGGCCTGAAATTCCAGTAAAGCTAGGACGATTGGATTCCAGGTATATCATTACTTTACAATTTCCTTGCAAGTTACAGTTAACAAATCTTTAAGCAATCCCATATCGTGTGTCTGTCTATGTACAGATCATTGTTTTTTGTCTGAAAAGACACACTTGTTTCTGTAGTACTGCTGATCCAGCTGGTAAACTTCCTGAAGAAACATTGGATGCAACTGCCTTAAAAGCATCATTCAGCAAAAAAGGCTTCTCGTGAGTTTTCTTTCCTTAGATGTACATATATATTTTATTTAATTTCAGTTCTTCATTTTGAATGCAAACCAGTGTACCTCTTTGCTTCACAATCGGCAATACTTGAGCAGATTTTTGTGTTTGTTCCCTGAGTCTTCCAGCAGTTGTTCTATAAGGTAGCTAGAGTTAAACCCATGTCTAAAGTTATATTTATTACTTAACAGAACGCAGGAGATGGTGGTTTTATCTGGAGCACACACAATTGGAGGCAAAGGATTCGGGAGTCCAATTGTCTTTGATAACACGTATTTCAAAGTTCTCGTTGACAAGCCCCAAACATCTTCATGTAGGTGCCCTTGTCTAAGACCTGTACATAGTGCCAGCATTTTTGTGACATAAATTGTGCCCATCGTCCTCGGAAACTTGAGATGACTTGTCCATTGCAATTCATTCCTTTGCTAAATTGTTGTGCTGACTATCATGTTCTTTTATGAAGCTGGCATGGCAGGAATGGTAGGGCTACGCACAGATTGGGCGCTCGCTGAAGATGACGAGTGCTTGAGGTTGTTTTTTGCACTAGTTCCATCTTTTCTATAATGACATCACATATTTTAGGTTTTATTTAGCATACATTTTGAACCTTTTAGGTTTCAAGTTTGCATAAGTTAGCATACATTGTGACCATTTTTACTTCCATCTGCAGATGGATCAAGATCTACGCAGATGACCAAGCTAAATTTTTCGATGACTTCAGAGATGCGTATATCAAGCTTGTAAACAGCGGAGCCTCGTGGAGAACAGCTTAGTTAGAGCTTTGATGTGTGTACCATTATTTATGAAAATCCCACGTACGGTGGCGGCACAGTTTGGACAGACGAGTCCTACTGAAATTTTTGCACGATGCAATTGTTTGCATAATGATTATTGGAATATATAATGCTTTAGGTTCTAGTACAAACATCTCTCCAGATCAATTTCCTCCATAATATATTTCTGAACATAACTGGCACATGAAACTCGATGTAGCCCATGTATGGGCTATTTAAAGTTAGTTGAATCAAGTACACGCCATGCTAGAACAAGATGAACTTTTTTTTTTTTTTGAAAAACTGATGGCAGGATTAAAATAAAGAGCACAACAGATGCCAATCCAGATAGACATGCCGAGAGTAAAATCAAGAGCATCAGTTAGCTTCAGGATTTAGCCTCAAAATCAGGCACATTAGAAAGATCTTTGGTGGATAATCCGGTAAGAAAATGAGTTCAGAATTAGATGCATCGGAATTCAAAGAAAAAACACCAGAAACAGAACGCGCATCAGATATTCAGAATTCAGGATCATGAACAGGGACAACAGACAGCAAAGCATGCCAGGAACCACACATGTTTTGTCCAAGCGTAGAGACGGAGACGGGACAACTGGCCACTGGACAAAAGGAACGCAAGCTGAGTAGTAGCAGACACGATAAGCTCCAGTGGTTGGTTGGTTCCGTCGCTTCTCCGTGCGCAGCTGAAGCTGCAGCAGTCAAGAGAAGCAGGCGATGGAATGAGGATCGTGGCAAGCAAGCATCCCTTCTTCCTTGCCAAGCACCAGCCGATTCCCACTGCACGGACAAGAGTTACAGCAGCTGATCCCTGCAGCAGGCGCTTCAAGAAGAGGCGTATCAGCGGGGCACGGAGATGGAGAGCTGCCGTGGCAAGTAGCGGCGGCGGCGAGGACGATGATGAGACGGGCCAACGAGCGACTGGGACCCCAGCGAGAAGGCGGGCCCGGTTGTCGGCGAGGAGGTGTGAGAGCGTCCGGCTGCCGGACGGGGTCTCCGGCGACGCCATCAGCGCGTTCCTGCGGGACCCCGCCGGCGTGGAGTCCCTCCTGAACACCGGCGCGCTCGAGAGCTTCGTGCCGGGGGGATCGGGGACCGGCGCGTTCACCTGCACGCTCCGCCGCATCAGGCTCCTGGGCTTTGAGGTCGCGCCGGTGCTCGACCTCCGCGTCGTTCCCACCGGCACTGACTGCACCGTCGAGATGCTGTCGTGCAGGGTACATACGTGTTCTGGCTCGTACTAATCCGCGTGTTCTGATCAGGTGCAAATTCTTTCTGATTCGAGGTCATTTTGTTTCTCCTTTGGTTGCAGTTTGAGGGTTCAGAATCAGTTGAGCAGCAGAATGAACTCTTTTCAGGTAAGTCCGGTTCAGTCCTAATCCCACATCTCTTTGTTAAACACTCGATTCAATAGCCTTCAATCACAGATCACAATGCATTTTGTGCTCTTTCTTAGTGAAAACTGTGTCTTCACTTACGTATATAAGATTCTTTGCATTGCAAACATCTCAATGTCTCCCTCCAAGTCCAACAGTGCCATCAAAATAGTTGCTCTGCATAATCTATGAGGTGTTCTTGCACCGTCACTTAATGTTCTTAATTTTACCAAACGCTGTAGCGTTCATGAGGAACCACATAACATGGAACGATTATGGTGATGAGCCCTGCTTAGCCATCGATGTCAGTTTGGAGGTCACTCTGGAGGTATGTGTAACGTGCACTACATTACTACCAAGCATCTACATGAACAAATTCATCAATTACTTTTTGTTCCTCTTTTCAGTTCAGAGAACTCTAAATCATCTGCTGATTGCAGGTTTACACTAAGCCATTCAGCTTACTTCCGTTGTCAGCAGTGGAGAAACCAGGCAACCTGTAAGTGCTCCTTTAAACTCTTGAGATTTTGGACACCAGCTTGTAACCAAAAAAACAGAGATCTTAAAACCTTTTACCCAAAACTACGTGTAATTTGATTTGTGTAATTCTGAAAATCTCTGTTCTTACAAGTTGACAAGAATGCTGTATGTTGGGATATGCTCCAGAAAAGAAACTCTGATGAAAGAGAACACATGTTCTTACCAGGGCCAGATTTGGAGGGAGGCAACTGGAGCGGTGGCCCTGGGTCCCCAGATCCTAAGGGCCCCTCTACATGTCATGTAGATATACAACTACTAATAATTTCAATGACTTGATGACATAGTTATATGATTAAAGATCAATTAACTAATTTTGTGTACATAGAATAAGTAAAAAAGACTACATTTATATATATAAAGGTCCCAGTTTTTTTGTTGGCCCTGGGCCCCAAAATCTCAGCTCCGGCCCTGGTTCTTACTTGAAGTCAGTGATAACTGATGCTCTCTGAGATGTGGGCTTTTCCTGTACTCTTAAGTTAAATCAATTTGCAGTAATTTTAAGTGTACATTGATTTGATATTAGAATTTTCTGCAGGCTGATGCAAGGCTTGCTGGACGGGCTTGTTCCCAAGCTTGGGGAGCAGCTGCTGAGAGACTACGATTCCTGGGTTCAGCAGCAGCTTGAAGCTTCTTCATGATACAGATGGAGAGAAACATCTTCCCTGACCACTTCTTCACCGGATGGCTTTGTAAAACCTGGGTTCTTATGATCTAGTACGTGGGAATGGATTCATGCGAAATAGGTTGCTGGTGCTTCTAGAAAAATATACTGTTCAGTGCAATTGATTTGTACACCCCAATTGATGAAGAACAGGGAAAATCGGTAAATCTATTGTGTTCTAAAGTTACAGAATAAAATAGAATACTTGGGTAAAGTTATAGGACAGAATAGCTTGCCGGGACAGGAAAGAACAGGAAAGTTCAGATCAAATCAACCTGAAAACTGAGGAAAAGAAAAGAAAAAAATCCCATTGCCAGGATTCGAACCCGGGTCTTTTGTGTTCAAGTGCTTAACTTTTGGTGCTTCAATTGATCATCCATCAATTGATCAGTCTTTTAAAGTATCTGCCTTTCCTTGGGTAAATCTATTGTGTTCTAGAGTTTTAGAACAAAATAGAATACTTGGATAAACTGAGGAAAGATACGGTTCAGATCGGAAAGAGCAGAATTGCTTTCCGGGACAGGAAAGAGCAGAAAAGTTCAGATCGGGCCAACCCCAAAACTGAGGAAAAGAAAAAAAATTCCGTTGCCGGGACTCGAACCCGGGTCTCTCGGGTGAGAGCCGAGTATCCTAACCAGCTAGACTACAACGGATTTGCTTATGCTGAATATAGATTTATTTTTTGTTGATGAATTAAGTCTGGCCTTTAGCTTGTGGGTGTGAAGACTGACCTTTAGCTGAAAACTGACCTCTTGATCAACCCAGTGGAGTGGATGTGAAGACCTGAGAATGGGGAGAGGAGGAGGCCGTTTTAAAAGCGTGACGAGTCCATACACTCCATACGTGTTACAAGACCTGAGAGCATGCATGTTTGCAGGTTAACTTTCCTTAACAAGTCACCAAAAATAGAACAGTTACAAGGCTTTCTCGTTTTTTATTTGCTTGTTTATCATGGATGCCTTTTCCACTGAACAAAAACGGCTGCCAATTTACGCGTCATTCTATCTCTAGGATTGGAGTACGTAGTCGTGAAAGAAAGAGAGAGAGAGAGAGACGTGCACACGCAAAGTGTAATTAATCAGGAGCAAGGATCAGCTAGCAAAGATACGGTTCATTTATGCGCCATACAAATGTACGCTTGTATAGAGACCAGGATAACGATTTGTTTATTTATTTATTAGTATATACTATGATATTTATTCTCTTTATGCAATCTGCATTACGGTTTCTAGACAAAGCGCTAAGCAAGGACGCAACTCTTTGCAGTTGACTCCTTTTTACGTGTTTGTTGCTTATTGCATTTTCCACGCAGTGCATGGATCTACCATGTTGTATTGATGATAAATATAGACTTTATTTTTGTACTAAAAAAATTGGACAGCTGAAAATCGGTCTCTTGCTTAATTAAGTCTGGCTTTGTGGGCTGAACCAACATAGCGTGTAGTGTAGCCCATTTGATCGTGTGCAGGGACGGGATCCATGAGGCATGGGTTGTGGTCCAGTTGGCCTTTTGGTCTAGTGTCTCATGTAGCATTTACACATGTTCATGTGTCATGTGTGTACCTGGCACAACCCATTCAAGATCGAATATGGTGAAGTGCATTTTACACATTTTACACACCACTCAAACTAGTATTGATTTATTATTTACTTATTACTCAATAATCTGGCTCAGGTAGGGCTCAAGCAACCCGCACTCAAAAGGACTGATCGATACTAAAATTAGGAGGTATATATCATTGAGTTGCCTTACCACTCGATCTACTAAGGCGCAGCAGAGCGGGCCTTACCGATCTAGTAGTTGCTATATGGACGATGGTGACCTAGGCACTAAATAGTTGGGAGAATGGTGACAACAGATATAGTGGCACTTTGCACCTTCATTTGTGTCATTTCCCAGAAACTATATCTTACGACTGAAGTTATTTCTCCAGATATATATAGTAGCCACATCCTTAGAAAAACAATATTAGCCGCATCTTCAACGTGAGTGGTTATTATGCCTAGGTTCAGCGCTAGACATAAGCTTATCAATTATCATACAAGAGTCATACTGATGATCATTCATTGTGACAAGATTCCCTCTGTTGCTTTTTTATTGTCGTTGGTTAACTCAAGTGGACGTTAGCAAAATCAGAAATTTTCTTTTTCCTTCTCTTGGAAATGCCTGCCGTTCCTTCAACAAGAATAACAACAGCACCATACGAAAGACGACACAAACAGAGATCAGACCAACTTCTAAAGGGCCAAAAAAAAAGGAAACAAAAAAATTCCGTTGCCGGGACTCGAACCCGGGTCTCTCGGGTGAGAGCCGAGTATCCTAACCAGCTAGACTACAACGGATTATTGGTAGCGTGAAGCAATCTCATTTAGTATTCGTACATGACCTCATAACATATCCAATGACACGACCCTCTTGTAGCGTCTCCGGGTACTTTCTTAGAGTGAGAGGTCAACGAATACTATGAACCAATTCATTGAAACGCTTGAAATCAAGCTCTCATCATCCTTTTTGAAACAAAAGACTCTAATCCACGAGTCAATAGTATTGCCAGTGGTTATGAAGAGCAAAGAGAAGAAGTGGCAGAGGTTGGCAGCCGGCAAAGTTCACCGCTGCTAGATAGAAGAAGCAACGACAACGCAAGATGCCATGGTTCACCAATGGTTCGTGGGCCGGTGGCGAGGGAGGAGAAGATGAGGTCAGATATAATAAAAAAATGGTTTATTACTACATAACTCGATCGGTCTCAAATCTTGTTGATGATATTATTGATATATATGTGTGTAGTATCCTTGAACAAGGTGTTCGATTTGTCAACGTTATTTGAATCCTTAAAAAAAATTATATCTTGAATTTATTGTAACGGTTGCACTCTCGGATTCGAAAAATCAAATTTCGCGCCATCCGTTAGTTTTGGCGCCTTTTTTTCTCTTGCTCCTGTTCTTCCTTTCATGGTTGTGGCTATGAAATCTTATCAAATCATCAAAAAGAGTTAATACTTTCTACAGTTGACATTATATGCATGCATATGCATGTGTATATATCATACAACTACTATCGATTACACACACATATATGTAAACTAGTTCCCTTTTTAGGAACAATTTTGTAGTACATATATCTTGCACACTGACACAAACTATATACTAATAACTACTTCCTCTGCTCTTAAATCTGATATTGTTGGAACAGCAACTCTAGTTCGAAATTGAACTAAAATTATTGTCCTAACAAACAGTAATTTAAGAACGGAGAGAGAGAGTAGTATTGATTCCTTTGTTTAAGCATATATATACCATATATAATCTTGCTCAAACCCAGATTACTGATGGACGGATCATTCCTGGCAAACACAGCTATAGCATGATCGATCAGCAGCATAGTCATCAAATACCGGCCATCATGTTGTCAAACTCGTCAGGGCTGAACGAGAGGAAGTAATCTTCAAAAGTCGCATCAAAATCCATGGCGTTCATGTCGCCCTGGTCATCAGTAGCAGTAGTAGCCACTGCACCTGCATCAGCACCAGCATTAGCAGCAGCAGCGGAATCAACCGCCTCCACCATCAGAGACGCCGGCGCCGGCGCGGCTTCGGCGACCTGCGCAGGCGGCGGCGGCGGAGCGAAGTAGACGGCGAGCTTGCGGGCGTAGTTTCCGGCGATGGCCCTGATGTTGGAGACGGTGAGCCCGAGGCGGATGTGCTCGGGGATGTTGGGGCGCGGCGCGTTGGGGAAGTTGAACCTGCGCGACCTCGGGATCCGCGCGCCGTAGAAGCAGAAGATGGCGGCGTCGTAGGCGAGCGCCGCCTCCTCGGGGGACCCGAACGTGCCGATCCACAGCCGGGTGCGCGTTCGCGGCATGCGGAGCTCCGAGGCCCACCGGCCCTGCCGGCGCCGTGCGCCCATAAAGCCCAGGTTCTTGGGCTCAGGCCCAGCAGCAGCAACGGCAACGCCTGATGAGGTTCCGTTGTTGCCCGCGACGACGACGCCGGTTGCTGCTGCCATCCTGACACTTTTGCGACGCGAGACCTGCAAGAAAACGAACAAGCAAGGTGTGTAGAGGAAGTAGGGGAGTGAGATATGTGGTGTGTTGGGGAATTAAAAGGCGTCGATCGTCAGAACTGGGGGACGTGGCTACATGAGCTCACTGATGATGAATTGATGAGGGCGTGTGAGATCGTAGAGCGGCCAGTTTGCATGCAACAAAGATGCTTGTTGCATTGGCAGGTTGTTAGCCTTTCCGGTCATTAATTAACCACATAAAACAAGACTATCTGATATAGAATAATATTAGAAGCGCGCGGCTGCCTGTGCGCACGTCATTCTATCTCTACGAGCGGAGTATGCATGCACTCATGGAGAGCGAGATGTGTTCACACGCGGGTTTAGAGGTCAACGACGAAGGAACGAGAGGATACAGTTTTGGATGGCATCGATATGCTGCATTTATGCATATATGATACTGATAATTCTCTTATTATACTATTTTCTATGCAAAAGCTTCGTATATACACCTCGAGGTGGTTGGGAAACAAGAAAAGAAACACTTTTAAATGATTGAGAACTAGTGGTGTCAAAGTTGTTCCAATCATTATTCCCAACGTCAGTCCAAGGTGAGAACCAGGACACAAATAATTAATTAATTCTGATGAAGCCTGAAGGAGTTGTGATAACTAGCACATGTCTAACATCTTCGCGCACTGCATGCATATGCAACGCAAAGACTGAGTCCGCGACGAGGCATATACGTGTCTCTGGTCTCGTGTGCCGAGTTGGCTGCCACTTGTACAAAGTGTGGGTACGTCGTTTGCGACCCTCGTCCACGTACGACGCACCAGAACGTGAGACACACAGACGTGTGTGCAAACCATTATTGGATCCCTTCTCCTCGCGGTTCCCAGCAAAACTAACTACCCTCGTGGCCTTAAAAAAACACTATCCTTGTGCATTCACTACTGGAATCCTGCGAAATACCGAGTGCTGCTTCGGCAAAACGTTGTTTTTCCTCGACATCTTATCCGTCGGCATCCCCGACTCGACACCTGTGCAGTCGACATCTACCTAGTTGCCGAGTGTCACAAATCAAGCACTCGATAACTAGGTCCCCGAGGATCAGCTCGGGCACTCGGCGCAAAAAAGTGACGTGACGGGAAGGTGACGGAGACGGCCTAAATGCCGAGTGCCCAAGTACGCGGCACTCGGCATATCTCTCCTATATGCCGAGTGCTCAGATACGTGATACTCGGCATATCTATCCACTATATGCCGAGTTCCACGCTGTAACACTCGGTAACTTCCTGACCGGGTTGCCAGGAAATGGTCCCTTTGTCGAGTGTTAATGCCAAGCACTCGGCAAAGGTGCTGAATTACAGCAGGTTTCTTTTCATTTTATCTAGCCACGGACCACCAAAAATCACAACAATTATATATATCATCACAGACACATCATTTATATCTCAAATGCATATCCATGAAACATCACAAGCATCATGATCGTTAATCCACAAATTATAACATCACAAACATTCACAATTTGGTCCTCAAGTACACAAACACACCATATCACAAGTGATAGTCACAAACGATAATAATTCGGTCCTCAAGTCCACAAACAAACACACCACGTCGTAAATGCTAAAGTATCAGAAACGGTCACCACTGTCGCCATTGCGATGGGGATAAGTCCTGATCCTATGGATTGGGACAAGGATTGGGATCGTTCGATGCCCACGATTAACCCTGCACAAAAGAGGAGATTGCATGTGTGACTATAATTGGTGACAAGTATAGGAAGTTTTGCTTAAAGTATACTTTGGTGACAAGTATAGTAAATGTTGCTAGAAGCATATAGTTGGGTTATAAGTATATGAAATGTTGCTAAAAGTATGGTTCGGTCTAAACAAGAATAGTTTGCTCTAAAGTAAAGTTTGGTCACTAGGTAGAAAATGATAGTGTAAAGTGACAAGATAAGTAAATTCACTCACACGAGTACTCGCAGGGGGAGGTGGAGCAGGGATTGGAGGTGGAGTATATATCATTGGTGGGATAGGCTGACCCATCTTCTCGCCCAG
Source organism: Eleusine indica (assembly GCA_030378355.1). NCBI lineage: Eukaryota > Viridiplantae > Streptophyta > Magnoliopsida > Poales > Poaceae > Eleusine > Eleusine indica. The sequence continues at coordinate 3,500,459 of CM059499.1, read as the reverse complement.
ACTATGCATCCAGCGACACATGTCCTCCACCCTCTGTCGGTCGGCTGCAATCGCCAGTCGGTAAGCCTCAATCTGCTGCTGGGCGGCTTGCACCCTTTACCGATCGGCTTCGACTGCCTCTATTTGAGCTAGCATGTTCCGTTCAATCTCCTCCCATCGTAGCCTCTCTTGTTCCAGCTGGACCTATAATATTTGTCTCGAATGTTACAATGGAGAACCAACATTGTCAAAATAAATGAACGACAAATAAAACTGAAATATACCCGAAGCGCCTCCATCTGAGCATGTGTAGTGGTCGGCCGGGAGTGTATAGTAGGGCTCGAGCTCGTGCTCCTCGCTCGGATCTGGGAGAGAGATGGTGTACTGGCCGTGTCGATGGTGCTGTCGCAAATCCAGTAATGCCCGTGCTTCTTGCCTCCTCACACCCTCATGACGATCTCTGCATCAAGGTTCTCCATGCTTGGATTATACTCAGGCCCATGGACCTCCCGTGCCATGGACGTGTAATCACTGAGACGGTTATGGATACTCGTATTGTTGTAGGCCTTTGGCGGGTCCTCCGGGTTGTAGTTGACGTCAGACGTCGCCTTGCCCTTATGGGCCATAGCCCATGCCCTCAACTGGCCACAAGCCTGATCACCATGTGAGTCGGACTATGAAACAAAAGAGTAAAATGATTAGACGTTATGTAGTATTAAGGGTTGAGCAAGATGGTTGAATGAAGAAATGAATTTACATACCCATCTAGACGCACACTCGCTGAGGGTGAGGCTGCCTTGATGGTGGGGTGCACCTTGCATCATCAGCCTATGCTCCCGGCAAGCATTGTGCTGCTCCTCCCACTAGGGGTCAACCCACTTAGCCACGATACGCTCCCAGCACTGAAGATTTTAAGCAAGCCACCACGCAGGCACCTATGTCTCATGAAGTGTGAGCCACATAACAGAAGTATAAAATCTCAAATGCATAAGTGTGAACCTTTTATAGTTACCTATAGGTATTGTTCCCGTGTGAGGTTCATAGTCCTTGCCTGCTCTTTCTTGATCATCACTTTAAGATATTGGGCGTTGTAGTCCATAATCGCCTGGATGCGCGCCTCGTAATGCATGTCCTTCACTAGTTTCCGACATCCTCTACGAATCTGAGCATCCGCCTGGTCCTTATATCCAGGCTCGCATCTAAAGAAATCCTACATACAAATAAGATGTATCATGTCATTATTTAAACAATATTCAAATAATGCAAAGTATTAAATAATGTAGTACAAGAAATTCTTACCCACAACTCATTCACCACCCGCTCTGCCTTGTTGTTGAAGATCCTGCCCTCCAAATCTCGTGCATCGGAGCAGGCGATGTAGTCGTCCCGCGTGTTGGCCGGCTCCGTCACTGGGCCGTGCACAACCAAGCCAGGGTAGTGCCGCCTGCAAAGAATCCCTATGATGCCAGACACTTTGCGATTGTGGTCGCCTCCAATGGTCGTCTTCCAACCCCTGTCCAAGTGATGAAAAAAATTATTAGTTTGCATATACGAAATGAAAACATAATGACAAATTTTAAGATTATTTTGTTACCTAGCTCCATCGTCAGTGAGGGGCCGAATCATCAGTCGTCTCTCGAGAGGAATCGGTCGCTACGGGAGTTGCGATGGACCTCGCAACCATATCCCTCCTGCCGACGACTGTGAACCCCCTGCCTTCTCCTCGTCCCCATCCCTGTCCTCGGCCTGGTGCTGCCCCTGCTGCACCTCTGTCTCCTCGGTGTCCTCCTCCTCCTCCTCCTCCATCTCCTGCCTCTCCTCCTCCTCCGTCGCCTACCTCTCCTCCTCCTCCATCTCCTCCACCAACGACGACGACGATGACGATGACGACGCAGGCACCGAGGATGGCGACCTCGCTCCAACTCTGCCTCCACCCCTGGCTCCACCTTTCCCTCCACCTGCACGTCCACCTCTCACTGGTGCCTTGCCTCCAGCTTTCCGTTTACCCCTCCTAGACCCCTCAGCTTCCTCGAACCTGCCTCATGGGTAAAACGACGACAAGGACCTCAACATCGTCCTGAAACCACCCACCATATTTGTTCAGTCACCTACAATTAAAAATAGTAAGACAATCAGCATACATATATGATGAATAAAAAATAAAATAGTACTATAAATAAGAACTAACATTATATGATAAATAGAAAATGACATAGTACAGAGCATACATGTATTAGAAATAATCATCAAGATCAGGATCGAGATTGGGATCAGGATCATCATCGCTATCACGCATATCGATATAATCATCATGATCAGGAGGAATTTCGTCATCACTGTCATTCCCTAGACACAATCGATCAAGCAATTGTAAGTCCTTCACATTATGAACCTCATCTGCAGCGGCCTCGTCCATATCCATTTTATTGTCTACTTCCATCCCGATCACTTTGTTTAAGTCTATATGAAAATGCCCTTGTAAGTCGTCTTCTTGAAAGAACTCTCCGTCATATGTGTTTGGATCTATGTTATAATCTTCATTGTTTGGGACAGGTAGTTTGTCGTGCAGTGATACTTTGTACACAACATCTCAACCTATGAGACGGTCGTCAGTTTGGCATGGGTATGAGACATAATACACTTGTGTGGCCTGTTGAGGCACGATATAGACATCATCACTTGGTAAGACAGATGATTGGCGAATTTCGACTAGCCCAACATTCGGTGACCGTCTCACTACTTGAGGATCAAACCAGTGGCATTTGAAAATGACAGGATTAAGGGGTCTACAACCATGAAAGTTGAGTTGGTAGATTGCTTCAATTCTTCCAAAATATTCAACCCCATCACTTCCGAGCATAAAAACACCGGAAATTGTTATTCTTCTATTGGGACGACTCTGCTCGTAGCTTGTTGTGTGAAAGCGATATCCGTTCACGTCATAACCGGTATATGAGTTTACCCTAAGGGCACAACCATCGGAAACCTGCCTCAACTCAGCACTCATGGAAGCATCGGATTGACCCTGAAAGTGCAAGCATGATAGTTCATTAATTACTTACTGAATGTGATGTCAGACGGTTTTAATTAAGTGGTCAATTGGATACCTATCGTTGGAACCAAGCAACGAAATCGGGTTGTCCATTTCCCGCACCATTTCTGAGAAGGTCCTCCACTTCCCTACTAGTAGGTTCCCTTGATTTACGCCAGAATTGACTAGTAAACTCCCTGTACACACATGAGGAACAAGCGGGTTGGATGCATAAGAACATTAGTACTCAAGAAAAAGGTTAGTTGAGAACTTACTGAATGTATGGCTGAATCTCAGATAAGTTTGTCAATACATATAGCATGATGATGTGCCACTCATCATGCCTCAAGGTCTTGCGTGTCGCACCACTTGCACTTCCGAGCTGCCCTTGGAAAAGGCTAAGGCTCGATTCATTTACGTCGGCATTGTAGCAAGGAGGTGGATTGTACACGCTAGGAAGGTTGCCAGCATAGTACTTTGTTGTGAAGTTTGAAATCTCCTCGAGAATGTATGCCTCTACAATGAAAGCTTTAATTTTGCATTTATTTTTACAATTAGTTCTAAGAACCTTTAGACACCTCTCAATTGGATAGCACCAATGAAACAGCACAGGCCCACCCATTCGCAGCTCATACGGGAGGTGCAAAATCATATGTTGCATTGAAGTGAAGAATTCGGGTGGGAAGATCTTCGCTAGCTTACAGAGCAACACAGGCGCCATTTTTTTCATATCTGCAATCACGGTCCGAGATACCTCCTTAGCACAAAGCTGGCAGAAGAAATAGCTCAACTCTACCAACACTTGCCACACATGATTAGGGACATAGCCTTGAATCATCACCAGAACAATCCGCTCAATCCATATGTGATTGTCATGACTCTTAAGTCCATTGATTCTCATAGTCTCCAGATTCACTCCCCTTCTCAGATTTGCTGCATACCCATCTAGAAACATTAATGTTTTGAACCATTCTAACACTTCCTTCCTTTGAGCCCTCATCAAGACGTAATCGGCCTTAGGCTTTTTCCATGTCTTAGTGCCCTCTCTAGGAGGCATCATGTTTAGCTTCGGTCTATCACATAAGTTTTCTTGATCCACTCTTGCCTTAACGTTATCCCTTGACTTATCAGGAAAGTCCATGATTGTTGCTAATGTCACCATGCCCATATTTTGTTCGGTGTGCATTGCGCCAATGTTATGTGGAAGAATGAGGTCTTCCATGTAAGAAAGCTTCCACAACACCGGCCTTTGAGTCCATGCATGTACCTTACCATATCCGACAAAACAACCTTTTTCTTCATCGACCTTGAGGCTCGAAATCTCGACACGAACCGCGGCACCGGTCATCATCTCCGGTGCAGGGTGGATAACTTTGACACCCTTCGTAAAGTTCTTTTTGTCTCTTCTGAATGGATGGTCAAGAGGAAGGAATTGTTGGTGTTTGTCAAACGAAGAATACTTGCCACCCTTTTTCAACCAGTCGAACATCAGATTTCCCTTGCATACTGGACATGGACACTTCCCGTGAACAGACCAGCCGCAGAATGTGCCATACGCCAAGAGATCAGGTAGAGAGTAGTGGTACCAAACCTTCATAATGAAGTTTGTCTTTGTAGCCCGATCGTATGTCTTTACCCCTTCATCCCAAGAACGGGCCAATTCATCAAACAGAGGCTCCATATACACACTCATATTATTCCCCAGGTTGAAATTTCAAATGAATCAAATTTCTATCTTAACTCTATGCATCTTCGTTTGATATTGTTCGACGTATCCAATAACTTTTATGAATTCTTCTCTATTTTTTAACACAGCCTTCCCATATGATATCATGATACCATGACAAGTTTTGTGATTTTTCTACTTTTTTTGCTTTTTATATAATTTGAATACATGTAGATGACATGTTCGTGCTCATGTTTCGTAAATAAGATGCATGAAATATTGTTTCATTTTCATGCATACGGACTTAAATTGGACTTAGTAAACTAAATATTATTTTTCTTTTCACTATATTTCATTATTTTAAGTACTTGTAGTTCAAATTTGATTTTAACAAGAAATTACATTTGAAAAGAAAATTGACAGAATATAGAAAACAAGTAAATATAAATATAATACTTTGTCATTAATTATTATATATTATACTAGTGTAAAGAGAAAATAGACAAGTGGTATTTGTTTTAGTTTTTTTTCAGATTTGTCAAGAGCCACAGACAGACACTCGACATATAGGCCTAGTTGCTGAGAGCCACACGCAGGCACTCGGCATATAGGCCTAGTTGCCGAGTGCCAGGATCGGACACTCGGCATCTGTTTCAATTGCTGAGTGCTAGGTTTTCGCACTCGGCATATCCTAACGGCGGCGGCTATTCCGTCATCGACCAGCGTTGTGTCCCTACTGGACCCCACATGAATTGCCGAGTGTTTTTAGTTGCCGAGGGCTAAGGGGTTGTTGCCGAGTGTCGGTTCGCCTTACACTCGGCAAATGCCCTTAATGTCGTGTGTGCCATATATGCCGAGAGCCGTCCCAAGTAACACTCGGCAATGAGCGAGATGCCGAGTGCCCGTGGTGAAGCCCTCGGCAAATAACTTTACATTCGGCAAATTGTCGGTTTCCGGTAGTGATTACCATGGCATTTTATTGTGCTTGATCATCGATTAATCAGTTGTTAATGATTAAATTGTTAAGCTACTATACACCGATCAGTTACACCTAAAAGCCTAAGCTGATGGGAAAGGGTGAACAATTCACTTATAGTTCAACACTCCCCCTCACGTGCAGCTCTCTCGAGGCGCAAACGTGAAAATAGGAGCGGCGCAGCGGAATATGTGGTCGCCAGGACTTGAACTCATGACCTCTGTTCTGATATCATATTAAGCTACTATGCACCGACCAGTTACACCTAAAAGCCTAAGCTGATGGAAAGGGTGGACAATTCAGTTATGGTTCAACGCTCCCCCTCACGTGCAGCTCTTTTGGCGCAAACGTGGAATAGGAGTCGGCTATAATTTATTCTAATAAATCGTGTCTGTCAGAATTTGAACTCGAGACCTCTGGCTCTGATACTATGTTAAGCTACTATACACCAACCAGTTGCACCCAAAAGCCTAAGCTAATGGGAAAGGGTGGATAATTCACTTATGGTTCAACACTCCCCCTCACGTACAGCTCTCTTGGGGTATAAACGTGAAAATAGGAGTGGCGCAGCGGAATATGCGGTCGTCAGGACTTGACCAGTTGCACCTAAAAACCTAAGCTGATGGGGAATGATGGACAAATTCACTTATGGTTTAACACAGATAAAAAGCATGTGCATGCGTGTGCCTGTTGGAATCCAGAACCCTCTGCTTTGGACCATATTGCCGTGCAGTGCATCACTCATCTGCACATGCAGTTGACTCACACATAATCCAAGTTCATCATGTACATGTTCAATAGTTTGTTACAACTTTTTATTTAACCAAAATTAAATCAAAGAAAGAAATATAAATTAATTAAATATAACTTTGCCCACCTATTTCACTATAAAGATGTCATGTGCGGTATCATGAGTGTTGTTTGCAATGGCATGTAAAAATAATTTCGAAGACATAACAACTGAGTGTCTATCCGTTCACATACTTCACCCGAAAAGGAGGCTCACACAACGTAAAGAACCATGTGTATAATCACCATAGCAAACAAAAGTGTTAATTCCACATGTCTATGCGCTAAGTACCATACACTACTTGAATTTGTCGTTTTCTATCGGAGTGGGTGTCGCATAAGGAAACATGGAGGCAACATTAGATTTATAGATTTGGTTGAGTTAGGGTTTGGATTCTAGCGATCATGATGATGATGTCACATAGCGCAAGGAAAGGTAGGATGACAATGTATGGTTGACATGTCCGGGGGGGGGGGGGGGGGGGGGAGGAGAGCCACCTCATTGGTTAGGAAGGGTCATGTGGACAAGACGACAATGGTATCAGTAGTTGGTGCAATAAGGTGACGACATGTGTTCGTTCTCAGTTAGATAGTGGAGTGTGGAGAATGCAAGTGAATAGTAGTGGGTCACGCGCCAATGGCAGAGGAGGAAAGCGTATATAGGGGCTCCAAGTTTGCTGGATTCGAATGTGCTGAAGTTGACCGTGTAAATAGGATGATTGACAAATATGAAATATCACAGAAATGGAAGCTTATTTTCTAAAACTAGAAGGTTAATTCTCAAGGGACAATTAGGTAGCAAACCATTTTGAATTTGACATTTCCCTTCCATGATGTGATTGCAACAAGAATAATAATGAATCCAAATTGACTAATCAAAAAACATTTCATAGATCAGTTCTTGTGAAATAAAGGAAGCCCATAAGCGGAGTCAGATTGTTGTATTTAGCATGATCCCTACAAACGCACACCCACCTCTATAGAAGTCTCCAAAAGTCTAAGCCACGCATTCATTGTATAACATATAAAGACGTCCCTACTTTGAATTATAGGACCATGAATTCCAAATAGATGCATATTTGCATTCTCATATTTCAGATATCAAATTTCACACCATCAGTTAGTTTTTGCACCTTTTTCCTTTTTGTTCTTGAATAATTCCTTATATAACATATTGTTAACTCCATAGAAAGGTTAATCATAGCATGCATCCTTGTATACATATTATTAAAATGGTCGATTATAGTTTGATTTCTAGGACCATGGAAATTCTGAATAGATGTAGTTGTATTTCAAATATCAAATTTCGCACAGTTTTCGTGTCTTTTCCCTTTTTTTTTTCTTTTGATGATGTTTAGTCTCCTGTTTTTATTTAACAATTCCTTATATAACATATTATTAACTCTCCTCCAAAAGACTGAGACATGCATCGTAGTATAACATATTATTAAGGTGCTTGATCAGATTAAATAGATGTACTCTCATGTTTCGAATATCGAATTTTGCGCCATCAGTCAGTTTTCGCGCCCTTTTTCTTTTTTGTTCTTCAATTATTCCTTCTATAACATATTGTTAACGCCTTCAAAAGAGCGAGACACGCATCCTTGTATAACAAATTGTTAAGATGTTCACGTAATTTAACTTCTAGGACCATGAATTCTCAATAGGGGTACTCTCACCTTTCAAATATCAAATTTCGCGCCATCGGTCAGTTTTCGCGCCTTTTTCCCTTTTTGTTCTTCGATCATTCCTTCCAACAAAATCACATCCAGTCACCAAAGAATTGAAACTTTTCTGCAATTGACCATTATTTATTATACAATACATTACACTTACATCCATTACACACACACATATCAATCTAGGATGCAGTGATTTGTTCATTTATTTCACCATAACACTTACATCCATTACACACACATATATTAATCTAGGAAATAGATATATGCAGTAGAAGAGTCTCAGGACTAAGTCTTTAATAACAGGACCCAGACTACCGATCGATCTACTAAAGCACGGATCGATCGATCAGTCGCTAGTCGGGAAGCCCATGAATTCGTCAACCTCGTCGGCAAGGTCTAACGACAGCAAGCAGTCTGCAAAATTCATTTCCTCACTGAAGTCGCTCACGTTGCCAGAATTGGTGGTAGGAGCTGCACCTCCTACGCCGACCGAAGCATCATCAACCGGCGGCGCCTCTTCCACCACGAGTACCTCAGGCGGAGCTGGATCTGCCGCTGCAGCCGCAGCTGAGAGCTCAGGCGGCGGAGGCGGCGGCGGCATGTAGTCGGCGAGGCTGAGCGCGTACTTCTCTGCGATCGCCCTGATGTTCTCCACGGTGAGCGCGACGCGGACGTGCTCGGGGATGTCCGGGCGCGGCGCGGTGGGGAAGTTGATCTTCCGGATCCTCGGGATGCGCGCGCCGTAGAAGCAGTAGGTGGCGACGTCGTAGGCGTGCGCCGCCTCCTTGGGCGTCGCGAAGGTGCCGATCCACAGCCGGTCGCGGGAGCGCGGCACGCGGAGCTCCGCCGACCAACGCCCCCACGGCCGGCACCGCGCGCCGACGAAGCCCAGGTTCTTACGCGCCCAGAGCGTCGTGGCTCCCCTCGCGCCGCCGCCGCCGCGGCGGCGGCGAGCCGCATTCCCCTCTCTCGCCGCCGCAGCGCTGCCGATCGCAGCCATTCACGAGACCCGCGAGCTACTGGAAACGCACGAGTGAAGTAGTGTAGAGGAAGAGTGGTGGAGTGGGTGTGGGGACTGAGGGCGGCCGTTTTAAAGGTGTGATGAGTCCATAGACTCGATACGTGTTAGGAGACCTGAGAGAGGAAGAGCATGCACGTTTTTCCTTAACAAGTCATCAAAGATAGAAAAGTAACAAGGATTTTCCGTTTTTATTTGATTTTTTTTTTTTGTTGCGAATGCCTTTTGCCCTTTTCCACCGAAAAAAAAAAACGGTTGCCCATTTACACGCTAGTCTATCTCTACGATTGGCGTACGTCGTCGTGAAAGAAAGAGATAGAGATCAGATGTACACACGCAAAGTGTAATTAAGATCAGGAGAGCGAGTCCCTCAAAAAAAAAGATCAGGAAAGCGAGGATACAGTTTCAGCTAGCAAAGATATGGTTTATTTATGCGCCATATAAATGTAAGCTTGTATAGAGAGCAGGATAACGATTTATTTATTTAAACTATGATATTTTTATGCAATCTGTATTACGGTTTCGAGATAAATCCGTAGCTTGTGCTTGTTGGCATCGTGAGATGATAACTAAGCGTCAGGCAAGGACGCAACTCCTTGCAGTCGACTCCTTTTTTAGTGTACTATAAAATTGCGCGTTTGTTCTTCCAGGCAATGCACGGATCTACTATGTTGCAATGAACAATTGATTAGGGACACGTATTGGCATGAAAACTACTGCAAATTTGTCTGTAATTTAGACGCGTGGTTATACGAGTTTACAGGAACAAACTGTATCAAATAGTGTGTTAAAATTTTGATGCTTGGAACACTACTGCAAAACTAAGGGGTGACAACAAATTAGCAAGGAATGCTAACAACTTGCAATAATTGACCTCACGACAATGTGAAGCAATGACGAGTGGACACGGGGTTCATACAAATGCTATACCAATAAACGATGCAGCAAAATATATGTGCGATAATCCACCTGCCCTGCGCCGCAGCTTAGCAAGTTTAGCCCCTCCATATTTATTTTTATGACGTTAGTACACAATTTAGCAAACGACAACAAAATAATTCTGGAGGTAGTACTCAATTTCAAAGCAGATAAACAATGTTCATTGGAAAATTATGTAAGAATCTGTCTCAGAAGGAAAAGAAACAATCCGACCAATGCATAAAAAGGGAATACAAATACTCCCCAATAATAATAACTGGTTTAAAGTCTTACAACAGAGCTAACCCTTCAACCATCACAATGCTTTGTCATTGCCAGTTTCCATGACAATGTGGCAAGTTTCTCACGACAAATGAATCCCTCACTTTTAAAAAGAATGGTAGCAAGCATATCAGTCAATAATATTGTTCTGTAATTCACTGAGTGCTGCCATTCGCAAGGAGTGGGAACTTGTTGGTACTCCAGGAGCATGATTGGAAAAATCCATCTGTGTCTGCTCATTGTTGACTTCAAATTCATGTGGAAGTTGCAGCTTGGATAATAGCTTCGTAATATTACATGACAAAAACTAATTTCAATGGCATCCAGTCAGTAAAGGAGTCACAATCTAACAAGCATGCAAGGTGACGAGTCTACCACTTTACAATGTGATGATGCACATGGACTCACTGTTTCACCATGGAGCCTCTCGTTGAACCAAACACATGAGAAGGGCCTAACTTGAATACGATAAGATCCATAGAAGAAAAGAAAACATGATAGCATTGATACATGCAATTACACACACATCAAAGATCCAATATTTAATTTGCATTACCACCCAAAGGCACACAGTAATTAATGCAACTCTTTAGATGATTCTTTTTTCACAAACAAGTAATGTTAAGCAGCTTTGCATTATAGAAATGAATGGAATGATTAGTCAAGCAACAATGGAATGGTTGGTCAAGCAACTGTATAGTCCTAATGAAAAATGGAACTAGACCCACAAAATGTTGCCGATATGTAAATCGTGTTTCTATCTACCAACATGTAAACCTTGTTTCTATCCATGATGAGGTGATTTATGGGTGTGGCAATGTTCAGGATAAGTTGGGACATACAATAAAAAGGAATAGTGAAAACACAGAACATCAATAAAACCAATGAGAACTGAGGAGCCTACAAGGGAAGGACGCTCTCCTATTTGAGAACAGAACCCTGCTACTGTCCTTCACTCCTTCATAATGTTCTTTTCAAAAGAAAAAAAAAATGAGGGTCATCATTCTGAAGAGTTAGTCACCCTCATCATCGGCAACCATTCCCAAAGAACACCTTTAAAATTGGTCAACCACAATGAAAACAAAGACAAGAAACACAGACTTAACAAACTGAAACCACAGCAGTGATACTTCATAGCAGATGAATGACAATCTATGACAGACATCTAACAAGATATTCACATAACAGATGACAATTTCCCCTGAGTACCAGTAACAAAGACAAGTAGACAAGTTCAACACGATATGACAAATAACAAATGGATGTTCTTGACGAAAGTCTGTAGTCACTGTGAAAGCCAAGACTCCACTGCCAACTCAGACGCCGACTCAACTAAGGTCTCAAGGCTACTGACACAGATGGACCCCCACACATTCAGACTGAACCTTGACGATGACGCTGGACCTTCTTGACCCTCATAACCATTCTAGGACTCACTGTAACATTAAGGACATGATATATCAAGCTATGGGCAAGCAAACATGAAGGCAAGAAATTACTTGAAACCAACTATCATATAAAATAAAGGCATGTTACTTCATGTTCTAAATACAGTCATGGCAAATTTTAAGGAAAATACTGGAAGATATGAGACAGACCTGATTGTCCTGATCTGTACCCGAATCATTTGCTATCTGTGGAGGCTTTTCTGCTCCACAATGAGGACGATTGCATTTTGTCCGGAAAGGGTAGTTTATGTTATTGCACTGCTCACACTTCCAACTACCCTCTGGCATCTTTGGTTCTGTCAGTGAGAGGATAAATGGTAAAATAAAATATTGAAACAACTTGTAAGAAACATTAGATAAACTACTTCAGTAATTATTTCAAATGAAACAAAGTTTTTTTTCTAGATAAGCATGCAGCACTTTCTGTTAAGAGAAACCATAGCACCGACCAAGATCAGGTGAAAGTAACAAACGAAAAAACTAAAACAGTATTGACATGTAGATGATCATAACTACAAACATGTTTCAATGAAACTCTGAAACCTTCATGCAACTTAGTTGAGCTGGATGGGGGTCTTCAACATGTACTGGTTTCGAGATATGATAATAAATACATAAAAGGAAAAAGTGATAAAGAAGCACAATGTGTCTATGGCATTAGAACTTACTTGATCCTCTTGAGCCATCAGATTTGGAGCCCTGAAGAAAAAGTTGATACCCAAGCAGTCAGTACAGGAATACAAACGTTTGTTGTTGTTGATGATATACTTATTAAATTACCAAAACCACAAGAAACTTAATAGATCCCATTTTACAACAGAAATTTAATGAACTTATTGCAGTTACAGTAATGACCATAAAAAACAATCAACACAAGTACTAATGTTCCGATGTCAAGTGAATGAACAAATAAATTTATGGGTATTATAAAAAAAATTCCAAATCCGAAAAGCATACAGTTCAACTATACTGTTCAGGACAGTAGTATACAGCACAACATGAGCACTCTAAACATGCCACTAATCCTGTGTTAAGTCCATCACCAAGCACAATTTCGAAGCTACAGTGTTGTATAATATGTAATTTAACTCCAACAATAAACACAAGTTACACAACAAGAAAGTAGTGATGCAACGACTGTAAATCATCTTATTATAAATACATGGTAGTCCAACAATAAACACAACAAGAAAGTAGTGATGCGAAGACTGTAAATCATCTTATTACAAATACATGATAGTAACTATATACTTCAAGCACAACATGACAGAACAGTCTCAAACCTGGTTTTCAGGTCTAGGTGTGTTGCACTTTCTCATATTACAGACTGTGCGAAAGGCAAAGTTGATATTATGGCAATTGGGACACTCCCAATCATTATCACGCCCAGCTCCTACAGAAATTCAAGTGAATATGACCCCAATCAAATAAATCAACTGCTAATCAAATTGTAACTAAACAGAATTCAAATAGCACTACAGCTGCATACCTGCGGGCTTCTTCTGAGTACCTTCATCAGAATATGAGCCAGCCCTTGTGCCCTTCAAGTTCAATAAATAGTACAAATGAGAATTGCAACAATTTTTCAGTATAATATGTCACATGACACGACAGAAGAAATGAACACGTGGTGAAACATGGATGCAAAGTACTAACAACATACTAAGTAACATAATGTTTGACAATAATAGTAAATAGAATTAAAATGAAACATGCACAGAAGACTAGAGTAGTGTTAGCATAGAATAGCATACCATTGCACCAGGACCAGCAGGTATGGCCAAGCCATATCGGTCCATGGGAATTCCATACATTCCACCTGATTAAGGGACAGCAAATGATACAAGTCATGTGACAAAAACAGATATACACTAGAGATATTTGAAAGTTGGAGACCTCTATTCTCATATGTACATTAGATTCAGAACATGGAATGTTGACTAAAGTAATAAAAAGTAAATGACAAAACAAAACATGTTGCAGAGTGAGAGTAAAATAGTCCCCAAAGGCGTTGTCTATCCAGTAACTACGGCAGATGAAAATTAAGAAAAAGAAAACCATGTGTTTATATTTTGTACATATCCCATTTTCCTACACACTATGATGTTTATAAAAGAGTGACAATGGTAACACCAGATTCTGCGTCTGGAATTAGATACATACATGAATTAAGACAGTACAAAGCAGACATATCAAGAATATGATATACACATCATAATCTCACCTGCTCCCATCAAAGAGCCACCAGCATACGCAGGTGGCCCTGTCATATGCATTGGCCCATAGGGACTCCCCATGGGCATGCGTCCACCGTATCCATACGTGTAAGCAGAACCCCCAGGGAACTGAGGAATACCGTATCTGTGCATCGCAGGCCCACTAAAAAGTGGGGAGCCATACGGGGGAGCACCCCCACCCATGTACATCGACGGCGGTGTCCCTGGGCCCATGTATCCCCCTGATGCCCCATAGTGGGGCGGTGTCTGCATAGGCTTCTGCACGGCAAGCAACAGCACCACAAGGTCAATGCAAACACGCAAGCAACAAGTAGGACTAATCACCTGGCACACTCTAAGCACCAAACAACAGTAAGTGGCAGTGAGTGCATACCGCACGTTCCGCAGGGCGGGACTGGTTGCAGTTGCGCATATTGCAGGTGGTGCGGAAGGCAAAGTTGACGTTACCGCAGCTGGGGCAAACCCAGTCGTCCTCACGCCGCCCGCCTAAAGTCCGGAAACGTTACTCCCAAACGAAGGCAAATCCACTCAGATGCAGCTTTAGATAGAATGTGTGAGAAAGGGATCAGCTAGGGGAGTAACCTACCGTCGGTGCGCGCGCGCTTCCCGGCGGATTGGCTGCGGTTGTCGACCTGCAAATCCACGTGTTAAAAATTGTGAGAATCCGCGGACCGAGAGGGGTCCCGGAGGGGGTTCAACGAGCACGGCACAGCAGTTGGCATCCAGCCAAGCTACAAGCGGTTAGATCTCGGCAACAACTCCAACTAGGCCTAATCGATCTGCGGTGGCGAAGAGAGCAGAGCACTGAGGAGGGGAAAGGGGCGGCGGCAGTACCTGAGAAGACATGGCTGGTGGCGGAAACCGGCGAGGAGCCCGGACTGCTGTGGATCGTCGAGGCGGAGGGCCGGCAGGGAAGGGGCGCGGCGAACGGAGGAGGGGTAATTTCTCCGGCGGAGGCGGGGGCTAGGGTTTTGAGTCGCCTTCGCTTTGCTGTCTCTCGATTCTGGCTCGGTCGACTCCGCGTCGGCCGGTGTGGAGTGTGAGTGCGGGGATGGGGCCGGGGACTCGGGACGACGAGACGAGACGAGACGAGACGCGGGTTGTTGGCTGGTTGCGGCGCCGTTCGGGCCATCCCGAGGACGCAATGATTCGGCCTATCTTAGGTTGGGCCATATCATCTGACGTGGCGAATATATTACGGCCCAGTCTTCACATTGCCACGTGGGTCCGGAGACTTGGGTTTGAAAGATTTGTTTATTAATAATTGATTTTTATTTAGTTAATAAAAATAAACGACGAAATTCAAAATTTATAAAGTTAAGCTGAATGGACAACAAGATTCATAGGTCGTTTTTTATAATTTTTTCAGCTTACTATTTACACCTTCTAAAGTTCTTATTAAATTTTATTGCTTTTTTAGTAATAGAGTAAACATTAAAAAATCGATTTTAGCCTCACTTACATAAAAATAAAAATATTTTAGGTTTGAAAATACAAATAAAAATATTAGAATTATTATTAAACGCTAATGAAATCTAAGAGTGTGTTACCTTTTCCAAAAATTTAGAGAAAAATACCTAAATTCGTATCATAGCACCACTAAATTTTTTGTTAGGGTTAAATTATAGTAAAACTTTTTACGTTGTTTGAATTTAAAGTAGAAGTTGTAATATTAAACTCTAACTTCACCTTTAACCCTCTTTTTTTAAACTTGAACATTCAAGTCTAAAAAATCTGACCCACAAAAGCATGTTCGGAAAGAGTTTCAAGAGTTCTCATGTACTTTTGAACATTTTTGAAGAAGATAACATGCTCTAGAAATTTATTTGTTTTAACAATAATTATAATATTTTATTTTGTATTTTCATATTCATAACGTATTTTGGTGTAAGTGAAGCTAAAATGGGTTTAAAACATTTACTCTATCACTAAAAGAATAGAAGTCTAAAAGTATTTTTAATCAAAACTTTGGGAGGGGTAATTGTTAGGCTAAGACAATTTTGGAAAAAGAAAATGACCCACGAACCTTGTGGCCCAGCCAATGGGAAACTCCTCCTGATGTTTATTTTGAAAGGAAATTACCCATCAAAGCATGTTTCAAAAGAGTTTCGAGAGCTCTCATATATTTCTCTATTAAAAAAGAGACACTACTTTTATTAATTGCAAAACCATCTCATATTTTATTTTGAATTTGAGATTATCACATATATGTTATTTTGTTGCAAATCTTTACCCATCTTCTGAGTATTGTTATAAAAATTCACCCTAATTTACACATGTTAATTCATTTAACATGTTTTTTTTATTTGTAGTAGCCAAACAAAATTTTGAAAGTATAATCTTCATATTTTTTACATAAAATATGTAGAAAAAATGGTGATTAGAGTTTGAATACTATCCCATAAAGCTTGAGATGTGAACATTTCATGGAAATAAGAGGAACTAAATTTACTAAAAATCTTTAAAATTGTTAAACCTATGTTTAGTTTTTTTTAAATGTATCGATGAAAATATATAAAATGAATTAAACATATGTCAATTGTGCTAGTTTTTGTAACCTAATATAGCATGTTAAAATTAATAATGCATCTAGAAAAATAGAGAGGGTATACAAGTAAAGTTGGCATGCTTCATGGTGAAGTGTGAGATAAAACTCTAGAACATAGAAAATTTGAATGGTAAGAAATATCTAGATTTTAGGATACGAATAATAACTTTTCAGATATAGATATTTTCTAGGATAAATATGCAACGCTGCCACATAATAACATCCTAGTAGTCATGTATAAGTATAAATAGGGATGCTCTCTACTCTCCAAGACATCATGCCATGGAGGTTGGATTTCATAGCATATAGAAGAAGGATCAGACACAACGTGAAATTTACACTACGAGAAAATAGTTGTGTTGGTTAAAAGGTCGTTGGTGCAATTGTCCCTTTGGTTAACTTTGGAATTTTTAAAAATCAAAAGCACATAGAAAGCATAACCAAGCACAACCTTATAGTTTAGAGTGTCATGGTGGGTTCTATAATGTGTAGCCATGGAGAAAAAAGGTGTTGTGTGTAATATTTGTGTTGTGAACAAAGGTCAAACCTTTTAGTAGAGAGTTGATCTCTTGAGTTAGCATAGTAGAGTAAATTTTTCCTCGTTATATATAGAAATATTTGGATTGGTCTATTGAAGAAGTGGTATTACACCAATTTGGTACCATTTCTCACGAGTGGGTAGGTAACAAAAAGACTTATGGGTGATAATATAATATTCTAAATGATTTATATGATATTTATGCAATTATTTACTATAATTGCTTTATAAAAATATTCAATGTATAAATTCATGACAATGAGCTTTAGAATCTCACTCAGGAAATGAGTTCTCAAGTCTAACGAAGAAACTAGATAGAAACTCTTGCTTGTAGTTTTTTATATTTTTTAGTCACAAAGAAGTGTTTGAAGATATTTACATATTTTGTTTTCTTGCTTTAGGTTTTCCAATTTTAGGCTAATATCTTCAAGTTTAACAAGGTATATTTTTTATTTATTTTAGCAAAGAGAATTTCACATGAGGAAGATTTTCCATGAACTTTTAGTTTTTGCTTTACTATATAAACTTACAGATGATTAAAATCTTACAAGTAGAAGTTGATAACCTTGTGTTAGAAGTTTGCATGATATGTATTAGGTTGTATGTAGTTACTCCGAATGTATGAACTTTTGTATCACCACAAGTATAATGGTTATGCTTCCTCCTTTTGTACTCGTTGTGTTCTGCGTGTGATATCCTATTCGGTTGATTGCAACGCTTCTGGTGATTTCCCTTTTTTTGTCTCACGTGTTTAATACTTCCATGCATATTTTTGTCAATGCATTTTATTTTCCAGTTTCAATATCATGACCATCATTCTGATCATAGATAGCAAGATTTGATTTTGAAATGGATTCTTGAAGGTCTGACAAATTATAGTGCTATTAAAGATTTTGCATATAGAAATATTTTGTTTTGGTCTATGTAACATACAATAATCTAAGCACAATAATAGGGATGGACATTATAAGACAACATAAAACAGAAAAGTGATTTCATCCTTTTGAAGAGTCGCTGCTGGTTGAATTTTTCTTGTTCAGAGTAATATAGTGTTGGTACATCCAAGGTTTTTTTTTTTCCTTTTCAAGATACATGAAGTTTGTGTTTGAGATATTATGCATCTCAAAATTCTGTGTTGAGTTGCAAATACGGGAAATGCCGGGCATTGCAAGTTGACAACCTTTGACAAAAGTAAAAGGCAGCACATGTAGAGCATGGCTTGATCGAGGTCGAGGCAGCAGTTTGATTTGAGGACCGTCATCGATCAAGATCAACTCCTTTCACTCACTGTAGCCCACATTAATACGCCTTGTTGCAGCTTAAACACACAGGCAGCGCCAAAGTCTTCGGGCCGCGCTCACCACGCCGGTCGCCGATCTCGTGAACGGTCACGAGCTTCCCTTCCCGCGCCTCTCCTTTCCCGCGCTTCTCTTTCCTACTGCTCCGCAGTCCACACGCGCACACAAGCTCTTTGCTTTGATCACCACACATTTCGACTACTGTATATAATAACAGCTCGTCGGCCGCTACGGCCGTGCCGAAGGCTAGAAGCTACGAGCAGGACGCACCCGGGGCACACGCCATGGCGGACTCGGAGGAGGATCGGAGCTTCTCGCCGTCGTCGGAGGAGGAGGACGAGGAGGCGGCGTCCTCCTCCCCGCTTCTGGTCCCGACGCCGGCGACGTCGCAACGACGTCCTCTGCTCCTGAACCCAGCGTACGCGCGGTGCAAGTCGGTGATCCACGACGAGCTCTGCAACTTCCGCGTGTTCCTGCAGTGGTGCCTCCTGGACCACACCACCCGGTCCTCCCGCGCCGCCTCGTACGCCGCCTTCCTCACCCTGTCCCTCCTCGTCCCCGCCGCCGTCTCGCTCTCCCTCCGCGCCGACCCCGCGCTGTCCCCTTCCTCCGCGTCCGCCATCACCTTCAACCGCGTGGCCCAGCTCCCCGCCACGGGCCTCGCCGCCATCTCCTTCCTCACGCTGGCCGCCTTCTTCCGCCGCCTCGGCGGCCTCCGGCCGCTGCTCTTCCTCGACGGCGGCCTCCGCCACGACACCGCCTTCGTCCGCCGCGGCTACGCCCGCGAGCTCGACCGCGCGTTCCGCCTCCTCGTGGCGCTCCTCGTCCCCTCCTTCTGCGCCGAGGCCGCGCACAAGGCCCTCCTCTTCTTCTGCACCGTCCACGTCGACCCACCACCCATGATTATCCCCTTCCTGCCACGCGCTGGGGGTGGGACCCTGCTGCCGTGGAGTGGGGTGGCGCTGGTGGCCACGCTGGCGTCGTGGGTGTACCGCACGGGGGTGTTCCTGCTGGTGTGCGTGCTGTTCCGCCTCACCTGCGAGCTCCAGATCCTGCGCTTCGAGGGCATCCACCGCATGCTCGACGTCGAGGCGCGCGCCGCCGCCGCGGCGATCTACGCCGAGCACCGCCGCGTCCGGGCGCAACTGCTCGACACCAGCCACAGGTACAGGGGGTTCATCGTCTGCTGCCTCGTCGTCATCACCGTCAGCCAGCTCGGCGCGCTGCTCGTCGCGCTCGCGTCCCGGGACGAGAAGAGCTTCGCCAACACGGGGGACCTGCTGGTGGGGTCGGCCGTGCAGCTCAGCGGCTTCTTCATGTGCCTCTTCGGCGCCGCCAGGATCACGCACAGGGCGCAGCGGGTCGTCTCCATCGCCAGCCAGTGGCACATGAACATGGTGTGCCTGCAACATGGCAACAAGACCTCGTCGGCGAGCGACACCGACCACCACGCCTACGGGTTGTCATCGCTCCAAGACGACGACGATGGAGCAGAGTGCTCGTACCAGAGCAGACAAGCACTCGGTATGTATTAACTGATCTGTGTTATTTTACTGCAGCTAACCGAAGAAGGTTTGATTTTTTTGAATTGTTGTGCCCTCCAATCCAGTGACGTACCTGTGCTACAACGGCGGCGGGATCACCCTGTTCGGCTTCACGCTCGACAGGGGGCTCCTCCACACCATCTTCGTCTTCGAGATGACGCTGGTGCTTTGGATCCTAAGCAAAGTTGTCGTGCTCTAAACCTGAACGACTCTGTGTCACGGCTGCCTCCCATTAATTGGCGCTAGATGGTAGATTTTCAACTCTGCAAAATGACAGGTGTGTTGTTATGTCGATCACGTAATGAGCTTGGACCTGCAGAAGGTTTTGTTCTTCAAGTAGAACTTGTCGGCTCAGTACTACACTGCTAGCAACTGTATGTAATTTTTGTTTTAAGAAGCAACTGTATGTATTACTAGAAAAATACCCCGCGCATTGCTGCGGGAATTAATGGTAATTTTTAGTTAATTATTGATTGAATTAAGTGAATAGACTATTATTTTGTTATTCTTTTAGTTCATGTCAGAATGGTTTGAATGTTAACATGATCTAGACCAAAAAGATAGGTGCACATGTTTGTTTGTTTTAATTAAAACTTTTAAGAATGAAAAGGGACAGAAATAGCTCTGAAAGTCCTAATATGCTTCTTCTACATCAGAACACAATAGAGCAACCTGTGCCTTACAGACAATAATTTTTATGGGCAAGCCAAGCAAACTGTTGGTTGAGCCGTTCAGGATATATCAACTAATTTATAGAACAGGAATATAACTGATCATATATGCTTTGGAGCTTAGTTCCCCATGACAAGCATTTTTTAAGCAACCAAAACATATGCTATTTACATTATATAAAACTGCATATGCACTGGTGCTTACGGCTTAGTTTTCCATATAGCAACACATGTTCAGAAGAAGAAAACAAATGAACGACATGGTTAAACTTGTGGATAATTCTGAAGTTGACATTTCCGCCATCAGGCAAGTGAATCTGAATGAGAATATAGCAAATTTAGTTCAAGAAGTTTAGATTGACAGTTGAGGTTGCACTAAAATAGTATCAAGGATATGTGGTAAGGGTATTGTCTTCTCCAAAAATGCAGATTGTGGTCAGTTGGTTCTGAAACTTGATCACCTGGCTCTGTATAGGATGTCTGTAAAAAAAAAGTAATGTTGCGTCACGTTGCATGAGTAAGAAGACTAAACTGCACCATACATAAGAAAAGTATTTCAATACTCAATCAGGTCAGAACATCCATACGAAATATACCAAATTGATCTCTCTTTTAATCACGCCACCCTAAGAAGGAATAAAAATAGAGTGCTTACGATAGTCCAAAAACATCCCATTAGCAAATTGGTGCTCTGAGAAAAGAAAATTCCAATCCTCCAGAGTTGCCTATGAAGAAAAAAGAATCAGACCAAAAAAAGTCTAAACACATCAGCCTATTCAATACTTGTGAGGGGTAGTTTATCAAGAAATGGTAAACTAAAGGAAGTACCTACGTAGTTTATCAAGAACAAAAGCTACTCAAAAGACACAAAATTATCGTGTTGTACAGCTTGATTTTTGGTTGAAATGGACAAGTGATGATAAGCATGGCACGTGGTAAGACCAGCCTTTTAGTTTTCTTTGCCCTTCTTAGCACCACCTTATCCAGAAATGGTAAAGTCAAACTAGATTTGATTTAGATATTTTATATTACATATTATGATACATGGTTTCACTATGAATCAACTAACAACAAAACTGCTAGTATTATATTTTTGATGTGTATCGAAAAGGAATTATGTAAAGATTGAAGTTATAAAAGATTTTACGTTGGCTATATCCAGAAATGAGGTAGCAGCCGCGAGACGAGACCCTCCCTCCTCTCCTCAGCAGCGCGTGCGCCATGCACAGGCGATGCTATTCTTGGCACGGCAAGAAGCAGCATCAGCCGTAGCCCGCCACCCATGGCAAGCGCGACGACGCCTCATCTCTCTGTCGCCCCGCCCGCCACCCTCGCGCGCGCGCGCGGGTGGCTCCTGAATCCTCTCGCCCCTCCCCCTTTCTCCGCCTCTCTCCGCATCGACGACCTCCCGCCTTCCCTTCCCGTGACAAAAACTGCGTGCCAGCCAGCCACTCCCGTGCGCGCGACACAACAGAGCAGGGCGCCGCCGGCCACATCACCCGCCGTCGTCAAGCTCTGGCGCCGGCGGGCTGGCTCCCCGGCGCTGCCCACCAAGACATGGCCCACCGGCCACCACCGCTCGCGCGCCTCCTCCTCCTTCTCGCCGTCTGCTGCTGCTTACTCCAACTCCTCGCGCTCGCTGACGCCGCGCGGGTGCTGGCCTCCTCCCAGGCGCCCGAGGCCGCCGACGCGCTGCTCAAGCTCAAGTCCGGCATCACGGACCCCAACGGCGCGCTCGCCAGCTGGGCCGTGGGCACCAGCCCGTGCGGCGACGGCGGCGCGTCCACCTGGGCCGGCGTGATGTGCGACAAGGACGTGGGCGTGCACGGCCTGCAGCTGGAGAAGATGGGCCTGTCGGGCACGCTGGACCTGGCCGCCCTCAAGCCCGTCCGCGGCCTTCGGTCGCTGAGCTTCATGGACAACGCGTTCGCGGGGCCGATGCCGGAAGTCAAGCACCTCGGCGGGCTCAGGGCGGTCTTCCTGTCCGGGAACAGGTTCTCCGGGCCCATCCCGGGCGACGCGTTCGCCGGGATGGGGTCCCTCAAGAAGGTGGTCCTCTCCCAGAACGGGTTCTCCGGGCCCGTGCCGGCCTCGCTCGCCGACGCGCCCAAGCTGCTCGAGCTCCGCCTCGACGGGAACAAGTTTCAGGGGAGGATCCCTGATCTGCGGCAGACGGAGCTCAAGGACGTCGATTTCGCGAATAATGAGCTCGAGGGGGAGATCCCGGCCGGCCTCAAATCCATCAGCGCCGACAAGTTCGCCGGTGAGGCTCTCAATTCATTCACAATTCCGTTCGTGCAATGTCCACGCGTGTGTATATGCTATATATACGATACCTTGTGTTCTGCACGATGCAGGGAACAAGAAGCTCTGCGGCGCGCCGCTCGACGCCAAATGCGAGGCACCGGCATCGCCGTCTCCGAAGCAGGCGCAGCCGGGAGCCGCAGCAGGGACCACACCGACGCAGCCAGCAGCACCAGCGGACGACGCCACGTCACGATCGGCCGCCGACGACGCCGTGGCGGCGCAGGAACATCCCCAGGGCCCCACCGAGCGCTCGGTTTCCACGGGCGTCCTCGCCGCGTTCCTCGGCACGCTGGCGGTCGTCGCCATCGCCTTCCTGGCGCTGCAGCGGCGGCGCGAGTACGACACCAAGAACTTCGGGCCGGCGGCGTCCACGCCCCCCACCCCCACCAACAAGGTCGAGCCGCACCCGCCCAATGACAGCGCCGCCACCAGCCCAGCGGCGGCCCATCACGTCGCGCCACGTGGCGCCGGCGAGGACGGCAGCAGCGGCGGCGGACGCGTGGCAGGAGGAGGAGGAGGAGGAGGCGGCGGCAGCTCGACGCGCAAGGCGGTGGAGCAAGGAAGGCTGACGTACGTGCGCGACGACCGCGGCCGGTTCTTCGAGCTGCAGGACCTGCTCAAGGCGACGGCGGAGGTGCTGGGCGCGGCGAACCTGGGCGTGTGCTACCGCGCCACGCTCCCGGCCGGCCACTCCGTCGTCGTCAAGCGGTTCAAGGAGATGAACCGGGTCGGGAGGGAGGACTTCGAGGAGCACATGCGGCGGCTCGGCCGGCTCAGCCACCCCAACCTCCTCCCGCTCGTCGCCTACTACTATCGCAAGGAGGAGAAGCTGCTCATCCACGACTACGTGCCCAACCGAAGCCTCGCTAACCTCCTCCACGGTATGCGAATGTTAATTAATCATTCACACATGATGAGCAGCGATAAAAAAGAGAGAAAATTCTAATAAACATGATGAGCAGGCGAAGGACGCGGGCTGAAGAGGGCGGTGGTGCACTGGGCGGCGCGGCTGAAGATCGTCAAGGGCGTGGCGCGGGCGCTGAGCTACCTGTACGACGAGCTGTGCATGCTCACGGTGCCGCACGGCCACCTCAAGTCCTCCAACATCCTGCTCGACGCCGGCTTCGACCCGCTGCTCACCGACTACGCGCTGGTCCCCGTGATGAACCAGTCGCACGCCGCGCAGCTCATGGTGGCGTTCAAGGCGCCCGAGCGGAAACAGTTTGGGCGGTCCTCCAAGAAGAGCGACGTCTGGTGCCTCGGCCTGCTCGTCCTCGAGGTGCTCACGGGCCGGCCCGCGGCCCACGAGCCACCCAAGCCCACCGCTGCCACGGCCGAGGGTGGCGACGTGCTCAGCGCGCTGGCCGCGACGCCGGAGGGGGAGTGGGTGGATAACGTGGTGGACGAGGACCTGAGGGGCGAGGGGGGCGAGAACAGGGAGGAGATGGTGAAGCTGATCAGGATCGGAATGGCGTGCTGCGAGGTCAATGTGGACCGCCGGTGGGAGCTCAAGGACGCCGTCGACCGGATCGAGGAGCTCAAGGCCAAGGACAGCGCCAACGAGGACTACTCCTTCTACTCGTCGGTGAACGACGACGACGTCGCCAATGATTGATTGATTTTGATGCCGTCAACTGAATCGACTAGTGTTGTATGGATCAGCTGATCGAGCTGAGCTGACGACGATGAGAAAATGCATGCATGCCGACGCAAACACACACATGGAACTAGTACACTTTCTACTCTGTTGTTATCCTGATCTGATCTGTTGCGGGTGGGTAGACTCCGGGAAGCAAAAAGAAGGAGCTTCTCCTAACACGAATCTTTAGTTTGGTTTTCTTTCAGAGCAGTGGTTATTTTGGAATTTCGAATTTTACACGACTGAAATTTGTTTAGGAAAATCCATGGGCCCCGTATTCAGAATTTCAGACTCCGATAAGTTCTGCTTCTACTCGATCCCCTACGGACGGGCCCGCATCGGAAGAATCCAACATCGCGTTCCCGTGAGATGCGATGCGAGCGCAGGAGAGGTATCCAGCGAACATGACAATGCTGCGCCGCCGCCGCCGCTCTGATCTGGCCAGGCG
Source organism: Eleusine indica (assembly GCA_030378355.1). Taxonomy (NCBI): domain Eukaryota; kingdom Viridiplantae; phylum Streptophyta; class Magnoliopsida; order Poales; family Poaceae; genus Eleusine; species Eleusine indica. The sequence continues at coordinate 3,475,440 of CM059499.1, read as the reverse complement.
AGCCCTCCGTCTCGACGGCCACCAGTCAACTCCCGCCCACCCTGGCCCTCTGTGGTCCGAGCTTAACAGGGAAGAAGCCTCCAGCGATTCAGCTCATCTCGACCGCATAAATCAAATTGGACGGCTATCGAGCACCCAAGGGTGGTCGGTATTTCGCCCGGACGGTATTTCAAACACCGACCACCCTCAGAATCGCAGGAAACAACTCCGCCGCGGCTCTCCGGAGCGCCGCCCTGTTCCGGCCGTCCAAGCGCTCCTTCCCTTCCTCCTCGCTACCCCTTGCCCGTTCCAGCTTATATACATCGTGGAACAAGGTGGCCAGAGCTCGAAGGGGTGCCCGTTGTTCTGGGTATCCAGGAACGCCTCTCCTGCTTCATGCCGCGGCTCGCCGGGGCACTGCACCTCGCAAGTCGTTTCTCGTGTTCTTCTCCTTTGCTCTTCCTCCTATTGGCCACGCAAGTGCCATCCTTCTGCATTGAGCAATGAGCACAATCACCGTCCTAAGCCTTCGCAATTGCAAGAACTTCCTAATGCTACCATGGCATTCCATGACGCGCCTGTTCACTTGCGTGCAGTTCTGAATCTCTGTTTCACGATCCACTAAAATCCAGATTGAAAAAGAAACAAAAAAAAGTCAATTCAATCCAGAGACAAAAGTAGAGTATAACATGGTCGGTGATTCAGATGATGTGATTTCCTTTGAGAGCAAGAAACGACATTCCTCGGCTCCGTTTATTCCACAAGACGGATGCTTTTCCAACAAACACTACCGGTCTCGTTTTTTTACTAAAAGTATGTAGCAAATCACCCACGGCATCCCAGATATCTCCCTGAGCACGACTGGCCAAAAGTCCCCAACAGAACTGGCAAATTTGGGTATGGGGAAAGATGAGGTGTTGTTTCTGCACTACAGAACTGGCAACTCTCATTTCCTTTCCTCCCCCTTTTAGATTAGGTCGTGCTTGATTGAAACACTTCCTTTTTTTTTTAATTGAAACACTTCCTTTTTTTTTTAATTGAAACACTTCCTAAGAGCTTTGGTTTTGTATATTTGTGAGAACTTTGGTTTTATATATATATCTTTTGGTGGGATAGTAATTTGGCTTGCGGTAAGAACCGTATAATGCAGCCGAATGATTCTGTCAGGAAACAAAAATCGCAAATGATAGTGACCTCAAACCACATAGGGTCTGAACCTTCATAACTTACAGTTAAAGTGTTTCATATCTCTTTTTACGTGGAATTCCATGTTCGCGCTTATTGATAAAGAGAGCACTACAAAGGTAGTATCATATCATAGATCAAGAGAGCACTACAAAGGTATCATAGATCAAGAAGAAAGCGCGGCTTCTGCCGTGCATTACTAGTGACCTGAATCTAACAATGGTGCACTTTTCTTTTCATTGTTTTTCGAAGTAAAACAACGGTGCACTTTTCTTTTCATTGTTTTTCGAAGTAAAACAACGGTGCACTTGTAGCAGTACTACTTAATCCACGTCATATCAACATACGCCATGGAGTTTCCTCACAGGAAAAAAATGACAAATCTGAAAAAAAAAAATACGCCGATCCGGCCCACTAGCTCTGGTCAGTTGTTGCCAGTGAAAAGGAGGCCTAACTTTCCTGCACGTACAGACGCGACAGCATCAGGAAACAAGCATTATTGCATGCTGTGTACTTAGAGCATATTCCATGCTGATGCTGTTTAATCTGTCTCTTGCATCGATCATATCAGATCCTCGTCAGACTTGCATGCTCGGATCATCAGCCTCAACAACGTCCACTTTGGCATCGGCCTCGCCGTTGCGTTGTTTCTCGGCTTGCTCGACCATGTCGATGCTGTAGAGCATGGGGATCATGGCCATGGAGCAGATGCAGGGCAGGACGGGGCCGAAGATCCATAGCAGGAGCGGCGCGCCGGCGAAGAAGAGCCTGTTGCCGGCGAAGTTGAGCATGAACCCGCGCTCGAGCACGTCGGCGACGTAGTCCCTGGTGATCGCCGGGATGCGGAGGAGGAGCGCGGCGGCGTCCGGCGCCGGCGGCGAGAGCGCGTTGACGAGGAAGGTGGCCTGGTTGAGCGTGCAGATGGCGAGGCTGTGGCAGAGGAAGGCGAGGAGGAAGGTGGACAGCAGCGCGACGTACTTGAGCGCCGTCACCGTCTCCCCGTGCGCGCCGAACGCCGCCTCGCTCAGCGGCTTCTTCACGGCGTAGGTGCTGCTCAGCACGGCGGCCACGCCCGTGCAGAAGAGGATGGAGGTGGTGCCCACCAGCGTGGACCCCATCAGCACGTTGCGGATCGACTGCACCACCAACACCGCCTTCTTCTCGTTGTCCTGCGATGCACGCGTAAATGTGCACACGTGAGATGTGGGTCACTTTTTTTTTTTTTTTTGAATTCGATGTGGATCACTTGGGAGAGGCCATGAAGTGATCGAGCAAGAACCTAGAGGTGTGTGACATGTACACGATGCAAGCAAGAATGTATAGTACCTTCATCATGGAGAAGATCCAGAGGCGGCGGGTGGCGGTGCTGATGCCGACGGTGGAGCGGAGCGGGCGGCGGCGGACGGCGCGCCAGAGCCAGACGTGGTAGACGACGGGGAAGAGGACGGCGAGAGGGATCAACACCACGTCCAAGTAGCCGTCCTTCCACGCCATGGCTGACCAGAATTAATCTCTGACCTGATGATCACTTTCCCTCTCGAAGGTGTAGTGTCGCACGGTGGGAGAAGGGGAATTTTTTTTTTCCTGGAGACCGCTCCTCGCAAATGAAACTGAGCGCTGCTGTGCGAACCGTGTCCCGATTGCTGCTGCCTCTTCACCATCATGGCTCAGGCGGGGAGGTATATATATAGAAAAGAGACAAAGACAAAGGTGTCGGCCGAAAGCTGGAGCTGACCACCAAGCTGTGCAGTCGCAGAGCGCGTCTGGAGACGACGACCAAACACGGCGAGTGTGAAGCACATTGCACCTACGTCCTCATCGCGTACGTGGTGGAAACTTACTCGAAGGGCACGATGCTAATTAGAAAAACCCAGTGACCTAAAAGTGGTAAAAATTAACAAAAGGGGATCGGAGCGACATGACCAAACCTCATCCTATCTCGCGCGCAGCATAGCATGAACGAAGAAGAAGCCGCGCGCCAACGCACGCGCTCTCTGGTCATCGACCCCTTTTTCCTTTCGCTTTTCTGGAAATTTTTATAGGGGACAAAGCATATATTGCTCTGGATCCTTTTTTAGAGTCTCTCTGATGATAGGTTATTAGTGCGTTCGTGTTCGTATACAAGCCAACGAATGCCATTCAGTGATCATCAGAGCTAGCGAACTAGTACTTCTCTATGTTTCAGAAGTCAAATACTTGCAACACACTGTTCTTTCATGATAGATTTTTTTGTCACCTCTCACAGCATTTTGTCTGCGGCACATCTTCTTTTTCTTTTTGCTCCGAAGAAAATTATTCATCTCGTTATCATTTTCTTTTGTATATATGGGCCCCGATTATTCTTCTTCATATATATATAGTGACATGCGGTTTTCCTATATATGTTCAAAAGACAATAAAAAGGAACATGCACGTATCTAAACAATTCGATTCAAACCTACAATATAGGAACACGTTTTTTGTGTAGTCGCCTGCCCGCAGCCGGCCAAGCTAGTTCCTTTTTTAATTCTCTTTTTCTTTTTTCAAAAGGAAGTCCTTCATTTTGAAAGGGTACATTGCCTACTGATTGAGCTCGGCGTCTCCTACTTTCCTATCAATGGTGCCATTATATTTGACTAATTTCAACATGATGATGAGGATTAGTTCAATCATATAGACTGGCGTGTGCTGTATCATATAGTCCACACATAGCATTTGCATGATTGCAGAAATTTTTTTAAAAACATTCTGCATCGTAATAGTTTTTTTTTTATCTTTGAGCGAGAAAGTAGATCGCATTAATTAGAGCCTGCTATGTGTCTATGTAAATGAAACATGCACTGCACCGCGATTCACCGGGGGAGATGAATTCAACTTGTTGACATTATATTATTTTAGTATAGATATACTTCAGAATTTAATAGGTCCAATGGTGCTGTTCCACTGCGTTCCAACCCTGTTGAATCTGAGGCAAGTGGGTGCTTAAAGTTTCAAAGTGATGATGTCTGATTTCTTTGCTGATTTGAGTTGTACATGAGTAGATGTTCGGGTTGGACCTATAGAAGTACTCTCGATATACTTCATTGTCCAGCTCCTAAGTGCTTTGCTTCTTTGGTAATAAAGGTACCTTGTGTTTTTTAAAGTGTCAATTTTGATCACCAACAATATCATATATACAATCCACATATACGCAGGTGGTTGAGCACTACGTCCGGCCAGGCACGTATAACATTTTACATGATAGTAGCATTTTCTTTTAAAGAAAAAAATTTGTCTCCTTGGTATATGCGTGTTTGAGAGGTCAGAGGGAAAACAAGATTACAATAGAGCTTGCTATATGCGTCTCGAGATGGCATTGTTTTACTATAGATACTCGATTTCAGTGCCTTATGCTGTCTTAGATTCTTTGTAAAACTTCGTCTGCGTACTAGGTAAAGAAGAGATCGACAGTGGGTCGGTGGCAGTGACCAAGACCGAGTCTATCTCTTCTCCCAAGGAATCAAGTTTGGCGCCTGCCCTAGATGCACCTTTGTATCTTAGTAGTATGAATTAGGAATGCAACATGTTGTTTTTTCTTTTTCTTTTGCAAGATCCAAGAGGGGCATGCATGCATATGACCACTGTTATTTGCGCACACAGAGTTAAAACTCTCTCTTTTTTTAATCCACTAGTGCAACGGGCAAAAGCAAATGACATCAGCATATTTAGGTCAGCTTACTGTCGTTTTCTTCTTGGTAGCCAAAGCAAAGTTGGCAAAATTAATAGCAAATCGTCTAGTAAGCAAAGGCCTGAGGGCCAGAAGCCCAGGAGGCTAATGCACAAATCAACCAAAAACAGAGGCATATAAAATCAACTTATTTCCGTATCAGTCATGATGAACCTAGTCAGCTTACAGTACATAAAGCGATGAACACATCACGAAAAAGATAAGGGACAAAAAAGGCCCAAAACTTGATGGTTAAGTGGTGCGAAACTGAGAAGTCGAGTAGGCAGTGGACAGCCATTTGCCGGTCGTCTGAAGGAAAGTGCGCTCTCTGGGAAGTGATGAAATAAAAGGGGTAATGTGTTCTCGGCTAGCTATAGTGTATACATCACAGCATTCCATTCATCGCGCCGTTGCCCGAACATTCTCCTGTCACTTCTGTGAGAAAAAATAACATGGGTGCTTACACACACTTTCCGGTTGCGGTCTGAATGTCAGGTCGGTTCCCCACTATTAGGTTTGGCAATGTTGCCATGCACGATGAACGATCGCATGGTAGTGAGGGAGGGATATTCGGATCGATGAAAGAGATAACGGTGTTGTGGTAATTAACCTTTCTGTTTTTCTGTTTCAGATAACTTTTTTTTAGGAAAGATATATTTATACCATCACTTTTGATTTTGATGCACTATTTCATCTATAATAAGCACATAGTGCATGCCGGCATACTGGGCAAAAATTACACCTGCGAAATAGGATATCAGATGATCGTTAGGATTCTTTTGGTTGGGTTTAGCAGTTAACATAAGTGCAGCCACCGTCGTCGGCAAGTTTAAATACCGCATTGCCTGCTGCAGCTAGCCAGTGGAGTGGAGGGAGAGTGAACCACAGCTCATGGCGCATGCTTGCAGCCTTACTAGACTGCCAGTTCGCCACAGTGGAGACCGCCCGTGTCATAGTCTCGGATGCAATCACACGCCGGCGCACACGTTGTCTTGCGGCGGCGAAGAAGCTAGTGGGTTCATGCCGAACCTGCACTTTCGAAACAATCATCAGATAAAGTTCATTCACATCACATGCATGCTACCTTGTTGGTATCCAAACTCCAGAGTACAGTAATAACTAAAGAAAAGAAAAAGGGTGATGGGAGAGAGATACGGTTTTGCAGCATAGCACTAAATATGATGCAACGAGCACGTAATTCTTCTGCGTGGTCGACGTGCCGGCTCTTACTAATCGTTACTTGCTTGGATGTTCCCGACACGAGTCACACGATCCATGAGGGGCTTGGTTTGCAAGCGGGTCTGTGTATGCTGTCGCACATCCTGCCCGTCATCCATGAGGGCTTGTGTAGACAAGCAGTTGGGTCGTGTCGGCCCAATGCTACTGCTTGTCGTGTGTTTGCCGGGTATTTTAATTTAACATATCATCTTTATTGTGTGCTCGAAACAAAATATACAATAACGTGTTAGACACACGGCAAAAATTAATTTTTCCGTAGTGCATGTATATAGAACATGTATTCTTTTTAATATAAATATTTCAGGTTGTGTCTAACTGGATCTATTTCATGTTTCATCGGACCGATAGTTAATCGGACCGTGTCCGTGCCTCCCGTCAGGCTGGATCCTTGGCCCAAACACAGTCCGCAGTTTTGGACTGGGCTGGCTCGACATGAAAATAAACGGGTTGTATTGTGTTTGAACCAAGTCAAAAAAATTTGTGCTTTGGGCTGGCCCGCCTAGCATGGCCCATTTCGACAACACTATCAATAACTTTGGTTAAGTGCTAAACCCAGCCCACAAAGCCTTCCTTCGATCCCTTATTTTTTTTAAAATCTTTATCGTGTGTAAAAAAAAATTGACACACGACAAAGATGAGTGTTTAGTGTGTTTTTCTTGACACACGGCATACACGCTATTTGCCGAGTGTTTTTTTCCTAACACTCGGTAAAATATAAATTTAAATTATATTTAAAACCATAAATTAATTGAAATTAAAAAATTTTAAACTACAAAGTTGTATAACTTTTAAAAACTTATAACTTTTATTTTGATCATTTGTTCATTCTCAATTTAATCCAAAAATATTATTCACAAAATCTAATAGTCTCATATAGTTTCATGAAATATTCGATGAGACATATAAGATTCGCGAACAATGTTACTACCATTTTGTCGAATGAACAAATGACTAAAACAAAAGTTGTAGATCTTAATAAGTTATACAACTTTGTAGTTCAATATTTTTTTATTTGAATTAATTTTAGTTAATTAAAAATATGTTAGAAAATATATAAATAGGTCTTTGTCGAGTATTTTTTTTAACATACGACAAACATGGTTTTTGCCGTGTGTCTGACATAAGGCACACAACAAACATGGTCTTTGTCATGTGCCCGATATAAGGCACATGATAAAGAGGTAAAATATAAAAAGGACAAACACGAGGTGTAGTCACAAATCAATATGTGGTGCAGCAGTAGAGGGCTCTACGTGCTAAGGTGAGGTCCCAGTTTTGAATGTTGGCGGGCGCACGCTGCGTAGCGCGTGAAAAATGACGCGACTTGTGACGGGGACGGGCGGGCGGGGTTGCTGGCACCCTAATTTTTTTTTTGCTATTTTATTAAATTTTTTATGATTTATATTTTACCGGCTTTGCCATGTGTATTTTGACACACGACCAAGCCTTTGTTGTGTGCCCTACCGACAGGTTTTTTTGCCGTGCGCGCTTTGCCGTGTGTAACCCACGGCAAAAATTTTACTGTGGTTTTCCATATTTTACTGTGTGCTTTGACACACGACAAACCACAGCTTTCCCGTAGTGATATAACAAAGCTAAAGTAGTATAGTGGGTAAACCACTTCCCTCCCAACCAACAGAGGTTTGAATCCCACCTACCCTTATTTTCACCTTCTTTTTCTTCTCATTTTGATGTTGATTGAGGTTCTTGCTCTATGTAGATCACTACTGCCTGTTGAGTTGAAATTTTAAATATATTTTTCTTCTCAATCATAACTTTGTTTTCAACTTCGTTTGAACCACTATGTTATAAAAAAATAATTCTATAAATAATATTAAGTATATTTTTTAAAAAAAATTGAATTTTTATTAACATTTTAAGTGCACCATGTCAACATTTCTTTATACTTAAATATATTTTTGATAAATATTAACTTTATTTTTTATAAATGTTCTCATGAACTTATAAAAATGTTACTGATGTTGAAACATATTTTAAAAATAAGTTAATTTTACAAATCCATCAATACTTTTGCTTAATATTTATAAAACTACTAAATACGGGATCTATTTCACATACCCATCAATAATTTAGGTTATGATTTCACAAAACCACTACTTTTTATATTATACATATTAGATACTCATGATCTCACATGTTATTTGTAGCAGTTGAAACTATAGATCGTATGAGCTTGTATTGCCAACTCGGTTGAGCCCGTGCCATAAAATTAAGCAAAGATGACATGACACAAGAAACATGACCTGATATCCCTGACCTTGTAGAAGAGCAGGAGCATTGTGTAGGCTCATGTGGCAGGGCTCGGCTAAGCTGATAAGCCAATACCGTCTATAATTTGAAGTGTTGCAAATAACACATGGCCATAAGTATGTAATACATATAAGTAAAAGAAAATGATAATTTTATAAAATTATAACCCAAAATATTGGTGAGTTTATAATATAGACATCGTATTTGATGGTTTTCTGACTATTAAGTCAAAATATTGGTAGGTTTATAAAATTAAATCTTTAAAATATTTAAACATATATTTTAAAATATGAAATTAATTTCATATTTTTAAATTTATTTATTTTTCTTATTTTATGGATCACAACTACTAGTTGGAAATATAATATGCGGACTACAATATATATACGTTTGTGGGTTTAATGGACCGACCTATCTCAAGACTTCTATAGATCAATCTGCCTATAGCAGGTCCCGCTGATTGATCTATGAGCAAATTTCTTTGTATACTTAAACATATATTGAGTTTTAAGTTCTTGTATAGGAGAGAAGTTGAGTTCGTCAGAAACAAATAAGGGATTGAATTGTAGAATAAAGAGAAATAAGTAATTTGCTCTTGATCTATACCCATTCGGCTCTTTGAATTGGTGACGCCGGACGAACTCTATCCTGTCGATTTCTCCAGCCGAAAATTTGCGGAGGCGTCGCTGGATCGATTATTTCTTCCGCGCGTGTTGCCCGTTGTCATCTTTAATCCTGTCCCTCCTTGCTGATCGGGCGGCTGCAAAAGCAGAGACCCTTTCGCCTTGGCTTTGCGGATAACGGGGGAGGCGGGCAGCACAAGAGCGCGTCGCGAGAGTGAGGAGCACCTGCCATGGCGATGCGAGCGGCGGCGGCGACCTTCTCGTCCTCCCACGTCTCCCCAAGGCCCTTCTTCTCCGCCACGCCGCCGGCACCATCCTTCTCGGGGCGCTCCGTCCACTGCCGTCGTCTTCACGCCTTCCCAGGTGGCCCATTCCCCTCATGTTTCTCTCCTCATTTTTTCCCCGTTCGCGTGTTCCAATTCCTCGATGTGCAGCACACAATCGTTTGTTTGTCTTACTCAATTTCCGGGCCCTTGATTGTAGCCACCGAATTGACTGTGGAGGAGCTCAACCCGTCTGTTGAACTACTGGTGAGTCTCCTGCTCTCATTTTAGCTTCTTGAAACAGTCGCGGCGACATGATCTGCATAACAGCATAAGTAAACATGTTGTCCATAGACAGGCCGCACCATTCTCGTCTCAAGTCATTCCGTGGTTCCCTCTTTTAAAAATCCTGTTGGATATCGATATCCTGTAAAACTTGACCAATCTGACACATCATGGTTGACATCGTAACCGATTGGGCACAGAAGATGTCTCATCATATATTGTTGTCCTATATATGGTGAATCAATGCGGAATTTGACATGTATGTTTGATTTGTGTGCAATAGATTTTTTGAATTGGCTCAATATCGCTTGGTAAAACAATTGATAAGACCATATAAATAGAAAACAGAAACTTATGGGCATATGAGGTGTTTCTGAATAATACATCCACTTTGTAGTGGCATACGTATACAGTATTTTATCATGGGAGTCAAATTGAATGGATATTCCCTCTCTTCTATTTTTTATCTGTTCCACTGATGGACATTACATGGTTATTGGTTGGAATCTAATCCAGAGAAAAACTGCTGAGGCTGTTGGTGATTTCAGGAAGACACCAATATACATAGTTGGTATGTTCTTTTCTTTTACACCGCTCTCTTGCAATGGGGACGTTTTCTGGGCATTGGAACCCAGTAAGATGCAGGTGCTAACTGGACTTGTTCATCCTTGCACAGGCACGGATTGCACTGCCAAGCGCAACATCTCCAAGCTCCTAGCCAACACTATCATATATCGCTACCTGTGCAGCGAGGAACTGCTTGAGGATGTTCTAGGAGGCAAGGACGCCCTCAGAGCTTTCAAGGAATCAGATGAGAAGGGTTATCTCGAAGTTGAGGTGCTCATTTTGTCACTTTAATCATTTATGTGTGTCACTTATGTAGTTTGGTTGCTTCCAAAGAATATAGACCCAATTTACAAGTTTTCTGCCAGACTGAAGGGTTGAAACAACTGACATCCATGGGAAGTCTTGTGCTTTGCTGTGGAGATGGTGCAGTCATGAACTCAACCAACCTGTATGTGTGTCTGTGCACCCACCATTGATTCTTCTTTTTGTGCGCTTTACATCAATCTAATACGTTGAGATGTTGGTTTAAACTTTTAGAGGGCTGCTGAGGCATGGGGTCTCCATCTGGATTGATGTTCCTCTCGAAATGGCGGTGAATGATATGTTGAAGAGCATGGGGACAGAAGCTAGTTCAGATCCAAACGCCTTTACTCAGGTCATCCTCTCTTTGATAGCTGTCCATGCTCTTTCTTATTTCATCATTCATGTTCGCTATAGATTTAGTAGCTGAGGTAATGTGATCCAGGCTCTTTTACTCAGGTCATCCTCTCTTTGATAGCTGTCCATGATCTTTTTTATTTCATCATTTATGTTCGCTATATATGTAGTAGCTGTGGTAATGATATTTTTCATTTCATTCCGTGTTACTGAGCGATAAATTTGATTCAGTTCCATTAAATACTCATTTCTGATTGTAAGATTGTGTTGGACACTTCAATAGCTCTTAGAGAGTTCCAATATTCCAGCCAGCCTTTTATTTCCATCAGGTTGAAACTCAAGTAATGCTTTAGTGGCCTCTTCTTACGTGAAATATGCTTCCAATTGATCTGGTTTGTTGTTATGTATCCACTTTCAGGCAATGGGCAAGCTTCGTCAACGGCATGATGAACTGAAAGAGCGTTATGGAATCTCTGATATTACTGTTTCAGTACAAAGTAAAGCTTATCATTGTGCCAAATTTTATTAAAGCTGAATAATTATAAATAGATTAGACTGACATGCGGTTCAATGCCTTTCAGATGTGGCCTCTCAGCTAGGCTACGGTAGTATCGACTCGTTGACTCTAGAGGACATGGTCCTTGAAGTAAGTCACTCATACTAACATCACTTGCAAAGTTGTGTCTAATATCATGCACAATTGTGCATACAACGTTTTAGCTTCATCTGAATATATTTGATGGTGACATTGGGCACATCTGCTTATATATTCATTTTTGCCCCCAGATTGTGAAACAAATTGAGAGGTTGATCCGAGCAAAGGCGATGATGGAAGCTGCTGGAAAGCCTTTCTAGGCTAGAGTTGCAACTTGCAAGGTTTCACTTGGGCATATACTCTTCAGTTTCCCCACTCCGTGTTTGTCCACGTACAGAATGACAGAAATTGAGATCCCAGGAGTAAAAGAACATTGTTTTCCAGCAGGTTTATTTTGTACTAGAAAAAAATCATCGGCATTTTGTAGTAAACATTGATGAGTGGAGGGTCTAGGGATGTTTGTATAAATCTGTCATGGTGCAGCGGTTCGGGACATGCGGGTCCCGAGCAAATTATCAGCAGCGGTTCATTTAAGTGAACCGCTGCTGATAAGTTTGAAACTTATCAGCAGCGGTTAATTTAAATGAACCGATGCTGATACCTGTTATCAACAGCGGTTCGTTGAGGCAGCAATTATTGGTGAGGATCAAAGTTTCTGAACCATTATTGATAATCTTTTAACAGCGGTTTCAGAGCAACCTTTGCTGATAGGGCGTTGTTTATAATCATTTTTGTAGTAGTGTATTCCAATATACCAATTTCTGCATCTATGAATGTATATAGTTATTTCTCTTTTTTTTTCCTCGAATACAAAGAAAAGCTTTGTATCTTTGTATTATAGATAGAAATAATTGGCCCTTTGCAAATTTACCGTCTCTCACTCCGGTCCGTGAGGGATAGAGATTACATAAAAACGGTGTGCTCTGTAGTGAAACAACAGAAGGTGAGACCGTGAACGTGGGTTCGGCTCGGTGGTAAAAGCTGCTCGTTGAAGCACCGGCCACTCGGGTTTGACTCCCACCGACGCACCGAGACTACTTCCGTAGGCACCTCTCACGCGTGGAGCCATAGAGGGAGGACGACGTCCCCGTCGTACATTGGATCCTGTTGGATGCTGGTGATATCAAGAAGGACATGATCTTTATTGGATATAGTTATAAGGTTGCTCATATACGCGGGTGTGTGTAGGTGTGCGTTATGGTGGTGTGCATGAGTGCGTGCGTATATGAACAGATACTACAGTTATAACTAATATGAGAGGCTAAAAAAAAAAGAAGGTGAGACCTGGCCTAAACGGCTAAACTATTGCCACTACAAGCTAAGGTAGTCCCAATTCGACTCCTTGCCCTTACCCACCAAACTTCCGCAGGCTTTAGCTCCGACAAATCCCCACAACTGTTGTTCATCTCTGAAAGCTTGCAGGAGTCAGTTGATGCATGGTCGAGCTCCGTCAAATAGTCTTCCTTTTTAAAAATAAGAACAAGGAAGATCTTGAGAAAGTTTGGATCATTGCCATAACCGAGTATTGAATATTGTTTTTAGGGAGTCATGTGTGTAGTATTAGTATATATGCAAACTATTTTTCCATTATGATTGTCTTATATTTTTAAGCAATTATTGTTCGAACAATAAAATTTAGTCAAAGCATAGGCTCCACCGTAAATATTTTATTTATTAAAAAAAGACTACATTGAGTTTACGAAAGTTTTTAATTTCTGAACCGACAACTTGTTTTTAATCGAACAACTTTAAAGGTTTATGCTGGTTTCATCTTTTTATATTCTCCTTATCTGCAGGTTCGTTCGAGCTGTGAGGAAATCAAACAACACAACTTTGGGGTTGTTTACTTTAGTGCACTTTGTTGGATCTACATAGGTAGCAACATCAGTTCTTCAGATAACCGCACAAGTTCCTGCAACTGCAAATGCCGTGGTTCTTCCACTGAAGCGAGACAAGACACGGAGCTGCAAGTAAGGCCGGTGACTGGGTGAGAGCGAGACCCTCACAGCTCATGCTTGCAGCCGTTGCTGGATGTCACTTTGTCATAAGGCCACCGAGTCTCATTAGTCAGATGCAAAGGGCGCGCTTGCTTCTGACTGCAAAGCTAATGGTTATCACAGATATGGTGTGCAGGTCTCGAGAAAAAAGGTCCAGTGTTACAATTGCAGTACTCCCTTCGTTCTCACACCATGTTTATTTTTTTTTATTTTGTCATACTTTTAAAATAACTTCTGCAACGAGTCCTTTCATTCTCATACCATGTCTATTTTTTTTTATTTTGTCATACTCTAAAAGGAAATATGTGCTCGAGTTTTGTATTTTTTTTTAGAAAAGATGGTAAACCATGCAAATCATGTCCTCAGAAGAAAAGAAAAAAAATAAAAAAAAATCTAATGTGCCAGCATGATCTCAGTCTCACTGAATGTCTGAATTTCATGAAAAGACCCTATACGTAGCCGGCGTGCCACCATCCGTGGCTCGCGACTGCCGAAACGAAGATTGTGCTCCAGCTCCATCAAGCACGGCCGATAAGCTGAGTAAAACGACAGAGTGTCAGTCCGCGAGTAAACCAGCTGGTGGGTGTTTCTGCCTTTGGCGTGCAAACAAACAGAAGTTGTTGTTCGTGACGTCTCAATGCTACCAACATAACAAAAATACACAAAAAATTTAACCCGTAGCTGGGCCGCCCGTGCAACGAATTCGTGGTATTGTACGCAGAATTACGTTTTCAGCGAAGCACCATTTTGCGTAAAGGCTCCGGTAAATGTTTCACTCTAGAATAGAAAACTACAAATATCTTTTTTCCAAGTGGGGAAAAAGCGAAAAGAAAACTCTTCATTAGGTACCTTGCGGCCCCCACGAAAAGCCCATCCCCACGCGCCCAGCCGTCCGCTAACGAGCAAAACGCACGCGCGCCATGGCCGAGTTGGACGGTGAGACCGGAAGGTGACGCTACCGGCGGAGAGCGCACTGGGGCCCCACGCTGTCAGCGAGCCAGCGCTGCGTGACCCGCTCCAACCATCGCGCGCACACGCATGGGGCACACGCTCCGCACGGGAGCCGAGACGAGCGCGAGCCCCGCTACAAATCACTCCACACTCAACACTCCTCCCATTTCGATTTGATCGGTTAGAGGAAAAAGGAAAAAAAAAAAACAATTGGAATCGCGTTCACCCATGGCGCAGCTCCCGTGCGTCTCCGTCGCGCGCCCGCTGCTCGCGGTACCGCCGTCGCGGGGGCGGTGGCACGGCCCGCGCGTGCGGCGGCCCAATGCGGCCGGGAGGCGGGTGGCCGCGGGGGTCCGGACCGCCGCGGGTCCCGTGGCCGCGGCGGTGGAGGCGGAGGTCGATGACGAGGATGATGATGAGGAGGAGGAGGTACCGGTGGAGAGGTACGCGTTGGGCGGCGCGTGCAAGGTGTTCGCGGGAATGCCAGAGCCGCTGGGGGCCACCGCGCTCGCCGGCGGGGTCAACTTCGCCGTATACTCCAGCGGCGCCTCCGCCGCGGCGCTGTGCCTCTTCACGCCCGACGATCTCAACGCGGTGAGCTTCTCGTCGCTGCCGAGTAGAATTCGGCTGGCCTGCTGTCTGTAATTTCGTCTCGTTGCGTCCCTTGTTCTGTCATGCTTAATCGAGTTCTGTGTCGCTGGAATGGTACAGAGTCAGGTCACCGAGGAGGTTCCGCTTCATCCCAAATTCAATCGGACTGGGAACGTGTGGCACGTGTTTATCGAGGGGGAACAGCTGCACACCATGCTCTATGCGTACAGGTTCGATGGCGTCTTTGCTCCTGAGCGTGGTCAGTACTATGATGTGTCCAATATCGTGGTGGATCCCTATGCCAAGGTGATACACGAATTAGCTATATTCTCATAAGCTTGTTACCGAGGATGGCAAATAGCTGGCTGGTGCTTTTACTCGTTTTTATGCTTTTGTAATTCCTCTAGGCAGTGATAAGCCGGGGCCAGTACGGTGTTCCGGCACCTGGTGGTGATTGTTGGCCTCAAATGGCTGGCATGATTCCTCTTCCACATAGTATGGTATGACCGAATTACTGAATGTTATGATTCTTTGATATTCTTTCCACTTTCCTAGAACATACAAAATATGTCAGCATGTATTTGATTGATGACTGAAAATTCGACTTACTAATTTTGAAGCTCCGACTCAGCTAATGTATGGTAGGGCCATTGTTTGTGTCATTTAATTTCTGTCGGCAAGTGAAAATAAATTGAGATTACGCTCACCGCTATTATTGTTTCTTCTATATAATTTCACTTTGCTAGCTGCATTTTTTGCATTTGCAGTTTGATTGGCAAGGTGACCTACCCCTGAGTTACCATCAGAAAGACCTTATAATCTATGAAATGCATTTGCGGGGGTTCACAAAACATGATTCAAGCAATTCCCAGCATCCAGGAACATATATCGGTGCTGTCTCAAAGCTTGACTATTTGAAGGTATAATTGTGAACAGCCCAGTTGACTCTTGATTAGATGCTCACATATATTTGGTCAGATTTCCCTTGCCTTTGCAAATTTTCTACAACTTCACAATAAAGGCATAAACATTTACTCTCCAAGACCAACATTGTTCAGTGCGAAAATGTTTTAAAATCAGTGCATGTGTTGTTGACTTGTTTTGGCAACTCTATTACATTAACACTATAATAAGGTCAGCAAATTGAAAAGTCAATTCAGTATGTGTTGTGCCAGTGAATCTATTCTTAATCTGATCTTGAGAACTCCCTCTACAGGAACTTGGAGTGAATTGTGTAGAGTTAATGCCCTGCCATGAGTTCAACGAGCTGGAGTACTATAGCTCCTCTTCCAAGTATGTTGATTTGAAACTTCTATTAATATTCCACTAGTTTTTATAATACTCGATGCAGATCTTGTGTCTATCGATTGAGAATAATTTTTTTTTCCTCAAGAGTACATTGGACCGTCCTTTCCTCCCTCCAATTTTCTTTTCATTTCTTGACTTGCTAAAGTGGGCTCTGATTGTAACCTGACTCTTCCTGTGTACCATGCATATATGTTTTTTTTTCCACATGGTCATGATTGGCATATTCGCATTTGGGATAAATAACCAAGTTGTCATTGTTTCACATGTACTGTTCATTATTCTACCAGGATGAACTTTTGGGGATATTCTACAGTAAACTTTTTCTCGCCAATGACAAGATACTCGTCAGGCGGCACAAACAACTTTGGGCATGATGCCATAAATGAATTCAAAACTTTTGTACGAGAGGCTCACAAACGTGGAATTGAGGTAATCAACTTGATTTAAGGTTACCTCTATGGTACTATTACTGCCAGTAATTACTGGTTGTATAGAAGTAGTAATTACTAGTTGTACAACCAGTAATTACTATTCATACAACCAGTAATTATTGCTTTTACAATCGCTAATTTATTAGTGGTAATATGTACTGTAAAATTTCTATATAGGTTATTTCTTATCTAGAACCGCTCATTTATACATATCATTTTTGACATGAGGATATGTTATTTTAGGTCATTATGGATGTTGTCTTCAATCATACAGCTGAGGGTAATGAGAATGGCCCAATATTATCATTTAGGGGGATAGATAACAGTACATACTACATGCTTGCACCTAAGGTGAAATATATAGTTCATTTTATATTTACTCTTCGCGATCTCAAGTACAGCTCTGTTATGTAATTTATCATATAGTTACTCCTAGGCACAGTCTGAAGGGCATTTGTTCCTGCAGGGGGAGTTTTATAATTATTCTGGCTGCGGAAATACCTTCAACTGTAATCATCCTGTTGTCCGTGAATTTATTATAGATTGCTTGAGGTAGGCCTATGATATAGTTTTCTTTTTACTATCTTTTTTGGATTTGAGTTAATAAAGTTTATTGCGTATTGGTGTTTAATCTGTGAACTTGTGAAGGCAAACTCTTGGTTTCATATTGCAGATACTGGGTAATGGAAATGCATGTTGATGGTTTTCGGTTTGATCTTGCATCTATAATGACCAGAGGATGCAGGTAAAATGCTAATCATATTTCTTATGGTTTTTTTTCCTTTTTATGACATTTCCATCATTTTTTCTTGCCAGTCTGTGGGATCCAGTTAATGTGTATGGAAGTCCACTGGAAGGTGACATGATTACTACTGGGACACCTCTTGTTTCTCCACCACTAGTTGATATGATCAGCAACGACCCAATACTGGGAGGTGTCAAGGTATCTGTTTCATCTGATAGTTATCTATCTAAATTTGATAAAGTTAACAATCCATTTCTCATTTCTGTTTATCAACACATTTTTTCAGTGGAATTAAATGCCACTATAATTTTTGGACGTCTTCAATCCTGTATAAAATTGGTCTTATTAATACATGGAATAGTATATGATATGTGGTAGCTAGATGACCTTAATAGATTTTTCCCTTAGGGAGCTCCTCTGACTCCTTGCCCTCATTGCAATTATAGCTTATCGCCGAAGCATGGGATGCAGGAGGCCTTTATCAAGTTGGTCAATTTCCTCACTGGAATATCTGGTCAGAGTGGAACGGAAAGGTACAAACCATGTGCTTTCACCTACTTATAAGTCTCTTTGCTACTTTGCTATACCAACAAAGGGCTTCTTTTTAGTTAAAAAAAAACAAAGAGCTTGTTTGAAAATATCACATATGAGCTACAGCTGAGACATGTTTATAAACAGAGACCTTTATGTTCCCCACCAAACGTTGAAGGTGTCTAGAAATACTTGGTGTAATTTTTCGCTGGGGCCAAATTTGTAACTGAAGATTCTAAACTAGAATAGAGTATACACAGAACATATGGGCTTTGTGCATCCATGTTCCACAAAATCATTCACAGGTTAGCAATTCTTCCTCTATAGTTCCTTGTTTCATCAAGTTCTGACTGGTTGTTTCTTTCCAGTATCGTGACACTGTGCGTCAGTTCATTAAAGGGACAGATGGATTTGCTGGTGCTTTTGCTGAATGTCTATGTGGAAGTCCTCATTTATACCAGGTATGTAGGACCAGTAACCATATATGAAAACAATGCCATGTTACCTTCCTGTAATCTTTGAAAATGTTCGGTGGTTTGTATACTCAAATAACATAATGTGACAATACTATAGATTTGAGCTTAACAGTATATCAAAAGTACATGTTTGATATAGCCTTTAGCATCTATCTTGCTACTGCAAGATTTTTGCATTTGGGTGCCTAGCAGATCTATGCAGTCCAAGGCATTGAGGGTTTTTTTTTTTTTTTTTTTTTTTTTTTTTTTTTTTTTTTTTGAGGAATGGCATTGAGTTTTTTGGTTGTTATGTTTTATTTTATTTTTCACGGATCATAAGAAGGCACGTTGAATTTCATAGTGGGGTTCACTGGAAGCCTTTTGAAAAGGAGTGCCTTTAAAGAAAAACATTGTAGGAACATTGTAGATCATAACACTTCTGTGACATGTATACTGGTAGTCTGGTACCTGAAGTTTATTGGAAAAGACAAACTGATAAGTGCAAAGTAGCTTTGTATATATTTCCGGAAAACTTCCAACTAATTTGTTTCATCACTGCAAATTTCCTCTAAACTCCTTATTTCCTTGGAAGCAGTAATTTTATTTGCATACCAGTTGGTGGTGTGGTATTCACCATTGCATTCTTTTAACTGCTCAGGCAGGGGGGAGGAAACCTTGGCACAGTGTCAACTTTGTGTGTGCCCATGATGGGTTTACACTGGCTGATTTGGTAACATACAACAACAAGTACAACTTGTCGAATGGTGAGGACAACAGAGATGGAGAAAACCATAATCTTAGCTGGAATTGTGGCGAGGTAATTCTGAAATCTCATGCGCCTGTCTATTCTAAGTTCTGACTTGTTTTATTCTGGTTAAAATGGCTGAAAAATGATCTGTCAAGGTTTCCTTCATGATGAAGCCACTGATACTGTAATGGTTCTGCTTACCACGTGCCATGATTTTTATACTTGTAATTCTTTAGATTATTTGTATTGTGTATTTTACTCTTACATGGACAACAAATACATTACGAGAGGATGGTACAGGCTTTGTGCCAGTGGGATAAGGCTTTTGAAATTCTCTAGGATCTGATCAACTATCCTCTATTTACCTCACTACAGAGTGTAGACCAATGCTCTGAGAAATTCTCTCTGCACATTATTCAAGCAACATAATTCTCCACTTCCATCAATAATTTATACGGCAGTTATTTACAAAAGCTCTGCAGCACACATTTGGACTTTTTTTTTTGACCTGAACACATTTAGAATTTCATCTGAATAATGCAGGAAGGAGAATTTGCAAGCCTGTCAGTCAGAAGATTGAGGAAGAGGCAGATGCGCAACTTCTTTGTTTGTCTCATGGTATCTCAAGTAAGAATTTCTATCCAATATCTTAATATTTTCTTTTAAGATGTGCTTGTGTGCATGACATAGAGATCAGTGTTATACTCTAGTTTATACCTTGCTCTATTGAATAGTATCCAACTTGATGACAGTGTATATGCTGAAATTATACCGCAACAGAATGGTTTGAAAAGTATTTTGGTTCCAACATGAACTTTTCATTATATACTGCTACAGTTAGTATTACCTAAACAGTCTTCAAAGGTTTCATATTTGTTCCTACATGCGAATTGTGGAGTCAGGTTAAAGTGGGTACTGAACTAACATTGGTTCATAAATTACTTTATGCCATATTTTGTAACTTATAATTTCTTTTCTCCAAATATTTAGGGAGTTCCAATGTTCTACATGGGTGACGAATATGGCCATACAAAAGGAGGGAACAACAATACCTACTGCCATGATCATTATGTCAGTCCAATGTGACCATATAGTTGAGTAACCAAATTTATTACATTCTTGGCATCCAACATCTTATGTTTGTTCTTATGTAGGTCAATTATTTTCGTTGGGATAAAAAGGAAGAGCAATCCTCTGACCTGTACAGATTTTGCCGCCTCATGACCAAATTCCGCCAGTAATATCTCTATACTCTTCTCAATGACTAATTTCTTGGTGGATTAATGATGACGCCTATGTATGCTTAATGACTGAGTCTCTATAGCCTGCATCACTCAGATTGTCTTCATGTGTTCTTTGTTGTGCATTGCAGAGAATGTGAGTCTCTCGGCCTTGAGGACTTCCCAACATCAGAACGGTTGCAATGGCATGGCCATCAACCTGGGAGGCCGGATTGGTCGGAGGGAAGCCGATTCGTTGCCTTCTCCATGGTACAGACATAACATAAAAAATCACTTCCTAAGAGAATTTCTGAAGTGATAGATGTTTTTTTATTTCTCTCACCACAGAAGGATGAAACCAAGGGCGAGATATATGTAGCCTTCAACACCAGCCACCTGCCAGTGGTTGTCGGACTTCCTGAACGCCCAGGGTACAGATGGGAGCCGGTGGTGGACACAGGCAAGCCAGCACCATATGACTTCCTCACTGATGACCTACCAGACCGCATGCTCACCATCCATCAGTTCTCTCATTTCCTCACCTCCAATCTCTACCCGATGCTCAGTTACTCTTCTATCATCCTCGTATCGCGCCCTGATGTTTGAAGGAACTTAGTGGAATATAGAATGTAGTATATAGTTTGTTGGCATATCATGGAAGGTAGTGGGTTGTTTCCTCAGTGGTTAACTGATAGTGTATAGCGTTGTACTATGCTGATGCATATGTAAAGCCTGTCGTTATTAGAAGTATTCATCAGAACAAAGCTATAATGAGATCGTTGCCTAGCATAGAAATGTGAATGTGCCTTATTTGCTTTGATGTTGACCTGGTCGAAAGATAGGTCACAGCCTCACAGGATGGCGCATGCATTCTTCATTCTTATGGTAAGCACCACTGCGTTGCAACCGTCCATAGCTGAAACTGCAAATTTACAAATATGAATCACATGAATTTGTTTGGAATTTGCATCAGTATATTGGGATTAAGATATGTCGAAGGAAACAAAATAACAAACAACTTTGGAAAGTAGTAGTAGTTGGTTTTGTTGTAAACCTTTATCGAGTCCCGTATGTACTGACCTTTTTTTTTCTCCTAATCAAACTCTCCAGTAGGGTATCCCGGACGACAGTCTGCCGGACGAGTGAAGCATGTGAAGACTGTCTGTGGCTTTTAAGGGTTTTGTTTTTATAATTGCTGGAATGGATCTACGTGGAATAGAAGAGACCAGATCAATGTACTCTCCCCCTTGTCTGCAACGTATTTGCAGGCCGGGACAGCCCCCTATTGTTAGGCTCTTCAGGGTTGGGATCCGCTGAAGCAGACCCCCGGGGAATTCCTCAATACATGGACACTCTTTGATTGTCAGCGCCTCAAGGGAAGTGAGGTCTTCCATCCCGTCTGGCAGCGTGTTCAGCAGATCGCAGCCCAACACGTAAAGGTTCCTCAGGTTTGTAAGACCTCCAAGGTCTGAAGGTAGTGCCACCACACTTCTGCAGCGTGAAATGTCTAGTTCCTCGAGGGATATAGGCAACCCGGGAATCACCTGCAAGCTGTCACAAGATTTTATCCATAGTCTCTCCAGCCGTGGTAGAGTTAAGGTTTCTTCAAACGCTGAGCCTTCCTGCCCCAGGGCAGCACAATGCGAGATATGCAGGGATCTTAGGAGAGCCATGCATCGGAGCTCCTCTAGTGGCCAGTGGACAATGTTGCAGCAATATGAGATGACCAATTCTTCAAGAACGGCAAAGCAGTGCCAAACTCGGGATGAACTGAATGCTGAAAAGAAGCCATCGTCACCTTTTACCTCCAAACTTCGCAGGTTCTCCAAAGTTCTCTGACTTGAGCTAGGCTGGTCTTCTGGAGGCATCATCATATTTGCTTGCAACCCAACCTTCAATCGTACAAGTGATGGCCAATCATCCATAGGCATGCTCATAGAAACAGAGCATTCCTCAGAGTAACTGATACAGGTTAGGTGTGTGAGAGCTGGGCTCTTTAAGAGAGTTTCAAGTTTACAACAGTGGTAGATGCTGAGCTCTTCGAGCAGGGGAAACTTCACTGAGCCATTAGGCTCCCCTACGCTATTTTCTGCCCATCCCTCCATCTTCGGTAGATAAGATAACTCCATCCTCTTCAATCCTGGGAAAAAATCCTGAGAAGGGTCGACATTCTTACATAATGTAGTTAGGCTGAGCATGTTGGATAAAGACAAATGCTCAAGAGAGGATGACAACCATACTATTGGTATATCAGTGCAACTTGGGCAGTTGGAAATCACGAGCTCTCGTAGGCATTGGAACATATGAGCCTCTCCCATCCATCGTGGAATTTTATGCCCACCATAACCATCTATCTCCAGAATATTGAGCATTTTATGAGGTAAAAGAGATTCCAATACTTCTTCCTCATTACTGACATTTTCATATCTTGGAGCGACACTTTCTTTGCGGTCCCAGTACAATGACAATTCTTTCAGATTATGTTTCTCATGAAGATTAGCCTTTGATCCTCTCTTTACTTTCCTCAAATTGTACAGCTCCATCCTGTTTCGAAGCTGTCGCATGTATTTGATCTCATCGATTCCACAACCATCTTTAATGTCCACAACAAATGTTGTCAGTGTGCAAAGGTCTTGTAGAAGACTTAGATTTGGAGGCATTCTTTCCAAATTATTACATTCCGACAGATACAGATGTCTGAGCTTCCTCATATCTGTCATACCTTTTGGTAAATACCGTAGCATGTAGCAATTATTTAGCTTCAATGTCTCCAAATTGTATAGCTTGCACACTGAATTTGGCAATTTAACAATGTCAGACCAAGAAAGATCAAGGTATCGTAAATGTGCTGTATAAGTGAAACAGATACGAACGATAGAAGGATCCTCGCAATGACACCACAATGCTCTTAATTTTCCTAGCTTTAATTCCATCAAATCCTCGTATGATGTTGATGGCGTCAACAAAGTGCTGAATGCCATTGTGCCTTTGGATAATCCTCTAATCTGTCTCAATTGTCTCATTCCCTCTGCGCCTAACATTTTCAAGTGACGTGCCTCTTTTATAGATATTTTCTGCTGAATTAATTCTTTTGCAGTTGCACACTCGTTAGCCACATCTTTGGCCAGGTCATGCATTAGGAAATGCATTTTGCACCCATCTGACTCTTGTCTCGAGCCATGTACATAGCGGAACGGCTTCTGTATTTTGACATGGTGAAGAAAGGACCTCCAAATCAAATAATTAAATATGAAGTCACCTTTCTGTTCCAGATCTGTTGTTGGCTCTTCTTGAACAAAACTATTTGCTATCCATAGCTGGATTAACATGTCCTTGTCCATCTCATGGTCCTTGGGGAAGATTGCACAGAAGGCAAAACATTGCTTCATTTCAGGTGATAAGTGCATGTAGCTCAATTTGAGTATGGGTAGGATTTCATGTCTGCCGCTATCAGTAGCACCCAAATTGGTATTTGCAATGGCATCCCATTCATGAACCTGCTGTTTTGAGCTCATCAAGCCACCTATTGTCTTGAGAGCAAGAGGCAAACCCTTGCACTTGTTGACGATACTTTTGCTGGCTGTGACCAACTCTGGTTTCGCTTGCACCCCATTGCTGAATGCTTTCTGCGAGAATAGTTTCCACGAATCATCCTCACTAAGACATGATAGCTCATATGGTGGAAGGGTGCCCATTATAGAGGCGACTTGTTGGCTCCGGCTGGTGACAACTATTCTGCTTCCTGGTCCACCAACAGAAGAACACAATAGTGTCTTGAGGTCGTCCTCCCACTTCTGCTCCTCTTCATTCCATACATCGTCAAGAATCAACAGATACCTCTTCCCACCAATGTCTTCATGTAGACGCTCTTTCAGCAGCTCGATGGTGTCAGGCAAGTCACATCGCCCTTTCCTAACCAGTTCAAGGATGGATTTCAAAACAGAACATGTGTCGAATTTTGCTTGCGGCACGCTGCACCACATCTTCAACTCGAAATGCTTCTGAACCCTGTGGTCGTTGTACACCACCTTTGCAAGCGTCGTCTTCCCCAGACCCCCCATCCCAGTGATGGGCAACACCTGCACGTTTGGTCTCTGTATATACCAAGGAAAGAAGCTTGCATTTATCGATCGATGAAGTAGCATCACTATAAAAGGAGAGTTGCATCATGGATAATACCTGCTCGTTGTACTTGTGCTTATCTCGTTGGTCTAGCAACATCTTGATCACCGCCTCCTTGTCTTTCTCCCTCCCGATGATCACCGCCGAGTCGTCGAGCGCCGAGTGCGTCTGCCGAAACACGGCTTGCGGCGGCTCCTTGCGTTCCACGAGACCAAACTTATTCATCTCCTCGACAAGGACATTGATCTTTTGCAGCACCTTCTTGAGCTTTCTGCTCCCTTTGTACCGGAACAGAGGAGACTTATCACGGACGTGGCCGGAGCAGCCGGCGGTCCTCCGGGCCTGGCGGCGCAGCGCCTCGTACTGGAAGACGTCGAGGACGTGCTCGGCCTCGTAGGCGACGGCCTTGTAGGCGACGGCCTTGAGGTCCTTGGTCCACCTCTTGACGGCGGCCTCACTCGAGTCCTCCGCGTCGACCAATCGCTTCTGCACGGCCAGAAGCTGGCGCTCCAGCATGGCGCGTTGGGATTCGACGCGCCACATGCGAGCGACATCCGTAACGAGGGCGCCGGCGGCCTTGCCGGCCACCCTGACTACCAAGCCGAGAAGCAGCGACGACCCGGCCATGCATGCCCCAGTGAATTTTGCTTAGCTTCAGCTTTTGCTTTGCATAGTGTGTGTACGTGTGCAACCACATGGATCGAGAGCGTGTTACTTATAGCTACCGAATAAAGAGAGATGCGCGCAGAACCCAGGACGGACGATTCGACGTCGTTGCTTGCCCTGTTTCTCCAGTTCGCTGCTAGCTGCTTCTCCAGCTTACGGCTCTCGCACTCTCCGGTGCTTGAACAAGGTCGATGATTTCAATGCATTTCGGGGGAAAAAAAAGAAGCGAGCAGTTTATCATGTCCGGGACCGAGAGAACTCAAAAATATTCAGAGGCGTCTGACAAAACTAGGAGTAGTAGTGCATTGCCGGCCTGACATAAGGAACTCGGATTGATACAGAGTATGCCGGTTTTGGAATTTTTCAGGCACGGTCGAAAGATGATCAACCATGAAGTCCGTCATCAGCATGGTAAAATAAGGTATAGTACAATATAAAACCAAGATTATCAGGTGTCCAGACCCCCCATCCAAGAACACTGCCGTCCAGAGCGATGGTCACGACTCGTTGCTCTCCGGAAACGTGATGCACTTGTAGACCCTGCATCTCGGGCACATGATGAAGCCCGCCTGCGACGGACGAAACGCACGCGTTCATCAGAATTTCAGACAGATGCTGGTAATGAACCAGGTAAAAAAAAAGCATGAGCAAGCAGAGTCTGCAGATGGAGAGGCGATCGGTCGGTCACTCACGGCCTTGCAGGTCGGGCAGCGCCGGTAGATCCGGCTGGTCTCGGACTTGACGTTGTTCTTCTTCCCCTTGCAGAAGTCGCAGAGCAGCCACCCCGCGCCGCTGCAGTCGTCGCACGCTACTACACCTTCTTCCTTGGGACAAGATCATCAAGGCGCGTGGCGAAGAATCAGCTCCACGACGGCGTTGTTCATGGCAATCGCGAGATTACTTACCTCTGATCCAGCGTCAATCACCGGCCGCGCCGCCTGCTCCGCCTCCTCGGCGACGCCGAGCTCCCGCGGCACGGACGCGCACCCGATCCTCCACGTCGTCTTCGTCCTCCTCGCCTGTCGCGGCGCCCGGCATGGAGACGGCGGCGATATGCAGCGCCAGTGCCCTACGCAGCGGTCCAGGCTCGCCGCGCTGCTCCATGGCTGAGCCATTGCTCCCTCCGCCTTCCCCGCAGGAGCTTGGCCGCCCGCTCCCGACCACTCCCTCTGCTTCCGTGGATAAACTTTGCGAGGGAATGGCTATCGTGCTCTCATACCGGGCCCACGTGAATCCACCTCGGACCACAACTACCAGCCCACCACCACCACTCCAGTCCAGTCCAGAAAAGGTCAACGAGTCAACCTGAAGCCCGCTGCGCGGGCCCACAGAGGATCCGTCGTCTTTCGTGTCACTCGCTTCGAGTCAACTCGTCTGGCTCTGAAGAAAAGCGGCCGCGCAGACAGATCTCGCCGCCGCCGCGTCGCCATCCCATCCAATGCCGCCGCCGTGCTCGCGCCGCCGCCGCCGCCTCCTCCTCCTATTCCTCCTCCTCCTCGCGGCACGCATTGGTGGCAGCAGCAATGAGGAGGAGGAGCACGCCGCCGCCTGCGCCGCGGCGAACCGCCCCGACGAAGCCTTCCTCCGGCCGGACCGCCTCACGGTGCTCCTGACCGGCTTCTCGGAACGCCGCCTCCCACTCCTCCGCGCCATCGCCGCCACCTACGCCTCCCACCCGCTCGTCCTCTCCGTCGTCATCCTCTGGTGCAACCCGGCCACCCCAGACCACCACCTCCTCCTCCTCTCCCCCTTCCCTCCCCGGGTCACGCTCCGCCGCGTCGCCTCCGCCTCCCTCAACGCCCGCTTCCTCCCCCCTGACCCATCCATCCGCACCGCCGCCGTCGCGGTCGCCGACGACGACGTGCTCCCGGACGCCGCGGCGATCTCCCTCGCCTTCGCCGCCTGGCAACAACACAACCACCACCACCACCAACGTCATCCGGGCCCGCTCGTCGGCCTCTTCCCGCGGTCCCACCACCTGGACCTCGCGCGCGGGCGGTGGGCATACACGGCGGCGGACCCGCACCGCTACTCCATGGTGCTCACAAAATTCATGGTCCTCTCCACCGCCCTCCTCTACACCTACTCGTGCTCGCCGGATCTCGCCGCCGCGCGCGCCGTCGTCGACCGGGACCGCAACTGCGAGGACATCCTGATGAACTTCGTCGCCGCCGACGCGTCCGGCCGGGGCCCCGTGCTCGTGGAGGCCGGCACCGTGCGGGACTGGGGCGACCCCCGGAACGACGACGACGCCGGCGAGGAGGAGGAGGGCGGCGAAGGGGTGAAGGGCGTGGGATTGAGCGGAAGCGGCGGGAGGGGGCACTGGGAGAAGCGAGGGGCGTGCGTCACGGAGTTCCACCGCCTGCTGGGGCGCATGCCGCTGCGGTACAGCTACGGGAAGGTGGTCCAGGCGGCCGCCGGCGAGCAGGGGATGTGCAGCAAAGGCGGACGCCTCGTCCGATGCGATCAGCAGTTAGTAGCAGCGCGGCGCTGACCGAGGAGGCGCTTTGCCTACGGCGCGTGGGTGTCTACGTTTGGAGTGCAACATTCCGGTATGTCCTAGGCCATCACTCTGAACTCTGAAGAACATCGTACAACTGGAATGGTGCACTACGACGTTATTAGTGTGACAAGTACTGTATATGGTAGTTGGTGGGTTGTGGAATCGGAACCAAAATTAGCATGACAGGTCAAATCCTCAACGCCTCGTCCGCTGTGCGAACAGGAATAGCAGCGCCGAAACTCTTTGCCTACGGCGCGTGGTGTAATCTCCAGATTTGCAATGATTTTTGTTACCTGATCATTCCCATTATTTCATACATATTTCCTAATTTTTAATGCATTGAAAGCTATCAATCAATAATTTGTTATTTTATATTTTGTTTTTTCTTTTTTAAATTTTCTATATAATAATCATAAACCGTTAGATAGACTCAAAGCGGTGATTAAAAATTGACCAAACTTTTAGACAGCTGAAAATTATCAAGTCTCTATTCATATATTGTATTGTGCCTACGGGTATGGATCTCGGGCAACCTAGTAGTCTGTAATGCGGAATCCATATTCCATCATCATGTACATGCATCTTCGTTTAGCTCATACACATGCATGTGTGGCTGCTTCAAGTCTCGTTCATATATAAAGATGTATGAAACATAAGCACTATCTGCACTTATTTCAAACTCCACATTCACGAGTGTCTAATGCATTATAACCAACCACCACAAATACGAGCAAAAACACCAAAAGATATTATAATAATCCATCAAAAGATATAACAATCCATCATCATGTATAGTTTTTGAAAGGGTTTTCATGATTCCACCACCAAATAAGTGATTTCCCATGAATAAACACCAACTAAATTAATAGGTAGTACATAATAAAATAGTATAATAAGGGTGACTTCTACAATGTGGTGATGCGAACTAATTTGATGCTCAGGAGACCCTCTGGTACAGACTGAAATCTGATTTACCAAAGGGTTACTTCTTTTTTCCGGATCCTTTGTACACCTAGTTCGAAGCATAATTTGTGTAAAAAGACAACAATCGACTTTATTCGTAGTGGCACATTCTCCA
Source organism: Eleusine indica (assembly GCA_030378355.1). Taxonomy (NCBI): domain Eukaryota; kingdom Viridiplantae; phylum Streptophyta; class Magnoliopsida; order Poales; family Poaceae; genus Eleusine; species Eleusine indica. Next base: position 3,446,745 of record CM059499.1, on the reverse strand, counting down.
GAAAGGGTGAGATGATGAGCAGAGACAGGGATACCTAAAACATCAAGAACTAGGTGAGTCCAAGGCGAAACAAACTAAAAATGATTAAACTCAACACATATAAGCATAACCATATACCCAGATGTTACATGTTCCAATTTTCATGCCTGATAAAGCCCCTAAATTAGCAAAAGAACATTATTATGATAATGGCATATCTTTCAAAGTATCATGCCAATACTTATGTTCTACTACCCACTGAAGTTAAAGCAATTCTCAAAACAAAATTCCTTGATAAGTGCATTTGTGATTCCAATTCTCCATAGCCACTAAAAATTCGAAAAATTGCCACTACCGTTTCCTACCATTAGGTTTAGCAAATTAAAAAAAAAATCAGAATATTTGTTTGGGAAATGTAGGAAGTATGGAATGACAAAAATGCCCTTTAGTCTTCAATTCCACAATCCGCTTGCTCGAATCCAGATGCCACGCACACGCGCGGCGAGCTGCAGGCAGCACAGGCTCACGGCAACGTGGGTAGAGCAGCTTGTGGCATGGCAAGGCAATGAGTAGGTGGCAGCACGGCGAGCTGTCAGGCACTAGCAGGCAGGCAGCGTGCTGGCCGCTGGGAGAGCGGTATGCGAGCTCAGGCAATGGCAGCTCCGGGGGAGCTCGGGCAAGCCAAGCTGATGTAGCAGCGGCGCAGCGCTCGGCTGGCCAAGCTGCAGGCGGCGCCAGGGATCTCGGATGAGGTGGCATAAAAGTTGGGCAGGCTGAGCCGTGCGTGGAGCAGGGCGAGCATAGGCCACGATGCACGGCGCAGGGCGATAGGCGATGCCGACAGGGGCAAAAATGTCAAGATGATTAATCAATTATGCCAATTTAGTTTCTGTTAGAAATCAGTGGCATGTTGAACTGCAACATAAGCAAAGTAGTGCCATATGTGCTAATTTAAAAATTTTAATGGCTATCATGCAGTTTATATAACAAAGCAATGACAATCGTGCAAATAATTAGAGGGTGGGTGGAAGCGATTATACTACTCCAGAAAACCAGTTTGAACTAGAGGAGATCCATGCCAATTGGGTACCTATCGTCCCATCTCCACCCTTGTAATATTAACTTTGGCAACCTTAGCAACGTCCTATTTCACTACATACTGGTACTGGAACTGTAACCCAACCTAGCCAGACTTAACCAATTCTCTGCCTACTCAAAAGCAGCTATGGTATTGGACTTTCAAACTTCAGCACCATGACTCTTGGCGTGCACTCCATCCAAAGCGAGGACCAAAATGTACTCCAGGGTAGAAACACTCTCAAGGGCACATATAACTAGCAAAGTGGCAATCAAACATTGCCACCCAAAGAGACATCTTATTCTATAAAGATCACAAAAATCAAGACAAACTAGTAAACTGGTAATGAAACCTTAGAAGATAAAAACAGAGGTCAATTTGTAGAGAAGGGAAAAAAATTAGGGTACCCTAAAACCTACATGCTTAATATTGATATAGTAGAAAAAACCCAACAAAACACAGAATACAATGATAGAATTGGATAGAATAAGGGTATCACGAGAATCCACAATTAGGTACCTCTTTGTATCTCCAAATCAGAGCAATCCTCAGCATGTGTTTTTTGAATGTTTTGACTTGGTGGCTTTGGAACATAGAACCATAACCAACAATACCTCACACCCAATGATCCATAGTAAAGGAATCTTAGACAGCTGTGAGATCTTTGGGGTGTTTCCATCCTTATCGTCGATTGCCACCACAACCTGTGGGGCTGCCTGGTCAACCTGTGGGTGTGTCTCTTCCTCAACCTTCCTGACTGTCTCCTCCACAACCTGTGGGGCTGTCTCATCAACTTGTGGGTCTATTTTATCAACTTGTGGGCTTGTATCTTCCTTTATGTGTAACAGCTCATCACCTCTCATCCTGTCCAAAGAATCAGCCTGTATCACAGTTGTCCATTCAACTTGTTCATTAAGACATAATATCTTTAACATTGATTCATCTGCCTCGTGTATATCATCTTTTTCACCCTCCTTATCACCCCCTCTCATCTCAAAACTCTCTCCTAGGGTTGTATCTTCCTCAACCCAGGCTGTCTCGTCAACATGTAGGGCTATTTCATCAACTTGTGGGCATGTACCTTCCTCTACATGTAACAACCCATCTGCTCTCATCCTATTCAGATAATCCACTTTTATCACAGTTGTCAAATCAACTTATTTATCATGTAACACTAATTCATCTACCACGTGTAGATCATCTTTGCCATCCTGCTCAATATCACCCACGCTTATCTTTCTCAATATTTCTAACCAATCATCAAGTATACCTTCTTCAGGTTCAATGTGTTGCAGTTTATCTTGAATGCTCCGGAGCTTAGCTTCAGTATCTGGGTCCTTTGGTAAACCCACAAGCTTAAGTTTGAGATACTCTAGAGCATACCCTATCTGGTCATCGAATGAATCAAGATATGACAAGACTCTGCCTACCCAATTGTGAGAGGGGGAAATGATAGTCTTCCTTATTGTTTGAAATATCTCTCTTGCATTTTGTGGCAAATTACAACCCAACTGTACCAAAGAAAGCAAACACTTAGGTAAAATTGCTAAATAATTTATACATTATCAATTACTAATGAACAAAAATTGTATTATTCCCAACCTGGAGAAGTTCATGCTCAGTAAAATCATCCTTAAGAATTCTTGCAATTACGTGGCGATAGATGGTGGCATCGCCTTTGATATTAATTTTACGAATCCCATGAATTAAGTAATCAGAAGACATGTGGAACATAGTAAGCATAAGCTTCTGGTTCATCCTAGCTTGTTCTACATAACCAAGCATTTGTATGAACATTCTATCTATTTGAAAATAAAGCAATTATAGATATTAGCATGCCATGTTGCGAAACTTGGCACAACACAATGCGCATAATAGAAATTGGATTGTCTAAACAAAGTTGCCAATAATTGCAAGATTGGTGGCATTTAATATATAGGAACATGCTAGTTGCTGGTAAGTGGGGAAAAGGATGCCTACATGGCAGTGAAATAAAATTACACTACATGTATGCATGTGCTTGCTTGAAGATACTGCCAGGTGGGATCAGGACAAAAGAAATATGGTTAAATGGGAATCTCCTATCAGACCTAAAGATTTGGGTGGAACATTGTATACACTATAGTTATGAATGCATTTTTCTTAAATAAATGGAGTGTTAAAGTAGAAAGAGGTGATGTATTTGTGGATACAAAAGGTTTTCTCCATCAAAACTTTGTGATGGACCAATTTATACAGTTAATAATGGCATAGGTGGCATGAAGAATGTGTTTTTGACTTTTAAAGATTCTCACCCACAATATATTAGTGTGGACAAAAATCCATGGAAAGATACATTTGCTTTGTGCTAGATAATATGAAAAGGGATCTTCGAAAACTCTACATCAATACAAGGAAACCATATCAAGTATGCAAGAATGATAGAGATGTCAAATATGGAAAACCAAATATACCTTTAAAAGGGCACCTTCATATATAGATAGAATAATAGAACTCTAGATTTTCAGGTAATCAACTTTTAAATATGGCATTTCAAGGGAAGGGAAGGGATTTCTGTTAGATTCAAAAACCAACCAGTCACAAATATTGGAAACTTGACTTGGGAGTAGCTACTGCTACCTCCTTTTCAAAAAGGTGGTTGTCATTGGTTTAGATTTGTCTCTTTGATCAATAATCTGTACATCTAGTAACATGCAGAAAGTGTTTCACGTGATGAATAGAAGTTGAAATCTCTAAACAGAGTTGCAAATATATTCAATTGCAAGATTGGTGTCATTATCTAGGAACATGTCAGTTGCTAATAAGTGGAAAAAAGGATGCCTATATGACAATAGAATCAAATTACACTACATGTACGTATGTTCTGCTGTCAAGGTGTAGAACATTGTAAACACTATAGTTATAAATGCATTTTTCTTTGCTTTCATTTAAGCAAGATCAGTAGATAGTAAAAAAGTAAAATACACCAGCGATCCTTAAACTTGTTTTAACATATTTCAACACTTCCTCTTCTCTCTGAGCCTCCTTAGCCCAACAATTTCAACGCTTTTGGTTCAGAGTTCCTCACCACGAAACAATTTCGTTGATTTGGGGCAACTTTCGTTGCAGATTGGTACGATTTGGTCCGGTAAGCGGCACGGCTATTCTAGGGTTCTGGGGTTATGGTGGGTGTGGCTGTCAAAGAAGCTCGACGCTCGCGAGGCACTCGAACTCGGATTGTTAAATACAGAGTACTCGATTCGAGCTCGACTCAATGAGAAATCAAGACGAATTCAAGCTCACCCTGAAGCTCGCGAGCTCGATTAGCTCGATCCGTCCACCTTCCAATTTTTGTCGGTCGCGGTTCCCCTCCCACCCGGGCCTGCTTTTGGCTGGTCATTGGCCATCGATTTAATGCCTCCGCCGCGGCCGGCCTTCGCGACATTGTGGCGGAGGGACGGGGTACACCGTCGTCGGAGACTCAAGCCGCGGCGGCGCCGAAGGCTCCCCTCCCGCCCGGGACATCTTGGTTGGTCGCCGAGCGTCGATTTGGTGCCTCCAACGACGGTGATGAAGCTCCGCCGCGTCCGCCTCTGGCACGCGTCGCGGGACGAGCGAAAGAGGGCAAGTGCTGCCTATCGGAGGAGCCCGCCGCAGACCGACCTCGCGCCACCCAGGAGGAATCCGCGTTGGAGCCTTGGAGGGAGGGCGGAGCCTAGATGCTGCTCAAAACTTGTACTATCATCCAAGAAGCACAGCTGTGGACTGTGAACTGTGGTGCGTGGCGGCGACGCGTGGACGTCGTTGAGGAGTGGTGCACGGCGCCACGGCGGCAACATGATATAGGGCCATAGGGGGCAGCGGTGACGCATCGGGGAGAGGTGCGTGCGGCACACTGGTGCGGCGAGGTTTGACGGGCCAGCCGGCCCAGCAGACGGAGGGAAGAGGTTCCTCCCGTCCTGGCCAGTAGGTCATAGCGTGTGATCGTTTTCCTGCTCGTCAGCGATTGGTGACTTAAGCTAGTTGAACCTCGTTCGAGACAGTGGAGAAGTGTGTCATCTGAGATAAAGAGAGAGAAAAGAAGATGAGATGTTTTTTTAGAGAGATCGTGATGCTGCAAGAGGAGTACAGAGTGACACGTTGTCAGATCCACTTCGCTTCGCTTGCTCGCCCAGCCTGGCAGCAAAAAGAGGCAAAAGTAAGACATAAATAGTTTGGTTTTGTGGTTGTTCTATCTCTCCGTTCCCGTCTAGCTGCACTTAACGATCAACGTAGCTCTTTAATAACCAAAGAATATCTGGAATATCATGATGAGAATGAGTTCATATTTATTTTTGAGATATTTAAGGACTAGTTTTGATATTTAGGGACCGTTAACAATAGTTAAAGCAATGGATCCTATCCTTCCTTCGAGCATCTCTAACCATTATCTAGATTTCTAAACTAAAATTTAGAAAGTAATTAAAAAAACAAATCTCCAACCGTTCTTTAAATGAGATCCCTAAATATAGCAAAACTCCCAAAACAAGATCTATGACTCTTTTCATTTAGCAACTCAATTGGAACTCCCTAAAGACAGATTCTTATGATTTTATTACTTCCAACAAATTATTGCGCCATATGTGATATGATTTTAATTTTTAGAAAACGAATTATTGCGAGTTGTTGGAGGATGTGACTTTTTTTTACTCCCAACAAAGTTAGAAACCTCCTAAATCCTGTGTTTAGGGAGTAATTTTTTATATAATAATTGGAGATGCTCTTAGAGGCAATAAGACAGAGGCGATGTTGTTGTGTGACAAGACAAAGATGTACTTTTTTATAGTAGTATATCTCTACTATTATTAAATAAGGTGTGATTGTCTCTTTCAAATATTTTCTGTCTCTTGCCCCGATCGGTCATGTGTGCTCCTTCACAGCATGTAGAAGACATAGAGTCTGCCTACATGTGAGCTCCCCACCCTGTCCGAATCCCCTTCTCAAACACTATGAGTGCAACACGGGAGAGTCCGTTCCATGCACGGCGGCGCATTTAGAACTTGCGGCACTACGCTGCGCTGCGCTGACAAGCTTCCGTTGCACTGAGCTCCATGCCGTGGGCATGCGGTGCACCGCATTGTGCATGCATGTGCCCTTCCGTGCACAACGGGAGTGTGTGTAGGCTGTCAACGCTGCTACTATCCAAGTCAAGTGCATCAAAGTTCCCACGAGTGAATTTTTAAATCAAGTTGATAGAAGTTACGTTTATAGCACAACTTGTACAATTGTTATTCGCTACTCTTTCTTTAACGCATAGATGTAGTTATAATTATAGTCTGTGTTTTTCTAAAAAAAATATCAAATTTTGGTACAATTATTTTAAAAAAACTTTTTTATTAAACATTTCTTAAAACTTTTGATAAAACGTTTTTTTATCAAACTTTGAATATAAATTTTTATCAAAATTTGTGATCAAACTTTTTGATTAAACTTTGAATACAAACTTTCATCAATACTTGTGATCAAACTTTTTGATTAAACTTTAATTAGAAACTTTCATAAAAATTTTTGATTGTACATGCCCTTAATTTAATGGATGGTTATCATGTCGTTGTCGTCATATAATCTCACGTGAGTTGGTTTTACGTATAGGATTAGTTTAGTGCGAGCTCACGCAAGTTCGATATGTCATGTCGCGTTTAACCAACACGTGAGTCCGATTCATAGATATATGTTGCATCATAGCAAGTAACAAGTTTTCAAGAGAGAGCATGACAAGAGTAAAAAATATTACACATATTTTACATATATATAAAAAATATTTTTCTTAAATCCGTAGCAACGCACGGACACTTTACTAGTATATTTTTATCTCTAGTTAAGGAGAGTGTATAAAGACACATACGAATATAGGATACCAAATAGAGTTGTTATGTCCAAATTGCATATAGACAAACAAACTACCAACATCTCTCTAAGTTTTATGCTTGGCGTTGTAGCCGTCGAAAATCGTTGTCTTCGAACACTGCTGTCGACGAGGACACCAGACACCCCAGATCCGAAGGAACCCCATTTCACATAAGCTTTTAGAGGAGCCGAAACAAACACCTGCCCAGACGGATGGGATGGAGCCATCGCTAAACCCAGGATCGCGCTCCAAGCTTTCCAAATCTTGGATCATCACTCGCTGTCAATTACCACCGTTGCTAAGGGTCGTCGGAGCTTCATCTATCCACCCAACTTCTGCATAACCCAGAACCTCCTCTGCACCCTCGAAATAAAAATACCAACATCCACACCACCTCGCCGACTAGACATAGTCTCGATGATCAATTTTTGTGCAGGAGTTTCACACCATAAGTCCCTCCTCCGCGAGCTCAACATCGATGTCAGAGTTGAACACCAACGAGATGGGAGAGAGCTCAGAAGGAGATTGTTCCTTAACGTCGTCGGCGTCATCACTTTGACGTCGTCATCGAAGACCTAACCCTAGAGCTAGTACAACCTAGATCACCAACCGGCAGGAAGACACTAGTCTCCCCCAAACACTGATGACACGAAGGCCATCAGAATCGAGTAAGGCTATTGCCTCCGTCGGTGGGGACGTCCTGCTCCGCTCTCAACAACAGTAATTGGGAGAGGTTTTAGGGAGAGAGTGAGTCTGCGTCGATAAAGGCGTATCAATATAGTGCATGGGATCTTATACTTGAATTTACAATTAGTGGTGTCCCACCCCTTCTGTTGCCTAAAAAAAGTAAATTAATCATCTCAAATAAAAAAACGGGTCAAATAGCAAGATTTGTAAGAGACACGTGGAATGTATTTTTAGAATATTCATAGCATATAAAAAGCAACGTTTAATTTTATTTGGTTCAAACCGCGCGCGGGGGCGGGTGTACATAGATTCCGTGTAAGAGCAGTTGCTGTGTCCCGTTGGACCTGTTGACCACAATGTCAGAAGAACGGAGGCATTAGCAACTCAAACGTAACAACCCTACAATCCCAATCCGACGGCTCCCACAACAAAATGGGTTCCCGCCCGGTTCTCCCACTCGGCCGCTGCCCCCTAAATTGTCGGAAGAGTGGGGAGGGAGGGAGTTTCCCGCACACTGGCCAAAGCCCAGCCTGGTAGCGGTGGCCGCAGGTGTCCGCTGGTGACGAGCGAGGATGTCGCCGCGCCGCCGCCGTGGTGACGGCTCGAGGTGGAAGAAGGGGGCGTGGTCGCCGGAGGAGGACGAGGTGCTGCGGCAGCACGTCGCGGTGCACGGGGCCGAGAGTTGGAGCGTCCTTCAGTCCAATGGCCTCATCGATCGCCCCGGGAAATCATGCCGCCTCCGGTGGGTCAACAAGCTCCGGCCAGGCCTCAAGTAATCTGCTTTCTCCTTCTCTTTTTTCCTGATCGCGGCGGAAGCTTGCTGCTGTCCTGCTCGTGGTCGTTGCAACTCTGAACCCGCTCATCTGTTGGTTGACGTTCGATGGAGCCGTTTATGCATTCCATCTCTCTTAGAAAACCAAAGACTATGCACTTTCGTTTATTAACTGCCTGTATTGGAACCTGCTTCACTCGATCTCCATGTAGAAGGGAACATATCCTATTTTAAGCACGAGGCAGCGTAATCATTTTTTCTATTTCACGTTTCGTGCCTAGCCAATACACAGTTTTCCCTTTCAGTGATTAAATTGGAACCGACCAATTTGTTAAGGGGCAATTGTTAAGTGCCAACACACTATAGATCACAATTTCGGCGCGCCTGGGACATGGATCTGTCCAGAATGCTACTTGATCCTTTGTCCTTGTGAATTGTGATGTCTGGCCGCTAGTTCATCATGGAAAATTACATGTTGTTTTTTCTTCTTAAGGCAGGGCAAGTTTTCTCCGTCGGAGGAGCGCATGGTGCTCGACCTTCAGGCGAAGCACGGGAACAAATGGGCCCTGATCGCGTCGCACCTCGCCGGAAGGACGGACAACGACGTCAAGAATTTCTGGAGCACCCGGCAGAAGCGGCTGGCGAGGCGGTTGCTCTTGCCGCCTCCTCAATTGTTGCAGGAGCCGCCTCGCCGCAAGAGATCCCCCCACGGTCAAAGAGGCAGAGGCAGCAGTTCTTCAGCGCTCTCTCTTGAGTTGTGCGATCCACAGGTGACGAACTGACGATCCTTTCTGACGAAACCAGCAATGGGGCTCGTCTGAACCCTCTGAGGTGTACTTCAGGCTACATCCAGTTGGCATTTTGCATTGTGTCATTATCCAGCCGGCACTCTGCCACACTTGGCAACTGAATTCATTTTGCATTATGATATTTCTGTCAGGCACCCAGTTACGCCATGATCACCTTCCAGTCCACGACGTACGAAGTCGGCCAGAGCAGCAGCCAAGTCCAAGAGCCACACGAGGTGAAGCACTGCATTGACGCACTGTTGCCCGGAGTGATCTACCTGCCGGCACCCCCCGCCGCCACCATGGAACCGGGCTCATCCAGCATGGTTCCCTACGGCAATTATTCCCAAAATCCTGTCCTCCGCGCCGGAGCTGACTTGGCCTTGCTGGAGAACTACGAAGACCTGAAGATCCCCTGCATCTCTCGACAGGTGACGAACTGATGATCCCCTGCATTTTTTTTTCCTTTCTGATGAAATCGGCAGTTCGGTTTGTCTGAAAGTCTTTATTTTTTTTTTTCGAAATACAAGTACTTCAATATCTATCCGATCAACATTTTACAGTGGTTCGTCTCGTCCTAATAGTTTCGTGCGCAAATCTTTGCAGTAATTTTCTTTTCCTTTTTTGGGTTCAGTTTTACCTTTCCGCGTTCTGTCATTCTCCAGTCTGAAAATGTGCAGTATTTGCAGTAACTTGCAACTGAATCACTGCGCATTGTGATCTCTCTGTCAGGAACCCAGCTCCTGCACGACCACCTTCCATTCCTCAACGTACGAGGTCGACCAGATCAGCAGCCAAGAACCATACAAGGAGAACCACAGCATCGACGACGACGCACCGTTGCCCGGAGTACTCTGCCTGCTTCGACCTGTGTCACCCAGCAGCATCGCTCCCTCCGGCGCCAATAACAACGAAGACCCTCTCCCCCGCGCCGGAGTTGGCTTGGCCGCCCTGCACTACGCCGCCTTCGTCGAGCCGGAGGCCGTGCTGCCGTCGGCGCCCCTGTCCTTCGGCATGAACTTCCGCGACGCCCCCGCCGTCGAGCCGCAGGAGTCGGTGAAGCCGGCGGACCCGTTCTCTTGCCTGGGTGACTACTACGCCTTTGCGCCGCGCCGGGGCACGTCTGGGATGCGTTTTGGCGACCTCTCGACGGAGACGCTCGCCTTCTTCGACCAGCATGTAGTTCGAGTGCAAAATGGCAGAGCCTCGGGTTGATCTGTCCGTCGTGCTATCTGACCGTGTCGGCTATCTGAACCTCGCAGTAACTTTTAACTTTTACTTTGGTAATTTCTAAGTTATGAACCTCGTATTGATTCGGTGCTGTAAATATTGAACCAGATGTGGTAAATCATCATTGTATATCAAGCTGTCAATCTTGTGGTGTCATAGTGGATTTCTCTCTTCTTAGATAGTAATTTCGAAGTTACGAACCTCGTATCGATTCGGGCCGTAATATTGAATCAGATGTCGTGTCGTGGTGGATTTATCTCTTCTTAACTAAATTTCTGTATATGTTTTGTGAGAATTGCTACCACCGGATCTTGTTTATCCTGATGCAATTTAAACACTGCCTGATAGAATATATCAAAACAAGCAAGCAATGTCCACGCTCTGAAATTTAACTCGGTAGAGTGCCTTGCCTACGTACGCCATGGGAGCGATTGAATCGCGTAAAACCATCCTCCAATAGATCCAACAATACCTGGACGGGAGATCCATGTTCAGGAAAGGCTCCGCTGAATGCAAGGGCGGTGACTGCCAAGTGGCATGGGAGAGGGCCTGCGTTGACAGGAATGAAAGATGGTCCCGGAAGGCCGGAACACTATACTCGCTGATCCATCAGCATTACGCCCCTTCCAAACCGGCTTCAGAAGACATACAACACCTGGAACACGCTAGCCTGACTTCTGCTGGTTTATATCCGCGCCACAACCCTCTTCTGGTTTGACGACTGGAGCTCTATTGAGCCTCTTCACCAGGAGATGCCCGCAATCTTCTCGCACACGACTGGTTTTCAGTCAAACCTTCTGGTCAGTTCACTCCATTCAACAGCTGCCGTTCAAGCTCAGCACTTTAACAATTCGGCAAACAACGAACATTATCAATACTTACGTTAAAAATTTAATTTAAGAATTGTTGGGGGCCTCCTCAAAGAGAAGGCACCCTCCAAAAATTAGCGTATGCTGCTATTTGTGGCGTGCACACGGTATTCTTTAGTAAAAGGCGAAAGAATAGTTCGCTCTGTGCACACCACGCAGCTGCGTGCCTTCAACCATCGCACCCCGCCCTCATTATGTAGCCAGTGCCTCTCTCCCTTCCCCATTCACCAACGATGTGGTACTATCCCATTCCCTCCTGCCAGTACCACCCGCAACTCCCGCAAGAATCATTCGCCATTCGGCCCCCTCGTCCTAACGGTCTGGCCCATATGAAACTGGCGGCCCACTTCATTCTCGGCAGGTGGCGGCGACACGCTCGCACACTTCCAATTTCGGGCCGAGGCCCAGGAGGCTTTTAACGGGCTGGTTGGTGTGAGTCTCGTGGCCCAACTGGAGCCGACACTTTTCCCCTGTCGCTGTCCACGAATGGAACATGGAAAGACGTTGGGCGCTTCGAGACGCTTCCAGCGTCGGAATCGAAGCTTCTCCACGGTTCGTTTTCCCTCCCCACTTGTCTGCTCCGCTTCCGTTCCCGAGCTCGTACAAATATCTGCCGCCTCCCGCCATTTCTGCGCATCACATCGCAACGAAGAAGCCAAGCTCGAGCACGCAACAAGGAGAGAGAAGCCACAGCAGTGGGAACGGCGAGGAGAGAGCAGGGCGAAGCGAGCAACATGGTGGTGCTCATGGAGGAGTTCGGCGGCCTGTCACTGAAGCGGAAGGGCGCGGACGAGCCCGGTCTTTTCGACGCCGCCGCCGGCGACGACCGGTCAGGGTTCCCGCTGTCCTGCCGCGCCACCAAGATGCGCCGCCTCGCGTGCCCCGACGGCCGCCAGGACGGGCCGGCGGCGAGCGGGGCGATGGAGCAGGTCGACCTGCCGATGGGCGACGCCGTCGCCGCCGCGCCGTCGCCTGCGGCGGAGGAAGAGACGAAAGCGATGGTGCTGTTCGGCGGCGGCGCGTCCGACGCCGCGCCGCGGCTCCGGCCGTGCGGGGCCCACCTGCGCGACGGCGTTGACTTGGTCGTCCGCGCCATGCTCCGCGAGGCCGACAGCCGGACGGTGCGGGAGTTGCTGGCCGCCGCGCAGGGACAGGGCGGCGACGAGCTGGCGCTGGCCGTCGTGCCGTGGGTGCCGCCGCCATCGCCGGCGGAGAAGGATGCAGAACCGTCGGCGGCCGAAGAGGTGGACGACGGCGCGGCGGCGATGGACGTCGAGGAGGAGGACGGAGGCCAGGTGCATCACTGGGCGAGCCGGCAGACGGCGTTCGGCGGCGAGGGGTTCGTGTACCGGTGGCCGCAGCACTGCATGGCGCCGCCGCAGTTGCCGGTGGTCGGGCAGGCGAGCCCCGTGATGTGGTCCTGGTGAACGACACGATACAGTAGCAGTTAGAGTAGATGTTATAGACAAGTAGAACAACGTTGTGTTGTGTACATGGATTCCGGTGTTAGCATGGACGCCATCGGTGATGGCTTGGAGAAAATCGCGCTTCACGCAGCGCCCAAAGTTGTCGAATCAATGTATTTTAAGCAAATCCCTTTCTGTTTTTTTTTTTTTAAGTTCTATTATGGGAGAGAACACACTCCCCCGTTGTATTCGTTTACAGAGCACCTCTTGCTCCACCATTACTCTCGACATTACGTTTTTAAGCATTCACCCCTCACTCTCGTTCTCACCAAAGCGCCTCAATCAGACAGCCATGTAAACCTGAAGCTCACCATTTTCTCGCGGACGCCAGTTGATTCAAACTCCATTACTTCTTCCCAGCTTGGACCGGCCTTCCCTTCAGCACCTGTTGGAGAGCACACTAGCTCCCCAGCCTTTAGGCGTCTCAGTATCATCATTTGCTTTGTTTGCATCATATCCATCTCGACTGTTCTGGTTGCGCAACCAGCTCCTTCACCTTCTTCATCCAAATGTTGAACTTGGACACTTGGTCAGATGTTTTGTCGGACACAAGACCACCCAGTTCTTCACCATCATCAAATGTCCACACTAAAAACACAAACAGTTCCTAAGCTTTCAATATGCTCCACAAAATAGCTGAACGAAACATATTTGTGATTTTCATTACGCAGCCATTACTTTGCAGTAGTTTCAGAGCTTATTCCTATATCAATGTTTGTCAGCTCAGTAAAATCAGACCAGATTCTTTAAGCTATTGCACACTCAAAAAATCCCTTCCGTTATTCTTGTGCTCCGTAATTTTTTCATTTCTGTTTATTTTAGTCCCTTGACATGACAATTCCCTGCCCTGCCCTGCTCTTCTCACCTGCTGGTCCGAGTTGACTTTAGAGTGCTGCTTTTTTTTTGAATCTTTGACACCGAGTGTTGATTCTTGATTTTCAGTTTGTACAAAAAATTATTATTTACTAAATCCAGCTAAGAGAAAGGTTTTTTAGCCAACTATATGCAACATTAATCGTAATGTTTGTTCTGTACTATTTAGTACTAAGTTAATTAGTGTTTACCTGTGCATTAAAGTTTTGACGTGGCATTCGGAAATTGCGTTGCGGGAGACGGCCACTCCAAACCTTTGGACGTTGCTTCGGTATCCCTACGCCACCACAGCATCCCTGCAACACGCCTTTTCACGAGATTGATACAGGCGTATTGCACAATGAGAATGCAAATGAATTCGAGACGCGTCCTGGTACAGTTGTTTGCAATTCATAAATGCTTTCTGAGGAAATGATATAAATTTTCTAGCACCCTTGCGGGTGCCCTGGTGGCTCTCAAGCTGAGCCGTTGCGTTTCAAAAAATAAATCTATTCAAATCTTTCTCGGTTTTTTTCCTACTATGTTGATATGTAGCATTTTCAGGCATGCATTTATTGATTTATTGGCAATATTAGCTACAACTTTAATGATATCCATCCACAGAAAGCTATATGCCAATTATGCATTTGATCTACTCCTACCTCAGATATGATGATCTTTCTAGATCATGGTAGTCATGATTTAGAGCCATATGTTTGGTTGGATTTGAACAAGTGCTTAACCTCGTCATTGCTGCCTGTTAAATTGTTGTATAAAATATATTTTTGAGAAACCTTAACATAACAATTTTGTTTTCTCGCCATTATCAACTTTCTTTACCATGTAGTTTAATTCACATTTTTAAAAGTATAACCATAACCTTCTATTGTTTCCACGCTCATTTGTTATTTTATCACCGTTATTATAATCAATTGGCTTGTTCAAACATAAACACTAAATTTGCTTCTAGTTGAAATTCATGGCCTCACTTTGCATTCTTATGGGTTTGTGTTGGTTTGATCGAAGTTCCATGCTAAATGGCATCTTATACATACTTTTATAATTTGGCACAAATTAAAGCATTATCATATAATTTTTTTAATAAAATTACACAAAAAAGAATTTATATTTTATCAAAAGAATTTTTTTTTTTGGAGAACGTCTGGAACCTTCTCACCGTCAAATCAAATCTGAAACCAAACCTAGCTCTGTCTACAAAACGGGTTCACCAAATCTCACGTGAAGAATGAGAATACAAATATCATTCGGTCACACAGTTTAGTGAGAACGAGACAAAGGCCGGTCGGCTCCCTACCTTCTCTCCCTCTCTCACCGCGCGGCGCGATCACCGAGGCGGGCGGCGCCGCTTCCGCGACACCGAGCCGTTGACGGCGGAGCGGCCCCGTGCACGCCGACACAAACCAGCCAGGCACGATGGTGCGACGGTGCCCCCGCCGGGCAGAAATCTTCCGCCGGCATGACGACTACTACGACGCTCACCGTGCTGAACCACCGTCGCCGTCGCCAGCGGAGGCTCCTCGCGAGGAAGAAAAGCCCGAGTCTCCACCCCTCATCGAATACTTCAGGCAGCGCTACTGGAAGTGCTACAGGTATTCGCTCACTCCTCTTCCTTGTCTCTCTCCCGTGTGATCGATTTTGCTTGCCGGTTCCTGAAAAAAATTCTTTTACTCGGGTAAAATTCTGGTCCTGCTACACTGATTGAACATCGTATTACGATAGGTTGATAGCGAATTGAAGATAGAGCTTGTGCTTATCTTGCTTACAGCGTGGGTGCTGGATAGTAGTTTTTCTGTAGGTAGCAGAAATGCTGAACGTTTGTGCTTCTATGCTTCATTCTGATGGATTTGGTGCCAAACTTTGCCATAGGAAATGATGGGGACAATCATGATTTTTGATGTTGGATTGATTAGCGCACACACTATGAATACCGGGGGCATGTGTTATGCTGTTGGTGTGTTGTGTTTATATTGTTTGAGTGATTCTTTAATACCCGTGATTGCTGCATGGCTGTTATGTTGCATTGAAGCTTCTCAGTTAAGCTTTTAAATGTTAGATTGTTATGCCGCACCTTAGTGTAAGTAGGCCAGATTGGTTGTTTCTTTATTATAATAATGATGAACTGTGTTCATAAGTTGTTGTCCCCGAGTATTTCTTGGGATCAAGCCTCCGGACCTTCTTACCTCAAGTTAGGGCTATCTAGATGTTCAATGCTCGAGATCTATGTTGCAGCATAGTGAACCTGATTGAAGAAACAAACTCAGTGAACCTGATTGCTTGGGTCTTATGTATACTAACGAGGCATTGACTTCTATGGATAACTTATCCTAGAATCTAGCCTGCGATCTTGGATTTAAGCAAATGCTAGTTAACTTGCAAACGTTGGAAGATTTATGCGGTGCCTTAACTAACCTGATTTGAAACCTTTCTCTTTCTATCTGAAATGGAAGGAACTAGTAAATGCCCTTTGTTGGAAAAGGGGGATGCTTAGCAAACATGAGTCGTAGGGCCTCTGGATTTTTTAAGGAGGTGCTATGTTCTTGTTGCCAATTGCCAATTGTATATTGCATTAGCCTAGGCTTCTTGATGAGTCTGAAAATTACTTACTATCAGTACTCCATCTTAAGCCTTTCAGTGTGTTATTCCGTGTTGCTATGGCATTTGGTAATCTGCTGATGACGGGC
Organism: Eleusine indica; assembly: GCA_030378355.1. Taxonomy (NCBI): domain Eukaryota; kingdom Viridiplantae; phylum Streptophyta; class Magnoliopsida; order Poales; family Poaceae; genus Eleusine; species Eleusine indica. The sequence goes on along the minus strand of CM059499.1, from coordinate 3,430,456 downwards.
TACAATCATTATAAAGAATATCAAAACACTTAAGTTATGCCTCATGTTGATTCGTCAACACTAAAAAATCTTGTTCACAGTCCAAATTCTGTGATTCTAAAATGACTTTTACTTTGAACTGTCATGATTCTGGATCTCCTCAACATAACTAGTAAAGCCAGACTGACTGGTAAATATATGTAGACCAGGACATGAAATATTCTCTGACTATTCATCAACTAGCATGATATACGTCACTTTGCTTATTCTTTAATGTTATCACAACTAGCATCAACTGGTTAGCATGTTATATGCCAAATAGGTAATTAGCTAACCAGTTGCATTTATTCATATTGGAAAATGAATGATTTAAAAAATGCAATGTTTTGAATTGTAGAAACTTCACTAACTGCCTTTTTTATTTTCATATCATGGTTCACAGCTATTTTATTGTATGTTTAACTGTCTTTTTATTGAGATAATTTCGAGATTACAGCTGTCTGCCTAGTGTAGATTTGTCTTGGTTTTTGTTTTGAATAGCTTTCCCCTTCTTGTTTACTGGTTATGATGCCATCTGTTCTCCTTCTAATGCTAAACTTCACTGTCAACTACAACAGGTCCTTGACAGGTATGGAGCCCAACCCAGGAAATTCCCTGCTCTCTGCTGAGGATTCTGGTATGGGGCCCAATCAAGGAAATTCCCTTCTCTCTGCAAAGGACTCTCGTATGGAGCCCAATCAAGGAAATTCGCTGCTCTCTGAAGAAGACTCCATATGTCCACCGCCAGAGCCAGAAAAGAAACAGTTGATTGTACCTGATAAAGATGATGAACAATGTGATGGTGATAGGCATTCCTCTGAATGTGCATATCGAATTGTCCCTTATAAGTTTGAGGAAGTTGATGGTGGAGAAGTGGAACAGGGAACACACCACTTCTCTGTTCCATTTAAGAGAAGAAGACAAAGATCATTATCTATTGCAGCCTATGCTGTTCAATGTGCTACATGCAAAAAATGGCGACTTATTCCAACAAAACAGAAGTATGAAGAATTTCGTGCACAAATAAAAAAGGATCCTTTTACGTGTGAACTGGCTCATCAGTGGAAGCCTGATGTGACATGCAATGATCCATCTGATGTATCTCAGGATGGCAGCTGGCTTTGGGCAATGGATCAACATAACATCCCACAGCCCCCTCCAGGGTTTGATAGGTTGATCGCTATAAGATGCGCAGGATGCACCAGATTTGCTGACGTGTGAGTCATAATGTTTTCTCCTGGTCATTGCTTCCCTTTTCAATCCGATTTTTCGTTATTAAATGACGTTGTCATTATTTGTGCTTAAAAGAAATGTAAATAATATTTACAATTGTTCTTCAAACAACTCATGATATTTATTAGTTCAGTGGATCCTCACTAAGTTTAACAATAATATCATTTATTGATGTTCTAGCATTGTTGTCATGTACATATTTTGCCTTAAGACTTGTGTGTGTGTGTGTGCGCGCGCGCGCACGTGTGTGTGTGTGTGTGGTGGGGGGGGGGGATGGAATCAAATGGGATATAGCATCTTTCCTCTCAAACATAGCGTGGGGGCAGCCAACGTTCTGGAGTGAATTTTGACTTAATCCCTAAAAGTTTTTCTACATGGATGACTAGCAACCGATACATATCCATTCGTTATATTATCAACATATATTCTATTTAGTGTGCATGCTAACATTTTGTACATACTTTCAGGTACTATGCTACTCCTTCTGGAAGGAAACTGAGATCAAGTAAAGAAATTGAAAAGTATGTCTAGCTCTTCACTCGAGCATATTAGTCTCATATCCAGTTTTATATGCATCTTGCTTGTATTCAGGAACCAAGCAGCATTTAGGCTCCATTTTTAGGATGTCGTATTCAGGAATCTTCCACTTTCTTTCATTAAGCATGGGAAAACACACACTATTTTGGCATAAATCATGTGAACTGTTTGCATGGAAGTGTTGTTATTTGTTCACATTTGTGTTCAGTACTCCTATTTTATTCTCTAATTCTTGAAATCACATGCCTTTGACAGTTACCTTAAAGAGAATCCAGACTATGCTGCTCAAGGTGTAAATCTATCTCAGTTTTCATTCAAGATACCTGCACCTGCACAACAGGACTATGTAAGAAAGCGTGCCAAGACGAATGGAAACGATGACTCACATAAAGAACCAAGTAAGCCTCTTATGGAAGAAGGTTAGTGTACATCAGATGAACTTACTGCCTTTACTGTTTGCCGTTTTTGTTGGGAAATTGGAATGTATTACTATTTTTTGTTGTCAATGTCATGAAAATACGAAGATACTTCAGTAGGACTACTGATGGCTAGCTAGGCTGAAGACATGCTTCATCTGTTGAATTCCTGACATTGATCAATTGTTTTGCTAGATGGTGGAGCTAATCGGCCTGTTCTGATAGCGCTTTGCTCGAATCTTCCTTCCAAGAATATAGGTAACAACTTACAATGTTAATTTATGGCAATTATATAAAGTATGATTGTATGAATTTGCTTGGTGGTACTAGTTTAGTATTGAGATCCTAGCAAAATGGAAAATGCATTGATGTGGGCGGCTGTTCATTTAAACTTGTTATTATATGCCCGTGCTTCCAGTACCTGTAGTATTTTTTATATCAGCAGAATCGCTTGCTCATTATCTTACCTGATATATTGTTTTGTTTCTTGTCTCACTGCAACCCATAGCTTGGTTAGCTCCTCCAACGCATGAGGAACCGGGGAACAACACCCAGCTGATCCCTTACAATGGTGGACCGTCTGAACTGTGGCACCCAGAACCGCCGGAGGTGAAGCTGCTGGGAAACCCGCCGCAGCCACCGGCCGCGTAGCCTCAATCCTTGCACCCGGCATATGCCCATGACCAACATTTGGGCGGTGTTCGAGTGATACAAAACTGTAGATTCTTCTTCTACCAGTGATACAAAACTCTGCTCCTGTAGGCTGTAGCAAAGATGTTGGTTGTTTTGGTTGATACAAAACTACAGATGTTTGTCATATGTTTTGGCCGTCAGGACGGGGGCATGTGCCTCTTTTCTGCAACTTCAACTCGTTCTAGCGACGTCTTTACACCGTAGCTCGCTGCTAGTTCTAGCCAGATGAAAATATGGAGGAATTTTTGGATGACGGCATCAAGAAAGTGTCGTCGAAGAAGTTTAAATTGGAATGGATAGAATTGTTGCTACACCTTGTTTAAACTTACTTTACCCTGTGCCATGAAATATGTGTCATCCATTCATGCTTGTGAGTTGCGCTGCTTTTTCGTAGCATTACTGTGGTTTCCTGAGATCATCACAGAAGCTCAATGAAGTCAGCTGGCGACAAGTGTGAGATCGACCGGCACATGAAGGTTCCTCCGCTCAGGCGACCTAACCTGGTGCGGAACATTGCAGGCCATCGTCCCCCGTGGGAGAGACGAGCAGGATCTGTGATACATTCAGATTTTTTTTCGTCACTCTCGTACTAGTACAATACAATGTGTCCGATAGGCATAGCTAGTAAAAACCCGGTGTACCACTTTTGAGCCTGCATAAATTCTCTTCTTGGATAGCAATCGTGGCTAGCAGGGAAAGTTCATTTTGACATTTTGTGCATGACGCATAAGCTGCTTAGATATTTTTATGTATTAGCCTTACATATTGATGTGAACAGTGGTTCAGACATATGACATCTCTGAAATGTTATAGGATCTGTCCAAGATTATATATGCACAAGCCTAATGTTGCACAAGATGAGCATAGTTATCATTTGAGTTCAGTTGTATCCAAAGTTTACTGAATTTAGTGTCATTTACATTGAGAGTAGTATAGCGGAATGCCTGAACCTGTTCCAGTTGGAAATCAAAGCTGCCAGTGTTTAAGGAGAGGATCCTCTTGCCTTCAGCCGGGTGGGCACACGCACACGGGTGACTGCCCGCGCAGCGAGCGACAGGAAGCTTCCCAAATAAATACCGGGAACTGCTCCCGTGCCGGCGTGCCCCCAAAATCTCTCTTTTCCTCCCCCAAACCCCATTGCCCATTGCACGGCCGTCCTCACCAGCCCGTTCGTCTCCGCGCGGCGACCCTGCGCCCGTTCGCATCCGCGGCGACCCGCCCTGGCCCCAGCTTTCTGCTGGCAAGCAGGCCGTACAATGAGGTGAGCCGCCTCCTCCTCAATTTTACTCATGTTAGCTCTAGATCTCTACAAATCGACACATCGATGGCATTTATGCGGTTCAGATGTGTTGCGGCTTGGTGTTATTTCATAACAATTTATTCTTATGTTCCGCACATGATAGAATTTCAAAACAATAAATAAAATTTATGGGCCTTGCCCTAGTGACGACGCTGGAAACGGAATGCTGGTCTAGAAATTACAGTCGTGGCTCACCTTTCTGTAATGTTGTTGCAGCATGCATCAACTGATCAGCATGCTATATGCACAGTAGGTGGTAACCTAATCGATTCCTATTTGTTTGTATAATTGTATTGACAAATGAATAAATTAAAAAGTTCAATGTCATTGCAGAAATTTCATTAATTAACTCATTTATCTTCAGATCATGATTCACAGCTATCTCGTTTGCATGTCGTAACCATCTTTTTAGTAAAATGCATGGCAATCGATGAACTTGTCCTACTGTACAATTGTACATTGTGAAGAGAAGGTTGGTGACAAAATTCCTTCTTTCTATTCCATTGTCAGGGCAATGAGAGATCTACCAGTTGAGGATGCAGTCGATGAGCAAGCAACAGTTTTAGAAGGACAAAAGGCAGCTGCCGATGGTTCTAGTGAAGACAGTGAAAATGACTCTGATTTTGTTGATGGTAACGATGACTTGGTGGAAGACGATGATGTTCTTTTTGTGGAAAATGTGGATCGACGAGTCACACGTAAGAGAATGAGCAAGGGGTACAAGGCAGCATCAACTAGTACTACTAAGGTTCTGCAAATGGACAGGTCCTTAAAAGCGATGGAGTCCAACCAAGAAAATTCTCTGCTTAGTCCTACTAAGAACTTCATATGTCCATCACCAGAGAAGAGGCAGAAAGTTTTATCTGACAAAGATGGTGAGCAATGTGATCGACATTCCTCTGATGGTGAGTCTCAAACTAACAGAGATGTTGCTGAAGATGATCAGGGAAGAAACAACCATGTCTCTTCTATTCGATTTAAGCGACCAAGACATAAAGGATTACCTATTGGAGCCTATGCTGTTCAATGTGATACATGCAGAAAATGGAGACTTGTTCCAACAAAAGAAAAGTATGAAAAAATTCGTGAGCAAATTGATGAAAACCCTTTTACATGTGAAAAAGCCCGGGAGTGGAAGCCTGATGTGGCATGTGATGATCCATCAGAAGTATCTCAGGATGGCAGCCTGATTTGGGCAATGGATCAACATAACATTCCACAGACACCTCCAGGGTGGGAGAGGCTCATCATGATACAAAGCGAAGGATGCACCCAATTTGCTGATGTGTGAGTAATATAGTTCTCAAACCTACTTTATTATTTTCTACAATGTGATCTTGGACATACTTAAAACTTGGGCATCTTCCAGTGAGGGAAGCAAAGTATGCACGAAATAACAATGCTAGAACATCATAGACATGACATTAACAATTTCACATGAATCTTACTAAGGATCGGCTACAAACATCATGGGCTAAAGGTAATAATAATTTGAAGGAGCTTAGAACCCTTGTATAATATGACAAACTATTTTCATTTTTTTTGTAAGAACTAGGATATAGATCATTGTTCGACTTCAGAAAGGGGAAACCCACAGACAACACACAAGTTCATAAGATCTTGGGCGTACTTAAAAAGTGTGCGCGCACACACACGCACACACGCACAATTACACATGCGCGCACACACACGGACACGCACACGTGCACACACGCACGCGCGAGAGAGAGATGGTGTGGAAGATGAATAGGGGAAAATCACCTCTATTGGAGCCTATGCTGCTCCTAGTGCCACATGCAGAACATGGATACTTGTTCCAGCAGAGCAGAAGTATGAAGAATTTCATGAGCAAATTGAAGAGGATCCTTTTACAAAATGTGTGGGGAAGTGAGGCTTGAGCTTCGGCCCTATGGATGATTAGCAACTGACTCATATAAAGATATCTGTATATCCCTCCTGATATGCCAAAAAAACTCCCCTGTTTATACTATTAACATATATTTCGCCTTCCTGTGATCTTGTGTATTCACGTTAACATTTTATAAATGCTTTCAGGTACTATACATCTCCTGCTGGAAATAAACTGAAATCGATTAATGAAGTTGATAAGTATGTCAACATCTTCACTTGAGCATATTAGTTCTTGTCCAGTTTTAGATGCATCTGCATATGGAATAGGTGCAAGTCATGAGTATCGTCTATTTAAGCTCCAAAATTGTTGCCTAAGTGGCATCGTCAATTTTAAACTAGCTCAACAGTAGAACCCAAGAAGTATCTAGGCTCCATTTTGTAGCACTGTAGTCAGCAATCTTTCCCTTTTCTTTCGTTGGCATAACTCATGTCGACCTGTTTGCATTGAAGTATCTTGCTTTGTTCACCTTTGTGATTCAATCAACCTAAGCTGTCTAATTCTTTAAACGCGATGCCTGTGATAGATACCTCAAGGAGAATCTGGAATATGCTGTTCAAGGTGTTAAGTTATCTCAGTTTTCATTCAAGATACCTGCACCTGCGAAACCGGGCTATGTAAGGAAGCGTACCAGGAGTAGAAACGATGGCACAAAGCCTCTTTCTGACAGAAGGTAATACATTAATTGTTCGGCTACGCTTGTGTCTGAGCTTCCTGAGTAGTATTTCAACATCAGTTAAAGTGCATCGCCTGTGTGTGATTCGTTGTTTACTTGTTGCCGCAGTGCATCCCATACCCTGGGAAGCTCCGGCTACGCGTGAGGACCCCGGGGACATCAACCCGCCTGAACTGGTGCAATCTGAACCGCCGGAGACGAAGAAGCCGGGCACCCCGCCAGCGGCCGTCTAGCCCCCAATCCCACATGATGACTTTTGGACGGTGTTGGAGTGATGCAGAACTATAGGCGCTTCTATGTACCAGCGATACAAAACCCTGCTCTCTCTCCTCGCTAGATAGAGTGGTCATGTTGTTGTTTTTTTTGGTTGGCTGGTTTAATTTTGGTCGTCAGAACGGCGTGGCTATGTGAATTGTGATACCGTTAGACGACCTCGGCCGCCTAGATGGCATGCATCCGTGGCCGCCGCGAATAAAACACCGTGTTGTGGGACTCCCAAACTCGAAGCCGCCACCACCACCACGAAGCACCGCCGTGTCGTGCGTCTGTAGAACGAGGATTGCTGGTCTCGCGGACCTACTCCGAGTCGATGGATGGCCCTAGCGCGTAATGTGTTGGATGTACATGGGTGTGAGATGGGCACACGCCTCGGCCCACTTGGAAAAGATTATTAAGTTTGTGAGATGGGAACTCGAGAAGCCGCCGCCAACGGCAGTGGCTTTCAGAAGGCAACGCGTGGTGCAGAGGACGCGGCGGGGTTCTCTGTTCTGGGGTCCCTCGATGCCGTTCGATCTGACGCGTCGTTTCTAACCAGGCCTGGGCTTCATTGGCCCATCACGAGCATTTGGGCTTCATCGGTCGTCGGGGCCTTCCCGGGAGCACCAACGGCGGCGTTTATTGGTCGAGCCGTCGCTCATCGTCATGGAATTGGAATCCCTGACGGAGCACCAGCACCAGCCGTTCGTTGAGTTGGCCGGCACTTTGGTCCGAGTGAGTCGCGAGTGGTGTCCCGTCGCACGAAGCCGCGGCACCACCCATGGCGACAAAGGCGGCGTCCCATCAGAGATCACGCTGCGAGAATCCACCAAATAAAACAATATGATCCACGATATCATCATCATCGTGTCTTATTAATTACTAGCAGGGTCATGCAGCGCGGGTAGAGATGGCCGCTTTTGACACATTATTGCTTCGTTACTCGGTAGCCTGGATTATTATCATCAGCTGCGACCTGCTGCTGCTGGTGGGTACGCACACAAGACCTGAACGAAGCAGCTACCGCTTCGGTCGATCGTCCTTGCTGTACCTTGGCTTCTCTCTCGCTTGTCTCCTTCTCCAATCTCGATCGCGTTTTGTGTTTGGCGCCGCACAGAGATGAGCGACGCCGCCCGTCTCGCCGATTAATAATCTGGGGTCCAAACCCTATCCTATCCTGGCCCGCACGCGCTCACAATAATAAAAGCTTTATATACTTTGGTTGCGTGCGCGCGGCGGTTGGCCGGCGGCCAACGTCGAACGTCCCGTCGTGCCGCCGCGCCCCTCGGACACAAGGACCACGATCGACCACGCAGGCTCTCTTTGCTTCAGTTCAAAGATTACGGCCCCCTTTTTTTTCTCGGAGAAACAAGGATGAAGATCACCTCCCCATCAAGACGTCCTATACTACCTCGTACGACGAGTCAAAAGAGTAACAGTATAGTAGGGGAGAGGGTTCATTGTATTGTACCACGCACTCCAGCATGACACGTCTGCAGAGAATTGCTACCTGCAGGTGTATCAAATTAAGAAAAGCAAAGCAAACTACTACTAACACTGCTTCTGGAGATGTGCACAGTACACGTACTCCTCTGTTCTAGAAATGATGTCGTCCCGACAGACTAAAATTAACCGCGTCCAGTATAAATATCTTGTCCTAAACGATACTATTTCAAGAATAAAGGGAGTACGAGTTAAGGGGAATCAAACGACAACGTACACACTTTACTTTACGTTCGATGGTGCGGGGATCAAAAGTTTATTCCACGCACAAGAATAGCCACAATTAATCCACTCTTTCAGAACTCCTGGACTGTAGTATTCCTCAGGTCAGGCGTCAAAGTCATATTCCAACGGTGTACACAAAACTTCTTCACGAACATATCTGCAACACACCTATAGAGAATATTTTTTTTTTCGAACAATGACTATAGAGAATATATGCGCCCGTAATCAAACGTAATGGACGTTCCTAGCTCGATCACCCTGTCTGAAGAGTCTACACTACCTAGGAATTAATCTTGCAAGTTGCAAGAGCATCTATTAGGAACGGCTTTTCTTTCGTTTTTCGCCTTTTTTCATTACCTGGAATGACATATTCTCTGATAGAACAATCTACATCTGGAGCACAACAGCAGTCATCGAATTGAAGCAAGCAATGCATGCTTTGCAGTGGTCTGAAGATTTCACACGTCGAGACTCATCCCCATGGTTCCATTTCCTGAACTGAGATGCAGATATAGACTATGCTCAAAGTAGTAGCATGTTCACCAATCGTGGAAACGGTTTGGGTCCATCATGTGACAGAATGTGCAGAAAGCAATGCAGATTGTATGTATACTGCCATTTATATATGTAGTTATTTACATGAAAGTTGTTGTTGCAGACGAAGAAAATAAAGAAAGAAGCCGTTGGCCATATTGCAAATAACCAACCGAAATTATTCATTCACATTCGTCGATTAATTGGTGAGTGGGCAGGAGGAGGAGCAGTGTCTGTCCGTTAGCACTATGTCAAATAATTGAGCTGGCCCGGCCGACATGCATGTTCAACAACATATATGATGATGCATGGCGTCTCTCTAGGTGCTGCGTCACTCACATCGCAGCAGACAGTTGGGCATGGCGGAGCCGGGCGTTCCTTAATCCATCGTTGGTTGCAAGTTGCAACCGACGCGTACGTAGGACAGCTTTGTTTTGTGACTTGTGTTGCCGACTTTAACTGTACGTGACCATTTCAAAAGGGAAAATATCTGTATGTGTGAAACCTGATTTCAATTGTTCCCCAGGCAAACATTTGGTATGGCACACCATCCAGACCATCTGGGCAAACATTTGGTATGTCTTTCTCTTCATTAATTATTAACCCCTTGTCATATTAAGTTGACATGACACCCAATTTATTGAAAATGAAAATTCCTATTGAGAGTGGCCTAAATATAGTTACCCTTCACCACTTCATCAGTGAAGTAGTTTTTTTTTTTTGGGCGAGGGACTTCAATGACGTAGTTAGGTTTAGCAGCAGGCCCACTTTTTGGCATAGCTTACTTAGTTCCGATCCATGTTCATTTTAGCATTTAAAAGATAAAATGTGATGTTTAAATTTAAATTTAGGTTAAAATAAGACAAGATGACTCAATTACCGTAAATTCTAAAGCTAGATATAAACAGCTTTAAAAACCGTGAACTTATTGGATTTGAATTTCTAGCAAATGAAGCCTAAAATCGGCATTATTTATAAAAAAAAAACTCGGCCTTGAGGTAAGACCGCCCCCGCGGTATTCTTTTTCAGAAGAAGCACTTGCATGTCTATTTTTCTAATAGTTATTCGACTAGCGGGATTAAAATCATGGGTTATAGTAACCTTATACAAAGATGATGTTATATATGCTATTTTATATCACGTTTTCCCTCTATACTGTATAGTAGTGTACTGGTAATAGTCAAGATTTGCTTTGTTGTCTTTGCTCTGGCCTAACAATTGTTAAGCCCTTTCCTGTAAGTTAATTTAGTGCCATCAACAACTCCAAAACTAGCCAACAACAAAAACAACATATATATGTAGGCCTCTTTTGGAATGGAGGAATTGTGAAGGAATTTTGGAGGATTTGGTTCCTATGAGAATTATTCCTATCAAGTCCTTTGACACATAAAATTTCATAGGAAAAATTTCATAGGATTCATTCCTTTCCTCCATTTTTGGAGGATTCTAAACATGAGCTCCAACCTCATGTTAGAATTCCTTTGAAAATTCCAATGCACAATGTGTCTATCTCTCTCTTATTCTCTCTTCTAATAAACTCTTTCCATCAAATTTTCCGTTGTTTTTCCTACGTCATATCTAAACAACTTCTTTACATAAATCCTGCATTTTAAATTCCTATAGAATTTCATATGACGATACATTTCAATCTTATGTTTTTCTTATTCCTACGTTTTAAAAATCCTGTGTTCTAAAGGAGGCCGTAATATAACCGAAAACCTCTTAATTTAGTCAATGAACTAAGCTTTCTCGATCGACACGTGGAATCTGGCGTGCAAATATGAAGTGTCGTGCCTAATGGGACTATTCTCTGTACTTGCAACAGTGATCCATAAACAGGACACCCCACTAATAAATTTACTAAAACTGCCTCTCGCCAACCTTTCATCAAAGCCTTGAAACTGGAAAAAGGTAGCAAATCAAGATCAAAGGGGGAGAAAAAAGAACTGGCTGATGCTCAAAAGAGAACAATATGCGAAGAAAAATCAAAAGGCAAGGCACAGCGGAAAGGTCACGCGCAGGCGCAGCAGGGGCGTATAAAAATTCTCGCGCGCCCGTGCTGCATCCAGTTGCGGGCGACTAATTAATGAGCTGATCAGCGAGGCCAGCAAGTAACCTGCGATTAAAAAGTGGATTAGCAGTACGGTAGCCAGTAGGCTCCGCAGAAGCATGAGCATAGCGACACTGCGCTAGCACTATTATATTGCTCTGTTCTTCGCTGCAGCCGGGTCTTTGCTTTTCTTGGGAGCTGCTCCTCAAATCCGACCTTCCTCCTCGCTGCCGGCTACCCGGCGATGCCTCCCGCGCAGCGGCGGCGGTGGGGGCGGCTGAGGCAGGTCGAGGCTGTGTGATTGGCAGCGGGGAAGGGAAGGCGGGGATGGCGGCGGCGGGAACGAGCTCCGCCGGGCCCGGAGGCGAGGGGAGCGGGATGGAAGGGAAGGGGAAGAAGGTGAACGAGGAGCTGTGGTACGCGTGCGCGGGGCCGCTCGTGGCGCTGCCGCCGGCGGGGAGCCTCGTCGTCTACTTCCCCCAGGGCCACAGCGAGCAGGTGCGGCGACTATTCTTGATCAAAGCTGCGGTTATCCCCTCCTCTCCCGATGAGCAAAATTGCTCCCCTTTTGCCCTCTGTTCTTTGCTCTCATTTCTGTGGCGTTCTTCCGCTTGTCTCTTTGTTGTCACCTGCTCATCGTGTTCGTGTTCGCCGCTAAGAGAGCTTGTCGAAGTGGTGTGTCGTTTCATGGTTGGTTTGGTGTCCTCCAGCAATTGGTTCTTGAGCTTCGCAGAAAAATGCTCGGCTTCCATCTGTCTCTTGAGGCACATAAATAAGAGAAGCAATATTCTTTCGCAGTGGCCTTTTGTGCGGTATGGAGGAAACACTTGAGAGTCGGAATTTTGTCATCTAATTAAGACTTGTCATTATGACTATATAAATTGTTAATTGTTGTTGTATTTCCTCTAAGTTTGATTTCTTATAGTGTAATCTCTGCCTTTTTAGAGACGTGTCAGTGCACAAAGTAAAATGTTCTTTTTTTTTATGCCCCTTTACATGATGCTCTACAATTGGTCCTCCTTGTAGATAAATTAGTGTAGCCTACATTTGTCCTCTGTTTGTTTCAGCATTCTAATAGGAACGAACAAATTTCTTTAGAGTTCATTTAGTTGATGTTGTCTACTTGATGCTAATGTCAACTCACAAGGATAAGTATATCATTGAACTATTAGATATTAAGTAGCAAACATTTTTCTCATCCTAATTTGCAGAATTAAGATGGATTTCATATAAAAATTAGTGTCTTTTCACCATTTTTTATGTTTATGCCATATAAAGGGAAACCTTTAGTAAAATCAGTTGAATACTTGATGATATCATAATAATATGCAACTTGGCTGGATTCTCATGTTGAACAATCTTGATTCCCAATTTCAGGTAGCAGCATCTATGCGAAGGGATGCAGATGCCAAAATTCCAAGCTACCCAAATCTTCCATCTAAGCTTATATGTATCCTCCATAGCGTCACTATGCACGTAAGTAATGTTTCTCTTAAAAGAAAATAATCAAGAATGGGTGATTAAACGAGTGCTCTCTTGACTGTTTTATGTGATGTTTCTTGCAACAAAACATGGCAGGCTGATCCTGAAACAGATGAAGTTTATGCTCGAATGACTCTCCAGCCGGTTAGCAATGTAGGTCATACTTCTCTATCTTCAATTATATCATCTGCATTATAGGCTGTACCTGCACCACCTTGATTTTGGATTGGGATTGTTAGGTGGCACAGTGTGACAAGGAGACATTGCTAGCATCAGAGCTCGCGCTTAAACAAACCAGGTCACAAACGGAGTTCTTCTGTAAAACTCTGACTGCAAGTGATACAAGCACTCATGGAGGTTTTTCTGTGCCACGGCGTGCTGCAGAGCGGATTTTCCCCCCTCTTGTGAGAACACTCTCCATCTTATATTCTGAAAACAGACGAAGTGTTGATTTCTTAGTTTGTTCTAATTATCCACCCTGCAATGCCTGTAGGACTTCACAATGCAGCCCCCTGCTCAGGAACTGCAGGCCAGGGATTTGCATGATTCAACTTGGACATTCCGCCATATATATCGAGGTAAGTCAGAAAAAAAACTAAGTTCCCTTCTAGGCAGAATTAATCTAAGCCCATATTGAAATACTGATACCTTATTTTGTGTCCAATAATTCTTCATTTTGTAACCAAGTCCATCTTGTTATTGCATAAGCACACCTTTCAAGTCTAAGAATTGTTCTTTCCCTCTTCACCAGGCCAGCCTAAAAGACATTTGTTGACTACTGGCTGGAGCCTTTTTATCAGTGGAAAGAGACTTCTTGCTGGTGATTCAGTTTTATTTATTAGGTAAAATGCTGAGAGTAAAGGTCATATTTTTCTGCTTTTGATTCAGTGAGAGTCATTGTAGCAATTTAGAGAGGATAACTAATTCCACCAGACTTCCTGCCTTTTCTACTTGTAGGGATGCGAAACAACAACTCCTCTTGGGGATCAGGCGAGCAAATAGGCAACCTGTTAATCTCTCATCATCTGTTTTGTCTAGTGATAGCATGCATATCGGAATTCTTGCTGCTGCAGCCCATGCAGCAGCCAGTAACAGCAAATTCACAGTATTCTATAACCCGAGGTAAATATGGCATCTTCTGTAAGGCTTAAAATATAAAGAAGTGGTGCATCAAAAGTTTCAGCTGGTTTCTTTTTCTCCCCTTCAGGGCTAGTCCTTCAGAATTTGTGATTCCTTTTGCCAAGTACCAGAAGGCTGTCTGTAGCAATCAGTTATCTCTTGGCATGCGGTTTAGAATGATGTTTGAAACAGAAGAATCTGGAACAAGAAGGTACAAAATTTCTAGCTTTAGCTAATATGTGAAGTTCATGCCTATGGTTCTTAAATCGAAATCATTAAATAAAGGGTATATCTCCGTATTGACCATCTAGAAATTACCATTTTGCTACATCTGTAGTACTTATATTGTATAATATTCTGAGCTGCATGAAGTTTTTCTCTACCCAGCTTTACAGTTCATTCTAAGAAGCGAGGATTTCTGAAAATTTCCTGCAGGTACATGGGCACAATAACTGGCATAAGTGATCTGGATCCTGTAAGGTGGAAAAACTCACAGTGGCGCAATATTCAGGTTTGGTCTGATCAAATCAAACCCAATATGCAATTTTGCACGTTTCCCTGTGTTTTTTATGAAAGAAGTACATGCATGTGCAGGTAGCATGGGATGAAGCAGCACCAAGTGAGAGACGCACCAGGGTTTCCCTTTGGGAGATTGAGCCTGTCATCGCTCCGTTCTTCATCTACCCCTCACCATTATTCACTGCAAAACGTCCAAGACAACCTGGGATAGCAGGTAAATAGGCAACTGCAATTCTTGGCCTAGCAACATCCCACTCTGTCTATGGATATTATTTCACTTTTTGAGGAAAGGCTATGGATATTATTACTACAAGCATCATCGAAGTTTTCAGTTTTCTTGATTGTGCATCCTTTCAAACTGATATCATCATCTATTAGTATAAGCATCATTTAAGTTTTCTTAATTGAGTATCCTTTCAAAATGACACCATCTAATAGTTTAAAAATATCTACAGATGATGAGGCCTCTGAAATGGAAAATCTTTTTAAGCGGACCATGCCATGGTTTGGTGAGGATATTTACAAGAAAGATCTTAATACTCAGAACAGTCTAGGTCCAGGATTAAGTTTAGCTCAGTGGATGAACATGCAACAAAACCCCTCGCTTGCTAGCACAGTCATGCAACCAGATCTGCTAAACTCTTTAGCTGGCAAACCTGTACAAACTCTGGCTGCAGCTGATTTATCAAGGCAAATCAGCTTCCAGCCCCAGTTTCTGCAACAAAATAATATCCAGTTCAACACTTCATTGCTACCTACACAAAATCAGCAGATAGAGCAATTAGCAAAAGTGATAGCTACACCAAACCAATTGGGAAGTGTTATAGTACCACAAAAGATAGTTCAAGATTGCAATTCTGAACAGAAGCAGCACACTTCTACACAGCCAGTGCAAAACAGCCAGTCAAGTATAAATATCGCACATCCTCAACTCCAGCAACCTCAACTCATTGTCCAGGCTCAGCCTCAGCATTCTCAGGTCATTGTCCAGGCTCAGCCCCAGCAACAACAACCTCTGGTTCAAAATCACTCCATCGTGAAAGGAGGTCTTCAACAAATCCAGCTTCTGCAGCAGCAGCAACCTCATCTACAGCAGCAGCAGCCAATGCAAAAACAGCAACAAATAAAGATACAACATGCACAGGTACCCAATGATGCAAACATGATCCCACAGATCTCTGATCATCAGGTGAAAATACAATTATTCAATTCTCTACAACCGCAGCAGCCTCTGACCATGGATCAACAGAAAATGATCTTGGATTTGCAGCAACAAATGGTAAATTCCCAGTCAACTGCTCAGCAATCACAAGTGGTTGGTATGCAAAATAGTAGCACTCTTCAATATCTGACACAGCAACAGACTCAAGTGCACAAATCAATACAAGGCTTCCATGGGAATGTTGTTCCTGTTCCAAAATCTGAAACTGTTGCCTCGGCGGATGCTCGCTCTTTGCATATGCCTAGTGGAGTGCAGCCGTTGAAGACAGATGATGCCCCCCCTTCTTCAACATCTCCATCCACAAACACTAATCCTGTTTATTTGCAATCAATACCAAGTAGCTCCAATAACCAAAGTTCACTGACTGCAGCAAAGACACTTCGATCATCTGCTGCATTGGGACATACAATTGAACAGGAAATCAAGCCTTATCATGGCACAAGGCAAACAGTGATGATTCCCAAGATGACTGAACAAAGGCCAGCTACTGGGCAAGACTACATGAACAACAATCCGATGGATTGTTTGGACTCGTCCTCTTCAGCTACTTCAGTTTGTCTTTCACAGGCTGATGGATCGT
Source organism: Eleusine indica (assembly GCA_030378355.1). Taxonomy (NCBI): domain Eukaryota; kingdom Viridiplantae; phylum Streptophyta; class Magnoliopsida; order Poales; family Poaceae; genus Eleusine; species Eleusine indica. Next base: position 3,414,185 of record CM059499.1, on the reverse strand, counting down.
TGCAACAAAACTTTCCACCTTCATCCCTCAATCAACATCAGTTGTTAAGAGACACGGTTCCAGATAGTGAATTTGAGGTTGCGGACCCAGGAAACAACCTTCTATTTGGGGTCAACATGGATGGCCAACTGGAGTCCCTTAATGCAGATGCTTTGCTTGCTAGTAACATTGAAAACGAGAAATACATGGATCAGATTCCAGGAAATGGCATCTCTAACTACATTTCATCAAGGGATTCTCAACAGGAACTATCATCTTCAATGATCTCACATTCATTTGGTGTTGCTGATATGCCATTCAATTCTATAGATTCTTCAATCAATGATACCCCATTCTTGAATAGAAATTCTCGAGCATCAGCTCCATCACATCAACGAATGCGAACTTACACCAAGGTCTGTTTTTTATTTAGCTAGCTCCAGGTCTTTATTTTACTACATTAGGGAATATCTATCAAACTCCCTTGTACTTTACTGCATCCCACAAGAACGCGTTATTATGGAGTTCATGTAAACCATTATCAGTGTTTTGGACCAGTTGCTAAAGCTAATTCACGCCACATAATGACCCCAAAAATATATGCTTTCTTTTGCTTTGTTAATTAAATCAGCTCATGAAGGTATAATTAGGTTATTGAAAATCTTAATTTGGTTTTGTTGTATTCTAGCATTCTTGGAATAATTTCCGGGCCTGACTCACTCTCGCACAAGCACCATCTGACCAATGAATTTATCTACAGGTGCACAAGCGTGGTGCCGTAGGAAGATCTATCGACATCAACAGATATTCTGGATATGATGAACTTAAACATGACATTGCTCGGATGTTTGGAATTGAGGGGCAACTCAGTGACCAAAATAGAGTTGGCTGGAAGCTAGTATATGAAGATCACGAGAAGGATGTTCTATTAGTTGGCGATGACCCATGGGAGTAAGTCATATAAGCTTTGTTTTCCCATCTTTCCTTACGAAACTAACTAGAATGTGATTCTGAAACCTAAATGACATGGCTTTCTGCAATGGAGAGGCTGCTAAATGATAAAATCAATGCTGGTAACCACCTGTGCTGAACCTTGAACGATTCTGCATTTCGATCGATGCTTCAGTCTTTAGTTAAGAGATTTAGGGTCCGTTTGGTACAGCTTATTGTAGCTTATTCCTCACAGCTTATGTACCTTTTGGTACTGTAGTTACAGCAGAAACACTTCCATAAAAGCATAAGCTGTGATAAGCAATGGTTTTCGTAGCTTTTCGTAGCTACAGGAAAAACACTGTAGCAATGAGCATGAGCTGCACCACTATAAGCTATGCCAAACGGACCCTTATTTGCTGCTTTGAGTAGAATGGTATTTCTAAGTTCAACTGAGTACTGGTACCAAAAAAAAAAGGAGAAACTTGAAAACAAACTATTTTAACTATGTAACTGCAAAATTGGTGTCATAGTCTCATCTGATTGAGGACTTCAAATAAATGTGCCCGATTGTCTTCATTTTGGCATCCTTGTACATTTAGTTTTCTAGTCTAACTCTTTTGTGCTACCTTGATAACTATGTATTGATTGCTTTGCTTTTGTAGGGACTTTGTGAACTGCGTACGCTGCATCAGGATTCTTTCTCCACAGGAAGAAATGCAAATGAGGTTAGTTGGTGACTTTGGAGATGGCTTTCTTCCCAACCAAGCATGCAGCAGTTCAGATGGGGGTCATCCCTGGAGGGTTACTGGTGACTAAAAAGTAGAAGCTCGCCAACTTTGACTCATTGACCAATATATGTACTGGTGCCACAACATTGGCATTTTTATATGTTGGTCTGATGATAACGTGAGGGACGATCACTCTAGGTTCTGGATATATGAGTTTAGAGTAATCTTATACACTCTCAAGTTCATGCCAACATCGAATATTAGAAGAATGACTTGCAAACTTGCAATGCGGTGGAGAAGTTCCCCTAGGAAATTTACTTCGTGGCCTGTCTCTGTTGTAGTAGTATTGTAGATGTAGTTATTCTGCTATGTTTTGACAGCCATACAATATGTATACTGCACTTACTCCACATATATGTATCTGACATGTATATGCTTTTGTAGTAAGCTGTACTGCTGTAGCATAGAGGCTGTAAGGGATCCTCATTTACAAGTTATTACAGAAATAAAATCAGTTTACATATTTTTTTCATATCTCCTAGCTTTCAATCGATTGAAAGCTTTCAGTCAATGGTTTGTTACTTTATATTTTGATTTTTTTTTATAAGATTATTTATATAATAATTATAAACCATTGGATTTAGATCTGATGGTTCAAAGTGATGATTGAAAGTTGTCTAAACTTTCAGTCAGTTAAAAATTAGCAAGTCTTTTATTTATTTTTATTGGAAAACTAGATGGTTTTTTTTGTTGAAAAACTAGAGTGAACTCGATTAATTATTAGTGGTTAGTTTACAGACTGTGCAGAAAAGAAAGGAAAACTACAAGGAGTCAAGCCAGTGGTACATATCATATTTTGTCTATGATCCTATCATTCCTGTCGTTTCAAATTACTAAGCTGCAATAACTACCACTTCCATAAAGCAATTGTGAGTGAAGTGCTGCTTTTGTTCTTGTATCATAACCATCAGGGGTAAGGAAAAATCTCAGAAGATGGGCAAAGTATGTGCAGCATAGCTTCGAGAAGGGGCACCCATAAGAGAGATGTCCCAAAGCTTCTTCAGTGTTCAGATTGGCAGAGAAAAATTTGCCGATGGGATCATAATCGCGTCTGCATTGGTATTTGGTTTCACTTTCATCGTTCATTCCTCTTTGTTTACCCTCCCAAACCCAAAGAAATTCGAATTGGATGCGTTAGTTTAATGATGGGATCATAACTTAAGAGTAATGATCACTCACTGATGACTAGTTCTGAAGAACACCCGCTAACTGGTGGGCCCCCAGAAAGCAGTAAGTGGAGAGACCAATTTGGCTGCCATCTCCTTCCCTGGGTGCGCCGCCGCCACGATCGGAGGTAGGCGACGCTGGCCACCGGACTGAGCGTGGCCTTGCGCTTCACGCGCTCTTTCTCAGGTCACTGCTCTCCTTCCGCCATTGGAGGCCACTCGAATCGGAGGCAAATCCCTCGTGAAAGGATCGCTCTTGGCCGCGCAGCGCCGCCACCGCGTGGTGACCAGCGGCGATGGCGGTGAGCCCGGAGCTGGAGGGCCTGCGTTGCATCGCGCCCTCCCGCTTCGTCTCCTTCTCCTTCCCCAACCCTCTCCTCCGTGACGCCTCCAATCCTTACGGGGACTGTGGCGGCGGCGGCGGGGAGTTCCTCCGGGTGGCCGTTCTCGATTCCCCACACCCGGTTCCGCCGATCCCACGGACGGCGGCGATGCTCGTCCCGGCGGGGCGGCACCGCGATTGGATCTTCTCCACCCGCGCCGGCCACCTCCATCTCCTCCTCTCCTCCCAGTTCTCCCGTCTCATACTCGTGGGCCCTGAGCTCTCCGCGCCTTCTCCTCGGGTCATTTCCTGTGCTGCCCGCCCGGAACCGGACCCTGCCCACGCCCGTCTCCTACCCCTCCTCCTTGCTCTTTGCCCCAGAGCTGCGTTCCGGGACAACATCATCCCCGACGTCCCGTTGCTCTCCTTCCAGGACGATCTCCTTAGGCTCGCTCCTGTCAAGGTTGTCGCCGGCACGGTCGTCGGCGAGATGATCATCGAGGATGTGGCTGTCTATTGTGCTCCCGATCCAGCCGAGTTGCGCCGCAGGCTGCGCTTCAAGCGCATGCCCTGCCTTGTGCAGACCCAGGTGCGCCTTGCCTGTCAGTTTCCTCATACATCTGCTACTTCGTTGTTGGAGGCACTGGAAGAGGGATCAGGTGGTTCGTTGCTGCCCCAAGCAGGTGGGTCGTTAGTGCAGCCTTACCTCCAAGCCATGGTTGCCGGCCTTGCAGTGATTGCCCCTTCCATTGAGGAGAGTATTCAGTCAGGAGTTAGACCCAGGTGCCTTTGTGCTGGAGTTGGGGGTGGATCACTCCCCATGTCGATCAGAGTGGGACTTCAGTTCAATGTACTCGGCATAGAGGCTGATGGGGCTGTCCTGGACGTTGCAAGGAATTATTTTGGACTGGTGGAGGATGAATTGCTTCATATCCGTGTAGGTGATGCGATTCAGATTATCCAGGATTCCGTTCGTCAAGAGGGACCTGATATGAAATTCAGTGCCGTTATGGTGGATCTCGATTCCTCTAATGCTATGTGCGGAGTCAGCGCACCACCGCTGGAGATGATCCATGGAAGTGTCCTTCTAGCTGCGCGCACAATCCTACACCATCAAGGAGTTTTGATACTGAATGTAATCCCACCTCCGTCAGATGGATCCTTCTACAAGAGCCTGATTGATGTTCTTCACCGAGTTTTCTCAGAGTTGTATGAAATAGATGTTGGCAATGGAGAAAATTCTGTTCTTATCGCCACAGTCTCACCAATTGTAACCTCCCTCACTGGCAATTCAGGATATTTTCTGACAGAATTGAGGAAATTAGCTGGGGACTTTTTGGAACATATTAGGAAAATTTGACATCTGAAACATTATGTGGTGCTGTTTCACTTAGCCTCCTCAAAGGCTGGTCCATATGGTTAATGTTGAATGTTGAGAAGTTGAGATGGCTAGACTAGCGTTTAAACACTGCGACTGGATATCCTATTGTATAAACCTCAGCTTTGCCTAAATGAAAAACTGAGATGCTTGGTATTGTGCACTATTTTCCTAGACAGATAGCAAGTTAGCAACTGTTGACTATTCAGATACCAGTCAATCACTTCTTGTCAAGATGAATATTTTCTTGCAATGTATGCATCAGAGCTTATATAGATACAAGATGACTGAGTAATGTTGGTACAAGAAACTTTGGAAGAAAGGATGAGGTTATACATATCAAGGATCAAGACAGTCCAAAATACAGGTCCTTTTAGGCTCGTTGCGGTTGCAGTGCAAAATGGCACATGCTGACAGCTAATTAAGGTTGCAGCTCACTGCCCAAAATAATTTTTAAATGGTCTGGAATTATTTCATAAAAAAGAAGAAGATTGATCCTGCAATTCATATTTTAGCTTTAGAAATGTATTAAAACTTTGTTTCTCTGTACACTCATTTACTCAGCAAATGTCTACTGTGACTACAAAAGATTTTGCCATCTACTGGTCTGTAACTGTAGCAATACATCAACTATATCACGAACTACATTCTATCATTTTCCAGACGAGTTTTGATTGATGTGATGGAATGGCTGTTCAGATATCCCCATAACCCCATTGTAACTTTGTAGCATCATTAAGGTGCATCCCTGACAAATCTCACATCAGTTGAGTTTGTGTAAATCACTAATGGATAGTATATGCTGATTTCCTGGACTTTTGTTTGCAGAAAACGATCGTGGACTAAATCGGTCCAGATCGTTAACATTTTTTGGGGTGCATCCAGCAAGAAATTTCATGTCATGTATCCAGCTTTTATACGAGAGAAAATATAGTTTCAAAAAAGTTTTGCAGTTAATAAACACACGTTTTATTAGTCCATGTCCGTTCGAATAGTTTTGAGTTTCACAATTCAGAGTTTCAGATGACTGCCAAACGGATGGTGGCTCCATGGTGCTAACACAGACAACCTGCACTTTGCAGTCATTCAGCTTGCGCGTGACATGCCCGGCGGCCGTCCAGGTCTAGCTCCTTCGCCTCCATTTGCACATGAGCCGAAGAAGCAAGCATGTGAACCGTGAACTTGAGCATTGTAAGAGGGAGCAGCGGAATGCGCATGCCAGTAACGGAACGGAGCACGGAGTACAGGACCTAGGGGAGAAAGGCAAATACAGTGCAGGGGACAGCCATGTTCTTCATGAGAAACGCCTCATCAGTCACGAGCTTCATTAGCATTTGAGGCGCAATTTCGGGGCTGGGAAGTGGCTGCAAGGGGTTACTCTCTTTCCGTGATCTCTGAGGGCGTGCGGTGGCGTGCCGGCGCCGCCACCCGCATCTCGGTCGCCGCCGTAGGTACCCGTGAACACGGAATCCCCGGCTTCCAATGTCTCCTCGCTACTCCGACATTCCTCGGTCCTATCATCCGCCGGAACGCGCCCACTCCGTTTCTTCCAACTCGGCGTAGAGCTCGTCCCCTTCCAGCTGCACTCGCCGTCGCCGTTCGCCGGCAACTAGGTACGGACGAGGGCCCAATTTCAGAGTACAACTCCCGGCACACGAACCAAAAGCACAACGACAAGGAATGCATGTTCGTCGGGGTCGCAATTCCGCGGCGAGGGACGGAGGCTGGGATCGCCGGAATTTGAGAGGACGAAGGCCGAGGAGATACGGACCGGGCCCATTTCATTGATGCATAAATGACGGATTGGGCTTATATTCCAAATCCGGCCCGAGATGACGAAGCAGTTTTCTTTTTACCATTCAGTTTTCACCATGCACGCTGTTAAAATTTTCAGAATGTCCAAACTGTCCCTGATCCATTGCTATTCTCTCACGTGATGTTTGTGGAGGAAAAAACGAACGGAAATAAAAAAAAGCTCATGCTCGATGGCGGGCTCCCCACCGCCTCCATGCTCCGACCTAGATCCAGTCGATAGGGCCCCAACCCCCGGCGCATGGGAAGGTAGCAGCGCCCCTCCTCCCGTCGATGTTCCGCCCAGGGTCAGCACTCCCGGCGCCGTTTCACCCGGCGCGGCAGCCGACGGCGCTGGCCCTCTCGGCACAGCTGCTCTGACCGTCGTAGCTCCCCCCAGCGCCAACGCCCCTCCTCCCGGCGATGTTCCGCCCAGCGCTAGCACTCCCGGCGTCGTTTTGCCCGACGCTGCAAGCGGCGCCATTCTGCCCGGTGCGGCCGCTGACGGCGCTCTCCCATGCGTCAGCGCCGTGTTCGTTGCTCCCCCGTGCGGCACTATTTCGCAGGCGTTCATGGAGCCAAGTGCGCCAGAGGGGCTGCAATCACGTTGCTTTATTGCACATAGGAGGACAACAAAAAAAAAAACTCAAATTGTTGACTCTACAAATCAGCTAGAGTGCGTCTCTACTCAGTTAGAGGGTGCATCAAATCAAATTGAAGTTATATCTCATGAGGTGGAGGGTGCAACAAGTCAGATTGGTGAAAAATACCAAGTCACCAAAGAAGGTTGTGAAAAATACGGAGTAAATGGTAATAGTTCTTTTGGGCCTAGAATATAGATGACATGCAGGGTTTACAATACCGAATGTCCCGGTGATCCTGATCGGGACCGGGATGTCGGAAATCGCGGTTTCCGGTAATCCCGGTCGGGATCCCGGGCAAAATTTGATTTGGCCGGACGGTCGGGAGGAACCGGGAAACCGATCGGGATGACCGGAATTCTGGTCCCGAGACTCTAAAAACTGATTGTTAAAAAAACCCAAAAAATATGTATAAAAATTAGAAATTTTGGCATGACTTTTGTAGAATATTTGTTACATCATTTGTTCCTTAAATCTTGTTGCACCATCTCCGCCCCTTCCCGTCTTGCAATACTTGCACATCCATCTAGACCCTCTCTTCTCTCCATGCTTTGCTCACTGCATAAACACAAATCATGCATAAGTTCCTAAGCCAATGAACATAAACATACACATCAATCATTCCATTCACTATATATTCCATTCACTACATATTCTAAATATGCATAATATTCATAATATGATAGCAAAAATTAATAGCTACAAATAGGAACAAATCCAATGATGCTAACCTTTGAAACAAAATTCAGATTTTGGGAGAGGGGGGAGGGCGAATTCGCTAGATTGTTGAGAGTCGGGATCCCGCCACTGTCAGGCGGCTTCTCACCAATCCCGACCGGGATCCCGACCGCACACCGCCGCCCGGCCGCGCGGCAGTTGCGCGGGACGCCCGTCCCGGAGCCGGGATCCCGAGCTCGGGGGCGGGATGCCCACTCGCGGCGGCGCCTCGCCGGCGGTGACGGCCGGATGAGGGAGAGGTGGCGCGGAGGTGCTGTCGCGGGGGAAGGGGCTATGGCTGTGTGAGGGGGGGGGGTCGCGAATGGGGAGAAGGTTGGAGTGGATAAGGTTTTTTTCCTTTTTTTTCTATTTCTTATTCACCTTTGTCTTTTATTAATTTTTTTCCTATATCAAATTTGATTATTTTTATGATCCGATTTCACCATAAATATTCAATTTTCATCTAGTTTTTTACATATTTTTTTTTACAAATTCTTTCAAAATTTAAAAATTTAAATTTTCAAACCCGGAATCCCGGTTTCCCGATGAACCCGGCCCGGACCAGGATCCCCGGATTCCGTGGAAACCGGCCGGGATCCGGTCGGGATTGTGAACCATGATGACAGGAGATGTGAACTCATTTTATATGTTATCATGTGTATGGATGCTTAGTTCTTTTGATCCAGAATGGATGAAGCATAATGTTAACTCATTTTATATGTTATGTGTGATTGTTAAAGAATGTTGCATGACATTCTGAATGTGAAATATCATGACTACATTAATAATCTGAAAAAAATACGTACAGATTATTATTTCCGTTTAGCTCAGCTGGGGGTAAATAAGGGATGTTACCTAAAGGGTAAAATTATCCACTAAGGAAAAGATAACAGCACAAACAGTAAATGGGCAAATAAAGGATCGAGTTTCAAGTTCTTGGTACAGGAGGAAAGTTCACTTTGCCAGGGATAAATAAGGGATTGAGTTGTAGAATGGGGGAAATAAGTAATTTGCTCTTCGCTAATTTAGATCACTGCGAGCCGTGAGGCCGTTTGGTCCATCGACCCCATGTAAGACCAGGTCAGCAAGAAATGTTGACTTCGACTGGGAGAAAAGGTTGACTGATCCTCACCGCTTATAATAAACATGATTATTAAGTGCTTGGCACTAAACCATGCAGGTCGGAGGTCATCGCTGAATGCGAATTGGCCTGGCTCGCAGAGGTTTTTTTTTTTTGAAACTCTGGCTCCCAGATGGCATGGCTGGTCAAAGCAATCCAGAGAAACAGCAGCGCAAGGTTGGTCAAAGGAGCTGTTGCGCACGGTGGACAAGCGGATCCTATTAAGCATTCCGAATAAACTCTGAAATTCTTTGCCTTTTTTCATCGTCGCGTTGAGCAATGCATGAAATGAGCCGAGCTTGAGAGCTTCAACTCAAGCGAGTGCGGGTTGCAAATGACAGGTCGACCTCTTCCAAGGCGTCTGTTATTGTACAGAGCCGGCAGTGAGTCAGTGACCCGTGACCTGATTCTGCTGATATTGCTAGGTCTCTTTCATGGTCATGGCAGACCATGTCCGGCGTTCTGGATTTCTGGGAGCTCTGAAATTCATGGCCTGAAAAATCATTGACCGTTGTCAATTTGTCATTGTCGCGTTCAGCTTTTAGACAAAAGGCCGTACCCCGCTTCTATTGAAATCGCAAACAACGCGCAAATTCAGCTGAGCTTGAGCTCAAGCGGATGCAGGTTTAGGGGCGGCATGTCTGATGTCTCTCCATGGCCTCTGGTCCTGTTAATGTTCCCGCACTGTTCTGGTCTTGTTAATGTCCCCGCACTGTTCTAACTGTTTTTTTTTTTAAATGCTCCAGCTCTTTTAGTAGACACGGCAGTGACCCGTGATCTGCACCTGATATTTCCATGTTCAACTAACTCCAATGCAAATGCCAGTGTTGTTTGATCCAGAGTGTAATAATAAACAACTTTATGCATTTGACGGCGGTAGAAACTTCACGAGGGCGATAGATTTGATCCTCATTGTTGTTTGGAACAGCTAAATTTCACTGCGTTGTCTCACATCTGCAACTCGTGCGGGTGATTCTCACTGTAGTGCAAGACGATGATAGAGCCTAGCATGTGCAACTAACGAAAATCAACGAAGATGCTGGTTTGGAATCACAAATGTAGTCGGGCAAGTATCAACGAACAGATATATTGTCTTTCGAAAAAACGAACAGGTATATCAGTTGATGAGGCTTGAAGCATCTGTTTACCATTAGAGCATTGAGCTACATAATAATGTGGGGTGAGGGGAGGAAATGAAAGTTTCGTGAATTAAAAAACAACCGTGACGGGAAAGGATCATTACAACATTACTAGAGAAAAGCCGATTTTTCGTGGAATTTTCAGTTGCCTATTTCAGTTTTTTCATTGCAACGTTTCAGTGTCATCATAATTACGCCAGTTTGTTACGAGTTATAACTCACAAATGGACCCATACTGTGTTTTTATGTGAATTGGCACACTCGTCCCTTCTCGAAATACTCCTTGCTAGTGAGCGAAATGCGCGGAACATAAGAAATTAGTCTAAAATAATTATATTATCAGTGAGCCTAATAACACGCATGATATTTGGGCAAAACAGGCACACGCTTAGCCAAATCCTTATCCAAATTTGAAGCCGCTCCGAACGTAAGTGAGCAGTTACTGACAATAGCATGCCGGGCCCACCTGCCATTGAGCGAACGAGCCACACATGAAGTTTCACGTCATCACATCCCGGGAGTGCAAATTCCCGACCTACCCCTCCACCCTCTAATCTCGATAGGGAGCACGACGACGAGGAGAAAAACAGAGGAGGGAAAAAAAGGGAAGGAAAAAACCAGGAAAATATCACCTCCTCTTCCTCCGTTCGCCTGCTCGATCTCCGCTAGGAATTCGCCGCCGAATCTTTCGATCTGTTGGGCCCAATCCGCCGATCCGTCGGTCGATCCGTGCGGGGCCTCGGTTTGCCGGGGTTTCGATCTGGTCTTCGCCTCGTCAAGGGAGGAGATGAACGGCGCCGGGGCGAGTCACCAGCAACAGCAGCAGCGGCTCCGGCAGCAGCAGCAGCAGCAGGCGCTCCTGATGCAGCAGGCACTGCAGCAGCAGCAGTACCAGTCCGGCGTCCTCGCCGCGGCGGCAGCGGCGGCCATGACCCAGGTCCCCCCGGATCCTCGGTTCTTGATCTGTTGCTTTGCGTTCGCATTGGGCGGCAGTAATGCACGCTGATCTGCTTGTCAGCCCGAAGGATTGTATCTTGCTTTGCACATTTTTCTTACGCTGCCTGCTTGCCTCATTGGTTAACTGTGCATTTTTAGTGATCCGTGAGATAGCGATAGATGATGATATGGCGTGGTAGGTAGAGTTTGCTCAAGATTTTTGCTCGGTTGAATTAGAGCAAGTATTATGGTTGCCTTAATGTTGCTGATTGCATGCTATTGCCTGCATACTTGTCTTGTTAGGCACAAGATGTGGATGCTATTGCCTCTATTATTGTTGCGGCTACAATGAAAGTTGTTTTTTTTTTCAGACGAAGGTAACTTTTAGTTGTTGCTAATGGGTTATGGGTGGAAATACGCTAGGAAGGGTTGGGTTGGATTCTCACTCCCTCTACATTTTTTACCAAATGGATTTCTTTTTTCTTGTGATCTTGTCTCTTTATGCCCCATTCTGTGTGCCCATCTATTTTTGTATCTTTGCTATACGCATTGGGTGATAGTAACACATATGATTCAGTTATGAAACCTCGGAACTTGCTGTTTGCTAAGTTTGAGTATTTTGTTTAGGTTGACCCCTTGCCCTTAGCTATCATGTTTGTTTAGGTTGGCTCTTTCTCTCTGTAGAGAGCTTGTGCTATTGCCGTCGTAAGTTGCATTATTCTTGAAATATTATAGACGTTCAGTAGTTTATTAATCAAATGCATGAGAGCCACACTACTGCATATGAAAGCAATGAAACACGTAGTTTCAACTGTGGGAAGATGTTTGGCTGTAACTGCGTGCCATTGCATAATCCACATTAGTGCCCAATGGAAAGTTTGCTAGAAAATTTTAGACCATCTTTTTATCATTATAGGCACATTTCTATCACAATTTGTTTTGCAATCAGTATCTTCTTTTTTATTTTTCTATACATTTATATTTTGCAGATGGAGCCTATTTCAAATGGCAATCTTCCACCTGGGTTTGATCCATCCACATGTCGCAGTGTGTGAGTGCTTTTGGTGTTTTCTTTTTCTGTTTCCACCTTGATATGATTTACAACTTATCTTCCTTTTCCCCTTCGAATGTGCTATTGTGTTTGTTTCAAAAAATAATATCAATATGCAATTTTACAAGGTATATATCATCTACTTAGATAATACACAATTTCACACTTATGTTTTTGTCAAAAGTTGTTACATTGTAGTAATTGCATCATACCAGTATGGTTGTTTGATATGTATGCTAACTTCTATATTTTCACAATACTTTTTTTCCCTACAAAATCTGATTGTGAGTTATGATGCTTTGCTGACTAGGTATGTGGGTAATGTGAACCCTAATGTAACTGAGAGTCTTCTGATTGAAGTTTTCCAAAGTGCTGGCCTCGTGGAAAGATGCAAGCTCATACGGAAAGAAAAGGTGCAAGTTTACTGCATATCTTATAGTTGCAAAATACAAACGAATATTACATCAAAATGAAAGAGTTTCAATACTTAACCTTTGGGTTGTTCTGAAGGTTCTTGCACTTCTGTGCTGAGCCCAAGATTTGAAGAAAATTAAAGTAACCAGTTTGTCTTAATATTAACATTTCTTGTTTCATGTTGATTTGCCTCATTGCTACTCGCACCCTCAGTTATGAGCATCTTAGTTGAAGCACTCGATGTTTTTTTTATATCTCCTGCACTACTGGCTAAATTTATCATAAGTTTTATTATCTACCTTTGTGTTTTTGTTACCTGTAATAGATCAATATGATTGTATGATCCACTTCTCAGCTAATTTTCCTGTCTGACGAGAACTTACTCATTTCTTGCAGTCTTCCTTTGGGTTTGTTGACTACTATGATCGTAGATCTGCAGCTCTAGCAATCATGACCCTTCATGGCCGTCACATGTAAATTTCACTGTTAAACTAACTTTGAATAATACAAGTTTCAGTGGCTTAACTTGTATTGTTCTTCACTGTGGAACTAATACAGATATGGACAAGCAATCAAGGTGAACTGGGCATATGCAAGTACACAGAGGGAGGATACATCTGGTAAGATGCACTTCTTAATATTCCTGTTTCTTTACTTTCATATTGTAAGTCTTGTTTGGTTAACTGTGCCCATTGAATTATTTCCAGGGCATTTCCATATTTTTGTTGGTGATTTAAGTTCAGAAGTGAATGATGCAACTCTTTATGCCTGTTTCTCAGCATATCCTTCTTGTTCGTAAGTCCTTAGTTCTTTGTAAAATAATAGCATGTATGATGAGTTTGTACCAGCAGTCTATTTCCCCCCCAATGCTGGCTTATTATTAAGTCTTTCCAGTGCTGGCTTATCTTTAATAGCTTCTATAATTTTTTGAGGCTTCAGTTTTTGAGTTTTTATTTTTTTATTTTTATTGTTTATGATCAGTGATGCCCGTGTCATGTGGGACAACAAAACTGGACGCTCCAGAGGTTATGGTTTTGTCTCCTTCCGTAATCAACAGGCACGGACAACCCAAACCCTCTTTCTTGCAGAACTTTACCATTTTCATTTGTGTGGGTCTAATAATATGAACAATTCGTTTGAACCTATTATCTCTTTGTGCTTGAACTGTTTGGTACCGGTGGATTTTCAATGCCATTTCTATTAGAGTCACTATCATCATGTCATAGTCTAAAGTAGGGAATTGTTTGCATAACTGCTAGGTTAAGAAAGGATGTGATGTTCGTTTCTCACACTTATAATCTCTAGTTTTGAGTTTTTTCTTGCTAGATTTGGATCTCTAGTTCTAGTTTCATGATGCTATTTTCTGCAGGAGCCTGAGTTTTCTCACATTGCTTTTGCGGTTGTAGGCTTCATTACCTAATTTAATTTTATCTGGAACCTGTATGATTCATAGTTAAAATCAAACTGTAATATGTATCAGCCCTTTGTCATTCTCTTGACAAGACCATGGAGACTTAAGTTTCATTTGTATTGGTAACCATGAACATGAAGTTTGATCCCCAACTGGAATTTGCGACTGAACTGCCACTTATCAGTTTCACTCCTGCTCTTTAATATTATTTTTATTGGTGCAGGAAGCTGAAAATGCTTTAACTGAAATGACAGGTAAACATGCCAGAGCCTAATGTTACTCCTTTTCTGCCTATAGTATAGTGACATTCTATTGCTCCAGCTTCTGACTTTTGTAAATTAATTTATTGCAATAGGAAAATGGCTTGGTAGTAGACAAATAAGGTGCAACTGGGCAACAAAGAACAGCTCAGAAGAGAAGCAAGAATCTGACAGTCATAATGCAGTTGTACTAACAAACGGTGGCTCCAGTAATGCAGGTTAGATTTTTGAATTATTTCAGTTCTAAACCAGCCTTTTCCTTTTACTTAGCTAAATAATTGCTGTTGAAATAAGAACCGTTTGCTGGTCATGATCGTTAGTAATTATTTTAGGCAATATTGCACAGATTTTTCTGTACTGATTTTGCCAATTTGTGAACCATATTCTGCAGCAGCAGAGGCTAGTCAGGAGGGGGGAAGCAAAGAGAACCCAGAGAACAACCCTGATTGTACTACAGTATATGTTGGCAACCTTGGACATGAGGTAGAAATAAATTGGTGCTATGCTAAATTTGTCATCTAATTTGTTCAAGTCACCCCTGGTACAAATGACAAATGAAAATGGGAGTGGATTTTTTTTTTCATTCCTTAGTTCTGTAGTAAGTCTTGGGCTCCTATGATTCATCTTTCACTTAACTGGCCAGGTTAACCGAGATGAGCTTCACCGCCACTTCTTTAACTTAGGGGTTGGTGCAATCGAGGAAATTCGTGTTCAACAGGATAAAGGATTTGGATTTGTGAGGTACAGCAACCATGGTGAAGCGGCATTAGCTATTCAGATGGCCAATGGATTGGTAATCCGTGGGAAACCGATCAAGGTAAGTTCCAGAGCATAGTTTTTTTTTTCTCTTCTGTTTACTTTGACTTTTTCATAATTGTTCTCATTTTATGTACACTGTTCTCTTCTAGTGCTCATGGGGTAATAAACCAACTCCACCTGGGACTACTTCGAAGCCACTGCCCCCTCCAGTTGCTGCTCCATACCAGCCTGCAGTAGCAATGCCAGGTGTCCCACAAGGCTTCACAGCAGCTGAACTTTTGGCTTACCAGAGGCAGCTCGCCATTAGCCAGGCGGCAGCCGGGCAGATTGCTGGCCAGCACGGTCTCGCAGGTCAGGTATCTGCGGGGCTTCTTGCTGCTGGTTCGCAGGCCCTCTACGACGGCTACCCGAACCAGTCGTCTGCCCAGCAGCTCATGTACTACAACTAGGGTTCGTTCAAGAGGCAAAGGCGTTTGTAGTGTTCAGCTTGTATGATGCAAGCCTGGCCTTTCCTCTACTTGTTTTTCTATTTTCTGGTTTCTTGTACTATGTGCGTGAGAGTTTTTTCTTTTCTTCTTGTTCTGCTTGCCGCGGGATTGTGTTATAACCTTGTTGCTGTACCATTGACCGTTTTCCTTTGTCTTATTTCGTTGGGTAGATAACTTTAACAGAGCAAGAGGTGTATTCAATGTGAATTTGCGATTGATTTAATGTTAAATGTAATGCTCTCCTGTTGGCCCTCTGACCTATCGGCATTGGTGGTTGGTCTGGTTCATGATCTGTTATTGTCCAATTAGACATTTGAAATTAGTGTATGTGTCATGAGATCGTTGCCCATCAGGAAGCAACAAGTTAACCGGAATTTTATTTTTCTTCCATTCTCTGGTGCTGTGAGCAGCGAAAGTGCTGAAAATTTGCAAGCTCGGTCAGAGCGTCAAAACTCAGCCACACGGGTGGTGGACATAGAGCAGAAGAGATTAGTCTCTTTTGCCTGTTCCGAGAGGCCATGACGACAAGACAATGAGATGTGTGGTAGCTCCTCCTTCCACCACGGCGGCCGCTGCCGGCCGCCTCTCCTTCCCTCCCCGCTACTCCTCCCTGGACTGTACTGACCTCAGCCTTGTTCCGACCCACGCAAAGACGCCGCGCCGGCGCCTAAGAGCCACCGCTCGGGATGCCGCCGACGACGCGGCGGCCCTGATGGTGGCGCGCGCGGAGGCCGGCGACTTCGACGAGGCGCAATCCCTCTGGACGCAGCTCCTCCACAGCTCGGCGGCGCCGCGCCTCCTCTCTGCGGCGCCCCGCCTCCTCCGCGCGTACGCTTCCCTCGGCCGCGCCGACGAGGTCCTCCTCGCCGCGCGGGAGCTCTCGTTGCGGGCGCCCGCCTCGGCGCGCGCGGTCTACCCGCTCGCCGTCTCCTGCCTGGGCGACGCGGGCGAGCTCGCTTCGATGGAGGCGGCGGCGCTGGAGATGGGCCGGCGGGGCCTCTGCGTGGGCCCCGCCACGGGGGACGCCTTCCTCCGCGCGTACGCCTCGTGGGGCACCGTCCCGCAGATGGAGGCGGCCTACCGCCGGCACAGGCGCACGGGCCTCCTCCCTTCCCCTTCAACCATCCGCGCCGTCGGGGCCGCATACATCGCCCGCAAAAAGTACTTCAAGCTCGGCGCGTTCGCGCGCGACGCCGGGATGGAGAGACGGCGCGACGTGGGGACACTCCTCTGGAACCTCTACCTCCTCTCCTTCGCGGCGAATTTCAGGATGAAGTCGCTGCAGCGCGCGTTCCTGGAGATGGTGGGCCCCGGCGGGGTCAGGCCCGACCTCACCACCTTCAACGTCCGCGCCGCGGCGTTCTCCAAGATGTGCATGTTCTGGGACCTCCACCTCACCGCCGACCACATGCGCCGCGACGGCGTCGCGCCGGACCTCGTCACGCACGGATGCTTCGTCGACGCATACGTCGAGCGGCGGCTCGCGCGGAACCTGACATTCGCGTTCGACCGGCTGGGCCACGGCGGCGCCGAGCCCGTCGTGGCCACGGATGACATTGTGTTTGAGGCGTTCGGCAAGGGCGGGTTCCACGCCAGCTCCGAGACGTTGATGGAGTCGGCCGGCGGGAAGCGGCGGTGGACCTACTACAAGCTGTTGGGTGTCTACCTCAGGAAGACGCACAGGAGGAACCAGGTCTTCTGGAATTACTGAAGCTGACCAGTTCGGTAGTCTAGTGCTAGTGCTTGATTGCTAGTAGAATTTGGTAGGATTGTACATTTTTTCCAATGCATGTAATAGCATCAAGTAAAATTTGGTAGGATTGTAATCATATTTCTTCCTAGATGCTTTTGGGATGAATCGAGGGCAGAAAGCTGGAGCAACCCATTTTTTAGTTTGGAGCAAGAGATAAAAAGCTCCTGTGAATAAGCGCGCTCCCTCATGGGCGCTGAAACGAACTGCTCGGGTAGTCTAGTCGGGTGGGGAAAAATAGCTGATGGCAGAGCAGATAAGACTGATCGCACTTATTATCCTTTAAATTCATCATCTAAAAATAATATTTTATTCTAGTTAATAAAATTCTTTCCTTTATATCTATTTTTTCTGTACCCATCATACTCTATATTAACTACTTTTCTATGGTCCCACACGTCCGCCTCTCCCCCTCCATCTTTCTCTTTCCATCCACCCACTCGCGCCTCTTTCCTCTTCAATCTCTCTTTCCCTCACCTCGCACGCCGTCGGCCGTCCAGCCCCTCCTCCTCCTCCACCGCCTCGCGCGCCGCCGGCCGTCCAGCCCCTCCTCCTCCCCTGCCTCGCGCGTCGTCGGCCGTCCAACCCCTCCTCCTCCCCCGCGTGTCGTCGGCCGTCGCGCCCTCCTCCTCCCTCCTCTGGCACGGGCCTCCCTCCGGCCGGATCCGACGGGATTCAGCGTCGGGCGTCCTCGTGGTGGCGTCCCCATGGAGCCGGTGCGACCTCCTCCCTCCTCCGGCCAGATCCGGTGGGATCCGTTGGGCCTCCTCCTCCAACGCGTCGAGCTCCGTCGTTCTCACCCCTCCTCCACGCCGCGCCGAGCTCCCTCGAGGCCCAAGCGGCGGCGGCAGCACGGGCTCCCCTCCACGCCGCCCTCCTCCGGCCTCCTCCAGATCCGGACCCCTCCGTGCCGCCCCTCCCCCGACCTCCTCCTCCTCGCTCGGGCGCGATGCTGCGCACGGTCGATGGCATCGGTTGGGATGGAGCACGGGCCCGGCGCCACGTCGGCGAGTAGCGCTCCTCCGCTACCCCGCTTTATTTGGCGGAACCGGAACCGACGCTTCCCCACTGCGGTCAGTCTAAATGCAATGGACATTGCTGGAGAGACATGAAATTGCTACATCCATTCACATGCGAAACTGTTAATTTTTTTTCCTTTCTTTTTGTGTTTCAGCAGTGCAGTACAAAATAATAGTTTCGCTAAGCCTGAAAGTTCATGATTTCACCGTTTAGGATGGTTTCGCCCGATTCAGGCCTGAAATTCAATTCGGCTTTGCCAAACGGAGCCTAAAAGCATCTTCGAAAGCTCCTCAAAAAATTGATTCTAAAAGAGTATTTTTGGGAGTAGCCCAAAAATTATTAGGGAGAAGTTTTCTTATCTCCTCCAACAGTTCTCCCTAAAAATAGATTCGGAAAACTTTTGATTAGGCCACGTCAGCATTTGAGACCATAATAACATTAATTTCCATCTAAATATAAGTATCAGAGTCCCCAATTTTCTCATTTGTAGCTACAAATGAGAAGAATTTAAAGAGATGATAAGTCTGTAAGTTGTTTAGGGGAGCTGTTAGAGATAGTTTTTTAGATTAAACCCTATTAATTTGATTTAGAAAGAATTTTTAAAAAGCTTTTAGAGATGCTCTAAGTCGCACATCCTCCAGAAGCACAGTATTACTGACTCCACTTACTGTTAATAAGACCATAAGAAATTACTTTCTCACATTCAGAAGGCGCTTCAGCTCAAAACAAAACATTAAAAGAATAAAAGATGCAAGTGGAAAATAAAATGAACCACAAAATAATGACAAGTACATAGCAGAAGTAAATCCGATTAGTTGGTTTGCAGTAGCCAAAACAGGTGCACCGGATTACAAGTAGCCGAAGCTTACTAAAATTATCAGGGAACTCCACATAATTTACCATAAGGGCTAACCAAACTGAACAGTTAACATTTCACCTTAGAAAGACTGACAACATATATATTAAAACTAATAATTAGATACGGTAACCTGTTTGCTTGTTTCTGACTTCTTTTTTTTTTCTTCAAATCTCCCTGCCACTCCGGCGACCACCTCCGCGGCCACCCCGACGACCGCTCCCCACGCAGTCATCTTCAGGCATGACAATGGTGGAAAAAAATTCTGTGCGGCCCGTCCGCAAACTCCCTACTGTACGAACCGGCCACAGATTTCTGCCACATGGACAACGGTAACATCTGACGCTAGTGACGCTCGGCTCCTACACGTCCCCCTCGCCTCGCTCGGCTCCCATCTACACTTACGGCTCAGCGCTCGCAGCTTGCAACCGTGCGGCTCGAGACGCAAGAACTGAAGAAGAGACGCAAGAACTGAAGAAGAGCCTCAAAAGTCTCAAGGTCTGTCGCTGCCACAAACTCTCTCGTCCAGTTCCACCTTCTTCTCCCATATGTGTAGAAGCTTGAATGTAGAGGTCTGACAGAGTTATAGGGGAGCACCGAGGAGAGAATGTTTGTGAAGCGCTTCCTACACAAGCTCTGCACCATCAGGTCAGGAATTCCTCCCTTTCTCATCTAGATTTTAAGTCAGATTTCTTTGATGGAGGAGGAGCCGGATGGGGAGAAGGTGAAGCAGGAGCTGTTGAGGCGTCCCAGATGACGGGGGGCTACACGAGCTGCAAGGGAGTCGTCGTTTATTGGCATTTGGCAATTACGGCGGCGGCGGCGGCAACGGCACATGACTGAGGCTGAGGTGGAAGCATCGATGGCCATGGCCCAAAGTCTAGGAGCCGTGAGGACGTATTAGGGAGGTGAGCTGGGACGAACCTGAGCCGTGCGAGCCGAGTGGTGGCAGGCGTCGGATGGGGGTAGTGGCCACGCGGCAGCATTCTGGGGCCGGTTCGCACAGCAGGGAGTATGCGGACGGGCGGCACAGAATTTTTTTTCGACAATGGTACAGTGGCCTCCGTCATTTTCGTCGCCATCCTGGCCTCCGCCGCAGCCGTTTTCGTCGCCACCGTGGCCTCCTCCCGCCGGCGCCGGCGTCTTGGTCACCACCGAGGGCAAAAATAAGCAAGGGTTTCATTTTCAAGTTTAGTCGGAAAAAAAGGCCTCTTAAATATTAGCTCAAGCAAAAAGGGCAAAATCACTGACCTCCAGGCTCTCCCATCTGTTCATATAACCACTCGTTAAGAAAAAAAAAAGAGCTCCAGGAAATATGCACAAATTCATAACATCACTGACTACTACTAGACTATCACTACAGGCAATGATGTTAAAATACTTCGATCATCCAAGGTAATAGAAACACTCCCTTTTACGGTAGCGTGATCAAGAGGCAGAAGAATAGGATCAGCTCCATTAAGCATCTTCATGGTCTTATGGTTCGCACTAACTTAGAGATATAATCAGTTTTGGAAAGTTCAAAACTTGTCTCGAATAGATACTGAACCAAATCTGTCACTGCCAAAGCCTACAGAATAATTTTATCATTGTCCAAATATCACAATATTAAATAACGGTATTCGGAAGTATGTCGACCATATCTATTAGCCCCACAGCTGGTATGTCACTGCCACAGCCCGCAGAACTACTTCCTCCGTATTGCACAGGTAGAGGTGTAGAGGAAGGAAAAACCAGGCAGCAACATCATGGTAGAGGAGCCAATTATGCCTTGCAGGACATAAGTAGAAAAACAGGTGTCAAGTCAGATTCTGTATCAGCTGAACCAATCTGATCAAAGGTAAGTCAAAAACACATGCACAGTACAATATCAGGACAATAAAATCTTGGAGATCCTAAATATGCAGAAGACAATAAAAAAAGGCCTAGATGTGACAAATCAGTATAGTCACGGTTTGCTTCCATAGTTCCATGGATGAACTGACGAACATCTCCAATGAACATATTAAAACTATTCTTAGTCTGTGTTCGTTTCTTGAGGTCTAAATTTTAGTGTTGTCATATCAATCATTCGAACGCTAAATATATGGATTAAATATAAAATTAATTACACAGTTGAATGCTAATTTACGAGATAAATTTATTAAGGTTAATTAAGTCATCATTAAGAGATGTTTATTGTAACATCACATTATCTAATCATGGTCTAGTTAGTCTTAATAGATTCGTCTCGTCATTTAGAGGGTGGGTTATGGACTGGGTTTTATCAGTAATCTATATTTGATACTTCTAATTAGTATCTTAATATTCGATGTGACGGGTCTAAAAATTAAAGGCTACTCCCAATGGAAGTTTCATTTTTATTAAAAATGATGTCATGTCATCATTGTTTATGATGTGACAATAAATTAATAAGGAGAAAGGAGACAGGTTTCATCCAAATGGAGCCATATCTACACTATTTCCGAGACATCTTTCTTGCATGTGTTGCCTATGAGGCTATGAAACATCAAAAATAGGATCATGCATTGTTTGAGCTATTTCGACCATCCTTGTTGCTTATTCCCTCCGTTCTCGTTTTATTGTTGTCTAAACACACTATTGGGAGTTTGGAGTAGCCTTATACAACTTCTGGAAAGGCAACATGTGAATTTGTAGGTATAGGAGTCTTTTAGCTTCAAGTTCCTTTTCCTATACACACTCTCATGTACCCTATATATTGCCGCATGAGGCTATGATTCCTATACATAGTGGCTAGTCATAATGTAATTTGTCCTAAAAAAGTCATATTGCAGTAGAGACAATATGTACCAAATTTGAACCATTTCTAATTGTGGCTGCAATGCGTGGAGGTAGATGAGAAGAAAGAGACTGCCTCTAGATGCTCTCTGCTTAGGCAGAACGATGAATGCTAGAAATGTGTTACAGAACGCCATCATGGCCATTACTATTATTGTCCTGTTTTATGGGCTTCGATTGTCTCCTGTAAAACTACAATCCTATACTTGATCCAAGTAATATTAGATCTGTGCTAACGGCTGTGAAATCATCTTGAACCCTGCATGCACATATCGTCTTGTGCATGATAAAATATGCGAATCAAAGGTTGAACGCCCATTCAGTGTTTAGCCTACGAAAAGACTGATAAAAATAGCAGTAACAAATACTTTCAAATTGTTCAATTAATATTTCTCGAGAAAATCTGCAAGCACTAATAGTAGTAAGTACAGACAACTTGTGTAGCAGCTCATAAAAGTATGTGCACCCCAGTAGAGAAATGTCTTCTTATCTAAGGGCATAGGACATATCCAAATAAAAGGCAAAGCTATATCCGCCCTGCTAATTTGGAAATGTAAACAATGCTACTGTAGAACTAAGAAAATACCAAATAAATTAATTAATGAAATGCAGTGAGCCTTTGCTGTGAATAATAACGAGTAAATGTTGGACAAACCAAAAGTGAATACACTGGCACTACTTACCCCAGCTCGCTACTTTCTCTTGACCCCCCAACTCTTCCGTAACCACTGACCCTGAAGCACTATTTGTCCTTTATTCCTACAAGCAGAGGAAGGAAATGAGTTATCTAGCTAGCAACACAAAATGGTCGAGCGAAAGGAACAATATAATGATGGAAGACCAAGACAAGATCACTAACCATTGTGCACGATAGCAACAAGTGAAGAGATGGTAAAATATGTTAAGTGGACACATCTGTTGTTGGCGATACTTTGCCACTACTGAGGTGGCATTGAACAAGATATCCTAGCTTCGGCTGGGTAAAGACAATGGTGTCACCCACAATGGCAGGAAATGAGTTAGAGCTCACACACAGACTATTCCAACCAACAAAGAGGGAATTGCCACCAATGCTTGTCAGCGGGACAATCCTTTCCAGGATAAGGTCAGCTAGCCTGTAGACCAAAAATTTTGTGTCCATCATAGCGTAGTCTGAGATGACCACCAGAATCTCTGAGTTGCACTCTACCAGTCTGTACCACAAGGTGCTGAACCTCCCAGGGCATTTGGCAATCAATTTTGGTGGAAGCACAAGTAGATCCGTCCCTTCCCGCCGGGGTGGATGAATCTCTAAGACCTCCGGTCCACTGTGTGTACTGGACTGACGAAAACAATACAGCTTGCCTTGGAACGCCAAGGGTCGAAAGAGTTGGCGGATAATAGACCAGCTTGATAACCTCCATTGCTGATCTCCAGAGACAGCAAATACTGCATGCGTAGTAGTCGGTAGCAACATCATCACCGTGACAAGTTCATCTGCGCTGACGCTGATGGAGGCGGCACAGATACTTCTGAGCATCCACCACAGGCTTTTATCTACAAGGGTGACGTACGGCCGGAGAGTTAGGAGCGGCGGGAAATCAGCAATGTCGCCGGTAAACGGGTGGAGGAGCCGCACGGCAGAGTCATGGTGGCGCTGCAGCAGGAGGATGCCGTCTATGGAGTCGAGGACGCAGTGGTCCTTGAAGAGCGGGAGCCGGACGCGGACGAAGGCGCCGGTGGAGATGTTGAAGAACCGGACGAACCCGCGCAGCTTGGTGCCTTGGTGTGACCCGGATAGAGGCCGTGGCCCTCGGGCAGCATCATCCACCGCCGCGGGTAGAAGCGTGGGTCGATGATGCTCCGACCGCGCGGGTCGGGCGTGCTGCGCCGCCAGTGGGGGCACACGGCGCGGAAACGGACGTAGTCCAGCACGTCGCCGGCCAGCACCCGCTGCCCGATAAGGCCAACTAAATCCTCGGGCAGAGACGCCCATGAAGACGATGATGCATTCCCATCAGTGGAGGCGGCGGGCGGCGCTTGTTGTTGCTGCACGCTCTCAAGGTCAGTGGGCGCTGCCGGCGTACTCCCTCCAGATTTTAATTATTGATATAGTTAATTTTTTTTAGCTATATTTAGGTATTCATCTTATTTAAAATATTTGATCAAATATACAAAATTATATGATAGGTTTTAATTTTTTTAGTAATAAAATAAATTATAATAAAATATCTGATAAATTTTTAAATTTTTTGAATAAGATAAATGGTTAAATATAATTAAAAAAATCAACTGCGTCAACAATAGTAGTATCAATGTCATAGCGTTCTATTTGCTCCGTTCCTGTTTTATTGTCACATGGTTATGGTTAGTTCAAAGTTACACTAATCAACACATAACAAAAACAGAGTCGAGGAATACGAAATAGCAGATCTGGCAATCAGACTACGGATTACATTACACGAACGGGCCTCCTTGCCTCGCGCGCCACCATCTTCGCCGTCGCGTCCGCCTTCATCGCCCACCAGAAGTATTTCAAGCTCGGCGCGTTCGTGCGCGACCTCCACCTCAGCGCCGACCACATGCGCTGCGCCGGACCTCGTCACGCACGGCTGCTTCGTCCAGCGGAACCTCGCGTTCGACCGCGAACGACCGGCTAGACGGCAACGCATGGATGGCGGCGCCATGTTCGAGACGTTCGGCAAGGACGGCTTCCACGCCAGCTCCAAGGCGTTGATGAGGTCGGCTGACAGAAAGCGGCGGCGGACCTACTACAAGCTGCTAGGCGTAGGAGTCTTTCCGGCGTATACCTCAGGAAGACGCACTGGAGGAACCATGTCTTCTGGAATTACTGAAACTAACCAGTTCAGTAGTGGATTGCTATAATGTCCATTTTCTTTCCATGCTTGTAATCACATCAAGTAATTGTAATCATACTTCTTCCTAGATATATTTGGTCCTCATTGTCTATCTTCATATATATGTTAGGATATGGAAGCTCAGGCATCACCTTGTTACATCATTTTATTCTAGATTGCTACCGGTCGCCTTCCACGAACCGACTTCCACATGCCTGCTACTGATCATAAGTTTATAACAAAATTCATTTTAAGTTACATCACAACACAAACTTCAAACTCATACTGAATTATTACGACACTTTTCCAAGAACGATTTTAACATGCCTGCGTCCACATAAAACTATACCGCATCACTCCTTGGTATGCCTGCGTCCACATAAAGCTTAGCTTGTGTATGCTCAGCAAAAGTTTGCATAAGCCAAACAAGAAACATATGCTTTTTTATTACTTCACAAAACACAACTAATATTAGTCATGCAAACCTAGACGGTATAAATAAATTGCACTCTGCAATTTATCACATAGCAAGGTCCACCAAGTCATGAGCTGAAGCAAAGATAAAATGGCAGAAGAACAGAGTGACCTTAAGCCTTTTTTTTTAAGAAAGAATAATGTTGTAGTAGCAAAATGAGTGCCAAACTTGACCTAAAACTATTATAGTGACATGGAGCACCAACAAGCCACACATATTCAGAGACGTTACACCACCAGGCAAAAAAAAAAAAAAATCATAGATGCAAGAATATGTCTTCACCACAACTAAATATTATTTCATATCACGTAGTTTGAATAAGAGCGGCAAACATTGAAGTCCATGAGAGGAGTGGTATTGCTTGCACAAGTGAAAATTGCAAAGCTATATAAGATCTAAATTGTTATCTCATTTTATGCATCAGCAGACTTGTCTAATGACTTGGATTTTGGGTCAGATTCTACAATAAGAGGGTTGCAAAATTTAAAAGCATACTCACTCTGTTCTTAAATTGTTGTCATCGTTGATTTTTTTAGTCAACTTTGACCATTCGTCTTATTTAAAATATTATTTTAAATGTACAAAATTTTAAGTTATATTTTAATTTTCTTTGATAATAAAATAAACTATAACAACATATATGATATTACTTAAATTTTTTTTGAATAAAATGAATGGTCAAAGTTAACTAAAAAAGTCAATGACCACAACAATTTAAGAACGGAGATAGTAGTTAATAAACTCCCAGAGAATTTAAAAGAAAAAAAAAATCCAAACATTTGTAGAAAATGCAGTTTCAAATACTACCTTGTATCTTCTTCTCACCCTTGAAGAACATGCTACCGATCATTACAGTAAAGAGGCAGATGGTTCCCTGTTGCCACCTTGTCTGTTGCACCTGTGCCTTTGTCATTGAGAGCCTGAAACTCCAATATAAACATTGTTATATCATGTATGATTTAGAGAAGTATAAAACAATAATGATTCTGCAACGATAGTCTTACTCATAGGAGCTTTTGAACGAGTCAAATGACTTCTGAGTCTGCTCAAATCCTGAATCTAACTTAGCATGGAGGTCAGTAATTTTCTTATCCAGTCTGTGTTTCAGGTCCCTCATCTCAAGTCTAATATCGGACAATTCTTTGCAGCTAATATATCCAGTAGAAGATTCAGCCTATGATGCAACTTGTAAACAGAGGAAGTATTAGCACTGATACATTTATGCACTGCAGCAAAATCTACAATATACTCGTCGTACATGTCAGGATTAATTTCGGTTACAGAATATAGAGCACACAAAATTGTTATGAATTAGCAAAAATATATGTTTAAGGTGAACGGAGAGATTTCAGCGATGGGGATAAATTGAACAAAATCATGAGGGAAGCCGGATCAAAGTTTCCACATATGTAATCGACATGAAGCTTGAATCCCCCCACATTGCTTCGTGAGCAACCGGAGTCGGTACGTACCGAAGCACGGGGGACCGGACCAGAGCGGCGGCCGCCCTAGCAGAAGCAGGCCTGTGAGCGCCGGGGAGATTCGTCGACCTGGAGATCCCGGCGGCGAACTTCCGGAACAAGAGGCGGCCGGCCATGGCAGGTCTCCTTCGTTTTGATCTGTTAAGCAAAGTACTATAGGCGATCTAGTTGGCCTCAATTGCTTCCTGGCGTGGCGGGCGGCTCCTGTCGCTGTACTCTCTTTATGATGACTCGTTAAAAAGGGAAACACTGGTGGTGCCTTTGATCGTGGACCCATGGGAAAGGACTCCGGGAGTAGTACATGGGAAGCGGATGCCGTCCAAGTGGGACACCGATCGGCAAGCTGCGCCCGCTGGACTGGTCCGTCGACTGAATTTTTCGGCCGGTATCAATCAGCAATTAAATCCATCAATAAATGTCAACAGACTCCGCGGTGCAGTGTCGGAAGACTTGGAGTGGACCTCGAGTCGTCCCTCTCCCTCCTCAGCGCGAGGCCTTCCTTCGTCTGTGAAGAGGAGTATATAAAGCAAGCGCCGTGTCGCCTTTGGAGGGAGGTGCACTGGGGAGTTAAGGATATCAAAGCCTTAAAAGAAAATCAAGCCTGAATTATTCATAGGAGACGCACGGTCGAAGCTGATATGGCGCAGGGACTTACCAGTATGGGTGTGGGTGGTTGTGTTGATTCCGTTAGGCGGCCTCAAGAATCGCAGTTGGAGGTACTATAATGTTTTACTAGTATTTATTTCTTGGTCCGTTGATGACAGAGTTTATTTAGTTAGTGATCCCTGGATCCACAGAACATGATGCTGGTGATAGATGTCGGCAACGGGAGGACTATAGAGATCCCTCTTAAAGGGCACCTGACCCTACGTAACTGTGGCAGCCATTCGCAAGACGCCGCCGGCGAGGCGCTGATGACGGGGGACGGAGAACAGGTTAGTGGTGGTGGCTCGGCGCCAGGACAGGCGCCGGCGTTTGGTTTTGGAGAAGAGAGCTGCGGTGCAGAACAGGTCACGGCCAATTCAGGAGATGCTGAGGCAAAAAAGTACCTCAACGACATGCGCGGGTGGCTCATGACGGTGGCTACCCTGTTCGTCGGCATCTCGTTCCAGGCCTTGAGCCAGAAGCCGAGCTGGATGCCCGAACCCAAGCTTGGATGGAACCTATGGAACCTTTTGTATGGTAACCACACCGATCCCGCCCAAAGGGAAGCTGCCCAAGTGGCCTTGTACGTGTTGGGGAACACTATTGCCTTCTCTTTTTCGCTCCTCCTCATGGTGATGCTGCTACTGCCAGACATGATTTCAGCTAAGCGCACCATGATGCAGATGACGGTGATTATGATACTCCTCTCCATCCTGTTCGCCGTTAACTTCGTCGCGATGTTCAAGGATGTCCACATGAAGAAATTTGCTCTCACGGTCGTACTGTCAGCTATCCTCGTCCCGTTCATATCGCTATTATTGTTCAAATGGTGGTTGGCTTCGCGACGACGACGGCTGCATCATTCTGCACCCGACTTACTGTAACATCAGACCAGATTATGTTTGTACTTAAACTTCTACTAGTTACATGCCTGTGCGATGCTACCAGCTTAAAAAAACAAAATACTCTTTATAATTTAAATATAAATTATTTATATAATATAATTATTAGATATATATAATATTATTAACATTTTTTACATGAAAGATCATATTTGTATTACCGTTGGTGTTTCTTAATATACCATTTTATATATTCAAAGCAACAATTTTTCATCTTTTTTTACCATATTCTCATCATAAATATATTTTTTTAACCTCTAATATTAATAATTTTCACATATAGTGTCGTTTGAGTACTATGTTTCAAAATTAAGTGAAATAACATTAAAAATATCTAAATATGAGAAGTACCGATATAAAGTCTACCTCGTCATGCAAAGAGGGCTTTTCATAAGCCTATGACGCCTACAAGACACCCTTAGACCTCCATAAAGCCTAACATGTAATTCACGCAGTCTAGAAATAGCACTACACTGCAATACGATTTTGAACTTGAAGACATATTCTAATGGGAAAAGTTAAAATACAAAAGTTATAGATCTCGTCGAGAACTTTTCAAAACATATGTGGATCCTATTATTTGGATTTTGGAGCTAGAAGATATGAGCCCCGCATAGAGACCTGCGCAGAGGAGTCTTAATCAGAACAAATATTTTTGCATTGCAGATTTGAAAACCAAAACGGCGGGATCTGGACTTCCATTGAATATCAAAGTTGTATAACTTTTTAAGAGCTACGAGATAGAGTCCGAGTTTGACTCATTTGAGCTTATGACGAGAGAGTTATGATTTTTAGAATTCAGTACTTGATGTGGAAGGTACAAAACCAGTTTAGATTCAATCTCTAACTTTATGGACACGAAGTAAACGACCGCACCTCAATTAATAGATTATAGAGATATATTAATTGCCTTTGTGACTAGGCGTATTGTACAAGTGTGAGGAGGACACAATCACACAACCACGATGAAGGATGCATGTCGGTTTCTGAATACGATGGTCATATAAATTTTCATCAATTGTAGATCGAGTTTTAAAAACAATATTGTTTTTTAATAATATTATCATCCAAACATTTGTTGACGTCAGTTTCTTTTGGGTACATTTTCTTGATGGTGTGTTGTTTGGTGCTGCTGCTGCTGATGTGATATCAGCAATATTGTAGTTGTTTGGCACGTATCTTAGACTGGTAGAAAATACAGTGTCAATTTTTCAGAGCAGACAACTGAGCAGGTGGCACGCTTTCTGAAGATGATGCCGTCGGAACATCGCCAGCAGCCGATGGACTCTAGCTTCGGAAAATAACACACGTTCGTCAACGGCGCCCATGGGCTGGGAGTTATCCTTGGCGAGCGCGTGGACCGGGATGGACTCCACTACTGCGATGACGAAGGCGTAGGAAAGATGGGAACGACGGGCCAGGTCTCATCAGCGGCATGGCGCAGTCGTCGCTCGATCGGCGCCGGGACATCGACCTTCTTGGGCTCGCTCTCCATGGTGAAGGCAAGGTGTCATGCGGTCTTCCTGCGCGTTTTGGTGATGTCCCGTCGGTGAGCAAACAGGAGTGGCAAAATGACAAGGAAGCGGAAAATCTGCCTTGCATGGCTCATGCCCCGCAACATGCTACCGTCCGATCCTGTTATTGGGATCCACGACGGGGAGGTGGGGCTCTGATCGGCCGTGGTATCAGGTGGCGTATTGCTTTGAGGCTGACTTTTTGACACAAACCTATATCATAATTAATTGGGACCCACTGGCGCGGTAGACGACGCTCTCTGTCCCGGGCGCCTCAATCATTCAACGGAGGTTCCAGGGTGCTGCCCCCGTTTCCGTTGGCGACCGATATAGACGCTGCCGCTCGCCATGGTGATACTGGAGGTCAGGATTTACTGATTTGGTATTGCCCATGGTGATGGTATTGTTATCTTGAGGGGTTGTCACCGCGTCCTGTTTAAACTTTTGTCACCAAATTAACAGATGGATGTGGATGACATGGACGACTTCGTTTTGCTTCCCAGCCGAATAGATCTGGTGACAAGAAAGGCGAGCCGGGGAAGGACGCGCTGCTTCCTGCGGACGGCGTGAAGCTGAACTCGTCGTTCTCGCTGAACAAGGTCTATTCGCTTTTCAGCTCGTTCAGGGGTGACAAGAAGGACCTTCTAGAATCCATCGGTTTTGGTGGTTTGATATCGATGCACAAGCAGTCCAAGATGTCAATATGGATGTAGCAAGCAGCAACATTGTGTTGAGGCGCAGCGCTAAAATACAAATCAAAGATTTTTGATGTTCATCTTGTGCTTGGTTTACCATGGAACGAAGCTGGACTGATTCGAAGGAAAGTTTCAGAGCATATGATCTTGTTAAGGAAAATACTGAGCAGGGACTATGGAGTGAAGATGAACACAAAGGAAAAGAATGCCTTCAAAGTTGCTTCCGTGCTGTTTGTAGATTCTATGCTCTTAGCCCGCAATAATGTTTCAGGAAAAGTGAACCACTCTATCATGTCGTTGCTTGCTGATCCGAGTTGAGTTAACTGGTGTCGTTATGTGCTTGATGTTGTCCATGAGGCTAGTAAGAAAGTAAAGCAAATTTGTCAGCTGGAAAGAAATGCATTACGCTGGAGCGTTGTTTGATTTTCCTGCAGGTACCTAATGTTGCTACACTGTTTTCCTAGCTTTATTGCAGAACATGAAACTGATGTTTATGTAACTTCTCACTGTTATTTTTGCAGGTGTTTTATTTGGACAATCTTGAAGTTGGAAAAATGAATCCAAACTTCTTATGCTCCCCCCATATCGCTGACTACCGATACAAGAAGATGAAGAGTATCATATCTCTAGACCAGGAGACGTCAAATGATGGAAATTTTATCCTGTTTGGGAAGCTTGAGGCAAGTCCGACTGTTGTTTATGGGTTTATTAATTTTTGTTAATACACATCATTAACTTCATGATGCATCTGTTGGTTCAGGTTAGGCAGAGTGATCAAGTAGTTTACAACCGTCGAATAGGAGGAGTGGACGTACGCGTCTTACTTCTTGAATACTGAAATTAATGGGAAGATTATTATATATGATATATGTTATAGATTTTACCGAATTACATGCGACGAATCTTTCTGAAACCTTCTTTTTCTGTTGTAGGTCCCTGATTTTATCCAGAACAAGCTTATGGAGTTCAAGGCAGATATTGAGTCATACAAATCCTCGTTCCTTGAACAGGTTGACAGGCTTGTTGGAGAGCTTGAAAACTCCATATCTGAATACTACAAGGATCGTTCCTGTGCTAAAAAATGGCAACACAAGAATACTTTTGATTTTTGGTGGGTAGTAATTACCTAACCTGTATCGAACTGATGTACCAGTGCATGTAATCACAAGTGTTAGCAGCCCTACTTGTTAGTATTTGATATGTTTTGATGATATATGTTTCTGTGTGTGTTCTGACAACGGAATCAGTCATGTTTCCGTGTGTGTGCCCTACAAGTGTTAGCAGCCCTACTTGTTATTTTATATGTTTTGATGATACATGTTTTTGTAATCGAATCAGTCATCAATCAATGTAATGACACTTCCATTTGAAAGCAAAGCAAATATACAAACAAGCATTGGTGACACAGTTTTGAAATAAAATCCGGTTACAAACTGATAAGTACTAGTAATAGATTACTTCAAGCTACAGCCAAGTATTGTCAGTCTAAGGATAACATAATCGAAGCTGTACTGCTTCATATAATTGATTGGACTCCGCTTACAAACTGATAAGTTATGTACTGACAAAAGATAACATATTCATTCATGTTACAGACAAGTTTTCTCATGTTACAACCATCAGAAACAAAGCACTACTGCTAAGTAGATAAAACAGCATGTCCCACTGATTCTTTTTACTGTCAATTTGATGAGTAATAGGTCTCAATCAAATATGATCAGGCAACCATTTATCAGTCCTGGATCGTCTGGACGTACACCGACGGTAGTCTTCCCTTGTTGCCAGTCAAACCCAACAGCTCGTACATGAAAGTTTTCTTGAATACATCCAAAACTTCCTGTTTTTAATTGGTCCATTAGTGTGGAATACAATATTACTAACGTCCATCAGACCTAATGCTAATAACAAAATATAGGGGGATATGAATCAACAACTTACATACTGCACTCTGTTCCACTTGAACTTTGAGTCATGTTTGCTGGGATTGGGGCCACCAGCGTAGCATCGCCTCCTCCAAGGACAACAGTTGTTTCCTCCCAAGGATTACTACATTGTCACTTACTAAAAATAGCATGTCTTCAGTCTATTTCACACAGAGTCCAACCAGTCGAAGTGGAACAGCGGCACCATATGGCACCTTGCAGATGGAATAACAATAATGTACTGTAGTAGTCTAGCTTTTAAACTTTGCCTGCTGAAGAAAAATTGTTATTGCCAATCAAACTTTAACGTTTTCTCAAACTCTGTGACTATAATTAAGATGAGATGAACTAAAATGCAGCAATCATCATCAAACCTTAAGCATCTAGTTTATTTAAAAATGGAATCAATGTCTGATGGAGTGTTGCATCGAGTGGGTAGAGTTTTAGGATGTTGTGTGTTCATGTAAAGGTTTGGTATTTCTTTTAGTATTCTGGTATATTTTGGGCACGTGAGGTATACAAGTGAGAGACACTGCATAATGTGCAAGCAGTTGGACTGATATTGTGATGCTAATGAAAAAAGGAGCCTTCCTATTGACTATTGCTAACCATACAAATAGTGTTTGGTTCTACCTAAGTACGACCATCCACACTTCCAAATTAGTAAACTGTAAAGTAAGTGTTTACTATCCTTATCCAGCAATTGGTTATCACACAAAAGCAACATAATATATCTATGGATACAAAAAAAAGGACAATATGTCTGTTATAAATTATTTCTGAATATGAATACAAATAATTTGTCTGACTAGGCTGTTAGCCTGTTATTACTTGATGAAAACCTTACTTGTAGATTTTTTCTATGATGTGTAGGCCAATGAAATTATTTCTATAATACGGGGCATAAATATTTCTAAAGAATCAAAACATATTTGCATGAATACATGCTAAGGCATATTTTTTGAAAAAAAGAAAAAGCTCTTTACAAGTTGATAATTATGGATTTGGCCCAACTGCAAAGTAGATATGTAATGTTTTCTTCCAGTTTAATATATAGACGTTAAAACATCACTTATCCAGTTATTTATATGATAACTTAACCGGTTGTTTATATGATAAAAACATGTTGATAGCTCGTTCACACAGAAAACCAAACAATATATCAATAAAAAATTGTTTCAATCCATGGAAGACCATAACTTGACTGAAAAAATAGTCTAAGGGTTCATTCCTATGTTACATTGCCATCATTCATGGGCTGGTTCCTATGTTGCATGTGAAAAAACAGTCTTAAGGGTTCATTCCTATGTTACATTTAAAAAGTGAGTAAGATTCAAAATCATTTTCGTAGAAACTAACCTGGTAACAGCCACATCTCTCCCAGAACTGTAACCAACTGATATTTCCTTGTTCAAATAGATGTCGCTCGAATGCTCATCACCGGTGAAATTTCCATCTCCATCAGATAATGCATATTCTTCATCAGAGAATTCGTCATCTCCCTCCTCGTCGTCGTCGCTATCCCCTTTAACACTGCTGAAAAAATTAGTAATTGCCAGCATGTGAGAAGGATTGAATTCGTAATTGACTCACACAATAGGCGAATTTTTGCATAGGCTAACCTGTCCCATACACCCACCCTAGGGGAGTTGGAACAGTTCATCGGTCTCTCGTTCAATCCTGGATCTTCATCTAGCAAGGGTCTGTACCGATTTCAAAAATTACACTCGCTACTGCTATGTTCAGTGGTTACAAAGTATAGCTCGCAACACCCACTTAAACAATGCAAGTAGAGACATTCCCAGAATGAGAATTGTTTGCTACCGCGGAGCCCATCTCAGCATTGTTCTCCTCCGAATTATTTCCATTGCTTCTACATCTCATCCATAAACAAATTCACATCAGAAGAAAAACGCCAGATTCAAATCACAAAGACCTAGCAAACAATGATAAACAACAACAACAGAGTACCTTGGATTTAATAAAGCATCTCTGGATGAAACGCTTGCCATCAGATCAAGAAATGAACCTCCAGAACCAAAACCAAATCTCTGTGCAGAAGCGTGTGGTACTGGTGGAAAGCCAAAAACTTCTGGCGAGGCATGAGCACCTGGCCTGAATGCGCCAACTCCTGGATAAAAAATCCCTGCTGGACAAAAACCGAATGCCCGCCGCTTGAGCATGGTGGCCGGTATGGAAGGTGGACTCGCTAGGATAAAAAGCTGGGACCTGGAAGCCGGAGTGTAGTGGGAGCGGCGTCCGAGCTCCGTGCTCGGAAAGTGGTGGGGGCGACGCCACTGACGGAGAGAAGAAACCCAACGCCGGCGAGGAGACACCTGCCGCCAAGAGAGGGTCGGACGGTGGAAGAGGGGACTGGGGGCGCTGACAATGGCGAACAGGATGGATCCGGAAACGGAGCGGGAGAGCCATGGGTGGAAGCGGGTGGATCTGTCATGGCACCAGGCTCAGCAATGGCGGCTCGAAGCGTTGGGGAAAGGATGGGCTGAGCTAGAGGACGCGGCGCTTCTCACGAGCATGATATTCGGACAAGAGAATCTCTAGCACCTTTTCTACCGGGCCCCATGAGGAGTATATGGTATAGCTACGGAGGCAAGATGTATTCTTCAAAAACCTGGCGCGTATTGCAATAGCGGGGATCAGATCACGAATCCCAAAGCACGGCATCGGACGGTAGCATGCAGCATGGCTCGTGCCATGCATGGGCTATGCGGTTGCCGGAGACAAGGACGGAGGGAGTGAGGTGTGGGCGATCATCGCGAGGCTCTCGCGCTTGTGAATGCACGATGGAATTCCAAATTAGTTATGACGTGTGCCAAGTCAGCACCTGAGAAGCAATGAGCACACACAGGCCCACCCGTAAGATTGGAGGAAATTTAGTCCTTGATCGGTCTGCCCCGGATCCAGATCAACAGGCAAATTTCGATCGATCTCGAATCCTAAGTAGTCTATCTAATCTCCGTGAAGATATCAGGGTTGAGATGTTGCCCACCACCCGGTCCGCTCCGCACGACGACGCCAACACCGATGAGGGGGGAAGCGCGACGGCGTGGACGGGGGAGAAGAGGCACAAGACCATCCGTCCATCTCCTCTCTCCTCACCTGAGGATGCTGAGAAAGCCATGGACATCCAACTCCAGGAGGTGCAAGGCGTCAAGCAGGGTGTCGAAGATGATCGTCGACAGGAAGAGGACAACAGTGGATCTGTTTTCTCGGCACTAGACCAGATCACTTTGGAGGAGGTATTTCGCTTGTGTAATGCCCTCGAATTGCGTGAAATCAGTTGTAGACAAGGACGCATCGAGGCAGCTCAAGAGTGGGATGAGATGCTGCGGCGCATCCAACAGCTACGACTAAATGAGGTAATGTGGTTTCCTGTCTGGAGCTACTGCCATTCACGCGCCATTTTCTATCTGTTGCAACGTCATTTGTTCTAACTCAAAACTCCATTACTACATTTACTAATGTATTCGTTCTCATTTTCCTACAGATAAAAAAAATGGATGGCTCGGATACATCATCTGAAGATGTTGATTTTGATTGGGAGGACCTTGACCCATATCAAACCTTTGATTGGACGATCTACAGATTTCACTGGCACCGCGATGACTTGGACATCTACCAGATGATGGTCCCTACAAGAAAAGTTTGTGCTTCTGCCATTTACCATTTCCTTATGTCAGTGTATCCGCTCAAAGTCATTGAACAACCGCATCATGTGGCAAGCTGTCACTTGCAATAGTTACCATGCTCACATGTAGATGTGCGTTTTTGTGGTTCCTGCTCTTATTTGCTTTTCTTCTGAAAGGATAGATTTTTATCAGTAGATTTTCCGTAGTCAACGGCATTCCACACTAGTAATGAACCCTGGACAGTGTATTGTCTTTTTTTTTTTTTGAAAGGATGAAACGGCGACTTGAAAGAAAGTTGATCCATTTATAACCAATATAATCTCTAAGATCACTTTGTCGGTGTGCCTCTGTAGCACTGCTACTGCCATGGACTTGTTGTTTGTCTGTCTTTTACTGAACATAATCAAGCCTTGAAGATTGCAGCAGGCTTTTCACATTTGCCTCTTTCTTTACCAATTCGTGGCTATAATGTAAGATCAGATCAACCTGTTTGTGTTGAATATAATTTAGAATGCTGTTATTTTTCACAATTCTCATCTCTTGATTTAGGAGTATTTTATGTACATGAGATGGATTTCTGCATGTAAAAATGGAGATCGATTGTACTTTGAACTTTAGAAGCGAGTCCGCAGGCAAAAGGTTGTTAGTCACCAACTAAACTATCTTTTGGTGTGTTATCTTGTTGCCTATGCTGACCGGATTTTTTCCTCTTTTGAATGAGCAGATGACTTTCAAAGACGCTTTGGAGGAATTGCGGTCAAACAATTTGTTTTCTTTACGCTTACAAGCAGCTGGGATTGAGGAGCCTTCACTTTGCGAGTGGGAACATGATGTAGGTTCTTTAGGCATTACTAATTTTTGCTTTGTTCTGGATGGTGTCGTGCTGGTGTGATTTATTTTACTGCTAATGGCTAGTCATGTTTATCTTTTTAGTTTAAAAATTTCATGAAGGTCAGCCCAGAAAGTGTAAGTGCTATTTTGTGGATATCTACCATTATGCTGTTATGCTCTTTACATGATGTACTTTCTGTTCTCTTCAGGTCTATGAGGATGTCATTTTAGAGCAATTTACTTCTATGCTTGACAACAAGGTTTGTTAATGAAACAGAACGGATTTGGCGTCCAGGGGAGCTGGCACCCTCAACATCCTCGCTGTCAGGTCCCTGTTTGTGATTCATATCTAATGAAAACCAAACATCGCTCCCGCTGCCCCCCCCCCCTCGGGCTGCCTTGATGAGGTAGGGTGTCGCTGGAGCTCCACGCTGGCGTGAGACTCTACCTCGTCGAGGCAGGCCCACACCCCGCCTAACGCTGATCCCCCACAGCCCCCAACCCCCTGTCGACCCCGCTCACCACCCGCCAACTGCCCACCGCCGGACCTCCCACCAGCCATGAGAACCTCTTCTATAGCTAGAGGGGAAGAAGAAACTCCCAAACCCTAAATGCTAACAGTTGCGCAATGAGATGGCAGCTGCGTCTGATGCCGTGAGGAGGCTCGCAGCCACCTGGGCGCCGAACAAATTCTGTTAATGAAATTTACTTCATTTCTTTCTAGTACCATGCATGCTTGTTTTATATTCTGACGATTTATTTGAACTCAACAGTATCACCTTGACGAACATAAGCTATTTATAGATTTTGTCAAAAAGAAGCTTGAGATTGCACGACGTCTTCACTTGCCCGGTACGCATTTACCTGCTTTCTGTGATAGTTGAATATTGTATATACGAGCTGCACATGCTTTGACATTAGATTATCCTATTTTAGAGCTGGGCGCGCTCCCTGAACATCTGCACCATGGATCTTCGATTGGCAGTCAGACGACGTGAAATCTTCTTGACGGCGTTAGTTGTCTCCGTCAGGTGCAACGTCAACGGACAGGCTCCTTGCGCCCATGTCACGGGATGGTATGGCTACATAGATTCACAGTTTTTGTCCTGTTCTAAAACATACATTGAAAATTAATCCCATGTTTCATGGATGAACAGACTGTATCTAAAAAGCGCCTATTATATCATCAGCATATAAAACAATATATTCAAACAACACTACACATCTAATACATGTGGATGGAATTTATTAGGAAGAACAGAGGCCGTACTCAATGCAAAAATTTCCTACTTGAGAATGAATGAATGATTTACTTTGGTTTTGTGCAACAGCCAAGGAAATTACCTAAAAAAGTCTGTGCGATAGTTTCATATTTAATTTAATACAAACATAATAGAAGCGCCTACATAACTTTGTGAGAGGTATGGCCTTTACGTCTGGTCATTCTAGGCAGTTGGATATTACTTTTAAAAAGCATTGAAAAGACATATGCTCACACGATGGAAATCGGTCGTGTTGCTACGAAGGGTCAATTTAGAAAAATATCAGTCAGATACAGACGTTGACATGAAATGTTATACGATCTTTCGCAACAGTAAGTCAAATCGGGAAAATAAGAATATCTTCCCCCAACTATATGTAAGCAAGTCTCACCAAGACGGGGAAGCGACATCTTTTATGCTTTTTTCAGAAGTAGTCTTTTGGAGAAGCTCGAGAAGCGATATCAGATATGTTTTTTCGCTTTTAGTACAACTTTACATTTTTGTGGTTGAGAAAAGTGAGCCTGTTTGGTGTAGCTTTCCCCGTTTTGGAAACACATAAGCGGTGAAATGCTACGTCAAACTAGGCTTAAGATAGCAACCCAGTTTTTGCGCCACCTCCTACCTGGCTGGTGAATCGACAATCTTGATTAATACAGGGATTAACGACATGGTGTGTGAGCATGAGTAAGTACTTTTGCTTCAGTCTTTCTAATATTATACAATTTACAATATACTTTACTTCTCTCAATGCAGAATAACACGCTTCCATCTTGGGTTAGAGGCTTGATCTAAATAGAGTTCTTTCAAATGTGTGAGTACCACAAATCTCGGAAGTTAGAGTGCAATATCTTCTACATTGATGCTGTAGTGGCGCGCTCTGCTTCACTTGTATAGAAATGCACACTGAGCACAGTTTTGCAGGTACATAACTCACATGTTAGCATTTTGTTTGGAGGGATTCTACATTTGTAGATCTAACCTGTTATATTTTTGATGATTTATTGGTCACCAGATAAAATTACTTTCTTATCATTAATACTTAAGTACTTCTATCAATATTGAATTACCTTTTGATCAGTACCTTTAATCATAGACCATTAGATCAAGGCCAACAGACGATTCACATTTCTTAGAAACACCGAAGAAGACCTCATCGATCAAATTAACTTGTATCTGCAACTTCGAACCAACGTCTCTAGGATTGGCACCAGAAACATGAACTCTCTGAAGAAAAAACAACCCTAACAACATAAACAATCAATGGCCATGATGAAAACTACGTACTCGTAAATCCAACTAAGTGCGGAGGACAACGACATCCAGAAATAGAACACGCCGCCATGGGTGGAGAATAACAGGGATCAATCGTTGGCGTTGCGCTGGCAGCACAGAAAATTTTTTAACCAGGGGCGGACGTCATCACCTATGGCATAATATTTTTTAGGAAAAATTGTAAATACTCATTTGCATGTTTTAGGGGAGATTCCATATACCCATCTGCAAGTATTTTTGTTTCAGACAAACACTTACAAATTATACTTAGTTTTCAAATACCCCTTTGACAACTTTAACCAACTAATGTGACTCTTGTTTGTCTTTCAATATTGATTCAGATATTTCACCTTAATGTAATTATCATCCAGACAAATATGACATCATCAAATTTCTTCGAATAATCACCAACAATACAGAAATCTAGCTAGTATCCTATAAATTATTATGAGCAATGTAGAGGGGAAAAACTTAAGAAATATAATATATATGTATGATGCAAACAATATTATATATTACTTATTTATAGTAATTTATTTTAAGCAATCTCGGATGCTTATTAAGAGCCATATTGATCAGTCAAGATTGCCAGGTGGGTATTTGAAAACTAAGTGTAACTTGTAGATGTTTGACTGAAACAGAAACACTTGCAGGTGGATATATAAAAATCCCCCAAACATACAAGTGAGTATTGATAATTTTTCTTAATTTTTAACCTAGGACGGACGACACCATTTAGGGCTGGACACGGTTAACCGCAAAATCAGTGATCAAACCGAATCGAACTGAAAAAAAAATTGAAATTTATGGTTAATCCGGGTTCGGTTGTCAGTTTTGTTTACTACGGTTAACCGTAGTTTGTTCGGTTTCTAGTCGGCGTTAACCAAACAGGCCGAAATAACTGATTGAATTCCAGCATTCCACCCCACTAGCACGTCACACCCAAAGAAGCTCATTAGATCACGAAGCCATCCTGTCCTAAATAAACTAACCCAACCTAATCGTAATTCGTAACCACAAAGGCTCCTTGGATGGGCTGAGGGTGCTAGACTGGTCCGTCGACCGAATTTTTCGGCCGATGGCGTTCCAAGGCAAGCTGTATTTTTCCCGTCAGTATCCGTACAGTGACCCAGAGCCAGAGGTATTCGAGATTGATCCTACCCTGGATTCGGATTCACATGAACCTTTCCGTACTTTTTGCACAGTGATTTTTAAGAGGTGCCACCCTAAAAGTTCACGATCCTGAAGAAATTAAGAAACCTCTACGTAAGAGTTAAGGATTGACACGAGGAAAACATGGAAGCAAATGTACACGATTACACAAGGTATGAAGACATGACGTTCCAGCTAATTTTCATGTGCGGGGGCAGCGGTGCTATGAACCGTAGGAGGTTGGGCTTGTCCTTGGACCACGGCGTGCCATCACCGTGCCATTCTCCGTTGCTGCTCAGGAACTTGGCGATGTTAGGGATGACCATCTCCCGGCAATGCAGGTGCAGCAAAGGGACTTTTGAGAGGACACTGCCCTTCTGAACCTCCAAGCCTTCCGGCCGCCTCAGCTTGTATGGCTCTCCAGTGAATGGCTCAAAGTCTGGTTGGGGATTCTGCTTCCACATCTGGTGCACAAACCACCCGTATTTGTAATCTCCAACGATGGGAGTGCCCAGGGCTTCAGCACAATGCACTCGAAGCTGTAGAATAAGAAAGAAAAAACATACCGATAAACTTCATATGCAGGATATTCGAATTTATTGTCCATGATAGTGTAATTATGTCGACTTCTAGATGAAAAATGTGGTGGGATCACCCTGATTTTGAACTGAACATTTGTGTGCGTGAACACATGTTAGCAAGAAGTCAGATATTTGGTTTTTAAGATGGTACCTGGTGCTTTCGTCCTGTCAATGGCCGTAATTCAAGCCATGAACAACCATTAATGGTTGGTCCTATGACCCGATACTCTGTTACAGCCTCTTGTGCACCATCTATGCCAGATGGATGGGCCAGAATGATCCTCTCAGCTTTGCCATCATCAAGAAGTACCTGAGCACATTCCAATAGGAAAAAAGAAAATGGACTTAATTAAACAAAGTTCTAAGATCTAGAATATGCATGTATTACATATATGACATAATTTAGGAGTTGACTTATTTCAATCTTTGGTAGGGTGATACATTAAATGCAATGATTCATAACGCTGTTGAAGATGACTACAAGAAGCAATGTTTTATCCTAAAATAGTGAAAAATAAGAAATAAACAACAGAGGATGTTTTATCGTTCTTTGTCATGAACTTCTGATTTTTTTACAGTTCTTTGTCATGTAATTATGATCATTAGTCATTACTGAAAACAAGAGCTAACAGCTAGTGGGAGCCTCTCCTACTGTTTTCTCGTAAAAAAAAGAGGAGCTAACAGCTGAATCAGGAGAAACCTTTGAAATTGGAGCAGATATAACTCCTTCCCTTTCTTTAGGAGTCCCAATGACAAGTGCCCAATACTTCTGCATGTATGCTTCGCACGCTTCATTCCATGTCTGCAAGAATGTAACACACCCATGCCGTCGCAAAATAGTGAATTCATCATTATCATTTAGATTGAACCGTGCATATGCTAGATAGAAGGCTAACTAATCAATAGATTGACTATTACCTGAGAAGTTGTTTTGGCTAAATTTAGGCTGGTGAAAAGCCAGTGCAGTCGAGTAAAGCTTTCTTTTCTTCTGCCCATCAAGATTAAACCACTACTTTCTCTGTCTAGTCGATGGACCTGTGCTCACAAGCCATTGGAAAATTTCAAGATCCTCAGAGAGTTTAATATTATATATCATAGCCAAAAATTAAAGAGAAACAACTCTTTGGCTCACCAACTTAGGACCCTCTTCATTTCCATATGACAATGCTGCAGCCGCAAGCACATCCATGCTGTTATGCACAGGCAAATGTCCTTTCATGGGCACTTTGGGGGGCTTGTTAAGCACCAGTATAGCAGAGTCCTATAATTTCAAAGCGTTAACTTAACAGTTACTAAGATGAATCTTCTGGAGGGAGCAATATGCGTTAGTAAATATCAGTGCCCAAGCTGCAAATATATCAAAGTACAGAGGGCTAAATAATATACTCAAAGAAAATGGTATTCATTAATGCATCAATTACAAACCATGGATCAACAATGCTAGTGCAACCTACAACAAGAAATTACCTTGTGCAGGACAAGCCTCCGGAGGTACTCAATCTCGTCTTTATTGGGATGCAATGTAGCAGTTGGAATGGTTTCATAACGTTTCTTTATCTCACCCTCAGCCACTGACACCGGAAGGTGAATTCTCATGCCAGGCTTCATAACGTCATTATGCTTAATCTGCAACAAACTGCTGAGCATATTCACTTTATTCACATAGTATAACGACATCATTAAAAGTAAAAAAAAAAGCCTCACTGTTCACCTTTTTCAAATGATACTTCTGAGTCTGAATGGTTTCAGCTGAAACATCATGATCTGAGCACTCAGAGAAAACCTGAGCAACAAACAGCAGCTAGTTGATACGATTTGCTATCGGTACATGAGAGCGGCCCAGAGATCTGACCACTCAGAGATAAGTCCTTCAGTGCCATTGCGAAACATTCTAATCCTAAATATGCCAGTTCAAAATGGCTTATCCCAAATAAACCATCAGATTGCAAATTTTATCCCATACATGCCACTGATG
The DNA here is from genome assembly GCA_030378355.1 of Eleusine indica. Classification (NCBI taxonomy): domain Eukaryota; kingdom Viridiplantae; phylum Streptophyta; class Magnoliopsida; order Poales; family Poaceae; genus Eleusine; species Eleusine indica. The sequence continues at coordinate 3,371,273 of CM059499.1, read as the reverse complement.
AACAGTAAATCACATGAAAAGACGAAAATGCCCATGGCTTTCTTCCTTCTCCAACCGTTGCTGCTCGTGCTCACCTCCGCCGGCCGCAGACCCCACGCTCGCCTCCTCCGACCGCCGCCCCTGCCCGTACTCGCCTCCGCCGGCCGCCGCCCCGCGCTCGCCTCTGCCGGCCGCCGCCCGCGGGCTCGCCTCCTCCTATCGTTGCCGCCGCCCGCACACGCCTCCGCCGGCCGCTGCCACGCGCTCGCCGGCCCAGCTCGCGCCCGTGCTCGATCCGTCGGCTGTCGCTCCCGCCGCCATGGAGGCGCGCGCGCGGGGGAGCTCGCTCTGTTGCCGGAGTTTTTTTTCTTTTTTTTTTGGTGTAACGAGCTGAAGCTGAGGTTGAAGAAGATCTCAAGGGTACTTTGGTCATTTTTAAAATAAGAAGATGTTGAAAATGACGTGGATGGTAAATTTAGGATTGATTTTGCAACTCAATGGCACCTACAGGATAAGTGGTTTTGCAATGGCGGATCCGGGATTAATGAAATTTGCAATGGCATGTAATAAATTGGCCCCTAGTTTCAGCTCAGATACAAAAAAAAAAAAGTGTCTGAAAGTGGTGCTATGACACCATATTGGGAAAATTATATGTGTCAACTATAATATGCTGCTACCAATCTTCCAACGCCAGAATACCAAACCATGAAAGAAGCACCGTTGCAAGCACTAATTCACTACAAAATTAACTCTAGAGCACCCAGTTCACCCTCAAATCAAGCAGTTCTCGCAAGCTAAATATCAAAATAAGAATGCTTTTTTTTTGCAATAACACTAATTTAAATAAAATGGAATACTGGATTTGTTTCAAAGTAGCAACTGTTACGAATGACAATACAACGAAATGGACCACAAATTACCATCCTCCTGTTGAAGTGCACCTGCACGACTTCCTGCGGCACGTCGGCGAAGTAGTGCTTCACCCAGCTGACCGCCGTAACGCGACGCGGCGCCGCCTTCCTCCCGTGGAGCGGGTCGTCCCCGGCGGGGAACGGCGGCAGGGACAGCAGCTGCCGCGGCCTCGGCCCGGGCTTGGGCGCCCCAAGGCGCGCCACGTTGTTCCCGTCCACGCGAACTACCACTGGATCGGCATCCGCGGGGGCCGGCGGCGCCAGCCGCGATAGCCCACGCAGCGCCACCCCCGGCAACCGCCACGGCCCCAGCCGGCGGCGGCCGCGGCACAGCATCCTCGTCGTGGCGTCTTCTGTGTTGGGCCGCTCTCGTGTACCGATAGCAAATCGTATCAACGGCCGGTCTGAGCGTAGGCCCATATCGTTAAAGCCCAAAAGATTTAACTAGATTATGGGCTGGTCATATGTGAAGACTCCCATTTCTATGGGCCTGATTATTCGGGCTATCATAAATGTTGGATCTATTGATGCTACAGGTCGGGTATGTGATGTGGGCCACACCGCATCTAACGACAGATCCTGCATGGGTATTATTGGTGGGCCCGAAAGGTCATCGCCTAGGGAAAAGAACCTAGGTTTTGTAGACTAGTCCTCACCTTCCTGCCTATTTCTCCCTTTGCTCCGGTCCCTCTCAAGAAAAAGGCAGCAAAGACGCTTGGTGCAAAAACACGATAATGTGATTTTGCAAACGTGTAAAGTACACACAGAAACTCCCAAAATTCGCGAAAATATCAGAACGTTCTGACTTATCTCACGAAGAACAAGCACACCAAAAGCATGGGTAAAGTGACCAGCACAATGGCAAGATAAAATTCGCGATTCTTATGCGTGTCCTTGAAAAAGAATATTACTACGTGTAAGATATGGATGAAAAAAGAGGAAAATACCAAATTAAATACACATCATTTCACAGCCACTACACGACTATACAGGTACACGCTTGAAGCCGTAGAGGTCTCTCGCGCTCGCGCATCGCGCACAGATTCGTTCGGCGCCACCACCCACCATTTGGTCCTCTCTTCTTTTGTTCCCTACAAAGGCCGGGAGAAGCGGCGGAGACGAGGCCCTTTTTGCGACCGGGCCCTTTTTGTTCAGCGCATTCGCGTTCCGACCAGCGAGGAGGGGAGCCATGGGCATGGAGGACGCGGTCCGCGGCGGCGGCGGCGGCGGCGGCGGCAAGAAGCTCGCGCTGGCGAGCATCGGCTTCGCCGACGTCCGTGTGGGCGCCGCCGGCGGGGGTGCCGTCTACAAGGATGACCTGCTCGTGGTCGGGCTGCCCGTGCCCGGCGGCGACGGCCTGGACGTCGCTGGGGCAGTTCCGGGTATGGCCGTCAGGCTGCCAGACGTCGGCGCCGCCGTCAGGGTGAGGAACTGCAGATCCCAATGTCCCAGCTAATTTTTCTGATGCTCTGAATGTTGGCGCTCCGGATTTGAGATGATAGCTTTGTCTGAGCGTATGGCTGCTGAGATTGCAATGCTTGGGGACTGGTTCGGGTATCAGAGGCGCATGTTTTTAATTTTGATTCGAAATGCTTATTTGTTCACATCAGAATAGGAATTGATAGTAGTTTTGGGGTAGAGACGCAACGATTCATGGTCCTTCTCCTGTTTTATTTGCTGCGACCGATTCATCAGCAAAACAGGTTGGTGATGCCTTTTACTTCAGTTTCTGCTTCAAGTTTGAAGTTGTAATCAGCTTTTCTGCCGTCCGTGTTGCCGTGCTTAAAAGTGCTTTCCAGCTACTTGTCCCATTTCTTCACATATTTTGAACATGGTATTGGTAGATATAGCTGTTTGCTTTGAATATCCAGGAATCTTCCGATAAAGATATAAAATTCATTCGTTGATTAGTGCTTAAAGATTTGCTTATGATCTAGCTGGTCACCCCGGGCTGTTGCTGGTCACTATAATTGTTAATTTGGATCGGTTGTGTACTTCTATTTCCTGTTGGACCTGCTTTACCTACACCTTTTTTACCATTGAAGTGGTCAATTCGATGTCACTATTAACATTTGTCTTTAGTTGTAGGATTAGGGTTTGCTGTGTACTGGGTCCCATTCCCATGTGCCAGGACCCATGCCTGCTGAATGTTTTTTGTACTTATCTAAGGTAGATATTTCTTTGGAAAAAGACCTGAAGCTGATCAGTTGAACTGAAAGCTATACATGTATGTCTAGCCGGTTTTGATAACTGTTTTCATTGAGTATAGTTGTAACTTTCATTTGAAATTCATTGTGTCCTATCTTGTGTATTTATACAGAAATGCTTGTATAAAAAAACATATGCTTCATCTGGTGCTGTAAAGCACTCGCCTCAGATTTTTATTCTTGATGTTAGGGCAATCTAGCTAGCACAAATTTGTGCTGTTTAGCTTGACCTAACGACAAGAATGACAGGAAAAAAAGGAGTTAGTAGTTACATACCTACTTATATGCATATTGGCGAATAAATTGGATTGCATATAGAATAGTGTACTTTCTTCTCCCGATCCCCCCTTGTATAGGAGCTTTCAGCATCTTGTCCAGAGGTTGAATTCTAGCTGTTTCTGAGTTGTGTTCCTTTCAGAAATGACATTAATCTTATCCTCTGGACCTCGAGATATTTCCTTGTCTTTATGCATCTGCTACACTTCAAATATAACTGTCCTTTTGTCATATTTTGTTGTTTTTCTCTTACCTGTCCACTTCAAACTTCCAGGTTGATCTAAGTCTTGTTAAACAACTAGAATTCAACCTTCCAGGCATTTGTAATGTTGCTTCTGCCTAGGATTTTTCATGCCAGCTACAAGGCAAAAGAATCCATTGAGATGCAGCATAGAAATAACAGCTTTGGTTAGAGTTCCAGACTGATGATGTTTTCCTGGTGAATATAAAACTGCTGCAATCCGGATTAGGTGTTGACAAATGAGTAGCTAGCATATAAACCAATGTAAAAGCTGATGATGTACGGAATACGTTAAGTCGTAATGTATTAGCTTAGATGCGGCCACTCAAGGGGGGGGGGGGGGGAGGTAATAGTAGATGTACTTGAATGAGAAGTTGCCAGAATCTTCATTTTAGTTTCTAGCGCTTTAAGAAATTCAGGTGCTTTAGGATTCTGTCAAAGGAGGAACTTCATGATAGAGTATTTTTCTTTGATGATATGTTTGAAATTGCTTATGAACTTTGTGAGTCTGTCTAAATGCTGGTGAAGAGTCATTGATCTGAGACTTGTATGCATGCAGACTTTTCTGAGGAAAAGAGAAGTCGCAGAATTTATGAGTGGAGCAATGGCTGGGGCTATGACTAAAGCTGTTCTTGCTCCTCTAGAAACTATCAGGTATTTATTATACTTTCCTCACTACAATCTTTATTCACTGTGCTAAATTTGACTCTTGCGCATTTCATATGATCTCATATGGTTTCAGAATTAATTATCTGCACTGTAATATGATTTTTTTTGGGTGATATGCTATCACTTACTATTTTGAAGGCAATTTGTAGTGCCGAACCAATCATTATGTAAATCACGCTCTTTGGTGGTAGCAGTATGTTGGCTGAGGGATCTCTGTTTTCTTTTCTTTTTTTAGTTAGACGTGAATGTAAAAACAAAGCAATGGAGGCATTTATCTTTAGAATCATAGTTTGCCAGAGCTTGGTTCTTTTATTATTGTTTTTTCCCTAGTTTTGTTGAACTGATATTTGCATCATCGCCTATGGTGGTATGCATTACTGAAGAAACCGACTGAATTTCTGTAGTTTTTCTTATGGACAGTAAGTAATGTGTTCAGAATGTTCATAAATCCAGCCATGTTAAAATCTTATATGAAATTTTTGCAATATTTCTATATGTGCAAAAAATATGTTCAATGCATTGCTGTGTAGCAGCCCAGATTCAGCTTGTTTGTGAATATTAACTATCCAGCCACCCGTGATAAACAGAAACATCCCCAAATTCCTGTTATCATTGACTTGGAGGAATATTTGAAGTGCTCTTTCTAGTGTGAAACAAAGCAGCATACTAACAATATGATGTTTTCTGATCCATTTCAGGACAAGAATGGTTGTTGGGGTTGGATCAAAACAAATTTTTGGTAGTTTTGTGGAGATCATTGAACAGAATGGCTGGCAAGGGCTTTGGGCTGGTAATGCTATAAATATGCTTCGTATTATTCCAACTCAAGCGATTGAGCTTGGCACATTTGAGTATGTCAAAAGGAGTATGGCATCAGCCCAAGAGAAATGGAAAGAGGATGGGTGCCCAAAGATACAAATTGGTGATTTGAAAATTGAATTGCCACTTCACTTATTATCTCCAATTGCCATTGGAGGTGCGGCTGCCGGAATAGCTGGCACTTTAGCATGCCATCCTCTTGAGGTTCTTAAGGTACTTAAGAGCTGAATCTGCATGTCAAATTATTGTTGATTTTAGTTATGCAAAATTATGTCATAGATTTGACTGGTTTGTACTCCTACTATCAAGATGAATCACAAACACTACTTCTCCATATAGTTTTGTGTAGCCTCTAATCTAATTTTATGATTTTTATGCTGGAAAATTATTTACCCTTTTTTTGTCACAGGATCGCTTGACTATCAATCGTGACGCTTATCCCAGTATCGCTATTGCCTTCAACAAGATCTATCGGGCCGATGGCATTGGTGGTCTTTATGCTGGCCTCTTCCCAACATTAGTTGGCATGCTACCTTATAGCACTTGCTACTATTTCATGTATGAGACTATCAAGACATCTTACTGCCATGCGAACAAAAAGAAATCTTTGAGCCGCCCTGAGCTACTAGTTATTGGGGCTATTTCAGGTCAGGATCAAGGACCATCTAAAGTGTTATTATTTCATCTGCTGTTTTACCATTAGTAGCCGGTCATACCATTCCCTAATTTCTTTTTTTTTTAAAAAAGAAAATGGAAATATAAAATGTGATATTCCGGATTGGTATAGAAATTAACATTTCAGTTGACTACTCTTTTCACATTTTTTTCTATTGATGTTCTAGGTCTAACTGCAAGTACAATCACCTTCCCTCTGGAGGTGGCGAGGAAGCGGCTTATGGTGGGAACCCTACAAGGGAAATGCCCGCCCCACATGATAGCGGCATTAGCTGATGTGTTCCAAGAAGAGGGCTTCAAAGGGCTTTACCGGGGATGGGCAGCGAGCTCCCTGAAGGTCATGCCAACATCAGGCATTACCTGGATGTTTTATGAAGCGTGGAAGGATCTCCTTTTGGCTCCAGAGCCCCAAACCTAGCGAGAGGTTCCTCTTAGCCTGACTGCCTGAGAGGTTGCTCAATAAGTCTGGCACTTATGCTCCAGAATAAATTTGTTTCTGCTGTGTGGGGTATCTGATATTTTTCTCTTTTTTTTTTTCTTTCAAATCCCGCACATGGCAAGTGTTTTTAGGTAGAAATTGTCATCTTGTTTGGTTTTGCCGATGATTAGGAGCATTAACTAATTGGCGTCAGCTAATCTGAACTATCTAATTACTAGCACCTGTTAAGAGACACGATGTGAGCTGGGCCTGCATTGGCCCCAGCCCTCAAACGTTGTTGTGAAATTGTCACATGCGAAAGGGAAAAAAATGTTAGTTCTTATATCTGAGATGGCATTGTAAGGGGGAAAAAATGTTAGTTCTTATATCTGAAATGGCATTGTAAGGAAAAAAAATGTTAGTTCTTATATCTGATATTGTCACATGCGAAAGGGGGAAAAAATGCAAGTTCTTATATCCTACCTTTGGCCCAAAATGGATGTTGTAATGAATTTTTGCAACCAGATCTTATACTCTTCCGTACAAAATGGATGTTGTAATGAAATTTTGCAACCAGATAGTATACTCTTCCATACAAAATGGATGCTGTTAGCGAATTTGTGCAACCAAAACATTTTAGAATTTCAGCAAATTACACAGATGAATATTTAGATTCGTCAAGCACGAATGATACAATAGAATCTGTGTCATATTATCACAACCCTACTGCTTTTGTTCAATATATTACCAGAGAAAAGGAATCGACTGAACCGAGTCTCCGAAAAACCAAAAGAAAGAAACTGGGCTGAATGAAATGGGAATCAAATATTCCGGCGATTCGTTCAAAAGAAATATTCCGGCGATTGACAATTGCAAAATGGATGCCGACAATAGGTGCAATCTCCAAAGATGGCCATTTGTCCTGAGGGGCAGCTAAGCTCCAAACGGCCTTGTTCTCACCAAAACTTCGACCACTTCAACATGGCAATGTCCACTGTCAATCACAAATCGCAAGGTAATCTTTCCCCTGACCAGCACCAATCCACAACCACGCTTAGCCAATCGTGAAGGGCAACGTCAGTCATCATCAGGACAAAAAATTGTGTAGGTTCAATCAAGCACCAGCCGGCAGTCGGCTATGTGCCCTACTACCGCGTCAACGCCGGCCACCGGCGACGCCGACACGGACGCCACGGTCCTCGCAAAGCTTCACGCCTCACGATCCGCCATCATCTCCGTCCTCGCCGCCGCGTCCGAGGCCGAGGCCGACATTGACGCGACGGGTGACCACCTGGCCGAGCTCCTCTCCACCTCCTCGCCGTCGACCTCCCACCTCCAGTCCCAGGCCGTGGCGGCGCGCGCCCTCCGCGCCCGTATCGACCGCGCCGTGGCGCCGGCGGAGCCCCTCCTCGCCGCGCTCCGCCGCGTGTCGGCCCTCGCCGCCGCGTCCCCGCCCGCGGACCCTGGCGACGCGGCGGGCGCGGCGGCGTTCGCGGGGCGCGTGGACCGGCTGCGCGACGCGATCGAGGAGGCGGCGGCGCGCGGGGACGAGGCCGTGCGCCGCGTGGAGGAGGCCGTGGGCTTCCTGGGCCGGACCAAGGCCGCCGGCCGCGCCCGCGTGCGCCGGCTCACCGAGGCCGCCGCGGCGCTGCGGGCCGTGTTCGAGGCCGAGGCCGAGGAGATGCGGTTCGAGGGCCCGCTCGACGACGCGCTGCTCGGCCTCCAGGACCTCTTCGAAGCGATGCTCCTCCGGCTCAAGCACCCGGCGCCGCCCGACGCCGCCGACGAGGGAGGTGACGACGCGGCATACGAGCTTGGAACCGACGAGGAGGTGGAGGCCGCCGCGAGGATGGCGACGACGCTCGCCGCCAACGACTGCCTGGACATCTGCCTCGATATCTACGTCAATGTGCGTGACGTCATTCTCTCTCAGCTGAAAGACTCCCATTACGATGATGCGATGTGTGTAACTGAAACAACTGACGGTGATGACGTCACTCTTTTCAGGCGCGGTACAGGCGGGCGGCGAAGGCGATGATGCGGCTGAACCCGGCGTACCTCAAGTCGTACACGCCAGAGGCCATCGACGGCATGGAGTGGGAGTCGCTGGAGTCGGCGATGGCGCTGTGGGTCCCGCACTTCCACGTGGCGGTCGGCTCGGTGCTCCCCGCCGAGCGCGCCCTCTGCGCCCGCGTGCTCGGGCATAATAATCCCCTCCTCCCGCCCGCGGTGTGGCCCGAGTGCTTCGCCAAGATCGCCGCCCGCATCGCCGCGGCCTTCTTCCGGTTCGCCGACGGTGCCGCCGCCGCGTCGCGCGAGCCGCAGCGCCTGTTCAAGCTGCTCGACATGCTCGACGCCGTGCGCCGCGAGCGCGACCGCCTCGACGCCCTCTTCTTCTCCGGCGACGGCGAATCGTCGTCGCCGACGCTGCTGGCGATCCGCGCGCGCGCGAGCGAGGTCGAGCGCGCGCTGGCCCGCGCCGCCGCGGGCGTGTTCTTCGAGTTCGGGCTCCGCGTCGAGACGCACCACGTCCACGTGTCCGACGCCGACGCGGGCCACGTGCCCAAGATCGTGCGCTACGCCGTCAACTACCTCAAGTGCCTCGCCTCCGACGACTACCGCGCGCTCATGGGCGCCGCGCTGCTCGCCGAGCGGGACCCCGATCTCCACGACGACCTCCACGAAGAGGAAGACAAAGTCAACGCGCGGTCGTCGCCGCTGGCCGAGGCGGCGGCGAGCGTGATGGACGCGCTGCGGCGGCACGTGGAGACGGCGCGGCGCGCGTGCGGCGACGCCGTGGCCGCGCACGTGACGGCCATGAACGCGTACTGGTACATGTACATGCGTGCCCGGGGCTCGGAGCTGGCGAAACTCATCGGCGAGGACGCGATGCGGCGGCGGTACAAGGCCGCGGCGGAGGAGGCGGCGTGGGAGTACCAGGACGCGGCGTGGGCCCCGCTCGCGCGCCTCGTCTCCGGCGGGACCAGCAGTGGCTCTCGGACGTGGCCGCCGGAGGAGGCGCGGGAGCGGGCGGCGGCGTTCGCGGAGATGCTCGAGGAGAAGGCGCGGCGGCACGGGAAGGAGTACAAGATCCCCGACGGCGATCTCCGGGCGCAGATCAAGGTCGCGGCGGCGAAGGCGGTGCGCGGCGCGTACGCGGGCTTCGTGAAGGCGAACGAGAGGGTGCTCGCGGGTGGGAGGAGGGAGGTGCTTCCCGTGGACGTGATCGAGGGGATGGTCGGGCGGGTGTTCGACGAAATGGGGGACGACTGCGTCGCCGGCGGCGTTGGTCGAGCGAGGAGCGGGAATAATAGCAGGAGCAGACGGGAGTCGAGGGACAGCAGCAATCTGGAGGGGTTCGTTTGATGGCTACTCGAGCAGAAGTCCAGCACCAGCAGGGCGCTTGGACTGCCTCAGCGCCATCAGCATCTTGAAGTTGTTGTCTACTGTACAAATACCGTCCGGATATTTTGTGGTCTTCAAAATATGATTCTGATGTAATATAGATTCAGGAATTTAATAAAATAGAAAATTGCTGTATAAAATTTGCTCCATATTTTTTTCAGGAAGTAGTCAAATTTCGCATCTTCTGATCCAACCAACCAAATTGCAAAACAAAGTCTCGTTTTGTTTACGAAAACAGATACTAGAGAATAGCTGAAGGAGGCTGATCACATACTCCTACCCAAGATATAAATCGGATTTTCACACAACTGCAAATTACATTACCAGGCAGTCGATATGTATCGCATACAAACTGTAACGCCAAGCTCCTTTTCACACAGCTACCGACTACTATTTATTATCCTAGAAATAAGCACACCCTAACATAGATACACACTGATGCACACCACTACTTCTGTCTAGAGCTTTCATGTCTACCCTGAAGAAAGTCACACCTATACAAACTAGAAGTTTTGTTAGCCCTTCTGAATAATTGAAGTTCGACTTGTTTTGCTTCTTCTTCCAACAGCAAACATCAAGACGACCCTCCAGTGCAGTGCCGGTTGCTTCAAGAATCTGACTCCGCAGCTCCTGAAAGCGTCACAAAATTGAAAACATCACTCAGTGGTGCTGTGGCTGAGAGAATCTCAGAGAAGCCTCGCGAGAGGAAGATGAAACGTACCGTCACCACAGAGCTGCTCAACTCGGCTCACAATATGCTTGCCATAGGTGTATTTCCGCAATGCTTGCAGATGACCCTTCACACGGCTGAGCAGGAGCTCCCGCTGACTCTCCGTGCATGTTTCAAGTATCTTTTGGACCACATAATTAGCAAACTGGTCCTTCATCATCAACTGATTGAACAGAACAAGTGGTTAGCAAACATAACTTCATGCCAGAAACAGTCCATGCAAGAAAAGAAGTTGCAATTCATCTGTAAAACGAAACACCTTTACAACAGAATCAACAGAATTAGAAAAGAACACACTGACCAATTAGCTTATTTATGGGGTACTACCACATAAAAGTCACCTAATTCAGACTACCTCCCCGTGCCTTAGACATTAGTGCCATAACCTCTTTGAGCATATGAAAGGAAAAGAAAATTGAATAAAACATTGAACTATCCATACCAGCAAATTGTCATTGCCCTCTGTCTGCTCTACAATCTGCCTGATCAGGAGATCCCGCTCTGCAATATCCCCATGCTGAAAGCACTTCTCTATCACATTAGATGCAAACTTATTTTGGCTCATGGTAACAACTTGTCCAGCCAATGTACTGATAATTTGAGTCCTTTCATGAGGTTTTCCTCTTTCCAAAACATGCTGTAAAAGGAACAAGGGGAGCAATAAGCTGACAAGTAAGAAAAAAAGATCTTCAGGTCTAGCACTTCATCCATGGAAAATTCCGAGGCAACATAGAAACCAACAAAGGTGAAAACTGGTGAGTTATTCAATAGTATATAAAAAAGCAAGCACCATTTGTATGTAGCATATTGTCACTTTACAAGATTAGAATATATGGGCGACTAATGCTTTAACTGATTCAGGGTGAGGAATAAAACTGAGGCGAATGGGAAGAAGGAAGTATCATATTTTACCTGTGTCACATAGTTGCCATACTGATCTTGTGCAAGGATGCATGCAGACTGCAATATCTCATCTATTATGCACTGGCCCTGTGAATCACCACCACAATGCTCCAAAACTCTCTGCAGAGCAGGATGAAGTTTTAAAGAGAAAAAAAATAGACTCCAGACCAAAATTATACAAATCATCACTGAAAATTCACCTGAATTACACGGCAACCATATGGGTGCATTGAAAGGCTAGCAACTTGTCCCTGAAAAGCAGATATCACAAAACCAATGTGTTCTGTGGGGACACATTCAATGCACTTCTGTATAACATGATTTCCATTCTGATCACGAACACATCGCATAACATGTCCATCAAGCTCACGAACTAGATCTATTTTCTGGTCAAGTTCCATTACTTCAAGAGCCTACACGTTTCAGAGGAAACAAGAATCAATAATGATAGCTCACATATCAATATGAGAAACTAAGTCGTTTGCTGCTTGCATCAAGATACAGCTCTGTCGGAGTCAGACTGTGATAATAATGAATAATGACAGGCCCATAGAGAGTTACATTGGCAAAGTCAAGACTATGGCAACAAAATATAGAAAAGGACAAGACACAGGAAGAGAAGTAAAAATTCACGTGCAAAGAAATTTATAAGGACACACCTGATAGGTTAGAAAAATAAAAAAGAACAGATATCAAAGGTACATATAACAGGAGTTGATGTTTCATAATTAACTGAAATACTGAATTTGAGCTTGTGTTCAGTAATCTACGGTCCCTTCAGGATTAGGATTCATAAGTACAGTTCACAGGGGCACATAATTTTAAATGCATCTACTGATGAGCCATGGAACCACAGGGACTCCAGAATACCTACCTAACAGTACTAAATATCAAATCCACAGATTCTGTAGTGGTTACGCATCTAACAAAACATCAAGTAAACAAAAACATTATAAGGACAGAACAAATTGAGACAGAAAATATTATAAAGATATAGTCCAAATAATCATAATCCCTACAAAAAAAAGCCACATTTATTTCAAATGACAATCAGGTTAAAGAGCACCTTTTGAATTACTCGGCAGCCATACATCTGGAGACTCAGAGACAAAACATGACCAGCAAGCTTGGTGGCAAGATCCCTCCTTTGCTCACGAGTCCCATATTCAAAGAACTGAAAAGAAAATATGCTTGTCATTTTTTCTCATGCAACTTACAAGACTGACATGTAAATTGACAAGAATATAATGGTAGCACATGACACAATAGAAGGGCTACATATTGTAGGTGTTCACAGGTTCACCCTTACAGTCTAAGAACAGCATACCTTTTGGATAACATAATTTCCAAACACATCAGTCATCAAGGATGAAGCATGAGGAAGAACTTCTTTAAACACAGATGCCTTCTCTTCAGCAGTGCAATTTTCCAACTTCTGCTGGATGAATCGGCTACCATGCTGATCGGCACTGAGATAAAAAAAAAATGATAAGTATTTAGTATACAAAAAACCATTGATGTCTGGATAAGATATTTATTAATCAACAACCAACACCAAACAACTAACCTGTATTCTACTATACGACCTGTGATATCAGATAGCTCGACACGGCGGGCTCTGTTGGTCTTTAATTCTTCTAGGAAAGAACCGGCCTTTGGCTCATCAAATTTCTCTCGTTGCCCATGAATTCCAGAATTAGCAGCCATAGTTCTTGAGGAAGATTGTAATCTCACAGAGTCATTTCTCCTGCCAGAAGGAAATCCTCCAGGCAATGTTTGTGTCTGAAACACTGGACTTGTAGGATAATTCATAGGCGCTCCAACAAAGGGTGAGATGCCTTGATAGTTTGGAACAGTCGCTCCTCTTCTTGCTGAAGGAGAACTAGGAAATCCAGCTCTTGGAAGTTGAAGCCTTTGATCAGATGGATATGCAGCTTGTGGTATCATCTTTAGTGGATCAAAGCTATCAGCAGGATTTCCCACAACAGGAACCCTTGGACTCATTGTATTGTATTGATTTCCACTAGAATACTGAAGTAGGGAGGGGTGCTGAAAGAAAGGCAGGAAATTTGGATCAGGAATGGATGGCTGCATAGCAACCCCAAGTTGCCCATACATTCTATATGACTGCATAAAATCTGTTCCCCCTGTAAGATTTCCAGCTGGAGGAAAACCAGACGGCCTGCCACTAAAGCTTGGAGTCATAGGACTGTCCAGAGGTGTAGCAAGCGAACCTTGAGGAGCATAACTAGTCATAACTGGTGGCAAAACTGAACCGCTGAAAGTATACCCACCAGTTCCAAATGAAGTTGGGAAGACACTAGGAGGGTGCACATTTTGGTAGTAAGGGTTTCCAAAAGAATTTGGTGTGTAAAAAGGTGTTGTCATACCAGGTTGCTGTAAAATTTGCTGCATGTCACCGGTAGGTAACTTAAGCTGAGTATGAGAAAAGTTATCGACAAGAGGAACATGGGAAAGATGTGTTCCTTGAGGAGACATTTGAACTGGATCACCTTGGACTGGATGTGATGAGCCATATTGCTGCAAGGCATTGTCCTGCCACTTCTGCTTAACATATGAGGATGTATGGCCGTCCAAACTTAACTTCAGATTCTTCATATTGGAGTCCAGAGTAGCAAGGTCAGTAACAATTGCACCACTGATAGGCACACCATTTCCAGCTTTGATGTCTACACTCAACTTTTCTTGCTGAGATGTTGGCATACTAGCTTTGCTCCCAGAACATGATGAACCGGAAAGCGGTGAAGCCGAAATATCATTGCTAATAGTACTTTTCAGTGGGCTGTTGACAGAGTTAGGTGTCCAAGAGTTCAAATCTGATGGCTTGACAACATCAAGTGACAAATTCTTAGACAAACTTATGTTAGAATGATCAGCTACAGCATCCCCAGTGTTGCCGCTTAATGGATTACAAGCAGATTTCTCAGACATAGAAGCAGAATTCTGCTGAGAGCTCTCCTAAAGCAACATAAACAGATGACAATCAGATCAACTGTGACATATCAGAGAAAATATCAAAGTAACAATTTGAACCTTTCAATTACAGGAGTGAAAAGATAATAAGAAAAGTCACTCCTCATGTGGAAGGAACAACTCAAAGTAAGGAGCAACTAAAAGTAAGGCATTGACTAAGCCTGAGTCATGTCATTTCACATAACCCTTTCAAATCTAGCTAACAGTTTACAAACTTTCTACCTAGGGTGCATTTGGCAATGCAATGCAGTAGTTATGTGTTATGAAAAGCACTATGTTGCAACTGTAATGGAACAAATTACGATAATAGGTAAAACATTCTATCCAACATTGACCCAATCACAACATTACTTTCTAATAGATTAGCTGATCATCCATCCTCTTTTTACACACAACAGAAATAACAGAGCATAAATGGTAACGGTTCTCTACAGCTATACTGCACAGCACGGGGATGTCAAACAAAACCATGAGTTATGGTAAAACCTGACAAGCATTTGAATTCATTCAACAGCCTTACAGCCCTAGTCCAGAAAAAGACGCATAGAACTGTAAAGGCTAGATTCGCTACATCCTGACAAGAATAAGGGACTGTTTGATCCTCAAGGGGCACTCACCAAACTAAAATCCTGGGTCTCAAAATTGGCTGCACTTTGACTGGAGACAGTTTGGGCATCCTCCACTGAACTTGAATCCAACCCAGGAGACCTATCATCCTCAGGTTCTTCTCTGTGAGTTGATAAAGTAGATCGAGGAACAAATAAAGAGCCTTTGCTGCTATTATCTTGGGAGACCACCCTCCATTCTTTAGTCCTGCCAACCCGGTTCATCAGACGGCGGCTCTCCCTCGAAATAAGAGGTGGAGGAAGCCTTGGGTTCAGATTCACCTTGGAGCCATAATACTCGAAATATGCTGGATCAGCACGCAATTGGTCCTCGGACTTGGAATTGTCAGTCACATCATCCAAGTTCGCCAAACTGGCTTCAAAGCTCCCACTCTGCTGACCAATGAGATGACCAAGAGCAGAAAGAGATCCTTCCATGCTAGGTGGCGCACTTCCACTGCGATTTGGGACAGACCCTCTCCAACCCCCATAAACCCCTGTGCCATCATCCACAAATCCTAGATCTTCTCCTGAAAGGTTACCCACTGAGGATTCAAATGCACCAAAGCCCTTACTCCAGTCCCTGGCCCCTGTTCCACCAATTAAACGAACAGCACTCTCAGTAGCCATTACACTGCAAAAAGAAGAATAGATTTTTTTAGAGATCCTCCATACACTATATCTGCAAAAGTCACATCTGCCACTTCTTTCTCAAGCAAGTTTAATTATTAACTAAATGTTCAGTAGTGTAATAAGTAACAATATACATTCGTTAAGAAATTCATTCTCAAATTCTATAGGCTTTTTATTTTATATAGAAATGATAAACATACCGAAACATACAAGGGTAACAAAATATGCTACTTAGGTAGGTGATATGGGCCTCCAAATAATTTCAAATACGGAAACATAGCAGAAGAACCTCATTTAGCATAGGTAATAGAATCACAAACTAGCAAAGCAAGGCAGACATTCGCTTATATACATTTATTAAATACTAACATCAGCGCGAGATCACAGTTGCATCATCAGGGCCCGATAATATGCTGAAAAAACTGACCTTTGCAATGCAATCACGAGAAAATCAGCCAAATTGTGCACAACCTACGTCCCTCTCACTTCACCAATCCACAATTCGCTCCCATTCGCCACAGCACCGAGACGAAAAAAAGAAAAATACAAATTTTCCATTCAAGATCAAACAGGGGCTAGCCGCTGGACTAATTCTCAAATGAAATGCCATTATTTTTAGGAAACAAACAAGCCCACAAGGCATTTCCCTCTCAAAACCAGATGAAACACTGGACTGGAGGAGTGGCCGAATTCAGCAATCCCCGTGACCTCGTCAACATTCCGTCGGAAGGAAACACTTCGCCACCGCCGGAATCGCACAATAAAGCGCATTCCCCTGGAACCAATCCGACTCCACCAACACCAGGGTGCCATCCAAAACCCCCAAACGCCCCTCCCGAAAATTCCAGCAACAACAAGCAAGCAAGCTATCATCACGCCACAGCACCAGCCAACGAGAGAGAGACAGAGGGGCATGGAGAGGGGAAAGGATCGACCTTGCCGCCTCAAAGCCGGCCGGCCGGCAGCCGGAAACCCTAGGGGACCGAGCACCACCACCACAGCCACCTCCTCCTCGACCTTCCCCCAATCCTCCGCCTCGCGCCGCGACAAGGCTCCTCCACGCCCGCTCCCCGGAGACGCCAACCACCTCGACCTTATCCGCAGCTTCAAAACTCTCTCCTCCGAAGCTTTCCTTTCTTCCCTCGCTTTGCCCTTTATTGTTTTTCCCTTTTTTCTTTTGCGACTCGGTGGAGACGACGACGGACGGAGGCCAGGGGTTGAATGGGTGTTGCCGTACCGATCGGTCGCGTCGCCTCTTAAACCCCTCGAGCCGGCGGCGCGCCGCGCGCCACCGTTCGCTTTGAGGTCCGTGCTGGGTGCTGATGTGCGGTGGTGATGATGCGACGGGAACGGAATTCTCGCCCTGGGCTAGGAGTACACAGAATCAGAGGAGTCAGAGAGAACTGAGAAAACCTCAGACTCAGATTCTCAGAGTATAGAATATTTTAGGTGACGCGTAATTGAACCGGTGAAATGATAAAGGCTAGTGATAACGTATCTGTTTGGGAATGTTGTAATTTTTTTGTCACCCTTGTTCTATGGTCCCTATGTGTCATTTTAATTAAAAAATCTATGTGTTATTTTAGTTTTTTTTAAAAAAACCTATGTGTCATTTTAAAAGGTAGGAAGAATAAGTTCATATTTTCTGTTAAGATTTATGAAAACACGGGATTTTCTTTAAAATCAGATATCCGCCATTTGGTTGATTGGAATCATAGCATTTCAATTCAAAGGGAAATATTAATATTGTTGTGCAAGTGAATGACGATGATTTGATTCTCCTATATACACTTAGATGAAATGAATGCAAGTTTCCAACAGAGCATGAATGTTGTTGTCATGTGGACTATAAATGTGAAGTCTTGAATTTCTTTTTTATTGAGACCTAAGATATGCTTTTATTGATGTACGGATAATGTTTTATTGTGACAAAACAAGTGTTTATCCAATTTTTTACAAGAGATATGCATTGTTTTCACGACAACAAACTTACTTTTTTCAGTACATGAACATGTAGGAGACATTGTACAATTTGCGCTAAGGTATCATGTAGCCATCACCATTTTTATTTTATTCAAATTTCTTAGTTCAATCGAACAGATTGTTATTCGTTATGCATATATGCTAAAACTAATCATTGCACAGCTGGTTAGTACTCAAGAGTGTGCGTGTCTCAGTCCATGCTTTTGTTTTTGGATATGCTGGGTGAAGTTTGTGTGCACTAGAGTACGCGTCCCTGTAGCAAATGTTATTATTTGCTTCGTCTGGTTGACTTCTTCTGGCACTTCTGCTAGACGCTACGGTCTTGGAAGAGACGTAGGGGAAAGTGCACCACCATTGCAGAGGAAAAGCGCTTGACCATATCCCACTGGCCGCTGGCCGCTGCTCGTTTCCAGATTGCTTCTATCAATACATATGCCCTCCGAATAACCGGTTTTAAGGTACTATATACTGTGCAATTTCCTTTGAATTAAAACTGATTTTCTTTTGGTGCAATAATAGGAACCAAAGCACTCACCCGTCCGGTCAATTTTTTTTTCTTGAACACGCACAAGAACTGCGTGTTATTATATTAAGAAGAGAATCAAAACCGTACAAAATAGTTGTTTAGTAATTGAAAAATTATAACGCGCTTATGGCAATAGCTATAACCGAAACCAGCGACCAATGCTCAAAGATGGCTGTCAGCTAGCTGCTCCTACTAACGCCCAGAATTTGGTCTCCTAAAGGATCAAGTGAACCACCAATTATGGCCTCGACGAAGCTCCCTCAAACACGCACGCATTGCCGTCCGGTCAGTTTCCCCCCCTTGTTTTAAGAAGACAGATTGATAGTGTTTGCAGTCAACATTCTTTTCACGATTGACCAGATGAAGTCCCACAATAGACTTGCTTGCATTGTTACGGTTACAGTATTTGTAGAGGTGAGGTGAAACAGAGACCGTGGTGCTCTCGCGCATGGAGCAGAACACATCATGGAGAAGCACGTTACATGGCCGTGCCCGTCGTGCCGCTGCCGTGGCCCGTGGACGACAAGGACACAAGGTTCGCCGACCGGTGCCAGTGATTTTATACGAAGACAGAGAGAAAATGGCCAAACGAGCAGAGTCACCAGAGAGTTTGACTTTCGGTCGTCATGGCCCACCAGTCCACTACACGAGATTCTCATCCGATATGGCCAGATCGAGAGCCAGGAGCCACCTTGGTGGCGCTGCTGATGCGTCCGCCTCTGCTAGCGCCGGACTGGTACGTATATAAATCCGATCGGTGTTCATGAATCACGAGAGAATCTTAACTCACAGTCCCAAGCTACTCCGGTTACCGGAATTTTACCTTGTGGCCTCCCTGGAAAAGCCGCTGCAACGTATGATATCTGTTTGAGCATGTACATCACTATCACTACATCACTGGCCAAAAGGTAAAATTCCCTCTACGGCTCTAATAAGGTTCAAACGCTCAGAAATCTTTTTCATGGGTCCGTTGTCCATCCATGAATTCCATGTAGCCACGGATTTGTAGAGAAACAGATTTCTTGCCTAAAGTATGCTTTTAAGTCTTGGGATGTGTTGGTGCCGACAGCATAAGTAGGGGGTGCAAAGGGTGCAATAATCTTGAAGGGGTATAATGTTGATAGAATCGCATGTCTGAATGAACCAGTATTTTGCTACTCCGACTGGACAAACTCCATTGCTTGCTTGCTTCAGTTTGTTTGTTGCATCTATGCACATTTGAGGATTTAGGATGTTAAGGGAAAAAAAACATATATAAGTAGTACTATTGCTTCTTCGGTACTGTATTGAGATTCCTCGAGGAATTATTAACCAAAGGTTTAAGTTTAGAAGGAATATATTGTTTCCCTTGGTAGCTCCTCCAATTGCTCCTTTTAATGCCCTTTGCAAGGTTCTGAAATTTAACTGTATATATGTTCTGAATCCTTATGTTTGTTGTCGGCTTCTTAATAGGAAGGTGGCATCAGGACCTTCATGAATCTATCCCATGGAGCCGCTATTCATCGTCCTTGCACCGTGGCTCCCAGTCCCGGGTCGATCTATGTGACTCGTGATTTTGTAAGTAGCTAGTGACATTTCTCTGCCCGTATTGTATTATGATTTAGGATGCTAGTGTATGTTGGGTTACAGCTTCTATAAACATGCATGCTTCGACTCTATTCTCTGGCCAAATTGCTTCAGTTTCTGATCCCATCATCTTTGGAACGTTCTGAAATTTCAACCTGAAAATATTGCATCTACTACTGTTTTGTTTGGTCTTTGGAAAAAAACATCAATATACATTATGCTTTCTGACTAGTGTAATCGTGTGCCTAACGCATGCAGGTTGCACGCTCCCGTGCTGCTGCTAAAAGAAGTCTGACAAGGTAAGTGCTGTCCAATCGCCTCCTCTTCGCAAGTCTTTGGATGTTTTCCATACAAAGAAAAAAAAGAACACGTTTTTCGATAGACAAGTTTACTACGTTTCAGCATGAAAATTGCTCTATGCTTGTTGTGTTTCCTTGACTAAATCCGCTCGATGACATCAAAATGGCTCACATCATATTTATTTTGCCAATAAAATTTTAATTTGGTCAAATGAAAATCTTGCAGACATGTACATGCATCGAATGATATTGGCATTATTTATGGTTCAAAAATACGGGATATTTTATTAATAAAATGTGACATGAAGACCGCATATTGCGCAACAGCTAGCTAGGTTATTATTAGAATCAAATTTTTATAAAGTCAAGTTGCGTGTATTCCTCTTTGAAGTTGAACAGTATGCACGGCGGTGTATCTTGTACATTCATTTATAATTTGTTTTCTATTTCTCTGATCTGCAGGGATGCAGATTGTGACCTTTATTCGACGACCGTCCCACAACAAGGGCGGCAATGGCTAAAGCAGTGTCTGTCGTTGCCGAGGCGGTGGTTCAGAATCCTTGGAATGCCGCAGCGAATGCCTCAGACTTTTTGTTATAAAACGGTCCTACTCGCGAGGGAATAATGGGAGAGGAAAAGCACATGTTGCTAGGTGACTTGAAAACTGGAGCTATTGCTTCAAAAACAAGAGGCGGTATATATGTTTTTTTTTCCTTTATCCAGTTTAGCTAGGGGAGACACGAAATGTGTGGATCTGCACACGTTTTGCTGGGTTCTGCATTGCACCCTTATTACAGGCCGCCCTCGGTTTGACTTTACCTAATTTCATTTTTAAGCAACAGTTCACATGCCTTTGTTGTCTTCCTGTGGTTTTACCCCGTGACCCATGAGAGGTACATTTTTCGTTGTTGTATCGTTACCAATTTATTACGCGGCAGGGCGATGGCCCAGAATTTTTCTCAGTAGGCCTGTCAATCGACTGTAGACATGGATAGAGCGGTAGAGCCCAGCCAGGATGCATGCGGCAGCGGCGAATTGAACTCCCGCCATGGTCACGCCTGAACAGTTGTTGAGGTTGGCCGACTCATTGCCAACTCGCTCTGTTTGAGGTCACGAGAGAACGAAGGCGCCGGCGTCAAGCAGCTCTCAGCCATGGGGGAATGCAGGACGACGGTGGACGCCCGACTCGTCGCCGGGCAGAACGGAGTTCGCAGCACCGGACCCTGGCGGTGGGTGTCTGTGCCCTCTGCAGCGAGCGCTCGTTTCGTTTGCAAATGGCAAGTCATCAGCTCGCTGGCGCCGAGCAGAGCGGTAGGCAGGTGCGCCATTGAGGCCGGTGGAATGTTCTAGAAGGTCGGAGAGGGAGGCGAGCCACGCCCAGGACGCGGCGGCAAGCGAAGGGTGGACGGTCGGTCGGTGTTCGAAACGCCGACCGGGCCGGGGTGGTCGGTATTTGAAACGACGCCCCCCCCCCTGGGTCCCTTTCCGACCGTTCGATTCGACTCCTGCGGGCCAGATCACGCGTTGACTGCACGCGCTGCGGAAATTGACCGTCGTCCTCGGGCAGGCAACAGACGCGCGCGCGGGACGGGCGCCATGGCGGACGGTGGGATGGAGAATGGCCCGTGGTCTTCCGTCTTTCCTCGCCGGATGGGAAGATAACGCACGGGAACGCCGACGATCTGCTCTGACACCGCCGGCGATCTGCTCTGACGCCGCCGGCGTGCCCCATCTCTCGACGCAAGTTTGCAACTGTACGCAGCTTGGGTCAGATAGCGCAGTAGGCCGTCAGCAGCAGCAGCAAAGTATTTTAGCTTTCAGATTGGCAGTGGTCGTGCACGAAACAAATAAAAAGAAAAGTTGAATCAGGGGCCAAGGTGTGCCAACGACCTGATGCTCGCTAATCACGCTGATGGTAAGGTCTCATCAAAGGACTCAAGATTCCTTACATTGAACATATTTGACTGATAGCCTCCAAAGGTCCCAAACGTAATAACTATAGTAATATTAACGACAAACACACAGCTCATGTCGGCATTGCTCGGGCGCGCACGGGTGGTAGGAGGAGGTCGAACGTGCGCAGGCGCCTGGAGCTCGCCGGCCTGTGCTGCCACTGCCTCGCGCGCAAAGCTGGGCTCGCCGACTCAGGGAGTGCTCGGGCGGCGAGGGGGCGGCAAGTATACAGTCGGGGAGGCGACGGGGGAGGCAGAGCTTGGCCGACGGGATGCGACAGGGGAGGCATAGACGTGGAGGTCGATCAACGGGAATGCGACGAGGGAGACGGAGGCGTGGAGCTCGGCGGAGTCGGGGATGCAGGTGGGGGAGGCGGAGCTCGGCCGATAGGGACGCGACAAGGGAGGCAGAGCTCGGCCAGCGAGGATGCGATGAGTGAGGCGGAGGCGGTGGCGTGTAGCTCGGGGATTCAACGGGGGAGGTAGGGAGACGAAGGAGATGGTTTGGGTCACGAGAGCAGACGACTGATTTGTGGGTCGTGACGCCGACCCTCGCCCAATATGGATTTTGGTTTAGGTGCTCTGTTAGAGGATGTTTTTCAAGATTTTTGACTCATTTTAAATTTAGATGTATATATGGGTATGCTGTTGGAGTCAGTCTAATGCCCTCCACAGCGGGGCATCGATGTCAAACGGCTTTTTTTTTTTTTTTTGGCTTTGGGCATCGCCCCTAACATTGTGGCGTCCGGTATCGATGCCCAAAAACTGGGATTCAGAGCACGTACTTGCGCCGATGCCGGTAAAGTACAAAAATATTTTTTTTGTTGTTGTGCAGGTATGGCAGTTGAAAGCTTCGGTGCCGGTAAAGTAAAAATCCACTTTTCCACTAACACATGACTCAATAGAACTTCGGTGCCCGCCGTTGTGCAAGTTACGTTCCGCTCCCAGTTTACCACCCCCGGGACCCAGTTTTGGTGTGGGGAGCGCTCCCCACTGTGGAGGGCCTAAGGGTGGCCATATTTTTGCTGCTCAGCATACCACAGCAGCCAAGTCTGGTATTACGCTGGAAGGGGGGAAATGGAATTCTGCTATAGTTGAAAGGTGAAAAATGGACTTATCCACTATGGAAAAGGTCAAAGGCCATGGGGTTAAAGATCATGAGAAGCAGACGAAGTCATGTTTTCCGCATATCCTTGAATATGTTTTCATATTATTAACTGTTCTGTCGATAATACTCCAAACAGGAACCACCGAATTACAAAGTGAGTGACACTACCTCAATTCTTCGTAGAAATTCTCCACCTTACTCAGCAAGCTAAAGTAACAAGGGAACAAACTGTGCCATCTCAAACTAGAACCCACTTAGAAGGTCAGGAAAGGTAATTCAACAGGAGTATAATTCCCAGCCCACACTGTCATCTTTTGGTAAATGGTTCTTCAAAGGAGTGAGTGGTACGTGTATTCTGAATGAAACAGTAGAAGCTGAATTTGGGAGGAGAATCATGTTTCCAAAACACATGGTACAGAATCTGCAAGTTGGTCAGAACTGAGACCTGCATATAAGGTGAAGGACAATAATCAAGTTCTAAGAGAATTTTCGGCTTAAAGAAAACTGTCTAGCTTTACTGTATCCTGATTCATGTGATTTTGTTCGAAACAAAGAAACTAAAATAGGGAGGCTACTGTAGGATAGCCGTAGTAAGATCGACCTCTCCTTGTAGCTTGACAATTTTCATATTTTGCTATAAAGTAAATAACAAGCAATAATTTGGGAGGAGAATCATGTTTCCAAAACATATGGTACAGATTCTCAAGTTGGTCTGAACTGAGACCTGCAGATTAGGTCAAGGACCATAGTCAAGTTCTAAGAGAATTTTTTGCTCGAAGAAAACTATCAAGCTAAAAAATGCCAGTGACTTTTTGAATAAATGCAAGTTGCATCCTTGGAGCTGCATCCTTGGATGGAACAGTTCATCTTCCTCTTGTCCTTGATCCATTCCCCTTATCCTGCCCACAGCTTCAGTCCAACTGAAATCTCAGGAAGAATTAGATTATTAAAAGGAAACGTACAAGAATTGAGTCTGAGATGAATGCAAACACGAATAGAATGCAACTGAATTTTCGTCAGAGTCGCGCCATCGACGGGGGACACGATTCGTCTGAATCTCGCGCGGCGTGCATCGGCTCAAGAGAGAAATTAGGCCGGGTGATGCGCGATCATGGCCGCAGACATGGGAGCCTTGAAATATGCGGCCTTGCTGATGCTGCCCAACTCTTTAGGTCGTCGGAGAATAGAATCCAAGGCAGACAAAAGGGGAGGAGGGCGTAAAGCATTGAGGAGCAGGCGGAGGAGCACGAGGAGGGGCAGGTGCTGGTGGGAAATTTGGTTGCGACACGGGCTGCGAAGCTCGGGGAATCCACGTTGCCTGTGGTGGCGAACAACAAGAAGCCATCCATGGTCAAAGCAGCGAGGATGAAAAATAAAAATTTGAACTAAGTCAGGGGCCCCATTGCCGCGATCCAATTTAAGAGGGTTTGTGTAAAATACCAATGATTCAAATATAGGGCGGTTTCATAAAATATTGGATCGCTATTTCTCGGGCGTTCTCTGAAAAACTGTCTCCGGCCGCCGCCGCCGGCGGGCGCCGTACGATACGCGCGGTGGACATCGAAGCCTCCGGGCTTCCGCCGTCCATGTTACGAACAGGAATCCCCTAGATTTTTCTTCGCCGATTCAGGCGGCGAATACGCGAAGAGCCGACGGGAGAGGCCACGATGCTGGCTGGATGGACACCAACCGGCGCCCGGCATCAGAGACGAAGGCATCGAGATATCATTGTCACTCTCGCCTCTGTGGCGCTATGATGCGCTCGTCGTCTTCTCTCCCTTGGATTGGATTGACATCGTCATGGATTTGGTGTCTGTCACTGTCCCTCTCCTGCCGCGCCGCAAAACTGCAGGTGGCCGAGGCCCATCGTCAGCCACGGCGGGACATGACGAGTCTTGTTTCGATAAAAATTGCATCCTTCACAAACGTAAAAGATTCGCAGAAAAGGAGGCATCTCGGCAATGTAATAACTTCAGATTTTTGTGCTGAAAATGACACAACTGAATCGAAAGGGGCACCGGTCATTCATTCTGCACCTGAACGTGTTGAGTTATCGACGATCGCAGACACGTAGATCGAAGTAGAGAACGAAAACTAAAAGTAACAAGAATAGAGTAGACAAAATTTTTTACTGAATAATTCTGAAGAAATTATAAAGATGTGTTTCCTCAACTATTTATAAGGGAGAAACATTACTTCGTGTTGGGTTAGAATTAGATAAGGAGCCCACATGGGCCAGGAGTCCTTCTTCTAGAAGGTGGGCCTAGCCCATAAGCGTTTTACAACACTCCTTCTTGGGCTCTTTATCATGATAAATATGCCTCATTAAAAACTTCTTAAAAACCCAGTGGAAAAAATAGAGAAAAGAGCACATATTACCGTCACTTGTATTGTACGCATTATCTTATCAAAAATCTTAATGAGAAAACTTCATATGAAAGACTCATAAGCGAAAAAGAGTACAATGCTTTAATCTTCATGATTAATGCTTATCGATCTTCATGAACGACATGAATTATCTTTGAGATGATTCTTTAATTCGGGAACGTGATGTACTTAGGGAAGTTCTCCCCCTGTTACAAGCACTTCTCTAAGTTTTCTTATACCAATACCATGCCGACATTAAGAGTGTAAGCTGGTAGTGACTTTATAAACATATCTGCAAGATTATCACAAGATCGGACATGAGTTACCAAAATTTCTCCGTTCTCTTGCAATTCATGCGTATGGAAGAATTTAGGTAACATATGCTTTGTTCTGTTTGACTTTATGTATCCCGATTGTATTTGTATAATACAAGCGTTATTATCTTCATAGATAACTATAGAGGATGGAGTATTCAATACTACATAACTATCCATTATATGTCTTGACATCCTTCTAAGCCAAGTGCATTCTTTGGCGGTTTCAAATAATACAATGATCTCTGAGTAATTTGTTGATGTAGCAACAATCGTCTGCTTCGTTGATTTCTATGAAATTACCGTTCCACCAAATAAGAACACATATCCAGTCTGCGAGATTGACTTATATGGATCGGATAAGTAGCCAGCATCAGTATACCTAACCAAGGTTACTTCTGCATTCTTCTTGAAAAATAATCCGAAATCTTCAGTTCCTCTCAGAGATATCTTAGTACTTGTTTAATGTCTTTCTAATGTCGCATAGTTGGTGCCGAGTTGTATCTACCAAGTAGATTAAAAGCAAAAACTATATCAAACCTCGTACCATTTGCAAGGCACATCAATGCTCCAATAGCACTAAGATACAGATATTGAGGTCCAAATAATTCCTCACCTTCCTCCTTTGGTCTAAATGGATCTTTCTCTGCATTGAGTGATCTCACAACCATAGGGGATCTAAGTGGGTATGCATCCTTCATATTAAATCTCTCTAATACCTTCTTGCTATAGTTCGATTGATGCAATAATATCCCTTCGTGGGTATGCTCAAGCTGCAAGCCTAAACAATATGCAGTCTTAACTAAATCTTTTATTTCAAATTCAGACTTTTAGTAAGAACATGCATCTTCGACGTCCTGTGTAGTACCAATGATATTCAAATCACCAACATAAACAGAGATTATGCAATAACCTTTCTTTGATTTCTTAATGAATACACAAGGACAATCATCATTCTTCAAGAATTCTTTCTCCAATAAAAAGTTACTGAGTTTGTTATACCACATTCTTCCAGATTGCTTTAAACTATATAGTGACTTCTGAAGTTTGATACTATACAATTTGTGTTCTTCTTCATTCGGAACTTTGATTCCTTCTGGAACTTTCATATAGATTTCTATATCTAATATTCCATACAAATATACAGTGATGACATACATAAGTCGCATTTGCATATTCATATTCACTGCCAATGATATTAAATACCGGAAAGTAATTCCATCCATTACGGAAGAGTAGGTTTCTTCGTAGTCAATTCCTATTCTCTGCGTGAAACCTTGAGCTACGAGTCTCGCCTTATATCTAGTCACTTCATTTTGAGCATTTCTCTTCTGATAAGCACCCATGTATGACCCACTGGAAAGATACCTTTTGGTGTAAGACTTACATTGTCAAACACTTCTCTTTTCTTTAGCGAGTTCAACTCTGCACAAATTGCTTCTTTCCACTTTGGTCAGTCAGGATGCTTCTTGCATTCCTTCATTGACTTTGGTTCAGATTCCAAGTCAATCTGTGTTGCAATTGTGTCAGCAAAATATGAGTCGACTTTCATTGTCTTTCTATTATATACTACTCCTGTCTCAACATAATTCGTTAAAACTTCTTCTATTATTTCATTTCTTGATCCATATCACTCAGAGGTGTGTTTAGATCAGAAATTTCCGGTAACCCGTCGTGAGTTTTAAGTGTGCGCACATTCTCACTTGGAATTTCTTCTTCAAGGCTCACCACTTCGTGTGGTTTGCTTTCACCACTTCGTGTGGTTCCACTTTGATACCCAAACGCATACATTAGTCATTAAACATCTTCGAGGTAAATTTTTCGGCATTATCCATCCAGATGGATTGAATTCTGTGATCCAGAAAATTGGTTTTCAATTGTATGATTTGAGTTGTCAATCGTGCAAACGCATGATTTCTAGTAGATAATAAACATACATGACTCCACTTTGAGGAAGCATCAATCAACACCATGAAGTACCAAAAATGTCCTGACATGGAATTAATTGGTCCATATATGTCTCCTTGAATTCGTTCAAGGAATGCCATTGATTCTGCTTGAATCTTGAGCTTTGAGGGTCGAGTGATGAGCTTACCTTTTACACATGCAACGCACAAAAAATCTTCTTGATTTGAGAAATCTTTTGTCTTCAAGTTGTGACCATTTGAATTATTCGTGATTTTTTGCATCATGTTGAGGCCTGGATGACCAAGTCCATCGTGCCATGTTCGATAGGCTTCTTGGTTGCTAAATACGGTCTTGAACACGGCAAACTCTTTGTGTGGTTTAACATAAGTGTAGTACATGCTTTCTTTAATGGTTGGAAAACTTTCGACGATAGTTTTGTGCTCTCCATCTTTTTTGGTCAAAATGAGACATTCTTCGCCTTTATCATCATTGGTTTCTACATGAAATCCATTTGCACGGATGTACTTGAAGCTTAATAATGTCCGAGTAGACTCGGGATAAAGTAATGCTTCATGGATTACTAGCCGCGTACCATTCGGTAGGACGATTGTGGCCCTGCCTGTGCCAATAATCCTAGTGTCATTGCCAATGACAGTAGTTATATCTTCATCATACTTTTGAAGTGTTTGAAAATAACTAGTGTCCCTTAAAACACTAGCAGTAGTGCTACTGTCTACGACACAGAACTCCTCTTGAATAGCCATGTACTCCACAATTCTGTAATTAATACAATCATGTATAATCAACAGAAATAATAATGCAAACAATTTCCACACCAATATGATATATTAATGAGAAAATATCTTCTCTTCATGAGATTACATAAATAAATCCACCACTAAAAACTTAATGCACCCCTATTACTAATGCTTAATTCTAATGGAGAACTCTTGATTCTAAGTAGTCTACGAGACTAGTGTGAATCTCCATGCAGGTACTCCTCATCCTCTGCCATGAGGTCGTCATCAAATTTAATATCAGAGGCCTTGCTTGGTTCTCCATGACCATGAGCTTTGTCTAATGTACTAGAATCCATCTTCGTGATGTCTTCTTTGGCTTGTGGAGCTTCAACATAGTTGGCTTCATGCTCCGCAAGCTTCTTGCTGAGTTCTTGGTACATGTCAACAATGTGCTTAGGCGTGCGACAAATTTTGGACCAATGTCTATTCATGCCACATCTGTAATATTTCTGGTCTTGTTTCCCATATTCTCTCCCTGAAGGCGTCTTCTTTGACTTCCCTTTATAGTTCTTCTTGAACTTGTTAGGATTGTTTTGCGCCTTCAGTGGTGCATTTGGTGCTACTTTACCCTTGTTGTTATTCTTCTTGAACGACATGACATTTGTTTTTTGCGGTGCCATGGAGCCAGTAGGACGAGACAAATGATTCTGCTTGATCAATTCATCCTCCCTCTAATCTTGCTGCAATGCATTGCTTAGGGCGACATAAGAGTCATATTTGTCTTTCTTGTACTGGCGGCTCACATGGGTGAGCTTAGGGTGAAAGGTGGAGAGAGTCTTGTGAATGAGGTCGGGATCTTTAAGATCTTTGTCACATAGCTTCATGCGTGACATAATACCATAAAGTTTGGTATTGTATTCCTCAACAGTCTTGTAGTCTTGGAAGCGTAGGTTTTGCCATTCGCGCTCCACTTTAGGAAGTAAGACTGCTTCAATTTGCTCAAAGCGATTACGTAGTGAGTCCTACAAGACCTTCGGGTTCCTTTCGGACATGTACTCATTTTTCAATATAGTTTATAAATGATGCCTCAGGAAATACAGGTACTGAGCTTGCTCCACTGCTGTTGCAGCAGGTTCTCCATTTTTGGGCATAATTGTCTTCAAGAGGTTTTTGCCACTAAGGAGAATTTCAGCATCAAGGGCCCAAGACAGGTAGTTACTTCCATGGAGGGTAAGCACATCAAATTCTCTCTTCACAAGGTCA
This sequence comes from Eleusine indica, assembly GCA_030378355.1. Taxonomy (NCBI): domain Eukaryota; kingdom Viridiplantae; phylum Streptophyta; class Magnoliopsida; order Poales; family Poaceae; genus Eleusine; species Eleusine indica. The sequence goes on along the minus strand of CM059499.1, from coordinate 3,341,782 downwards.
GACATCTGCATGATATCATGGTGTAAAAATTACTTCATGTATACGCAAATAATATCTCCAAGTAATAGGGGGCATAAGTAAAATGGTATAATAAAAACTACATTTTTAAGTTATTTTTATTGGTATTTCTGCATAAAAATAACCAATAAACCGTAAAAACAGAATAATATAAGAACTATAGTCCATCTTGATATAAATCTAGAAAAATTCGGGGTGTTATAAGCATAATAACACATTCCCGTGAAATTTCTATTTTTTTTGTGATTTTTTGGTAATTTTCATAATTTTCAGGGGCCTTCTGCAAAAATTGGGTCTGTTTCTGCGAAAGATAGAAAATCCCATAATTTTGAGAACTTCTTTGTAAAATTTCCAGATATTTTTCGCTGATCGGACTTTTAATGGGCCAAAACCCGGCCCACAAATTGGGCCCGGCCCGTTTTTCTTGTAGATGGTATAAATAGGGTTAAAACCCTAATTTTCTCCACTCTCTCCCTCATATTCTCCTCCTAGCCGCCACTCTTCCTTTCCGTCTCTTCTTCTTCCCCCACCGACAGCTCCTTCCTTCTTCTCTTTCTCCTCTTCACCGGATCTGGCACAGCCCCGCGCGCGATCCAGATTTGCGGTGGGGGAGGGGGGGGGTGATGTGAACAAGGGTTCTCGATCTTCTGAAGGGTTCTTGGTCAGTTGATTTGGTCGCAGGCGACACATAAATCGATCCGGCTTCAGAACAACATGTTCTAAACCCCACAATCACAGCACGACATCTCCTCTGATTATCAACCGTCCAAGGACGATTGACCTCGTCGAGAAGGCTAATCCCTGCCTGCAAATAAAGAACACAAGCAAGAACAACGAAGAATGCAACACAATTACAGATGTATGATTAAACTCACGAAGTTGGGGTCTCACAAACCGACGAACGGCAACACTGTTTATGAATAGAATTGATCTAAGCAAAACCCAAACCCTAATGGTGCAATGGTGGCTGTATAAGAAGACCCTAGGTTCGTGCAAGACCCTCTGGATGCACCCCTAATTGGGCTCAACTGGATACAAAGCCCAAAGGCCAAAAATAGGTGATGCAGCACCGACATAGATTCTGGACCCTCTCTTGTTTTGACGATTCCCGATGACTCCGGATGAATTTTGACATGAGGCTGACGACATTGGAAAGTTCTTCTCCTTATCTTTCCGTGCATATATAGAACGTCCAAATCCGAGTCCGTATGCTTCCTGGGTGACCATTTTAATACAGACTAGTACTGGGTCCTGAAACAGACTCGAATTCGGTTTTGATTGGGCCTGCACCTTGGCTTCCAAACCCTTGCTGGTCCTCCACGTTCCCAACACTTTCTTCCATCATCTTTTAGTCCTCTCCATGGTTCCTAATTATAAAATAATCATTAGGTAGCAAACCATTCTCAAAAGTAACATATAGCAAAGAACGTAGGAATGAGCTCACCTCTAAATTTAGTCGTCGTGCACGAGCGCTAGTCATTGGACCTTGCAGGTCCATAATTTGAGAAGTGTTGTGTGTATCCATAAGAGTGATGTCCTCATCATCTTGCCCCTCTTGAAGTGGAGTCGTCCTCGACTCAAGCTCATCCTCTTCTTCTAAGTATGGTTTCAAATTTAAAATGTTAAAACTAAGACTAACCCCGAACTCGGGAGGCAACTCAAATTTGTATGCATTATCATTAATCTTCTTCATTATTTTGAATGGACTATCAACTCTAGGCATTAGTTTAGAGTTTCTCAATTCAGGAAATTTATCCTTACTCAAGTGTAACCACACTAAATCTGCTACATCAAGCTTTACTTCCTTTCTACCTTTACTACCAGCAATTTTATATTTTTCATTCATCTTTTCAATGCTAAGTCTAGTGGTCTTATGCATTTGCAAAATAAATTCAGCATGCTCCTTAGCATCAACATGAACTCTCTCATTAATAGGTAGAGGAAGTATATCACGTGGAGTACGGGGATCAAAACCATATACTACCTTGAAGAAACTTACCTTGGTAGTAGAATGTGTTGCCCGATTATAAGCAAACTCAACATGAGGCAAGCATTCTTCCCATTGCTTCAAATTTTTCTTCGAAACAGCTCTCAACATAGTGCCCAAAGTGCGGTTCACAATCTCAATTTGTCGATCAGTTTGTGGATGGCAAGTTGTAGAAAATAGCAACTTTATACCCAACTTATTCTAAAGCGTGCGCCAGAAGTAACTCAAGAATTTTGCATCACGATCTGAAATAATAATAGAAGACATACCATGCAAACGTATAATTTCTTTGAAAAAGAGGTCAGCAATATAACTAGCATCATCAGTTTTATGACATGGTAGAAAGTGTTCCATCTTAGAAAAACGATTCACAACAACAAAAATGCTATCACTCCCCCTCTTAGTCCTATGCAGTCCTAAAACAAAGTCCATAGAAATATCCGCCCAAGTAATAGAAGGAACAGGAAGTGGCATGTATAAACTATGTGGATTCAAGCAAGACTTAGCTTTTTGATATGTAGTGCAGCGAGCAACAAAACGCTCAACATCTTTCCTCATCCTTGGTCAAAAGAAATATGTGGCCAAAATATCCTACGTCTTCTTAGCATCAAAATGACCCATCAATCCTCCTCCATGCGCCTCCTGCAACAACAAAATACGAACGGAACCAACTGGAATGCATAGGCGGTTAGCTCTAACAAGAAACCATCATTCAACAAAAATTTGTTCCAAGCACGACCTTCTTTACAGTGTAGCAATACATCTTTAAAATTAACATCAGTAACATATTGATCTTTAATTACCTCAAGTTCAAAAATTATACAATCAAGTTGAGACAACAAAGTATATCGCCTAGATAAAGCATCAACAATCACATTATCCTTCCCTTTCTTATGTTTAATAATATAAGAAAAAGACTCAATAAACTTAAGTGATTCATGATCAGAATGAAGAACAAATTTTTTGGGCAACAAATAATGATGCCACATCTCTAAAGAACGTACAAGTGCATATAGTTTCTTATCATACGTGGAATAATTCAAAACAGGCCCAATAATTTTCTCACTAAAGTATACAACAGGTTTACCATATTGCATCAAAACACCACCAATCCCTATACCATTAGCATCACATTCAAGCTCAAAATTCTTATTAAAATTGGGTAATTGCAGCAATGGTGCATGTGTAAGTTTGTCCTTCAAAGCATCAAAACACTCATTATGTACCTTACCCCAATGGAAGTCAACGCTCTTTTTTGTCAACTCATGCAATGGTGCAGCAATGGTGCTGAAATCTTTGACAAAGCGGCGGTAAAAACCTGCAAGACCAAGAAAACTCCTCAACTGTGTGATAGTTTTTGGTACAGGCCCGTTCTTTATGGCTTCAATCTTCGCCTCATCCACATCAATTCTCTGTGAAGTCACAACATAGTCAAGAAAAGAAACTCGATCCGTGCAAAAGATGCACTTCTCAAAGTTACCAAATAAACGTGCAGCTCGCAAAGCATCAAAAATAGCACGCAAATAAATTATATGATCATCCATTGATTTGCTATAAATCACGATATCATCAAACTAAACAACCATAAATTTGCCAATAAAAGGTCTTAAAACCTCATTCATCAAACTCATGAAAGTACTGTGTGCATTAGTTAAACCAAAAGGCATTACTAACCACTCATACAACCCGAATTTGGTTTTGAAAGTTGTTTTTCATTCATCTCCAAGTTTCATTCTAATTTGATGGTAGCCAATACGCAAATCAATTTTAGTGAAAATTATAGCACCACATAACTCATCAAGCATGTCGTCTAGCCTAGGAATAGGATGACGATACCTAATAGAAATGTTATTAATGGCTCTACAATCTACACACATACGCCAAGAACCATCTTTTTTAGGAACCAAAAGTACAGAAACAACACAAGAACTAAGTGATTGACGAACATATCCACGATCCAAAAGGTCTTGGACTTGTCGTTGTATCTTCTTAGTTTCCTCAGGGTTGGTCCTATAAGCAGCACGGTTTGACAAAGTAGCATCAGGAATCAAATCAATTTGATGCTCAATCCCTCTTAAAGGTGGCAATTCCGGAGGTATCTCAGCTGGAAAAACATCCTTATAGTCCTGCAAAAGGTTAGTCACAGCAGGAGGCAAAACACTAGAAGCAATATCACAAGTGAAAACAAAGCTTATTTGCATATCAAAGCATAGCAAATATCATCAACAAAAATTTCATCAAGCTCAGATTTTGTGGTAAGACATGAACGACCTTGTAATTTAATTCCAGCACCTTTAGAACTTGAAGAATCATTAATATTACTAGGTGTAGAATCAGAATTAACAGGTTGCTGGATTTCAGGGCATTTATTTTTGAAGGTAGCAGCTCTTTCTAAATCAGCTTGTACAATTTCAGCAGGGGTCATTGGTAATAAATTAATTTTAGTTACTTTATGCATAAAAGTGTACTTATTACTTTTACCATGATGTACACATCATTATTAAATTCCCAAGGTCTATCCAATAAAAGTGAACATGCTTGCATGGGTACAACATCACAATCGACAGAATCCACATAAGAACTAATGGAAAAAGTAATTCTGCAAGTTTGTATTACCTTAGCTTTTCTAGAGTCATTTAACCACTGAATGTAGTATGGATGTGGATGTGGGCGTGTGATCAAATCAAACTTCTTAACCACATCAGAACTTACCAAATTGTTGCAGCTTCCTCCATCAATGATGACACGTGCTTGGCGGTTCTTGATGACGAAGAAAATCTAGAACAAGTTATATCGCTGCATCGTCTAGGGCTGCTGGATTTGTGTGCTAAGCACACGCTGCATAATAATATTCATATAGCCCGTGGTATCTCCGCCTCCAAAGATGAGGTCACCGCTGGTGGCAGTGACATCCTCCTCCTCATCCTCCACATCGAAGGTGCTCATGTAACCGCCATCGTCTGTCACCACATATGCCCGCCTACTTGGGCAATCTTTCTGCACATGACCAAGACCATGACAGCGGTGGCACTGAATCCCTGTAGTGCGTCCCATCGAAGCAACAGAGGAGGCACTACTAGCCGGTACCTGCACAGAATTTTTACCTGAGCGCGTAGAAGGGGCAGGGACTGATCTTGGTGTTGTAGAAACAACACTAGCTCTCTTGGCAGCTGCTGGTGGGGGCGGCCAGAAAGATGGCTTGGGCAGCCCCAAAGTCCCCGTCGGCCGTGGTGGATAGAAAGTTCTGGACTTGCTGTACTTCTCAAAAGACTGGAAAAGTCCCTGTGATTCTTTCTCTGCAGGCATAGCATACTGGAAACACTGATTGATGGTATCAAATTCTTTATAATCAAGGATGTCCTAAATTTCTTTTCTCAAACCAGAATAAAAGCGGCAAATCTGATCCTCTACTTTTTCAACCACAGCACAATGAATCAAACCCTTCTAAAGCTCACTAAAATACTCCTAAACAGTTTCATCTCCTTGATATAAATGCTGTAGTTTATTACGAATCTCTCTATAAAAAGGAGGAACAAAACAATCACGCATTGCTACCTTAAGTTCTTCCCAAGTAGTAGACAAATCAGTTTCAGTAGCTAGACCACTCCACCAAACAATAGCAAAGTCCTTAAACTCACTAGTGGCTTGTCTAACTCTATGTTGTTCAGGAACAAGGTGGGCATTAAATTTTTGTTCTACAGTCATTTCCTAATGAAGGTAAGCATCACCATCATACTGACTCGAAAACGAAGGAATTAAAAACTTAATTTTAGCATACGGGCCATCTGGAGCACGGTTACCTTGTGTGCGACGGTTGTGATTGTGGAAACCATCCATACCTTGAGGGTAACGTTGCAAACGACGTCGTAACCTTGCGCTCCTTGTAGCTGACCTATCGACGGTGCCATCAGCCTTAAACACCATTTTTTCATCATGATCGTTTTCAATGTCGTTGTTGGTGTTGGTGTTGGTGCTGGTGTTGATGGTCTTGTGAGCGGTCTCCAATTCGACAACCTGATCGGTTAACTTAGAGACTCTCTTATCCAACCGCTCAATGCTTTCTCCCAGATGAAGCTTGGTGACGGCGTCGATGACGGCCCTAGTGATCGTCTTTGCCAAATCACTCTGAACTGCCTGCAAAGCTTTCTATAGCTGACTTTGGCTCATGCACTCATCAAATTTTGAGGGCGAAGCACCCTCTCCATCGCTTCCTGACATCAGAAACACCAAAACAGGAAACGAAAAGTAAAGGTTATCCCTACAGAACTACTAAGCAGTGGTGCCTCTCAACACAACAAAAGGAAGCTTCTATAAAAATTTCAAGAATCTCCTGTAAAAATTTTAGCCAAAACGGACAACCGAGTGAAAAGTTATGGCCGTTTTACCGAAGGTGTGTCGGAACCGGTTTGAGGGAAACCCGAGTCGGGTTTTGGGTCGGATAGGGATTTTTTTTGGCGGGGTGGATGCAGCAAAAAGTGAAATTTGTCCGAGGTGTTGAGGGTGGGTTTAGGGTGGGATTAGGATGGACGTGTTGATCAATCAACCCTAGCACATAAAGCCGACAAAACCGAGGATGGTGGAGGGGATGGCGACTAGGGTTGCAGGAGAAAACACTACTGATGATAAAAGCACAAACTAAACCAGTGACTAAACAAGAACTAGGGCACAAACTCAACACTATGGACTCTGAAATTAAAATATGCAAAGGCTAAACACGTGGTTATGGGCGAGGGAAATTTTTTTTGGCTTTTCTGTGGATGATAGGAAGAACACTAAAACAAAACTAAAGGGTAGTGCGAATCTGACGGTGCACCTGAAGCTCTGATTACCACTTGATGTGAACAAGGGTTCCCGATCTTCTAAAAGGTTCTTGGTAAGTTGATTTGGTCAGAGGCGACACACAAATTGATCCAGCTTCAGAACAGCACGTTCTAAACCCCGTAATCATAGCACGACGTCTCCTCTGGTTATCAACCGTCCAAGGACGATTGACCTTGCCGAGAAGGCTAATCTCTGCCTGCGAATCAAGAACACAAGTAAGAACAACAAAGAATGCAACACAATTACAGATGTATGATTAAACTCACGAAGTTGGGTCTCACAAACCGACGAACGACGACACTGTTTATGAACAGAATTGATCTAAGCAAAACCAAAACCCTAATGGTGCGGCGGTGGCTGTATATGAAGACTCTAGGATCATGCAAGACCCTCTGAACGCGCCCCTAATTGGGCTCAACTGGATACAAAGTCCAAAGGCAAAAAAATAGGCGACGCAGCAACGACACAGATTCTGGACCCTCTCTTGTTTCGACGATTTTTGATGACTCCGGATTAATTTGACATGAGGCCGGAGACATTGGAAAAGTCTTCTCCTTATATTTTCGTGCATATGTAGAACGTCCAAATCCGAATCCGTATGCGTCCTGGGCGACTATTTTAGTGCAGACTAGTCCTGGGCCCCGAAACACACTCGAAGTCGGTTTTGATTGGGCCTGCTCCTTGGCTTTCAAGCCCTTGCTGGTCCTCCACGTTCCCAACTCCTTTTCCCATCATCTCCTGGTCCTCTCCATGGTTCTTAATCATAAAATAATCATTAGGTAGCAAACCATTCTCAAAAGTAACATATAGCAAAGAACGTAGGAACGAGCTCACCTCTAAATTTAGTCGTCGTGCACGAGCGCTAGTCATTGGACCTTACAAGTCCAGAATTGGAGAAGTGTTGTGTGTATCCATAGGAGTGATGTCCTCATCAGGGTGGGGGGGGGGGGGCAAATCCTCGCTGGCCAGGGCGCCGCTTCGCTTCGTGAGCTGGGGCCGGGCGGGTCCGCGCGTCGGCGCTCGTGCGCGCAGGCGCCAGCTCGACGGGTCGCATCTTGCTCGCTCCAGGAGCGCGTGAGCGGAGGGGGGGGGGGGACGTGGCGCGGCAGGGCCTGGCGTCGCTTGCGTGGAGTAGCATCGCTGGCGGCGTGCGAGCAGGAGCCAGCAGTGTACGTGCGCGCGTGGCCCGGGGCTGGCGCCCGCGCAGCGCTCCAGCGCCTGGACTCCACACTCCAGCGGGGGGAAGGGGGGGGGGGGGGGAATCGCGCGGCAGCTCGCGCCCGCGTCGGTCGTCCGACAGGCGGCAGCGCGTGGGCCCGGCACTTCGTGCGCGGTTGCTGCGTGCGCTGTGCGCGGGCCCGGGAGCGCTGCAGCGTGCGCGTCCGGTTGCCCTCCCCTTCTATTTTCTTTCTTCAACTCTCTTCGATCTGTGATGGATAGAACCCAGTATAGGGTCTGATGGGGCCAGATCTGGACTGTCAGGGTCTAGATCTGAGCCGTCATGAGATGAAACTCGAGATTTTTTCTTTAATCTTTTTGGGATGTTGGATCCGGTCACCCTCACCACTAGGGTTAGGGTAGATCTGGTTTTCTTCTTGCCATCTTCGTGGCTCGCGTCAGCGGAGGGCTCTCACGTGGCCTTTTTTTTCGAACTTCTGGACGTACCCCGTTTTGGATCTGGATATTCCGGATCTTCCCCTTATCGAATCCAGATCCGGTTAGGATTGGGAGATTACGGGCGCATAAGTGCCGTTAATCTAATTTTGTTATTTCATAGTGCCGCCTTCTATGGCGGGCTTTTGTTGTTGTAGATCTTGACTGCAACGAGTCAAGATTTTTATGACGATCTCCTGGATAGCTGCAACGAGTCAAGATATAAATTCCATCAAAAATCATATCTTTAATCGTCGAGTAGATGGTCGGTTCTGTAGAGCGTGCTGATAACGTGTTAAGTTATCGACGATCACAGGCACGTAGATCAAAATAGAGAACGAAAACTAAAAGTAACAAGAATAGAGGAGACGAAATTCTTTATTAAATAATTCTGACGAAATTACAAAGAGATGTCTCCTTAATTATTTATAAGGGAGAAACCCTACTTCATATTGGACTAAAATTAGATAAGGAGCCCATATAGATCAGGAGTTCTTCTTCTAAAGGTGGGCCTGGCCCCATAAACGTTTTATAACAGAACGAACGTCGCCTTGCTCCCTTGCCCAGAGCACAAAGGTGAACACACCTCGCACAGCTTATTTCTATTTTCTTGCCAGCGCAGAAACTTAGACCTGCCCGCTTGGATTCCTGAGTTCCGACGTGTCCGTTTCGTTCTCCGACTGGTAACTGAACCGGCGTCCCTCGCGGCGTATATGTTCGTGGCCCCATCGCCTTCCTCTGCTCGCAATAAGCGAAATCGATCTGCGAATTTCGTCTTGTTGCTTCGCAGGTCCGCGGTGATCGAGGACCGAGATGGCCGGCCGCTTCTTGATCCAGAAAGTTTACTCCAGGATGCCGCCGAGCTCGATGAGCCGACTCGGCGCTCACGCGTCAGCTTTGGTCAGGGCCACCACTCCTGACATCCCCCATGTTTCGGTCAGTACTCCGGTTTCTCCATGGATGTGGAGCCATCTCTTTCACAATCCAGACGAGATATGTACTGTTTTTCCTCTCTCTATTCCGCCACTGAAAAATCTCCTTTTTGCTCCCTTGAAAGTTAATACCGATTATGATATGATTTCGAAAAAAAAATACCGTTTATGATATTTGTTTGTGTACATCAGTGGAATCTATTTTATCATGGGTCTCTCAGAGTGAGAGTCTCAGGGAGGTGGCATTGGAACCCTTCATCCATGGGTGGGGGCTCACAATAACCTTGATCGTAGACAGTAAAAATTTCTTGCAATAAGTATGCTTAGTGTCAACAATCTGTGGGGTACAATGTTGATCAGAATTGCATGTATGAACCTGTTTCTTACACTCCAACACCACAAAATTTCATTGTTGATGAGAGCCCCATACTTCAGTTTCTTGATCTCATTCTCATCTATATGCATCATTGAGGAGTTAGGATGTTATTTTAACAAGATTACATCAGTAGCAGTATTGTTTTCTCTAGTACTAGTCTTGATAAAAGAACAACTAACTTTTGTCCAAATTGCCTCCTGTGACTCTCTTGATCCTGTCCTGACGCAGGCTGCAAGGTACTTCAACACATTCTCGTGCTCCCCTGCTGCTGCTAAAACAAGATGGCCAACAACCAATCCCGTGACGCCGGCACTGGTGGATTCTGTTAGAGGACCGAAGCGACCTTTTTCATCCCGTGCATCTCGGGGACCAACCATAGATGAGTAAGTTCTACTCATTGTTATGCCTTGTTTTTCGTCCAATAATTTTTTTTTTCCAAAATAATTATTTTTCCCTTGATAGTTATTGGATGATGGATGAGGTTTTTTCTAGGTTGAGCCATTATTGCTTTTCTGTTTGACTGCAAATTCCTACTTCTTTTCTTTTGCATATTATTCAATGCACTTGACAACATTGTCATCGAGGTTGCTCGCTATGCATATGTTTAGTTAGTTATTCTTCGGTTGCTCTTGTTAGCTCTGTCCTAGCCTACACTAACTTGTTTGGAACACGTGAATTTCCCACTATGGGCAAATAGGTAAATTCAATAATACACATGTTGAGCAGAACATCGCCTGATTTTTTTTGAAAAAAAAATTAAAAGGATTCGTGCAATTATAAGTAACAACAGATGAAATGTCATACATTCTTTTTTAAAAAAAATCTTTTTGCACTTACAAAACTAGAACCAACAACGCTCATCAGTTTTCTTTCCTTCTGATTTGCAGGCATGCTGCTGCTTTGAATAGAACTACGACCACGATCACGGTGTTGGCTACCTGTATCGGCCTTATGTGTATCGGTATATTTGACAAAAAGCCTTCGGATGGTGGCAAACGTGGCTACAACAGGAAAGGCGGTTCACGTCGACAGTGACCAGGGTGCTCCCTGCAAATCCCTAGGCGGTGATTCAGAATCCTAGTTTGCAATGGAATTAGGAGGTCCAAATTCAATGAGGCCGCAGCCGGCCGTGATTTTGCTGCTTCCTTTTGCTTTTGTATCAAGAGAAATAATCCTTGTACCAATATATTATCATCATTATTGCCAAATATTATTGAGCTAGTTTATATGGATTTGTATAGTTTTTTCTTTTCTTTTCTGGAGGAGTGAGTAGGTTATTCTGTAGAATGTCTCGCTGCTCCTTGCTGTGGTATACTGGTATAGGTGTTTATCTGGCGACTGGCGTGTTAATGGATCAGCGCATGGAACAGAGCAACTGAAAAGTCTAAGGGCGTATAGGAGTTAAAATTCATACGATGCTGCACAGCCAACTGAGACATGGAAGTGACAGCCAACTGAGACATGGAAGTGGCAGGTGAACTGGCAATGCCCGCGCGGAGCATGATCGACGCGATGCATGCCCTCCGTGACGGAGGACGCGCGCCAACCAGTCAAGCAGGACTGGGAGTGGGAGGGCAGGGCAACGAACGCAACGCACCGCCGGCGGCGAGAAGCGGCGGAACATGACAGACATGAATTTGGACCTCCTCCACTACCGACTGAGTCCGTCCGTTTCGTTTCCAACATGACAACTGACTTGATAATAATAATGAAAAAAAAAACGTGACAACTGACAACGCGGTACTCTGCTAATCCCATAAAACCGTGTTCGTCCTCGTCCTCCTAACCTCCTAACGGAAGGCAAGATCAACCTTGCAGCCCAAAAGTCGAAACCAACTAGAGATCGCCTTGTTGCTTCGCCGCAGCCGGCAGGTCCACCACCACCGATCGTGATCCGAGATGGCCGGCCGCTTCTTGATCAAGAGACTGTCTTCCTCGATGTCTTCTAGGTCGAGAGGCCTCCTCCAGGCTTACGCTAGCGCCGCCGCTGCTCCGGTACGCCTCGTTGTTCTAGATATTTTGATTTTCGGGACAATAACTCAGCGATGACGTTGTGCTGTTCGCCTCTCCCACCAACAGTGAGCTATCATTCATCAGGTCGCTGCTCCACAAATTTGGGAAGGCGTCGGGTCTACGCAACAATTTGAGTAAGTCCTCTATTATACCCATCAGATGCGAACAACATCATGTGCAGCAGGTGCAGCAAGTTATGCCATGTGCGATCGCCTCCTTCCCTTGAAAATGTTTGGGGCTGCCACTATCCACACGACGACTTACAAAGGTTGACCTTCATCCACTCATTGACATGATCACGGACAAACTACCAGGGTGGAAGACGGCATTGATGGACAGGTCCGAAAGGCTAGTCCTAGTCAAGGCGGTACTCACGGCAATGCCAATTCACCTGCTCATAGTGTTGGACGTGCCAAAATAGGCCATAAAGGTAATTGATAAGGTCAGACATGCATTCCTTTGGCGAGGGCGGAAGGATCTTAGAGGTGGCCATTGCCCGGTGGTCTGGCAGCGTGTTATGTGTCCACTACACTATGGTGGCCTTGACATACGTAATTTGGAGATCTTGGAATGGGCACTACGTATGAGGTGGCTATGGCTTCAAAAGACCCAACCGAGTAAACCGTGGGCACTTCTAAACATATAGGCACCGGCTAATGTCAAGGACATGTTCATGGTGTCGGTAATAGCGATAGTGGGTGATGGCAGCTCCACACTTTTTTGGTCGGATAGATGGATTCATGGGAAGGCAATTACTGAGGTCGCACCGGCCATCATGCCATTTGTTCGTAGAAGAGGATGGAGACGCCGCATGGTTAGAGAGGCTCTGGAGGGTAATTCCTGGACCAAGGACATTGTTGGGGGTCTCCCTGTACTGGCAACATGTCAATACTTGTTGCTTGCAGATATGATTAGAGATATCACTTTAAATCCAAAGCAACAAGACCACCACGTGTGGACGTCGGATCCCTCTGGGCATTTCTCTTCTAAATCAGCTTATGAGCGCTACTTCGTCGGCGGCATCAGATTTGAGCGACACATGAGATTATGGAAGTCTTGGACTCCACTAAAGGTAAAACTTTTCATATGGCTCACGATGTCGAACCGTTGTTGAACGGCCAATCGCCTTGCGCGCCGTGGAATGCAACACCGGGAGCGCTGCCCACTCTGTGACCAGGAACAGAAAGATGTGCAATATATCCTGATCACTTGTGTTCTTACAAGAGAGATTTGGTTTCACATCTCACAATGGCTCGGCGTGGGTAATGTGTCTCCCATATTAGATGAACCTTCTTTCAGCGAGTGGTGGCGACGTGCATAAAGAAGGGTAAGGAAAGAGAAGAGAAGAGGATTCAACACGGTGGTCATGTTGGCTGCTTAGGAAATTTGGAAGCATCATAACCGTTGTGTCTTCGATGGGGTCAGCCCCGACCCACGGGGTCTCCTACGACAAATTAAAGATGAAGCCAATCTATGGGCGATTGCGGGGGCTAAGAGACCGAGATAGCTCATATAGCATGCTTTGCGTGCTGTTGAGTTACTAGGTGATGCAGTACTCTTTTTTTTCCTTAAAAAACATAGGAGAGCTGCGCTTCATTGTATTAAGGAGAAAACGGGAAAAGAACCCGTAACGGTCCAAACAAAAGATACAAACATGACGCCACACACACAACACAGGCACACACACTAACAGACGACGACACACACACACACACACACACTGAAACGACAAGGGTGTCGCAAGGTCAGGGGTTGCTCCAAGATGGCGCCTTCAGGAAGGTTATGACGCTTAGACGCCACCGCCATCTGATCTGGCGGGCCGGATCTGGGCTTTGCCCAAAGGACTATGGAGATGGAAGCCTACACCTCGCAACGCCTTCAACAAGGAGAACAAAATTGAAGGCCTCGTCGTTGCCGACCCGGTGAGCACCATGCGGGATTTCTCCTAGTTTTGCTAGACTCACCATCTCCAAGGAAACTCGCAACCCCATCCTGGGCAGCCCGTCGCCCTACCTCACACCGCGCCAGCCTTGCCCCCCAACGCTTGCAGCATCATGAACGCGCGCACGCCCCTGCTCGACTCATCACGTCGTCGTCGCACACTACGTCATCAACGCTTGCGCGCCAGCCGTGCCTCTATCCCCCAGCCGAGTGTCCGACCGCTCGTAGCTCCGCCCGCAATCGCCATGTGTGCCGCCACCGCCTCGGCGCACGACCGCATAGACAGTGCTGCGCTCTCGCCGCTCACGGCACCCCCGGCCTCGCAATCTCGCCACCACAGTACGCCATGCCAACGTCGCCGTTTCTTCCTCCTAGGAGGGCGCAGCCCCCCAGATTGTAGATCCGTTCGTCATGCGCCGGTTCGAGTGAAGTCGGAGCTCCTGCTCACGGCGCGACCGCCGCCATCGGAGGGCGCCGCCGCCGCCACTCTTGGACTCTGCCTTCTCCTCCACGAACCACAACCAACCTGCGGCTCGGCTTACAACGGCCAGCGCAGCCACCGCTGCCGCCACCACTGCCGCCTTGGCCTTGCTGCCCCTGGACAACGGCCAGCTTTGGCGCGCAGCCCGCTCCAGCGGCGACAGGCGGGGGAGGAGAGGACGGAGGTGGTCTGGCGGTGGCGCTAGGGTTTCACCACCCGTGTCGCCCTCGTGGGAGCGACACGGGGGCCAGGAAGTTGCTATCTACGCCCAAGGCGCTTGGACGCTCTGTTTCCGTCCCATCACAAAATGGTGGTGCAATACTCTAAACCGGCGCACGTGTAACTTTTACACTATTCTCGACCAAAGCTCGGCATTGTACATGAATTTATCTTCTTCTTAATATAATGGCGCGCAGCTCTCCTACGTGTTCGACAAAAAAAACTCAGCTCGAATATGAATGTAGAAAATATGAATCCGGTTGCTCTTCTCCATTGCTGAAATTTTCTCGTTTCTTCCAAAGTTGCTGAAATCTTATATACGATCCTAAATTATCGACGTATTAATTGATCTGCAAAGAAAATTCTTACCGCATGAACCAAAGTTCTCTTTTTGCTCCCATGGATCAGAGCGGCTATTCGCAATTACCATGGAGTTCATGCCTATGTAATTACTAGCAGATTTTCTTTAGGATGCTAGTGTCGACAGCACAGGGACCAGGGGGTGTTATCTTGGGGTACAAGTACAATATTAATCAGAAAATTTTCAGCCTGCTCGTCCTGTCGCTGACTGGATTAAATTTGCCTTTTTCTTTCCATGAAAAATCGAGGTGCTTGTTGATTCAATTTCTTTACACCATATATGCATCATCACGGAAAAAAGTGGTCATGCTAGCTGCTGCTTCCAGTGTAGCAAGATTGCGTCCATAGCAGTTTTTTTTAGACTCATATCTATATACTAATCGGGAGTGACCTACGCCTTCCGACCGTTGCCTGGTGCCCGCTCCGCCAATCAGGAGTCGACATGTCACTTCTAAACCAATCACAGATCGACACCTTGTCAGATAGTCTCCGGTCGTCGAGGAAAAGTTGTTTGGTCACGGACCATCAATTTCAGTGGGCAGGGAGTGGAGGCACCGTAGTCGATTTCAGAGAAACGAAATGGAGCGGCTGGCCGGAGGAGCACTCGTGGAAGGCTGTTTGATTGGCGGTTGTCGATTTAGTGAGCTGAGAATCAAGCAGATTCGAGAGAAGTGGATGGGGCAGCTGACCGGAGAACTGTCGCTTCTCAATGTCGAGGTCCTTGTCGTCGCTTCAACATTAGTAGGTCGTCGGTGTGACTATGGAGGCTCACGGTCATTGCTGGCGGAGAAAAGAATGAGAGAGGATGTCATCGGATGAGGTTGAGAGATGCTTGGATAAAAACGGACTCCCATTACCCGGCCATGGGGGTCTAGAGAGATGGGAAAATGAAAAGATGAGTTGCAGTGATGCAGCCTGAACTGTAATTAGCAATGGCCTATGTCTTTCTCCGCCTCAGAACCATTGGTGCCGCAACTTGTGCTCGGAGAGGAAAGAAAATTGGCTGAACGTGCTGACAATAAGAAGACTGGGGTGAACTGATTTGACGATAGAGGAAAAAGAGGAGAGATCATGGATTTTCCTGTGCCGAGAAAAAAATAGGGCTGATGGGGATTTTCGCCTTGTGCTTCTGATGGGGATAAAGAACAACGATGAAGGAGATACCGAGGAAGGAGACCAAGCAGTGAAGGTCAAATTCACCTAGATCCACCCAGTAATTGCACACGTGAGTGCATTTAGCTAGGTGCACCCAATGCTGCTCAAGCTAATTACTAAAGTGCAAACCAATCTGATGACCCCACCAGTAGGTGACAGGCATGCAAATACCTAACATAAGAAAGTTACTTTCATGATCTCAAATAAAAAGTTACTTTCATTCTTTTATGTTACACAGTATCAGTTTTCACACTAAATAAACTATATAGAAATATAAGTAAATATTGTTTTAGAAATAAGATGATAGCTCCATATTCGTTTTTCATAGATCCTTACTCAAATAAGGTGATTTAAAAACATAAAATTTGATGCAAATAAATTATTATTTTGATGGGTACGTGGACGTGTATTCAAAAGTTTTAATTAGGGACCTTAGATCTGTCATATAAATAATAAAGCTTGCTTATGCTCTATCTCCATTTAAAGCATCTCAAATGTCACGTAATATAATCATGTCGAAGTATTAGCATTTTTTCAAACTATTTTCATTCTTTCACCTCTACAATCCAAAAAAAAAACATATGAGAAAATATAAAGGGGCGCAGCGGAGCGCGCCTCCTACCTAGTACTACTCATCCATAGTAGTTTAGACTCATCCATAGCAGTTGTTAGGAAAGAAATATCTAGCGCAGGTGTGTGTTTCTGACGAACATGATGACTAACACAGGCTGCAAGCTCCTTCAATACAGCTCCATGCTCTCGCGCTACTGCTAAAACAAGTTGGCAAACAGCTAGCGTGCCTTCGGTTATCATGGAGCGCATGAAACCAGAGTTTACAGCGCCTTTTGGGGTAGCAAAGCAAAATTTTCGGTCCAGTGCATCCAACAAGCACGAACATTCATGGAAAGCTACATTGGCAGCTTGGCGAGCCAGAATAGCGGCTTGGGTAGCTGAAGAAAGAGAACTAGGGTAAAGACACATCCAACAATATTGGATCATTGGCATTATTTCTGATGACTGAAAACTGCAAACTTAAGTAATGTGCACTATCTTGGCCAAATTGGCATGATAATAAAAAGCACGAGAACGTGTCGATTGATAAACCTAGGTAGCTAAATTCATCTATTCCACATCATTTTGCTAAAACTTGTACATATGCTAGAACAGGGTATCTTTTTTCCTATGTTTTGCAGTTAGAAAAAGAAAATCCATTTAGTTTGTAAATATTTGGAACTAGCAACTTAGCCAAAGAATAGGCAAACTGAACCTTTGTACTTTTCTTTTTCTCGTGCAGGGGTTTTTTAAGTTCCGAAATGGTGACTCTTTTGAGCATAATTTACATTTTTTTCTTTTGCTTGATCACGACACCAAGTAACCGCAATGATCAAAGATATTTCCATTGTTGCTCATGTTGCTGCAAGTGCAAAGAAGGTGGTTAGAAATCCTATGTGCAGTGAAACTCTATGAGCTGCAAGTACAATGAAGCGGATTAATTGTTTATTTCCTTTTTTTTTATTCAAGGAGGGGTCTCACTTGCTGTACTTGAGTTGCAAACTCTTCTCACTGATGGGGGAGGTTCTGCACTGCGCTGTTGCATTTTGCTGCCTAAATAAAAGAACTAAATTCATGTGGTCACTTTTTCTTAATGCCTGCGTGAAACATAATGTGGATTCATATATGGTTTGTTCAGATTTTTAAAGTAGGAATTCACGCCTGAGTGGATTAGTATTAGCATTTTTGTTCTAGAAAGCAATTAATATAACGATTCTTTTTTATCAAGACGGGTTATCTTCCCCATTTCATTACCTTTCT
Source organism: Eleusine indica (assembly GCA_030378355.1). Classification (NCBI taxonomy): domain Eukaryota; kingdom Viridiplantae; phylum Streptophyta; class Magnoliopsida; order Poales; family Poaceae; genus Eleusine; species Eleusine indica. The sequence continues at coordinate 3,324,014 of CM059499.1, read as the reverse complement.
AACAGATACTAGTAGTGATGCACGTGCGGCACGCATGCCAAAATTCTATGGTGATACACGTGTGACACACACGTCAGAATTTTGAAGCGAAAATCAATATCAAAGACAATTAAAATTCTCTAGTTAATCAAATAAACTATAAAATATCAGGATCACTCATAACATAAATCTAATGAAAAGGCAATCAAAAATACTTTGATAAATCCCAAACATATATATATATATATATATATATATATATATATCTTAAAAAAGAGAGAAATCACACAAGTCTATCTTCTCCAATATTGTTTAACACTATCAATGACATTTTTATGTCATGTGGTATTTTTTCATCGCATTCATTTTCTTTTAGCTTTAACATGTCTATTAAAAAAACACCCTTGCAATATGTGGCTCCTGAAATTATTAAAATAAATAAATGATGAGTGACAAAATTCGATCAATGGTATAAACAAGCATTAGAACAAGAACTTACTCCGAAGAACTTCTCGTATATAATCCTATCTCTAGTCCTCGGGCACATGAATTGAAGAACAAAAAGATTTGATTCTTCCATGCTAATCATAACCTTGGTAGAATGAAGTATGATATTGCATAAGATAAGAAGGACAAAGTTATTAAGTCCATAACAACTATGGCTTCGTGTATTACCATAAGGCAAATCGAGAGGCCTGCTGAAATCTCAATGTTAGATCCTGGTACTGTAATTTCCATCACTAGAGCAAAATTTGCACTTATCAAGTCTGCTTGCACTTGTAATTCAAATGCATTGGATAGTATAATAAGATGGCACACGGAGTGGGTCAAATACATGTATAATTTTCTTTTTAATGTTAATACAGAACAATATGTACTCAAGACCTGTAAAAGGATGGAAATATAAAATTTCATTTATATACCAAAACAATAGATGCACCAGCGGCTCTTTCCAAGCCCCATGAATGAGCCGACACATTCTCCCTATTGAATCACACTCAACGATACTCTTCCCCTCCATCGTGATGCACGTCTGAATTTTAAAGCGAAAATCAACAACAAGGACAACCACAATTCTCCCCTTAATAAAATAAACAATAAAATATCAGAATCACTCATTTGCTATCCTAGATCACTCATAAACATGAATCTAAACCAAAGGCAATCAAAAATACTTTCACAAATCCCAACATGTATATATATAAAAGAAAAGAATCACAAACATCTATCTCCAATACTGAATCACAAACATCCATCTGCAATATTGTTTAACAATTTCAATGACTTTTTCTGACGTCTTTTGACATGTTGTCATCGCATTCATTTCCTTCAAGAATCAAAGATAAATAATGTTTTCAATAATGTTATTATGCAAAATAGGTCCTATATGATCCTATCACCAGTTCGTATACAAGCCTGAAGCTTTGATATGAACAACAATCATTTTAGAATTGTGCTCAAGATTGTCGAGGGAAAAAATTGTTTATCTCAAGCATATCAAGCATGGCTTCGTATTTTACCATAAGTCTATGGCCATTCAGAAATATTTAGGTTTCATCCGGGAACTACCAACTCGAACTTCATTGTGAGATGAAAGTTTGTGCTTATTGCTTGGAAAGATGTCTGGTAAAGCCGATATTTCCTCTCTCCTCCGTTGTATAATAAAAATTGCATGTGACACCTTAAAAAAACTTTCAACGTTGTGAACTCCCTAAGCATAAAAATCAAAAAGTAATAATTCATAATTTGTTTCCCTAGATGCTAGTAAGGAATCATCGTATATGTTATAGTTTCATGTCACTTACAGCTAAATGTTAATATTCAACTAAAGTGTATCAACACTATTTAACCATCCTACACATGTCATGATTTAATGTAAGAATGTTATAACGTTGAAAATACACGCAATATTTCTTTGCTACTTGCTCGATGATTTTTAGCTAAAATATATTCAAAATAAGTAAAACATGATTCCATTGCACTTAAAAGTACTTTATATTTCGAAATAAAGTAGTACAGGATATTATGACAAATAACTCTAGTGAGACACAAAATAACATAATATAAAAATATTGTGATTATCACCTTCATTAGATCTTATTTAAGCAACAGTAAATTGTGGGATCTGAAAACACAAAACCACAAATGACTTGTCAACAATCTGTAATTCATTAAGCAAAGCTCCAAAATCTGAAAATAATATCAATTTGTTTTACATAACTGGTTCGTTCACTCACATTGGTACAACACACAAAAAGGTATAATACACAGCAGTATACAACACACACGATAGGATACTTGAACCGGCAAACCTTGGTTACATGGTCGGTACTCAGTAGTTAGGTTGAACCAAGCCGGATAGAGATCCCAAAGCAGTTGCTAGGGACACAAAGAGACATAATGTGTGTCCATACCTTTATGGAACGACCTCATTCTAGAATTCTGTTTGCCACCAGACTGCAAATGTCAGGAGGATGCTAGAAAACTTTGATGCCTTTCATCATATTGGTATCAGTCCAGCAGAAGGTGAAACTTGACTGAGCCTTAAATACCACTTGTTACTATAGAAGAAATAAAACTTAATTTAGAAGAGTTCTTGGACTCGTTGGCATTGACTTCTGTTTGAGTTAGTATTGGCTAACAAGTCATTGACATTGACATACAAATTAACCATTGTATCCAATAGTAATAATGTCTTGAATGCGGATTTAGACCAAAGACAACCAAAATTCTTTAGTTAATGAAATAAACTAAAAGTATTGGCATCACTCAGTTCAAACAGACCGTGGATTACAATAGAAATATAATAAGTCTAGACAAGTTTGGCACATATACTTAATTTTTCTTCATCAATACATAGATGACATAATTATCATATAGAAGATGAAAAGAATTCTCCATTAGCTCACAAGTTTAATAATATTGTATACAGAGTATAGGAGAACTAAATGTTCGATCTTATTGTCTCTCCTCCAGCAACACAGAACATGCTACTTTATTAACAATGGATAAGAACTAACAGAACCTCATTCCATCGCAAGCACATCTAAATAAATTTCAGAAATGATAAGACTCTTGTTCACCTCCTAATACTCAATCCACTGAAATAATTTATGAGCCCCTAAAATGTTAATCAGAAAACCTAGTCAATAATTCAGACAATCATTCTAGATATCTGGCTAGCCCAGAACTAATTCTAGATAATCATCGAGCTCATGTCTTCCAGCCCTTTATTTTAGTCCGGTCTTTTCTTTAGCAACTGATCAAAGGTAAAATACCAATATTACAAGCTCTAAATTCTGAAAGACAAAGGTAAATGAATTTAGTACTCTAACAAACATGTGTAGCAAAGATATGCTTTGCAACACCTACTTACATTAAAAATATATGAGAAAAACCTAGTATATGAAAATCCAATATATGTTACTGCAACATGCTGCAATCATCCTATATGACGGTGAAACTACAAACACAAATTTACATTCACATAGATGCGCTCATGCAAAAAAAAAAACATACCTGCTTTTGATCGGGTAGACAACAAGCCTTTAGAGGCTCTGATCATGGTTATGACAAATCACATCATCTTTTGTGTGCCCAAACTCACCTGAAACAACATTTGATTATTTTTTTACGTTTTCCCTTTCAAATACTAAAGTCAACGGCTAAGAAGTAAGATGAAATAGATATATTTTAGAAATGCCTAACCACCATTGGCATCATTTATATAATCTACACTATAAAGAATGAGTTCTCTCTTCAGACATAAAATTAAGAAACTAACCTAACAACTTGGTTTAAAATCAACCATGTTTAAAAATGTGTTCAGATTGCCAAGTGATCATAAGAACCCTAAAAGCAACACAACCTACTCGTGATTTATATTTATAATAGCATCACACTCAGACCAAAATGGAAATGGACAAAGTAGATGTGTTGGTCACAAAATGCAGAATGCAGGGAAGCGAAGATATACAAGGTGCGAGGAAACAAGATATAAGGGAAATGTAGTGAAAATATGTCATGCATAAGCAACTGCCCCACTGCATTCTTTGCAAGGGCGAATTAAATAGAACTTTCCAGTTGTTGGTTTAGTCCATCCAAACGATCACCTACTCATGTGGGCTCCTATCCGCAGCCACTAATCATAAAAAACACACATAAGGATGAAGCACCAAAACTCAAAGTCCACATGCGAGAATGAAAAAAAAGGCCTCTAAAACCATGATGCGACAATCTCAAACACCTCTTTGCCATTCCTTGCAAACCTGTCGTTGTTATGCATTTTGAAAACATAACATAATCTCACACCATAATAGAAGTAAGATAGCTTAAATCACATGCCCAAGTTGATTGTGTTTCAGAACTCCATATTTTGCAAACATCAAAATAAAATTACTTCAACCATATGCGGACAATATAATTGAACAATCCATCTCACATAGGAGGTTAATTAGAACTCATGTTAGGATCTTTTCTCCTAAAATAGGATAGGAGCCAGGTAAGAGGCCGGTTGCCGTTGCTTATTACGTCTATAAAAAATATTCAACAAAATAAATAATAATACACCAAATATACAACAGCGCTCTTAACAAAACCCAGCTATGAGATTTGAGAAATGAAGCGAGTGTCTGTTGAATAATTCAGCGCAAAGGTAGAATATTTTCAGGGCTACAAGGTTCATATGTCAGCAAGCATTTATAGTTTGCTACTTAAACTACCATGACCAACAAGATGGTGTTTTAGTTGTTCGGCTTGATTTGTGCAACAAATGTAGAATAGGCTTGCAATGAACCTAATATAGATCATGAACCATAGCTGGATATCAGGTCCTATCACATCCTAACATGACATCCAATATTGAAGTTCTTCACAAGGATGGACCATTTCATACAAAAGCAGCATCTATTGAGTCAGATGCACCAATAAATATTCATCTGATCATCTCTTCAACAATTGCAATGACTGAATAATCTCAAACCAAATCAATAATATGCATACAAGCTATACACACTAAATGTAATTAATTGTTTTTTAAAGCTAACTCTCATTCCTACACATCATATCGAAATATAACCACCTCTCGGTCTCATCTGAGCACATGTTTACCCTCTCCTCCCATTTGCGCAAAAGTATATTGCCCGTACTAACACTATCGTGATAATATATAATACAAATCAAATCAGAAAAGCGCAACATCTGTTCGAACTTGGTTAAATGTTGCAATAGAGATCTAAGCAAGTGTAGAAACAACAAAAAAAAAAGGAAGGAAATCAATTCTGATTAAAACCAAACAAAATAGCTTTACTCGATCTCCCAAAAATCTTGAGCATCGAATTTTTATAATTACCCTAATGGGAGACAAAATGAGCGATTATCTCAAGAGAATGAAGTAATCTCAATTTTTGCATGTACCCTAATGGTTACCAACAGTGACAAAACAGGTCGGTAAGGAAATAGGATAGCGAAGGGGCATGCTAGCTGCCACCCTCCTCTGTGAGTGTTTCTACATGTTGCTGGTGTTCGGCCTCTCCTTGAGCTTAAATTCTCATGCCACTACAACCAGTTAGCTACATGATATACGGGTCACCAACACAGAATGCACTGTGCATGATGTTTCCTTTTGAATTTCTTCAAAGTATATTTCCACCTATATATTTCAATTTATTCATTGAAGTCCACAATATTTTTCAAAGTTTTGAGATATACCTGCTTGTCAGTTGCTTGACATAGACTCCTCGTTTTTTTTATCAGGATACTCCCGAAACCCCTGAAATGCAGATCTTCAAGTGCTCCTTTTCATAATGATTCATTGCCAGCTTGTCCATTCTTAGAAAGAGGTTGATCAGCACGAGAATCATGGTGCTGTATAATTAGTGTGAAGGACTATAGTAACCAGAAAAACCATTGAATACATGCAAAATAGTATCTAAAATGCCACTGCCTTGAACTCCTTGTTGCCTTTAGTGATATTCTTCCTCATGCCGCTTTCGCCTCCAGCATGATTTTCTTTAACCCAGAGCCGAAGGCAATGACTGCAATAGCACCATGCCTGCTCCTCTGGCCTTCCTACACGTGAAAATATTCATAAAACAAAAGTTAACATCGAACATGGTCATCTGAAATAAAGATAAAATAAAGGCAATAAAGAATGTTAAAAGTCATGATTGTCCATGTTATGGAGGAGCTGATGAGGTTGTCTTCTACTTTAGATCAGAAGAAGATACACTTCTTAGGAATAGGACACCATGCAAAACGAGCGACACACAATCAGTTGGAATCACCTTACATAGAAGCCTATTTCATTTTTTTTCAAAGTAATTCCTTGAACTATCAACAAAGCAATTTAACATAGCAGCGAGGCAACCGACCTTTTTGCAATGTAGTGTTACTGCAGATGTAGAAACAACCCGTACAAAAATGATGCACACAGGGAGACCAATTTCATCACAAAACAAGAGGTTATTATCCAGATAGAGTTTATCATGAATTGTAGGCTTTAACCATCAAATCAAACAATCATACTTGATACCTCTGATAGTATGATGTTAGTGTGTGGGTGCATGAACGCGTGCGGCGTCGTGGTGCGTGCGTGGTCTAGGATTAGCAGGACAGCTGCACCATAGGGGCGCTTGGGGCACGACTCGGAGGAGAACACCAAGCGAGCATTAGTCCATGGGGCAGGAGCTCACCGGCTTGATGGCGTCTGCCTTGGCATGCGACACATGCATGGGGGTTGGAGCAGCGAGGCATCACTGTTCTCAGAGTTGGTGTCGTTGCCTATAGATGGGTAGGCGTCGGAGTTGGAGTTGGCCTCGAGGGTTGGGGATCAGGTCTCCGGCTTGGGGCTCCTCCTGGCGCAAAGTCAATGGCGACGGCGGCGACCATTGGCGGCTTTGGCAGAGCGAGCACATCGGCCGCGACCTCACGTAGACGGGCTGCAACCTCGACTCTATCCACAATCCACAACACATGGTTGATGTCAGCCTCGGCGCGCTCACCATGGCGACTACGGAGCTGGCAGCAACAACGAGGTAGGGGGCTATGGTTGCTTGACGGCGCGGGTGGAGGGTGGGGGCAAGGAAAGGAAAGGGACTATCAATCGGGAAAGCATGCGATTAAAATGATTTTGGGAATACGTGGAGGAAGAAGGTACGTAAATTTGGAAATCAAAATGATTTTGCTAATTAAACAGGAGACAATTAAGGAAGGAATTTAGGTGGGTCCAACGTGTGGGTATGTGGGTACGCGTTGGTGAGAAGTTGAGAAAAAACCTGATGGGGGGAGGGATGAGTGAATTTTTGTGAAGGAATGAGCATATGAAGTTTTATATTTAGTGGGGCCACCTTAATCCTGTGGTTAGATGAAGATGGTCCATGTTAAACGAAGGCTCCGGATCGTTGGATAGGTGAATGTCTGTGATGAGAAAACTGGACATTCTATTCGTCCTTTATTAGTTTAGACTTAAAACAGAAAATCAGATAGGAGAGATCGCTTATTAATGACATACCTCCTAGGTAACACGAAAAGAAGTGATCTTCACCCTCATGCTATATATGGATGCATCAATATAAGGGAAACAAATATTAAATACATCGAGAGAAAATGTCAATCATCATTTATTGATTTGTGTTCCTATCTTAAAAGATAAATAATAGAGAAGAGAATCTACAAGCTTAATGAGAAAAACATTGTAAAATCACAATTACAATCTTGCATAGATGATCCATGAGCTGGGGTTAATAGCCTGATTATATTTAATACCATATTAGATGTACCATGATCAAGCTAAAAATAATTTGGATTAAAATATATCTCCACAACCAGAACACTAATAGAAAAAAGCCAACATAGCTACAAAAAGCTTCCCCAACGTCAAAAATAGGTGCTCTCCATTGAAATAGATAAGATACACTCATATCCTGTAATTGTTGGTCGATCCATTAGTCTACACTACCATAAAACAGACCTGTAGCAGCGGATCCTAAAATATCGTAGAGGCGGGTAAAAAGAAACCCGTCAATACATGCTTATCGGGAGCAATACCGGCGGGCAAAGATGTCACCTGTCGTTATTGTTTATTTTCAGCGTCGGTCTGAGTTATGACCCGCCGCAAGCCCAGCTTGAGGAGGTGACCGTGAGGCGATCGTGGCTCCCCAGGCGGCACGACTTCATGGGCGTCAAGCGCAGATCCGTGCCTCACCCTCGACCTCCCCGGCGCCCCTCCCTCAACCTCCCCGAATCCTCTCCCTCAACCTTCCTTGAGCTTGGAAGGCGGTGCCTCTCCCTTGACCTCCCCGGCGCCTCTCCCTCTACCTTCCTCGAGCTCAGATCCGATGCCTCTCCCTCAACCTCCCTAGTGCCTCTCCCTCGACCTTCCCCGGGCGCGTTTCTGACACCTCTCCCTCGACCTTCCCCGAGCGTGTTTCTGACACCTCTCCCTCGACCTCCCACATCAGCACACAGATTTGGCACCTCTCCCTTGACCTCTAGGAGGCGCCAGATCCAGCATCCCTCCCCTCTCTCCAGATAGTGGCAAGGCAGCGGTGACGATGGCCAGTGCCGAATGTCATTTTTTTATTATTTTTTTATAGTTTTTGGTAGCGACAGGTGACATTGTCACCTACCGCTACTTTGCCATTTTTACCGGCGGTTCTGGCCTACCCGCCGCTTTAGTGGATTATTTGTAGCTAAGGAGACGTGGGGGTAGTCATACCCGCTGCTACAGGCTATTTTGGACCATCGCTATAGGCCATGTTTCTGGTAGTGTTAGTCAGCACCAATAGATAATTGCATGACGTATAATTCAAAATGAAAATGCAAACGTACGAAGCTATTTAGTAGGAGAAGCAACAAGCGTAATGACACAATGCATTACCAGGGAGTATGGCAGTGAAATTGGGTCTTCAGAGCAGCACACTTACGCGCACCATCAACTGTTAGAAAAAAACACACTTATAAACATCAAGTGTGAGGCAGCAGAAGGTGCCGCACAACTTCCATGCTCCACCTCAACTGTTGCAGGTGCAGCATCATTGTCCTGGAATGAAAGCGAATCATCTACATATCAACGCTTCAATTTTCTAATCAGTAAAATACAAACAAGCTAATCTAACAGAACTATACCCACAAACGACAGGTGGTTCCCTGCTCCAGCTATTGGATGCATGTAAGAGTTGTCATGCCCACTACCTCTGAAGATGAGCTTAGTTGATTTCAAAAAAACTGAACATGCTTGTTATATGCAAAGCAACCATTCAAGGAAATTCAGAAAGAAAAAAAATGAAAGGTGTGCAAGCTCATTGCACTTCTATAAGAGGTTAATTAGCATGGAAGAAATACTACTCTGAGTTATACAGATAAAACTCATGTTTCTCTTTCCTATACTATATTATGATAAACATAAATTTGCAGGCATGACTTTGACTACATCTATAACTTTGTAGTCTTGACTTTGACTACATCTAAAACGCAGGCTATTGAAATATCTTAATCAGCACAAGAATTCTTTCAAAAAGATCAACAATGTGAATGTAATTGAAGAAATAAGGCATAATCTGATTCGTCAGTTTTACCTTGTAGTTCATATAATTGCATGCAGATTTTGAGTAGAAGATGAATTAGAAAAAAAAAAGAATCTGGAGTGTCAAAATTCACCAAAAACAGATTCTGGGCAGCACAACTGAACAAAGCTTGTATACAAAACCAAAAATAGGCAAAATAATCTTATAAAGTACTCTAAATATGGCATTTTCACATTCTCAAGTTGGATCAAGGTTAACATAACCGAACCGACCGGTGTAACCGGTCAGGACCGGTTCACAGTTAACCGGAAAACTGGTAAAACTGGACGGTTAACTGGATAAAATTCGATTCGGAAGAGTAAACAACAGAGGACCGGTTAACCGGCCGGTTTTATCGGTTAACCGGCCGGTTAGACAGGTTAACCGACCGGTTTCATCGGTTATTTAATTTATTTTTGAATACATATTTTAAATTCAAATATACTAATTTTGATGCGGTTATACCGGTTAACCGGCCGGTTTCATCGGTTGCACCGGATATAAATTTTTTTAAATTTTAAAAATTTTTAAATCAAAACCGGGGGTTAACCGGCCGGACAGTGTAACCGGACCGGACCGGTTTGCCGGTTAACTAGGTTAACCGACCGGTTAACCCTGATTATGTTAACCCTGGGTTGGATGCATTTATCTCTTGCTTAATTCATGGAAGGTTAAATGTTTACCGTACACTATATGACTTCACATAGACAACTTCGCATAACCAAAATATCATGAGTTGGCATTGCACAATCAATTCTGTTTTTGTCATTCCTATCGCACTTAGTCAGATTGAAAGAATAGCTATAGATGGAAATAGGAAACTCTAAGAAAATATAAAAAGTATCTGATTGGGTGGTTTGCACATACCTCAATCAGAACTGAAAGCTGATCTTGAGTTCATTACCTAAGATAGCGAGCAAATATTTAGATTCAGGGTCTAAAGTTGCAATTTTGAAGTTCAGTTCTAAACGTTGATAGTCCTAAAGATAAAACTTGTCCAAAAATCATATAATTCAGTTCAATATGAACATCACCTGTGAATGTGAGATGGTGTAGAATGTAGTATGATTAAATCAAAAGATAGACAAGTTCTTTTTAACCTTAAGGCTTGGCTATCATTGGAGAAAGAAAGAAGAGAGGATTGAAGACCAAGCTCCTTGACATGTGGTTGTGGCCTGTAGCCCACCACCATCAGGCACAGTTGCATAATACTATGCTCAACAACATAGACGATGTTGTATGCATGAGAGAGCGCTGATTTGCCGAGCTGTCCAAGAGACTCAAGATTGTTGCCTCGCTGGGCGTCAGTTTCTTGCCGTCAGAGTTTGATTCATCTGCCGCCCCATCCAAACCAGCGTAGAGTTCACTACGACACAATTTTAGACAGCTATAAATTGACATAAACGGGCAACTAAAAACTCAGTATTAGCTCCAAAATGATGTACACGTATGACTGGTGCAGTATACATTGTCAACACAACAAAACAAAATTAGAACATGACCAAAGACGTCATTGATTTGGTTTCATTTTCAGTTTTAGAATCTATAGCCTTGATTACCAGATGGATTACGGTCTTCATCAGAATCTTCTCCATCATGGAATTGTCCATTTACTGAACCTGGCACAAAACAACAACTAGAAAACATAGTCACAATATTATAAAAGCATATGCAAGAGTAAAATTGCACCAGAAAATTATTTCCAATTGGATGGAATAAACCTTGGGATTCAGTGTTGATCTCTCTCATGGTGTCAGATAAATCGTATGTATACTTTATCTTTTTATTCCAACCTGCCTCACCACCAAGAAAAAGTATGGGATAGGATAAGAGATATAGATCGGTTGATTAGTCATTCCACATACCATAACACTTCTTTCAAACATATATCTAGGATCAGTCCTATCAATCCAAATTGTTGCAACCTTGCCCTACCTACAACAGAAAGAAGGTCATTCATGAGTAATCCTTTTGGATCCATAAAAATCACAACTTTGGACTCGTTTTGAAACACATGTTGTTTAGTCAGCAATTTATCATAAAAATGGTTAAAAGGATCATGGCGTGGTTGGTGGGGATTTTCTTTCCAAGTAATTAAAATTATTTTTCTGCCGCTGTGGACATTTGTGGAAAATTTAATTATAAATTAAGAAATGGTGTTGAACATAATAAGATATAAGAAAAAAATTCATAGGCACAAAACTTTTTACCATTTACGGTCTGATGATTCTTTTTTGCTGCTGCCATCGATACCTATGAAAAATTTAAATTTAGAAATATTAATGTTTCTGACCAGTGTAAAATATGAGAACAATAAAGTTGAATGGCGAAAATGTTTTACCAATTCTTGTCTGATTATTTTGATCACCAAATGGCTGCGTCATCATGGTACCCGAGGAGTCTTCTTGTTCCCCTTCCTTTGTGTCAAAATACTATCCCCATAACACTGGATTAGGATCAGGACCAGGCCCAAGCAACATAAAAAAAGAATAATAAGATCAAATATGATGCGGAGAAAATAATTAGGATTAGTAAAGTAAGCAATCTACATTGCTTCTGAAATAATAAAAGGCCATGAAAAAAGAAATAGTTTTGCACCCAATTGCAATTCAAAAGGAATAATCTAAAAGGTCAGAGGGAACACATGATCAAATGAATAGCTATACAGACTACAATATAACTCTGAATTTTTAGAAAATACAGACTTTAAAGACAGAAATATAGATCTAACCAGCATGGATTGAAAAACCGACAAAACCCGGTTGGTTTTAACGGTTTTTGACCAAACCGGTCCGGTCCGGTTTCAATGGACGATCGGTTTTCGGTCGAATTATTTTTTAAAATTTGTAAATTTGAAAAAAAAATATAATTTCAAAAACCGGTAAAACCGAGCGATAAACCGGAGAAATCGAGCGATAAACCAAAGAAACCGAATGGTTTTTCAAAAGAAGAAATTTTCTCAATAAACCGAGCGATAAACCGAGAAAACCGACTGATAAACCGAAGAAACCGGTCGATAAATCGGAGAAACTGGTCGGTAAACCGGAGAAACCGACCGGTTAGCTCTAAAATTTCGTTCAAATTTGGTTTTTGATGTTTGAGCGGTTTATCGAGCGGTTTTTCCGGTTTTCATGAAAACTGTAAAACCGGTGTGATCCAGTTTTCTCGGTTCAAACGGTTTTTTAAACCCTGCTAACCAGATTGATTTTGTACATTTGTTGTAGGCCAACACAGTCAAAAACAGATTTGGAAAAGTGAACAACCTACACTACATAATGGCCATGAAAAATTGAATATTTGTTGGCCACCCTTTGCTAGATTATAGCACTCTAATTAGGAACTGACCGGCAAGCAAAATATATAAGAATCACGCCAGCAAAGGAGGATTAATAAAAGAGAGAGGTTTTGCAGCAGAACGGTGCCAAGAAAAAATATTAACAAATAAGCTAATATCGATCTGACACAAATCATTAGAAGAACAAACCTAGGGAAGAGATGCTCTCATCGCGTGTGCCATTCACTGCCGATGGCAAAAACATAGGATACACGCCCAACATATACTTCATAGATGGCAGCGATGTATTTTGGCCTGCTCACGTACACTGTATACCAGACAGCTCCATCGTAGATGGCAGCGAATATCCGCAGCCTGGTTTTACCCACCTGCAAGGCTCCAACCATCATGAATTTTTTAATGCAACATGGTCGTCAGCATATGTTTAAGAAAATCAAAGCACGCGGGCAAACTTGAGATGGAGGTTGGAATTGGCAGTAGAGAAAGATGTGTCATTGACGCTGTCGCTGTCGACACAGAGAGGAGGCTAAAAGGATTGGATTTAAAGAGGAGGGAAATCTGACACACCTTTTTGTTCCTGGCAAGCAGGCAGGAGAGGACGAATCCAGTCCGTGCGCAGCAGCGTATCCATCGAATCAGCGCACACGCCGTCGTGCCTCTTGGTCGCTGCCTTCACGGGACACTGCTTGGGATCCGCCACCGTGGTGGCCATCCATGACATCGATTCGCTAGCGCATAGCTACCATTCGCCGCCACCTCTACTGCTTCTTGTCTATCCACGCCGTATGTGATTAGGCCCCAGGGAATAATTTTCGCTCGAACGAAACACAGCAGACCAAAGGAACACCATCAATGGTGGGTACATTGTCGCGAGAGGGTACCTCATATGACACCAGCGTGGGTGGTGGCCGACTGTCGACTGTCGCAAGGTTGGCCCTAGACCATCGCGATGTGGTCGTCGACCTATGCAAGGGGCATTGTCGATCACCGTGACTGGACGTTGATGACACCGTGCAGCCTCGAGTGGCGGGTGGATGTGGACCACATCACGAGGCCTCAAGGAGCCGGAAGACCGTTGAGCTCTTCACGAGCTCCCTGCTATACGTCGACCTGGGCGCGCGGTTCACCGTCGATGACTGCCTCGGCTGGAAGACGATCACATTGCGTGGCCTCGAGAGAGGTGTGGTTGGACATGGACTACATCATCTGGCCGGGAGGGGCCAGAAAGGCGTCGACCTCTCTGCGACAAGACATCAATCGCACCACGTGAACACTGGCAATCAAGGTGAGCTCGGCATGCGTCTTGACGGCAGCTGGATCTTGATCAAGATGAGCTTTGCAAGGGTGGTGACAAAGAGGACGCATAACTTGGAAGAAACTTGGAAGAAACTTGGAAAGCGGAGGGAATTGAAAAGGAATTAAGTAAGAGACAATCAAGGAAGGAACTTAAGGTGGGTATGTGTGTATAAGTGGGAAGGGTGGTGAGAAAAAACAAGGTGTGGGAGGAGGGATGAGTTATTATTATGAAGGAATGGGTGTAAAAAATTTTACACATACTGAGTCCACATATATTTTGTGGTTGGATGAAGGTGACCTATATAAAACGAAGACTCCAGATCATTGGGTAGGTAGCTGTCTATGGTGACAAAACTGGTCCTGTCATTTATCCTTTATTAGTTTAGATATAATACTGGTTTACTTGTGTTAGGTAAAAAGAGAATATCAGAATGCAAAACATTGTTGACATGAGCATGTAGAGACAACATGCTTATGACACTTCCAGTTGCTACAACTGAAACTGCCAGCAGCAAGGCGATAGTTCAAATGTGTGAAAGGAAAATTACGAGAGCTCCAAACAAACATGAGGAACTAGTAGCATCAAACACCCCATCAGCGTTCAGCGACAAGTAGCATCAAGTTATTGACAAGCGAAGGGGCACATGGAGTATGCCGAAGTACTGAATCGATCCATGCTTCAATCTCTAGAACATTACACACAGATAGAGTCCAAAGAAACGCAGGGTTAGAAAGCCACCATCTTACAAAACAGCCTCCAGAGAAAAGTTCTCCGGTGCAATTGTCTATCGAGTCTGAAGACATCCAACTGCCCCTCACTGCAGAATCATCCAGAGTTAAAGTAAGCCGCATGAAACAATCCCTAAAATTATTCAAAAAATTACGGTATGGAAAAGGTGAATAAACATAACCTACCTCAATCCTCAGAGGCACAAACAGAAGGCTTCTGACTACGATACGACGTCATGGACAATTACCCAAGCGAACACAGGATTTCCAAACGCAGCCATGCAATTCTGCATCACTGATATTTGACAGTCCAATAGTTTGCCCCTGAAAATCACAGCAATTTTGATAAAGATGAACTACCAGATATTAAAAAACACGTTATTCGCATTTCAGTACCTCATATGGGCCCTCATTCCTCTCAACTTTGCCTTAGCTACATCAGATGCACCCTGCAACCTGATAACTTTCATAGTGTGCTGCATAGTAGTAAAAGACAAAATTGTAAATATTGTTAAGCAACAAAAACGACCTGACACCTATTATGTTTTTCATATGACTTATACATGCCTCAGTTTGACAGCATGATCGCTAAACAACAACAAATTGAGAATGGAGATAGCACTATTTATTTCTCATACCTCATGTGCAATATTCCACATCTCACGGTTATGATCAAGTATAGCAGTTTGAAAATCAAATTTCTGCACGAGAAAAACAACAGAAACACAGGATTAACAAACATGAGGTGACCTTCCTGCAGATATAAACAAAAACCATCCCGATCAGCACTAAGACACCTTGACACAAGAACCATCATCTAGAATCTTCTGAGTGGCAGATGAGAAAGGACGATGTGCGGGCATGAACATGGTGCTCTGCAGGTAAATAAAGGTTAGTTCCCTTGCTAATTTTATTAGAGAAAATTTGAAAAATCACATAGAAATTTGTGAATTTGGTGCTTTATACCATTATAAAACACAATATAAATGTAGCTTCCCATAAATTTATTGGCATATCATATTACAAGCCAGAAATTGCAAAAAGATTAGGCTTAGCTATGTTAATTGTTCAACAGCAATAAAATGAGGATCAGGCTTAGCTATGTTACTAACTGAGTGTCCAATTTAAATGAATCAGGTTGCACCCTTTTGATAATGCATGGCACAATAAATCAGAGTTTAAATACATCTTTCCATTGACTAAAAATTCCAAACATCCATTTCACATAGCTGAGAAAGTTCATTTACTGCATCTTTGATTACACATGTGCAGTGTGTTGCAACCAAATCAATCATACAATCAAACATAGCCTACCCTGTTACTGTTATCTAAATGAGTACACATCTGTGTTTTCTCAAATTTATTTCATTTTAACCTTTTGTTTCTCTTTACAGTCATTACAATTTGGTCAACCATGTTAGAGAAACAAATTTCCTATCAACCATGCTATCAAGAAAGCGACCCTCTCCCGAGCACTGAGTTGAAGGAGGTCTTTCGACTTCATAATTAAGGAGGACTTTCTGTTATTTTTATGCAATGACAGCCTGTTTTGCAGATGCCAGATCAACTGAGTTGCACTATCATAAGATCGAAGTAATAGTTTTTGGGGTGGATGAACAGGAACAATGGAAGATTGCCAATAAGTTGAAATTAGGTGAACTACCAATGTCTAGGGCTGCCTATTAGCAATAACGTGATTGGGGTGAAAGGCTTTGAGTACCTCAACTCCTCAAAGAAAAATTGGGGAGAAAACTACAACCTTGGATGCGTAAACACTTGACATTGGGGGGTAGAACAATTTTGTTGAACACCTCTCTCAGTAATCTACCTACTTACACAATATGGTCATGTACAATCTACAAGAAGAAGTACACCACAAGATGGATACAGTAAGAGCTCAATTTTTTTGGAGGGGCCAGCAGTAATTTCAGATATCACATGGTTAGGTTGGAGAATTTGTGTTAACCAAAAGACTATGGCGGATTAGGGATTCTGAGTACAAGAACAGTGAATGAAGCCTTGTTAATTAAACGGATTAAAAAAATTCATGCAACTGATGAGGAAGATCTGTGCTGCACTGCAAAAATTCTCAAACAGAAATATTTCAGAGATAAACCTATTAGCTGGACAAAACGAACTGGAGGATCGCAATTCTGTAGAGGAATACAAAAGGTCAAACATCAAATTTGGAAAGGGGTGTCTTTTAATGTTAATAATGGGGAAACTCGCTTATTTTGGGAAGATGTATGACTCTATAGGAACCCCCCCCCCCCCCCCTGAGAATACAGTTTCCTAATCTGAACAATATATGCAGAGACAAAGAAAACGCTGTGTTTCTAGTTCTACTGATACTAATCCAAGTACCCATACCAAATCCCTGTACCCATTTCCTTGAGCACCCAACCAATGATTCGAGCAAAAGGAAAAATGAATGGCGAGCGGAAGACGAACTCACCTTGGCGCCGTTGGGGACGAGCTGTCGCGGCACATTCTTCGCCGCTGCCTCGGACGCGATGCGTCCTCCAATCCTCGCGCTTGAGGTCAGGGTCAGCCCTTTCTTCGCCGCCGCCATGTTCGCAACTCTAGAACCCCTCGCCTCTTCCGCCCGCTCCAGAGAGGCAGAGAGAGAGGGAGGGAGAGAGAGAGCGAGAGAGAGACGAAGAGTGGGAATTGGGATGTATGTAGGTGGGCCAGCCTACTCGTCGTCTCCTTGTATAGATAGCCCAACTAGCAGTTGCAGCCCGTCCAGTAACACGAAGGTTTTTCTGTTTACATTTTCTACTATTATTTTGCTTTTTTTTTTGCGGAAGTACTATTATTTTGCTTTGAGACACTTGCAGAAAAAATAGAAAAATCAAATACCTTTTAGTTATTGCAACTTTCATTTGATTATATCTGTAGTTTTGACATTTTTTCCATGTTAACTCGCCATGCTCTTCATAGAAATTACTAGGCTATGTACTGAATGTTTCTACTTGCTGATGAGTATTGAACCTATATCATCTTAGACAGCCGAGAAGACATCTGTTTTGTAGACAAAACATATGGCGTCTCCATGGATAGCACCAATCTTCTACAGTTCTACTACTGCAATTGTAAGCAATCTTCAGCTACATTAATCAATTACAAGCTGAACCAGTCTGATTTTCTGGGTCATTCTCCAATGTTTGGGCTCCATGTCACCCAGACGCTGCTTGTTTCTGAGTCATCTCTCTCTCTCAAAAAAAAAGAAAAAAAACTACTTGATGATTGGCTATCGTTGGGGTTCAACCAGGTTCTCCTCCTTCCCGCCCTCTGCCGCCCGCGCGGCGGCGGCGGCGGCAGCGGTGATCACGGCCGTGACCGCCGCGTCGTAGCCGTCGGCAGACGCCGCAGCGAACTCGGCCATGGCGCCGGTCACCGCGGCCATGCCAGCGCAGAGCACGCGCCCCGCCATTCCCTCCATGCCGGCGGCCGCGCCCGAGCACACCGACCCGACGCCGGCCACGAAGAAGTCGAGCCCGTCCATCACGCGAGCCTCCGACGCCGCGTCCACCGCCTGCGCCCACTCCATGCACACCACGAACGCCGCCGGCAGCGCCGCGGCGTGGGCAACAGCGTGCGACCCGGCCCCGACGCCGAGGCATCTGCGCGCCCACGCGGCCAGCGCGCGCGCGTAGGAGCGCTGCGCCGACAGCCAGGACTCCAGGGCTCCCCGCCAGGCTCGGATCTCGCACTCGAGCGCGACAGCGGCCGGAGGAGGCGTCGCTGCCTCCGGTGGACCAAGGGAGATGGCCGTGGCGGCCGGTGGGTGGTGCTGGTGGAAGAGAAGCTTCGTGTCCTCGATGGTGCGCTTCTGAGCTTTGTGGCGTTCAGCCATGGCGTGCCACATCCGTGAGAGCCTGCGTAGAACAAGGACGATCCGGTTATTCAAGATAGCAGACATGACCAGTTCTTCATCAATTTCAGTTCTTGATTCTTGATGGTGTATCTGAGACTTAAAAAAACTCAAACTCTTGATGCTGTTCACACAATTTTCTATGATATCATCGCAAACCAACATGCTCACACGTTTACACAACACAGTTAGCCAGTTCTAACAAATTCATTCCTGACTAGATACAGTTTGATCAAAATGTCAGACTCTCAACTGCCTGTACTTGTGCTCTGCGTTGTTTAAATATGTTTTTGGTTGGTTTTACAGGCTGTTCTAAAACTTTCTCCCATTTATAATTAGTTAACTGATGAATTAGTCAAGGAACTATTAGACCATTTCACATTTCTGACAAGCGCGCCCTCATCAAAAGCATGTCTAATTATCACCATTAGGCCCATTAGCTATTCACCTTACATTTGATTAAGACTTTAATGGCATCACTAGAAATCCAAGTGCCTGAGTTTAGCACTCTTAGCGGTCGCTATTTACTTATGCAATTGAGAGGTTTTACTATGTGGGCATGAAAGATATGGAGGATTCAATGTCAAGAAACCATTTTTTCCTAAATTAAATGTGAACTTCTCACTCTGGATGCCTAACAGATAGAAGCATACCCTTGGATTAAATCCAGCAGCTGTGGATGCAGCTCCTCGTCCCTTAATACTTCAATCCTACTCGATATCGACTGAACTGTGTGTATTGACACCTTCAAACGGGTATGTAGGCTTCTCAATGCTGCACGAGTTTTATCAACAGAGGAAGGCTCCTCGCCTTTCACATCCTGGTTCCTCAAATGTGTTAGCCTCTTCTCATATTCGATCCTTAACCGCTCACCAGCCTACAAGTGATAAAACAAGTCAAGACTTTCCCTTTGCATATAGTATGGTTCAAGTTCCTTATAAGATACATACCTTTACTTCTTTGTATAATTTCTTCTCCCATGTATACAGTCTATCTAAGGTAGAGTGATGACTTCCAGATGTTGAACTACAAGATTCTTCAGAATAACAGCTGCTTGTCTCATTGTCATAGAGGTCCTCTATTGAGCTAGACGGAGCAAGAAGGAATCGAGACGATGATGACCGGGATGACGCTGAGCGCAAAAGTGCAACTGGGTTTAGCATCTTTGCTGCATCATGTAATTATTGAGTAAGTTCAACAAGCTTTAAAAAATCTGAAATTTTTGAAGTAACGTCAGTTTTGGATTATAAAAGATGTACCAGAAATATCGTTTGAGGTTGAGTATTGAGCTCTACTTGCCTCCAGCATCACCGAGACTTCCCGAGCAGCATCACATATTCCCAAGAACTGACTGTCAATATCCTTCATGGCCTCGACCAGACTTGCTGGCCTTCGGTTCAGATATACTGTGAAACCAGGAGTTTCTTCTGCATTTGCTACTTTATTCCGCATCAGTTCTTTCTTGTGTGCCTTTATGTCAAGCTCTACTTTCCTGCGAGGTTCTGGTGCTTCAGCACACTGAACACCTTTGGATTCAAATCCTTTAATTTCTTGCTTGGCATTGACCTCGAAATTCACAGGACAAGCACCCTCATTAGAAGCCATACATCTTTCATCTGAATGCTCACATTCCTCTTCTTCATCCATGTTATCGTCCTCGTCTTCATCTTCATCCTCGTCCTCATCCTCATCATTCTTTTCTTCGTTTTCCTTTTTGTTGTGCATTTGCACATGTTCTTGATACTCATCGTCTTCCTCTTCAAGCTCTGGGATTCCTTCCTCCTCTCTTACCCGTTGTAACCGTGCCAATTCATCATCAGTGACAACATTGTCATAGCTACTCCGAGGGCGAGGATATCCATAGTTGTCCAGCGACGAGAATGGATTCCAGAAGAAGTCCCATTGTGATGGTTCCTGGTCCTGAGCTGACGGAGGTGGGTAACTTGGCCTGTCATAAGATGCATAATTCGAAGTCCTTGTTGGTTCCTGGGATGGTAGAGGTGGATAACTTGTCCTGTCATAAGACGAAGTTCTTGTTGGTTCCTGGGATGGTAGAGGTGGATAACTTGTCCTGTCATAAGACGTGTAATACGATGTTCTTGCTGGCTCCTGGGGTGATGGAGATGGGTAGTTTGGCCTGTCATAAGGTGCGTAATAAGAAGTCCTCACTGGCTCCTGGGGTGATGGAGATGCATAGCTTGACCGATCGTAAGGCATGTAATGAGACGAATTCCTTACTGGTTCCTGTGCTGATGGAGGTGGGTAATTTGGTTTGTCATAAGGTGGGTAGTACGAAGATGATCGCAAACGATCCATGCCACTGTAGTTGTCCATGGGATAATGTGATTCGACACGGACTGTTTCCACCAGACGTGGGCGCTCCTCCACTGAAACTGATGGGTTTGGTCCTGACCTCAAGTACTTTGCAACGTGAACAGTCCTCTTCTCATACGAACTATAAGGAAGGCCGAGCATCTCTGGCTTCTGTTGCTTGACAGGAGAGATGAAGGGATCAAAGATTAGCTCAAGGTGATCATCTCCAGCAACGAACCGCTGGAGAGCCATAGAAACACGCTTCAAGGACTCAATGTAGGCAATGTGGGATGATGCAAAGCGGTTGCGCTGCTCCAATGCCTGCTTGATGAATTCTCTTCTGTCCCGGCACATCTTGACAGCCTCCTCATCTTCTAACCTGGAAGCAGCACATCCCATCTCTCCACAGCTTTGTGGTTTCAGGAATCTATCATGCTTGTACCAGAGCTTCTGATGTTGAGTATGTGTGAAAAAAAAAATAGTAGATGAGTTTCAGCCTTAGAAAACCAGATACATTTTCAGTCAATCACTGCACAACTTACCTAACACTGTCGAAGATCACTTGTTAGTAGCAATTACAATGATGCTAAACTGAAGAAGGATAAGGTGGCCTGATGTAGCCCTACAATTTGGCAAGTTCCATATAGTTCAGAAACAATAGCAGTAGCAGTGTTGCACAAAAGAGTATAAACAGAAAACCTGTGTTTGCAACAGATAACTCAAGCATAGGCTATTCAGATGAGTTTAGAAAATCAAGGAACCATCTACCTCAGAACCTATGAAACCCTGAAATTATCTTTCCCAAAAGTGGAATGAAAGGTACAGGACGTAGTAAAGATGCTCCATTGCAAATGAAATACCCCACCACAAAATCCCGTACACAGCACTAAACATTTGTTCGGTAGCAAGAGCGCTCTTTCTCCTTAAGATCCTCGGTCTGGCCAGAAATTGAAGGGCCTTACTCTCTGCTACTTGTATAATGATGATCACAGTAACTGGACTCGACAACCAAAATAAATTCAGTTCAGGATACTGTTAAGATACAGAGTGAGGACAATGCCTCGAAAAACAGAGGTGTTAGTGCAACGCAATTCCAAACAACATTTTTATTTCTAGAAGATTAGTACAAGTAACAGCATCCTTAATGTCTTTAAATCGTAACCGGCCAGGGAAGGCGATAAAAGGGAGATCACAGAAGTGAAATGAGGAATCAGCTGCTGAAGAAATAATGTGAGCACGGTTGCAAGTCACTGCAAAACTGATGGAATCGGATAGACTAATCGTTTTCAGGTGTTCAGACAGGTAAGCAAAAGTAAAAGCATACAAAATTGCAGGTAAAGCTGAAAGTCCTGGTGATGGTTATAGCTAATAATGACTTTGTCTCTTTGCACATTCAGGTTAAAAAAAGAAACAGCTCTTCAGCACAGGAATGCAGAGACCTGAAACTGCTACATATGAGGAATCCAATGTTCAGTTTTTCTTGCTAGCCTATGGAGTGGAACAATCTCCACAAAGTTGACGTTACTACTAAACACATGAAGAAATCACGGAAATGTTCACTGTGCGCCAAGATGTGAAGCTAACAGCGCAATCAAGAACCCAACTAACAACAACATGGAAGGTCACCCAAGTTCTCATGCCGAGCAAGGAGAATTGAAATCTTAAAACAGACAATGAAAACAAAGGGGAATACTTCTGATTAATTCCTCATAACTGAAGCACAAAACTGACTCAGACAACCAGGCAACAGAAAAAGAGGGAACCAAAGACGAAACAAACAAGAACAGAAACTCTGTTGCGACCAAAACCAAGAACAATTCTCCTTTCTACATCAGAGATCGACAAGGCAACAGGAAGGAAAAAAAAAAGGGCCAGCTGAACGGGAACACATCATTCTGAAGTGTGAAGGAAGCAAAGGCGAAGAGCAGAAGAACATATGGAGGAGGGAGGCCTCAGTTCGTACCAAGAAATCAGCGACATATATGTTCTGGAAGCGCTCAAAAGAACGCGCAAAATTCTAAAGATCGAGAGTAGCGCAACAAGAACCCTTCATCTCTTTCGCCTCACACACTGTCTCTCTTTCTCTCTCTACTTTGGCCCCACAAACCCTCTCACATCCAACAGCATCGATTCCCAACATTAAACAAAACGAAAGCAGATGCGAGAACGAAAGGAGTTCGTAATAGATTAAGATCGGAGGTGTACCTGAGAGCGTCTTCTCTTTTCTGGGAGGCTGCGTGTGTGTGAACAAGAACAGGGAGCCGGGGCTGTGCAGTAGAGACTGCACAGGGAGGAGAGAGAATGGCAGGGAAAGGGAGAGGAGAGGCAGGCAGCAGGCTAGGCTACAACGGTCAAAAGGCTTCAAAGGAGGAAAAATCACCGGAGAGAGAGAGAGAGGAGGGGAGGAGAGAGAAAAAGTGGAAGAGAGTCACCAGTCAGTGAGATGCTGAACTGAATTTGGGTGTGACCCTACGTATGTTTGTTATTTCACAATAATACCCCACTCATTCATTTCTTTGCCATTTTTCGGAAATGGATATCTGTGCATTTGCTCGTGCATTTCAGGCAAATTTCGAGATACTGCAAAATTAGTACTCTTTAGGGTCCGTTTGGCTGAGTGAAACGTTTCAGATTCAAGGCTGAATCACTTTCAAACAGCAAAAAGATAAAACGTTTCAATTTTTTTATACTACCAACCTGAATCACCCAAAATGGTGTTTCACCTGATTCATGAATCACTTAGTTCATTTTGCTTCAAAAATCCGAATCCAGGATTTTTACCAAACGTTTAGAGTGATTTATTAGAGAAACGTTCCAAAAAAGAATTTAAAATGTTTCTGATTCAAGGTGAATCTAGAGCTGTAATAAACGCACCCTTAATATCTATGACCGTTGGTATTCAATGACTGTTCATCAGCAATTCAGAATTTATTTTCCTTTTTGTTTGTATGCAATACGACAGTGTATCTTATTACGTGATAAGATGAGGTGTGGCCGTAACAGTGAGTCTTGGAAGGAAGTCGCAAAGGTTTTTGGGAACTTGCATTTTAATCACCAAATGATTTGGAATATGTTAGCTCTTTTTTGTCAAATATATGCCGATTCTACCAACTGGATGGAGATGGACAAATCTTACACGACATGAGAAGCTCCCTCCATCTTTCTTACTCCAGTTTGCTCGAAAAAAAAAATCTTGGTTTAGTGAGTCACTTAAGCAGCGTGGCACTCATGCATGCCGCTCCAGACGCTTCACGCATCTCTCGTTCCCTCTAGGAGACAAATCAGTTGCACCAAGAAACACTTTTAAGCTGAAAACAAAACGCCTTGAACGAACCAAGAAACTTTTCCTACACCTAGAGAAGGATATACTCAGACATGGCTTTGGATCTGGAGAAGAATGTGATCGACAATCATACGAACTGTCAATCGCTCGCTGGCTGCCATGCACAAGGTGTGTGTGGACGGCCCCATAGGTTTGTTTTAGCTGAGCAAGAAGAATGCTAGGGTCCAGAAAAGGATTAGGAGAATCGATGCTTCTCAATCTTTTAAGGTGTTGCTCAATTCAGGTGAAGGTTCCCCAGATGCCTTTGTTGCATTGAGTGGTTGGCTACGACCGATTCTTGGCGGAACCCATTTAGCCTTTCCGTTCATCTACCAGAATTTTTTTCCCTAATAGATACGCAACGTGTCTACATTATGCCAATAGGCTTCTCTACAAGCATATCTTGAATAGGAACTAGAATGCACGGAACTTACAATATATGCCTTTTCGATAATATGGTAGTGGCAAAAATTAAAACAGGTTTACAGTTTTAGATTGGTATATGCACGGAATATATTATGCTATATTTTTTATTTTATAGAAATGATATATTGAATTGAAATATTTATATTGAAGGTTGTATCAATATCCTAATAAATTTATATTTAATAAAGGAAAATATTATAGAACCGATCCATGTGTCTGACTTTGGTACGACTGTACACTATCGACAATCACTTAACGCATGATTTAGCTAATGAATCATATCTCCTTTCACTCGGATGTAGGTCGGACCTATAGCAGCGTTCTTTAATAAATCATACGGGATACCTAGTCCTGTCCGGGCTGCCCGGCACGGCCTGGCACGGGCCCGCCATGGCCCGGCACGAATGGAAGCGGACCAGCAGGACATAGTTGAAAACCCGGGCCGTGTCGTGCCAGCCCACGTGCCTTGGCTGCGGCCTGAAGCACGGCATGACAAGATTTTTCCGTGCCGTGCCGGCCCGTTTAGCCCGCCAAGCCCGTGAGCACGTCAAGCGGCAACAGTGGCGGCGTCGGTGCGGCGAAGCCCTGCACGGTAAGGCGCGCCGAGACGGCCTTCGAGGGCGGCACGGAGGTGGAACCCGACGACGTGGCCCCCCGGATCCAACCCTCGCAATGGGCGCGCCCGGATCGACTTGGACTGCACGTAGGAATCGGGATCGAAGTTGTCCGTCTTGAAGATCTTGAGCTTGTCGGCGAGCTGCACGCCTACCCCCGTCATCGCCTCCCCCTCCGCCTCCCCCGCTTTCGACCGCCGTGACGCTGCCCACTGGGAACACCCCGGAATGCCCCGCCGACCGTGACCGCGACGACTTCGCCGAGGCCATCCGAGATCCAAGCGCGCCGCTTCCTCTTCCTCCTCGGCAATGGGTGGGCGGATTCCGCGATGCGGAGAGGAAGAAGAGATTGCCGCCGCTGTAGCCACTGCGGATGGTGGTGGGGTGGTTGCTCGGCGATCAATCAAACGGAGGAACGAGCGAATGATTTGAGGGTTGGTTTTTTGGTTCAGAGGAGAAAGGAAATTATTTTGATTTATTATTTTTGTGTTTGCTTTCGGATGGTGATGATTTGCATGCGTTTAAAGTTTGATGAGTCGCCGCTAAGGGCTGTGATGAGCTGTGGCCTGTAGGTGGAGTAGTTGTTTGCTATGTGGCCCTCCATGTCGTCCTCGGAGGCCGTCTGCGTGTCTTACCGGCCGGCCTCAAAACGTGTCGTGCCCGGGCGGCCCATCGTGCCGGGGTGACGGCCCAAGCACGGCACGGTGGTGCGGGCCGTGCCGTCTGGGCCCGTTTTCATTTAGACCGTGCCCATGCTCGTGCCGGGCCAATTGTGTCGTGCTTCGGACCAGTCCGAAAAGCCCGGCCCAGATTTACAAGACTAGGGATACCTTTAACTTGTTATGTGACTAATAAATATTATGATCTCCAAGACAAATATGCAAATTGGCTATCCTTATTAACTATATTTCCCTTATAGAAATGCAAGTGGATTTAGTATATTATTCATTTCCTCTTTACCTAGTATAGAAAATGCAAGCGGATTTCGAGCAAGCGCTACCACGTACTGTAGCAGTATGCACAAAGGCACAGCTCTACAAATTTTGACGAGGAAGAGTGCACTCCAAAGCTGTCTGAAAAGGACCTCTTGTATGGCCAGAGAGGAGCATGCATGGGAATTTTCAAAATAGAAAGGATAAAGCACAGTTGTTAACCTGCCCCCTTCTCGGCCTCTCTCTCTCTCTCTCTCACTTCAAAGAGATGAAAAAAGCAAAAGAGATTGAAAGATTCGCTCCAGTGTTCATGTTCCTGATTTTTTAGGTAACTTTCTCTCGCGCCTTTATCTTGAGCTTAGCACGCCTATTCGAGGCAAATATCCGTGCCCCCTGTTGAAAATCTTACTCTGTTTAGCCCTCTATGGACTGACAGTGATTTGATAGAAAATTACTTTATTTTTCTCATATTATTGATCTTTGGGATTGACAATCCAATCATGTTGCACTAAATTGTTAACAAGGCCTTTTTATTGTGGCAGAAAACTATACGAAAAAGCAGTCTAGCATTTGAATTTGTTAAACACTGATTGCCCAGTGGAGGAACGCCATTTTTACTGCAGAGGTTCTGACGAGGACCCGAAACAAACTTTCTTCTGAACTTCTGGAACTAAAGATTTTGAAAGACAGTAGAAAGGACAAATGATTATTCAAGTGCACATGTTAAAACAAGACAAATAATGTCTTTCCATAGGTCAAGCACGAAAAACCATTCTAATCCTTGTGCCCATGACCTGCTACAGAGAAAATAAAGGCAGACTACCATTTGTTCATCGGATGCCAGCGAGCCGCATTGTCAACAAAGGGGTTTGACACTGCCCAAACATGACAAGCACAACAGGCCATATTTGATTTTTCAATGTCCCGTCGGTCAGAAGACGACACGAATGATTGGTAAGCATGGTCATTTTTGTCTTAGTTTACTGCTGATAGATCCACAGTACCGACAGGTCTAACCTTAATCAACTGCCCAGCTCTTAGGACACAGCAGGAATCTTAACTTGCTCTTTCCATCAATACCATATGGGCCACCACCAGGGAAAAAAGGAGTGGGAAAATGGCACTATTGTACTCAGTGAGAATGAAGACCAGCACTCACTGACCAATGGATGGTCAATTGTTCATCCATTGAGCTACTGAACTTCTCTTTTCTTACCTGTACAGTGTTGAACACGGTTTTCTTTTTTTCTTTTCTCTGTATCAGTTGATTCAGTTGAACTGTATGTAGACTCCACAAGAAAAGCTGACATGGAAATTTCTTTAAGAGGGAGCTAGCGTCGCAAGAAGGATAACCAGGCTTATTGCTGCGTCTGCGTGGGTTTATAATACTTCTGCATTTCCTCTGTCTGCAATCCTGCAAGCGCAAACTGATGGATCTGTTCATATTTTATTACACGTACTACTTCCTCCAGTAGAATGCAAGTGCCAGGTGCATGACTGCAAAAGAGTCCAAGGATTGTTGGTATTTATTACTTGTGTTGCTGTTGCTGGATCTGCATCGATGTGTTTTTGTTTGACTGTTTTTCCATGGATGCAAAGAACATGACCTACCTAAACAAAAACAACCTATCGTAAACTGCATGAGCTACCTACCTAACAGGCTAACACCTATATCGCTTTCTTTTTTACTCAAAGATACAAATGAGCAAAAACAAAAGGTCTTTTCTGGCAACTAACTCAAATAGGCTCCTAATCTTTCATCCTGGATTTCTGCATTGAAGCATGCAGTTGTTACCTTCATCACATGCCACAGAACCCCCTCCTGCATCTATTTGGTGTTGTGCATGAACGGCCATGAGGCCATATCAGTTACTCTGGTCCTGCACATCGTTACCTGCACCTGCTTTGCTGGCCATGACGGATGCAGGAGAGGTTTTTATAGCGTTACACCAAGGAATCTGAAATCCAGGGAGGTTGTTGGCCGATGCTATCGCCATTGGCATCTTACGGATCTCGAGACGTGAGAGGATGACTCGTACACACAAAAAAAGGTTTTCAAATCGGTAGGGAAGCAAAAGCAATAGACCTGTAGTGTATTCAACCTGAGAACCATGATTCTCAGATGTTTGTAGTGAAACTTCAAAATCGTACTTACTCATCTATCCGTGCTAGTAATACAATATGTGAAAGTAACTAACTTTTGCAAATGAAAATTGTATCAGGGGGTGTTCGTTTCTTTCGGGCTAAATTTTGGCCCAGAATATGGATTGCACATCTATATTTGTCACGGTTATTTTGATCCTAATACTAATACTAATACTACTGTAGTAGCACTATTTGGAGAAAGTAAAACGGACACAGGGGCAGTAAGAAGCAGGCAGCTAGTGTGAATGTGGACCATGGCTAAAGGGAAGTGAAATCTCCACAGTGCAGTGTTTATGGCACATAAATTGCAGAAGCACAGTGAATGATCAGTTTGCCCACACACACGCACACCACTGCATTGATGACCCCCCGGCATTGATGGCCCGTGGCAGCAGGAATTTAGTGGCAGCCATTTGCTGTGCTCATGGACTTTGGCTGACGCCGATCGCTGCACTGCACCAAACATCGGACATCACATCGCTTGCAACCAAGCTGGCCCACCGGTCAGGGACAGTGAAGCTGGCTTCCCTTCCAGAGAGGCACCCCCACGGCAGCATTACTGGTCCCAAGCACTCTCGAGTCTCGACCAAGCCAAGCGAGCCTTGCTCTTCATCAGCTTCTTCTGCAAGCGAGCTGCTCTGCATCTCTATTGCTATTTGCTCATGATTTGGGCTCTTCTTCACTGCGATGCCATTTCGACGAAGGAGATGAGAGCAAGTGGCACAAGTTAACGGTAATCTTCAGCTCCAGGAAAAGAAAAAGAGTCACTGCGATTTTGCTGTTCGCAAAGCTTCCGGATAAGGGACAGTTGTGCCATGCACAAGCTCTCGCTGAGCCAGCGTGCTCTGAAAGGAAGGCTCGACATGGCGGCAGCTTCTTCTAAAGCCTCATCATGTCTGTCAGCTTGCACGCTTGCACGAGCTGCATGTACGATCCGTCCTTGACGGACGCAAAGCGCATCGGATTTGCATGCAACGCAATCATCGGAGGCGATGGTACACTGTAACTGCTTTAAAAAATAATCAGAGATGGGCTTGCAGCGTTAAAGTGAGCGTGAAGCCGCTTGCGAAGTGCAGTTAACGCAGTACAGCTCCTCGCATGGGATGATCCATGAGTGGTACAGTACTAGTTACTTGTCAGTGATGCCATGTTACCCTTAACATTTTGATGAAAGGGCGAACCAAACATGGCTATTCTGTTTGCAGCAGTGATGGTCATGGTCTGTTGTGCACAAGCACTTCCTACAGAAAACTGATAACGGCCAGCCAAGGATGGACTGGAAACACAGGCACACAGCTTCGCAGCAGCTGCCGATTCGGAGGAAGAAGAGATGACTAATGCGTCCCACTGATCGCTTAACGCAGAACAAGATAACAGGGGTTCCAACAGAAATCTTCTGTTAGGTTCTAATTTCAGTATAGACATCTGAACCTAGAGAGGCATGTACAAATATCATTAAAACTAGGCAAATGGTATGGGCTCATTCATGGAGCAGCTACACTACTGATAAGGTGCCGCAAATAGCAATGGCATGCTACAAAAGGGAGGCCCTGCATCAACAGGGGAAGAGAATGGGGGATCCGTCGCGGCGCAGACGGTTATCAGAGAGGTCCAGCTTGCTCATCTTCTCCTCGCACCACAGCAGCTGCTCCTTGCTGAGCTTTGCCATCCTCAGGACACGCGACACCACCTTGATGTCGATCAGGGCGAATAGCAGCTGGACCTCCTCCATTGTGGCTGGCCAGGTCTTGTTCTTCAACCCTTTCTTCTTCTTGAACAGCTCCTTCACTCTTGTCTCCTTCTGCAGGTTTCATTTATTTGCATTAGCAGGATTCAAGAAATTAGTATCATGCAAATATGTAAAGCCTAACTACAACGTGACACTGTAAACTCACTTTTTTTATCATCTGTAAACTCACATGGAAGAAACGCAGATTCAACAATCAGATCTTGAAAGATGCATTTTACTAATTTTTTAGATGCATTGTATTATTAACTGCTTCTTAGGGAGTCATGGAAGAAAGTGACGGAAATAAAAAGGTAAATGCAAGATCAATCATATCAGTTTTATTATCGTCTAAAATTACCTTATCAAGAGAGGACTGAACTTGTTGAATTGAGCTCCCTGTCTGACCATGAACACTTGCACTGCTCTTTTTCTTGTCCTTCTTCAGGAAAAGACGGAAAGTAAGGATAGATTCCTCTAATAATTTGATGAGATCAGATGCAAAAATAGATGGCTCCGTCTCATCTTCAGTGTTTTCTTTCTTATCTGCAACTGAATTGAGACAAGGAATGAGAAGCACGATGACACATAAAACACATGTATGGAATGAGCCACTCAAGTATCCAATGAAACAGCAAAGTTCTAACAAATTTCAGTCCCAAAAACAGACATTACCACAATACCAATATAGTAGAAAACTAGCATAAATAAAGGAAAGGATATTCCATGCAAAAGTGTACAGAAATGAAGGGTTACAAATAGAAGGGAAATAACAGAGTTTAATGTGCTACTACACTCAGTACTGATTGCCTTATTGTAGAAAATAGCACAATCTGATGCAGGGATTTTGCTATCGGATCAAACATTCTTGACACTAGGCATGTTGAAGCATTAACTAAAAAGAATTCATCGACGATGTAATGTAGCCAAGAATTCTGGGAACACAAAGATAGGCTTCAACAAAACAGTTAACCATACGCACTAAAATAACTCTAGAATATGTATCTGTACTGAGTCTTACACTGTTACTGACAGCATAGGACTGACAAAGAAATAATTGTGAAAGTCCTTGTGCATGGCATACTTATCCATGTCACATTTGCCAAAAAAAAAAAAAGAACTGGCCTAATGCATATCAATTTGATCATAGGTTGGTTACAGAAAAAGAACTTAATTATAGGAGCAATGAAACATGTGTTCATAGTTCTAAACATATAATGGCTTCTACTATTCAAGGTTATATTACCATCTTCCTGAAAGCACTTAGTTAGTCTACAAATTTAACCACAGAGTACTAGATGAATCTGAAATAGAAATAAATCAGATTCAACATTGTGCATCACTACTCATTAATACAGCAGCGATAGAAGATTCGATGGATTGTACCATATACGTCTGAACCATTGAGTAGCTAAGCCATATTTTAGTACTAGCCCAGAACCAGCCAGTGGCCATAAAGCACCACACTCGAGTAATCTAAGAAGCGATATTCTGCATCACATTTATAATATGAGTATATGACAGAAAACGCCCCAAGTGTATAAAGAATATCTAACTCTCCTATTTCTCCTCAGCTCTATGATCCTCAATCTGAAATCTGAAGACGATATTAACCCAAAAATAAAATATTTCACTCTTCTGGAAGCCCCCCATTGGCATGTACAGAATTAACTAAACTTAAGTGCCAGCAAACATAAATTATTGACATACCTAGAGACCATCAGAAAGCATGCAAGAATCACCATCCACATATCTCAAAATGATGCAGAAGCTAATAGAAACAATGCTAAGCAATTCTAAATGGCGTTTAAACTGGAAAATTTAGGCATTTACTCAATCACAACAGCCGTTCTCGACACCTCAAGTGTACAGAATGCACTGATATTATAGAGCTTGCTTGAATTTGTGCCAAGGCTAAAAATGCAACAACTACAATCCACATGAGAACTTGTTGAAAATTCTAAAGCCCACATAAACAAATTCCAATGGCCACATTATATGTTTTATTTATGTTAAAATGCAATAAGTATAACCCAAGAATCTTACCTTGGAAAGTAGGGACCTGAAGCAACTTAGAAAATGAGCTCCGTGACCGTGTATATATCTCGACCCGGGAACCATGCTCAAATGGCTCATTCTCAACAAATCTCTGCAACAGAACCTGGAATTGCTGGAAAGCTTGAGCAGCACGGCTGTAGGTTGTAGGGTTATCTGGTTGTGCTGCGACTATAAGGCTTAGGTGTACATATGTACAATGCAGAGCTTCCCAGCTTAATGCAACCTGAGCAACATAAGCAGTCTCAAGTGTTTGATAAGGATCATCGTCGCCTTGCTGTTGCTGAAGTTGTTCACAATCCTCCTGGAGCTCATCCCTTCTTTTGAATGAGAGACTGCGCAGGGTGGAAGCCAATTTGGATGCTGATCTTGGAGACTTTTTTGAGATGTTCAATGATCCTGGAAAGGTTTTTCCCAGACATCAGAATAGAGAAAGTATGCAAAAGCATTTATTTCAGTAACTCAATCATTGGCACCGCAAAACAATAGCAGCAAGTATTCATATACACAGAAGGGAAATGGTACAGCTAAAGTGGAAATGGGAACATCAAGCCAAAAGAATATATATGGCAATCAATTATATATGCACAAGAGAAACGTTAACAGTGAGCATGCGAAATATTGGTCTTTCGAAAAAAGACGAGTAACGTTCGATGGAATCCAACAGCAAGAGTGAAATTGCTAAATTCATCCGTACAACAACAGCAGCAGCAGATATTGCATTTGTCCTGCCCTCGAATGATGCTAAACTGATTGTGATGGTACAGTTGATTTCAATTTGAAAAAAATGGGACTGAAAAATTTAGTAATTTACCCAATGTTTCAAAATAAACTAGAATCGGCAACTATTATCATACTAAACCAGGGAGGCAATTGCCATACATATCCATCAAGCCTCTAGAATACCAAACAAGAGGGGGTTGTATTGTATTCTCTGGCTATGCACAAATAACTGAATAACGGCAACTAAGATGGTGTTACAACAGCTGTGGAAAATCCTCTAGCATAGCAAAACATGTCATTTTACAATTGGACCCATCTGCAGAAACTAAAGGCAAGCACATACAAAAAAAGAATCTACAAACTTGGCATATCTTTACCTGGATCCTTCATGAGCTGCAGGATCATCTTATCAAACACCAGCATCCTCTGGCAGTACTTTTCATACAGCGAATCAAAGCCGCACAGCGGGAAACCGTCAACGACATCGGACTCCACCCACTCCCGAGAGCTACTCCCTTCTTCCTCCTCCTCCCCATCCTCCTCAACCTCAGCATTCTCCTCCTCCGGAATGAGCACCATGAAGCTGCCCTTCCTCATCTCCTTGAGCCTCCGCTTCACCTCGTTCGTGA
Organism: Eleusine indica; assembly: GCA_030378355.1. Classification (NCBI taxonomy): domain Eukaryota; kingdom Viridiplantae; phylum Streptophyta; class Magnoliopsida; order Poales; family Poaceae; genus Eleusine; species Eleusine indica. The sequence goes on along the minus strand of CM059499.1, from coordinate 3,290,390 downwards.
TGAAGTCGTCATCTTCGTCTTCTTCATCATAATCATCATCATCCTCTCCTTGAATCGCCCCATTCCCCTCACTCCCGGCCTCTACTGCCTCAGCATGCCCCTCCAAGATGCTGTCTTTCTGCTCCTCCTCTGGGGCTGCATTCCCGGCGTTGGGATCATCATCGGGTTCCACAACCTCTCCCTTACCCCCGGCGTTTTTCCTGCCCTTCCCAAACTTCTTGATCTTGAAGAAATCCATGGACACCAGCGAAGCTTCTAAACCCCAAGCAGGACCAAAAAGATCCCTCCCTTTCCCTCGCTACCCTTGATCCAAAAGGTGGTCGCCCCCTTTCGCGTTACCTGCAAAGAACACACGAACCACCAGATGAATAAAAGATCGAGCGGGGTCAGATGGGGATAGAGGAACGAACAACAGAAAGAAACCCTAACAAAATCAGCCCGCAGGTTGACAACTCCGCACCACGTCCTACTGCCGAGATACCTGCAGCAGCTCCAATGCGGAACCAATCGGCGACGAAGCCAGCACGAGCCGAGAAGCCTCCAAGATCCGCGAGCCCCCCCCCCCCCCCCCAGTCCCTCGCCGGGTGGGTGCTCCCCCCTCCTACCCGGAATAGGACGAACGGGTCACGGGCGCGGCGGCGGCGCGAGCAGCTCCATGGATGGATCGCCGGACGCGCTTCGAGAGGAATGGTTTCGCCGCCGCAGATGGTTTGAGGCGGAGAAGGGGGTTTACGGTTTTAGGGAGTGGGGCGAGCACGAGTGTTGTGCAGCGCGGCGGCTCGCCGTCCCTTGTCTCGTCGCGGTGGGTGCTCGATTTTTTTTTTCTTAACCGCGGGTTTGAGGAGGGTTTAAGCCAGTAATCTGTGGTCAAAGCCAGTCAGTACCCGAGGGAGATCGGTGTGGAGTGTGGAGTGTGTGAAGTGCATGGGAGACTGCGCCGAGCGTACGACGCCTGTCGCGGTCACCACTCACCAGGCTAATCTCAGTGCGGAGCCCATGCGGCCCAATCAGGAAGCCCGGTTGACTAACTGGGCCTGAATAGGCCCAACAGATCTCTAGCTGAAAAAGTTCAGGTGATCAGTCCATCAAAGCTTTGGAATCGGAGGCCTCACCCATCGAGTTGGTCGACCAAGTGGCCCGGCCTGCAACGGCGTTGCCGGGTTCAGTCTTCAGTGTCAGGCCACATCGTCGTCGGCTCACGTTCCTGAGCGCGATGTGTAACGACTAACGAGTACCTTCCAAAAAAAAGAAAAAACGAGTAACGAGTAACCGAGCGTGTTCGTTTATCAGGATTCAGGAGATACCTCAATGAAAAGAAAAGGATAGTGCAATGTGTGTTTCTGCATGTAACACTGACTCCAATAAAAAAGTCCATTTTAGAGAGGTAAAAGGGACTTTGTCTCTCGTGCACAGTACATAGATGGTCATTTATTTTGTGCTTCTTTCAACAATAGCAGCTAAATCGAAGAGGCAAATGCATCCGTACAGTGCGCACTGCCTGCTCGGCGCATCGTCGCCCTCACGTATCGGCCGCCTCCGCGCTCCGCATGCCACACGCCGTAGCGCTCCACCGCTCCCGCGCGTCTCCCGCCTCCGCGCGCCAAGCGTCTTGCGCCGTTGACCTTGCTGCCAGGCCCGGTGTGCCGCTGCAGGTCACCAGCGCGCCGCCAGGCCGCTCACCATGCGGCACCGCTCTGCTCCGCCCGGCTCCAGCTCCTCTCTGCTCCGCGTGGCCCTGCTTCGACCCTCCGCCGACGAGGGGCAGGCTGGCGAGCGCGGCCCTGCTCCGCTCCGCTTGTCGCGGCGCCCCGCGCTGACCCTCCCGCGCGATGCCAGATCTGCCCAGTCGAGCTCTGCGCAGCTCGCTCACCGCGGTGGCGGGAAAGGAGGACGAGGCCGACGCGATGGCGGAGAAGGAGGAGGAGCCGCGATGAGGGAGAGCGACCTGCGCAGCTCGAGCTCTTCTCCGTGCCTCCGAGCTTGCCTCCGCGTCCCGTCTCCGCGCCTCCCCTTCGCCTCCGTGCCTCCCCTCCGAGCTCGCCTCCGCCTCCGTGCCTCCGCGCTCGCCTTCTGTGCTACCGAGCGAATGCCTCGGAGGAGAGAGGGAAGCCAATTTAGCTTCCCTCTCTCCTCCCATGCAAAATACATCGGCTGTTGCCTGGCGTTGTTGGAGGGCGCGGATGAGAGGCACAGTAGCCTCTGTGTTTTATTTTTGGCTTTGCCTCATATCTGTTGGACTTAGTCTAAACGAAGTATCACTCACTGCAAAATCGGTACGGGATTCTTCACTTCTGTTCCCCTGGACGCCAATTCTATTGGATCTATACCGTTAAAAAAATTAATTACTCACTCCGTTCTAAAATTATTGTCATTATTGATTTTTTTTGTTATATTTAATTATTTATTTTATTTAAAAAATTTAAAAATATAATATATTTTTATTTTCTCCTGATTTAATTTATTACTAGATAAAATTTAAATATAAGTAAGCAACTGTGTTTAAGAAAGTCAAAGCTCGCGGCATAAAAAAGCACTGATGTTAGAAAAAGTATCGAAGAAAACGCATGCGATCAAAGTCCGTGCCTGCCCTTTTTTTAGAATTTGTCTGAAAGTTCAAAAGTTGACAAGCACATTTCAGGTGGTTGAGGTAGAATCGGCTACAGCTAGTGCTCTTGACGAATGCGAGCATGCACTCCATCTGCTTAAATTTCTTCCGTGTGGAAGGTGGAAGAATACTTTATGCACCGGCTGATTTTGTGACCAGAGATGTGGTATTTTTCGCCTAGCTGTGGCGGTACCAAAAGTCCTTGGTACGACGTGCTGAGTTCATATTCAGAATGGACCTTTGTATGTGTCAAGACGCTGCAAAAAATCAGGTGAAAATCACGTGAACTGGAACGGCTTCCCGTACTTTACAGTACACGGATAGGAATGCAGGTGGTACCACCCACCATTGCTCGTCCTGAAAAGGATTTCAAAGGTCCCATCAAATCCTTGATTCCTAAATGCTGTTTCTGCCTAAATGGCCACAAGCCGTCTCTGCCCTGTACACATGCAACTACCCCCGATCCTGTCTTAAACCTGTGCGCGCCCCACGACTGTCCGATTTCCATCAAAGGTAGAAATGCCCATTTATGAGGTGGGAGGTCGGTCAGTTGGTGGCCTCCCTACCGGCTTCGCATTGCAGACCAAGACCAAAGTTTTCCTTCCTTGCTCTCTTTAAAGATGTGTGTGGCTCATCCGCTTCTTCTTTCTAGTCGTTTACTAGTACACACTTTGAACAGGGTTGGCCACGTTTCAGAAGTGGTTAGCAACCATCTTGTGCACTGGGAAGAAATGAAAGCCGGGAATAAAACAACTGTGAAAAATATGGACATCAAGTACAGTGAGCAATGGCCAAAGGAGAAGCGAATTTGGGGAAATGAGTCTTTTTTTTTTGTTTTTTTTAAGGGAAGGAAATGAGTCTTTGCAATCTCCTGAGCAAGTGGGAGACATCTTTTACATGATCTATTGCAAATCCACAAGTCCATGATGTTATTATTGGTCGATTGATTGATTATCCAGATCAACAAAAAGGAAAGCGTCCTCGCAAAAAAAAAACAATAAAAAAAACAAAAAGGGAAGCGGCAACACATGGAACTCCGTCCGGAGTCCGTGAAGGCTCGCCCGCTCGCCGCTTCCGTGCACTCGAAAACGATCTGGATGTCCGTGGCCGACACCGGCACGCCACCTGTCGGGACGGGCGGCCACGTCGACAGCGACTCCCGGTCCCACCTCTCAGCGACCGAACCCGTTACCATCCCCGCCACGTGCCACGTCACGTGCCCGCGCGCGTCATAAGAAAGATCTGCTGTTAGCGCTGCGTGTGTAACGATACGATACGGCACGAGCGCGAGCAGAGTTCGCGGTCGCGGCGTCGTTAGAACCAAGGGCCGGGGCCTCCTCGCGAGTTGAGTTGGTGTTGGTGGGCTTTGGATTGTGCGACGGCCGCGGCGAGGTGGAGTGGGGATGGGGATCTCGAGGCCCCTCGCGGTGCTGCTGGCGCTGCTGATCGCCGTCGCCGGGGCGGCCGCGGAGGAGCCGGTGCTGGTGGCCGACTCGGTGGCCGGCGCGGTGGAGGCCGCGGCGAGGGCCGAGGAGGCTGCAGCGGCGGCCGCGCTCAAGGCGGAGGTGGAGCAGCTCAGGGCGAAGATCTCCACCTTAGGTCAGTGGCGACGGCTTGATTCAGATTTTATTTGAGATATTTTTTTTTTGTCCTCGAAGGTGAGTTTGATTGAGACGTCAAATCTGTGCTCTGGAGCTGGGCTAGCCTGTCCTGGCGCTGCGGGGTTTAGGGACGTAACCGGTGTCGCACTGGCGGTGCGATTTGCCCATGTTTGAGTAGCTCTGAAGGGATCTCCTCGTTAGAGGTTTAGCGACTCTTTGTTCAATTGATATTTGCGTTTAGGCAGTCTAAATATTAAATGTACAGTACTTAATTGAGCACGCAGCTAGGCGCCGTCGAAACTCTATCTGTTGCTGTATGCTGATTTCAGCAGCCCTGCAAGTTTACAGCTGGGTGATGAACACAGAATTGTGTAGTATTTCTCTCCATTTTTGTTGGAGCGTCCAAATAAATTTGGTAGCTGGTAGGAAGCCCGTTTTGGCTGTTTTTGTTTCTGAATGTTTTTCTTCTTAACGAAAGCTGCACGGTACCTTTTATTTACTCTGGTGGGCCAGCGTGTAATAATAGTTTTGTTGTGCTTTTGCCATGGATAGTGAGGCCTGAAGTAACTTTTTTAAGATTTGCCATAATTGTTGGGTCATGTTTGGGACGAAGTGTCCTGAAATTCCAACGAAATACAGCTCACCCAGACCAGGCAGACCCTTAGCTAGCTTGAAATTAATGCTCTGGCTAAAAAATCATTTCCATTTTGAGTAAAACCATTAAGTTATAGTGTGTTGAAGAAATGCTATACTACTTGAATCGATTTATGGCCCAGCTCTGAAATTGTGTCTTGGGTAATTGCCCTGCTTATGTTCCATTGCATAACTTTTTGAATGCTATATTAGGTGATTTGACCAAACTTCGTGGCAATCTATATATGTCATAGAATTTGAATTTGTGTAGCTAGGTTCTTCCAGAAAATGGCCTGAGTATCTAGTCTTTTTATTTTTATCCTACAGAGTTGGGCATTGCAGAGCGATCCCAGGAACTGAAGGGCAAGGATGACGCCATCGCAAAGCTGGAGAAGGCCATTGAGGAGAAGTCAAAGAAGATTGCTTCTCTGCAGGGCGAGATTGCTTCCATCCAGGTATGCAATCTACTTGTTGCATTTTGTTGCAGTGGTTACTTCTAATCACTTTGTTGCATTCTTAAAATAATTATGTACTTTTGGGTATCCATGTACAGGCAAAGGGGTCTGTAGCTGCCGAGGAGCAGATAGGCAAGGCCAATGCCAGAGTCACAGAGCTTGAGAAGCAGGTATAGAAGATAAAAAGCTTATGAACAGTTCAAACATGTCAACAATGATCTTTTGATCTCTCATTTTCTCTTCTATCCTAGATTGACAAGCTCAAGAAAGACATTGAAGAACAAACTAGCCAAAGAACAACAGCTGAGTCTAGAGCTAGCAGTGCCGAGAAGAAGGTGGAAAAGCTAAATGAGAAGCTCAAGGCAGTAAGTGCACATTCCTTGTCTAGAGTACAGTTAGATGAATATTTGGTCTGTAGTTCATATCTGTGTAGTGTGCTGGCGCATTGATTTTTTTTAGTGTAATGCACTACAGTTTTCTCCCCCTTTTCACGAACACTTGTTACAAGAGTATTTTTTATTCATTTATAAATCTGCAACACAATCTTATGACAATAGCAGACCGAATTTATGTTCATCTAGTGACTCATAGATCTTATTTTGGTACCACATAATCTATCTAAAATTTCAAATCATATTGAAGGCCTCTGACAAAAACCCATTCACTAGAATAGAAACTTTAGATTTTGGTCTGCACTGTTCTTATTTCTCGATTTTATGCTTGCTAGATCCAAAAGGAAAGTGATGAACAAAAGCGTATAATCCAGAAGACCGAGCGTGCTCTTAAAGTTGCTGAGGTTTGTGTTTTTTTAACTATCAAAACAATTCTTGCTTGGTTCAGTGCAGTGCGATAAATGTTATTTCTGAATTTGTTTTGACGCTTTGTAGGATGAATTGATGAGGCTGCAGTTGGAAGCAACAGCCAAGTCAAAACAACTCACAGAGGTAATGCGATATCTTGTTGCTATCATCTCAGTAGCTGTATATAATGCAAATTTAAATTTTCAGCAGTGTAATCATCTGAGTATAGTCACAAACTAATAAGACAAGAACTTACTATTGCTTGTTCTATTCTATCGGGAGTAGGGATGGGTATAGTCACAAACGAACAGGACAAGAATATATTTGCTCTATAGTCTGTGGGTTGGGGATGGGCTGATCATCGTCTCATTCTATCTTTACCTTGGTGCAAAATGTCTATTTATGTTTAACTTGACCGATCACATTGAAAGCCTTTATGATTATCAATATTCTGTCTTTTCTACTCTTTAAAAATAATCACAAAGTCATGCAGAATAAATGAGTTTCCTACCTTTATTTATAAAGACATTGTTTTATGGCGTTGGTTGGTTCCATTGTTATGCTGTCAGTTTTGAAGGTAAGTTTCAACAATTTTTTGTTAGACAGAAGCTGTGCTTGATAGGCACTTTGACTTTATTTGTTATATATTACTCCATACTTCTTTTGTTGACGTTGATTAACACGAATCTGTGCTAACTGACATCAAGAAAAAAAAAATACCAAGGTAGTATATGACACTGCACTAGTTCACTGATGTGTTGAATTTTCTGTTGATTTCTTGAAACTAGTTAGGTTGTACATATTGCAATTCTAATAGTGCCCTGAAAGGCATATGCTTGGTTTTGGTTACGCCTTTTCTTCATTGTGCCCATATGCAACAAATTCATAACGAGACTCTTTTTGAAGGTTCATGGAGCATGGTTGCCACCTTGGTTAGCAGCACAATATGCTCACTATGTGGTAAGAGTGGAGCCACTAAATTTGTATTTCTGCCTGTTTATTTGCTTATTTGCTCTCTCACCATCCATTAATCACTATGTGCAGGAGGTGATCTCGGGTCACTGGAATCAACATGGAAAACCTGCCATGCAGAATTTTCAGCAGAAGGTGCCTCTTCATGATTTCAGTTTCTAAAATGCATTCTGCAAGGAAAACCGTGATGTTATATATGCACATCAAATGTTTCAGGTGTCGGAAAAATCAGAACTGGCAAAGAAATGGGCTGAACCTCATATCGAGACTGCTAAAACGGTAGCACCTCATTGTTGATGAACTGTAGTTTCTTTTGATGTGTTTTACACGGACACTGATTTTGTTATTTTTGTGATTGAAGAAATGGGTTCCTGTTAAGGAAAAATTGGTTGTCCTCAAGAAAAACGCAGAACCATATGTACAAAAGGTGTCAACAAGATCAATGGAGTTTTACGAATCATCAAAGGATGCCATTACACCCCATATTGTCAAAGTTAAAGAGGTTGCTCATCCTTACTTCCAGGTATTTTTAGCTCTCTTTCAAAAAAGATGTATCATTGTGACCCATCAGTTACTTGGAAGGCAGTAGTTTGTGGTACTATTGTGTTTTAAGATAGCTATATGCATTTATTGATTTGGTCCACTTGACTGTTGATTCAGGAAGCTAAGAAGATCTCCAAACCTTACATTGATCAAGTTGCTGAGGTCACAAAGCCACATGTGGAGAAAGTTCGAACTACTCTTAAGCCCTACACAAAACGAGCAGTTCATGCATATGGGTCGTTTCTTGAGTCAGCAACCACGTACCATCGGCAGGTTTGTGGCCCTTTTCAATTTATGCTACAATTCCTGTTACATAGTTTCTTCAATAGTGCTCATGCACCGTAGGTAGTAGCTCCAGTTACAACTTTGATCTGGTATCCAACTCTTGTTCTACTGTTTCCAGCTTCTCCTCTAGCTGTAGCATGCTGAGCTGCTTGTGGCCCTGTGGTTCGGCCTATGGGTTGTGCCCTTATTTTACAACACCTCCCTAAAGGGTGTTACTGGCGGATTAGTTCCATATTCGTATAAATGTTTCTGCATAATAGTCAAGACTAGAGAGATCATAGCCAACTGGTGTGATTAATTTGTGTTCTCCTATATTTTTTTAGCCGCTTCTTAAAAAAGAATCGATTTAGTGGGAGAGACATCCCACTAAACATTGTATTGAGAAGAGACCCACCAAATAGGAAAGTTGGCACGTTTTCCACAGATAGTGCGGCACCAGGGATCGAACCCAGGTGGGCACCCTTCCCAGCCGGTGGACTTACCACCGCACCGTGGGCGCCTTTGCTTTTTAGCCACTTCTTTAAGTTCATGAATCAAATCTATGTTTTACTTATAGCTGCTTGTTATGTATGTATGCAAACACTTTTATACAAATGTGAGAAATACCAACAATTTCTCCTTTATAGGCTCAAGCAACCATCTTGGATTACCTTCACCGACATGAGATAACAAAATCTCTTGTGACGAAGGAATTGGTTTGGTTCCTGGTAAGCAGTCATGAAAAATCTACTAAGAAACTGTAGCTTATTAGTAACTAGCTGTTTAACATAAAATCTTTCTGCACAGGCTTCTGCTTTGTTGGCTCTGCCTGTCTTTATTATATACAAGCTTCTAGTACAAACCTTCTGGTAGGTTTCTTGTCATTTTTGCCAACAATTTCAGTTCTAGTCATCTGTAGCACATCAGCGTACTTCCAATCTGATTCGTTGCATCTGAAACTTTTCTTGGCCCGTGCAGCACCAAAAAGCAGAAGAGACCTCGGAGCGGTAACGGCAACCATGCCCATAGGAGACACAAGCGCAGGCATGCGGAGAAGTAGATCAAAGCATTCAAGTGTTGGGCAGGTTAGGGTTCATCTGTTGTGTATGGTTGCTCATCTTCAAGTAGGATCAGATTGCTCTTCTCCTTGAGCTGTTATCAAGGAAGTTGGTCATGGGTAACCCTTACCGCGAGAGCGCTGTACACCGAAATTTCTCTCTTTCTATTTTCTCCTCACCCCAGATGTATTATTATGGACTTCAGTTACAGCAGTTTTTTATCTGCACTTTGCTGAGGTTCAGGGGTTTAGCCTCGGCCTTTGTTTATTGGTTATTGTTTAATGTAACATGTTTATGTTTGAGTTTTCGTGCTTGTTTTTGTTGGTATCACAACCCTCCTCCATGTATTATACAGTGATCCACTGGTGGTTGTATTCTGTTCATTTCGTTGATATATATGCTTGTTGACATTAGAATTTAATATATCGTATGTGATTTGGCACGATTGGGTCGGCCATATCCACAAACAAAGGAAATGTGAAGCATACTAATTTGTCCTATTGGGTCTGTTTTATTTGTCATAGAAATCTGCATCCTACGCGGCAGCGAAAATTTTGTTTGTCAACGAAAGTGATCAATTTGGTTACGAAAACTCGGCCAATCAAAGGTTCAAAGGAATTCTGGCCTATCAAAGGTTCAAGCGAGACACCATCCTCTCTTTTTTCCTGCTCAGTGACGTGTGCAAGTTTTTTTTTTTTTTTTTTAGGAACGCCAAGCTGTGTTTTCTCTTCATCTACGATCGCGTTTCTTCAGCTCCCCGCGGCCTCCGCCACGCTCAGCCCTTCATTGCGTCTTTTTTTTTTTTTTTTTTTGTGTAACGCCCTTCATTGCGTCGGTTTGGCCCAACTGAACGGAGCCCACTGATTCTTTGGGCTGTAATCCACAAACGGTGTCCGCCGCAGCCGCTTCCACGCTCCCCGCCGCCGCCGCCGCAGTGTACCCAAAACCTCACAGCCCCACCCCCGCACCCGCAGCGCGCACCTCGTCGCCGGCCGCTCCGTCCGTCGCATGCCCCCTGCGCCCCGGGTTCCTCCCCGCCGCGCGGCTACCTTTCCCCGTCGTCGCTGTTCCACCCCGCCGCGCCACCAGTCGTTGGAAGAGCTCGATCCTCGGCCGCCACTCCTGCACGATCCCGCGCCGCCCGAGCTCTTCGCCGTCTGCTGCGTTTCATTTTGATACGACCATCTGCTGGTACGAAACATTTCGTCCTCTCTCGGGAAATAATGAAATTCCGCTTTGGCTTATTAGGCGCCTTGGTTTCTGCGTACAGATTGGGGGCACTGAGGAGGAGAAGGTAGAGCGGCACCGATGGCCGCCGTGGAGTAGCATACCTAACCTGGCGTCTTTGGTTCTGGTCGTTGCTCCATTGCCTTCCCAGCCCGCTCCGCCTCGCCATGAACAGCTATCTCCGCAGCGCATTGAGGGCCGCTCGCCTCAGGTGGGTTCCTCGGACTCGTTTCATTGGGGAGCACAGGGAACCTCACAGAGCACCTCATCCTTGTACATTCAGTTCTTGGCATTTTCAAGAATCATCAAGTGTGTCTGGCTGGGAAATCATACCAATTGGTCACAGGTATCAGTTGCGGCCTTATTCGGCTGCACCTGCAGGTCGTCGGTATAAACCCCTGGACGAGGAGGAAGAGGATGTGGAGGGCGAAGAAAAACTCGCACTATTGGAGAAGAGGCGGATGTTTCGTGCTGCACGGCGGATTTTCATGGATTACCTCCACGTTACACGCGGGTTGAGCTTTGATGACGCCGAGCACATAAGCAAACACTCGCCCATCTTCGTGAACAAGCTGCTGGACATGGTGAAGGATGCTATGAAGGAACCTGTGGATGGGAGTGAGCCAATGTTCAAGTCAAAAGGGAAGAGAACGGAGATGAGAGATCAGAGGGTCAGTAAGGCACTGGTGCGTCAGTTCAATTACTACCCGATCAACGAATTTGAGCCGTTCATGGAGAGCATTGGCCTCAAGCCAAGTGAGTATGAGCCCTTCTTGCCTCGGGATCTCATATTTCTTGCGGATAATGAGACGTTGCTGAGGAACTACCACGTTCTTTGCAATTATGGGGTTATGCGCACTAAGATAGGGAGGATATACAGGGAGGCTGCAGAGGTTTTAAGCTTTGGTGAGAATGTGCTTCAATCTAGGCTGCAGGCTCTTGAGGATCTTGGATTCAGTAAGACCAGTGTTATAAAACTTGTGATCTCGAGCCCTGTCATATTGGTGTGTGACCTAAATACTGAATTCAAGGTCCTGCAATGGCTAGATGATGTCGGCATTGAGCAAGACTGGATAGTTCAGTTTTTAAATGTAACAAAGTCGTATAATTGGAGAAAGATGGTCGAAGTTCCTCAATTCTTCAATGAAATGGGATTTGACAATGAAGCCATTGGTATCTTGATCAGGAAAAACCCAGATTTCTTGCTGGATGGTTCTGGAAAGGCACTGTTTAATGCTGTTAGCATCATGATAAAAGCAGGGTCCGGAAAACAAGACTTATTTGATCTTTTCCTGAACTTCCCAAATATACGGGTCAGGTATTTTGCAAAGAACATAATAAGGGGTGAGCAGTTTTTAGCTCAGATTGGTGCAAGTGAGGAGGACATCAAGAAGTTTGTAGTTTCAAATGCGTTGGTTCTAGGTTCTACCACCGTGAAAAAGGCAAACAGTATTCTTACAAATCTTTGTGTGGGGAGGAAACGCTTGTGCAAGCTGATAATGGATGAGCCACATCGGTTGATGGAATACACACTTGGGTCAAAGGTGGATCGCCTACTGAAAATTGACAGGGCTCATGCATCATTGATCGCGAAGACGAAGTTTCTGAAAAGCATAGGATTTGTTGAAGGGTCTGGTGATATGAAGAAGGCACTTAAATCTTTCCGTGGTAAGGGTGATGAACTACATGATCGGTATGAGTTTTTAGTGAAGACTGGATTTGACCCAAAGGATGTCGTGGACATGATCAAGTCAGCTCCACAAATTTTGAATCAGAAGACAAATGTCATCGGGTCGAAGATATCGTTTATTGTAAACGAGTCAGGATATCCCCTGAGTGCTCTGGTTTCATTCCCTGCATGCATATCGTTTACTATAGAGAGAACCAAATCCAGGTTTATGATGTACAATTGGTTGGTAGAAAGGGGGGTGCTTGGGCCTAATTTTGCTCTGAGCTCCATACATGCCTGTGCTGAGAAAAAATTTATGAAATCTTTTGTGCAGAAGCACGAGATGGGTCATGAAGTTTGGGAAAAGATCAGGAGAGAGGTGGCCTCAACAAAAAACACACATTGTACCTCAGTTGATTAGCACGGCATTCTTGGTGAATGATATGAATTTATTCTCATGTCTATATATACTAGCAAAAAGCTTGTGCGTTGTTACAGGTGTAACTTATGAAATAAATCCAATATATCTTCGCTTATCTTCATTTAAATAATATTTAGGTAAAGAGCTAATTTAAATCAAATTTAATTTGTATGAGTGTGTACAGTAAAATAAATATATAAAAATACAAAATTATTATATAATAAAATAAAATGACCCCCAAATCACATCGGCAATTTTTGTGTGAAGCAAACACTTCGATAGCAAGCAAAACACCCTAGTAAAAATTAATATAAAAAAAGAAAAAAAGAATATACAATACATGTATATACATAGACTCGCTCTAGAGAAGTACATTTTGATTAGATAGATTATTAGAAGATTAGATTAGATAGAAGATTATAATTAATAAGATTCCATCTTGTTAGAACCCGAAGACTTTTCACACCAAGCACTGTTGTCATTTACTTCTGGTCGCGGTTACTTGACGTGATTTTAGAAGCACAACCTGCAGTTGAGTATCTTTGCTTGTCGAATGATAGAACATATAGCAAGCTATATGCACAATACATCAACTCGTACATAAGGAGAATAAGGTGTCTCTAGCTTTCGAGTCACCTTATGTACACCGAGTCTGAGTATGAGTCATATTTTATGGAACACCGAGATTAATTCTGAAACTTTATGCAACACGGAGTCACGTGTTGTAACCTTATATAACACTGTGCAACACCGTATGAATGTGTTCACCTCTTTTAATAAAGTGTAGAGATTTCTTAGCATCCTGGCACATTTTGTTTCATTTTCATGGTATTTGTGTTGCTTGAAAGGATTGTCGAGAGCATTCGAAATGGGTTTCTAATTCATTTATGTTAGCTAGTATTTCTAACTTCACTGAGCTTTTGTTCTGGAAACTAAGAAATCAAATATTCGTAAGCTTGAGAAGTTGGGCGGTAAGGATCGACACCGAAATCCTCATGATTTATGATGATATTTTGAACTAATTTCCACAAGAGTGTGGTACTGTTTGGGGGATGAAATCTCCTCTTGCTCGAGACGAGACGGGCTCCACCAGCTTTTGTCACAGCCCTGCTGCCGTCGGCATCGTCGAGGCTGTGGCTGGGCATAGCGCATGGGGATCATATGCTGAATGCTCCGAATTCCTAAAGACAGGCAGCCTTGCTCCGGCGAGCGGCGACGACTGCACGGGGCTGGTCTCATGACCACCGCGAATCGCCTCCCTGGACAGGAGCGGTCGGCCTGGGCTTGTCTGGGCCGATCACTCGAACGCAAGATTGGATCGTCGGATGTCAGTATTTGGGCCGCACCAGGAGCATTCTTCGTCAACCCGGCCCAGAATTTGGATCGCGATCCAACCTGGGATTTTGGGCCAGGTAGTCGAGGCCCACTCCGCCTGACTCGCGCGATTTAGACGGGCCTCACTCGCGCCACCGCGGCCCACGGCGCGCCCGACCGCCTCATCCCGTCCAAAGTCCGTCGCGTCGTGGAAGCACCTCAACCAGGAGGCAGGCGGTCGTCCTCTCCTCCTTCGTCTTCGCCGGCCAGTTCGTTGGAAACAGGCCGACCCCGTACGCTCCACTTCCAGACGCAGGCGCCGGCGCCGCCTCGTCTCCGTCGAGTTCGTCTACAGGCTCTCAACACAAGCCGCCGCCACCGCCATGCGATGCGATTCCTCCATCCTCGCTCTTCTGCAGGTTTTACTTGTACGCGTCTTCCACCAGCGGGCTCTTCCGCCGCGAGCGCTGCATCGCGCTCCCGCGGTCGGCGCGCGCACGCCTGGGCGGCTGGGCCTGGGGAGGACGGTCAACTTCCGCAGCGCAGTCAATGCTTCATCTCTACGAACGGCTGATAGGGACCCACGGGTGGTCGGTGTTTCAAATACCGTCCACCCCTGTGTTGTGTCAAACGGCGCCGCGTCTACAGCACGCCAGAGCGCCGCCGCGTCCCGGGCGTTGCTCGCCTCCCTCTCCACACACTTATGCCATGGAAAGAGATCGACTGGCCTTCTTCTCCATCCATGCATATCTGCAGAACAGAAGCGGCCATGATGGTCCATGGGCGAGGCTGCGGGGGGGTGCACGGGCACACGGCGCGGCGGCGAACCATTGGCACGCGACAGGTCACCGGTCCTTGTCCGGGGCCACTGCTTCTTCCTCGACTCCGATCCGGCGACTGCTCCCAAACGCAAAGCTGGCTAGGCGATGACGACTTGCAATGGTTGCAAATGAAACGCGCGCGAGGGCACAGCACACGCCGCCGCACGAGACGCGGCCATGCTTGCTGCGGAACGCAGAGATTTCTGCCCCCGTGCCGTGCGTTTTATCCGATTCAGTGAAGCCGACCGGCGACCTGCGGACTAGCCATTCTCTACACCCGTGGCCCCGTGTGGCCTGCCTCCAGCAGACGAGAGAGAGAGAGAGCTGTTGATGACGGACGCGGATGCTTGGTTTTACGCGTCTTCCATTCCACCAGCGTGCTCGCCGCGGAGCTATATGCAACTTCCGCAGCGCAGTCAATGCCTGATCTGGACCGTAGGATTACCCATGAACGGCTCATGGGGATCCAGAGGTGGTCGTTATTTGAAATACCGACCACCGTCCGCTCTGGCCTCTGGGCGTCAAAGGGCGCCGGATCGCCGCCGCGTGCCGTGCGGGACGGCGGTGGTTGCTGTCTGCCAGGCAGCTACACCCGTCAGGCACGCATCGCAGTCTCAGGCATCTGAAATCGGACGCCTGAGCGCGTTGCCTGACTCAGACACAAGTGGCCAGGGCATGAACCAAACTAACCCTCAACGCCTGATGAACTCATCAAGGCAACAAAAGAGAAAAAAAAAACGAGGCAAGAAGAAGCCGAGAACGAACGCCGACGAGCTACTTAGAAGCCTCGTGTTCAGTCTTGGATACACGAAGCATTCTGCAGGGGGTCACTCCTGTTCGCCTCGATCGGATGGCACCGTGCCAGCACTGACAAGTCACAATCCACTTTTCAGCTTGTCAACACTGCAGGCAGAAGGCACAGTGCCTCTCGGCCTTACCATCATCTCCCTGCAACCTTTTTTTCCAACATTTTTACAGTTTTTCTAGTTCAGACGTGTACTATATATCGCATCTGATCTGCGTCCCCTG
This sequence comes from Eleusine indica, assembly GCA_030378355.1. Taxonomy (NCBI): domain Eukaryota; kingdom Viridiplantae; phylum Streptophyta; class Magnoliopsida; order Poales; family Poaceae; genus Eleusine; species Eleusine indica. The sequence continues at coordinate 3,274,978 of CM059499.1, read as the reverse complement.
GTTGATGTCGCCGGTGCCGTCAGGAAGACATCAGCTTGCTCGGAAGGCGACGTACATTTGTTGATATGGGCCGCTCTTTTACTACTCCACCCAAAAGGTGGCCCGTAAGCTAACTTGGGTCCGCGGGCGAGGAGAGATGCAGCCAACCCAAAAGTTGCCCCCATACTTCCCTCAAAAAAAAAAACGTTGGCCCCATACCCCTATCATGCTGTCGTTGTGCCACTTCCGGCCCGTGTCCCCTCTACGGCCTATCATTCTCGACGCGCCGCGCGCGCTTTCGGATTTTCTGTGGCAGCCACGTACGGTCCATGTCATGTGCTTCGTCTCCGTTCGCCATCGGGTTGTTTAGCTTGTCGCCACGTTGCGCCATCCGAAGACACATGCACTGCTATGCACGCTGGAAGCCTCATCCATCGTTTCAGCCGCTTTCTCACGGGGGCCACAGTCGCTACGCTCCACCATTCGGTTCGCGGCCAGGATGACGTCTGACCTCGGATCCTTTCCTTTCCAGCTGAGGGACTTGTTCGGTTATTTCATATCTAGCATGGATTAGGTGGAATTAAATACTTTGCAAGTTAGGTATAGATTTATTCTCACTCATTCTACTCTAATCCTCATCAATCCCACCCTAACCGAACAGGCTCTGAGTGGGCTGTTACCTGAATCCTGATGTGCCTTCGCGCAGGGAATACTGTCAAGAAGAAAGAAAACTACACCAAACTCTGTCGCGCCAAAAAAAACCGAGTTCGTAACATGCATTTTTCCTAATCCAATCCGAATTACACGCCTGCTGCTGCTGCTATGTTAACTTGGTCCCAGGATTATTTCACTGCTCAAGTCAGGTGATCCAGAGGTCCCAGAAGGGAGAGCGAGCGGATAAGATTGGTGACTGGCCAGTGACGCGAGCTGTACGACCGTATCCTCTGCCACGGCTGGTCCCGCCGGAACCAAATGGCCGCCGGGTCATGTCCATCTCCCAGAGCCACAGCTCTCTCGATCGGTCTCGGGCGCGAACCGCCACGTAATTTCGTGATGGACCATACTATCATCGCCGACAGCGACACGTTGGAATTCAGAGCATCAGCTGCCAATCTCGCAGACCGACCGGTCGCCGTCCTCTTTGGCGACGGCCGACGGAGACAGCGAGAGCCACAAAAAAACCTGCATCTGAATTTGCCACGAAGCCGCGCGCCTTTGCGCGTGGGACACAAATCATTGGAAATTTCCAGTCGAGGACTCCATACCCAAATTCGGCAGAAGAGCCTGCAGATTTCTCATTTTTGTACCTGTCCATCTGAAGAACTGAAGCCACAACCTACATTACAGTAACCGGTTCGTTCTAACAGCTTGGACGTTTCAGGTTTGCAAGTGTACGTATACTCTACGGACTACAGCAAGCACGTACGTCGCCGGCGCCCGGCTGCCGTGCCGTGCGTGGATTCCATCCACGTTTCCCAAAGCGTGACACACGCACATACGTACCAAACCCTGTCCCGATCGGTGTTGTCTCGCTCGAACAAAACCCGCAGAAATGATTGGTTTCGGCACCAACCGTACCGCTCGAGAGGCGTACAGGAGATACCCACCACTCGATTCATGCCAAATTCGTTCCTCCTTTGATTAGCACGGCGTCAGCCCGTCATTTTCCTCGCCTAAATTAGCAGACGCATGTTTATGAGCGCGGGACAGGAAAGCAACAGCCAAGCTAAGAATTTTTTTTTTTTTATCGAATATGTAGAAGAACTGCGTATCATTATATTAAAAAGAAAGAAAAAATCGGACCGTCAAGAATTCTCAAGAAAGGGAAAAACTGAATGATCAGCTTTGTCATCTGCATCCTGCAATGACGTGGAACTATTCAGCGACCTGAAAGCTGATACCATGCCATTATTTAATATTATTTTATAGTATCACTTATCCTTAAGAATATACAGCAGCAAAAGCAGCGCGTCTGATTATTGCAGTGGATGCGAAAAAGGTGACGCTTTTTATCCATTGCCAAAGACCAAAAAAAAAAAAAAGGGAAAAAGAAAGAAAAAGACTCTTAATGGGACCTGTGTTGCACATCGATACATCATAAGTAGTAGTATAAGAATACCTGTCTGAAAGATTATCAAGCTGCACTGCAAGTCCACAGCCGAAGCATGTCCAGCTAAGCTTAACTGGGAAATTATGCACCGGAACATATCTTATTCCATTTATTCTACCTCGGACAATTAATTGTTCCATCAAAAAGTCGCTTCCTAATGCCGGAGAGAGTTTATTCTCTCATCTCGCGCAGCTAAATTGATAGGCGATCCTTAGGTACAGTGCTTACATTCTAGTCTCAAAGGAATCGAATGAATCTATATATACAATAGGGCCTAGGTATCTGAATTTATGCTACAGGGCTTCAACTGAACTAATGAATCGAGAAAGAATGGGAAGACTTTTGTACATCGCTGCATGATTACATCTCGCGGAGCAGATTGCTGATCTTGCGAAGCTCTGTCAGAGCAGCCATGGCAGTGACCTGCCCTTTGCCTCCTAGAATGTTGTTTGAGAAGTTCTCCATGGGGCTAGGTTGGCCACGGTCTTGCTGAAACGCTGATTCAATCACCTGTACGTTATATCCAAATACTGTTATTTTCATGCTTTCAGCAGAATTTTGGATAAGAAAAGTCTAAGTATATGACGTAGAACATCAAGCGCTAAGATGGCATGCTAATGACCTATTATTAATTAACATAGAAAATGCAATCAGTATACATTATCAGCCAGCAAGAGGAACTAACAGTAAGCATTGACTGATAAACAAATTTATCAAACAATAGCACCATAGGGTAGCAGCAGAGTTGAATACAATACCTGGATATTTTCGAGCATATTTTGCCCAATGTTCTTGAGTGTGCCCACGACCTTCTTATCACCAGAAGACAAATTTATGCCACTACGCGAGTTATCTGAACTCACATCGGAAGGTGAAAGGATGGGAGCAACAACATCATGTTTATCTCCCGATGTCTCACCCGTACCCTTATCCGTGTTGCCTTCACCTGAAGGTCGGCCGAGCTTCAAGAGCCATTGCAGTTTACTAATGAATGGCTTTCTTTCATCTGGAACTGCAGTTCTTTCAGAGGATCCAACTGGTTCTGAATTTTTATCCGAGGAAGCTGCTCCTGAAACAGTTTTGTCGTCACAATTAAAACTGGATGTCTCATCTTGTGGGATTTCATCCCTGTCATTATCACCTGCACATGAATTTGAAGTGATGCTGCTCCTATCAGAATGATTGTCATGGTTATTCTCAATTTCATCACCAGCTCTAGCTGCATAGAACACCGGAGAGTTCTCACCACTGGAACAAGCTTCTGCCACACAGGTTATTGTCGTTTGAGTCTCACTCATATCAGCAGCTTCAACTGGGGGTACTGTTAATTCTTCAGCAGCTGACTTTAGCTGTGAAGGCCCTTTAGAACCCGAAAGAGGTTCCTTATGAGTTGAGATAATAGGAGAACCCATAAGAGGTTCCTTATGAGTTGAGATGATAGGAGAACCCATGAGAGGTTCGTTATGAGTTGAGATGATAGGGAAGTCATCTTGCTGAATTTTCCCAATAACTTCTTTAGAACACATCACTTCATCAGAAAAAGAATTCATAAGGCGCCGCCTCACTGAATTCTTGGTGTCACTCTTCACACTGACTGCCTTAACAGGAGAAGGATCTGACTCTGTCCTAGATAAACCAAGCCTCTGGCTCAAAGATTTCTTTAGTGATCTGCTGAAAGAATGACCTTTTTGGATCTCCTCAGGACCTGTTCCGTCCTTGTGCAGGTTTCTCCACTGCTTTTCCCAATAACTCTCGGACACTGGATGCAGTGGAGTTCTTGGAGGAGTTGAAGTAGCAAGATTGCTATGAACTCTATCATACTCGCAGCTATCCTTCTTTAATGGAAAGGATGGAGATGCCGTGTTTGCATCTATGGCAATAGACTGTAGAGATTTGGCTTTCTCAATTAGCTTCTGCACATCTACATTGTTTGGGAAGTTTAATAATCTCTGGAGACAAGACGTATTAATTTCAGTAGCCAACAGTGATGATCTAAGGTGAAGAAGCATAGAGACTGCCATGGCTGCAATGAACGCCCCTCTATATGAGCACAAGATCCTAAAACTGTGTTCTTCATCATTTCTAAGCAGCATATCATTAGACTGAGCAAAAACTTCATCCCATACTACTAAAAGATCATTGAGGCAGAACTCTCGTCCAAACAAGACCCGGAGCCAACGAAGTGCAAAATACTGTGGTTCCACATTCAGCTCAATGAAATGGCTATGAAGAGATGGCTCAACAATCGAAAGCAAATGAAATAAAGATGATGAAGCCTCAATAACAGGCGGTAGACTTGAGCTAGATCCAACCTTGGATGCAGAGAAAAACTCTGCCATCCGAACCACTCCGTTACCTCCATCCATCAAACCATCAAACATCGAATATGCATCATGTTCCATGAACCTTTCAGACAACACAATTCCTAGTTCACCCTCAGCTCCATATGCATCACTAAGTAAAATTATATCTTTTGTATCCAGGTCAAGCTCATCAAGACTGTTAACTTTGGAAGCTGCTACAGAACCAGCAACAGTGTCATCTCCTGCACTCCACTTTGAATCGTTTCTAGGTTTATAACTGAAAACCATATCAGTATCCGGGAAAGGCACTCCATCAAAATCATCATTAAAACAGTCTTCATGGAGTTTCCGTACTTCAGATAGTTTATCGATGTCAACTTGAAGAACATACACTAAGGGAGCTAACAGTTCATGCATACCTATGAAACAATAGGTCATAAGTCATTTCATTTGTGAACCGAACAAAAAGTAAAAATGAAAAAAAGCTACTGATAATCATGTGGAAGAATTGATTAGACAAATTTCAATGTCCGCAATTCAGGGTTATTTATCACAGTTTTAGAGATTTCAGATCATATAATAAAACATTCAGTTATTCACTTTCCTTTCCACATAAGCTTATATCTATATAAGTCCTAATAATTTCAACTCAAGTGTTCAAATGGTAAATGTCACCACCACAACGCAACATTAAGTGATCCGTGGAGGCTTTTTCAGAGAATACAAAAATATCCGGTGCTAAGGCTAGATATGTAGAAGCATTGTTACGTACACACACACAGTAGCTTACCTTGGCGATATCCACATTCTGGGTGCTGAAGGCACCACATTAACAGTATTCTCCTCAGCATGGCCTGGCAAGTAGGTGTTTGAAAGTAACTACCATTTTCCGGATATAATCGAGATAAGTCTTGGTCAACAGTTTTCTCCAACTCAGCCCCTCTGAAAAAACGTCCCCAGCTGCTATCTGTAGAAGGAAGTTAAGTAAAACTATTATGAGGAAGATCTTATAAGAGTTATAGCAGCAAGCATTGGAAAAGCACCATACTAAGAAAAATACAGTTGTCTAATCTTGGCATTTAGTGACTACTTATGAATTAATAGTCTAGTGGTAACAGAATTTGAAGTCTGATTCAGGAAAGTGCATTGCAAAAAAATAAAATAAAAAATTAGTGTTTAGCACCATTATGAAAACAAACATTTATCATATTTCTTCTTAGTTGTTTGGACTAAAGGTCCCTTTCTACTGCTGTAATTATGCTATTCCTTATCATAACATATAGTTACACTAATAAGAAGGAAAATTCAACACTGAGTAATGCTCCATCAACACCTTTACATCTTTTATAGATTTATTACTAAATGCTAAAAAAAATACAGGAGTTGCTTATCTGAAGCTATGATAAATTCATACAGCAGTTCTCTCTTTAATCTTTATACTATTGATGATAATGCAAGTATGTCGTCAGTCATGTCACTAAACAGGTTGGGAAACAAGACACTGATTACAACTTCAAGTTTAACATTTCGCATTGCAAATTCTTAACTACAGTGAGTAAAATACCTGGGTTCTGAGAGAGCGGATTGTCAACTACAGGGCTGGATAATCTATCTTCCTCCTTTGGAAGATGAGGGTCTACCAGCAGGCGTCGCCTCAAACTAACATACCTACAAGAGACAGAAAACCAATTGAACAAGATCTTCTTAAGTACAGAGAATCGTTGCTCCAATCAAACGTAAATGACAGCTCAAGCAAGAAGAAGAAATTACTGTCCTGATCCTATTCACATATTCAAGTATTCATATGTAGATTAAAATTCCACTGCAATTTCTCTCATCGAAATTCCATCCCATGAAATGTATAACACATCACCATGCGCACCATAAAGCCCAAGACATGATATACTAAAATAAAGTACCAATCTAGTACAAGTTATTTCATGAAACCTGTAATCAAATTGCCGTCATTAACTCTTAATAATTGCGTTGTTTTCCTTAAAAGAGACAATTGATTCATCCCATACGCATCTGAGAATTGAAAAAAAAAACACAAATAATATGAAAATTAAGCATAGAGAAAGCAAAAGGATGGGGAAGAGGCATCGACCATGAAAAAGAAAACAGAACAGATTCCTGCCGACAAAAGCACAACCCACAGGCAAACAACACATAGGCGACAAGTACAAGAACATCATAAGCCAATTAGCCTCACCTTCTCCGAGAGTCTGCGGCAGCACGGCGGAGCTCATCAACGGACGCCTCCGGCGACGCCGGCAGGATGCCGAGATCGACCCGCCACCGAACGCTGCGCAGATTCTGAAACCGCCGCCTCTCCTCCTCCGCCATGCCCTCACCTTCAGTCTCAGGCGATTTGGACTCCCTCCGATTTACAACTTGTAGGGAAGCCGAGAACTCGCCCACGAGGACACACGCTATATATAGCTGTGTATATCTGTTTCAGCCAAGAAAAGGAGGATCTTTCTGGAATAAAGGTCAGAATTTTGGAGGATTTGGTGGGAGAGAGGGAGGTGGAAGGAGACGATTTTCGTCTCCTCTTCTGTGCACCCGAGAATGGCGCTCTTGTTCTGTTGGGGGAAGGATGATTTTGGCTTGGTGGAAGGAGACGGTGCCTGGGAGTTGGGAGGGAGGGAGGGAGGAAGAGGGTGGCCTGGCCGCCTGGGTGGGTGAGCGCAGAGAGGAACAGGGAAGGGGTCTCTCTCCCCAATTATTTTGCTTGGTTTTCTAGTTTTCTTGTTTATATAAGGAGAGAGAATCTAGAAGAGGATGGGGATTTTGTTAAGGAAGGCTGCGAGGAGTAGTTGGTTAGACCACGGAGATGATGACTAGGAGAGCTGGTGACTAGGTGTCTTGGCTTATTGGCTTCTTTCTTTGTTTTTATATAACAATTCAGGAGTGTCTTCAGAAAAAAAATAATTTATGTAGTTTTCATGGAAATATTTTTCCTATTGTATATTCTTTTCTTATATGCTTGGATGTGATTTGACAAACGAATGGATGAGAAAGAAGCCATGGATGATGTATTCTTGTTCATCGGTGGTCTAGATGCATGGAAATAAATTTGGGCTAAAATATATTATTTATATTCTGCCGATGTATATGAAAAATAAATGGATTTTTATATAACACGTACAATGATTATTAGGATGGATTAAAATTTAGACTGAGTTCAAGACATCTACATATAAATAAATGCCGAAACATGGACAAATCTAGGAGTTCTTAAAATGTTGTACATCATCAAACCCAAGCTAATATATGCTAAATTTGAATACTTGTAAATGTTTAGGACAGTGTTCACAATTCATCATCAATTCCGAGTTAATATTTGTTCTCTGCAAATCAAACGTGGTTGTCTCAAATTTTTTTTCGACATGATCAATCAAAAGTTTGATTTCCTTTATTCTTACCTTTGCTTATAACAATTAGTTTATTTTTTTTGGTTTGTGATTAAATGAGAGAATGTGCATGGTATATACAAATTTTATTTGAGAGAGAAAACATATTGACCACATCTTCTCAAAAATTAAAAACTTGAATGCTATTGGTGGTAGTTCATGCATTCTTATCACTGCAGTTGATGCTGAAAGAAGTGAAGATTGGGCAGATCTTTATACTGTAGCAACTAAGCAGAGTAGCATAGCGAGTTGTATATGACTTTGACAGATTATTCATCATTCAAGAGCACTTTAAATGTCAATAAAAGGATGCCTTCTGTCTTCTGTGATATTTGATGACACTTGAAAATGGTAGTTTTGTACTCAATTTTTTTTTTGAAGAAAGTACTCTCATGGGTTGGTATTCTCAAGATCCTTTTATAGCTTCTCAAGGCGATTTTTCTACTAGCATATCATCTAATAAAATAGACGTAGAAGTTGCTTGTCTTATAGCATATCATAATAGAACTTGAAACAAATTGTGTCCAATTTTATTTAGATGAAAGTCGTATATGCAATATATGTCTGCCAGTTTTGCTATTAAGTACTATGTATAACTTCCTTGTCTCAACTCATCATAAAAAAGATGAAGGTAGTATAACCCAGCGTATAAAATTGGTACACACAGAGCTATCTCAACGCTAACGTACCACCAACAGCGTTGTTAGAGCAGATGACGTTGAGGAGAGGGGAGATGAATGCCAATACGCTAAGCAGCCATTGATTAGGATTCAGGTTGCTTAATAACAAAAAGTTAAAAGACGTGAGAACCGTATGGCCATCGCACCTGTGTGGTTCCTTGGAGCCCTTGCCCTTTGATCCAGCCAGCGATTTACCTCACCTCAGCTGGTGTGTGTCAGGGTTAAATCCTAGACACACGATTGCCTGACCCGTCCAGCAACCGGAGCATAGAGACATAAGTAATTGCCGGACGAAACCAGCAGCAAGTTCCGGCACGGTTCTGGTCCAGCTCACTGACGGCGACGCTCGAATCATGTGCATACATCTTTCTCATAATTTTGTTGTCTCGTGCAAGTAATATTCGGAGCATATGTCTCCGTCCACAAGTTGAGATGGACCGGATTAGCAACCAAACTTTGCGCGGTCAACGGTTTCAAGCCTCGTACTGTATCTCTCTACCTGAGAGCCAAAGTTAATTCTGAAGCTTTCCTGATACCTAAACTCATAATAATCCAGCTGCATGATTTAAGAAAGAAGATCAGTGTCATCAAGTGATGTCACGACGCTGCAAATTGCACCATTGCTTAGTTTTTGCTACTCTTCACGACATCGAGTGGACACAGTAGTTTCATGGACCATGCACGCAATATGCGCTCGTTCTATACGTTTCAAACTTTTCTTCTCCTTTCATTTGCTTCACTAACTAGGGTCATTCTCTCATTCTCCCTCGCCATCTGGCCTGGTAAACGATTTTGCATGCGCTTTAGCCGCCAAATCGCGTATTTAACCTACTATTTAATCATTACCAGTGGATTAATGCAAACGGCTGTCATGAAAGGATAATTAATAAGAGAGCTGTCAGTGTCTCTGAAATTAACTTCGACGTACCTTTCACCGGTGTATTGAATGCTAAGGTATGTACTATTACGTCATGAAAATATTTTAAACTTTTTCGTGCATGTTCTGCCGTCTACTCATCTTATTCATCATTATCCAGCTGGCAGCCATTGTTTGCAGACGTGTACCTGTTGGTTTGACCGTTTGACTCGACATTTAGCTTTGGTCAACAGTGCATCAAATTTTTGCAGCGATTCATTCATAGCATTTGTATTGCAGGAATATAGTTTTCTGAAATCCTGCGGCAAAAGCGAAAGGAACTGTAGCCTAGTGGTTACAAGAGCCTCAGTAGCACCTCAGGTCCTGGGTTCGATTTCTCATGGGAGCGAATTTTCTAAGATTTAACAGCTTTGTGCTTTCAATGGTAGGCGACGCTCCCGTCGACAGCGAGACGCTAATAGTGATTTTGCAATCTTGAGAATTTATCGGCTCAGTCTTCGATGATGGTCATAGAGGAAGGGTTTGCGTCGTGTGTTCATAGGGGTGAGTGTGCGTGCGTTGTGAGTGTCTGAGTTGTACTGTGTAATCTCAAAAAAAAAAATTCCTATGGCAAAAAAAAAGTCTTTTTCTGAATTCCTGTCGCGAAAAGAAAAAGTTTTCTAAATTCCAATAATTGGCATGTCCTGAAAAAGTATGGCACGCATATGAGCCTGCAACTGCAACTTCTTTTTCCTTCAACGTTCTCACTTGTTCTGTTCTTCGGTGATCAAGTACGGATGTACAGCCAAAAACTAAAGAAATTGTGCGGTTAGAACTTTATTAAGGAAAATTTATTGTTGCGCCATATTTAGGCATATTTAGACCTTAACCTAATACTGCTGCAGAGTACAGACATTATTAGGTGTGAAGTGTTTTTCTTATTTAATTTATTGAATCTTCAAAAGCAGTTGACAGGCAATTGTACGACTCGTCATGTGCACATCACTGCTATTTTCTAGTGCAATCATTTGTTTCCGTCTTGTCTGCTGGTTAGATCCAATAGTGCCGAATACATATATCATGTCTGGTTGAATTATCATTCTCCGGGGTCATTTCATCAGAATATTAAGTTAAGAAATTATGCCAGGTCCACAACCCATATTTAGTTGGCATTATCCTTAACGATGCATGTCCATCGCTCTGTCCAGTCTAAAAAAAGTGTGCATGTCCGTCAACGCAACTGAAATATGCCTATTTTAGCGTAGACATAATCGTGAAATGTCTTCTCCAGTAATTTTCTCACCAACAAAATTTCCAGTGGAGATTTGCTATAAAGCATTATAGTTATTTGATGTATAAATTATTTTTAACCATGAATGTATAAATTAGTTACGTTTTCGCTTTCAACTATTAACTTTTGCAGGAAACGCTGGCTTTTAATAGCAGTAGCAATATTTATTTATTTTTCTATATGATCACCTAGCAGTCGGTGGAGAGGGTCGGCTGGATCATGCGGCGAGACGACAGGGGCCGGGCGGGCGGTCGCGCATGGGCTACAGAACAACGTATGCGTCGCCACCGGCCGGACAGGTTTGGTTAGCCAGCTCTTTTACTTATGTTGAAAGCCAATTGCAGCCTCACACCACACACCGGCAGGGGACTTTATAATCAACAAATGATAGTGCCAATAATTAGATTAGCTAAGCACAGTTCCTAGCCTCAAATTTTGTCACCGGTCGCTTTCTGTCACCGGACAAAATTTTTGTACGCTGTGTATTGGCTATCCCAATAGAATCATGACCCAGAAATATAATTTTGGTTTGGGTCTTTGGGTCGAACCTCAACAGCATTGCATAGCGCTTCAGATGTCAATTTAGTTTGCGATGGAAAGGCAGTAGGCATAGATGGTGTGAGGTTACTTGCTTTAGTTATTTGGGATGTTTAATTTGGTGATTCAGGGACATGGCGGGTTTTAAGCTGCATGCTTTAGTTACCCCAGCAACAGGTCTTACATTACATGTTTTAGAGCCAAGTAGTCAACCAAAGTGGAATAGACAAATCTGAATATGTCATGAGCACTATTACTAGTAACTCCTGATTCAAGTGCAAACAAAAATGGCCAGTGTGGACCAGATTGATTCTGCTTGGATACATGTATTATTATCATCCTTCACTCATTAGGAATGGACCGCCAGTGGGGCCATGATGTCTCTCAACCACAGATCTTGGCAAATTAAAATAGAACTTGATGCTCCAGTTGAACCATGTCAATGTAAATTAGTACTAACTTACCAGACATATGGTCTTATAGCATCTCCTAGTAGAGCTTGGACAGAGAGTTCAGTAACCAGTCCTTACTCCTTAGCATGAGTCTGAAGATTGTTTTCCCCAGATTCAGACTGTTTGAGTATGACTAAAACTGTATGCGGATCACATGAAAAAGGACAAGAATCTATTTCTGCCGTGGCAGCGAGTAAAAGGATAAACAAGAAGCTTCCATCAGCAGCTATATGCATTCGTGGGCATGGACAGGTCAGGCTTTATCACTTCTCTGCCATCGCATTCTTACAGCTTGCACGGCGAAGGAGACGCCGTCCTCAAGACTCACTATGTACCAGTAGTAGTTGTATACTTAACGACTAATAATGCTATATGCAGTATTATAATTAGGAAACAAGACAACAATGCTGGCGTCATCACATGAATCATCAATCACAAATAAGTTTTTTTTTTGTGCAAAGGCAATTAGTTTAGAGAAAATTATTGCAATGCGTCAGATGCATACTGTTCTACACCTGCACATGCATAATTGTACTTGTTCCATCAAGGATAAGCACAAAGCTTAAGAAATGGATGCGGTGCAGAGACACTGGGACAGCGGTCGAATTGGTCCAACTAACATATATTCCGAGCATATCTCTTCAGTTTATTAGGTAGACTACTAGTAGTTTTAATTGTTCCGCTGGTGCCACTTCGCTGCATTTTTGTATGGCCACAACAAGAAATGGTGTTTTAGAATTGTATACGTGATTCTCGTTCAGACAGCTGGGCGATCCTGTGTTGTTGTTGTTTGAGGGTTTTTTCATGTCCATGTTGTACAGCTCTGAGAAAACTTATCAGGCCTACTTTCCAACGCAGCTGATTGAACACAATCTCGATGGCAAGTTCATCAGTTTCGATAGGTTGTTCATAAGTCTGTCTAGTTCCTATTGGCGCCACGAACAAATCAAAAGCCACCGATTGCGTGACTCGTGAAGTCGAAGACAATGGCATACGAGGAACACGATTGCAGCACATACAGCATGCCGTGTTCCACGGGCTGCCGAGCAGACCGGTTCGCAGGCTCTGTGTGCTCCTCACAATCCAGGCTGCAAACACAGAAGAGGACATCGAACAAGTCCGAGTGCGTTGGCGCGCGCGTTCACTCACATCACACATGTGGTCTCAGTTCCTCTTTACTGACAGTGTATAATCTGACAATTAGTTTAACTCTGACGTGACACCCTTCGTTACAATTTGTTTAGTGCACGGTCGGCGTGTGGCGGCGCCTACAAACGTAAGCAGGGCACACGGCCGGCATTAGCTCGTGAGTTCACGAGCTCGGAGAAACTGATTCTATCCGTGCACCGCCCCTTGCACCCCAGCCGGACCATGGTGATGCTAAGGACAGTACATTGGTACACACGTAGCGTCCTTTTCTAACAGCAACATCAGCCACAAATTAAAAAAAAAAAGTCTGAGGAAGCTACTGGAACCATCGCCCCCTCGCGAAAGATCTGCCTGGCCATTAGAAGTTGGAACAGCCATGTTTATTTTTAGTTGCTTTCCTGTTAGTCACTCGTTGATCCTTGTCAATGGAATGGATCAATGGGCGCATCTGTATGGATTTTACTGACGCTGAATTGATCTTGGAACACGGCGTTAGTCTGTCGTCCCGTCGTTTCGTTGCATCTCCCAATTCGCGCCAGCGATTTTCTTCATCCCCGTTCTTCATGCGACGACATCGCTTCATGGGCCTGAACAAGTGGACTAATTCAGACTGCTACTGGCCTGTATCACGATCCACGCCGCCGCGCCTTCACCGACTCAGGTCCCGCCGTCTGTTTATGGTCAAACGATTATCCTGACCTCACGGGGTGGTCGGGAAATGAACTACGGGTGTTTCGTTTCTTTGGGTTAAAAATAAATTAAATATAAAACTAATTACACAGTTAGATGTTAATTTATGAAACAAATCTATTAAGTTTAATTAAGTCATCATTAAGAGATGTTTACTGTAGCATCATATTATCTAATCATGGTTTAATTAGTCTTAATAGATTTATCTCGTCATTTAAAGTGCAGGTTATGAATTGAGTTTTGTCAGTAATATATATTTAGTACTTTTAATTAGTATCTTAATATTCGATGGACGGGTCTAAAAATTATAGGACAGGAAACGAACAGACCCTACCTTCCACCCCGGACGGTAAACCAAATTCCGACACCCTCCTTGTTGCGGCCACCCATTAATAGCTCATGACGTCACCACACCTGAGCACCTCCTGAATGGGGCTTTGGCCTCACCATGATGTTGACGTTGAGCACCTCCTGAATGGGGCTTTGGCCTCGCCATGATGTTGACGTCATGTCCATGATCCAGGTCCCGTGCCTTGTCACTATGGCCACAACCCTTCCCGTGCCTTGTCATTATGGTCACAACCCTTTTTTTTTTCTTAAAAACGCAGGAGAGATGCGCTTCATTATATTAAGAAGAAGACGGGATAAGAACCTGTAACGACCCATACAACACACACGACCACTACGACACACATAAGAACATACTAACAACACACACCCGACACATACACACGAACAAACACACACAAAGCCACGACATGGACACCGTGGTGGTTAGGAGCTGCTCCAAGAGATGGCGCCTTCAGGGAGGTCATGACGCTTAGACGCCACCGCCACCTGATCCGGTGAGTCGGATCTGTGCTTTCGCCCATGAAACGTCAGAGATGGAAAGCCACACCTCGACAACGCCTTCAACAAGAAGAACGAAACTCTAAGGCATTGTCGTTGCCGGCATATTAACCTCTATACAGGATTTCTCCCGGTTCTATTAGATTTCCCGCCTCCGACCAAACTCGCATCCCCACCGCGGTTGACACGTTGGTCAACCTCCCACCGCGCCATCCGCACCACCAACGCTCGCTGCGTCGCCAACGCGCGCACCCCCATCGTCTCAATGCACCATGGCCACAACCCTTACTTACTTACTTCCTTCGCCGCCGTGGCAACAGCTTTGTCCTACGGTCTAGAAACCTTGAGTTTAACGTCCACTTGTCCAGCCTCTCACTGCAGATCACAGACGGTGATGTCGCCATGCCCGCGGTCCATGACCAGCCTCGCCGTGCCCGAAAGCCCCTTTTGTCATTTGTTTGATGACACAAGAGTTGACGAGTCACCACTGCCTTCACGGACTAGGAACAGTAGTGTATGTTCCGACGTAACGTACACGTTGATAACTGTACCGACGAATGTAAAAACAATTTTTATGGAAAATAACTAGATAACAAGAATCAAAATTTTAGGATTTGAGAATGTATATATGTGTCCATTGTCCAAGATGTCATTTTTTTTTCACCACAAATAGATTTGGTGAGCAATCTGCTTGTAAATCAAGGTCACTTAAAATATATTATTATTATTATTACTTCTATAACATTCTGTCTAAACATGTTTTCTAGATACTAAATTAGAGATTCTTGCGTTATTGGATCAATGGTTAGTTCCGGTGAAAGCAACTATACAAATGAATATATATCAATACTAGCAAAGTGCCCATGCGTTGCGACGGGCTTAAGAAAAATAAAACACTCTATATGGTTTAAATAAAAAATTATTTATATAATATATTTATTAAACATATATAATATTTTTAATATTTTTACATGAAAGATTATATTTATATTACTGTTGATACTTCTTAGTGTACTATTTTATATGCAGAAGCAATCATTTTTTCATCATTTTCTATCATATTCTCATCATAAATATGACTTTTTTATCTCTAATATCGACGATTTCGACATATAATGTTGTTTGAGATGTTGCAAAATTAGGTGAATAACACTAAAAAAGATCAAAGATAAGAAGTAGTGATATAAAGCCCGACTCCGGGTTTCCTACAAACCCATGACACCTACAAGATATCTCTGTACGTATATAAAACCCAACATGCAACCCCAAGGTCGTAACCCAATGACTAAGGATTTATAGAATGTTTATCCGAAAGGAAAAAAATAATTTACGCAGTCCAGAAAGAGCATTATATTACGTCGCGGTTTTGGACTTCAAGACGTGCTCCAATGGAAAAAATGTGACTATAAAAATTGTAGATCTCGTCGAGAGCTTTCCGGAACATATATGCATCGTATTAGTTGGACTCCGGAGCTATGAGATATAGGCCCCGCAAGGAGACTTGCATAGATGAGTCTAAATCGGAACATATATTTTTGCATCGTATATTTGGACATAAAAACTTTTGAACCTGTGAATCAATTGAATACTAAAGTTGTAGAAATTTTTAAGAGCTACGAGATATAGTCTGAGTTTTTTTCATCTGGATTCCGGATGTGGGAGTTATGATTTTTGAAAGTCGGTGCTTAATATGAAAGGTATAAAACCGACTTAGATTTAATCTCTAACTTTGTGGATACAAAGTGGACGACCGCACCTTAATTAATAAGTTGTACATATAATCAAATAATAACATGTTTTACAAAGTATGTTTAAAATCTTCAAACATTTTAACTTTCTTATTTGGAAACACCCCTACCTATCCAGAGTTGGGATGATAATTGGTCAGGTTCAGATTAGGTGCAAAAACCCACCCACTAAAAAAGAGACATCAGGTGAAAATTGACACCCATGCTCGCACCCACGGGTGAAAATTGAGATCCACGCCCGCACCAACAGGTTTCGGATGGGTGTCGGGTGCCCGTCAGATTTCACATATCACATAGAAAAAATCTCGAAATAAATATTTTTATAAGATCGATATAAATGCACAATGTCTATATATGTCACAACAATCAATAAAGAGTAATTTGTGAGTATGCGTGGAGGTAATTCTATATAAATTTTTAATAATATACTCATTAATTTTATAAAATCTATACTATAAAGACTAAACATCCTACCAAAAATTGTTACCCTAACTAATCCCACCCCTCCTTCTAATCTAACGTTGGATCAACGTCTGATCCCCTCCAAGGCCCTCTATTGTCGATTGGGCCCATGTTTGATTCAAAAACCTGACCGAATGTTAGGATTTGTTTACGCATTGTTACTCATCCACGAATTTTGCGATGATTTTTCTCACCCAACGAGTTCTAGCCCCACCCATACCCACGGTAACGCTCAAATGGAATGCTGATTCAGTGCGTCATGTATTTCCTTCCACAGATCAACCACTTACGTTACCAATCAGTCATTACTTTCCTTTCTCAATTACCACGTCCTTACTTTCCTCCCACCATAACCAGCTCGTGATTTTCTCTCCCTGATTTCCTCGCCATGCATGTTTTCATCTACTCATAATTTCCCTTTTTGTTTCGATTTGATTCCGCTTCTCAATTTGATTTACATTCCATTCCATTCCATGCTCTGTGTCCACCAAATCTCTAACTTCAACCATGGTGTTTTCTGGCCACCCCCAAATCCAATAGACTCAATGTCATGGCCGGGTCTTGGCTATGGGCTGGAGGAAGATGAGGAACTCGGCCTTGAGGCATAGTGCCTCGGAGTTGGACATAAAGGGAAGAGCAATGAACTGGGCAAGCTAGGTGGGATGACGAGGGAAAGGCCGGGGGCACAGACCAGGGCGCTCGGGAGGCGGCTGCTTGTGGCGAGGTCTGGGTCGGCGTGGCAGCGAAGGCTGAGGATCATGGCGCACATAAACACGATGAGCTTCTCTTCCCTGGATGTGGTTCGTCGCCTCCCGCTCTGATGCCGCTGATGAGGAGGAGGTCATGTGCCATTGATGGCACATGTCGCATACGGAAAAAAATCGACGGCGGGAGGCGGGCCAGGAGTCCAGGACATGCTCCAGTTGCCCAGGCTGGGTGATGGCGCCGATTGATTATTGGTACGCTTGCTCTCTATTTTTCAGTTTAGTTGGCAGATTGCTCGGCTATTTTTTTCTCTAGATTTTCTTGTTGAATCACTTTGTCTCGTGACATTATTATTAGGCTCAAGTTCATTAGGAACACTCTGATCGCTGTGTGATTGTGTGCTTCCTGATTGTTGTATGTTACAAAGATCGTCAATGTGATACTTGTAAATGTTTGTAGATTTATAGAATAGTTGAGTAAACTGTCGTATTCGTAAACCAGTCTGATCTAGAACCTGAACCCAAATCCAATAAGACAATGCTACATGAAAATAGATAATGTATGTTAATGTGTCATAATTCTAACTTACAGTTCTTTTGATACTTTATGTTATATGGTACAACCTTTTGTTGCTTATTTTAGTTTGTATGGACAACAGATAACGACTAACTTCTACCTAGCCGTGGCTTCCGAGTAGATGGAGACTGAATCAGGTGTGGCAGAACGCCATTGCGAGAACCTTGAAGGGTGGACGTCCCCCATTCCATGATCAGTTTCATTGCTCCGCCCTCATGAGTTACAATGCGATGGCGGCCTCGTCAAGCCCCGTGGCCACGACAGCTGGATCTTGTTCATGCAGTGGCATGGACACTCGTGCGTCTTGTCGCGTGAGGTTGACATGGACGCCAGTTACGTCGACAAGGCCGATGAGCTCGGCGGGGGAGACAGTGACAGTTAGGTCGGGCTGGAGAGCAAGAACCTCGACATCAGGGACCTCTAGCTAGGAGGAGGGCCATGAACACCCAGGTGCGTGCATCTTAATTGTCATAAATTTTTTGAATAGATCCATTCTGTTTTTTTACTTTTTATAAAATTATTTTTCTATAAGAAAGGATTGTTTCTTGTTTTATGTTTCGCCACACAATGCTGAAATGGCTGATGCTTGAACTGTTGTAAGATGATGGGCTAAAAAATCACTGACTTGCCATTGAATTGTACGAAGTGGCTGATGGTTGAAGTGTTGTATACAATACTAAGTAGCTATAGTAAGTTCTTAATATATGTTAGATATCTTGGACATGGATAGGTCATCTGTTTCTAGAACAGCCGCAGAAACCATTTCTTGTCACATTTTGCTATTTACTAATATTTTCTTTGTTGTCATAACTGCACGAGAATAATGTCTTTTTAGTGGTTGTGATTATAGTTCATTCCTCAAGGCCATGGATGTTCACCTATCCATGCACTTGAATTTTCATCTGAAGGTTTTCTATATGTTAATGGTGGTGAGAAGAATTTCTATATGTGATTTTTATATTTGAGGTTTTATATTTCTCTCATAATAATTTTCATAGTGTTTGCTCGTGTCACAAAAGAAGATAATAGTTTTTTTTGGAACTTTATGAATCTGTATCCTGATAGATTTTAGTAGTAATATTCTTTTGTGACTATTACTTACTAGGTCGGAAAACAATTGAGTAAGTAATTTCTTTTTTTACTTTTGGTACTTTGCATTTTTTTACAAAGTTTTTATTACATGTTTATTGAAAAGATACCAGCTGTTGTATTTAATAATCACACGTGCGTCGCACATGTAAAAAACTAGTAGACATTTAATTATCTTTAGTTTATTATGAGATGGGCTAAATTTTGTTTGTGGATATGTTTCAGGGTCCAGCTGGTTATCCATGGGTGAAGAATAAAACCCACATCCACATCCATATTTGTTGGGTCGGATATGAGTGACATCCATGGGTGGAAAATTAGACCTACGCACGCACATATCCGTCGGCCCGCACCCATAGGTGAAATTGTCATGATAACATAGTGCATAGTGTAGTAGGATAAGTAATAGACATTATCTTTTTTTTTGGTAATGTTTAATAGTATAAAAAATGTCTATCAAAAAGTGGCATTTATATATCACCTATTTTCATAATAAAAGTATCCTTACTAAGATAAAGAGTGATAAATCCTTTTTGTTCCATGATACCATTATATATATACATGTTCGTATACACACACATAAGCTCTCACTCCTCTTTCCATTTTCTTCCAGCTTGTGCTATAATAAGTATCGGTAGCTATCATTCTTCCTTGAGGTGATTCTCTATTCATATATGTGCACAAAGATATAATTCACCATCTTATGAGAATGCTTAGAATGAATTTGCTTTTCTGGCATATATTCTATAATCTACTCTCTCTGTTTAGAAATAGATGTAATTTTAGTTTTAGCTACAGAAATTAAGAAGAAGGATAAAATATGTGATGTATACAAAATAAGGAGAAGAGAGATAGAAATAGAGAACTACTAGGAAGAGAGAAATGTGTATTGTGAAGTGGTAATGATATCTATTGTTAAAAAAAATTGAATATTAGAATGATGTTTATTTTGGAACTGAGACAATATCTTATAGATAATATTCTCTATCCTCCTCCGCCTCCTCCGACAACTCCTTCTCCGGCACATCCTCCTCCTCCGGCACCTTCCACGCCTCATCGCCGTCGACGCCCTTCGCTCTAGTCTTCTACGTCGCTATCTTTGCCCTTGGCTGGTACAATGAGGGGTTACCTAGTTTGGGGTTGTATGTGTATAGTAAGCACCACTCCTTCACCAAAAATGTCAAAACAATTTCTATGAAAATTAACTGAATGACAAAAATTAAAATTTTAGGATTGGAGAATGCATATATGTCCGTTATTCAAGCTATCAATTTTTTTTGTTACCATAAATAGATTTATTTTTGTTGCTTACAAACACATAAGTATTTTATCAGGATCCATGACAAATCATGGGTAACCTGTTTGTAGACAAAAGATGACTTATGATATTTCATTATTATTACTTTCATAACATTCTACCTAAGCATGCTTTGTAGATACTCCATTAGAGATTCTTGAGCTATTTGATCAATGATTTGTTCCATTGGAAAAGCAACTATACAAATAAATATATATCAATATGAGAAAATGTTAACATGTTTTACAAAGTGTGTTCAAAATCTTCAAATATTTGAACTTTCATTTTTGGAAACACCCCAACCCCTCCATAGTCAGGCGTGGCGGCAACATAGTGCAGGATAGGGTCAGTAATAGAATATATCTTTTTTTAATATCTAATAGTACCAAAAAAATCTATTAAAAGATGACATTTATCACCTATTCTCATAGTGAAAACAACCCTACTAAGATAAAGAGTGCTAGATCCTTTTCGTTCACTATTACACACTATACTTGTTAGGAATAGTCCCACTTTACTTGTGGAGGATGAGGTAGCATAATTTATAAGTGTAAGAGAGTCCTCACCCATTGGACTAGTCTTTTGGGAGGAGAACGACCAAATATCACTTTGTTGTTGCTATCTTACTAGCCGTTACGTGTGTGCAGCCCAAAGACCTAGAAGCCGGCGCGCTCATTCAGTATGACCGGAACCGGACGTTGGTGGTTAGCAGGTCCGAAGACGTGTGTAGTACGATACCATTGCACTACAACTGATATCAGAGCCTAGGAAAAAAAATTCCAGCATCTTCCACCCGGGACGTTCCCCATATGCTCGTTTAGCATGCCCGATGTTATCATACAAGCAATATGTAAGGGAAAGATTGTTATAAATAGTCTCACATTATTTGTGGAGGATGAGATAATACAACTTATAAGTATGAGAGAGTCCTCACTCATTGGATAGTATTTTAGGAGGAGAAGACCAAGTGATCTGATTCTGTATGTGCACCGCCCCTCACACCTCGGCCGGACCATGGTGATAATGCTAAGGACAGTATAGTAGCACACATGTAACATCCGTTTTTGACAACAATATCAGGGCAACAATATTAAAAATAAAAGTCTGAGGAAGCTGCTAGAACCATCGCCCGCGCGAAAGATCTACCTGACCATTAGAAGTTGGAAGTTGGAACAGTCATGTTTATTTTTAGTTGCTTTCGTACCAGTCACTCATTGATATTGATTCTTCATGACGGGATGGATCAATGGACACACCTATATGGATTTTGCTGACGCTGAATTGACTTTGGAACACGACGTTAGCCTGTCGTGTCGTCGTTTTGTTGCATCTCCTGATTCGAGCCAGTGATTTTCTTCTTCATCCCCATTCTTCCTGTGATGACATCGCTTCATGGGCATGAACAAATAGAATGGGCTAATTCAGACGACTATCTGCCCATATTACGATCGGGAAATGAAATATCATCCAACCCCGGTAAACCAAACTCCGACTGCCCTCCTCACCACGGCCACTCGCATTCCCTCTGTTGTTCCCTGGCTGCTGATAACGTGGAGACAAGGTATATATGGCCGTTATACACCGTGTTGATACCTCATGATGAGGTCACTGCACCTGAGTGCTTCCTAGCTTGGTCTCACCATGATGTACACCATGTCGTCCAGGTCCTCACCATGGCCAGAGCCCTTGCCCCTTACCTCCTTCGTTCAAACCACTGTGGTAATGGCTCCGATCCTGTAGTATATGGCGAGTTCCATGTCCAGCCTCCCCGCAGAGCACAGAGGGTGGTGTTGCCATGTCCACGGTCCATGTCCAGCCTCATCGTGCCACACCCAGAAGCCCGTCGTTCGACGCTAAGAGTTTGACTAAGCACCGTCTTCTTCACCGACTAGAAGTAGCACGCAGCATAGTATGTTCCAACGTAACGTACACGCTGATAACCAATGAATGTCTATGGAAAATAACTAGATAACAAGAATCAAGATTTCAGGATTTGAATGTATATATGTCCATTGTCCAAGCTGATATTTTTGTGTAGATGTACCGAGAAAATAGCAACATCGTGTGCTGATAGGATGAGATGTCTGTTGTGACTTTTTTTTGGATTACCACTAATAGATTTGGTTTTGTTGCTTACAAACACAGTGGTATTTTATCATGGCAAAGCATGGACAACCTGCTTGTAGATAAAAGATGACTTAGGATATTTCACTATTATTACTTCCATATATTATGCATAAGCATGTTTTCTAGATACTCAATTAGACATTTTTGCGTTATTGGATCAATTATTAGTTCCGTAACTATAGACATGAATATATATCAATATGATCAAATGATAACATATTTTACAAAGCGTATTCAAAATCTTCAAATGTTTGAACTTTCTTATTTGGAAACACCCCAAACCCTCCAGAGTCAGGCATGATTGCATGGTGGCAACGTAGTTCATGGTAGGACAAGTAATAGAAAATATCCTTTTCTTTGTAATATCCAATAGTACCCCCAAAAAATATCAATCAAAAGGTGGCATTTATCACCTATTATCATAATGAAAGCAACCCTACTAAGATAAAGAGTGCTAGATCCTTTTTGTTCTATGATTCGACACTATACTCACATTCGCATACACACACATAGGCTCTGACTCCTCTCTACATTTTTTTCTAGCTTATGCTATCATAAATAATGTCAGGTGCTACATATATTATCCTTTGTTAAGGGGATTCTCTATATTACAACATTCACCTTAGGGAAAATCATGTGTGCAAAAGGAATAATTTCACCAATTTTACAAAAAAAATGTTTAGGGTGACATTATTTTCCCATCACATATTATATAATCTAGCTTATAGATATTGGATTATATAAGCTACTAGTATAAAGATGTTTCACAACTTGAAGTATTGGATGTTTAATTTATTTTTGGATAGCAAAAGACTACTTGAGTGTTGGAGATTCATGAGGAAAATAATCTAGAGGATAATGTGTGATTAATGTATGTTTTGAGTTAAAGATTATAGATCTAAGTTGGAAAATGAATAAGTGAAGAAAATAATGTCTGATTAAATAAAATCGAATAACAATTTAGATGAAAACATGATAATATATAGTTTGTCCATTTAGTCCTTAAACAAATACAAGTAGATGTCACAACCCTCCTCGTCCTTACCTGGCAAGTTGAAGAAGACCTGCTTGTTGAGGTCGTTCTTGACCTTTATGAGCATGACGTGGGAGTACCCGTGGCGACAGATAGTTGGTTGGAAAATGATGTACTCCGCTTCATGGCTGATAAGGAGACATCGCATCACAAGGTGGGACATAAGGAATGGTGGCTCGTTTAGGATCCTTGGGTTTGCCTTTGAAGTATGCCACTCTTGACGGCAGCGCGACAACGAGCATGGAAAAGATGTGGTCGTTGATGACGGAAAGCATGTTCGCGTTGACGATCTTCTCCTCCTCTTCATCCACCTAGAGCATGGCCTCCTTGTACGTCACCATCTCTGTCCGTTGTCTCTCCTCTCTTTTCGGCTCTGGTTTTGTGTTCGGGTGGGTATGTGGTCGCAATAGGCCACTATTTCTCCTTTTAAAGGACTAGGAACAAAAGTGGTGCTTGTTTCTTTCTTGCCAGCCAAGAAGCTCAGCCCAATGATTGATATTCATTCATCACCTGTTGCTATGTTT
Source organism: Eleusine indica (assembly GCA_030378355.1). Lineage (NCBI taxonomy): Eukaryota > Viridiplantae > Streptophyta > Magnoliopsida > Poales > Poaceae > Eleusine > Eleusine indica. Next base: position 3,251,105 of record CM059499.1, on the reverse strand, counting down.
TCTGTCTGGTCTACTACATATGCACCTCAATCAAATATCACACACAATAAGATAGTGTTAATCAAATTTCACAAAAGCTGCACAACACAGTTTATTGTACATATCAATAATAGAGATGTACCATCTTGTCAGTTCGCTCCCTCTATATAATGGTAATGGCAAATTGCATAATTACAACAATGATGCATTCGATTGATTTAGAAAACTAGCTTAAGTTGCTTAACCAACAACTATAATCGACAATGGAAACCATTCATTGCCGTCACTATGGATGTTGCTGCAGAGCATGCTGCGATCAATCAATGCATGCCTCTCTTTCTTGCAGTGCGTGACACCGTTCGCCTCCGTCTTGGCAAACTTGATGTTGAATGGTTCTAGAAGCTATTTGCAAGATATCCTTGTGGAGGGGTCGAAGAAGTTATTTCTTGATGGAACAACTACTCCGTTTGATTGTGCTTCTTCATCTTCATGGATTAGCTTCTTGACCATTGGGCTTGTGATGTACTCTCCATGCTTGTGGATCAACTTGATCACATTTTCAACGGATAGATTATTGTTGGTTCAGTTTTTATATCACTGTGGTTCACTGAACAACATTGCATAGCCACTTTAGATGTTAATTTTGTTTGTGATGGTAAAGCAATAGGCATAGATGGTGTCAGGTTACCGGCCTCAGTTACTTGGCTCGTTTAATTTGGTGATGCAGGGACATGGATGGTTTTAAGCTGCATGCTTGAATTACACCAGCAGCAGGTCTTACATTACATGTTTTAGTGCCAAATAGTCAACCAAAGCGGAATAGACAAATCTGAATGTCATGAGCACTATTATACTAGTAACTCCTAAATTCAAGTGCAAACAGAAGTGGACAGTGTGGGTCAGAATGATTCGCCAGTACGGCCAGGATGTCTCTCAACCACAGATTGGAAAGTTAAATAAAATTTGATGCTCAAGTTGAACCATACCAAACTGAATTACTGAACTGCCAGACATATGGTCTCATCGTGTCTCATAGTAGAGCTTCGACAGAAGCAAAGAGTTCAGCAGCCAGTCCGTACTCCTTAGCATGAGTCCGAAGATTGTTTTCCCCAATTCAAACTGTTTGACTATGATGAAAGTGTATGAGAATACCATGAAAAAAGGTCAAGAATCTATTTCTGCCGAGAGAGCGAGGAAAAGAATAAACAAGAAGGCTCCATCAGCAGCTAGCATATACTTCGTGGGCACTGGACAGTGGACAGGTCAGGCTTTATCACTTCTCGGCCATCGCATTCTTACAGCTTGCACGGCGTCGGAGACGTATGTCGTCCTCAAGAAAGACTCACTAAGTCACTATATACCAGTAGTGGCTGTATGCTTAACGACTAATTAAGCAATAAGACAGCAGTGCTGGTGTCATCACATTAGTCATGATTAAGTTTTTTTGTGCACAAGCAATTAGTTTACAGAAAATCATTGCAATCCGTCAGATGCATACTGTTCTACACCACCTGCACATGCATAATTGTACTTGTTCCATCAAGGATAAGCACAAAGCCGAAGAAATGGATGTGGTGCAGACTGCAGCGCACTGAGACAGCGGTCGAATTGGGCCAACTAACATATATTCCGAGCACATCTCGTCAGTTTATTAGGTAGACTACTAGTTTTAATTGTTCCACATTGGTGCCACTTCGCTTCAATTTCTATGGCCAAGAATGGTGTTTCAGAATTGTGTACGTGTTTCTCGTTCTGACAGCTGGGCGATCCTAGCTGTGTTGTTGTTGTTTGAGGGCTTTTTTTCATGTCCATGTTGTACAGCTCTGAGAAAACTTGTCAGGCCTACTTTCCAACGCAGCTGATTGAACACAATCTCGAGTTTTTTTTTTCGAAACAGCGGCAGGAGAGCTTCCATTAATTAAGAAGGAGAAAGGATTACATGGTAGTATTTACAGACGCTAAGAATTAGAAACAAGAACAAAAACAGAGACTAGTACATTATCTAAAAAAAACAGAGACTAGTAGCACCGAGGCCCAGTGAAGCCGGCAGTACAGTCTGAAACCTTGGGGCAAAGAAGGCTGGGTTGCTGTTCATTGTTGATCAGTAGCACAATCTCGAGATTGACGTAGCAAGTTCATCAGTTTCGATAGGTTGTTCATAAATCTGTCTAGTTCATACTGGCGCCGTGAACAAATGGAAAGCCACGAACTGCCGAGCGTGCGTGACTTCTGAAACCAAAGACACTGGCAGGATGAGGATTACGATGAAGCAGAGATATGATGCCGTGTTCCACGGGCCGGCGATTCTCAGGTTCTGTGTGCGCCTCAGATTCTAGCCATCCAGGCTGCAAATACAGCAAATGCAACGCGTAAACTCACATCGAACAGGACACTTGTGGACAAGACATCGAACAGGACCGAGTGCGTTGGCGCACGCGTAAACTCACATCACACTTGACACTTGTGGTCTCAGTTGCTCTCCACTTCTTCAGAGTTGACAGTAAGTAATGTGACAATTAGGTTAGTGTTGATGTGGCTTTCTCTTCATTATTTAGTCTGCACGGTCGGCGTGTGGCGGCGCCTACAAACGTAAGCACCTACACACGGCAGGCAGCTGATCGTGATGAGCTCACGTATTCTGAGAGACACTGATTCTGTTCATACACCGCCCCCTTGCACCTCGGTCGGACCATGGTGATGCTAAAGAACAGTACAATAGCATACATGCAATGTCCTTTTCCGAGAGCAACATTAGCGCAACAAATTAAAAAAAAAATCTGAGGAAGCTGCTGGAACCATCGCCCCGCGAGAAAGATCAGCCTGACTATTAGAAGTTGGAACAGTCATTGACCCTTCTTGATGGGATGGATCAATGGACTCACCTACATGGATTTTACTGACGCTGAAATTGACTTTGGAAAACACGGCGGTCGTCGTTGCGTTGCACATCGGTTCGCGCCAGCGTTATTCTTCGTCATTTCATGGGCCTGAACAAGTGGAATGGGCTAATTCATACGGCCACCGGCCCATATCACTCGGGTCCCACCAGCCCGTATATGACCCTAGGGGGTGGTCGGGAAATGAAATACCATCCACCACCCCGGACGGTAAACCAAACTCGTCGCGGCCACCGGCATTCCCTCCGCCGTTCACCGGTTGTTGAGAACGCTGTTTGAGGTCAGATATCGCAGCCACTCCGCAGCGCGATTGCCGCGTATCGAATGCCTCCCTTGGCTTACGAACGGTGGCATTTTTCGGGTGCCGCCATATGTCTGCACTCCAAGTCCTTCTGCCTCGCTATCGCCATGGCCAGAGACATTCCCTCCGCTGTCCGTCGCTTTCTCTCCTCCGATCCGATCGATGTACTGCACTTGGTCTGCTCCTGGACTCCTGGCTGGAAGGTTGGGCTTCTCCCTGTCCTTGTATGTGACACTGTGACCTGTAGAGTGCCGATGGCATCGGTTGCTGCGGGCTGCCAACTACGCCGCATCAGCTCCTACTCCTACGCAAATGAAAAAAGAAGAAGAAGCTCTACCTAGCTAAATCACACGTCAAAGGACTGCAAACAATCAAAGAGTATTGGCCACTGGGGGAGTTCATGCATGAACAACAGAGGAAACACTAACAGTACGGGGTGAGTTTACGCATGAACAGAGTTTCATGGGTTGACCCGGCACTTGACGACCCATATCACGCTCGAGACAGACTTCACCGTGCAGGTCCTCTCGGATCGCTCGGCAGCCTCCGCCTGGGCGTCGAGCAGGTGCGCAGCACAGTGATGAAGACAGGCTCTGGCAAATACCGAGGAGAGAGGACCATGGCGCGTGGCGCGCGGACGCTAGAGATGAGAGGATGATGCCATCACCGAGATGTTGCAGTTGAACCGAGCCAAACTGATCCGCCACTCCTCGGCTTTGGGCCAGCAAATACGCATAAGCTCCTTTTTTTTCACATTGAAAGGGCATCAGGATCACACGAAAAAGGTTAAGAAGCTAACGGTAGGCAACCACGAATCGCTGATCTAGCTTGAGTGACCTCTGGTGTCTGGAGTCGAAGGCTGTAGAGAGAAGAGGAACTAGCGGACTTTTTTTTATAGAATTCGGTAAGATTTTCTGACAGTAGCTCCGAGCCTCCGTTGGTTGCATGGTGCAGCGCTGCCTATTCAACTTGTCCAACTACTACTCCTGCACTAGTTATTGGTAGCAAGCTCCTGGGCGGCTGATCGCGACCTTGTGCAGATTTGAGATTTTCTGTTGCCCGTCCCCTCGCGCCAGGGTCCGCGCGTTGTAATCTTCACCTGCCAGAGGCTGTTGAGAATTAAGGCAGCGATGAATATTTTTAAAATTAAACATAGTAAATCAACATTTCAATATTGAACATATCGATTATCGAGTCCACAGTTTGTACAGGATACCGAATCACTATTTGAATTTTGAAAACATTGACTCAATAATTTGTATATCGAGTCCAATGTTTGACACTTCGAAAAATCAATGTTTGACGTCCTCCACCATCTTCTTACTTCTCACCGTTGTCGGCCACCACCTTCGCCTTGCCGTCGTCCAAGGCCGCGTTCTTCTCGACGACCACCTTAGCCTTGCCACCGTCCTAGTCCGCCTTCTGCGTCCGTACACACTTTCACTCTCCTCTTCACTTGGTGGTTCTGGTTGGTGTCTCTGTGACTTGTCGTCGCAGCCAGCAGGAGGCGAGGCCGCTAGTACTTTTATTTGCCTGGTGTCTGTCTGCCCCTCTTCTCCCTATACCTGTCGAGCCGACGGGCCGTGCCGTGCTTGGGCTTGGGCACAGGCCCATCAAGCCAGCACGGCACGGTCCGTTAAGCAGACGGGTCGTGTTGGCCCGTTAAGCCTACGGCCCCGCCCATGACGGGCTCATGCCGGGCCGGCCTGGCACGGTCCGTTGGCCAGGTATACTTCTCACAAAGGACCAAGGCATACTTGCTAGGCAAGAAGAACTTAGTTTTTTTGTTTCCACAAATAATAAATTTTGTTTTGTTGCTTATAATCATAGTGGTATTTTTTCAGGATCTGTGGCAAAGGATGGACAATCTGCTTGCAGACAAAAGATGACTTAAGATATTTTATTATCATTACTTTCATTACATTCTGTCTAGGCATGTTTTCTAGCTACTAAATTAGAGATTCTTGCGCTATTATTGGATCAATGATTAGTTTCGGTGGAAGCAACTATACAAATAAATATATATCAATATGACCAAATGATAACATGTTTATAAAGTGTGTTCGAAATCTTCAAATATCTAAACTTTCTTTTTTTGGAAACACCACCACTCCTCCAGAGTCAGGTATGATTACGTAGTGCATAGTAGGACAAGTAACAAAAAAATATCTTTCTTTATAATGTTTAATAATACCAAAAAAAATACTATCAAAAGGTGATATATATATATCACCTATTCTCATAAGGAAAGCAATCTTATAAAATAAATAATGGTAAATCCTTTTTATTTTCGCATAGATACACATAAGCTGTTAGTTCAGGTGGAAGTAACTATATAAATAAGTATAAATCAATATGAACAAATAATAACATGTTTTACAAAATTTATTCAAAATCTTCAAATATCTGAACTTTCTTTTTTGGATACACCCCCACCCCTCCAGACTCAGGCGTGGTAACGTAGTGCATAGTAGAAGAAGTAATAGAAAATATCTTTTTTATATAATGTTTAATAGTATCAAAAATATCTATCAAAAGGTGACATTTATATATCACCTATTCTCATAACCAAAGAAATTTTACTAAGATAAAGAGTGGTAAATCTTTTTTGTTTCCACATACACACACATAAGCTCTCACTCCTCTCTCTATTTTCTTCTAGCTTGTGCTATCATAATTGTTGGGAGCTATCATTCTTTGTTGGGGGAATTTATAAATTAAGGAGAAGTAAAAAGATGAGATGTATATAAAACAAGAAGAGAGATAGAGATAGAGATGTGTTGAAAAGAGAGAAAGGTATTTTAAAAAGTGGAAATGGTATTTATTGTTGAATAAAATTTGAATGTTAGAATGACATTTATTTTGGAACTAAGAGAATAGCTTATAGATACTAGAATGATGCTAGAAAAAACACATGTGCTCATAAAGAAATAATTTTAGCAATCTTAGAAATTGGTGAGGAAGGAGGAGTCGCCAGTGTCGAGGTCGCGATGATCCTCCTGTTGTTAGCGCTTGCAAAGTCTATCGACAGCAACAGGCGAGCGAACACAGTGAAGGCTCAAGTAGAATTATCCAACACGATCTCATGCAGCTGGTACCAAGTGAAGGCTCAAGTAGAATTATCCAGCACGATCTCATGCAGCTGGTACCAATCGGTTGCTCCTACACCTTCATCACTCCCATGACCGCCTCCATGTCCAACTTATAGTAGCCGCTCTCGTCTTTAGCCCTCTTGTCGTCAATGTCGCACCATGAGAAACGGAGCTTGCCTCCCGTCGAACCTAGCGATCGGTGGAAGCACTCGGGGTACTTGTCTTCCCATAGGTAGCTCGCCAAGCAGAGAGACGGACCTAGTAGCCATATCGTAGCAGACGAGTTGGGTAGGGATACGGCTCGCCCAATTGAAGCGTTGCTCATAGAAAATCCCGAGTGGCTTCGGGGAAAGCGAGTCGGTGGCGATGATGTGCTCACCAAGAGCGTCTAATGTACGAGGAGGCCGGCGTCATCGCGGTCGAATTCTTCTCAGTGACCATCTCCACCTTACTGCTGCCATGGTCCGCCTTCTGCGTCGCCATCTCCGCATGCACATTCTTTCTCTCCTCTTCCCTCGGTGGTTCTGGGTTAATGTCTCTGTTACCGTCGTTGAAGCCAGCAACAGGCCAGACCACTAGTACTTGTACTTGTCTTGTGTTTGCCTACTTTTTCTCCCAAAGTTTTGGTCTTCAGTGTGCGGGGTGGGTGGGCTTGTGCCACAAACAAGTGATTGGGGTGGGAAAACAAACCAAACCAGAGATTAGTTTAGGTATGGAGTTGTATTTTTATAATTAGGCCTCTTAAATATACAATTCGGCTTTGGGCTGAGCGCTTTTACATGCACATTTCTCACGAATGTGGAATTTTTTGGACTTTTAACCAAAGAAGATGTAATTTTAGTTTCTTTTAATCTTTTTATAATCTTGTTGCACTAGATCGATTTCAAAATAGTAGTTGTTATGAATCTTAAGTAGTACTCTTTCCGTTATTAAATTATTGTCGCTATGATAAGGATTCTGAGATAGAGTTGTTGTCCTAAATAAAGTCAATAATTTTAGAATAGAAGGAATAATATAGATTTTGGGTTAGTATTATGTCATTATAATTTTGATGAAAAATCACGCAAATGTCTTACTGACATCTGGGTCCATGACCCACTTGCTAGTGTCACTTTTGCCATTGGCAATGCTCCGAGTCTTCTTATCCTATCTCTGCGCGCGCGCTCGAACGCCGGCCGCCGCAGCCCCCTCTGACATTTTGCTGCCGGAGAGATCGCCGCCGCGCCGGTCCCCTCCTCCTCCAAGCAAGAAAACCGCAAAACAAATTACTCGTCCTGCTTCAATTTCCATGGCGGCGCCTCCACTCTCCTCCATTTCCAGCAACCACCGAGCCCCACCACCATGGCCGCCTCCCATTAACTCTACAAACCCAAGAGCAAGGATTCGGTGTGGCGTCCTCGCACCGCCGTCCGGACGACTCCTGGAGGCGGCGTCTACTGCTCCAAGGGACACCAGGAGCCCGCTGAACCGAGTCCCGGGGTCCGATGTAAACGTGCAAATTCAGAGGCTATGTCGGTCGGGTGGCCTCACGGAGGCACTGAGATTGCTAGGCTCTGACGGGGTTGATGTGGGGAGCTACTGCGCGGTGATTCAGCTCTGCGGCGAGGAGAGGTCTTTGGAGGCTGGGAAGAGAGCCCATGCGTTGGTTCGCGCGGCCGGTGCCACAACGAGTGGAATGGAGAGTGTGCTTGGCAAGAGGCTGGCATTGATGTACGTGAAATGCGGAGACTTGGAGAGTGCAAGAAGGGTGTTCGATGAAATGCCTCAGGTGAGTGATGTCCGTGCTTGGACCTCACTGATGAGTGGGTATGCAAAGGCTGGTGATTTTCAACAAGGTGTTTTGTTATTTAGGCAGATGCTCTGCTGTGGAGTAAGTCCGGATCCTCATGCCATTTCCTGTGTCCTCAAGTGCATTGCCAATCTGGGCAATATCACAGAAGGCTCGGTGATTCATGGGTGCGTAGTGAAATTGGGTTTAGGAGCTCAGTGCGCTGTTGGCAATGCTCTCATAGCCTTATACTCAAGGTGTGGCCAGATTGAGAAAGCGCTTGAGGTGTTTGATGGTATGCAACACCAGGATGCCATTTCTTGGAATTCTGTAATTAGTGGTTGCTTTTCAAACGGATGGCATGGTTGCGCTGTTGATCTTTTCAGCAAGATGTGGTTTGAAGGTTTGGAGATCGATTCAGTGACAATGGTCAGTGTCTTGCCTGCTTCTGCAGAATTAGGTAATGCCCTTGTTGGAAAAGTGGTGCATGGATATGCTGTGAAATCTGGGTTACTTTGGGAGCTCGAATCTTTGCAGGGTGGAGTAGATGATGTCCTTGGATCCAAACTGGTATTCATGTATGTGAAATGTGGTGAGTTGGGATATGCGAGAAGGGTGTTTGATGCAATGTCATCAAAAAGAAATGTGCATGTATGGAATCTGATAATGGGTGGCTATGCAAAGGTTGGTGAATTTCAAGAAAGCCTCTTAGTTTTTGAGCAAATGTGTGATCTTGGAATTACCCCAGACGAGCACACCATTTCTTGCCTTCTGAAGTGCATAACCAAATTGTCTGATGCCAGCAGTGGTTTGGGGGTTCATGGGTATCTTGCAAAGTTGGGTTTTGGGGCACAGTGTGCAGTCTGCAACACACTGATATTGTTCTATGCAAAATCCAACAGAATACGGGACGCACTCAAGGTGTTTGATACAATGCCTCATCGAGATATAATTTCTTGGAATTCTATAATTAGCGGATGCACATCTAATGGATTATCCGATAAAGCTATTGAACTGTTTGTAAGAATGTGGATGCAGGGACAGGAATTGGACTCAGCTACATTGCTAAGTGTTTTGCCATCTTGTACGCAATCACAATGTTGGTTCTTAGGGAGGACAGTTCATGGTTACTCGGTGAAAACTGGATTGGTTGGTGAAACATCTCTTGCTAATACTCTACTTGATATGTACTCCAATTGCTCTGATTGGCATAGCACCAATCAAATATTCAAAAGCATGAATCAGAAAAATGTTGTGACGTGGACAGCAATGATCACTAGTTATACTAGGATTGGAATGTTTGGCAAAGTGGCTGGACTACTTCAGGAGATGGGATTGGATGGTATCAAGCCGGATGTCTTTGCAGTCACCAGTGCTCTTCATGCTTTTGCTACTGATGAGTCTTTGGAACTTGGCAAAGCTGTCCATGGATATGCCATCAGAAATGAAATGGAGACAGTTCTTCCTGTTGCCAACGCACTAATGGAAATTTATGCAAGGTGTGGGAATATGGTAGAAGCAAGGTTAATCTTTGATCATGTGAAAAATAAGGATATAATCTCATGGAATACATTAATTGGAGGTTACTCCAGAAATAATCTTGCCGATGAATCCTTCAGTTTGTTCAGTGACATGCTGCTCCAATTCAGACCTAATGCCGTGACCATGACCTGCATCCTTCCTGCTGTGGCAAGCCTTTCATCACTGGAACGAGGAAGGGAGATACATGCGTATGCACTACGACGAGGATATATGGAAGACAGTTATGTAGCGAATGCACTCATGGACATGTATGTTAAGTGTGGGGCATTACTGCTTGCTAAGTGTTTGTTTGACCGCTTGACTGAAAAGAACCTCATTTCATGGACCATCATGATAGCTGGATATGGCATGCATGGTCGTGGCAGAGATGCCATTGTCCTCTTTGAGCAGATGAGAGACAATGGAATTGAGCCAGATGCAGCCTCTTTCAGTGCTATACTGTATGCTTGCTGCCATTCAGGTCTTAGAGACGAGGGATGGAGATTCTTCAACTCTATGCGGAACGAGCACAAAATAGAGCCTAAATTAAAGCACTATGCATGCATTGTTGACCTGCTTAGCAATACTGGAAATCTGACGGAGGCTTTTGAGTTCATCAAGTCTATGCCAATTGAGCCTGATTCAAGCATCTGGGTCTCATTGCTGCATGGATGTAGAATTTACAGGGATGTCAAGCTTGCAGAGAAGGTAGCAGATAAGGTTATTAAGCTGGAACCTGAGAACACAGGGTACTATGTTCTTCTTGCCAACATTTATGCTGAGGCGGAGAAATGGGAGGCTGTCAGGAAGCTGAAGAATAAGATTGGTGGGCGTGGACTCCGGGAGAACACTGGCTGCAGTTGGGTTGAGGTCAGGGGCAAGGTTCATGTCTTCGTTGCGGATAACCGGAACTACCCACAAGAGAAAAGAATTGCTGGATTCCTAGATGATGTTGCGATTAGGATGCGAGAAGAAGGTCATGATGCAAGGAAAAAGTATGCTCTGATGGGTGCCAATGATGCAGTGCATGACGAGTCACTTTGTGGGCACAGCTCAAAGCTTGCCATCGCATTCGGTGTGCTGAATCTGTCAGAAGGGCGGCCAATTCGTGTGACAAAGAACTCAAGAGTTTGTAGCCACTGCCATGAGGCTGCTAAGTTCATATCTAAGATGTGCAACAGAGAGATCATCCTGAGAGATTCCATCAGGTTCCATCATTTTGAAGGTGGCAGGTGCTCTTGCAGAGGTTATTGCTGAAAGAAACATAACATGTAGCTGTAGTTTGTTCATAGCACCATGCCTTTTTGCATATACAGCAATTTGCTTTTACATGTGAAGAGGTAGGATTAGAATGCCGTGGAAACATGCCTTAAGAAATAATATTTTTTGTGTATTCTGGAAATAACAGGTCAGTCCAGTCTATGGAATGAAAAGTAATAAGAAGTTAAATACAGTTCAATATCTTGAAATCAATGTCAGTTATTCCCAGAAAGGGACAATTGTGTTTCTACCCCTACTTTGGATGCCAATTGCGATTTTATCCCCCAAATTCTCACATTATGATTTTACCCCTGGAAATCCCAAACGAACGAGTCGTCTGCCCTCCTTTTCAACGCCGTGACCCGAACCAGGAAATCACCACGGTGCCCTCAAATCTCTCCTATCCCCACCCATACCCGACACCGAGTCCTGCTCGATCTCTCCCCCAAACTCGAAACCTAACCCTAGACGAATGGCAGTCGTCAGCGGCTGCGTCAAGTGAGAGCAGGCGGTGGGGGCGTGCGCTGCGTAGCGGGCAGGCGCAGGGCCGCGGTGCAGGCGGCGTGCGCTGCGCAGCGGGCAGGTGCAGGGCCGCGCCGCGCGTCCACCTGGGCAGATCTCGACGGACTGCTGAACTTTGACGTTCCTGGAGCACGACGCTTCTGGAGCACGGCCTGCTGAGTCAATGGAGCTGAACTCTGAAGTTCTAAGGTAACATTCACAGGACCATTGTCCTGCTCAACCATCGTGTTCCCAGTCTTGTTGTTCGCTGTTGATTCACATTATTGGCATAGCTATTCTGATGGTAGTTTCCATATGATTAGGTTAGAGTGTTGTTAGCACCTCACTCTGTGCTGCATGTGTTGATTGTAGGTCAAATCAGAATGATGTGCAAGTTGTTATTAATGTTGGTTCCTATTTTGCTTTGCTGGATGGGGAACCAAAGCGCTATTGTCAAAGAACTACTTTGCCATCATTTGTTGTTGACAGGCATAAGTGTGTGTTGCTGAATTTGATAGAGTACATAGGCGCCAAATGCACATGGGGTTCAAAGCAATACATATCATTGTGGCGTTCATTGTCGGATGTAGCAATTGAGATAAAATCTGATGAAGAACTTCAAGAATGGTTTGAACTTAATGTAAGAGTGGAGTTGTGTGTGTTGATGCCTCAATTAAAGATTTCAGTGGGCCATTGCAATTTTCTCCAACTAAACATCGTTTGCACCCAAAAGTGAGGAAGAGATTGAGTGAAACAGCTAGCATTCCACCACTTAATACAGATCCTCCTATTGAGATAACCATAGATGATACTTATGCCAAACAGCCTAAGCTTGCCAAGAAAGCTAATGATGTGGATCATGTATTAAGTGATAGCAGCTATGACTCTAATTTAGCTGCATCATCTGAGTCCGAAGATGATGATTCGGACCTAGAATTTGATCCTGAATGTGAAATTGCTGCTGATGATGATATGGATGATGTGAGTGTGTTTTCATATGATCAAGATGATCCATGTATTGAAGTGGGTGTGGTATTCTCAGATACTAAAGAGTGCAAGTCAGCAGTATTACACCATGCCATTCTTCATGACCATGCTTTTTACACTGTCATGATGGATCCTTCTAGATTCACAGCTTGATGCATGAAAGCAGATGAGGGCTGCCCGTGGCGGTTTCATGCATCTACTAGCAAAAAATGCATTGGTTTTAAGGTATGATCAAATCTGTTTTTCTTTTGTACCATTTAGTTTTTTTGTACCATTCAGTTGTTCATAATACATAGGTAATATGATCAGATTTGCTTTTTGTGTATGTGAAGAGAAGCGGTCCGTTGCACAATTATGGTTCAGTCAATAAGTGTGGTGACACAATGGCATCAAACAAATGGGTTGCTGATAGAGCAGTTGAATTCTTGAGGGATGACCCTACAATGACACCAAAGGAGTTGCAGAGTGAGCTGAAAAAAAAGTATAAGTTTGAAGTTCCCTATGATAGGGTGGTTAGAGGCAAGGAAAGGGCACTTGACTTATAAATGGGAAGTGGGATGATGGCTACAAAATTTGCAAGCCTAAATTGAGGAGAAAACCTGATAGACCAAGAGTTTCTAGGATCAAAGCATCGGATGAGGCTAGTACTAAGAAGAGGAGGCAATGTAGTGAATGCTGTCAAGGAGGACCCACTGCTAAAGAAAAGAGACGACGTCTCTCAACTTCTAGTGCTGCTGAAACATCGTAAGTGTGGCTGAAATTAATCAGTTTTACATTTTTGCAGTTAATCCCTACAAATCTGTCAATTAACTCAACTATCTTTTTTTTATTTGAAGTGCAAGTGCAAGTGCTAGTTCTAGTGCAAGTGCCGCTGCAAGTTCCAGTAGAAGGGGAAGGGGAAGAGGAAGGGGAAGGGCAAGAGGTGGAAGACAAGGAAGAGGGAGGCTAGCTGCATTGTTTGGAATTGAATGATCAAGGCTATTTGTTGCATGCTTTTGTTGGACATGTAATGGAGTCATGAGTATTTTGTTGGGCTCGCTTGTCTTTCACTTGTTATGATGCCTTTGTTGGAGTTGTATAATGTGGCTATGTGACAATGTTTGTCTATTTCGAATGCTGTCTAAATATTATTGCTATAATGCTTTGAAAATTCTCAAATGTTGTCAACATTCCTACATATATGCTGTCAAAAATACTATAGAAATGTTGTAAAAAAATGCTAAAATGTTGCTGAAAAAGTGCTAAAAAGATGTAGAAAGAAAACTGAAATTTTGCCTAATAACCAATTTTCTGAAAATTTTTTACATTCTATAATATTTTAAATTTTTCTCAAAAAAGTTTATATTTTAGATGTAAATATAAAAATCTGGTTCAGATTGTATAAAAATGCCTTCATGTGTGAAAACAGGGGTAAAATCACAACCTGACAAGGGTATTTTTGTCCTTTAACATCATATTTAACGGTGTTAGGAGGGCATAACAGAGTAGGGGTAGACATCTTATGGAAGTACAAAAAAACATCAAAATAAAGTAAAAAATGTCTTAAACAGAAACTCTTAGTTTTGCATATCCTCTTCAATCTCGTAACAGATTTTGCAAAGTGCTAACCTATAACCTTGAGTTGCCACTTCAAGAACTAGCTATAGCTTGGCTTCATATATCTGGACAACAGAATCAAGACCAACTTAATATTGATGGTTAGGTAAAATTCATTAGGTTAAGTTTTTGCGCAGGCGCAGACGGATAAAATCTCACGTTCCTTGGCGAGGCAGGCGTTACTGTTGAGTGCAGCACGCTTATTAGTGGTGCGGGTGTGCGAGACGAAGGACCCTTTGGTAGTATTTCTTCCCAAAACGGATTCTCTATAAAATGAATTCTTCATAAAAACAGATTCTCTAGAAAAAAGCGTTTGGCAAAACAGATTTTTATATATATATTTTATAAAAAATAGATAGAGAAGCCATGAGAAGCTACGTTTTTTGTGATTCTAAATTCTAGTACAAATTTGAAAAATGCTTCTAAAAAGGAGTAGAATCTGTTTTTTTTTTTTTTGAATCCTTTGGCTAGCTTATTGATATGAGAAGCAGAATCTAGTCAAGATGTTGTTTTAGAATCCGTACCAAACAACCGAAGGTGACGCGATCCTAGAAGGCGCGTATAAATGAATGAACAATGGAATGAAAGCTCAGACTCTGAGCTCGGCTAGCACGCCACATAGATACATGCAGTTGCAGAGTGCTTCGATATCAATTAATCGAGTAAAGCCATGTGTATAAATACTATAAACAAATCAATGAATTCAACGATCAAAATTCATTTATGGCTGCATATTGAATTCACGCACATTACATGCTGTGCGAATCAATGGAAACGAATTAGCATGCAGTACGTCTAATCAAGAACAAAATCTAGCAGACACATTTAATTTGCTGCTCTGTTATACGTTCAGCTAGTTTATTAGGCAGCTTGATTTGCTGCCGGAAAGCTTGCGTAAGGGTTGTCGGAGCCCAGCTTGTCGTTGCCAGGCCGAGAAAACACAATCTGCAAATGTTTAGATACAGCTCAGTATATAGTAATTCTGTTAATGTACCAATAACGTGCGCACGTTACGTATACCTGGTAATTTCCAAGTGTCCGCGATTTAAAACCAGCGGCGCAGTATATGAAGTAGTACTCCCATATGCGGATGAATTTATCATCAAATCCCAGAGCCAAAATTTCACTGCACAATAACAATATATAAATGACTATACATACACTACCTACTTCTCAATGGTATAAGGAGCAGTTGCGCACTTACTCCTTGTTGGCCATAAAGTTGTCCCTCCAACGTATCAGCGTCTGGTAGTAATGGTACCCAATATTCTCAAGGTGCTCAATGCTGCACTCAAAATCCGGTACATCAATTAACATGTACAGTTGCAAGTAAAGAAATGGATTATCAGATCATTAAAGACCAGAAGGAAATAGCAGCAAGCAGACCAAAGCCTTGACGCAGTGGACATGGCAGACGTTATCCTGGCCAACGAAGGAAGGCAGCCTCCGGGGAAGATGTATTCCTTTATGAAGTCCGAGCTCCTCCTGTACTCCTCATACCGCTCTTCAGGGATCGAGATAAACTGCATGCAAATTAAATGAATATGATGATATGTGATTGCCATAGCCAGCGGAAGATAATAGTGCATACCTGCAGGACAAATAAACCATCTTGAGCCAAAAGGGATTCGCAGCAGCCAAAGAAATCATCCATGTATTCATGCCCGACACCTTCGATCATCTCGCTGGTTCATCAAGATCCAAGACATAAATTATATTTGCGTGAATAGTATTACTTCAGTCATATTCACACATTTCACAGTGCAGTGCAGTCGAGGAAAGCAGCAGCTACCATGATATAATCCTGTCATATTTACGCGATGATGGTATCTGACGGTAGTCACACAGAAGGAAGGTTATATGATCCTGATGACATAAAACAGAGAGAAAATTAACTCTATGACAATCATTAATAATCAGTAAACATAAAAACAGAAAGAAGACTCGTTTGTTACATTTCTGCAAGGTAACACCAACCTCTAAGCCAGCTTCTTTCACTTTTCTCTCTGCATATTTCTGTTGCTCCACAGACAATGTGATCCCGGTGTACTTGCAGCCAGTTTGCTTCACCACTTGTATTGCTAAGCTACCCCAGCCGCTACCAATCTCAAGAACATGATGGTCTCGTTCCACTTTAGCCTTCAATGTATATATTTGATCCATCAGATCATACATGTATTGCATATAATGTGCAATTATTTACTACTAAACCAGTAGTAACAAAACATATACATTGAGACAGTAGTATCACCTTGTCAATTAGAAGGCAAACTTTACGTAGCTGGGCTGTCTCTAAGCTTTCATCGTCCGTCTACCAAATGAATAAGGCCATACACATATATAAAAAGAATCAACAATCCATGAAACAAGTGTAGTGTGTCATCTACACACTGCAAAACTAACTGGTACTATTTAACCATAGCACATACCTTGAAAATGGCACAAGAGTAAGTCATTGTTGGATCCAGGAAAAGCGAGAAGAATTCATTACTCTGCAAAAACATAACCAGAAGAGGAAGAATGAAAAGGAAAATCTCTACGAAGAAGCGAGAACAATTGCTATATTAGGCATGGAAGGCATTATGAATCAGGAAAACATTTAGTAGCTATTATAAACAAAATGGCAGTACAAAATACGTAAATTAGATGGGAACTAGAAAATTGTGGCGCACTAGCAATACTGACCAGATCGTAGTGTTGAGAGATGTTTCGACGAGTTTGTGTGACGGTGTTCTTTCTTGAGATGTGACGCAGGAAATATTTAGCGGATGCGACACCAGCTGTTAAAAGTAAGGGAGTCCACCAACCCCTGACAATCGTAGCAATTGCACCATGATCATTTTAGTTGCTTAGATTAGAGATGATAGATAAATTGAGGACAACTGAAACCTTTTGCTGCCAGCACTGCTAGAACTCTTGTGTGTATCCCTGTTCGCTATGAGAATCTGTAGCGACATGGTTGATGATTTAATGAGAAGTTAAACAGGAACTTCACAAGTATGTAGAAGCAAATAACTAGGAGCATATTGTATATGTGCCAATTAATGATTGATTAGCTAGGTTGTACTTCAGATTAATTTACCAAGAAAAGATTCAGAAGACCTTCTCTCTTATCAACAAAAGAGAAATAACCATTAATATAGGCATCTGCCAAACCAAGGTCTGCTTCGGTTGCAACCTGCAGAATGTATTTCACATGACAAGACTAACCATCAGATCCCGCAAAAGAGTAGACCAGCCAGATTTGGAAAATATTTCTGTTGACATTTTAATCCCTCTGAGCTAGAGAAGAGAATAGAACCTTCCAGTAAAAAAGGGGGTCATGAACACGCAGGACAGATTTGGCATGGCATCGTTTGCCTGCTTCACCAAAACTGAACATGGTGCCTCCTTCTTCGAACAAGCTACAAACAGAAGCAAGTGAGATTTGAGTCACAACTAGATATTGCTACGATATACACTGATCGATTAGTAGAAGAACTCACACCAAGTTACCGACAGATACATATTGGTTGAGAAACCTCGCTACCAAAATGCGTGCCCCAGCCTCAGTCCATGATGGGACCATCTGTTTTGGGTTCACAAGAAGGCTACTCTCCTTCCCGAGCAAACATTGAGCTGCCGCTTTTCCAGCCTACACACACGATCGATCTAAAAATTATATCGGAAGCCAAATGATATACTACATATATACCCAACATATGTTGTAGTACATGGAAACAGAAAATAGAAAAAATACAAAGGAACAATCAAGTACCTTCAGTCCGTCTTCATGGAAACCATAACCTGTGATCCAATTTAAAGCAGAAGATAATGCATTTCAGACCTAATTACAATATTTTATCCTTACAGTCATGCTGATATCTGGTTTGTTTTCTTAGTGCTTGTTGTGGACTCATTTGTGGGTCGAGTGTACCAGAGGCGCAGCAAGAAGAATATGCAGTCTGTGCCACAACGTGGCTAGAATCAGGGTCTTAGAGATAAGCTTTGAGGAAAAGGGAGTTAGTTAGGATATTAGATTGAGTTGATCCGTTTGTTAGGGATTGAGGAGAGTCGGCACCTGAGTTATAAAGGTAGCCAAGTTTTAGGGATTAGGCATCGAAGGAATAAAGTCTCCCTTAGGCAGGACTGTCTTCGGTCGCCGTGGCTGAGAATACTTCTCTGGCCGGCGACGACGACAGAACACTGCTTCCTCGTTATCCCTTGCGTTCTAACTCTCAAGCTCATCTGTTCTTGCACTCTCCACTCCGCACTCCTACTCGTCAGCGCCGGCGCCATATCAGTGCTATACATTTAAATTGCTAACAGAATCAACTCGTGGAGTAGCTTACCTTGGTATGCCCCGCAAAACCAAATCCCTCTATTTCCCTGGATGTGATGAAGCTCATGAGAAGCCTTTGCTGCAGCCACAGATGGGACAGGGTGGCTAGTGTACCATTTGAGCAAGACATGGTCCGGAACATGAGGGGGATTCAGTGTCACCAAAAAAGGCCTTGTAGACTCGATGTTCTAAAATTCCAAGAATGTGTTCATTATTAAAAGTATCTAGTATGTACTTTATCTGACTCAAAGCTGCATCTATTGCTAGTTTTGCTTGAATGTCCTACCTGAAGCAAATTTAACCAGTAGGTTACACACACACCCTTGCTTGTTGTCCCCAGGAAGTTCCAGGCGCTCCACGCTGATGAACTCCGTGGCATCATACTTTTATCACTGTGGAGGTAAATATCGCTGCAGTGATGGTGGAAAGCATAAAAGTTCATCTGTCAATAACAGTGGTCAGATTGGATAAAGATGAACCTAGATATATTGACGTATAGCATACACTACCTGTAGACGTATTGAAAAGCGCCTAGAATTCTCAATTCCTCGTGTGTTGCTTCAGCTCCTAGCAGCTTTAGAGCATCAGGTGCATGGACACCAAACACGACCCTGTCGTATATCTCCTCTGAACCATCAAAAGCTATGACTCTGTAGCCTGCGTGCAACATATCATCCTTTGTTTTAACTAGTTATTAAAATATAATATGACTAGATATTATGCTAACTATCTAGCTAGTTATATAAAAATCAGAAGGAAAAAAATGGACGAAAGGCCTGGAATTGGCAGTACCTCCTTCAAAACTTGAAATAGTGTTAATTTCACAGCCGGTTTTAATTTGACAACCCATGCCTTCCAATTCTTCTCTTACCTTGCTCACATAGGAATGTGACCGACCCTTGACGGTGAGCCATTGAGGGCGACCAAACAGCTGAATGCAAGAATAAAATGAAAGAACAAAAAGTTAGCAACTGTGAAAGTAGCAAAGTCATCAGCCTAGTTAGTGAATAAGCACTTCATTCACCTGAAGAAGGTGGTGATTATGGCAGAATGAAAGAACAAAGAAAGCAGAGAAGCCCAACACTCCCTGGGACGGACATGACCATATACACGCACAGATAGGGATCTGCACAAAAGTAAATGTATCGTTTCAATTTTCCACAGCCTTAAAATATACATAGACACTCTACAGATCAAGAGGAGTACAAGGTAAGCGTCTTGGAACAGCTGGGAATATCCATGTGACTGAATGAACTGCCCCAGAGTCTCATTCCGGTCCATATCAGGGTTGTTTTCATGGTCCTCCAAGTACCTGTGATTCAGGCGAAAATTCCATGTTATACTACAAATTCAATGAAACCATATCTGATACTGTTTAGCTCAGAATAAGATAGGAATGTATCCTCACTTGATAGTGTCGTCCTTGAACTTGATTATCTCACGGATCATGTGCCAAAAACTGGGGCTGAGCGCATTGCTTTTCTGTGCAAAGAGGCCTGCGATGCCATTGCGGCTGCCCCACTCACATCTGCTGTTGTTAGCCCCCAACTGTGTGCTCACTGAGAAGGACATGTCCGATATCTCCATCTCCACTCCGAGCCCCTCAAACCATTCCAGCATGTTTGGGTATGTCACCTGCCATCAGTGCATTTAAATATCAAAAAGTTACAGAACAGGATTCAAGCATATACAACATAAAAGTTTGCACAATATAAACATCAACAAAAGTGGATTTCGGCCGATTAACTTGGGAGATGGGAGCAGCTAGATCCCAGAATTTGCATTTTTTTGCAGAGTTGAGACTAATATATATTACCAGATAGTCTGGCAATACGTAAGTTGTTTGTCAAAGTTACTCAACTGAGAATCTTACCGGTCAAATATTGGACTAGGAGGGCAAAGTTGGAGAAAGGAACGAATGGTCGTCATACAAAACCTTCAGGCAGAGGTTGGCAGTGCCATACTTGCGCAGCTCGTTGAGGATCTAAACCTTGTACGGTTGTTTTACGCCCGCCTCGACATCCTTAGCAGCGGCAACGTGTATGGGCTCCAGCACCTGGCCCTGGCCGTGAGGCCATCTTCCATGAGCCGCATGGACGATGGAGACTTGGAAAACATCTCTACTTGTCGCAGATTGGTGCTAAGAATGGACCAACAGGCGTCCGCCATACCGGTACATCACGCTCCATTGATAAGCGCAGGGAGATACCGAATAGGCCGACGCGGACCTTACTGGCATTTCACCGAACACCTGAAGCGCATGACCATGGGGCGCTGATGAAGCGAAGCAGCACACGCCTGCTGTCCAACCGGTGAAACTATGAAGCCCACTACCACACCCCATTGCGGCCTCGGCCGTCCACCAAGTAGTAGTAGTAGTATCGGTAACTCAGTGGAGCGGAAGACTCAGGCCGAGCCGCCGAGGCCATGGAGTATCGGTAACTCAGTGGCGCGGAAGGATCTCCGGTGGTTCGTTTAGCCCGGTGAAAAAAATGAAAATAAAGAGAAGATAAAAGGAACAGATAAATAAATTATTAAAAAAGAAAAAGGATGAAAATGGTTCATTAAAAAAAAAGGGATTTTGAGGGCAAATTCTAAAAGGCTAACGTATCAAGGGGTAAATGTCGTAGGCTCCCGTGTTGAGGGGTAAATTCTGGAAAATTTCTTTTTTTTTTAATGTACGAATGGGGGTAATCCACCTCCCTTCAATCAAGTATTAACAATTTTGTTATAAACTTATGCCGCAAAAACGATGAAGAACAAAGAAATCAAACCACAGAGGACACGAGATTTAACGTGAAAAACTCTTCCAATACGAAAGGGAAAATACCACGGGCGCCAGTCAACAAAACTTCACTATCAAGAGTTAGGTTACAACGCTAAAGAGAATGACGGCTCTCAAGAAGACAATGATCTCTCGGTAGCCCAAGCCTCCGATGACAAGCCTCCGTTTCACTCCGTCAGAAGTCGGCCTCCAATGTACAATAAATTTGGAACATAACTCAATAAATTTAAGTACAACACCACCGAACGGATATTTTTTTATGAGCTATCTAATCATTTTCTTAAGCTACATCTGTATCATAAACTCCTGATGTTTCGTTTGGTGTGTACTCAATAAGAGAATTTTCTATTGAACGAATTATTGCATGCCTTTGCTATTACACTGCATCTTACCAGCACCAAACAGCTCCCTCGGATAATTCCGGGAAAAAAACTCCCTCAGATTTTTATAATTATTAAAGTTAGGATAACATTTTTAGTTTATTTTTAAATCAAAATTTAACCTAACTACAATAATAGAAAATCGGAGGTAGCATGTTTTCTGACCATTATTTACGGCAAGATTGAGGCCCTGGTTTGCACAAATTCGTAGGCTAAACGTGCGTTTCTGGACTCCACACATGCATCTTTTTAACCAATAATGATTAATATAAATTAACCAGTCCTCACTAGCCCAACCAAGCCAAACCAAATAAGCCCGGCTCAGCTCAATTTATTTAATCGTCACTTGCTAAATCAAGCCAAATCGGCATGCGCGTCCCCATTATCTGGCTCTCGCGCCTGGGAAATTACGGGCAATAGTTTATTAGTCCGTGGATCACCACGGTGTCGTCACGTGTGAATCCAAGAATATAGTATGGCGCATCGCCTCTGGCCTATGATCGCCGTGCGTGCAACCATGGAGTACGTTAGTCTAAAAAAAACATGGAGTACGTTGAACATCGATTCCAGGAAAAAAAATCTTAGGCTGCCTCTCAGTCTTAAGACATCCTGAATTCTAGCTAATAAGTACGGCAAGGATATATACTCTCACTTCAAATCAAAGGCGCTGTCTGAGGTTGAAGTGCATGGCAGCACTGGAAATTGAGGTGGGTACGATTTTGGAGTTCCAATGTTATTATCTGGGTACGATTTTGGAGTTGGACTTAACTAGTTTTTCTTTCTCCTAGTCTTCTTCTGTCCTTTTCTTGACACCGTATTCGTCTTCGTTTAACTGCTGGAAATTGAAGTGGTGTGCTGAGAGTAGCACCGGGAGCATCTAGAAACACGAAGCAAAGACAGGAATATATTTAGCCAGGGATGGACCCGTAGCGTAGGCCCGGCGAGACACTATCACAGTCCAGCAACAGTACACAAGTCCTTTGTTGGTTAGGCA
This sequence comes from Eleusine indica, assembly GCA_030378355.1. Lineage (NCBI taxonomy): Eukaryota > Viridiplantae > Streptophyta > Magnoliopsida > Poales > Poaceae > Eleusine > Eleusine indica. The sequence continues at coordinate 3,228,723 of CM059499.1, read as the reverse complement.
ATATCCCATATGTCTGCATTGCAAACGTATAATATGTAGTGTATACAACCCATTAATTGCATCGGGATAGACAGATGGAGATGTACAAAGATACTAGATTCAACTTGAGTTGAGAGAGAGAGAGACAGGACGGGTGGCCAATCAGATTATATAATGGATGCGCCCTCTTCAAAAATAAATTTTAATAAAGACACCAAAGGTGGTATATGTATATGTATGATAAGAAAAAGGTAATCTATCATCGACCATGTGTTTGTGTGGGTCGTCGTCCTACTGGTGGCCACGTGACATTGTAAGGTCGCTGCCAGCTCCACGTCGTTGGGTTTACTCCCTATCCAATGGTGATGCGCTACCCTTTTCCTACTATTCCCTTCGGTCGCAAAATGTTATCGTTTGATACAAGGAGAAAGAACTGAAAATGACTTGCGGCTGCTAACGATTAACAATAAAAAAAAATAGAGTAACTTTCTCTTATCGTTCGTAGTATAGAGTATTATGCTCTCTACTCTTCCACTCTATTAATTCCCTAGTCTTCTCTCTATTTTTTTTATCCTGAAACAAACTAAACGGCAATTACTAATATGTATGTAGCGGTATTTCTCTCTCTCTCCCCCGCGAAGAAGAAAAATTCAAAAATTGCAGGGCGATCTTAAAGCAGACGCAAAAATGTTTAGTACTGATATTGCCTGACAAGTAGGCGGAAAAACAGTTGATGCCAACGATTTATCACGACTACGACGGCACATCATGGTTGAGTATTTGTCGATGTTCGTACTAGAAACGAATTTTAAGTAGGAACAGGAGCGCACGATGCAGCAGAGTACTGATGGATTAATAATGCACGTACCCTGTTGAAGACCATGAAGCCGAGGTCGAGGTGCACTGTGCCGCCGCCGTCGCCGGCGTCCACGGCCACCGTCTTCGCATGGCCGCCGAGATGCTCCTCCCTCTCGTACACGGTCACGTTCACGTCGCCGCCGCTCCTCGCCAGCTCGTGCGCCGCCGCAAGGCCGCTCACGCCGGCGCCGACCACCGCAACTCTCATCCTGCTCTCCGTTTATCTCGCTAGATATCTCGTTGGCTACCTATATTCGACAGTACTGAGCAATCTGTATCTTTTCTCACTTATAAGAACCAAAGGGTACGAAAGGGGGTGATGTCTCTCGCTCGACTTTTAGTTAGGCAACTGGCGCTGCTGGTAGAGCAATCAGCAACCATTTCTCTGCGGTTTCCACATGTAACACGTACCACACGCAGCTACTAACAGATTTTTTTTTTAAAAAAAAAAAAGTCTACCAACGACGTTGCATGGTACCGCGCACTCCAATCTGTAAGTGCCAAGTGGGACGAGCGTGACACAGGTGCAGCCGATACCCGTGGCAACTCTCGGACCGTGCAAAACAAAAATTTACATGCGCGTGTAAAATTAGCGTTCACCAACGCTACCTCCTATATGCAAGATAGTGTAGAGTTTCGCCCTTATTTGATTATGGATGGAATAATGGAAATTCAAGATGGAATGTGAGAAATCAGGAGTCATGCATGTGATACTTTGGTGCTAGTAATTTCTAAAGTGGCGGAATGCTCTCGAAACCAATTCACTTGAGCGAGACAGAGCAGAGTGGAATTTCGCGTGTAGGGGTGAAATCCGTAAATCTACATGAGCGCCAAAAGCAAAGGCAGCTCACTAGGTCCCTGAAGACGCTAGGGTGTGAAAACATGAAGAGCAAGCATGATTAGAGGCACAGCGGGGAATACAGTCACAAGACCAAAACTCAAATTGGGATTCTCAATCAGGGCTCTTTGATTTGTCTTCAGAAAGAGTAATAATAGTAGAGAATACTAAACATTATTAGTAATAAATTGACTTTTTAAGGAAAAGTAATACGAGACTTTAATTCCATGAGATCCACCCTTTACACGTCGGCATCAAGCTGTGTCAGATTATAGGTTTTCTACGGTGTGGTTTTTAAAGGGAAAGAATCTTTACCTACCGTTTCTTATGAGAAAAAACAAACAAACGTACTAGGACACTACTCCGTTCCCCTACAAGTGTTCTCTAGAAAACATTCACTAGAGGAATTCGTACGAGGGCACTGTTCCATTCCCGTCAAAGTGTTTACTAGAAAATGTTCCTTAGAGGAACAAGTACGGAAAAGTTTTCTCTGCTGTATTTCATTCTTTTTCTACTGATTTGAGGCCTAGGAAACCGGAGGATTCTTGTAGTGTAGAGTTAAGTTTATACGTTTTCAGGGTAGGACTTGTTACTTTTCATTCATGTTGACTTAATTTTGATAGAAAAAGTGCACTTGAAACAGACTAATTAGACAATGAGATGTTATGATAAACATCTTGTAATGATGATTTAATTAAACATAATAGAATTATCTTGTAAATTAGTCTTTAACTATATAATTAATTTTATATTTAGTTTATATTTATTCATCCTATTTAGTGTTTGAATAATTGATGTGACAACATTAAAATTTAGACACTAAAAAATAAACACACTCTAAAGACTTTATAAGGACCTTCCCCACATTGAAATTGAAATTAAGGTGTCAGCTGAGATTGGCAGCGAGCATCCAGGGATACCCCGTGCAGAGTAGGTCCTATCCAGCGGAGCAACATGTACCGTCCACCGGCGGTGCACGTTGTACAATAGGATGATGGTTGGGAGTTGGGACCCATCTGTATATGGTATACTATACTACGTGCATATGCACTGCATATAATCTATTGAAATGCGTCACAGACATATTTAGAGCAGGGCTTATGCAAGCGCCGGCTGCCGATGAAATGAAGCGTACATGTCATCTTCAGCCAGCAATAAAAAAGGCTTGTATAACGATGATCGTTGGAAGCGAGCACTTGGCTGATTATTTAACTAATTAAAATATCGCTTGGACACCACAGGATGCACGCGCGTTTCTCGGGAAGGCTACTTCCGCTAGCGATGAGCCAATCGCCAACGTGCTTCCCTCTTTTTCAGGTAATTTTTTTGTAGCATGGACAACTATTTAGTCTACTGATGACTATGACGCATAATACTTGCTCTTAGAGACCGACGTCGAACCAACTGAGAATCGAGGCAGCGTTTCTCTGGACTTGCATTGTATAGTGGTAGTATATACGGTAAACGAGCTAAGGCAGTGGCCCCGAAGCAAATCTATCATTTTGCATACGTCCTGGCGCTGGTGGCCATCCATGTGACATTGCCAGGCCCCTCGCGTCTCCCCGCCCGTTGTCGCGTTGCAGGCTTGCAGCAGTGCTTCACCAGTTAACCCCTCCCGTCCTTGCTATCTTTTCTTAGCAAGTAGTATGACGGTGACAATATAACAGTAATTGACTAAATACCATGATTTTCATCATTCTTCAAGTGAACGAACAACAACAATCCGGTTCGAGAATTGCAGGGCGATTTCTTCGAAAATTAGTTGCTGATATTACGCCTAAAACGGAGGAGGAATAACCGTTAACGCCAACGGCCAAAAAAAAAAAAAAAAGGCAATCAACAACAAGACGGTACAACAGGGGGCATTCGTACTAGTAGGCGACTAGCAATCGATCAGAATCCTAAAAGGCTAGTAGCGTGCAGCAGAGTATATATAGTGGATTACTGACAGTGTGCGTACCCTGTTGAAGACCATGAAGCCGAGGTCGAGGTGGACGGCGCCGCCGCCGGCGTCCACGGCCACCGTCCTCGCGTGCCCGCCGAGGTAGTCCTCCTTCTCGTACACCGTCACGCGCGCGTCGCCGCTCCTCGCCAGCTCGTGCGCCGCCGCCAGGCCGCTCACGCCGGCGCCCACCACCGCAACTCTCATCCTGCTCTCTCTCGCTCTCTGCTAGATGCTCTTCGAAACTACTTACTCGACACCTGTTTGCGGCGGCAATGTCGTTGAGCAGGACGGACGGCGAGGAGCGCAGGGCCGGCCAGCCGGCGCCTCGCCTTTTGGGGCGTTGGAGATTGGAGGCGCCGAGACCTTTCCTTTGTGACTGGTGGCGGCTGGATAGGGTGGCCCGGACCTGCTTTATATATACCGCACCTATGTGTCTCGTGTGTTGATTACGCATGGGTACGACGGTATCTAGCTTGTAGCCTGTGTTTCACTCTCAGCTCCGGGGGTACAGCAATATACGTTTCAGTACTTGACTGTACGTACGATTTGTCTTGTTTGTCATTGTGGGGATGCAATGCAAGGATGGTCATGTCTTATGTGCGCCGCCTAATTAGGTCAGTCCTTGCAATCAAGAGTGTTCTGTTCTATCTATGCGGTTAGCCGGGCGGTAGTTATTGTCGCAATAATTAGTTGAAACGAGGACAAGCTTCTTGCGGGCATGATGAATGTGGGGTGATTTCATTGTTCCATAGATTTCTGCATGTTAAGCTCTAACTAGTGTTTGGGACCGCGTCGATTGTATCGCTCTAGATAGCTGATAGGGGCATTGCTGCACAGAGCAGAACGAAGCAGTGGACGATACAGAGCTCTGAACGTGCATGAGCTTCTTCTTTTCTAAAAAAATAAAAAAAGAGAGATAGTGCATAAGCTATGCGACACAGGGAGCCCAAGAACGGATTGCGTTCAGTTCCGTCAGGGATTGGAAGTAGGATTGAAGGACTGACTGATTGAATGGAGGCGGCGGCGATGCCTGTGGCGAAACCGCCGCCGAGCCGCGCCGAGACGAGAAACAGGCCGGGAGTGGCAGCATGGGCCGAGGACATCCAGGTTTAGCTTCAGCCCATAGGAATTTGAACATCTGCCTGAGCAGGCCCCGATCCCGTTACCAGCGATCCAAATAATCGCGATCCATTTTTGGGCCCAGGACACGGGAATAACACATGAAGCGGCCTGTCTGAAATTTTGCACCGGCCTTTTCTGATCTAAAAGCGAACCCAAGCCCCTTTCAAATAAACTCCTTTGATCTGTGTATCAAACATGTGTTGCCCATAGGAATTTGAACATCTGCCGGAGCAGGCCCCGATCCCGTTACCAGCGATGCAAAACTGGATTGCGACCAATAATTGCGATCCATTTTTGGGCCCAGGACACGGGAATCTATATCTATATCTATACATTTTAATAAAAGAGTCGAACAGACCATACGGTATTATATAGTATTGTATAAGATTACAGCACGTGACTCCGTGTTACATAAGATTTCAGAATTGATAAAAAAAATACGACTCATACTCAGGCTCGGTGCACAGGGTGACTTGGTGTTGACTCCAGTATTTCATAAAGTAAAACAAATATCAACACATGAAAACAAATACATTGACTCATAATCAATGCAATACTCTAACTACACTAGAACTCGGCTTCAACTCAGAGAACAAATACGACTCGATGCTCTAACTCAGAGCAGATGAGAACAAATACATTGTCCACTGCTGTCTTGAAAGTTGGCTATCATCACGAACTTCCCCGACGACGACATTGCCGGGCTCAGACCGTATTAGGTTAACGGCGTCATGCGCTTGGTCTTGTCACTGACAAGTTCGATTCTGTACACCACGGTCCACGGGACGCGTCGTTTTTTCACGGGCTTTTTGGTGGACAGGTAGACCAGCAAATGGCAAACGGCGACACAGCCTATCTTGAAGCCACCAGCGATGCAGCCGCTATCCTCCATGCGCGTCGCCGAACTTGTTGACGCCGTAGATGTCGTCCAGGCTCAGCACCCGGACCTCGCCGCCAGCCATGACGAGACACGGGGCCACATGCAGTGTCTCAAACCCACCGATCCTTTCGGAGACGAACACCAGGACCCCGTGACACGGTACTTGTCCGCGTCCTGTCCATATGCTTTCAATGATTGATCATATTTATCTGAACTCTTTTGATCTGTGTATCAAACATGTGTTTTTAAAACATTTTTATGTGAGACTCCCTTACAGTAAAAACACAAAAATCTGAACAAGCCACTATGAATTGTGTTGCTATATGGTGGTTATAGTTTGTTTTTTAAACCCATAACAACGTATGGGCATTTTAAAATGCCCCTTTCAAATAAACGGCCCAAGAAGAAACCCAGGACGTGGTCACTGGCGCCGAACAACAGAGATGAGGGAGAACAGGCCGGGAGTGGCATCATGGGCCGAAGACATCCAGGTTCAGCCCAACAGGCCGGGAGTGGCATCATGGGCCGAGGACATCCAGGTTCAGCCCATAGGAATTTGAACATCTGCCGGAGCAGGCCCCGATCCCGTTACCAGCGATCCGAAATTGGATCGCGACCAATAATCGCGATCCATTTTTGGGCCCAGGACACGGGAATAACACATACAACGGCCTGTCTGAAATTTTGCACCAGCCTTTTCTGGTCTAAAAGCGAACCAAAGGCCCTTTCAAATAAACGGCCCAGGAAACCCAGGATGTTGTCGGTCACTGGCGCCGAGCAGCCGATATGAGGGAGAACAGGCCAGGAGTGGCGGAATGGGCCGAAGACATCCAGGCTGAGCCCATAGGAATTTGAACATCCAGCGGAGCAGGCCACGGTTCCGTTACCGGCGCTCCGAAATTGGATCGCGGTCAATAATCGCGATCCAATTTTGGGCCTAGGACACGGGAATATCAGTTGAAGCGGCCTGTCTGAAATTTTGCACGGGTCTCTTCCGATCTAGAAGCGACCCCACGGCCCCTTCGACTGAACGGCCCAATAAGCCTAGAACGGTCTTTCTTCTCTTCTTTTCCCGTCTCTTCTCTCTCGCACAAAAAAAAAAAAAAAAAATCATCCACCTTAAACCCTTGCCTGCTCAATCTCCGTCGCACCGAGGTAGGAGGAGGAGGAGATCATGGTGGTGCGGATCCGTCTGGCCCGGTTCGGCTGCCGGAACAGGCCCTTTTACCGGTTGATGGCCGCCGACAGCCGCTCCCCGCGCGACGGCAAGCACCTCGAGGTCCTCGGATACTACAACCCGATCCCCGGTATTATCTTCTGTTTGCCACTTCCCTCTCTTCTTAGAATGCATCGAGTCGTAGCTCCTCGATCCGATTCTTGTACAAATGGGCGTTGTCTCTGCATCAGTAGCTTCATTGGCTGATTTATTGGTAAAGTTTCTTGGTGTCGGGATCTTTTTATCTTGGGAATCATGTGTTACTTGTAGTGTAGCCTCCGAAATGTACATTGTTGGGACCAAAACAACAGATATTTTATAGTGGACAATGATGGGTCTGAGTAATGTGCTATTTTGTGTTAATATCTGCAGGGAAGGATGGTGGCAAGAGGATGGGCTTGAAATTTGACCGGGTGAAGTGAGTAATCCTGCTCTGTTGTTCTTTTGTTGCAGAAACCTATGATGGAGACTTGGTTGGTCAATAATCATGTTCTAGTAACCAAACTGTTTGAGAACCTGGGATGTGTTTACTGATTGCTTAGGAAATGTCCTGTCCTGTTGTGCATCCTCTGATGAGTGCGTGAAATAGTTATTTTGCATGAAAAAAAACCTGTGTCCTTTTCAGATCCATCAACCTCACACTAGTTGATAGAAGCCAGCTTGAAAATTGTATCGCTATTTTAGCATTTTACCGTTCTTAACTGAATACTCAATAAATCTAGAGCATGATAGCCAAGAGTACTTCAGGGTAAATTACCAATTCAAATTGCATAACTATGCTGAGACATAAAAATGAAGCACTGTATTTGTATAATAAGACATTTTGAGGAGTTACAGCAGATTTATCACATCCAGTAGCTGCTCTCATAATTCAAACCCAGTTACATCCGACTAGGATCCTGTGTACCTATAGTCGGCCACTAAGACAAATGAAACTCCTCTGTAGCCAACTAGTTTTTTACCTGTTCATGCTGTTACAATTTTTTAGTTCATTATTGAGTTGGGTCCTACAAGTTATGTTTCAGTTATGGTACTTGTGGCTGGTTAGCAAAGTACAAATAGATTATTCGAGATAGTGTTTATATTTATCGAGTGGAACCTATATATGTGTGTCCAAATACATGGCCACGATTGCAGCAAGTACAACAACAGCAATAAAGACTTTTAGTCCCAAGCAAGTAATGTCTTCAAATTAAATGAAGCTAGAATTGTGTAGTGGGCATGATTTAGGCTGTTATTCTCTAATAGCTTATCTTGCTGCAGGTACTGGCTATCAGTTGGGGCACAGCCATCAGATCCTGTGGAGCGGATACTCTTCCGTGCAGGGATTTTACCTCCACCACCAATGTTAGCTATGGAACGCAAGGGCGGGCCTTGCGATAGACGTCCTATTGATCCAATGACTGGACGCCCTTTGGATCTGGAAGACCTCACAATTATCGATGATGCTACTACTCCAGATGGTAGTGATGGAGTACCTAACGAGGAGGCAGCATGAAATGAGGCATGGAAAGTATGTCCTTCTGATTGAGCTATGAGCTTGTTACTATCGATGTGCAGACCTTTCTTGCCTCATAACTTCTGTCACTACTTCTGTGCACCAAAGCTTAACTCTCTATATGCTCGTAATTCCCTTGTACTTAAATACCCTTCACTGTCGCTTTGTGGAATATGGACGTCGAAGTACACAAATTGATCTTTGTTTGTCCGTTCATGCATGTTCTGTATCTGATGTTTCAGAATTTTTTTGTGGTTATCTGTGTTTAATTGCCATGCGCTTGTTGGCCTCCTAAAGGGTGGAGTGGAGGCTAAGCAAGGTTTATGCAGGGTATGTGATAAGAGACCTACTTAGGTAAGTACTAGTAGCTGCAGGCTGCAACATAATTTAGTTGAAGCATAAAGGTCTTTGTGCATGGATGGTTATTCTTTTTACTCGTACCCGATCAGAAGCAATCCTTTTGTTGGGTCTGATAGGGAGGATGAGATCTTTGTTTCTTGGATGTACAATTGTAGCAGTGGGCCTTTTAGATCCTACTGTGTTGTTTGTACTGATGAAAACGATTCAGTAAGCTGAAGTAGAATGAGTGCAGTCCTGTGTGAGAGATTGATGCCTTTCTTGTACTGGTGTTATTGCTGCAAAGCAAGTTTGCCCACCTGAAAGCAATGAAGACAATCGTATGTTGTGCTGCTGAGTAGGATATTCTCTCTCCTCGTAAGATTGGACCAGAAATGGAAAGTTGTACCAGTTCTGATTTGGTTCTGTAGCTATATTTTGCGAGAGTTGCGGTTGGTCTTGATTCTAGTGCGTTGGAAATGTCGTATGCATGCAGATCCGTGACACAACACAACCATACAAGTGGTACATCGATCGTACATGACCATGAATCAGTGTTGTTATCGTTGTTTGAAGGAAAAACCTTGTTTTAGTTATGGCTTTATGAACTGTTGGATTATTAGTTTGTCCATAGAAACATATAGTGTCTATGAGAAATTAAGTTGTGTACACTATTATCAGTACTACCAGTAGGCTCATGCTAATAATATTTTTCACTTTCATCCCGTGCATTGTTACACAAAGTATTTCTTCCGTCTGAGGCCACCCCATGCACGCGAAAATACTAAAGCAAGCTCGCCAAGAAACCTCTCTCCTTCGACAAAACAATTTAAAGCCTGGCGGAACCACGTCCTAAATCTCTCTCGAGTCATCTCCAATCTCCGGTCAAGAACACAACGTGAAACTGGGAACAAGCGTAAAAACCAAGCTGAGAGAGCTCATCAAGATCAAGGCCGACCAGCGACATGGAAGCATTAAGGAACAGCATCAGTCCACCACGCCTTTGGATCCTTGTTATCACACTGACCCACTGGTGCAGCATTATCTCATCAGCGGCGAGCTCCACGTTCACCATATCGAACTACTGCCCCCACCCCATCTGGCCGGGCACGCTGGCCGGCGCGGGCACGCCGCAGCTGTCCACGACGGGGTTCCGCCTCGACCCGGGCCAGTCCGCGCAGGTGGCGGCGCCGCCGGGGTGGTCCGGCCGCGTGTGGGCCCGCACCGGCTGCGCGTTCGACGCCGGCGCCGGGAGCGGCAGGTGCGAGACCGGCGACTGTGGCGGCGGCCGCCTGCAGTGCGCCGGCAACGGCGCCGCGCCGCCGGCGACGCTGTTCGAGATCACGCTGGCGAAGGGCGGCGGTGGAGACAAGGACTACTATGACGTCAGCCTCGTCGACGGGTACAACCTGCCCGTCGTCGCCGTCCCTCGCGCGCGGCAGGGCGGCGGGTGCAACGCCACCGGCTGCGCGGCCGACCTCAACCGCTGTACGTGACCCACGCATTGATGCATAATTGCATCTGCGTTCGTATCGAAATGCATTGTTCTGACACGTGAAAACTTTGTGTGTTTGGGTAGCGTGTCCGAAGGAGCTGCAGGTGGATGGAGGCGGCGGCGGCGTGGTGGCGTGCCGGAGCGCGTGCGAGGCGTTCGGGCAGGACCAGTACTGCTGCAGCGGCGCGTACGCGACGCCGGACACGTGCCGCCCGACGGCCTACTCGTCGGTGTTCAAGGCGGCGTGCCCGCGCGCGTACAGCTACGCCTACGACGACGGGTCCAGCACATTCACCTGCGCCGCCGCCGCGGACTACACCATCGCCTTCTGCCTCCCGCCCACCGGGTAACAATTATAAATAATCTCGCCACACGCCCACACCCACCTCATCATTCGTATGCTTTCACTGAATGTTGCCTGATCAGAAAGAACCCTGACTCCTGAGGCACCGAATTGTGCTTTCTGACAAGTGTTTCTCGCTTGAATTGTGGCCGCGATGATGTTGGCACAGGTTGCATACGCCTGATGATGGACAGAGCACCGGTGGCAGCCGCGATGCTGGCGGCACGCCTCCTCCGGCTATCGATAGCGGCGGCGCTGCTAATGGCACCCCTCCTCTTCCTCCTACTGACAACAATGGCGCCGGAAGCTTCGGCCAGCCGCCTCCGACGACTACCTCCGGTGGTCCTGGAAGTATCTACCGGCAGCCATGGATGGTGCCGTCGTCAGCGACCACGCGACGCAGTCATCTAAGCCTTCTGCTGACAGCCGTGCTCTTGTACTTGTTTTGATCATTCTCACCATGAACTTATTCGGGTCTCAGGAACATGGTCTTGTAGGATTCACCGACTCTGTATTTGGACTCCTCGTGTACAGCACTAGCAGTATCCGTCAAGAACCTACACTGAAGAAATTACATGTAAAGATTGGATTCATTTATGTAGACCACGTAAATTAGAATACGTTACACATTATTCTTTTATTCTTTTAACATACCTCAACCTTTGTATATAGAACATATGTTCGTTGGATGGTTAAATGGGATTCAGAGAAATTTGATACATAAGACTCTAATTGGAGCTTCGTCTCTTCTTTGAGTAATTTGATTGAGTAGGAATTATATGATTTTTAACAGGACATAAGTCTTCTCTTCCTTTCAGGTACTTTTCAGAGGAACTTATTGAATTCGGTTCTAGTCTCTATTGCACAATGAGGAATAAACACCTAACATCATCTAGGGATGTCGTGCACTTTGATGGACATTTTTGCTTCAAATGTGTACAAATAGATGACTTGCTCTAGTGTTCAGTTAGCTTTTCTGTTGTTCGACTAACAAGTCCTACGACACTCTCCCACGTCCGCCTCTCGCGCGCACATTTAGGATCTCTCAGTTGCTTCCAACAGAATCATTGTACATGTATAAGTACCCAGAGATTAATCAATATAGGTGGCGATTACTCTCTATATGGTATCAGCTTTCTACGATCCTATCTCTTCCGTTGCCTTTCATGGCGTCGAGCCCATCTTCTTCAATCGCCGGCTCCTCTGCCTCCAATCCTTTTGTTGATTCCGATCCACCAGCTATCTCTGCCGCCGCCATTCAGCACGTGAACATTCTCACCCATGTGCCCCTCGTCTTGGACTACAGCGAGTCCACCTTCTCCATCTGGTGTTCGTTCTTTGACGCCACCTTCCGCAAATTCGGACTCGTCGATCACATCGATGGCACCGTTGATGCGCAGAGTATGTGGCACAACAACGAGTGGCTACAAATTGATCAATGCATCGTCTCGTGGTTGTACAAATCGGTGACCACCAACCTCATGAAGATGATCTAGGTGCCGCGCCCGACGCCTATGTTCTCTGGTCGGCGATTCGCAATCTCTTCCTCGACAACACCGATCAGCGCGCCGTCTACGCGCTCCAGGAGTTCCACAACCTGTACCAAGGTGAATTGTCTACCCATGACTATTGCAGCCGCCTCAAGGAACTTGTCGATCTACTACGTGATCTTGGACACCCCGTGTCCGACCCGTCCATGGTGATCCACGCCCTGCGTGGTCTGAATTCCAAATTCAGCCATGCAATCTTGATGCTCACCGCCTACGGGCCACTGTCGATGTTCAGCTTCGTCCGCGACTACCTCAACCGCGATGAGGTCCGCATGGAGCGGGCTACCAAGATGGAGGCGGCCTCTGCTCTTCTCGTCGCTGCCAGATCGTCCACTCCTACCACCGCGCCGCCTGGCGCACCGGCGGCGCCTCCCCCGCCACCCACATACTCGCCCAACAAGAACGGCGGTGACCGTCACAAAAAGCGCAAGCAAGGCGATGGCAAGAAGGGCCACAATGGTGCTCCACCCAACCATGTCGGCGGTGCGGCACCCACGCCATGGGGACCTGCCCCAAACCCCTGGACCGGGGTCGTGCAGGCATGGCCGATGCCGATCTGGCGCCCGTCCACCCACGGTGTCCTCGGGCCACGTCCGGGCAATGCTCCTCAGCAGGCACTCCAGGCCTCGACGTTCCAGTCGGCGTTCAACATCAACTACGCCACCGTGGCTCACCCACACGCTCCGCCAGGACTTCTCGCTGCTCTGCACGACATGCCCCAGCCAAGCCAGTACCAAGGCAGTGGTGACTGGGTCATGGACACCGGCGCCAGCTCTCACATGGCCAACAACCCTGGTATCCTCTCCTCCTCTCATCAACCCCCTTACTCGTCCACTATTGTTGTTGGCAATGGCGCGCCTCTATCTGTTGATCGCATCGGCTCTACCTCCATCCCCACTGCTCATTCATCCTTGAATCTAAATAATGTTTTGATTTCGCCACTTCTTATCAAAAACCTCATATCTATTCGTGCTTTAACACACGATAATTCTGTCTCTGTAACCTTTGACCCTTTTGGTTTCTCAATCAAGGATTTCAGAACGAGGACGGTTCTGCTCCGATGTGACTCCACCGGTGATCTCTACCCGTTGTGCCCTTCCATAAATAAAAGCATCACCGGCCACAGCTTCCTCGCCAACCACGACACGGATCTCTGGCACACGCGCCTTGGCCACCCTGGACACGGCCAGCTGCATCAAGTCCTCTCCCAATTTGATTTTTAGTGTGTACAATCTGACAACCATACGTGCAACGCCTATAGAACAGGCAAGAGCGTACGGTTGCCATTTTCACAGTCCACAAATATTTCTATTTTTCCCTTTCAATTACTTCATTGTGATGTATGGACCTCTCCAATTGCTAGTAATTCAGGGTTCTAGTTTTACCTTGTGATTCTCGATGACTTCTCTCATTATGTCTGGACGTTTCCCTTGCGTTACAAGTCAGATGTGCTCCCCACACTGATTTCTTTTCATGCCTTTGTCTGCACGCAATTCCAGCGCCCAATTCTCAGCCTCCAAATTGACAACGGCAAAGAGTTCGACAACCATGCCATACGCTCCTTCCTCGCCAACCACGACATCGTGCTACGCCTCACCTGTCCCTACACCTCGCCTCAAAATGGTCGTGCAGAACGTATACTCCGCACCTTGAATGATAGCATGCGCACACTCCAACTTCATGCCTCCGTCCCACCCAGCTTCTGGCCCAACGCACTCGCCACAGCCACTAACCTGCTAAACCGCCGCCCTTGCCGTGTCCGCTACAACGCCACACCCTATGAGCTGCTCCTTGGCCACATGCCCAACTATGAACACCTTCGAGTCTTCGGAAGCCTATGCTACCCCAACACCACCGCTACTGCACCTCATAAGCTCGCACCGCGCTCTGCTCCTTGCATCTTTCTCGGGTACCCGGCTGACACAAAGGGCTACCAATGTTATAACTCGGAAACATGCCGCGTTCTAACCTCTCGTCACGTCTACTTCGACGAGAAATCCTTTCCTTTCAGGTGCATTCAACCGTCATCTTCACCAGTCGCCAACCTGCAGCCCCCACTCTATGATATGGTCACCGTGCCGGTGCTGACGCCACGACGTCGCGTTCAGCCACCTCGTCGCCAGGCCTCCACACCTCCCGTGCCATCGACACCCTCGGCTTCACCTGTGCCAACACCGCGCGCACATGATGATGCGCCTGGCAGCTCTCCGGACCCTGCTACGGGCAACTCAAGCCCTACCGGTTCCACCACACGCGACCACGGTCATGCTGCGCTGGACCCTAAGCCCGTACACCGCGCCCGTGTCGTGTCGCCTGACGCGCCGGACACAACTGTTGCTGCTCCACCGACGGCCACCGCACCATGCCGCAACCATCCCCTGCCTACACCACACCCGATGATGACTCGAAGTCGCCATGACATTTGTCTACCAAATCCTCGCTATGCCAATGCCGCCGTCGCCCAGCCATCACCGCCGCCAACATCAGTTCATGCGGCCATGCGCGATCCTGACTGGCTCCATGCCATGACTGACGAATTCTCGGCTCTACAGCAAAACAAGACGTGGACGCTCGTCCCACGACCTCCTAGCGTTAATGTCATCTCCGGCAAGTGGATATTCAAGAACAAGTTGAACCCTAACGGGACACTGGAACACCGCAAGGCACGCTGGGTTGTCCGCGGTTTCAAGCAATAGCAAGGGATCGATTTTGACCAAACATTCTCCCTAGTTGTCAAACCCGGGACGATAAGAACAGTGCTCCAGCTCGCTGCCTCTCGCAATTGGCCAGTTCACCAACTTGATGTCAAAAACGCCTTCCTCCATGGCGAGTTAGCCGAGCAAATATAATGTCTTCAACCTGCGGGCTTCGTCAACAAACAGCATCCGGACCATGTATGTCTCCTCTCCAAGTCGTTGTACAGCCTAAAACAGGCACCACGCGTCTGGTATCAACGATTTGCAAGTGAGTTGCGCACAATCGGGTTCACCTCCATAAGCTACGACTCTTCTCTATTTGTGTTCAAGGAAGCTTCAGACACGGCCTATCTGCTCTTGTACATTGATGATATAGTCCTGACGGCATCATCCACGGCACTCCTACATCGGATCATCAAGCATCTCATGACTGCATTCGCCATGAAAGATTTGGGGCCACTACACTACTTCCTCGGCATCCATGTTCAGCGCACCACTTCAGGGTTCTTTCTGCATCCAGAAAAGTATGCTGAAGAGCTGCTAGACCGTGCAGGCATGAGCAATTGCAAGCCTGCCAGTACCCCGATTGACACCAAACCGAAGACCTCAGCTTCCGAAGGAACACCGGCTACCGACGCTTCATTTTATCGCAGCATCACCGGAGCACTACAATACCTGACCCTTACTCGACCGGACATCGCATATGCAGTCAATCAGGTGTGTTTGCATATGCACGGTCCGCGTGACTCTCACTGGACTCTGGTGAAATGCATACTACGGTATGTCAGGGGCACTGTCAAGCATGGTGTGCATCTTCATGCTTCCGACGATCAAAGCCTACTCGGATACTAACTGGGCAGGATGCCCGGACACAAGGTGCTCGACATCTGAGTATTGTGTTTTCCTCGGTGACTCCATCATCTCCTGGTCTTTGAAGAGGCAAACAACAGTATCGCGATCAAGCGCTGAAGCTGAATACCGAGCCATCGCCAATGCCACAGCCGAGTGTTGTTGGCTCCGGCAGCTCCTCCGCGAACTGCACGTCGTCGTCGACAAGGCCACTGTGATGTACTGTGACAACATTTTAGCAGTGTATCTGTCACAAAATCTAGTTCATCATAGGCGCACAAAGCACGTGGAGCTTGACATACATTTCGTCCGGGAGAAAGTTGGGTTGGGTGAACTCAGAGTACTGCATATTCCAACGCACCTTCAACTTGCAGATATCATGACGAAAGGCCTGCCTACTGCTGCGTTTGAAGATTTTCGATCCAGCTTGTGCATCTATAGCGACGCTCAAACTGTAGGGGAGTGTAGAAATAGATGACTTGGTATAGTGTTCAGTTAGCTTTTCTGTTGTTCGACTAACGAGTCCTACGGCACTCTCCCACGTCCGCCTCTCGCACGCACGTTTAGGATCTCTCGGTTGCTTCCAACCGAATCATTGTACATGTATAAGTACCCAGAGATTAATCAATATAGGTGGCGATTACTCTCTATAAAATGGATGTTGTTCACAACAGTGACCTCCACTGAATGTTTCCTTACCACAACTCTGAATCTTTTGCTGTAAGAAAATAATTAGTTTTTTGTTTTAGGAATCAGAGCTAGTAGGTTCACAACCCGCAAAATTAATCATCCATTGCCGACAAAAGGAGACCAGCTTTAATAATTCTTTTTGTTATTATATGAAACATCTGTTACATGTAATCTACCTAGTGTTATGAAGGAACAACAATGGGAGCTGGAGGCACCGACGACTCCAACGGCCAGCATTCCCAGCTGCCGTTCTTGTCTTGAGACAGAGCGAAGTGTTTGGGCATCCAGAGCTCTCCCCTCTCGTTCCTCTCCTTGGCGAGCTTCCTGGCCGTGTCCTCCACTCGTCGCTTCGCCTGCCGAGCCTTCTCCCAGTCCTTTTTCAGAATAGCGTCATTGACTTCGCCCCAGACCACGGCAGATTCTGAAGGTGACACGCCCTGCAACAGCATGACTAACACACGTAAGCATTCATCTCCGAAACTGTCAATATAATTTTGAGACTCCAACTACGTCAATTTTGAGACTGAAACTGCTTCAGTTTCAGATAGAAACTAGAAATCAGTGCAACAGTTTATTACTACTAAAGACAAATCAGTACCTTTCGGTTTTCCACCACTGGTGTACTGAGATTAGCAACGGCGCGGGTGGCATCATACAAAACCGAAACCTTCCCGGTCTTTACGTCCTTCAACGAAACCGTCCTGTCCCAGTGTCCATTGATCTCGCAGACGACGTCGCCTGAACCCGAATCCAGAATCCTCCCTTTGACGCATCTCGGGTCGCCTCCGATCCCGAGGAAAGACCGGCTCCTGCAGTAGCTCAGCTCAGCTTCGAGCCCGGTGTCCTTGCAGACGACCCTGACGTTCCCGGACCACTCCACTGACGGCGCCGGGAGCAGCCTGATCAGCAGGTTGGGGCAGTCCACCTCGTACGTCTCGTTGAACTTCAGAAGCTTCACCTGACGCTTCCCCTTCACCGTTGCTTCGATGCTAGTGCCTTCAGGAAACAGAAAACGTGCAGAGATTCAGGTAAGCAAAGTCCACGTCGTTTCCGGGTGATTTTAGGGTGAAATTTTGGGGACTTGTTTTGTTCTGCAAATTGGCGTGCGTGCTGCGTACCATAGAACTTTGGGACCGGGTGCTGGCACCAGACGAGCTCGACGTTCCCGTTGTTGTCAGTGGCGTGCAGAGCAGAGACCGGAGGACGGTGAGACACCTGCTCGAGGAGGACGTTGAATGGTCCGACGGAGACGTGGTGCGTCTCGCCGAGGACGGGGTTGTACGGCGCGAAGCCGAAGATGGGGGGCCTCGTCGTGGAGATGCTCCAGGCGACCACCGACGTGAGCCGGTCGAGGCCGTCCTTGCCCCGGGCGCACCGGCTCAGGAGGTCCTCGCCGGCGCAGTACACGGTTTCCCCGTACAGCTGCAGCTGCGACTTGGGCAGGTTGAACGTCGCCGGCAGCTGAAAGTTTTCAGAACCAAAAAACAGGTCATTTGATCATCCTGCTTGCAGGGCAATTTCAGTGCAGAAATCCTTGTTTCACGCGAAAGTGAAATATCGTGAATTACTAGGAGTACTGCTTGCCACGTAATGACTCGCATGGATTTAAACTAGAAGAACCTGCTGGTTAATTAAGGTGCCTGAAAAGGACAAACTAAAACAATAATCTGCGTTGACCAAATCTGACGCGTTGATGAGCTCTTATCGACACTGCAACCAACTTGGAATGAAGATTCGACAGCGTTCAGTTGAGACATAACAATCTCGTTCGAATTCGGTTGAGACAAATCGGTCCCTCCATGCTTAGTACATGTTTAAGCAGAGTTTTTTTTTTTTTTTGAAACTATGTCTAAGCAGAGATTGTCGACACTGCAACCAACTTGGAATGAAGTTTGTTGCCTAGCTGACCGTCACCTACCCCTCTTTGTCGCACGTTCGAAATGGCATAGCTGGTTTGTCACTTCCAGGCCCCAAAAATATGCTGGTTTTCATGGCGGTATAGTACAGATTTTGATGCGAGTGAACTTTGTCATCCAAGTTGCGTTCTCGAGACTAGAGCTCTCCACATGGACGCACTACTAATTCGTAAAAAAAAAAAAAAAAAAAAAATCGTAGCTACTACACCCGTGTACATACATGCAGGTTACTTCATTCAGTGAGCATTTGAAGGATTCTTCAGTAAAAAAAAAAAAGCATTTGAATGAATTTTTTACCTGGAAGTGCGAGAGGTCTGACCCCGGCCGGACGTTGCGAAAGAGGCTGAGCACCCGCTGCACGAGGTTGGCCGGCCTGAGCTCCGCCGCGAGGCCTCCCTCCAGGGACAGCGGCGGCGTCAGCACGGCCGTGCACGTCGCCTCGCCCTCCGTCTCAACCTGCATCATCATCATCAGTTAACAAATCCAGATACGCTTCGTCAGAGGCGGTGGTAACCAACACGGAAGAATCCCCGGTGCCTGTTTGTCACGGGCTCCCGGCGATCAATCAACCAGCGTTAGCTATTTCGGGCAAACTGACTCAACTAGTACTTGCCGTGCTTTTATAGTGGGACGGAGGAAGTACTCCTAGCTTTTGCTTGCCGTGCCGCATGCTGCCAGGTTTCGTTTCGTTATCAGTTTATTAACTGCTTAGTCTACTTGTGTTATCTTATCATCACGTCAGTGTCGTTGTGATCAGTGTATCAACTGCCGAGCAGCAGTTACAAATGGGTGCATATCGTCTGCAGTGCTTCTCTAAATACAGAGAACCGTAGCATCTCGAACATTATTTTGTGAGGAGAGCTACAATACTCTGATGACGTTTCCTGTAACATCAATATTTCAGGCTACTGTCTTCATGTAGCGCACAATCTCATCCGTTTATTCTTGATCTAACGGTCACAACAATATCCTAAGAGCAACCTTAATGTAGAAGCAAACCGGTCCATATGTTAAAACTAAACCTGCTTACAAACTAACCGCCCCAACGATATTATATTAAGAAGAGAGAACCTTCTCAAATAGGTCTAAAAAAATTTTGAACCTCTCTTCTTCCTGACATGGTGACCACTTTTTGGCCTATATGAGAGTTTTATAGTGCACTAGCCTTCAAATCGGGAGCAAAACTCATACCGATTAGCTCCAGACAGGATCTTACATATGGTTTGGTTTAGGGGAGAGACGAGAATTTTTTTTTAACTTAGTCTGAAAATTCGCTCCCACTAAAGATTGAACAGAGAAACTAAGAGATGCTACTAAGACACCTTAGCACTACATTAAAGACTCGTTCGCAAACCGGTCCATATGTAATAAAAAGCAGTCCATAACGCATTGATGCTAAAGTCGCCCGCAGCCATATGAACTGACCATATCAATTTAAAATAGTGTTCACTCTCCACCCATCTTTTTTCTTCAATCGTTGCCATTCGTGCTATAGCAGAACAGCATTCGGCGAAATACGGTTGAGAGGGGTTTGATTTTCAATGATGCCTTAATGCCAGGTACAATAGATCCTCTGCATTATTTGAAACAATTGAGAAGATCTGATCATCTGAACCCGTTACAAGGCTCGGCCTCTCAGGGGAACACAATGTCAGGGCCTCAGGGGCGCTCTGCTGCATTCCATGCCGGTGCCGAGACGGTGACACTACCGAGCAAAAGCTTCACATTTTGATATGGGGCACTGACGAGATCGACGCTGGCACCACGAAGTAGTAAGTTTTTTTTTTTTTTTTGGATTATGCAGGAAGCATAATAAATTTAAAAATGAAAAGTGTCAGGACTTCAGGAGGAGACAGGAGAGCGGGCGATACAGACGAGAAACCATTTTTTGGCAGGGCATGCGAAGGTTCCAAATGGCAACGTAAAGAAACGGCTCTTGCGTTGCGTTCGAGGCGAGGGAGAAACGATTTCCAAGAAAAAAAAACGAGGGAGAAACGGCTCGGAGAGGAAGGGCGGGCGGTCGATCCAGAGACACACAGGAAGCTCCAAGAAATCCCTCGTGGCCTACGTGTGCTGACGAAAAAAAAGGGCAAATCTGCTAGGAGACACTACTCAATGTCTTATTTGCTCTAGGCCATATAATTAATATTTTTTACTAATTATATATTTATTATTTTTTTAAAAGAGTATTAATATTTGTACAAAAAGTCTATAAATCATATTTTGAAATGATTAATAATGCTTAATAGATTTTTGTCAACGACTATAGGTGATTAAATTTTAAGACATTGAGTAATGTCTCCTAGCAAATTTGCCCCAAAAAAAAGAAGATCAAATACGTCCTCTCTTTTTGTTTTGAAGAAATGTAAAATGCGAATTTATGTGTACGATACACCAGTGTGCACTTGGACCATTCTCCGGAAAACGTGTGTTCAGAAAGAAGAGGTTAGTGGAAACGGAATCCATTGATATCTCAGGTTGGCCGCCGGGTCGGGCCGGCTGGCGAGTCGCCGGGCTGAAAGCCGGGAAAAAAAAGGTGAGCAACCGCAGGTGAAGCCGCTGCGGCGTGCCGGCGGGTCAACTGGCGCAAATGTTGGTGTGTAGACTGTAGTATCTGCTAATTTGGCTACCGCTAGTAGTAGTGTATCAGAACATCGTTAACGCGGCTAAGGAAGCTGTTCATTGGTAATTAAAGAGGTGTTAATTGGCGGGGAAAGGAAACTACTGTCCTCGCGCGCCCGCGGCCACGGCAAAAGCCGGTTGTTCCGTCGCCGCAACGACGGCCACGAAAAGGTAGTAGTAGCCAGTAAAGGCGGCGTCGCTGTCCAGCTTGCGTCGGACGGCGCCGAGATTTCGTCTCCGCGTTAACGTAAGGCTAATGCAAGCAAGAAAGAGAAAAGGCCCGGCCGGAAAGCGCGCGCGCATTTGTAAACGAGGCGACGGAATTGTTCTTCTACCTTTGTTTAGGACAAGAGGAGGAGTGGGTGGTCACGGGGAGGCCACAGCTCGGCAGGCGCCTTCCTGGGCTGTGGCCCCGCGGAAGCAGGCGAAAGTCTTGCGGCTTTGAGCCTATGGATGAAGGAAGGCACGGCCGGAAAAAGCACGCAGCCGGCGGAGCCTCGCCGGTCTGGCGCCGGATACAACGGGGGATAGGAGAGAACGAACACGCACAACACGAATAGAACAGGAGACGGTTCTGAAAATCAAACCACGCCGGCCGCTCTCTAGCTGCGCGTGATAATAAGCAGCTCGCAAAGAATTTCAATCGAAGAGCGTGTAGGCAGGAGAAGTTACCATTTGGGAGCGGCGGCGAATCTGAACCAAAGCAACTTGGCCTTTGGTGATGATTTCGTTCCCCTTCCTCTGCTCGACCGGCGGTGGTTGGGATGCGAAGCGATTTCCGGCGAGCGCCCTCTGCTGTTTTCTTTCTTTGGCAGCTCTTGTGGGTCTTGGATGCCCGCCCCAGCGCACGTCTATTTATAAACACGGGACACGCAAACATACTACGCGCAACCGAGAGCCTGTCCCGGGGCGTCGCTGTCGGCCCGTGTGAACCCCATTTGTTGGGACCATATTCTAGCACCACGCCCGACACACATATATCTTCGTGGAGGCCGAAAGAAAGCGCGGCACTAGCTTGTTGTCGATCCTCCATATGGAAAATGGAAGCTTCTTTGTTGCGGTCAGACGGAATCGCATCATCCCAGCTAGTAGGTAGTAGTACTTTGATCTTCAAACCCGTGCGTGTGTGTGAAACGGACCTATTTGCTTCTTGTCGACAATGAGGACGAGTTTTTTTTTTAGAAACACAATGACGATGAGTTGGTGCTGGATAAACTAAACTAGTCAGCTCAGCACGATCTATCGCTTTGCTTTGCTGACTCCTGACGCACGCCCGTTACATTAGATGCTTTTGGCTATTATTCTCTTCTTACTTGTGTGAGTTGTTGACTAGACGAAGCTGGGACGACGACGACGACGACACGGCTCGTCCCGCCCGGTTCCGGACGGATCAGGCGATCGATGATGCTGACGGGAGGACAATCCGTGCACACGGTCGAGCGGCCCAGAGCGCAGGCGCTGGACGGAGGACGGCAAGTCACGTGTTCCTTCCTCTGTTGCTTTGCTTGCCCGTGTCGCAGCGGGCGCCGTCGTTGGAAGCAACGACGCGGGGACGCCACCCCGCGAGACACTTGAGGAGAGAGAGCGCAGCACGCCGACGCTAACAGATCCGGTTCCATTTTCGAATCCAAAGCCACGGCATGCTGGTCGCTTCCGGCAACCGGGTAAGCAACGCGATTACTACGCGACCCCGAGAAAGGAATGGAATTAAGCAAACGGCAAAACGCTCGGTCGCCGTGGCGGTTTGAGGTGTTTAACGACGTGCTAGGTGGGAACCTGGCTGCCTGGCCGGCCTTTCATTCTCTTTGCTCTCGTCTCCTGGCCGTCGCCGCAGTTGTATGGACAGAATCCGTAAACGGGGAGAATCTTCCGTAAACGGACAGAGTCCGTGTAAGCTCCTGCCCATTTTTAAGGCAACTCCTCTAGCTTTCATGTTGGACAAAATACTTGGGCGTTGCCACCTATGGAGTGGTCATAGAAATACCCTTTTTTTTTTAGATGACGGTTAGAAATATCTTAGTATCAATTCCGAATCGTCTTTTTATTTGTTAACTTACATTCTTCACTGTTGATTATTAGTGGTTCCGGCGCTCCCATCATCATAAAAGTAAGATAGTTTCGTCGTGCTTCAACTTTTTTTAAAAAAATAATAAATAAAAGTTCATGTACATAGAAATTACTTTAGTACATACGACTTTATGTGGAGGTGCCGTGTGCTTGAGACCACAGTAATGGAAGTCTTTGCTAGACGTGGTTGCTTTAATAATAATAGACTTTCTTTTTAGGTGTGAGGTGTGATAGTTTGTTTTTGTCTGATGTGTTTGTAATAAGGAAAAGTTGCATGTATTTATCGATACAAAGGCTGGAATATTAAAATATATTTCGTTTTTTTTAAAAAAACATGTGACTTTTTAAAAAAAATAAAAGTTGTGAAGGCTAAGGAGACTTTGGAGTTTGATTGCCGCAAAAAAAAAAAAAACCGTAAAGCGGAAGATTGCTGTGAGACTTTGGGGTCCGGCCCAACTCGAATGGACCGAGCCGCAATCTTTATCCAGTTTCGAAACAGCGTCTTTCCTCGGCCCGTACACCGCCGCGTCGCACGACCCTGCCACTGGTCCAACCGACGATCCGGAATCCTCGAGTCTACGCTCCTCCTCCGCCTCCTCTGCTCTCACACTCGCCGATCTTCCTCGCGCAACCGAGCGCCACCCGAGGCCGCGACCGCCATTCCCGGCCAGATCCGAGCGGCGGGACCGATGACGGGCGCCGGGGCCGCGGCGTCGCAGGCGTACGGGGAGGCGTGGTACTGGGACGAGCGCTACCGCAAGGAGGCCGGGCCCTTCGACTGGTACCAGAAGTACCCCGCGCTCGCGCCGCTGCTCCGGCTCTACGTCGCCCCGCACCAGCGCCTCCTCCTCGTCGGCTGCGGAAACTCCGGTGAGTCCGGTTGCGTGGGTTTTGCTGCTTGCGAGAGCATGTCTTCGCGGGCATCCAACGAAATTTTGACTGATATCTAGTATGTCCATAAGAGCGGAGGCCGAGCGTTGCAAGCGGGGAGGCTATGGACTGGATCGATTTGGTGCACATTCTATCTGTGCTGTAGATACTATGTTCCCTTCTTAGATAAAGTTGCAGCGCAGCCGATTTTTCTTTTTGAAAGGCGTGCCTCGCATGGCCTCTCTGACTTTTGGCATGTCTTAATCAAAGCATAATAATGAATGAGCGGTGCTAGTACGTTTCTCGTGCAAATGTAATAAAAACAAGGAAGATCATTGATGTTTCAATGTGTCAGTGAATGGTAACTGCTCAATGAGTACTTAAGAAATACTAATAAAGGTGCTCAGTCTCACATTTCAGCTATGTGGCAGCTCTATTTAGCAAACCTGAAAGGCAGCAGCTTACGTTTTCTCGTTTAGTGGAAATATTGACGGATTCAGTGATGTTTGAACCTTTTAGTAGATGTAACGCTTCAAACAGAACTAGTGATGTCTTTTTATAGCGCTTGAGTGGGTACTATTGTACTACTGCCTTCATGTGGCTTCTTTTATGAATCGCATGGACAAGATCCTTAGTTTTCATGTAGATATGGATCCTTGATTGCTTTCTTGACAAAGTCACTTGGGAATGGTTCAAGTAGAAGTTGGAAATGGCGGTGTTTGTTGGGTGAACCATTCATTATTCTTTTGTAAATTGCAATGCTTGGTCATTCATGCACAAGACATTACTTTCCTTACTGATCATGTGTTGGGTAGTTGCAAATGGCTAAGTCACTTGAGCATGATTCAAGTAGAAGTTGGAAATGGCGGTTCTAAGTTAATTTTTTTGTTGGATGAAACATTTATTCGAATAAAGAAATGCTACCCTCTACTATTCTTTAAGTTGCCATCCTTGGTCATTCATGCATCACTTCTTACTTTTCTTACTGATCATGTGTTTGGTAGTTGCAAATGTATATGTGTTTTCAGCTAGTAGTTCGAATAGTATTTAAAATAAAAACACGAGCTATGAAGGAGGAGGTAGTTGCCATTTGAAATGAAATTAAATACTAATTTTTAGCTCAGATGTCTGTGACATTAGTCGCTGGTGCAGCGGACAGTTGCATATAACTAATGTGGATTACATTCCTTTGATTGCTGTAGTCTTTGGTGAAGACATGGTTGATGATGGTTATCAAGACATTGTTAATATAGATATATCATCCGTGGTGATTGATCAAATGAAAAAGAAGTACCATGACAAGCCTCAGCTTAAATGTATGTTCTTTGTTGCTAACCTCCTGTCCTTAAACTCTTCTGGAATAAATCCCACTTCCCACCTAATATGCCTTCTATTGATATCACTATTGGCACAGATGTTAAGATGGATGTAAAGGACATGTCAGATTTTCAGTCCGGCTCATTTGATGCTGTTATCGACAAAGGTATTATCATTGTAGTACTTTCACTCTTTCACAACTTTATTGGTTCTAACCCCTTCTGTTGTTTGCAGGAACACTAGATTCTATTATGGTGAGTCAGTTTTTGCTAGGACACTTCGACATTTCCCAGTTCGATACTCATCAGTGCTACTTGTATTTCAGTGCGGCCAAAATTCACAAGAAAATGCGACTAAGATGCTAGAGGAGGTCAACAGGTAATGGACATATATATCTTTTGCTATATATCTATTTAATTGACTATAGCTTCTGTTTATTTCATCTGCATGCAGAATCCTCACGGAGACTGGTGTCTACATTCTGGTAACATGACCTGTCTGATTTTTAGATAGCAGCTATTTCGTACACTTATATTTTATAACATTATTCGACTTCCACAATGATGTAGATCACTTATGGAGATCCAAGCTATCGATTACGTCTCCTGAAGGACATGCAACATTGGGCGGTAAAGCTCCATGTTATAGGTTAGTTACACCAACACAACAGCTTAACCATGCTCTCTGATATCAGCAGAGATTCATATGTGTTTTTGTCAGTCATAAGTATCTGAATACATGGCTTGATTTTCATTCGTAGTGAAACTCGTGTTGTTTTGTTGCAGATAGATGGGAAAGAAGTTCTAATCAGAATAAATGGGAACTGACGAAACCATTGCCTCTAGATGAACATAGCACATCATTAGTTGAACTTCTTGGCCCAAAACCTGATGTTCATTATATCTATGTCTGTGTAAAGGTTAGCCACCAACAATGTCTTAGTGTTTGAAACTTGTGTTCTGAACTACCATTCAGCTCATTTGTATTCTGCTCATGGATGAACCATTGCAGGGGAAATATGGTGCAAGGGTGGATTCTAAAGCTGAAGAAGCTGTGAATTGATGTCACCTTAGAACATCGTGCATAACCAGTGTAGCTGAATAATGTAGAACGTACTGTACCTCTGATTGTTGTTGCTTCACGAATTCTTTTCATTGTTAGGTAAGTTGTATTAGATGTGTTTCACGGTTCTTGTGAATACCTCTTTCACTACAGAGAAGGTAGTAATTTGTTGAACACGCATCCAAATTTGTCAAGAAACATATGTGGCGTGGCATGATGTTTGTATGCTCTCAGAAAAGCTTTGGAATGTACAAAAACTTCGAAGGAGTCCGTATACTTCATAGCTGGTCTTCGTAATGTTCCTACGAAGTTCTGAACTTCTGATGGGATTATACACGTTACTGATGGAGAAAGGCAGGCTGCAATTTTGTTAAAAGAAAAAAAAAACTCGAAAGAAAATGACGTGAGATCAGAAAGGACCATGCAACTTTTCCACTATGATTCAATCGTTCTTCAAAAAGAGTGACGCGAGATGGTGACGAAAAAAGAAGGGTCCCCGATTCCCATCGTCTAATCCAACGCCCCGAGATTAGACACGTCTCCTTTCCTTTCCAACCTGCCCTCCAAAAATCTCAAAGCCAAACCCGCTTTCCCCGTTTTCCAGCCGCCTCGCCGAAGTCGAACTCTCTCTCCCCACTCCGCCGCTCGCCGCCCCTCCCTCCGACCCCAATGGAAGCTCTCGCGGGCACCGCCTCCTCCTCCTCCCTTCTCCCGGCCCAGCACCCGCGTTCCTGCCTGGCCCCGCAGTCACTGGCGTTCCGCCTGCGCCCGTGCGGTCCCCTCCGCGCGGCCGCCGCCGGGGCTGGCGGCGGCAAGGAAGAGGTCCAGACCGGCGTCGCCGCGAATGGGTTACCCGTTTTCAAGGTAACCATTGGTGTGATTCTCTCTCCTTGTTATTGGACGTAGAACAGCGGTAAACAGGGAGGTTTCGCTGGGAATGTTAAAATGGTTTACGTGAGCTTGTGAGTAGATGGGTTGGCAAGCTGGGCGGGATGAATCCGGAAGGAATTGGCTTATGTCTGCTCTTTTAGGTCCTGGATTGGATGCGAGGTCTGTGGCATGTTTCAATTGATTGGGATTGAGTGATTGGAACTGGTTTCCAGGGTTTATGAGATGACCTAAAAGAATACCCATGAGCGTACTAGGCGATTCTAAGCGTACTAAAAGGCAGAAATGAGTGGCACATTCGCGTCATGCGTTTAGTTATCTAGAACTGAAAAGTAATTCGTCCAGATTTAAGTCTAGGACAACTTATTTATCTTTTTGTCGCTTTAAGAGCAATGTAATATTTATGGCTGTATTTTGGTTTCGTTTACCTTTTGATCATTCATACGTGATGTGCTAACCACGGACTGCTTCTTAACAGTCCAAGAACGAATTGAGTCCAAATGGAGCTCTTGGACCAATCATAGCCGACAAAGCACAGAAAGAGTCGCCAACCAGCGCCAGTGCTGACTCGAGTGGATCCAGAGCTGGCCTATTTAGAACACCTATATCTGGTGGCGTGCAGAGTGCAACTTTTGCCCATGGTTTGCCTCCACCGGCTTTGGCTGTTCGCAACTTGATGGAGCAGGTAACTTCTGCCACTTCACTCTTTTGGCTTGCGGGACGATATTTCATCTTACTCTTATGCTCTTGACTGTGTCTGTGTGTACCAGGCCCGGTTTGCTCACCTGTGCTCTGTCATGTCTGGCATGCATCATCGCCGTACTGGATATCCATTTGGTTCACTTGTCGACTTTGCTAACGATTCGATGGGCCGTGAGTTAGCTACTTTGTTAACCTTGGGAGAATAGGGGTACACTCTGTTGGTTTCCTGTAGCTAATTGTTTGTACGATGTATTGTGCAGACCCAATATTTTCGTTGTCTCCCTTAGCAATCCACACAAGGAACTTGCTCGCGGATCCAAGATGCACACTTGTTGTCCAGGTATGAAGTTCATGGTATTTAATACTTGAGCATAAGGTGTCTTATTTGTAAACAGTAGCATGTGTTCCTTTGTCACAGGTGCCAGGATGGAGTGGACTTTCAAATGCACGAGTCACTATATTTGGTGATGTGTACCCTTTGCCAGCTGATCAACAGGTTTCAATTTACCTGTGTTTTATTGTTTGATATTGCAATCACCTAGGTCTTTTATGTTAATCATTAGGAATTAGGTTTGTCTTGCATTTTTTCTCATCAACTTCATGTGCATTTTTCTCACCAACTTTACAAGAGTTTAATTGCTTTCTCATGGCTGCTGTAGTATACATGAGTACACGACCAGAAATTTGTAATATTCTGCATGATTTTAAAGGGAATGCATAATGTCCTAAACTCACATTATAATTTGTTATTCCATTATTGGCTTAGAGCTTTTATACTGATGGTGATTACTTGCAATCATTAGGAATGGGCTCATAAGCAATATGTGGCAAAACACCAACAATGGGCGTCTCAACAGTGGGGAAATTTTTACTATTACAGGATGCATAACATAAGGTTTGACTTAAATCTGCCAGGCTATTTTCTTCTATCGTTTCATGTTTGCGGATATCTTTATCATTGAGATGAGATATGTTCTCCTTTCCTCATCAGCAACCATTTTTAGGTTGTCATTTGTAAGATAGGAGACGTGATAGACTATTTTCCATGATTACAGTGACATATACTTTATTGGAGGCTTTGGAACTGTTGCATGGGTAGACGTGAAAGAATATGAAACTATCCAACCTGACAAAATAGCAGTTGATGGTGGTGAACAAAGTTTAAAGGTGACCATGCCATATCACTAATACCTTCTTTAAAAGTTTATGCTGTAATTGCATTGGCAGAATCACAACTGCTTATAGTTGACTCAAGTAAAATCTCAACCGCTTCTGTTGAATTCATTTATGTAGGAGCTGAATGCCATTTTCTCTAAACCACTTCGAGAGTTCTTATCATCAGAAGGGGAGGTTGATGATGCTGCTCTTATATCAGTAGACAGCAAAGGAATAGACATACGGGTTCGCCAGGGTGCTCAGGTAAAAACATGCAGACTTTCTTAATCATAGATGACGAGTAGTTTTTTTCCTGAAGGAAGAAAAAAAAAACATTTTTCTTCACATTATTCATCTTTTCTTATGTACAGTTCAATATTCAGAGGCTAGCATTTGATGTCCCTCACAAGGTTGAGACTCTGGAGGAAGCCAAGAGAGCACTCCACAAGTTAATCAAGACAAGCAGCAAATAGAGTGAAGATTTCAGATGCTGTCTTTACTCACTTTTGCTAATGGTGTAATGTTCATTTCAACCAAGAACTGAGGATTATTTGTGTAGTAGGTAGCATGCATAAGTCCAAGAAAATATGGTGGCTGTATCTTAAATAATGAGAATCCCGGCCCTCATGTGTGAAAGATCGTGTATATGCTCGTGTTGCTAGATCAATAATAATGCTTATGCATGTGCTGCTTGTGAGGAACTTTGAATTTTCAGTGGAGGAAATGCTAGATCACAGTTTATCAGGCTATCAGCATGTGATTTGCATCATAAACAGATGGCATCCGCTGATTCAGCTTGGAGTTTGATTATATAAATTTTAGAAAAATAATAATGCCTAATGAAACGGATACAGATTTTTCATCATCTGGCATATTGAAATTATTGGCTGTTGGCTATACTGCTCCTACTGCATTTGAATGCGCTGCATCTTTGAGCCGCAGCGCACCCACAAGCACTGCTTGTTTGCTGCTAGTACATTCCTACTTTTAATCCTCCTACCCAAACTGGACTCAACAACATGGTTGTTACCGTAAATTCGGTTTATGATTCTTCACAGGCGAATAACAATGTTGCCTATACTACATGCAATTTGCGCATGAAGCTGCATGTAGGAAACTTGCCTTATTTGGCGCCATCGACCTGCCGATCTGCCGTTTTGCCGTTTTGCATGAACAAAAATGTGCATCGGGTTCTGTGATAGTGTGCTTGCTGATCTCAGGAATACTAGCCTTGTAACGTGGCGTGCATTCGGAATGCGTGAATGCTTCAGAGATTCAATCCGTAGTCAGAGGAAAGCAAATTCTGGCAGGATGCAAGATCGTTTCGAGGTTCCAGATGTTACAAACGAATGCCTCGTGAAGTTGCACCGTCTTTTCCATGTACTCCCTCTGTGTGTCAAATGTAAACATTCGTTGACTTTTAAATATTATGTTTGATTATTTATCTTATTCAATTTTTTTAAAAAAATATAAAAATAAATAAGTTATGTTTAAAATATATCTAATAATAAAATATATAACATTTTTATAAATTTTTTGAGTAAAATAAATAATCAAACGTGATGTCTAAGGACATACATACGGCTAGCTTTTGGACGAGTATATCTAACTTTTCACTTTCCACGCCGAAGTACTGATCAAAACATTCTACCTTACAAACCGGATTTTTTCATACTTTATGCACAAGATCTGCCTGCTGCTTCTTTCAACCAAATCCAGCTGAGCAGAGTCAACTAAACATCCCTATGCCAGGTGGGCCAGGAGAGCATGTCCCACCCGACAGTCTCAGTGCGACCAGCCAGCCTGGCCCACACGACATGTCAAAAACTTTTGCTACACGTCCCCGACCCCACTCACCCCATCCCTCTTTCTTCAACTCTTCGGCCCACCACCCTCCCTCCGTCTTCCACCTCGCTTCCCTTCCCCTTCCGACCCGACCTGAGAGATCGATCCTCCCTCCACAGATCAAGGCAGCCAGCCAGCCACCCCGCTAGGGTCTCGTGCCCCTGCGCATGGCAGAGGTCGCAGACGCGCCCCGCCGCGCGACGTCCTCGTCGCCTCCCCCTCCCGGCGGCGATCGCAAGCGCAGCCGCTCCTCTCCGGTGCTCCCGCCGCCGCCCCCCGGGCCGCCGCCGCCGGAGCCGCACAACAAGAGGCACCGCAGAGAGGGCGGAGGGTTCGACCGGCGCCGGCTCGGCGGGGGCGGAGGAGGGTTCGAGCATGACGACAGGAGGTGAGTGCCTCTCCGACGAACGACCCCGGGGATGGGATGGCGTAGTGAGCTTTGCAGCTGAGAGACGAGCAGATCAGAGCTTGATATGCACGGCGCTAAATCGTTCGGTGATAGGCTAAAGGAATCATATTGATGTAGGGTTGCTGCGCATGCTATTTGTGAATACTGTGGTCTTATAATTTGAGCGAAGTGGTGGCATTGGTTGGTTACAGTTTCACGATGTTTTTGGTTATTGGATTCTGAAGGGCATTGCAAGTGTTAGGTACTTCTACTCGTAGCTCTACTCGTAGCTCCTGAGCCCTGCAGCTCCAACAATGACCTGAGCTTCCTGCAAAGACTTTGTACTCTGCTTGGTTGTGTCGTGTAAAGCTGTAGATTTTAAACTCCACTCAATTACTGCATTAGCTATGTGCACAAAGGTTGGAAAGTATGTCTTGATTTAGGTGTCTGCTGATCTTTGATTTGTTTGCCTATGCACACTGCTTTACACATTGCTGCATTTCTTTTTTGAAGTGTAATATTTGTCTCCAGGGATCGCGGAGATCGTGGTGGCATCGGAGGAAGGGGCGGTGATGACAGAGGCCAGGGACGATACATGAATCGTGCACCAGGTGTGTGTTAGTTTAGTTGCTGAGGGCTTCTTCGGTTTCCCCTACTTCATCATTTATGTGCACGTGCTACCGTTACCGCTGCCAGTTTCAACTTTTAAGTACCCCTGGAAGTTAAAAAAAACTAGTATAAACTAGTTGATTTGCCTCATAACTAAGCCAATATGATTATCTTGATCTTCAGAAGGCTGCCAAGAATGCACCACATAGTGTAATCACTGACTTTATCTGACTAGAAACATGTGGAATCGTGACAATAAGTTTCTTTTTAAAGCTTATGGGTTCTAAAGTATCCCTTGTCAGTTTTGAGCTAATTTTGGATGTAATTTATTTTTATTGATACCTCTAACTGTTGTCATTTCTACTATGTATAGATTGGCCGGATTCTGGGCGTGGTGGATGGAATGAAGGCCCTGGGAATCGAAGGTATGCATGTAAATGTGGATTAGGTTTTGTACTTTCTTATCTCCTTTTTAATACATTCGTTGAAAAATTATACCTCTAAGATATGTGACTTTCATGAGGCTTGCTACACGTATTGCATCATTGCACTGTGCAACTTTTAGAACACATTGTTTGGTCCATCATAAAAGTGATGAGCTGAGCATTCAGTTCCTTTCAAGCGGCAAGTTTTGTCCATACATAAGATATGAACATTACCTGTACACAATTATGCCTTGCCCTGGAAAAATAATTCTATGGCCTCAAATTGTCTCGTGTTGTGTTGCTAATTACATGCTTCACAAAGCAAGCTGGATTTCAGTTACGATGAATATTTTGACGTATACCTTTTCTCCTCTATTTTCTTTCTTGACTGGACTTTCCTAGTTTACTTTCCCTAGAGAGAGATTATAGTATATTTTTGCTTGATTTTTGTTGGGTCATTTCTTATAGGCTACTTCACATTCAGTATGGGAATATATTACTTCAGTCCCTCTCTACTTTGTTTTAATCAATTTGTCCTATCATTAGGCATTCAATATTTCCATTCTAATTTTTCCATTCCCTGTGTTTAGTTACTCTACTTCTAATTCTCATCCATTGTCCTTCCATCTCAGAAAAGTAAAATTAAGCTAGAACACTGATGAGTCATTAATATAGATAGTGGTAACTCACAACAGAATCAACAAATTGTTTCTTCTCTCATCGTTGATGGATCATTTTTTTATGTGTGCATAAATAGACATTCTGGAAATTAATAAGAGAAGTCAACAACTATGCTCTTGATTTCCAGAGTCCATATATAGGTAGCATTTCAGCCTTCTAACTCTCCATCGGTCTCTTTAAGAAATACAATGTGGTTTTTAGATATTACTTCTTTTCACACATTTACTTAAAACAATGGGAAGCGATGTGTCAGGGCTCTGCTGGCACCGCATGGGTTTAGGCTGCTGGCATAAGGAAAGCAACTGCTGCATGTGTACATGTGTATTATTTGAAGAAGTTGGTCAGTTTGGATTAGAAGAGTACAGGCTGTTAGCAATAGTGTCTTAGTTTGTTCATGTTAGGTTAAGGCTACAGCCTACTATAAGTAACGACTCTACTGTGGTGGCTTCTGAAATTAAGCAAGAAGTACATCAAAGTTCCTATCCTGTCTCTAATCCTGCTTTTGTCGTGCGACTGCTGGTCATTGTTATGGTCACATTCACACTGCTTGGTTCAGGGTTGTCTAATATATACCCATGACACAACAAAAGTGATTAACATTGTGCTCTATAGGGAGGGCCTGATGTCATACAAGCAGTTCATCCAGGAGCTTGAAGATGATATTTCACCAGTTGAGGCTCAAAGCAGGTGAGCTATTGAAGCCTGTATGGAGTGTAAATTTAGGTAGTCATTTCAATGATGACCCAGCCTTTTCTTGCTGATTATCATTGCAATGGTTACTCAGCTTTATCCTTTGTCATCAAAATGGTTATTATTTCAGCATGGTTAATGTGAATATAACCTGACTCTTTTAAATATCTTATCTTTAGATATGAGGAGTACAAGTCAGAGTACATTCGAACTCAGAAGAAAGCATACTTTGACCTCCATAAGAATGAGGATTGGTAAATTTTTTTTTTTAATTATGACATTTTGCTGTATTACCTGATATCAAATTTTCTTCATTAACCTTTTGCTTTTGCGTCTCTTGCTGATGTTGTAGGTTGAGAAACAAGTACCATCCAACAAACCTTGAATCTGTCATAGAAAGGTTTTCTGTTTTCTTAGTCTAATATCTCCATTAATTTCCCTTTTGATGTTCTCGTATTTTTCAGACTATCAAATCTCAACGTTTATTGCAACTAAACTATAATTATTTTCATTTCAAGCAGAAGGAATGA
This sequence comes from Eleusine indica, assembly GCA_030378355.1. NCBI lineage: Eukaryota > Viridiplantae > Streptophyta > Magnoliopsida > Poales > Poaceae > Eleusine > Eleusine indica. The sequence continues at coordinate 3,194,661 of CM059499.1, read as the reverse complement.
AGTGGCAAGAACCACGGCAAATGAATTCTTCCAAGATTTGCAGAATGGAAGTCTGGACACGTGAGATGCTCCCTCTTCAGTACTCCATCTCTGTCTTGTCTAGCATGACATTTACTTACTTCCGTTTGTGTTGTGCAGTGGTCCTGGGTTAACTGGTTCTATGGTGAGCAAATCTGGAAACAACAGCAGTGTAATTGCAGATGATGTGGATGCAAATGGGAAAAAGGGGAAACATGGAAAGAACTCTGATGATTCATATTATTCTGCTCCCAAGGCCCATCCAGTTAGTTCCGAGGCTCGGCGAATTCGAATGGACATTGAACAAGCTCAAGCTCTCATTTGCAAACTTGATGCCGAGAAGGGCATTGAGAACAATGTTCTCTCAAATACTGACAATGACAAGTCAGACCCGCCAATTGTCATTATACGGGGATCATCTACTGTCAAGGGTCTTGAGGGTGTCGAGTTGTTGGACACTCTTGTTACCTATTTATGGCGTATCCATGGTGTGGATTACTATGGCATGTTGGAGACAAATGAACCCAAAGGCCTACGACATGTAAAAGCTGATGCGAGGACATATAATGGGGCTAGCTCAAATGCAACAGAATGGGAGAATAAACTTGATTCATTCTGGCGAGACAGGATTGAGGGTCAGGATCCATTAGAAACATTGAAAGCAAAGGAGAAGATTGATGCAGCTGCTACTGAAGTCTTGGATCCATATGTAAGGAAGATAAGGGATGAAAAGTATGGGTGGAAGTATGGTTGTGGTGCCAAGGGATGTACAAAACTTTTCCATGCTCCTGAGTTTGTCCAGAAGCATCTGAAACTCAAGCATACAGATGTGGTGGTTGAGCTGACTTCAAAAGTGAGGGAGGATGTTTACTTTGAGAATTATATGAAGTATGTTTTCTGCACTGTCCTCCTTTTTTTGAGTAAGCTATCTAAGTTGCAAGATGATTAAGAGGCGTTTTATTTTGGATGCAGTGATCCAAAGGCGCCTGGTGGAACACCTATCATGCAGCAATCTGCTCCAGTGAGCCTCTTCATCACATTTATACTTAGTTGCAAATAATGATTTTCTTGTGTAATTGTTTGCATTGATCAACTTTCAGAGGGGAAATGGCAGACAACGACCTCCAATAGAGAGTCGACTGAGGGACGAACGTGGTCGTAGATTTGACAGGAATGCTTCACCACCACATGATGGGTCTGGTGAAAACCCTGATGATCCTATATTCGATTCATATGGTGATCCAATGATGCACGGGGCTTTTCCCCCAGATGTTCCTGCTCCTCCTGTGCTGATGCCCGTGCCTGGTGCTGGGTAAGTCTGCAACTTTTGTTTACTTATTTTGATTGATGTACTCATGATTGATTCATTTTCATCTCTATTGCAGTCCTCTAGGACCCTTTATTCCTGCACCACCAGAAGTTGCCATGCGTATGATGAGAGATCAGGGTGGGCCACCTCCTTTTGAGCCACCTGCGGCTGCCCATCCTAGGAAAGCAGGGAGGGGTGGTATTCCCCCGATGGGGGGGCCATCCCCAATCTTCAATGCCCCTCCCCCTGTTCCGCATGATCCTCGTAGAATACGAAGGTGATATTCTCAGCAGTTTGCTCATTTTTATTCCAGGAAGTCATCACCACTCAATGCAAACTGCTTACTTTCAACATTTCGAAACTTGATCAGAAGCAACCATGATCCTTAATGGTAGACCGGATGCATTATTGGTTATCTTTTCTCCTGACTAATTATTGACATCTTTGTGCTTGACACTATCATGATCTGCTTATTAGGCAATCTTTCTCAGCCTAGGTAACAAATTTGTACACTTCACAAGAAAATTTAAGCTGATCATCAAATTAAAACTCCTCATTTAGACTACTGAATTTAGTCCCATCTTACAAATTTTATCCTAGCTCATGAATGGAGATTATATAGCTGCATCTCCTGTTTGGGACATATTCAGTGATGTTCCTAGCTTCTGCATTCAAAGATTATGTTCATATGTTGGATGATTTGTTATTTAAAGCTATCTTTAGTCACCCAAGCTAGGGATTTAAAAATTATGTTTCTGAACAAAAAGCCATACGAAACAAGTATTTGAATTGTTGATGTGAGCCATCAATAGACATTTCAGATAGTTTCTTCTACACATGGTCTATCGTACTTTTTTTTTCCCTCTGTACATCTTTTCAGCAGTTTTCACCTTGCTTGCAGCTACCAAGACCTTGATGCTCCTGAAGATGAAGTGACTGTTATGGACTACCGAAGCTTGTAGACATGTTCTTCATGTGCCTCCAGATAACTGTAGGTAGCGTTAATCTGCAAAAAATACATTGCTCTTCAGAATTCACAGTGGAGGAACCTTGGTAGGCATTTCTGTCAGAAATCTTGAGTTATTCCATTACTCAGTGTTTGTAAAATGAATCATAGGTAATTCAACCAGGCAGTGTATTCCAATATAGAGAAACAAGAGGCTCTTCCTGTAATTTTGTACACCGTGAAATGTTTGCATTACTGGCCCTTTACATTGGGTACATCTATAATCTTATATAGATACAAAGTACATTTTATGCAGTCTAGAACTATAAGATGATCAGTTTTCCACTCCACATGTTTATACCTAGGACATACTGCACATGCAAATGGCAAGTGGGCGGGAATCAAAAGTCATTGTAGTGTGAGGTTACAGTTAATTAGTGTCTGAATTTGGCTCGAGAATTCTTCTGTGATCGGTCAGAGCTGGCAAGCATGTTGGTCTAGCTAGTGGATGGAAACTATTTGGAAACTCTGTTCACCGGACCCTGATCTACTCCAGGCTGTCTGCTTATCCCTTGACCTGATCTGGAAGGCATGTGCCCTCAAGCTGCTGACTGTGATTGCATGACTCGACGATCCTGGCGATTCCGCGAAATCCTGGGATCTCATTCAAGTGACGACCTGCATACCTGACACGCTCTCTTCTCCTGCCCACCCAAGGAACCAGCGCGGACGAGAGCTCGCCGCCGGCGGTCACTGTCGGCCACCAGCTACCGCCACTGGCTTGTCAGCTACACTGCCTCTCGTTCTCTGCTCGACGTAGAAGTAAACGATGAGGTCGACTGGACCGAAAGGGAGACGATAAAGAGTACTATATTTAATGTAAATAATTGGGTACTGTAAGAGCATGAATGAGCCCGGACTTGCGGCGAAGTGAGAACTGAGAAAGCACGCAACGCAGACTTCAGAGGAAGACCGGACGTAATCAAATCGGATTGGAATAATATGGGGTCTCTGTACGGGGGCAACAATGCCTGGCTTGTCAGCATCCGTTCTGTCTTCTGCGCCGATATTTTTTTATGTTTTCGATTTTTTTTCATGTTTTCTAATTTTCAATCAGCAAACCTTTTAGTTAATGGCTTTGTGTTTTGATTTTTTTTATATGATTATCTGTATAATAATTATAGACTATTGCATTTAGATCTAATGGCTCTAGAAGAAACTTTCAGTCAACTGAAAATTAGTAAGTCCCATATTTTTTTCATGGTTGTAGTTTTGGAATGCAAAGCAATTTCAACTCGATGGCGATAGGACGGTCAATGATGACTCAAATCACCGTTTTTGGTCTCCTTCGGGATCTTGCATGACGTTTAGGGCAAAAAAGAGAGAACGTCATTCCCATCTTTTTCGCAGCTTCACTTGTTCCAGTTCACCGATTGCAAACGGTTTGCTTCCTTCGATTTGCCCGGTCGCCGCTGATCCGTCGGATCTGGACGAGGCTTTCCATTTCCGTTTCAAACATTATCAGCTAAACGCGCCGCGCCAAAGCCCTGCCGCCCGTGGCCCCGATCCGATCGTTGCCTCCCGCCAAACAGAACCCCACTGACGAGTGGGCCACCACCGCCTTTCCGTCCAACGACTCTTGACGCGGCCGGCCCCATGCGTTACCCAACCGCGAGCTAGCGGGTCCACTCGTACCGGCCCCACGTGGCAGCGTAATGCGCCGCAAGAAGCTTCCTCGAAGGTTCATGGCCTCGGGAACTAGTCTCCATTCCCGACCGGAAATGCGGGCGGAGGAAGAAGAGAACAAAAAACAGAACACGAGGATTCGGGAAGAGAGAGAAGAGGGTGAAGCGGTGAGGTAGAGGCAGGAGCTACTGCGGTGGGGGAGGGAGCCCGCGAGTCGGCCCGTCCGACCTTCTAGAAGCTTCGCGCCGCCGAGGTGAGTGAGGCGATTGATCAATTTTCTCCGCCTGCGTTGTGCCTCCGGGACGTTGATGGCACGGGCGCTCGTGTGTGTGTGTGTGTCGCGCAGGGAGCGCGTCGTCGGTGTCATCTCTCCTGTAAGGCGTGCTGCTGCTGCCGGGGGCCTGATTTAGCATGGCGCCGGGGATGTCGCCGCCGCCGGAGATCCGCTCGCCCGACCCGCCGGGCGGCGCGGCGGAGGATGCCGCGGAGGCCGAAGCCGAGGAGGAGGTGTTCGATGACGCGTTCGACATACCGCATAAGAACGCGCCTCACGATCGGCTGCGTCGGTGGAGGGTACGTACTTCGATCCCATCAACCTCGCGTCCTCGCCTATCTTATATGATGATTGTTTGGTTAGGATTCAGATCGTTTTTTCGATCGGGGTTGTCGTAGTGGTACTGGTCAGTAGGGCGTTGTGAGTGGGATTTCGGGAGTGGAGCACTGGACTGGACAGTTCGTCGTGGAACTCTGTTGGTTCGCAAATGCTCGAGAATTTAAACAATGTTTCGATAATCGTGGCTGGAGGCGTTTGATACAACTCTATTGCCTCTTCTCCATATGGAGAAAGGAAAATTGAAACTAAGTTATGGCTAAAATTTTCAACTGAGTACTGACGTTCTCATGTCTTGAACAATTAACTTTGATGAATTGTCTTAAACAACCTCGTTTCCCCCCTAATATTTGTATATTGAATGTGTTTTTTGGCTCCATTCCAAGGCATTGTGGCCTGTTCGAGATAAACACATTACCTTATCCAAGTTCCCCAGTACACTGATGACTGGACTGCACATTCCTGCTGCCATGGCTCCTCTTAAGCCAACAAACCAATGTTAGAGTATTTGGTCGCGTAAGTTTGTGATGGCTTTATTTAACAGTTGTAACTTGGGTATATCAGAACTTTTCATAGTAATAATGAAGACCTTTCGGATAGAGAAAGTTTATTGTGGACAGTTAACAAAGTGATGAACGCAGAGCTTTGGTTCGTCAGTATTGAGTTGTGACAAACATGGTATTCTATCCATTTCAGCAAGCTGCTCTTGTGCTCAATGCTTCGCGTCGCTTTAGATATACTCTCGACCTTAAAAAGGAGGAAGAGAAAGAGATGATAAGGAGGAAGATCCGATCCCATGCACAAGTTATACGGGTACTGTGCCTGCCAAAATATTCTATTTTCTCAGTTGGCTGTTTCATTTTCTATTCTGAAAGTGTATTCTCCAGGCAGCATTTCTTTTCAAAGAAGCTGGCCAAAAGGATGTCAGAGGTACAGCTACCACTTCACTTGTTAACCTCTGTTTCATGCTCATTTTTTACTAAATTGGATGATTACATCATTTTTTTCTTTTTTAATATCTATCAGACTTTGTTAATGAAAGTCATAAGGTCTTGAAATATTAGTGTTTCTTCAGTTACTATCCATCTTTAAGTTAGTAATGTACTCAATGTAACATGTTTGGAATGCTAGTGATCAAAAGGATTGTCAACTTAAGTTTCTTAAAGATAGTGCTAATAGTGATGTGTATTGCCCTCAAACTGCATAAAAAAGTCATAACAATTCATTTCTGTAATCTTTTGATGCTGTGTTAGAATAATTACAATTGTCTTTAATAATTATTTTATGTTCTCTTGTACATTATAATTTATATTCTTGTGTTATTTTATTGTTCTTGCCCTAAGCAGAAGCTTACAGTGGTATAAATCTTGCAACGGCCTCTCGCAGTTTTCCAATTGAACTGGAAAAGCTTACAGCATTGAACAGGGAACATGATAGTGTTCTTCTTCAAGAAGTTGGAGGAGTAAGTTAATACTCAACTAGGTTCTTTTTTTTTTCTTTTTTGTTCTCTGCATTCCATGCTAAACTTTGTTTGCACTAATGATATTCTTCTGTTCAGGTTAGGGGCCTCTCAGATTTATTGAAGAGTAGTTTAGACAGGGGAATCAGTCCAAATGAGGAGGAATTGTCAGAAAGGAGAAATTCCTATGGATCAAATACATATCCTCGCAAGAAAAGAAAAAACATACTGGTATATGTGTAAACTACAAAAAGTTACTGGTTTCAACTTCCTACTGTTGACCCATATGATTGTAATTTTCTACCTTACACATTTTTCCTTTGTCTTTTACTTTCCATTTGTGTCTGATACAAAGTATTGTTTTTTTATTGAAAACAGGAGGGGCAAGGCCCCTACTGGAAGTATTGTTTTCTCCCTGTTTAAATTTTGATCATTTTTTAATATTTGAATCATGATTTAAGTTCCTTTGTCACTTGATTTAGTTTTCTTCTCTTTTTGCCTACTGGAGGTTATTTGGGCCCTTATTTCATTGGATATATAAGTAGCAGAAAGGAAATAAAAATTAACAAGGAAACATATTTTAAAATCGGTTGTAAATTAAAAAAAAACACTCTTTGAATCATAGCATACATTAGTCCTATCTACTTGTATTGTGCCACATCAATCTTGTTGATTCACTGTTCAGTCAAAATTTAACTCTACTATGCTTGATTTGTAGCGTTTTGTATTTGAAGCATGCCAAGATTTGACTCTTGTCATTTTGATGGTAGCCGCTGCCATATCACTGACGTTGGGTATGTCCACAGAGGTATTATGTTACATCATCTGCTACTAGACTTGGCTTTCCTTTTTTTTTTTTACTCTTCACCGTGCATTCTGAACTAAAAAACTGTTGTGCTTTGTCAATTTTGTTTTCTTTATCATCTTATTAGGGCGTAGAAGAAGGATGGTATGATGGTGGAAGTATTTTCTTGGCAGTTTTCCTTGTAATACTTGTCACTGGTAATATATTTGGATTTACAAATGATCTGTTTTAGCTGTGATTTTGTCGGGTCGCAATATGCTGTCTTCTAATGTGTATTTTTGCCATCTATCCAGCAATCAGTGATTACAGACAATCTCTGCAGTTTCGACATCTGAATGAGGAGAAACAGAACATACAAGTGGAGGTGGTTATTGTTATATCATATGAACTGTTAGCACTTGTGTTGTTTCTGATTTGCTGTCTCTTTTGGCTAGGTTGTTAGAGGTGGCAAAAGACTTGGAACTTCAATATTTGACCTTGTTGTCGGTGATGTAGTTCCCCTCAAAATTGGTGATCAAGTAAGATGATAACATTTTTTTTTACTACTTTGTTTATATAGATTAATCTTCTTATTTTTTTTTCATCCAGGTTCCTGCCGATGGTATCCTGATATCAGGCCATTCTCTGGCAATTGATGAATCAAGTATGACTGGGGAATCTAAAATTGTGAGTCTATGGAAAAACTGCTAGCTGCTTCTCTGAAATCTGCCTTCATTGGAATTACTGATGCGGTACTGTTTTAGGTTCACAAGGATCAAAAGGCACCATTCTTGATGTCTGGTTGCAAGGTTGCAGATGGCTATGGTTCTATGTTGGTGAGTTTAGCAGTCTCAAAGTTTCGATAACATCTGGATTTGAACACACTTGTTGCATGTCTCTGTGCACTAGAACCTTTTCCTACTTATTGTTCTTTTAGTATTATCTTTTCCACGGCTAAAATAACTATGATTTAATCTTCATCTTGCTCATCAAACAAACAGGTAACTGGTGTAGGTACTAATACTGAATGGGGTCAGTTGATGGCTAACCTTTCAGAGGATAATGGTGAAGAAACGCCATTACAGGTTATTCTCTTTAAGGATAGTGCGTATTTCTGAATCACAAATACTTAGGCTTTTCTCTTATTATGGCCTTGGTCACCTTTTAGGTTCGCTTGAATGGTGTTGCAACTTTCATTGGTTTGGTGGGCCTTTCAGTAGCTGGTGCAGTACTTGTCGTACTTTGGATAAGGTATTTTACCTAGCATTGCAACTATCATGAATGTACACTCAGTGACTGATGTTGAACCATATAGATATTTTACTGGACATACCAAGAATCCTGATGGGACAACCCAATTTGTTGCTGGAACTACCCGTGCAAAACAAGGATTTATGGGGGCAATTAGGATCTTGACAATTGCTGTATGTAATCTTAATTTGGTGGTGCAAAACTAGTTCCATGAACAGTTTTCGAAAGTTTTCACTGCTTTTTTTTTCGCATGTCATAGGTGACCATTGTTGTCGTTGCTGTTCCTGAGGGACTCCCATTGGCAGTAACACTAACGTATGAAGCTCCTACTTTACCTGTTGCAATTCAGTTCTTTTTTCAGTGACATGACTGCATGTGTTAATATTTTCAGGCTTGCATATTCAATGAAAAAGATGATGCGAGACAAAGCACTGGTAAAACAACATTGTTCGTTTAGTTATATGTATACAAAATTGACAGGAGGAAGATAATTATTTTATTCAATTTTATTTAAATAGGTGAGGCGGCTCTCATCATGTGAAACGATGGGATCAGCTACTACAATATGCAGTGATAAGACAGGAACTCTTACCTTAAATAAGGTTTGTGACCATTACCTTGCATTTAATCTTGTCATGGTACACTGCCAAGATGCTTCGCTGACTGAATTTTAATTCAGGACCGGCCATTTTATTAGAAAATAGTAATGGAGCATGCCTATGTTCATTGTTATCTAATACTGTGAGCATATGCTGTACTATTTCTGTTTTGATTGTGACATTTAACAGTTTGCTGCAATCATGATGTTTGATAAATCGTTTGAAACTGATCTTGTAGATGACAGTTGTGGAAGCATACTTTGGAGGAACAAAGTTGGATCCCTGCTATGATATGAGCCAAATGTCAGCCAATGCAGCATCACTTATTATTGAAGGAATTGCACAGAACACAACAGGAACTGTATTCCTGCCAGAGGTACAAAGAGCAAACTCCTAACCCTGTAATAAGCTACATAAACTCTTATAGTAAATGATTTATGAAAACTTATTATGACTTTGTTCCTGGCTTCCTGCATTGTTCATGGTTCATTGGTTGGGTGTTTAAAACAATCATCTGTTGACAATTTATCAGTTAGACCTATTCGGTAAAATTAGCATGAGTTGCATGGGCAATTAACAGTGTGAAACTGGGATGCAAGCTCGTCACCAGTTTAAGAGCTGAAACAGTCAGAATCAGGTTAGGCAGTTTTACTATTTCAGCCACAATAAGCTGGGAACCTGAGCTTGGATGGTCTTGGGAGGCTGTTAAGAATCGTCCAACCAATTTCAATTGTCATGTTACCATGTTAAACAGGATTATATCCATGCTACACAAGATTACATCCCATGCTGTCCTTTGCACAGGATGGGGGAGAAACAGAACTTACAGGTTCACCAACTGAAAAGGCCATTCTTTCTTGGGGCCTTAAGGTATTACTGATTTCTGTTGCGTTCTTCATTTTTAGCACACTATTGTTTTAGTTGACTTGACCGTCCCCTTTTGCACAGGCAGGGATGGATTTCCATCGTGTGAGATCAAAATCTTCAGTTCTTCATGTTTTTCCATTTAATTCGGAGAAGAAACGTGGAGCTGTTGCAGTACAGGTAGCATAAGCATATTTTTGTATATCATACCTTAATGTGTTCCCAGAAATATTCCTTAGTAATATTTTGTTTGGTATTACCTCATAGTCCGGAAAACCTGTAGGGGGACCTAAAATAATGTGATGATGTACGCCTGAATTTTCCATGTGGTTCTATTATGCACTATTTTTCTATATCTTCAAATAGTTCTAACTAATGATCAATATAATTGCTGTAAGAGCTGTGCCATCAAGTTTAACAGTTGATAATTTACCACCTAGAAGGGCAGGTTCAGCTGTTTTCACTCTGAAGATTGCACGCATTAAGACCTTCAGAACCATTGCTCCCTTGATTCTTTGTCAGTATAGACGTTAATTGTAACCACCCTGGATGATTTTATCTAGTTTGAATTGTAGCGTGTGGAATACTTCTAAACTAGCCAATTTTAGAGACGATTTCCTCTAGGTTTCAATGTTCAATATCATTGTCATATTTTCTCATCAGTGTTCGGAGAGGTTTTTTCATGGTTCCTTTTCATGTGCTCTAAAGCTGTTTCTCCAGTTAGATCTTTTTCTCAATGAAAACTGTTGTATTGTACTATATGTTATCCCTGATTTGTTTACCTTGGTGTTGTCTCAGTCAGATGATGGTGTTCACATCCATTGGAAAGGTGCAGCTGAGATAGTGTTATCATCTTGCAAAAGCTGGCTTTCTACTCTGGGTTCAGTTCAGCCAATGAATGCTGAGAAGGTAATATGCGGCACCTGACTTGTTTATTTGGTCATTTGTCATTATTTGAGACTCACTTGAATTATATTTGCAGTATGATGAATTCTGGAAATCTATTGAAGACATGGCAGCAACCTCGTTACGCTGTGTTGCTTTTGCATATCGTCCCTGTGAGCCTGAAATGATACCAGAGGACAACATAGCTAACTGGAAATTGCCTGAGGATGACCTGACTCTTCTTGGCATCATAGGAATAAAGGTTTGTTATAGTTACTTGGTTACTCATTCTAAGATTGACATTGACTGTTCTGATTTGTTTTACAGTAAAGGAAAATCAAGTCTGCGAACTACGTTATTGTAGGACAGCACTGTATATCCATTTCATTGATATTTGTTTCATGAATGTCGCTTCTTATTCTTATGAACAATAAGGTGTAATTTTGCATAGTCGCGTACTTCCTTCTGATCCATAATAATGCTTTCTGCTGTTCAATCCTCATGTGACTGTTTAAGTATAATTGTTAGTTGAAATCAGCAATAGCTATAAAGAATTTATTCTCCTGTAGGACCCTTGTCGGCCAGGAGTGAGGGATGCTGTACAACTCTGCACTAGTGCCGGTGTAAAGGTCTGTATTACTTGAACCACGTCCTTTCCTTTTTCATTTTGCTGCACTCCCTCCGTTCCAAAATTGTTGTTGCCATTGACTTTTTTCGTTATCTTTAACCATTCATCTTATTCAAAATATTTGTTCAAATATGAAAAATTATAAGTTATATTTAAATTTTATCCAGTGATAAAACAAATAATGAGAAAATAGATGATATTTTTTGAAATTTTTTAAATAAGACGAATGGTCAAAGATAGCGAAAAAAGTCAATGGCGACAACAATTTTGGAACGGAGGGAGTAAAAATCAACTGTATTATGCCATTGGCAGTCTAAAATATTGTACTTTGTGGGTACTTCAGCTTTCAAGACATTGTAATCTTGTTGCAGAAGTTTACTGTCTTCCATAAACCAGCTTCTTTCTATATGAAACAAAGCAAACAATGTTTTCAACAGTGGCACTCTTATTCAAGTGTTGTATCATGACCTCTTTTTATTCCTTAAGGATTACCTAATCTGTTTGGTTTGTTTGATACTGGAAAGAAAAATGAAGTGGCAACGTAGAAACCAACATCAAGATTAGGAAAGGATCGTACTATAAATATATTCTACCTGAGTGCGAGTTTTCCTGTTCTCTTTACAATATAGAAATTTACAACACCCAAAAAAAAAAAAAAAGAGATTACAGAACCTTGTCTAGTTATGTCTGAGCTTTGAAGTGAATTGCTGGTATTTGCTCCCATGGATAACCATGATAAGTTCCTTCCTAAAGATCAGTATTGAGTTCACTATTCAAGTTGCATGTCATGTTTCACGTTAACTGAATGCTGCATTCCATGTTTTGTTCCCAGGCTTCTGGTGCATTTTATTCTCTACAAAATGCATATTATTTCCTTTTGTTTCTTGAAATCATATTGCTCTGATGCCTTGCTTCATGACTCTTGTGTTTGCAAGTTCAGGTGCGCATGGTTACAGGGGATAATATTGAAACAGCTAAAGCCATAGCTTTGGAGTGTGGTATACTAGATGCAAACAGTGCTATTTCAGAGCCAATTGTAATAGAGGGAAAAGTGTTCCGTGAGATGTCTGAAAATGCAAGAGGAGAGATTGCTGACAAGATACTTGTAACTCCCTCTCTCCCTCTCTCTCTCATGTTAAATTTGTTAAACAAAAAAAATGCTTGTAACTTATGAGATGTCTCATAAGTAGCAAGTTGTATTTTCTTTTTCTTCTCATTCACTTAGGGTTGTATATGCCGGTGATTAAGTCAGCCTATCCACTGGAGTTCTAGAGCAAATTTACTTGTTTCAGGTGATGGGAAGATCGTCTCCAAATGACAAACTTTTGCTTGTGCAAGCTTTAAAAAGAAAGGGTCATGTTGTAGCTGTTACTGGTGATGGCACGAATGACGCCCCCGCATTGCATGAGGTGCTATGTTTAGTTAAACATATCAATGATCTACTGTGTCCCATTACTTCCAATATTAAGAGCTTACTGTTCCAAATTGTTTGATTTGTTGTCTAGGCCGATATAGGTCTTTCAATGGGCATCTCAGGGACAGAAGTTGCTAAGGAAAGTTCTGACATTATAATCTTGGATGATGACTTTACATCAGTTGTCAAGGTTGGTTTAGTAGGCAAATTTTGTATATCTGCTCACAATATTTTTCTTTTCATGAAACAAACTATATTCCAGTAATCCTTGGTTGAACGTGCATTCTTTAGGAAATAATTCTGTTTTAAATCTCCTCCTGTGAAGTTTAGGTTATCGATAGGACCTATGCATTTAAGTCTCCTCCTTTTCTTTCCTTTCAGGTTGTTCGTTGGGGCCGATCTGTCTATGCGAATATTCAGAAATTCATCCAGTTCCAGCTCACGGTTAATGTTGCTGCCCTTGTAATAAATGTGGTTGCTGCTGTGTCATCTGGTGATGTGCCTCTGAATGCCGTAGAGGTTGGGACCTTTTCTTGACTTCACAGATTATCTTTTTGATGAAGCGTCTAATTGATATTGGCATGAAAGATGACCTGAAAAGCTTAACTGTATGTTTGAATATCTATGGCACTCTGAATATTTCTGGTGAACAATTTATATATTATATACAGATCAAGAGAAAGTATGATGGCAATGAAACATTTTTGTCAAGAATACTTGTATATTCAGGCTTCCCCTCATTTTCGTTGTTCTTTTTTCACTTCTCAGCTTCTCTGGGTGAACCTTATCATGGACACACTGGGAGCCCTTGCATTAGCAACCGAGCCACCAACAGACAACCTAATGAAGAGAAATCCTGTTGGTCGAAGGCATGTAAAAATTCATTGTATTTCATATATTCTATATTTGTATTACTATATTCGTTCAAAAAAGTATTTATCTTACGGTGCCTTCTACAGAATTGAGTCTGTTTATTTTCCTACTGCAGGGAGCCACTTGTTACAAACATTATGTGGAGAAACTTGTTTGTTCAGGTTGTGATTTGTGTTAATTTTATTCCTCCATTATAATAAAATTAATTATTCTTCTGATTTATTTGTCTTTCGTGCAGGCCATATACCAAATAACAGTTCTTCTTATCTTCGATTTTGCTGGAACAAGGATTCTGCGGCTCCAGAATGAAAGCCGATATAATGCTGAGAGGATAACAAACACCTTTATCTTTAATACCTTTGTCTTTTGCCAGGTGGGCTGGGTTTTTGCTCATTCAGAATCATAACAGAACATTAGTGGCTCAGCTTTTTCTCGAACACGCAGGAGAGCTGCGTATCATTATTACTGGCTCAGCTCAAGTTCACACTTTAGGGCCTGTTTGTTTATGCCTATTATAATCCAGCTTATTAGTGATGGATTATACAAGCTGTGATAATCTATATTGAGACAGCTTATAGGATTATCATAATCTAAGGTGTAGATTATAAAATCTGATACATAATCTAACTGTTTGTTTAAGTAAACTAGGAGTAAACAACAGGCCCTTAGAGTAATGAATGATTTCAGACAGTGGCATATATTTCCTAAACAATTCAATGTTGAGTTGACTAATTACATTGGAAGTAGTGGACAATAGAATTAATATTTGTTCATCCCTGATATTTGATGGAAACTCAGGGCTTTTCATGGACTGTCTATGCTGACCATAGTCAAGCTTTATATTTTTTTTATGACTTATTTTTATGGACAACTCTGAAGCAGTTCTCTACAATTTTTTTACAACTGATTAGGAGACATCTCTATATGTTTCAGTATTTTAATCTGATTGATTTTAACCATCTGAAATTCGTATTCATGACTGACGATGTTTTTTTTTCCTTTTAGTCTTGTATGAAAACAGATTATAGTGAGAAAAAATAGCTATGATTTTTTTCCGTTCTTTTAATAAATAACTCACTATATGAACTCTATTTACATCTGATAAGGCAAAGTTTAACTTGTATGCACCTTTAATGCCAGATATTCAATGAGTTCAATGCTCGCAAGCCTGAGGAGAGAAATGTTTTCAAAGGAGTTACAAAGAATCACCTGTTCATGGGAATAGTTGGTATAACGACAGTATTGCAGGTAATAGATAATGTGGGGTTCTGTTTCCTAATTTGCCTGACAACCTTGTTGATGTGGTGCTTATAATATCGCTCCCCTCTTGTCAGATACTAATAATTGAGTTCCTGGGGAAGTTTTTCAAAACTGTGAGACTTAACTGGAGACTATGGTTGGTTTCAGTTGCTATTGGCCTTGTGAGGTACGCTCTTCAAAATTTATCAACCTCTTATGGGTTTACAAGGTTTATCCATCCTTTAATTTGCAAAGTCGGTTCAGCCTATTTTCCTAAATACGTTGCTTAATGTTTATAAAACTTGACAAGTATGGTATCAAACTCTGCTCTATTAACTACGTTTCTTTGTGAAATTGAATGTTAAGTCCTGTTTCATTGTTCTGCTGACTACTAATTCCGCGGTTCATTTTTTTTCATGTGATGCTTCCAGTTGGCCCCTGGCGTATCTCGGAAAATACATTCCTGTACCCGTAAGACCTCTTCAGAACTATTTCAAGCCTAGATCTTGTTTGAGAAGATCACGCCGAGGTGGGTCTACATTATCTAGCTGGTGATCTTTCCCTGTACTTATTTTGCTGCAGTAAGCTTATATTCAGCTGTTGATGCAGACGAGGAGGAAGGTGGACAGACCTAAAGTCGTACGAGCAGCCAGTGTAAATAGCCATGTGATAAGAAAAGAAGACAAGATTTCTACTGGTTCCATCGAATAGCAGCTCAGGGACTAGCTGGCCTTGTTGTTTCTCCTATAAAGGAGATGCAGTAAAAACTGTACAGGAGTACGACGTGCCATGCAGCAGGGAAAAAGAGCAATAGCAACCAAAGCTGCTGGTATACTTCACATAATGGACATCAGTATAACTTATTCTAACTTGAGATCTAACCTTTTTCCTGACGATCTGACTGTACATTTGTAAATGATTATTGTTAGTCATGAGATTTTCGTGTTTCTTGTTCGAAATAATTTTGATGTAACTAGCTTAGGGCATATATTGTGCTCTTGTACCATGCGAACATCTATACGTTAGGGGTGTTCCTTCTTTATTTTTTCTGTAGTTGGGTTAATAAACGGATCAAGCAAACAATAATGTGTGGATGGCTAGTTGAAAACTTGGAGCAACAAACGATTTGATTTGTAGTTTTCTTATAGCAGTTCTATGCAGATGAGCTGCACTCTCTTCTGGTTTTGCAAAAAAAACCTTGCTCAAAAATATACTTGCATGTTGTTGATCTAGGCTCCTAGAGAGCAGAGTACATGGTTACAACAAGAGCAGCTTATCAACGGACTAGTCTCTGAAGTGTTGTTAGGAGGACCTTGCTTAGAACAAGTATGAGGCTGGTGTCTTCTGACTGCATGATGGGACGTTGTTTGTGAAGGATATGGTTGACGTTCATCTTGATACATAAGGGAGACAAAAACAGCATCTTTGATTGATAACACTTGAGAAGCTAGACGTACTAGATCCGCGTCATATCGATTAAATCACTACTCATAGCAGTCATCGTTCTTTAGAACGTGAGTACGGAATATCGTTGATGACGTAGAGGACCTAGATACCCTGAGTAGCCTAGATTGAAATTGATGATGGTGTGAACTTTCTTCGTGGAAGGGCGGTTCATGGATGAACAGCGATGAGAAAGGCGATGACGCAGAGGCGTACAAGGCCGATGGAGTCCAACTGCGTGGGGGTGGGACAGAGGGGGAACCGGCGGGAGGTGGTGCGGCGGTCAGCAAGGCCGGATCTGGGGACGTTCTCATCGGATCTGACTTCTAGGAGCGCAGATCTGGCTAGAATGTGCCAGGGAGCGACGGCGAGAAAACTTACGATGAGGGAGGTGGGCGGGGAGAGAAGGGAGACCTATTCTACTTTATTTTGCTAAAACTCTAGCTCCACGGCCAACACGAATTGACCACCGGCGACAAAGCTAAGCCCGAGACCGATGGCCATGGTAGTTCGAAGGAGAAGCTCGAAACGACGGCATATGGCCCACTAAAAACAGCTAAAGAAACACTAGAGAAACTAACCGGAGGGAGGGGCTTCCCTCTCTTGATCTCCATCGACGAACCGGAGAGGAAAGGAGGAGGGGGGAGGGGTGTCCGGCAATGGCGGCGACGGGCTATGTTAGGGCTAGAGCAGAGTTTTTCAAGGGAGAGTCTCCTACAACAGAAAGTTATTAGTCTAGTATGTTTTGATCATGTTTGTTTTTATGGATGAACATAGTCCTAATACTACTACCATGATTAAATTCGACGTGACACAACCAGTCGAGCCATAAAATAATGCGCCGCCGTATATATGCAGAAAGCAGTGGTGGTGCGTAATAATAAAATTTTAAAACATTGCCGGGAAAGCATCGTATATGGTTTTCATTTGATTCATGTTGTTCTTTTGGAACATATATATGGGTATATGATACAAAACTGGTGGTTTCCTTTTTATCTTTTAAAAAAAGCAACGGTTACTATATATATCGTCGTCGTCGCTCCACAGCTGGCACGACAGAAATGAAGGTCACACAACGTAACTCGATATGATCGTCCGTCACAAGCACAGCAGTCAAAGTCAAAGGTCATCGAGGTCGAGGAACACGTCCGGGTCCATGAGCGGCTCCTCCTCCTCCGCCTCATCGCGTGGCGCTTGCACGGCGAGGAGATGGCCGGCGTTGCACACGTGAACAGAAGCGGGAGGCGGCGGAGGAGGAAGAGTCATCAACGGCGGCGGCGGTTGTGCTCCTGCTACTGGCCGCGCCATGGCGAGCTCGGCCCGCGTGGTGGCGAGGTCGCGCTGCGCGGCGCTGATCTGCTGCTGCAAGCGGTCGATGATCCCGGCGCTGCCGTACACTGGGTCCCGCACCCGCCACTGCGCCTCCGCAGCCATGGCGTCCGCCGCCCGGCCTCGCTCCTGAACCGGCAGGCCCTGCGGCACACAGCACAACGAAATTTTAGTTAGATTCTGCTCCTGCACACTGGCTACTCATACTGCATTCTGATCAATATGGCGGCAGCAGCAGCTTAATTGAGCAGTAACAACGACAGCCACTAGTACTAGCTAGAGTGTGATCGATCAATCAATAAATTAACAGTGACGCATAAGCAACAAAAAGAGAACGATTATTGAGATGATCACTGATCAGCGCACACCGTACCTGTAGCAGCCTGGTGACGTTGCTGGTGCCGAAGACGGCGTGCACGTCGGCGTACCGGCGCGGCCGCGACGCCGGGAAGTAGGGCGCGAGGACGCAGCCGCCGGGGTCGCACCTCCGGCGAAGGTACTTGCACGCCGCGCACCTCCTGCTGCTGCCCAGCTCCACTTCGGTATTATTGCTACTCCCGCTGCCGACGCCGCTGGACATTACGGGTAAAAAGATATCTAACGAAGATCTGCTGAGGATCGACGAGAGATCGCGCGGCGAGATGGGTGTCGCGGACGATGATCTTTGGAAGATTTGGAGGAGATACGAACGTTTGTTTTTGTTGTGTATATATGGGGATATGCTCTGCATGCATTAGCGCGAGAGGTCGGCGGCAGAAATGGGAAGGGAGCAACGGCTAGTACGTAATGTGTGTGCCAAATGAGGAAGCAGCGAGCAGCGTAAGAATGGAAATGTTAACGGTCGCGTTCGTCGTTTGCTTCGATCATTTGTGTTGTTCCCATCAGTATTAATGAGCTTGGCGTGCCCGTGTGTGCGTGAGTGCCATAGAGAGAGAGAGGAATGTGGTTCACGGTCTGTTACGTACGTACGCATGCACATCATCGCAGCGCGTGTCGGAGCATGAACAAGGTGTGCCTCCGTTTACTCGTGGATCGGCACTCAATCGAGGAGCATAGGTCCAGACCGCAGAAGGTTCGATGGGATCCTCTGTTCTTCGCCATTAACTAATGAATGATATGTAATTCCGGATCCACCTATCATCAGTGACTTGATGCACGAGTAAAGATCCTCATCATCGTTTTGTCCCAACCGCTTCCAATGCTCGTCATCAATCATATCTGTTAGTTCATGTCACCCCAAAGGCCCCAAGATATTCGGATGCTCCTGTGCTTTCGTCTGTACAACAAAAACTATATAACAAGTTCCAACGATCATTATGGATGTATGCTAGTATCATTCATTATCAATTTACCATACAAATACTTTGTTGAAATGATTTTGTATACTTCTTTCTGATGACACACGGGAACACCTAATAACCCGACGGAAACATCTCCTCCACCAAACACAAGAGAATCACGACTCACGCTGCTTCTAATAGCTTGCGCGCAAACAACCATGGAGCACTCGTGAGTGGACCGTGTGGGTATGGCGCAAAACGCCGGGTGCACGCCGGCCTGGTTGGTCAAAATCATCAACCCAGGGGGGGAATCAATAATCAAAGGAAAAAAAAAACAGAAAATGAAAGACTAGGAGCATCTTTGGACTGAAAGAATTTCAGAGGAAAAAGTGAAGGATTCCATTTCCTATATGATTTAGTACTATTCACTCCTTTGGACTGGAGGATTCCATCACAGGAAAAATAAATGAAAAGTTCCTAGGCTATCCATTTTGGAGGAAAATCATAGGGAAAAAAGCATCCACCAAGACCTTTTTTTTTTTTTTTGAAACCAAGGCCTCTTTTTTCCTTCCCTGTGTAGGATCGAGGCAAATGATGTCAGGTTGCTCACGATGCGAAGCTCCAATCTACTATTAGGGATTATGATCCAAGGCTAAGTATGCCATGCACTCTAATAATCCCATGTCTTTCCCTGTGGCCATCCAACGTCAACGATGGAAACTTTCCTCTGTTTTTCAATCCTCTCAATTTTCACATGCGTTCCTTCATTTATTTTTTTTCCTATGCCTGTGTTTTGAATTTCTCCGTTCCAAAGAGGCCCAGATCTTTTTTTCCTCGTGGCTAATCCATCGTATCCAGCCTTGCACTTTTTAGCTAATCCCAGCTGCAAAGCTCTCTGCTTCAGCTGGATAGAGTGACAGGCAGGTGGCCCCGCCGTTGCCAGAACAGGAGCTCTGCCTCCGCTCAGAACCTCAGCCAAGCTGCCGCCGTCCGTACGGCCGCGGAATATTTTAGGCGAAACAGGATAAGATCAGATTAAGTACTCACTCCTACAGAGCAGACCATCCTTTTTCCTCTCTCTAACCCTCGTCGCAACACATACGCACAGGGCCAGACACGCCCAACGTGCACGGTTCGGTCCCTTTCCCTCTCTCTCTCTCTCTCTCTCTCTCTACTGATCGCACCTTATCCTCCTCCCCATCACCCCTCCATCTCTCTACTTTCTCTCTCCTAATTAATGGCAGCAGCAGTACCACGAACAGAAATGAAGAAATCCTTATCTAATCGTCACACTTGCCCGCCAGAATATACTTATACAACTCCCCAATCACATTTAGCATTAAGCAAAGCGCAAATTAGCATAGGATTCTCCATCCTTCGCCCGCCCGCCCGCCCGCCCGCCCACTCCAGGTCAGGGAGCCTTTCTTTGCCTCTCCTGCCCCTTGGAAACCTTAAACAACAGCGCCATTTGTTTTATCAAAACGACACCGCCATTAGCCCCTCCATTAATGTGGCTCCTCAGCGTCACAAAGAGGGGAGCTTATAACTTTGATTTGGTTTTTCCTTCACTAGCACACATCTCCCGGTGAAGATCTGCGTCGTGAACCGTTTATGTGGCAACTCGTTGCTGCTACAGTTGGAACTATATATTTTCCTTGTTTTATTTTAACTTTTGTTTCTGTGAAACTCAAGTAACCTTCAGTACAAATCATGGACCGTCCTGTGCTATGATAGAGATCTATCTGTTTTATATTGGCCCCTTCTTTTCGAGAGAAAGCTACCTTCTACAAAGCGATGGTTTTCTTGTGCTGTATGCTTAAGATTTCCCGCTGTCCACAACATTTTGATTGATTTCACAATTTTGGTGGTACGGTTTCATGTCCAGCAGATGATTAAAAACCAGTTTTATTTTCCCCCAACAACAACTGGATGATACTGCTGGTCCGATTGACGATCTGATCGGATTAGGCGGGCCTAGGACTCATCACCCACCATTTTTGTCTGCTCCCGCAAGCCACACTCCCAACAACAACATTTCTACAACCACTCATCACCATCATCATCCTGGCTTAAACATACGTCAATATGATTATTAGGAGCAAGGCAGAACAAGTGTTGTCAAGCTGATACCAACAAGCTTGCCAGATCAGACGAGACATTGTTTCTCATCATAGGAGCACTAAAACTGTTTGATGCCAAAGATTCAAAGACCAGACAGACCATAGGCAGGCAGTAACACAAGAAATGGAGTTTTTGTTATATATATCTTGATTATATAGCAGTAGTGGCAGCAGCAGTGACAACATCTCTCAAGCCTAAAGATTCAGAGAGATCCAAGAAGAAGAAGAAGAAGCACAGCCTGCCTAATTTTCATCTAGATTATAGCTCGCGCTCTGGAGATCAACCATGGAGAAGGACCTAGGCGATCTAAAGGAGCTGGGGTTCGGGCTCCTCAACATCTGGGTGTGCACGCTGAGCCTGGGCGACGGAAACGTCGGCGGGCGCCGCTCCCTCCGGCTCTTGCCGCAGTCCTCGTCGTCGTCGGAGTTGTCGGCGCCCTCCTCGTCGTCCTCCTCCAGCACGGCGTGGTCCGGGGCCAGGAGCGGCGGCAGGTACGTCGTGGCCAGCGCGCTGCACGAGGCACGCCGCCGGGACCATGCCGCCAGCACGCGCCGGCGCTTGTTGAATGGGTTCTCCGGCTTGGCAATCTCCTTGGCGGCCGCCTTCGCCGCGGCTTCGGCCAAGCTCGTGAACGACTTGGACTTGCCCGCGTAGAAATTGGACAGGCCCCTCCTGCGATTGATTCAACACAGATTTTGGTCAGTTGACGAGTGGATTTTTGGGTCCAAGGTCTTAACTATTTACGAGTATAATGCATTGCTACAGCATATCGCTTGGACTTAAAGCTGATTAATAACCACCAAATCTTAAAAACTTTATCCGCATGAGCAGCAACAACCAACGAGATGCGAACTTTGACCTCGGATAATAATACTACTACCAAATTAGCATGGCGAAAGAACATTAACTTTCTCAGTTCGTTGCTACGATCTAAAGCTTGACAATCCCACAGAAGAACATTAAATCCATCTATTTTATTCAGCCATGAAAAGCATCTCTTCTAGCAGCACCAATTCGTACAGAAGATTACAGTACAACAGAACAAAAACACACAACAAACAGCTGAAGAAAAAATAAGATGAGATTAGCAGCAAAGCTTACTTGCTGGGCAGAGCATCCTCCAAGGACTCGAGCCCCATCATCCCGACACCCTCCACTTCCTTCACCTTGCTCTGCACCTCATCCTCCTCGTCCTCCTTGTCCGACGCGGAGTTCTCCCCGATCGACGAGCTGTCCGACGACGCCGCCCCGATGGACGAGCTGTCCGACAGCGCCGCCGCTGCCTCCTCCTCCTCTTCCTCTTCTTCCTCCCTCCTCACCGGCTCATCCCCTTCCTCCTCCTCGGAAGAGAAGAACCCGTTGGTATCCCGCTTCCGCTCGTCGGGATCCGCCTTCCCCTTCCCCGGCCGCCGCTGAAACCCGCCGTGCGCCGGCGGCATCCCGGGCGCCACTGCCGTAGACATCCTTGCAGCCAATCAATCAACCAATCAACCAATGAATCGACCGACCAACCTAACCCGCCGCCGCAGAGCTCCACCCAAATCCTCGGACCCCCCACGCCCAGATCGGCTGGCGGCGACAAGAATCGCGAGCAACAGCGAAGCGCACAGATCGACGAGTGGTAGAGGACAAGAAATTTTCGGTGCGCGAGAGGTCAGAGGTAGAGACTAGAGCGAGAGAGGGGAGGGGAACGGGAGGAGAGAGAGAGAGAGAGAGATGGGGATGGGGAAGGGAAAGGAAGGGGACAGGATAAGGAGAGCTGGACTACTAGCAAAGGCGAATTCTATAGTGATGAGGGGAGATAAGCTGCGTGGGCCCACCCCCTGGTGCGGTGCACCCGGTCCACGCGCCTGACGCGGCAACGTGCGGGTGGATGAGGGTGGCCGGTCCCTGTCGGCCCGCGGTCTCTGGCGTGTGGGCCCCAGTCTCGGCGAACCAGAAGGTCTGATACCGCCCCGCCGCCGCCTCGGTGGTCGCGGTGCAGCGAAGGGGTGGTGGACCTGACCACCAGCTCGAGCTGGACACGGATAGCTATACACAGTATTGTACCCCGAAACGCGATGGCTACGTACGGTGTACAGTTCGACGCCCTAATTATACGCGCGCTCGTGTACGTACATAAATACCCGTGACGTGGCTGCTCGCCTAGTTTGTGGCCTGCAGAGGAGAGGAGCTGGATTAGCATGTAGTGTAGCAGTGATTGCTTTCAACTGTTGTTAAACCGATTAGCTGATGATGATGGTGTCTATTCCGGACACGGTAGCACGAGAGAGTGATGGGTTTTCCGGATGACGATGCTGCCCCGGTATTCAGATAAATGACGGCATTGATCATGCAGGCCCGTGCTTATTACGTGGTGGTTTTGTTTGATTATTTCTGCTGCCGGTATGGTTTAGGCTGCGACTCGAAACCGTGTTCAAGTGATTGAAGGTTTTGGCTGCTTTTCAGTTGTCCATCGGGTTTTGAACAACGAATTAAATTAACAAGGCCACCAGATATTGACGTTTTTATGCTAATATATGTGATCACAATATGCATTTTCTTTTGAATTTGCTATTGTTCTCAGTCCTCGATCTTTGCATGTACAGATACACTTTTACCAAACTATAGAGAAAGGGTCATGTTGCTCCCACTTGGGGTGGTGGTAGATTGTGAGCGTAGCACGTGATTCGTACGGATTCAATTGTTAATTGCGTACTATTGCTAATTCTTAAGGTTAGACACCGGTTTGATTATGCTAACCGAGGGAAGAGGAGAACCAAAAGAACCGTTTGGCCTCTCTTTTCTTTTTTCCTTTTCTGATGGACTACACTACGTGAAGTTCGAAGTAAACTCGCGCGCCCTAAACAAAAGTTCAAAGTAAACTTTGTCAGGTCAAGCTGATGGATTAGGTGCTAATTTATTCATAAATCCAGCCAATTAATAGGCACGGTGCCTGGTTCAAGATAATTAGGTTTTTATAATTTGACTAGGAGAGGACATGGATGGATGATTGACATAATGACCAAGCGCTAATCCTCATTCAAGCATGTGAGTACTATGTAGTTTTGACCCGATCGAGCTGGCGTACATTAGCATTATCTGTTAACCTAGGCAGGTATTGGCCTAAGCTCCCACCCAATCAACGCGGTCCTCCAATGGTAGTAAAATTCGGCCGTGCATCCATGTTAGGTATGTACTATTGCCTAATAATGCAGGGAGGACGATCTGGACGAGGATCACCATATATTTTGTATAGTATTCGCCAAATGTGCCTTTGGTGCTACATTGGACCAATCCACAAAACAATGTTATCGTCTGGCCCTAATTGTCCTCTTCTGTTCTAGCTAGGCAGTGTGGCGATAACACCTTCGTCAACTACTCAACATATGACATGGTTAGGGTTTGGGTTCATCGAGAGGTGCTAATAATTGCCAGGCCATTGCTCGAGGGATGAGAGTGATGAAGCGTGTCAGCATCGAGCTGTTATATTCAACAGATCTAGTTCTTGTCTGTTCGAATTGATGTCTTATGTAATCTCTGAATATATGATGAACTTGTAGGTAATCAGAAGAAGAAAAAATTAAGAGAAAAAGGAACCAGATTTTGAAACCACTTATTATCATCTCGTCATAAAAATGTACTATACACTATAGTGATTCTACGAAAGGTCAAACCAATAGTCAAATTAGTTATGATTATATTCATTTTCTAAATGTATTTGTGTACATACATAGTAGACATTTTTAGTACACTCTTAGGCGTGTATTTATATTCTCAGGTTGGCCTACGTACACATGACCTCGATTGGATGGATGAGGTCGGTACGCAAAGTGCGGTGCATTATATAAATAAAAGTCAAACACTACAGCATAGCATCGGTAAAGTTAAGTGCGGTCGTAAACTTATCGGATGCTTTTAAAATTTATATTTCCTGCATTGGCCAAGAAAGAGATATTCTAAGCATCTCGTGTTTTACTATTGTTGTGCTCCAGTGGAGCTATCGAGAGAGGAAAGAAAAGGAGTTCCCTGTGGGGCTAGATTTTGGTCAAGGATCATGATTCGTGAACAACCGCAATTAACAAAGGGATATGCTCCATATAGCCATATATTGATTACGGTTAAGGTGATTGTTGGGGCGGATCACTAGCTTTCAAACAAAAGTATGTTTCTTTGGCCTCCAGTTCAACCTTTTTTTGTGGTGTCTGTTTCTTCATTTGGAGTTTTGGTGTGAGTAGTGCTGCCAGCACTTCAACAAGGAAAAAAAAACAGTTACTGTAATTATCATTGTTTTGGGCACGAGCGAAAGTACATAGCAAAGACGATTACTTTTGGCTTCATATATGCTAGCCTAATCGAAAAGGAAGAAAGAGTAGCTTTTGAATGGACAGGAGAAGAACTCGTGGTGTAAAGCCTCTCCACTAGCGCACAAGGCCAGTAATATTTTTCCAGGTTTGAGGTTTTGATTTGTCCACACAAGCTGTTTCAGAGGTAAGGTATAATGGTCCAGCTCCAACCCGTGGTTTTTGTCCCCCACTTATCTCCATCCAATCCGCAGCTCTTATCGCGCCGGGCTCCATGTGCGATCGTCGCCCATCTTTGTCCTGCAATTGGTCTGCAATCCCATCGATTTTTAACCATGAAAAAGATGCAGGTCGGCCGGCTATTTTGATCCCGTTTTCCCCTGTCACAGTTCGTTGATGCTACGGTTCCTTATCTGAATGAAGATCCGGATATTCTGCAGGTCTATTGTGACCTTGCGAATAGTATATGAAATCTACAAGGAAAATTATATTATAGAGAATAAGTGCTCTGGTCAGATAATATCTTTCAGTATAGGATTTACTTGTTAATTAGCTCGCACAACAAAAGTCTGAATTTATAAAACACGCTGACGGGAGAAATATCTCATCAGAACGAGCGGCTGTGAGTAATCACACGTGAACCACCATTTCCCCCTCCCTGTTCGTCGAAAATATCCCAGCCCCACGAAAGCAGCAGGGCTCGAACTGTCAAATACATCTATAGCAGACACACGACGAAGAAGAAGAATCTGCGACCAAAATCCCGAAATGGATCGGCAAATCCGGAAAAAAAAAAGCAAAAAGGAGAAATTGCCTGAAGAATCGTGGCGCATTGGCAGCTGCTGCCTGCTCCCGAGCGAAGAAAAGGATAATAAGGTTTTTCGACATTGCCTGTGTGTCCGTTTGCTGCCACCGGTCGCCGTCGCTGCATTGCAGATGGAAATGGAATCTCCTCGCCCGGCGTTTTTTTTTTCTTTCCGGATATTCCCTGCCTAATCTCTCGCGTCCAACCACATCATCATCGTCGTCGATCTCATTCGCCACGAACACATGGAAGTGGATGGCGTAGCCCAGAGCCTTTCTGCAGTTGGTGATCACATGGTGGTTGTCGGGGAATTTTTGGCGGGAGCTATGCCTATCAGCCTATGTGTATGCATTGCATGGCCCTGATTGGTCCGTGGTTCTCGAGGCACCGAGGTGAGGAGAAGCTGCTGCGTTTCTGTATGGAAGATCCGGCTTTGATGGGAAGGGTCATGAGAGACCGAGTGAGTGGACAGGACAGGTGTTCTGTTTCTTGGTGATTCCGTTGCCACCGGGGCAACGTTGCGGCCACTGTGTCTGGAGCAGGATGTGGTGCTGGTCATTTTTGAGGTTTGACTCGGGTTGGTTTGGTTCATAAGCACCTGGACACGCACAGAGGCCAGGGGGGGGGGAGTGCTGAAATATCCATGGGATCTGTGGTGAGTGATGATGCATGTCCTTATTGCTGATGCTTTGTTTGTCAGTTGAACCAGTTTCACTGATTCAGAACAGGAGAAAACTTTTGTGGTTGCGACTGACCGACTGGTGGGTGATCCGACATTTGTTGGGAATATTACTTTTGCTTCCCTGGACGGAACTGCTAATTGTCAAATGTCAATGGACAACGATGAGAAATTGAGACAAGTCGCGAGAGATGCCGCAAGGCTGGGGAACTAGCGGGCCGCTTCCAGCCCTGCACCGGCTTGTTGGATCATGGGCTTCAGCTTGTTCGTGGCGGCCAGTTCCATATGATAACGCGAAGCCCGTAGATGACGACCTCGCGGAAGCGAGTAGGGCCTGGCCCATATGAAGGACCTTCCGTGGGCCGAGCTGCACAGAAGCTGCCTGCTCACTGTTCACACGCGCTCGAGAGACAAGAGTGATCTGTATCAAATCAACACGCCAGATCATTTTGAGAAAACACGTAACATTAGGAGGACACAAGATCAACTGCTCCGTCGACGGGGGAACAGGAAAGTATCCAGCTCTTCACACTCTTTCAGGTCTCTCTTGTCAGTTGTCAGGGTCAGGGCCACACGGAACTGAGGACGCACGAGCCAAAAGCCTCCTCCATCTTTACACGCACTGATTTCCATGCCTCTTACACGAGTTCAGCGAGGCAGCCTCTGCGACGCCCCTGTTCTTCTTCCCGGGCCACGCAGCCATGCTGATATGCCGTGCATCCCGGCCCACACGACCACTATTGTGCGCTAGTGCTCGATCGATGCAGACGAGATAGAAGAATGGAAGGGACGGAGCAGGGAGAGCGGTACAGAATTTTGGAGGCAGCGCTTAACTTGGCAGGCAGCACATGCCGTACGCATGTGCCGCGGGGCTCTGCTGTCTTCTCGTCAGATCATCAGCTTGTTCATATCGCTCTGCCTCTGCCTGATGATGATCTGCAAGCAAAGAAAATGTTGTGATTTCTGGCGGCGCGCTGCGGATGTACTAGTAATAATGTGAACTATTCTGGGATCGGTGATTCTCTGCAAGACTGCAACCAAATGATCACAGCGAATTGAATTGGGCCACCGAGATCGTTAATTCTGCGCAGACGAGATGATGATTTTATCAGAGTACGGCCGGGGCTGCACAGCCCTGCTGCCGACCGGCCGGTGCAGCGCGCGACACAAGCGGAATCCTGCCTTGCATGAGAAAAGAAAAAGAAGTTGGCCGTGCGAGACCATCACTTTTCCGAGGTACTACGCAGACAGGCGACACATCTTGTCATCTCTCGCTGGAACCGAAAGGTGCGTCCCTCTCCTTTCTCCCATGGCTCCACAAAAAGTACAAGCCTAGATGCCTAGGGTAGAACCCCATCTCGTCGGCCTGTCGCGGTTTCGTTCATCGACCATCGTGTATACCAACATGTATTTTCATAAGCAAGTCATGGATAAATACTGGCTGCCTGGGCCGGGTACTATTGACTAGCTAAGTAAATGTGTGGTACTAGCAAGGTTATTTTTTCGAATCTAAGGCACACAGCATTAATTAGTAGGGCAAGAAAAAGGAAATAGATAGTTTCGACGAGCGCGTATAAATGACAGGAGCCCATGCATGGGCGCACAGTGTAAGATTCAGTTCTTTAAGCTGTGTGCTGACTATGCTACTGCAGAGCCATATGCTGAGATGCATATATGCGAGATACTCATCATAAACCCGCATCAGATCGAAGAAGTTTCGTTGATGGCCGACATCGACTGATGACTAGCTGATCAATCAAGATATATAACAACTGCTAAATAAAAAAAAAACAAAGTTGATGCTTTTGTTGCTGGTAGTACTAGATTACGTACTCATGATGATCTAGCTTTAAGTTAAATTTGCTCTCACCGCTGATCCATTTCGTTTTCTTTAAAGTTATTAGTTCTACGTGCCACACCATGAGCATTGGATCCTAATAATTAAGATCGCGTCGCTTGCATGGAAAGGCAGATAATGAGCATCCGGGGCGACCATCAGACATGATTAGGACTCGTGCACATGGCCCACACATGGTACCCATGAGAGAGTGATTAATGGGCAACCACCTTCCGTTTCATCTTGATCAGCTCCTAAACTAGTAGTACTGCCTCTCTCTCTCTTTTTTTTCTAATAGACATAGTATATAAAGAAGAAGAAAAACTGTGTAGTACTAAACTTGATCGATATGCTAAATTATGTGTGTTCATAAAGCTAGTGGCGATCAGTATCTAGTCATCATTATGTATGTTACATGTGAGCTTTGGGGCAGTACTAAACCAAAGTAAGGTATGATTGCTCGCACAACATGAAGCCTTCAGCCTTCTTTTATGCAACAAAAAAACACCGACGTCCCCATCCCCATGTGGAATAAAATACGCCATATACGTGCATTGAAAATTATAAAGAAAGAAAGACAGCTACTGAGACCGAAATAAAAAGGCTCTTTCAATATAATCGTGGGGCCACTGGGCAGGAGTGATGCAGGCATATGTGTCTAATCAAAATGGCAGTAACTCCTTTTGTTGGCAAGATTCAATGGAGAGCACACCCAGACGCCAGTATGAGTTCCACAGAGACTAATATAATCTGGCCCATTTTTTTATTTATGACCGCGTGTTATAATTGGCGAAGAATGAATGCAAAAGGGTGTCCAATGCAAAGGCAATCAAACCGCCAAATTATTAGCAAAGCCAATTCATCAGAACTTGGAGAAGCCAGCCAGCCAGCAAGCAGCCCCATGTGGCGCCACCAGCCTCTGTTGCTGTCAACCAAACTCGGACCATGCCGTGGGCCGGGGCCCAGCCAGGTGGGGGATCTGGCCCATGTCCCCCCTTCCCTTCTCATCCAAGCCCGTGAGCAGTGAGTGGCAACCCTTCGTTATTTCTCCGATAATTGGAGGGCAAACAGGCTCGCTCAGTGTCGTTATCTTTGCTTCAGATAAGCGCATCTTACAACGACGCAAAGATAAGGCCATACGCATTATTGTTATTACATGTCAAAGCAACGTCGAGAATACTAGTGGTAGCTGTGAGATTCCTTTTTTTTTTTCACAAGTAAAAATAAGAACGTCGATAAAATTAATAGATGTGAGGTCCCTTTCCAAATCACGTTGGCGCGCTGGGAGGAGGTAATCATGCAGGGATCGAGGTTTCAAACACTGAGTGGGTTCGTTGGCGTTTTGCATCACCACCACGCATGTCTCTATTCGGAGAGACGCTTTCGTCTACGCAAATCCTACTCCTACACTCTATACTTGACCATAGTTAGTAGTGCTCCCAAGCAGATCAGTCCAGCCATACTACAGCAGCAGTCCGCGGAAATTTTAAAAAGAATGGGAGCGAAGAAGAAGAAGATGGGGCGGCGATAGAGATAGGATAAAGGGACACTCGATCGCCATCGATATCTGTCCAGCTATAATCACGTTGCGTACAATGTTCTGACAGCACAAACAAGTTCAAACAACGACTGACCGTGTTCCTTTCCCAGGAAAAGAAAAAGAGGAACTCATCATCGATCGACCGGACCAGACCACACCGGGTCCCTCTGCACGAGCGCAATGCAACATCACTTCTTCGTGCACACACGACGACTCGTGCTCAAGCGGTTGGTTTTATTCGAATTTTGTTTAGCTATTTGATACTCCCTCTATACTTTAAAAAGAAGTCGTTTAAGATATAGTTTAGCATACTAATTAATTAGAAGGTATTTCCTCTCTCTAACCTAATTAAATACGTTTTAGAACTAACCCAATTAATAATATATGTTCACCTTAGTGGTTGCTGTTGTGAAGCAAAAGTGTTTAAGCTATGAGGTTGCTGGTTCAATTTTCCACAACTACAATACTTTTTTGCTTTTTGAAAAAACGACTTACTTTTATAAAATCAGCTATAGACCCAGAACGACTTTTTTTTGAAGTATGAGGGAGTAGGTGTTTGTTTGACACTAGTACTAGACAACTAGGGAGGCACTCCTCGCTACGGGCAGCTTGTTGTTTATTACTCTCTTTGAAGTTATTGATATGCTAAATCATGTTCTAAATAATATTTTTTTAAAGTATGGAGGGAGTATATTATATTGGTGTCATTTTCCACCTTTTTCTCCATTGGATTGCTCCTTTATTCCACCGCCGATTACTGAAAAAAAAAGGCAACGAGAAGCAGCAACCAACGATCGAACTGTGTGCGGCGTCAGACCGTGCATGCATGCCTACCGCTACTTCCAAGCTACTCCTCGTTCCTCCACTGCACTTCCCAGTGTGTCTATCCATCCATCCGTCCGTCTCTTTTGTAGCGGTGACACCTTGTGCGTGCGACGCAACGCAATGCGTGCCGCCTTTTCTGCCCCCCTCTCCTCACCGTTATTCCTCACGCCGTCATTGCCTTTGCCTTAGCATGTTCTTCAGCGGTGGAAATCGTTTGGATGACCACGGCCACCCGCAGCCAGGCGTCAAGAAGGCGTTCTCTGCGTGCATTTTTTTGTACCGTGGTATAGTGATTGTAGATTCTGTACCGTGGTATAGTGATTGTTCATGCGGCCCGCATGCGTGCGCCAGGTTTTGACAAGGTTCCTGCCGTGTTTGGCATGACAAGGGGTGCCACATTCTAACAACCAAAATGTCGCTTTTGTATTTAGGAAGCCTCGTTTATTTGTTATTTTTACCCGAGCTGATTTATTTGTAAAAGCCTCGTTTATAATTTTCAGTAATACTTTACTCACATTAGCTTAATTTTGGCATGAATTTTGTGGGTTTCAATCCTTGACTTTTTCCACCGCCTAAAATTTATAAACATTCTTTATATCAAACATTTAACCTTTTTGGTAATAAGATTAGGAGAACATCTAATTAACACAAAGAAAAAAAAGGAAAACATCAATAATAAAATTACATAATACCAATCCAATGTTTTCCTAATGCGTACGTTAAAACCTATTATTAGCATTTTTCAGTGTGATCTAACTTTATTTCCCTTCAAGTGCCCGCTTTTACCCAGCCAAAGCCAACGGGAGTAATAAAGCTAGGCCCACCCAAACTCACTCGACCCCGGGACTATTTATAACAGCGGTGCCGGCTTGGCGCGACCGCCTCAGAACTCTTTTCTTTCCTTCCACCTCTCCTCCTTCCCCTCAAACGCAAAGCTCTTCTCAACGCAATCGCCTCGCCCACAATTACGCGCCGCCCGATGAGCTCAACGGCGCCCGCCGACGTCCTGCCGGCGCTGCCGCCGATCAGAACCACGGCGGTGTCTCCACCGCCGGCGGCGGCCGAGAGCGAGCGCTCTTCGCCGGCGGCGGCCTCGTCGTCGACGGCGTCGGACGCCGAGTCGCGGCCGTCGGAGAACAAGTGGGAGGAAGAGGTGGAGGAGGCGGAGCCCACGACGCCTACGTCGGAGGAGAGCCGGATCCAGCCGCCGACCGAGTGCCCGCCGGCGCCGCGGAAGCCGGCGTGGGTGGCGCCCTCGCCGCCGACGGCTCACGTCATCAAGCGCAAGCTCCCGTCGACGACCTCGGCGGCGCCGCCTCCGCCGCGGCGGGCCTTCTTCCCCGTCGCGCGCGACCTCTCCACCGTCTTCCGGGCGTTGCCGCCCAAGAAGCGGATCCGGGCGGGCTGACGACGACGAGGCCGGCGCACAAGCAGCTCAATTGGCAGGAAACCATGGAGGCCTCGATTTTCTCGTGAACTCGTGGACTTTTTCTTCCTCCCCCTCCTCGTCTTGCTTCCTCGCTCGTCTCTCCTCTTCGCTTTTCTTGGTTTCCACGGCCGCGGCACGGTACAAAGCTCTCGTACAAATAATGCGTTGGTTTATTATTTTTTTTGTTTCTTCTTTTTTTCTGATTTATATTTAATTATTATTAGGGGAAGGGTTGCGTGGAGTAGTAGAAACTGTAGATTTCGAAAAAAGGCTGTTTTTATTTATAGGGGGGAAAGGAAAGGTTTGTAAGAGAATTCGCAGAGATCTGTTGGTTATTAATGAAAAATCTCACAGCTAGTTCTCGGAATTCAGTCGTCAGAGCTTAATTAATCGACTTCTCTCGATCTTCTTTCTTGTGTGCTGTCCTTGGTTCTTGTGTGAATTGCAGCTGAAGCCATGGCATCAGCGTGGTAAAGGAGGGCACCGATGACAGAAAAAAAAAAGCAGAGGCTTTCGGTAGATCCATCCAACTCACGTCAAGAACAAGCAAAGATCGGTCCTTTTTTCTTTCCTTCAACTGAATTACGGTGCAGGACGCGTACCCCTCCGGTGGTGGTGACTGATCATCACATCGGAGCTGCAGGATCTCTTCGAGCCCGTCGTTACGGATGTGGTGGGTTGATGCGGAAGTGCAGGGAAGAAAATTCCATTGGTGTGGTGGGGGCTGTACTTTTGGCGCTTTTGTCCCGGCACTGGCGAGAGAAGATGAGAATCTTCTATTCGCGAGAGCGAACAGCATGTCAATATGGCACGGGTTTAGTTTAGTTTTTTTTTTCACCTCCCTGTTTCTCTCCAGGCCAGTCATTATTTATCACCGTAAAATTTTCTCTGCAAGTGCCCTCTGTCTGTGTCTCATGGTACATTCCTCCCTCATGCGGCTTGGTGAGTAAAAATAAAACAAGTGGCAACAGGCCCGTGTTCTCTTTCAGTTAACTGCAGAGATTGGAGGCATGCTCAGAGAGAGAGAGGAGGAGTAGGGATGTGGAAGCCTCTTGTCTGTGGCCGCAACAACCTCCCACAGTCACATGCCGGCACATGTGGATGGATGGATCCACGGTGGTTGGAATGGAAGTTGTGTGCATGCTGGGCTAGCGAGCGACTGATTCATCCATCATCATCGTTCGTTCTCCCTGAGAGTGAGGGAGGGGAGTGAGAGAAACAAGGGGCTTAGGAAGCAGCTCAACTTTTCCCCCTTCTACCGCTTCACATGGGCTGTTACTTGTGCAGTTGCTGTCCCTCCCTAGGAATAGGTCTCACTCTCACCACCTCCTTGTTTTAGGAAAGCCATCCTGAGAGAGAGTGTGACGCAGAGCATCTTTTTCCATGTATTGCAATTGCAAGAGCAGAGCAGGCAGGCCGGTGTACACAAGGACGTGCGCGCCCCGTACATGTGTGTGTGGGTGTGTTGTCTGCAGAGCAGAGGCCTAGAGCTAGAGGGGTTTGCAGCGGCGTGCGAATTGTGCCGTGCTGTTTCTGCGAAAGACGCCATGGTTTGGGGTGGCTAATAAGCTAAAGATTCCTGTGGAGACAGGCGGCATGTGCAGAGGTCGGAGACACAAGGACGCGGCACAGACAGGGCACGAACAAAAGCGATGTGATCGTCTCTCTATCAGGAGCTTCCTCTTCTGATGCCTGCCCTGCAATCATCATCATGGCTGCGTGATGCTAATCCTCTTTTTTGCTTCACAATTTCCTGGTGATATTACCTTTAGCCGGATGATGCACTGCACGTTTTATGGCGGTGAAGGTTGAGCTCACATTTTCGGTGCAAAAAAGTAGTAGTATGAAGTAGTGCCAAAATTTTAAAGTAAAATCTCCCGTATCGAATTTTTCTCATATGGAAAAGCACTCACTCAGAACTCTTTGGGCTCCCTTTCTGTTGGAAAAGGCAAGGGAAACGTCGACACTAAAACTTGGCAACAATAGCAATTGGGATGAAGTTGCCGGTTACTCCGTACTCACCAAGATTTAAGAGTAGGTGAGCAGAACATGCCTTGACGAAAGTAAAAAAAAAAAAACGAAAAAGAAAACACATCCTTTTCACCTACCCTCCTTAACAACGTGTCCTAACCTCCAATTAACGAACCAGCAACTGGTATGTCTGCAGGGGATTTAGTTGAACCTGATCGCAATTAAACGGGGGGCGATAAGTGTCAGAGCTGCCCAAGTCAAAGGGCAAGTAGCGAGGACGCGATCCAATGCCGTTCAAGTCATGGAAGAGGAGGAGATCCACGCACACAACAACGAAACGAACCTAGGATTCTTGGGAACGAGATATTGCCACATTGACGTTTCCCCCCTCTCGCACGAACGCGGCGTTTATTACAGCAGCAACGGCAAGAAAAAATTTACCACGGCCCCTGCTATCTACTCCACCAGCTAACGTGCGAGTAAATGGAGCAATATGAAAGATATGAAAAGGGACGAGTGAGGCGTACCGGCGCGTACCCGGCGAGGTAAATAAATCGGCGGAGAAATTTCTACTACTCCTGAATCCTGATGTCCTCCACAGTCCTTTGGCCTTTGTTCAGTCCCACACATTCTCTCTGACAGAGGCAATCTTCCCTGCTGCTGCGGCTTCCTTGGCACACAGTTAATTATCCGTTCCTGACAGTGCATGTTACCAGTTTACCGTACCCTGAACCTGTCGATCGGCCTCGGGATCATTCCCGCGTAAACAACATGATACTATAGTACTACTTAGCAGCGTCATTAAGCCGTCTCTGCTGTAACCAGCCAGTTCCGTTAAGTGGCATGTGGACCCGGACGTAAATTACAGTGCATTAGTAGTGGTCACCAATTCACCACTGAACACATTCAGAAAATTTTAATAGATGCCTCAAGTAAAAGCGTCTGCCTTCCTTGTGCATCATGAGAGCCACATTTTCTGGATCTGAATATGCACCCCCTCTGATTTATGACAAAATACTAATTCTTTGGAGATAAAAGCGGCGTGAACAAGTTGGGATCTGGGAGCAGTTGACCTGGCTGCGTCACTTTCTCTTTAATCTTGCTTTTGCATCCAATGCAGCAGCATTAATAAAACAAAAGAATCGATTGTACCGTAACCAGACACAGCTATCCATCTGATTCGGTCGCATCCATAAAAAAATTCCAGGTTAAGATAGGCAGTGTGCAGCGGTGTAGTGTAGATCCAGGGTGCGGACCCTTTACCCAACCAACCACTCGCCACCAGCCGACCCATCCTCCTCCTCCCTTCCAAGGTATCTTTGCATGTTTCCGCAATTGTACGCATCCACGCCGCTGCGGCGCTAGAAGATCTTGTACATGTATGTGGTTCTCTTAATTATTTTTCATCACGGCAGGAATCCGATGGCGATTCATTTTCGGGGAGACATATACCGTGGCGGTGTTATGAAAAATACTGGTGGCAGGACAGGAAGGACTCCGCAATGCCTGCTTTTGCTGCAATATGTACAAACAACACAATTGTCCTTGCTATTTCACGGGGGTTTTCTTCATTTATTGGCAGGTGCATGCAACCAAACAATTTACTGGCGGTTCACAGAAATTTTCATTCATTTTTTTTCTTGTATTTACGTACGTGTTTCTGAAACTTGATTAGCAGTAGTACGTACTTATATTCTTGTCCGGTGTTGGTTCCTGCAAAGTGACAACAGAGATCCAGATGGCGTTACCGCGAGAGATGTGATCCTGCATCTGCCATTGTCAGTCAGGGGTGTAGTGAACCGACATCGACATGAGTGTAGATAGATCCAACATCACACATCGGCTAGCATATGGATGCATGAAGATCAAAAGTGGCAGATCTAGAAGGGGGCTAGTAACATGCAGGCAGAGTAAGCCGCTGCTCAAAGGGACCCACTTTTGCAGCCCCTCCGTTTTCTTTAATTAAAATGCAAAAAAACAACTGCAAAAACATACTCTAAAGTCCAAGCTAGCAGCATCACTGTTTTGGCACGGTGGCGGTACTCTTTTCTTTTGTGAAGACCGACCGTCTCGATGCTTTTGAGCTCTGCCAGGGCAGATTGGGTGGAAAGTGAAACCGTCACATCTCGTCAAGCCAAAGCAAAATAAAATGCATTCAACCTTTAGTAGATGTATTGTTGTTTCTACAAACCAATAACCGGTATCTTTTTTTGTCTCAAAAACAAACTAATAACAGACGCATTGCAAGAGAACATTAACTATAATTAAGTTTTGCTCCAGAAAACTAGTAGCAATGCAGCTCTGATATCTTCTGAAGGCTGTCTGGGATGGTGTGTGTGCTTTCAGCAAAGAAGCAAGTAAATGCCTTTTGTTTCTTGTTTTCCCATATGCAGCAAAGAAGCAAGTTAGTGTACCGGTGAAGCAAGCAAGGCAACAAGTCCATATCTTGATTCTCAAGCAACACCATGTTCCCTTGCCCTCCTCTCCCCCCTCTTTTTCTAGACTTTTGACCACCCAAAGCAAGGCCTTTCGAGGGGCCAACAGACATACTAACATAACTGCACCAGGGCATCGCAGGTGGACAACGCATAGGATTCCATGCAGCGGCATCACTCGCTTCAAGGATGATCTCCTCCTCCTCTGCTGCTGCTGCGCTGCGCCGGTGGGCGAAACTGACTGCGCCAAAAGCCTGCAGCTGGAAAGGCGGTCGTGTTAAACTTAGGCGCTTCTTCTCTCCCCCACCACACTACCCGGTGTTGGATATTGTTTGTGTCTGTGTGATGTGCTGATGGCCTCCTTCCTTCCTCCAAAGTTGGGACGACGCGCACCGTCATGATGATGAAAAGGGGGGGAGGGAGCAAAGTTACGGATCCCCATCCTTCCATTCCTCTTCTCTTCTCCGATGGAGTGGGGGAAAAGAGAAGATGCCTTGTACGATGCGACGCGTGAGCAAAGGTTAATTTGGGGACATTGTCAAAAAAAAAAAAAGAAGGTTAATTTGGGGGAGGATGCCCCCACTCGGAAGCCGGATAAAGTGCGCGTGGTCGGCCGGTAATACAGTTTGATTTGGCAATGGCCGTTGCATGAACAATCCTTGACAGCCAGGAAATGCTGCTTGATACTAGTAGTATTCCGTAAAAAAAAAAAAGACAAGGTAGGGCCGGCTCCTTAGGATGCCAAGTTGCCGAGGCAGGGTAAAGTACAGTAGGGCGGTAGACGGTGGGCGGGGTACATTTCCGTCATTATGCGCGGCACGTCGTAACAGAGGTACGGCCCCTGCCGATCCAAGTGCCGGCTCGCCTGCTGGTACGGTAATTATCCCCCGGTCGTGGCCGTGTCCCCAATTGCAAAATCAGATTATTGGATTCTCATATGGGTTACTACTACTGCTGCTGCTTGCTCCTTGATGGCTTCCGTCTCTTGCTGCTGCTGGCTAAAGACGAGCAGAGATTCGTGGTCGAGGAAGGAGCGGGTGGTAGAACGGGCTAGTACGAAGCAGGCGCCGGGTTACGGGGATCCTCGGGTTAATGTCACGGACTCACGGTGGACGGACGGCTCTGTTGTTTTCGGGCAACCGAGCGAGCAAGTATGCTCTACACTTGGACGCGCTGTTCTTAAGGCATCGGTAATTTTAGTCCAAGACCTGCATAGTTGGATGCTGCTGCTGATGATGGTATCATCCTATCTTATCCACACCCTTCCCGGCGAAAGAACACGAGGTCGCGCAACCCGACAAGGACGCCCATCTACCTGCCTGGTTCAAACGGAGGGGGAACACGTACAACGGCGTCTCTTTTTTCCTGGTTCCTTGCTGCTCCATGAGCCGGTCCGTAAACGAGAGACTATTTGCCTTTTCTAGCCACAGTGTTTCTCTATCTAGAGATGAGTTGTCACATCAGCTGTAGACTTTTCGATAATTAATCTGAATGTGTAGCTGCTACCCGGAAGATAAGAGACGACTCCATATTTTTCCAAGGAAAAGTAGTGCGAGTTAGTTAAGATATAGGTGTACCAGCCTGCCTACTAGATTTTGGCGACCCTGAACGAGCATGCTTTAGCATAATCCAAATCCACAAGTCAACTTGCAGGGGACTCATGAGTCCGCATCAAGTGCCTCTGCCTATGTGTCTATCAGTCTGTGTAAATGCCAAAACAATCCCACCAAACTTGCCGACTTCAAACGGGGAGCACCAGGCACGCACTTCTTCTGAGGTGACATCACTGCTTACTATGTGGCTAATCCAGACAAGACGTCTGAAATCAAGGAAATCTGGAGGCAGGGTAAAGCTGCGTACATATGATAGGTAAAGACCTCACGCCTTCTTCTCCAAGAATATAGAGTATGGTTACAACATTGTTTCCAAAAGTATGGTTATAACGTACTCTGGGTGAGGGTAGGTCGCACCCAAGATCATCAACGTACTTTGGGCCTTGTTGGGAAGGCATCAGTTTCAGAGAAGAAAAAATGTTTAAATTTCAGAGGTAGGTACTACAGCATCGTTTAAATTTATGAATAAGAACGACTTTCGGCATCCCAGTACACGTGTGACCTCCGTTCCTCTGTATGTGTGCCCCTCCATTCACAAGTCGGATGTCACCTGAGTTTCGGCATCCCAACGCATGGCAATAATTGCTACAACAACGTGCGTGTGCGGATGTGGGAAACTGGGAGCAGCTCGTCATGAATCTAATGCTGCCGGGGCTATGCAACACAGGTGAGACAACCTTGATCAGGTCACTTGGACAAGAAATGTCTGGAACAAAGTATGTTGCACCGAACAAAGTCTGCAAGAGATACAATATGATAAACTTAGCTTGCTCATAACAAAGGAAAATGACTCTTACTAAAATGGAATAGAACAGGAGGGAGGAGCAGAATAGAGCAGGTCATATCAAGCATTCAAGTGAAGTTTTTTTTTTTTCAGAATATTCAAGTTAAGATTCATAACATTCAAGTTGGCTATAAGCTCAAAATGCAAACAGGATAAACCAAAATCCTCTAGGCATGCAGATACAAATGAAAGGAGAATTACAAAACTGGTCGTCCTTTTTTTTTTTTGATGATTTCAGACTTTGCTACTGCTATGCTTTGCAGGGAACCACCCAAAGCAGCAGATGTTCCATTCTACCGCTGCTATGACAGATGCCGGTGTACTAATTTGTATGACACTTATGGCATCTCTAGTTCCACCAAGGCCTGCCTATAGGAATTAGGATATAAATACACAATGCAAGCTTTAGTGATCAGAGTTTTAACAAAGAAAAAGAGTTAAGGTTATTGTACTTCAGAACCAGCAAACTGAAAAGCCAAATCATATGAAGAGTACAACTGAATTTGGATGAACCTATAATGAAATTTAAGGTGTCTATGAAGCTTAAGATTGTGAATCTACAATCTACAATGAGTCCAACAGTGTGTTTCCTTCAGTCTTGTGTACTATGTGTATGTGCTTCTACTTGCAGTGCATTTTTGTGACCAGTATGCAAAATATGGCAGGTAAATTCAGATGGAAGAATATCCTGATCGGCCGCCTCAATTTTAGACATTATCTCAAGATAATCTAGTGGAAGAACACTGGGAACTGGGTAGCATTGATCAACACCTCTTCAGATAGTAATACGCAATCATTTCTAATAGATCCAAAGTAGGGAGATTAAGCAATGCACAGACGTCATGCGACCTCATTATCCCTGTAACTACCCTTATATGACCTTCCATGGTTTCTGACTTCGTGTTCATCTCTGTTAAGTGTCAGAGCTGGAATGGATGTTCAATAGTTACTTCAATAACGACAGTATCAACTTTTTCTCTCGAGAATAGGAGAAATGAATAAAATCCTGCAGAAGCATGCAGTCACCTATGAAATTCATGACTATGATTGAACAGAAAAACGCATCCTTTGTTGTCAACTTAAACAAACAAATTTCTCCTTTGAGAAAAAGGTTAGGCTAAATGTAAACATACCACCTCAAAATGTGTGAGGGTCCTCATCAAAAAGATCCTTCAACAGTCGAACTGATACAGGGCCTCCATCCTTTCCAACAGAAATCCGTTCACCAATTGGTTTAAGATGTGGACTGCATTGAAAACATAATTATGGCTGCAAGTTATATACAACAAATCAGAGAGACACACTTTAAGTGGACAACTACAGAAGATTCAGAACATAGGATTTGAGTTCCATAACTTTTACATCCAACAACTA
The DNA here is from genome assembly GCA_030378355.1 of Eleusine indica. Taxonomy (NCBI): domain Eukaryota; kingdom Viridiplantae; phylum Streptophyta; class Magnoliopsida; order Poales; family Poaceae; genus Eleusine; species Eleusine indica. The sequence continues at coordinate 3,154,348 of CM059499.1, read as the reverse complement.
CAAAAAATTGACAAACCCACAATGTAGCCTTGCTCCCCCACGATACTGGATAGGAATGCAGCAAATGAACCTTTCCTCTTGGTGGTGACGATATGAATAGTCTACGAAACACAATGTTTTCAGCTTCATGCCTTCATCCCGGCATTCGCTACACTATTTTCATTGATTATATGTTGCAGTCCATGAGGTGTTGGTGTAGAAAGGGTGAGACAAGGGGATGGGACCTCACCGGTAAGTGGGCGTGGGGGTCAGTCATCTAGACGGCGGAGGTCGAAGCCGTCGTCCTAGTAGATCCAGACGCCGAGCTGGACCTCCTCGGCTCTGCTAACGCCGACGCCGGCCATGGCGGACAGGCCGCGGCGGGGCATTCTCATCAGTAGTAACCCGCACGGCCTGCTGGGGGAGAGGGGAAAGAGTCCCCGTATCCATTGCGCTTCTTCTGCAGGCGCCGCGGCGGGGGGCGCCGGAATCCGGAGGGCGCGTGGCTGCGGCCGTGGCGTGCGGATGCGGCGAATATCCTGCGCCTCCTCTCGTTGCAGCGGGATGAAGAGGACAAGAGTGGGAGCCGGCTCTAGAGATTCAGCCTTCCTTGGGATGGGGAGGCCGGGAGCACGCCGGCGTCGGGCGGCGGAGGAGAGGGGGAGGATGGAGGAGGAGCCGGCGAGGGAACAAAGGGGGAAGAAGGTCGATCCGCAAAACCAGGGGGCTTTTTGCATAATTTTGGAGAGATCGCGGTCAAACTAGGGACCTTTTTTTTTACATAATTTTGGATCGCGATTAATAAGTGTGATCTCCTTTTTGCATAAAACTGGATCGCGATCAATAACCGCGATCCAATTTAGGAGGTTTTATGTAAATATTTAGGACCACAGATTAGGGCTAATATGTAAAATGTACGAGCCGGTAGCATGCCTGTCGATGAAGCCGCGCTGCTGCAGGCGACCCCGCCGCCGCATGCGTCTCCATTGATTTCACTCCCGCGGCTGCGTTCTCCGGCTGCCGTGCGTTCCGCCGCTCCTGTCCCTATCAGATCCAGTGCATCCCTCTTCACCTGGCGCACGATTCGACATTTTGACGGGGGATTCGTCGGAAATCCAGCTCCGCCACGTGCGCTCCATCCCTCGCCGGGTTCTGCACCCTTTTGTTTTCTCTGCTTACCTTGTTCATGGCACAACGCATCGTCTCCCTATAAAAGCCTTGCTTGGCTCGCTCTGAACCGCCACCGTATTTGAAGTTCTGAACTCCCAATGGCGGCGGCCGGGGGGGGGGGGGTACTAGTGATTATAAGATCCGCTCGCCATCAGTGTCCAAGGTTTAGGAAGTGATCTCTCATTCTCTCTACTGCTCCCGCAACACCAATGCACGAACTCAGGCCATGAACTAGAAATGGTTCATGTGTTACCCTGAGATAGTCTACCCATCCCTTTTCTCTTCCCTTAGATCTATTCGCTAATTCAAATCTGATCATTAAATTAAGTTTGGACCCATAATTAGAGTGTTACACATCCCATGTTTATACGAAAATACACATAATCTACCAAAAAATCTTGAACTTTTTTCACCGGTCGCGAGGCATACCCGCCTGCCGTATCCCTCCCTTTTTACTAGCGTGTGATTCACCTTCCTTTTTACTAGCGCGTGATTGTAGGATCATATACCTCGGCATATACCCTGTACGCGTCCATCGGTTTTGATTTCAAAATGAAAATCATGTGAGCGCCGCCGTTGGCATATAGGGTTCACCGAAGCGGTCGACATTTGCTTCTTCTTTCGTGTTGAACAAAAAATCGGTAGACGGCGACAACGAGGGTTGCCATTGTTCGTGGACCGCGTTCGTTGGAGACTGCTTCACCATCAGAGTCTCTGATTCATTCAATCATTTGATACTGCATTTGAACCACGTACATGTTGTGTTCTCTTATTTTAAATACCTTGGATGCTGAGAGAGACTTTTGTTGTTCCAAGCTATATGACATGTTTGTTGGCGATCGCTGCTCTCCCTGCATGTCGGGGGCTGCGGTAGGGAGTCCGCGCTCATCTCTCTAATCGCGCACATGAGGATGGAACACGAACCAAGGTACCGAACTGTTTTTGCGCGCTCCTCTTGAATAATTCCATGTTCGATTGTTCCCTCTGTTTTTCCTCTGCAATGTCTGAATGTTCGCTTGGTCCATCGGTTCTTGTTAATTTCGTTGCCGCAGCGTTCACTGCTTATTAAGGCGCACAATTCTGTCGCGGATTTTCATCGCCTGTATGCCTGTTCTTTGGTTTTGATTCCATGGCACAATGTATGTCACACTGCCCGAGTAGATGTAGTTTCATCACCCAATCACTTTGAGTAGACGATAGAGTTTACCTAGCTTCACCATGTTGTTTCAGGGTTCGGTACTTTGGTCATCTCTTTTCCCTGCAATTCTTTTGTGGCGTTTGTTCTGAATTGTTTGGGCATTCAGCAGTATGGTCTGATCGTTTTTCTCATGGTGCTGCAGTGGTTGGAAAACAAAAATGATTGTTGTCGGATACCTCTAGGAGATCTTACAAATAATATATGCAGTGGTAAGTAAAATTAAAAAGTAATTTCTTCAACGTAATAGTTTGGAGTTTGCAAAGTAACTTATTTTTTGCCCTTCTCAGATCAGAAGACTCTCTCAACGATGATCAAGCAGCTCGGAAGCGTGCACGCAATAATGAACGACAGCTTAAAAGTTGTGAGAATAAACTATTGTTGCAAGAAGGTGATACTTTTTGTACTCTTTTCATATATTTGGCATTTATATATCAGGCTTTTTATATATTATAATGCGTAAAAGCTGTGAGAACAAACGATTGGTTGTTTTGGTTAATAGTTGCATGTGCGTGTCGCACGTGCGTGCCACACGTGCAAAAGAGGCACGCACAAAAGACTAGTTACAGTAAAGAAGCTGCTGTACCACAACTATTTCGTTGCACTCCGTTGACTAGGAAAGGTTCATTTTACATACTGAAAAATCTGATATGTAAATGCCTAGCATGTGAATAAATAAACAGAAGCTATTTGCAGTTAAATCCCTCTGCTCCCTGTGTATGCTTAATTGACCTCATCGCCAGTACTCCAGCAACAAGGGAGCTCTATGTCCGCAGCCTCAAGTCAATATCGGAGACAACGGCGCCATGATTAATTTCCATGAGTTTTCTTCGGATACGGACGGTTGCAGGTGCACGGGTTCCGAAGGAGGCAGTGAACGTGTGCGTCCTCCATGGCATGACCTTAAGATTCGAACACGAAGTCAAGACTTTTTTTTCGAATATGCATAAGAGCTATATATCATTATATTTAGAAGAAAAGCATCAAAACAATGTAACAGTGTATAATGCTGGTGCTAGAACACGACAATATAATAGACTTTACGCGCATGACGTACAATCCGAAAACATCTATGTTATGACACTACGCCTATAAAACAACATGTTTAGCTCCAGCGTGAACCCAAAAGTCCATGTCTCGTTTTACTTGCTCCAGCATCATTTGTGTTGTGGCGCTACGTCTATTAAACAAAGTCGATGTCTAGTTAACTGAGCCCGCATCAATGGAGGTTGGTCTCCACCTATGGGATTCAAACATAATCAACAAGCTATGGTCAACATCAATTAGCCTATTACATGCTTTACTCTCTAGTTAAGACTTGCATTTTTTTCGAGATTGCACGAGAACAATTAAACACAACAACAAAATCATATGATTAGTGACAAAAAAGTGACAAATTTTTTCATTATCAAGATAATGAGAGAAAGAAGGAAGGGGGCATGTGCCCCACTCAACATGACTTACTCATGAGAAAAAGAGAATCAAACAAGGCTTAAGTACACAATCTAGCTTAAAGAGAAACCACTCATCCACGAACACGACGTCGAGCTTGGGGAACCACTCAGTGACGAGGCGGCGCACCTCAAAATCACACACTCACGACGTGACGAGCCTGTTATGTCACCATGACACGCGCTCGAGGCGGCTCCAGAAGACCAATCTTGCCGAAACCGTGATTTATCAAAATAAATTATATTACACATAACATAGTTGTATGAGATTTTATGGATATCAATCATGACTATCGTTTAGATCTTATGATTTTTAAGGCCGTGGCAATGTATGTACATATTACTAGTAAAATATTATTTTAGTTTTTGATGTATATAATCTTGTACTCAAAATAATTATGGTCATGTTATCAATATATTTTCTAAAAAAATAATAAAATAACACTTAAATTATCTAGCGCGTATCCTATCTCTAAATAGAGTTCCCTTCATGTCATCGAAAGCTGTACTTATCCTTTTTGACATAGAAATTTATAGGTTTTGTTTCATGTCATGAATTTGAATTTCTTTTCGTTAATTACCATAGCCATTACGTAGTGTTAAGTGGCAGCGGATAAAGTGATTTTTACCCCTCTAGATGGATGAAACAAACTTCAGATGCGTTCAAACAATGCGCGTACTGGTCCGCCGCGACGAGCAACGCCTCGAAATGTTCAATCGTCGACGACGAGCAACCTTTGAAGTAAGGTAACCTATTGGTGTAAATAAAGCGCAGCATGTCTCCGAACGTTTCCGGCTGGAAGTCATGCACCGTGATGGTCGCCATTATTGTGGACTCTGTCACGGAACCAAGGAGCTCCGCCTTGAACACCGGCGAGCATGCCGCGAGCACGGCGCGGTGCGCCATGACCGTCTCGCCGCCGACGGAGAAGGAGACGTCGTATCTATCTAGACTTATTATTATGGCTTTAAACAGGTTCCAAATCCGAGCTTTCAGAACATGAAAAATTCCCGATCCCTTCTCCATCAAAACGCTTGTGTCCTGACTCTCAATCCGCTGTTTAATCTCTTGGGTTAGTGAAGGGAAGCTCTGGATGAGTTGGAAGTATCCCTCAGTCAACACCAGTTTCTTGAAGTTTTTTCTCTCCGTGAAGAAGTCGATGCACCTGATCTTGAGCTCCGGGCACCCGTGCAGCTCTGCGCAACGCAAGATCACCATGACATTGTCCACACACATGACGTCGTTGAGCTTCTGGGAACACACGAGCCTGAGCATGTCCAGCGTGTACCGGTCCGCCGCCACGAGCAACGCCTCGAAATGCTCGATCGTCGCGGCGATTGTCGACGACGAGCAATCTTTGAAGTCAGCAACCGTGTCGGTGTACATGAAGTGCAGCATGTCTCTGAACGTGTCTGGCTCAATGTCATGCAATGTGATGGTCGCCATTGTTGCCTCGGCCATGGAACCCATGAGCTCGGCCTTGAACACCTGCGAGCGAGCCGCGAGCACGGCGCGGTGCGCCGGGAACGTCTCGCCGCCGACGGAGAAGGAGACGTCGGATCCTTCGCCGCTGCGGAGCAGCTCGCCGAGGTGGCTTGCCACGTCGGCCGGCGGCATGGACGTGTCTCTATCGGCTCGCAGGACCACGACGTCGCACACGAACGTGACGCTGCCATCGTGGTCGATCAGATGGCCGTCCTCCTCGATTTCCCTGCGCTCAACGAAGTGTCTCCATCCCCAAATTGTGAACCTGTCAGGCGGGTACACGTGGACGCACCGGCGGTGATGCTCCGGCAACGGCGCGCCGTCGCGTTCTGCCATGAACGCATCGAAGACGGCCTTGACGTCCCGGCCATGGCTGACGAGCTCGAGGTAGATCGATAGGTATTCGACACAGTACTCTTCGTTGACTCCTCGCGGGGAGCATTTGATCCTCCACACGTGCCCTCCGGCGAGGAAGTTCTTGGAGTAGACGGAGTCGCCGACGGCGAGGTCCTTGGTTTTCGTGCAGTCGAGCTTGAACTCGAGGAATCCGGAGTCTAACAACATCTTAATTGGTGGCACGCCTTTGGAACGCGCAGCAGTCAGGCAGGTTTGTAGGAGCGAGTAGTATAAGAACGAAGTTGTTTCTAACTCAGATGTCTTCTCCGTGAAAGAGAGAGAGAGAGAACATAAAGTATCGTATTCAGAAACGTATTGCTTTTGGACAGTGTGGTATTGCAATGACTAATGAGATGTACATCTTGCTAAGCTGTACTTATAGGGTACCGAAAGTAAATGTAACTGCAGAACGTCGTCACAGATTTCAATTGTATACCATGCATGGTTTAAGTTGCGTCATGAACATTTTGGCTCATAAAAATGTTAGATATCTGATTCATGATGAATAAAAAAATATAAAAAAAACTAGGCAAATCAAAATACTTTGCACAATTTATATGATTCTATCGAAGTGTTCACACATTTCATGACATATAAACTTTAGAATTGCATCTAAATGAGATATGGAAATTCCACCATTTTTTATTTCCAACCCGCTTTTTTATCTCATCAATAAAAGAGTTTCAACTCAAAAGTAAAAAGTTTGAATATACTTTTTAAAACAATAGAGTAAAGAGATTCTTTCACAATGGTGCATGCGAGCAACTCCTTATCTAATGGTCGTTTTTTCTCCTTTGAAGGGATGGCTCCCAACTCCACCCTTCTCCTTCGGCCGCACACGACAACGATGGTTTCTCTGTCCTGTGGAATTTGCAATGGTGGTGGCACAAGATCTCTCGATTGAGATCATGAGAGTAAGAAGTAAGGGGCATGTGCCCCATGTCGAATAGCCTTCATTAAAAACACAAATAAAATAAAATAAAAAGAAGACGGGCAAAGCCCAGCTAGTTGCATAATGAAAAAAGTGAGTGCTAATTACATATGGGAAGAGGAGAGTGGTCAACACCGCACATAAGAAGCGCGATTGTAGTATCCGTCGATGTGTTACAAGTTGACAAGTTCGATGCCTACAATTCATTGGAAAAAAAAAACAAAATTTGGAAAACATGGTTACTAGAAAGTCATTATATAAAATACAAAATAGTATTTTGACTGATGTATATGACTCTTATTCACAATTTTATAGTTATTATCAAAATATTTTTTTTTGAAAACATGAGACAAAAATAAATTTATATGCGGCGCATATCCCATCAATAAACCGCCATCCGTTCGCACTTGTTCACAATTATTGTTGTCATATTATAAAAATAATTTTTATAGAAAACATGAGAGCAAAAATAATATGAAAATTATATGCCTCATATTCAATCACGGAACAGCCACCCGTTTGTTGCAAACACGTCCATAGCACCATCTCTAAGCATCTCTAATCATTATGTAAAAAATTACTCCCTAAACACAAGATTTAGAAGGTTTCTAAATTTATTGGGAGTGAAAAAAAAGTTAAATCCTCCAACAACTCTCAATAGTTTGTTTCCTAAAAATTAAAATCATATCACATGTAGCATAATAATCTGTTAGAAATAAAAAAATCATAAGAATCTGTCTTTAGGGAGTTCCAATTGAGTTGCTAAATGTAGAGAGTTATAAACCTTGTTTTGAGAGTTGCTATGTTTAGGAACCTTATTTAGAGAACGGCTGGAGGTTTGTTTTTTGAATTACTTCCTAAATTTTGGTTTAGCAACCTTATTTAGATAATGGTTGGAGATGCTCTAAAGCATGACAAGATATTTGGATATCGCCCTTTTGGACCTCATACAAACTACTTTTTCACGGTCGTGCTTGACCACGTTTTTCCTTTAAGAGGGAAGAAAACTAGAGAAATTACAAGACGTGAGCCTGACAACATCGTTTACATGAATAGTACTCTACTGAATAAATTCCGACAAGAACACATAACCGTCTGAACCCAGTTCCTGCCCTTCTTCTCTAATCCAGTTCGCCAGTTCAGCCGCTTGCTTCATTGCGCTGCTGAAGACACGGGTGTTACGTTCCTTCATGCGGGATAGTGGCCACCACCAGTCTATACCACAAGTTCTTCATGCGAGAGCGACCTGAACTACTGCACTTGGTCAAATTTGTACGCGACCTCGTACAAACTTTAATATTCAATCTCAACCTGTTTCTCGTGGTGGTAGAACTTCTACTAGCATACATGCGTGCGCAGGCTGAGCAACATGGCACGTCGGCATTCATCTGTCAAACGCTTCAACTCGGGGATTCGAACGTCGATTTTGTGGTATGTGCCCATGAAACGCTTGCAGGTGATGCACGGAGCGATTCCTAGCTCTTGTTCCGGACAGGGAAGTTGCTGAAGCCACAGCCGGGCGTAGCCGTACGTGGTCACCATGACACCATCGGCGAGCAAATGATCCCATATCCGTATCCGGAGGCTCAATATCTGCGGAGAAGGTGAAGGAGGGTCAGGAGCCGGTGTGAAACGCGGTGGCGTGGAGATGTTGCCGGGCAACGCGGTGGCCGCTAGGTAGCACAACACGGATCGTCGGCATGGACGTTCGAGTTCTGTTATGCAGGCCTCCTCTCACCACTTCGTTGGACAGGTGGAAGCTCATGTGTGCCGACACTCTCGTTGATAAAATGAAGGTGACAGGTAAATCCCATTTATCTTAAATTAAGTACTCCGTAGTACATGCATATAACACTGCCGGAATCCAGAAATTCGCCGTGTGCCGCAGGCAAAGCCAAGAAAACACACGGCGAAGGTTGTCGCTGTGCGCGGCTTATGGCGAAGAGGTGCATCTAGACCTACGGCTTTAAAGAATTTCAAAATCTGAACATTCAGAACATGAAAGAATCCTGATTCCTTCTCCTGCAAAACGCCCATGTCTCGACTCTCAATCCACTGTTTAATCTCTTCGATGATCCAAGGGAAGCTCTGGATGAGTTGGAAGTATTCCTCAGTCACACCAGCTTCTTGAAGTTCTTCTCCTCCGTGAACAAGTCAAGGCACTTGCTCTTGAGCTCCGGGCACCCATGCAGCTCGGCGCAACGCAGGATCGCCGTGACGTTCTCCACACACATGGCGTCGCTGAGCTTCTGTGCACACACGAGCTTGAGCATGTCCATCGCGTACCAGTCCGCCGCCGCAAGCAACGCCTCGTCGGCAATGGTCGACGACGGGCAATCTTTGAAGTCAGGCAGCGTGTCGGTGTACATGAAGTGCAGCATGTATCTGAAAGTTTCCGGTTCGATATCGATTAACGTGATGCTCTGCATCTTAGCCTCGGCCATGGAACCGAGCAGCTTGGCCTTGAACACCGGCGAGCGTGCCGCGAGCACGGCGCGGTGCGCCGGGAACGTCACGCCGCCGACGGAGAAGGAGACGTCGGATCCTTCGCCGCCGCGGAGCAGGCCGCCGAGGTGTCTCGCCACGTCGGCCGGCGGCATGGACGCGCCGCCGCCGTCGGCGCGCAGCACCACGACGCCGCACACGAACGTCACAATGCCATCGTCCATCAGATCAGATGGCCGTCGTACTCAATGTCCCTGCGTGCAATGAAGTGGTTCCATCCCCAAAGGCTGAAGCCGTTGGGCGGGTACACGTGGACGCACCGGCGTTGGTGCTCCGGCGACGGCGCGCCGTCGTGGTCCGTCATGAACACGTCGAAGACGGCCTTGACGTTCGTGGCGCGGTTGTCGAGCTCGAGGTAGATCGATAGGTATTCGCCTGGGTACTCTTCCTTGCCTCCACGCGGGTAGCATTTGATCCTCCATATGTGGCCTCCGGCGTAGATGGTTCTTGGAGTAGACGGCGTCGCCGATGGCGAGGTCCTTGGTTTCAGGGTAGTTAAGCTTGAACTCGATGAATCCAGAGTCTAACATCTTGGGACACCCTTTAATTTGGAAGCCAGGCTTCTTCTTTGTAAAGGGAAGGAGATGATAGAGAGTCAAGAACGAAGAAGTTTTGAACTTTGTTTTTGAGCGAAAAGAAGTTTTGAACTTAGACGTGTCCTTGGAAAAAAGAAAAGAACGGGAGACGTGTTTTGAACTAGACGTGTACAGTAGTATTGTATAAAGTTTGTCTTAATATTGGATTCTACTATGCAATGACAAAAAATATAAGTTATTTACGGACTAGCAAAGTGCCCGTGCATTGCTATGGACTTATTAAAAAATAAAACTTCCTCATGTAAGCAAAAAGTGTTCCGACTCTTTTGTCTCACTTGCTTTATTTATCTTATTTTTATTTCTTGAATAAAGTTGTATCCCATTTCTTTACATGTGATGTACTTAATCAAATATCGAGATGACTTCCATATCTAACAGATTGCATACCAAATGAAATTTAATATAATATAACTTTTTTGTTTTGAAAGCATGCTTTTCATTAGTTAGATGATGCTAAATGATCAAATCAAGAGCAAAAATAAAACCTTGACAAAATAAATTCAAACATTCTATTTATACATAAATCACGATGCCAGCTATAGCAAGGTTCCAAGGTAGTAGCAGGATGGAGCTCGCATTGCTCTTAGACACTCACGTAAGAACTCTGAATTCACCGAAAAAAACAGCAACATGGCAGAAAATGAACTATTATGCGTTTATGAGTGCTGATTAATCCAAACAACAGCAGAAGCTAAACCAAATTATCAAGATTAATCCATGTGTATACATGACTTCTGTCATTAAAAAACATTTAAACCAGTAGATCCATCATCCAAATTGGGGACCTTTATTGTGATTCCAAAGATACCACCCACGACTTCTTTTCTTCCACTAACAGGGGAAAGTGGATGATTTACCTTTGTCGCCGATGGTAAAATGGAGTGTGCCGTACTGCTGCCGGGACGTCCACTCACCCATTGTTCATTACCTAGATTGTCAGTTCAACCTCCTTTTCAAGCATCTTCCACTGCTGAAATCCAACTATATAGTATGTACGGATACGTCAGGGTCTTTCTGACGGTCGGAACTGTCTCGCTGGCATTGGATGTCAAGATCAGGCACTTGGCAATCCTACTCCCTTTGGTGAACGTAGGCATCTGAGTTTTTTTTTTAATTTCAATATCCGACCGATGACATCCAATGTAACATGAGCAATGGGAACTTCTTTTTATTTTGGGCAAGAACTACGTGGTTTTTTCAATTCAATAGACGATCGTACATCTGAGGAATGTGAAGACATTCAATGTAACTTAAGCAGTGGGAACTTTTTTTTTGAAAGAACTATGTGGAAAATAACCAGGGAATACTATCAACTACATATTTTTCATTTACTTCATCAGTTACAATTAGTTCAGTTATATAATTAGATGTCCGGTCATTTTCAGTGAGCAATAGTTGGGCGAGTTGATGCAGGGTATGAAGCCATGAAACCTGGTGCATGCATGTTAGTTTATTCCAGATGAGTTTATTTATTGTTGTCAGTTTAGTTTGTTAGACACAACATATTTAGTAGAATTTGCTCCGTTGTCTGTTAATGACCAAGTTCTCTCATTTGATCATTTACTTCAATTGTAAATATTTCATTTATGCAGCTTTGTGTTTCTTTACCATAGACTGATGAAGGCTGTTGTATGTGCTCCCGTATTATAATCACTTAGTCTATCTATATTTCCACCGGATTACCTCTAAAACCAATGAAACAGCTAGGAGCGGGACAAGTGGTGCTTTGTTATTTCTGTATGTAAAGATGCTAGCTAAATATGTGACTGATAGAAACTAAATTTTTTGTCAATTTTCTTCTTGTATGTCATATGATGAAATTTGGTTGAAATGCTCACATAAACATTCAATTATCTTACCTCTGATAATAGACTACTTGATTATTTGATTTAGAACATTTACTGAAGCCAAATGTTAGATAGTCATTCCCACTAAATCAAAATACAAAAGGGTCAATCCTAAAAGAAATAAAACAATGAAGGAAAGCTAATTGGGTTTTAAAGATTTTTGCACACCTATCAAGCCCACTGTCTCTTGACCCAAGCGCACCCATCCAGCCCACTACCTTTTGCCCATCATAAACCAACCTTATGGCACCTTCTTCAACCTCCGGCTCTGCATCAATCAGACTCCATGGCACCTATGCTCAACCTCCAATCCAGCATCATGGCAACACACAAACGCTCAGAAACAGATTAAATCAGATGCTTTCCGCCTCCTTTGATTGTCCCCTCTATCAGAACTCGAAACTGTCACCATCTTCTTAAAGGATCGAAACCACGTCGGACTTCACTATGGAAGCCTGATCGGATTCCACAAATTTCAAAGGATTGAAAAACTGATCAAGGGCGACACCAAATTTCGGGGAAGAGACGACCACACCAAACTTATTAAGGAGTAGAGATATATGGTCCAAAGAGCAGCTTAATACATGAATTGTAACTAATTTATTGTCTTCTCCTTTAGAACAACTTGTCCTTGACAGGCTCATAGCAACCACAGGCGCGGATCCTCTGACTTAAACTGCACGCGTGCAGTAGTCACTGACATGTGGGGTTACATGACTTGCGGACCCACATGTCAGCGACTACTGCACACGTGCAGTTCAAGTCAGGGGACATTGATTGAATCCGCACGGGCGTTATGCTAGTTATACTATAGTTTAAAACATATCGTGGACAATTCAAGATTTTGACTCACATAAAACTTAGACATATATTTGATCAATAGGTATAAAAGTTTAAAAACAATTAGGCAAATCAAAATATAATTAATCAATACCATGTTTCTTTCTTTTTTCTTGAAATACTCAATATATCAATCTAAGACTGGTTACTAACTATCTTTTTTAGTTAGAGGGGGCGGATGTCCCACCTGATGTGAAATGCTGGTCTGCTTTTGACTATGATGGCTATAAGAAGTGTACGACTTACTACGTGAGCATCTCATGGTGCATTTATGCTACTTTAAAAATATTCATTGGTGAGACAAAATTAATGAGAAAGCTATGTGTTTGAATGATATACAAGTCATAAAAGCGGAAGAAGAGGCGTGATCAATATAGCTTTGTAAAAGATATGACAAGAATTAAGCAAGTAGAGAAAATCAATTTAATTTGTGGACCTAACTTGTATGGATGTTTATCGATTTTGATGGATGAGTAGAAAATAAATAAACATATAAGCATATAAAAAATAACATAGTAACACTATAATTTTTTTAATCAAAATAACATGCATAGTTATAACGGTCTGTAAGTTCAACAATCGTCATGACATTACAAATTTTTTTTTTGCATCAGAAAGACATGAGAAGTGCGACAAATGAAAGTAATTGATGGTGGTCAACTGTCCATTGTATGATCAATCTCAATCCGTTTTCTTATCTCGTCCATATATAATTGATGGTGAACTATGCATTAGCTGCAAGTAACCCTCAGTCAACACTGCCTTCTTGAAGTTCTTCTCCACGAGGAAGAAGTCAATGCACGCGTTCTTGAGTTCTTCAACTCCGGTTAGTTGTGCGATTCAGCAAAACAGAGTATAGCAGCAACCGTGTCCGTCGATACGTGCTCCCATAATTTGTGCACGCACATGGTCTTCAACCTTTCCATATGGTGCATCTCTGCAGCTGCCACCAGATTCTGCAACAACTCGATTGCCGATGATGAGCTCCTGAGGTCTTAGTCTCCGGGTAACGTGTCGGTGTAGATGAAACGCAGAAGAATCTGAAAAGTTGAAGGCTGGATGTCGTGTAACGTCATGCGCGTGGCATTTTTGTATCTGCCATGGAACCTAGGAGCTGCGTTAGGAAGACCGGCGAGTGGGCGACGAGGACGGAGCGGTGCGCGGTGAACGACTTGCCGCCGACGGAAAAGGAGACGTCAGAGCTGGGATGGCGGTGCAATCCATCAGGCGGCCGAGATCGTCGCCGATGCCGAAGGGCGGCACGGTGACGGGGTTGTCAGGCAGAACTATGACTTCGATTATGAATGAGATGCGGCCGTCGATCACATAATCCGACTCTAGTTCGCTTTGTTTCACGAAGTGTGGGAATCCCCATGATGATGCCAATTCATCCTGTTTCTGTCACGGACCCGCCTTACCACGGAGATGGCTCCGTTCCAGGATCTCCCTCGGGTGGCGACACGCGCTGTGGCGTCCAATAGTACAACACATGACAGAGTAATATAATTGCAACCAGAGTATAGGTGGGAAACAGAATTTTACATAAATCCGAAGTTATATTACAAACCAGAGTTTTGACAGAAGTAAATTTACGGAAGCGAATTGTTCAACACTGGTTCACCAGTTCGACGAAATAGCTAAGATACAATCGCCCTCTCACGGCGACACACGGGGAACATCCCGGCCATAATAGGTGCTTTGCCCAAGCACCATACCAGCAAGCAAGGAACTACTCTCGTCTTTATTCGTGGGCGCTGGCCCTCCCAATGGAATCTTCCACCGCAGTGGCAGTCTCCGTCCTAGTCATCTGAATACCACATAGAGCTACGCCCTGAGTAACTAATTTACTCAGCAAGACTGACCTGTCAAAATGGCCAACTACAGCCGACACCTAGACATGCAAGGCTAAGGATAGGGTTTATATTGCCAGAAAGCCCGCCTAAAAGTGGATCCTTATTTTTCAAGTTTTAGCATCAAGTTAAGTTGTCATGCGGAATAGTAAATTTAGTTTGCACAATAGCTATAACAATCATGGTTGCAACACAATCTTAAGAATTCTAAATAATAGTATTATACCTACTCATCATCTTAATGGCTTCCGACACTGTTCCGGAGCAGCGATCAAGTGGTACTCGTTACTGTGAGGGGCAGCGACTCAAATCGATTTACATCCTGCAGGAGAAACCTGCTTGCACGACCCATACGCGCTTCCGGGAAGCCGCATGGAGCAACCTTTCGTTCACGGTACCACAGGGTCTTCCGGGTCCAGACTCCCCCGAGGAGGGTCCCCCATCGCGACGCGCCCCGTGCCGCCATCCATGGGTGGATTGCTCCCTCCTCTTAGTCCCAGTTCCACCAAAGAAGGGAGAAGGCTATCTTCAGACCAAGCGGTAGTCATAGCTACGTCGGTTTACTGGGCTCATATCTCCAGCATGCAAACAGTACGTTCAAACTTGATCTCATGGGCCGGACACGAGGCGTAGCCTTAGGTGACTCGAACGGGGCTACCTCCTTGAAGACAAACTGTCCTTCCCTTTCCACCTAGTTGCCCGTCCGGTCTTTATTGTGTTTCCATCCACCCTTTCCTTCATCCGATATCATTCCCCAGTGATAATATTTCCTATCTACGAGTGGTCTCCATACCACTCGATGAGTAGTCGTCCTAATTTAAGCAGAGTGACTACCGTCTTGAGGCTAATAAGTGGGAAGAGGGACCTACTGCACGCTAGGGTTTCAATCAACTCCTATCACTTAATGCACAGGCAAGCTTACATTTCCTAGCTACTGATAGAATAAAAATTTAAAACGGGGTTAATGCACTGGGGCTTGCCTTGGGTCTGCTCTTGCTCAGCAACGGCACCTCCGGCTCCTTCGGGTTCTCGCTCTGGTCCCGTCTCCGCGTGGTTCACAGCGTGATCTATATGATGCAAAAGAGTCTGCTTATAAGAGAAGATTTATGGCACTTTCTCAATAAATACGTTAATGTACACTGTTATTCGCGGAAGTAAGCGGGGTGTGATGATGCCTTCAGTGGTATATCTTAGTGAGTGGGGCACAGGGTGAGGGCGTTTCGTGTATTTTCTTCATGGACTCCAGTACTTAATCACGACGACGTCGCACCCAAGTACGGTGTGTTTGTGTGTGCCGGGGTGAAGCTACGTAAGTGATGTCCATGACAAGTAGGTGCTAATTAATTAGTATTTTAGTGTGTCGAGCAAAACCCTCGCAAGGTACAAGGTACCCGTGAAACAGCCCTAAAGCGGAACCATTTTTTTATTAACGGGTAAAATTGCACTCGGGGCATAATTTATTAAGTTGACATAGTTCTGATCTTCAAATGGGCAGGGGTGATTTATTATAAGTATATTATAGCAGGAGTGATTTATTTGCCAAGTTTCACTTTCATGCACCACGCCAATAATTATAATTAATTATTATAAGAAAAAAGGGCATTAAATTAATTTCAGCTAATATACAGAGATTTACCCTATGACATTTTTCCAGAGAGACTAAAACTGATAATCCTACCTGGTGACCAAATTTCAAGATTTTATCAGCTCTCTGTATTTAATTATGAATTTATGAGTGTTTTTATCATATAATTAAATCCTCAAGTAAAACTGACATGCACTGTAATTTAGCATTTTTTTCTTATTAGTACTAGTCCAGACAAGGCTAACAAAATTTACCTTGCCTTCAAATTCCTACTAATCATTTTACTATGCCTTTTACAAATTTATCTCAATTCTGGAAATAGATTTAAATGAGAAATTCAATTTTTATCACGTGGGCCGCATCCAGCCAGCCCGTCGGGCTGAAACTCGCTCGGCCCAACGGCCAAGCACGCGCGCGGCCAGGCGCGGCCCAAGAGCGAGGCCAGGCCCACAGGCCATCGCGGCCCAGTGGCCATCCCGGCCGCTGGCCATCTCGGCCTGAGCCGAGCGCGCGCGCGGCGGTGCGACCACGCGCGGTGGCGCGGGCACGACGGCCGGCAGGGGTGGCGACGGCGGCTGCATTGCCGAGATAGTAAACAGAGGGCCTCGAGGGACACGCGGCGCGCGAAAAGAGGAAGGGTGGCTCACCGGGGTTAGCTCGGTGACGACGAGGCGGGACTCCGGCGGTCGGCGGCGATGTTCCGGACGAGTGGCTGCGCGGGGGGAAGCCGAGTGAGGTTGGGAAGGAAAAGGAGGAGCACTCACGCGTGCCCGTGCAAGGAATCGCCCAGGAGCTCACCGTGGGGGTCGGGCGGCGTGGAGGGGCGGCGGTCGGAGGCGGGGAAGGAAAGACCGATTCATGGCGGCTCGGTGCGGGAGGGGGAAGGTGGCTTCACGCGACGTTTGAGGACGTCGAGGCGATGTCGTGGACGTTGATGAGCACCTGGCGCCGACGGCGAGGCGGCGGTGGCGCGGAGCAGCACCGGGCGGCAATGGGGACGCGGCGAGCGAGAGGGAGGGACAGAGACCGAGGGGGTGAATGGGGGGTTCGGACAGGACGACAGGCGACAAAGGGGATGTCCGAACGCGCGCGTGGGGCCTTCGATCCACGGCAACGGCCGTTGGCCATACGCCGGCGACCACGCGGCGCGCGCCGAGTCGGGCAGGGCAGCGGCAGTCGGGTGTGTTTCTTTTGAGTTGCTGACAGGTGGGTCCCACAGGGAGTTTTCTTTTTCTTTTCTTTTTCCAATCCTAACAGCCGACTGCATTTCTTATTTTTGTTAGAATTAGTCTATAGCTGCTAAAATTAGACCAAAAATAGTGTAGGCTCCCCATAATGTGCTGGATTTAATAAAAATACTAACCACCAACAGTTCCTATCAAAATGTGATTAGGAATTTTGTGAATAGAGCTGGTTTTTGACCATTCTAGCATTTAATTGGGGCCTCTATTGATGGAATAAAAATCTGAGAAAATCCTTAAAATTCTTCTTGATCATGACCAACAACATATAAGTTTTGAAGTGGTGACTTATATTGAAAATTTGGGACTTGTAGTGCAAGGGTCATTCAATTTGGTTTAAATTCGATTTGAATTGAAAAATTTAAATTCAAATTCTTAGTGTTAGGATCTTATGCGGTTCAAGTGTTATCCTTGGGACCCTTACACTAGGAGCGTCACAGTTTCTATGCCTATATAATCACGCGATAGTGATCAACACAGACTGAATCGAATACACACGCACAGTTTATGGAAACAATTTCTCTGGCATCGATACAGGGAGTTGTGACGTGAAACACCAGGACGTGCACAACACTAATACACGAATAACACACTGACAGTATGGCTCGCTTTATATTCTACTAATACAGTATAGGAAGAATCCAGATATTTATCAAAGATAATAGCACATGCATGACAACTTCATAATAATTTTCCATCACATGATAAACATTCTGTTTTACGCACTGGCCTCGTATAATTTGGGGCTTATACAAGGCTAAGGCCACTTCTTCTGGCTGATCACGCGATACAAATGGTCTAATTAAGTCTGAACTCGTGCTCTCATCTCATCAATAATTGATGGGAAACCTTGCATCAGCCGCAAGTACCCCTCGGTTAGCACCGCCTTCTTGAAGTTCTTCTCCACCATGAAGAAGTCCATGCACCTGTTCTTCAGCTCTGGGCAGCAGTGCGTTTCAGCACAACCTAACATAGTCGCAACATTTTCAACTGTCACATGATCGCACAGCTTGTGGGCACACATGTGCTTCAACGTCTCGAGGTGGTACGTATCTGCCGCGGCAAGCAGATGCAGGAGCAGCTCTGTTGCTGCCGAAGACGAAGAAGAGCTGTCGAGCACTTTATCAGCGGGCAGTGCGTCGGTGTAGATAAATTTCAGAAGGATTTGGAAAATCGCCGGCTGGATGTCATGCAGCGTGATGCAGTCCATCTTGGCATCTGCCATGGAGCCGAAGAGCTGCGCCTTGAATACCGGCGAGCGGGCGGCAAGGATGGCCCGGTGCGCGCGGAAGATCTCGCCGCCGACGGAGAAGGAAACGTCTGAACCGTCGGTGCAGTCCAGCAAGTTACCGAGGTGGTTTCCCAGGTCAGGGGGAGGCACAGATGTACGGCTGTCATGCAAGACTGATCCCACAGATGAATGTTATGCAGCCATTAACAAGATAATCCGACTCCAGCTTGCTTCGCTTCATAAACTTCTCCCACGCCGCAACCCCTGTCACGGTATCATCATCTTTACCAGGTCCGTAGATGATTTCGCAGCTTGATGTATGTTCACGGCACGATGATGGTGTGCCGTCTCTTCCCATCACAAAGGCATGGAAGATTGACTTCATCACGTTCGTGGGTTTGTCACTGGTCATTACGGCGAGAGAAAAGTACTCGCCATTGTTGGACGGTTCCTCATTGATCCCACGCGGAAAACAAAATATCTCCCCATTGAGTCCTCCGGTGGATATGTGTTCAGAGATAAACACACCTGTGGGTAAACTCTTGAATTCTGAGTAGCCTAGTTTGATCTTGACGAAGGAGGTGTCGGCGGAGCCCAACGTATAGGCATTACGCTCCATTGAGGGGTTGTGCAGGGTGTGATGTTTCGGCCGAATGGCTTGCTATATATACAGCCAATCGGATAGGTAAATAGAATATGAAGGTAACACGACTGATGAACACAATCTTTTCGCGTCAAAGTATGAAGGCCGTATGTTAGTAACCTATATATCCGAAAATTTCAGCGAAATTTCACCGATTATTTATCGGTCAGGTCCGATATAATTTTTATTGCCAAAATTTTACCATTGACTATATTTATTTATTAAAAACTATTTTAATTATATATGCAACTATAGTTTATAAATTTTATTCCATTTCTTCTCAAATGATGTAATTTTTTTTGAAAAATAATTAATTTTGTTTATCAAAATCACCGATATTTTTGAAATATTGGGTTTATTGGTGACCCGATTTTTTTTTTGTGCCAATTTTTTTTCGTAGGTCCTGACTCCCCGGTCTGGAATTCCTTCGGCCTCGTCGCCGCCCTGACAATCTGTCCATGAATGGCGACAGGGTATTTGACACCGGCTCGTCCACCCACATGACCTCCAATGACGGTACTTTCCTCTCCTCCCGACCTCTTCCTGCTCACGTCCATGTCACCGTTGGTAACGGAGCTTCTATGCCCGTCACCTCCTCCGGCCACACTCTTCACATCCCTACTGGACATTCATTTACCTTGACCATTGTCCTTCATGTTCCATCTCTTATCCGCAACCTTTTATCTATTCGCACTTTTACACGTTACAATTCTTGCTCAATTGAATTGATGTGTTTGGTTTCATTGTGAAGGATTTCCAAGCAAAGGCCCTGATTTTTCACTGCAATAGCTCCATCCGGTGACATTTACACCATACCACCCTGCGCTGCCTCTAGTAAAGTCGTTGCTTTCCTGTCCTCAACATGCCTCCCATTTTTTGGGCTGAAGCTCATGCCACCGCTATGCGCGTCCTCAACATACGTCCTTCTCATTCCCTCGGCATGGCCAATCCACACCTTCGCCTATATGGCACACAACCCTCCTCACACCTTGAGTCTTTGGTTGCATTCGCTACCCCAACACCTCTACCACCCGCACTCCGTTGCATGTATCTTCATCGGGTATCCCTCCTATCATCGAGGCTTTCGTTGCGATGATCCCGTCTCTTGGCGCATCATTGTCTCCCGACATGTTACGTTTGACGACTTCGTGTTCCTGTTTGCCTCTATCGACTCACCCTCACAGTCTATTTGCTAGCTCCTTGGATTTTATGTAGGATTCGGTCCTCCTACCTGTGCGCTACCCGCGCATCATATCAGTGCCTTCCGATCCCGCTCCAGACTTGGCTCCAGCCCAGGTAGGCGCACCTGGCTCACCGATACCTTGGGTCTGATGCCCATGCCTTGGAGAGCGTCGGGTGCGTCAGGTCTCACGTCCACTACCTCGACGCCGCGGGCTCCCTTTTCATCGCTGGCTCCCACTTCACCACACGCAGCACTGCCTTCTCAACATCGCTCGATGCCTGTTCCTGTTTCTGCGGCCGCTCGTCCCGCCCTCGATCCCCACTACATGCGGACTTGGGCCAAGGACGACATTTATAAGCCTGTGGCTTGGCTCAACCTCTCAGCCACCCACCAACCTGGCGTGTCTCCCATTTCCCGGTCCAACCGTGATTCTCTCCTTGATGCCAACTAGAAGGCGACCATGTCCTACGAGCACAAGGCCCTCCTCGACAACGACACTTGGACTCTCGTGCCTCGCCCGCTCGGAGCCAATGTCGTCTTTGGCAAGTGGGTGTTCAAGAAAAAGTTCCACTCTGATGGCTCTCTTGCTCGGCACAAGGCATGATAGGTTGTGCGCGGTTGCTCCCAATAGCCGGGCATCGACTACGATGAGACCTTCAACCCAGTTGTTAAACCCGCCACCATCTGCGTCGTGCTCAGCATTCTTGCCACCCGTTCTTGGCCGCTGCGATAACTTGAGGGCAAGAATATGTTCCTCCATGACATGCTTGATGAGACAGTCTACTATGCTCAGCCCTCTGGCTTCCTCGATCAGGCGCATCCGTCTCATGTTTTCAAGTTGAAGAAGTCCCTCTATGGGTTGAAATAGGCGCCTCGAGCTTGGTACCACCGCTTCACCTTGTACAATTGCTCGATTGGCTTCGCCTTGTTGGCCTCTAACACTTCATTGTTCAGTCTACGGGACGGCTCCGACATTTGCTACCTCCTGTTGTACATCGACGACATCGTCATCACCATCTCCTTTGCCATACTACTCTCCCAGCTGACCCGCTGCCTCCACAACAAGTTTGCTATGATGGAACTAGGCGATCTCCACTTCTTCCTCAACATCTCAGCGACTCGGTCATCCTTTGGTATTTTTCTCTCTCAGCAATAGTTCGTCGATGACCTCCTTCGCTACGCCGACATGGCAGACTATCATTCAATGTCCATTCCTATCGATACGCAAGCCAAGATCTCCTCTACAGCCGGCAAGCCTATTGTAGATCCCTCTGAGTGCAGAATCGACACTACCGATGTAGTGAACCAGAGCCAGACATAAGATGTGGCTCTCTGAAAGTCATGACCGGCACTGTCGATCAGCTACAGCCAGAAAGCCAGACAGAAAGGACCTCTCTGGACAAGGGTTACCGGCAGTGCCGATGGGGTCATCGACACTGCTGGTGTTGGCAAGACAGATCCTAGAAAGTTGTCTAGTCTTTACAACGCCTTTGGAAGGATGGATCGGCACTGCCGATGGACCGGCACTACCGATGAGAGAAAACAGAGGGTCGACAGAATTGAATTTGATGGAGTTTTGAGCATTTTTACTTTACCAACCTTATAAATTATACTCTTCTTGATAGTACGGCTTTCCTACACTCAATATAAAAATAAAACCTCATGATCTTCATTCTTGAGTGCATTTTGGACTTTCAACTTGAGGCAAATGACCATCTTTTTTTCTCTTTTTGTTTCAATGTATTTCATTTATCTATTGAGATAGTCATCTACACACATACTCAATAAAAATATTAGTCCATTCTTAATTATATTGATGCCAGTCACCAAAATAAAATTAGGGGCCTAGATGCATTTTCACAACCATAAGGATAACTTCTAGCTTTATTTTAAAAAACAGAGATAAAACCACAAAGTTAAAAAAGGTGGGATAAAATCGCAATTAGAAGGCAAAGCAGGAGTAGAAACGCAAATGCCTCAAGAGATAAATAATGCACTTAAGTGACAAAGAACAACTATTTTACGAGCAAACTCTTGCCCAGGAGGGACCTATCAAGGCGTGAGAATCACAGATGTGACGTGCCGGGCTTAGCGAGCCTCAATGGAGGAGGCACAGGGACATCACCCCCTTGTCCTAATCCAAGTGCTAAACATAATGTAATTCTCAACAGATAATGGACCGCTCGCGTCGCCCAGGAAGGGCGACCCGGGCAGACGCCTTCGTACACAGTTGGGTTACCGCCGCCGCATCTGGCCCCATTTCTTTTGGCCTCTGGCCTCCACGCTGGTGGCAAGGAGGAGCGGGAGTTCACCTTCTGCAAGAAGATTTTCTACTTTGTTCTAGTGTTTTTTTAATAATTTTCCTTCCTCCAAATAATTAGATTAGGATTTGGATTGTCGATTAGATGTCTTCAATCTGGCTTTCTATCTCATACTAGATTTTCTCACAAGGATGTGCCACTTTCTCGAAAGGTGGTATGTTCTTCGTAAAGAAATTGAAGTATGTTGACCTAGTTCTCTTTGAGGATAGATTGGATCTGTGTTTCCCTTTGGTGGAATTGTTCTTCCGGCTGCTAGCTCTACTAGCAGTGGTGGATCTTAGCTAATTCTACACTAATCCAGCACTGACTTAGGAGAAAAGCACTAACCCAGCACCCTGATCTCCTATCCTAGCTCCGCCCCTGGCGAGCCTAGAATAATTCCACCCTGGCGGTGGAGATGAGGACATGGATTGTAAAGGATTAAAAAAGTGAAAAAACATGACCAAAACAAAGTAAATTGGTTTGGTTCAATTGGATCGTGTCCCTTTGTAAATTGGTTTGAGGAGCAAAGAGCTAAGCGGCAAGATGCTTGGCTCCTGTCATACACCACAACTGCACCTCATCCTTGATGATTACTATAGCCCAGGCGATCCAATGAAGATTCTTTGCCTTAAAAAAATCTAGATTTGCGCTCCTGCCAAATCGACCTAAGAATGATGAAGATGAGGGAGCGAATGCCCTTCTCCTTTACACTCACCTCCTGATTCATTTGACATTGCCGTGAACCAGTCAGTCATATTTGCTCCAAAACGTAAAAGGGACTGTAGCCTACTAGTTATGAGTCTCAGTAGCACCTCAGGTCCTGGGTTCGACTCCTCGTGAGAGCGAATTTTTTAGGATTTAACGGATTTATGCTTTCGGTGGTAGGTGACGCTCCCGTCAATAGCGAGGCGCCAGTGGTGACTTCCGCCACCACAAAAATGGCCTTTAGTGGCGGTACAAAAATTCCCATAGCATCGAAGATAAAGAAACCCGCCAGTGGTGACTTACACCACCACAAAAATGGCCTTTAGTGGCGGTACAAAAATTCCCATAGCGCTGAATATAAAGAAACCCATCGCTATAGTGATATAGTGATTTTTAGCGGCGGGTGATATGGTGGTCCGACTCTAAAAATGAATTTTTTAGGGGCAGTTCACGTTATGACCCGCCGCTAAAAATTGCCTTGATTTTTAGCGGCGGGTTATAACGTGAACTGCCCCTAAAAATTGATTTTTAGAGGCGAACCACAATATCACCCGCCGCTACAATTTGAGGCCCATTGGGCCTAACTAAAAGATCACATAACAGGTATATAACAGCTCCCAAAACCCTACCTCTCTTCATTCCCCTCCACCCAGCCGCCGCCTTCCCCTCCTCCTCTCTCTCTCTGCGGCTGAGGCGACCTTCCCTCCTCTCTCTCTCCAGCCCGCCCTCCCCTCCTCTCTCTCTCTGTCCAGCCAGCCCTCCCCTCGTCTCTCTCTCTAAGAGAGACGCCAATGCTCTCTCCTCCTCCCCTTAACCGCCGGCCTCCCCTACTCTCTCTCTAAGAGGCACGCGACTCTGGTAACATGAGGCATGACAACCACGCTCGATGGCCCCGATGACAGCGGCTCGCGAGCGGCGGTGGAGTATCCGGCCAGGCGACAGCGGCGTCATACGGGCAGGCGGATGCGGCCGCACGAAGGCGGCTACGGCTCGCGGGCAATCGGATCTGGCCAGGAGACGACAGTGGCGGCTCACGAGCGGCCAGATCTGGTCGTGTGATGCCGCGTCTGCTCGCGGGCGGCCAGATCCGGCCGCGCGATGCCGCATCGGCTCGCGGGCGGCCGGGTGACGGTGGCAGCGGCTCGCGGGTGGCCGGGCGACGACGGCAGCGGTTCGCTGGCGACGGCTAGGGTTTTGTGTTTTTTTTAGTTTTTGTATTAATTCGTTGCGGTGGGTGATATTGCTACCCGCCGCTAATCTAGTGGCGGTTTGTTTATCTCACATATGAACAGCCGCAAGAAAGAAATATTTTTAGCTGCTTTAGTGTAGCGGCGGGTTGGCTGGCCCGTCGCTATAGTATACTTTAACCCGTCGCTGAAAGCCTTCTTTATTGTAGTGTTCGTCAATCTAGAGGCTCAGTCTTCGAAGATGTTCATAGTAATAGGACTTACGTACGTGTGTTCATAGAGATGATTATACGTGTATTGTGAGAGTCTGAGTTGTACTATATAATCTCAAAAAAATATATATTTGCTCCACAACGCCATGTTGATGGATGTAACCTTGGTTCATTTATCCAGTTGTTGATGCTGATCCAGACCTGCTGAACGGCTGCACCATGGGGCTTTTAGAGAATAAGTGCGCGGCCATTTCCAAGTTCTGGTAGCAGAGCTGACAGTGACAGAAGTATTGATTTTGCCACTCTCCATTTCAACCGATCCGCAGCCCTGATTTTATTCTGGAGCAATAACCAGACGAAGAATTTGCATCTTGTCGGCATCCATTTTAGACTTTCCAATTTTTTATTATTCAGTGAAACATTTTTTATAAAGGATAAGTTTGAGAAAAAAATGAGAAGATCTTGATAGTTAGATCCATAACTAATGCCTGAAAAAGTGACCGAGAGATTAGCACAGTCTCAATCACCTAAGGAGGCAGATCCATAAAATTTAAGTAGACAAACAAAAACAAATAAAGTGTAAAAATAAGAGCAATGTTATAGTTCCAATTTAATTTGTCCAACCAGCGTCCAATCAATACAAAAAGTGATATTTGAAGCTGTCTAGTACATATGTGCATACGTTCTTCATGACATTATTGCACAAAGTGGCATTCGTAAGACAGGATCAGAAGAACGACAAATCACTACATATGATCAAGACAAATCACTACATATGATTAATTCCCAATCCGTTTTCTTATCTCGTCCATAATTGATGGTGAACTTTGCGTTAGCTGCAAGTCCTCAGTCAACACTGCCTTCTAAAGTTTTTGTCCGCGAGGAAGAAGTCAATGCACACGTCCTTCAACTCTGGGCAGTTTGTGCAGTTCAGCAAAACATATCATCGAAGCAACCGTGTCCGACGATACATGCTCCCATAATTTCTGCGCGCATTACTGCGGACATGATCTTCAACCTTTCCAAGTGGTACATGTCTGCCGCTGCTAGCAGGTTCTGCAACGACTTGATTGCTGATGAGCTCTTGACGAGTTCTTCGTCTCCGACGGGCAGCGCATTGGTGTAGATGAAACGCAGAAGATTATGAATAGTTTCAGGCTGCATGTCGTGTAAAGTGAAACACGACACGTTTCCAGTGTAGTATATGGTTTTGGTAGGCAATCAGGTTTGTATAGGTGACGATGACTTGGCTTGCCCCATTTGCATTGGACAATGATGGTGTGCCGTCTTTTACCATCACAAACGCATGGAAGATTGCCTTCTTCATTGTGGTCTTTCTGGATCTGCCCCTGGTTACTGCGGCAAAAGAAATGTAACCTTCACCATTGGTGTCCATGACCCCACGAGGGAAGCAAGCTAGGCCCAAAGATGGATCTTTCTTCGTAGATGAATTCACCCATGGCGATACTCTTGAATTTTGAGTAGTATAGTCTGAGCTGAAACAGGTGTCCAGCGTATCGGCATCGAGCCCATTGGGATTGTAGGATATATGACGTGTGCGGGGTCTTGGTCTTAGATCTTAGATAGGTGCATAGAATTTGTATATATAAGGCCCAATGGACACATATATTTTCCCCAACGCAATGAAACTATGGCCATGTTTGGATCAAGTTCAAATTCTTAAAATCTGATTTTATTTTAAGATTTTAAAATCTAGGTTCTATATAAAATCTGGGTGGTAGCATTTGGATACCAATCAAATTCTTAAAATCTGAAGTATAATGAGTCTTTTGGCATATAAAATATGGCTCTAGCTGGTTATAACGATATTATGAGATTCTTAAAATCTAGGGTTCTAGATTTTAGAATCCGATAAAAATTTATCTCGTTTGGAGGCCTCACGAATTCTAAAATCTGAATTCTTAAAATCTCAGTGAATCCAAACATGGTCTATGTTTCATATACATTGGGTGCGTGAAAAAAAACTTCGGCTCTGAACAGTCTTCGAAATTACAAAAAGAAAAAGCCTGAGAAAATGTTAATAGTCGACATGAAAAAAGGTTGATTGTTCTCATAGCAAAAGCATATATATTTCTATCTACTCCCTTCGTTCCCTTTGACCATTCGTCTTATTTAAAATAAAGTATATATTTAAATATAAAAATTATAAATTTTATTTAGTAATAAAACAAATGATGAGAAAATACATGATATTTTTTAAATTTTTAAATAAGATGAATAGTCAAAGTTAATAAAAAAAGTCAATAACGATAACAATTTTGAAACGGAGGGAGTATCATTTTAGAAATTTATGCACAGGCTGAGCGTCAGAAAATTAGTGTATTTAATGGACTTGAGTTGTATAGAAATTTATGGATAGAAAATAGTAATAAAATTATAGGCATATCAAACAAATAAAAACAAGTATAGTTGTATAAAACTTATATATGATAACATTCACACTTTTTTTATATCAAGATATGATATAGTGTTTAGTTGCATTAGAAGACATGATGAGAAGTATACGCGACAGCTAAAATGTATGATCGATTCCCAATCCGTTCTGATGAGAAGTATACGACAGCTAAAATGTATGATCAATTCCCAATCCGTTCCCTTATCTCATCAATAATTGATAGGAAACCCTGCATCAGCCGCAAGTACCCCTCGGTTACCACTGCCATCTTGAAGTTCTTCTCCACCATGACGAAGTCCATGCACTGTTTCTTCAGCTCTGGGCAGCTGTACGTTTCAGCACATCCTAACATTGTCGCGACGTTGTCAACCATCACACGATCGCACAACTTCTGGGCACACATGAGCTTCAGCCTGTCAAGGTGGTACATATCCGCCGCAGCAAGCAGATGCTGGAGCAACTCAACTGTCGTTGCCGGAGAGGATGAAGAGCTGTCCAGTTCCTTATCTGTGGGCAGTGCGTCGCCGGCTGGATGAATTTCAGCAGGATTTTGAGAGTCGCCGGCTGGATGTCGTGCAGCGTGATGCAGTCCATCTTAGCGTCTGCCATGGAGCCGAAGAGCTGCGCCTTGAAGACCGGCGAGCGGGCGGCGAACACGGCCCGGTGGGCACGAAAGGTCTCGCCGCCGACGGAGAAGGAGACGTCGGAACCGTCGGAGCAGTCCAGCAGGTTGCCGAGGTGGTTCCCCAGATCTGAGGTGGGCACGGATATACGGTCCTCGTCAGGCAGTACTGTGATTCCACATATGAATGTTACGTAGCCATCGACGAAGTAATTCGACTCCAGGTCGCTTCTCTTCATAAACTTTTCCAACCACGCAGTCCGTGAATTGTTGTCACCTGGTTTGTAGGTGATGATGACTTGGGTTGCTCCATTGACATGGGACAATGATGGTGTGCCGTCTCTTCCCATCACAGAGGCATGGAAGATTGCCTTCATGGCGTATCTGTATCTGCCGACAATTGCTACTACCAAAGAAAGGCACTCACCATTATTGGTGCCCGTGAGCCCACGAGGGAAGCATCCTGTGGCCCAGGTCAACCCTCCGATGGATCTTCGTTCAGAGATGAACTCACCGGTGGCGAGACTCTGGAATTTTGAGTAGTCTAGTTTGAGCTTGAAGAAACAGGTGTCCAGCGTATCGTCATTGAGCCCCATTGGGATTGTAGAGTAGTACTACTGATGTGTGTAAGCCCTTACAATGTATGCGTGTCTATTTATATACAGGGAACTATGTGAAATGGTTGGAATGCCAACGCGCCACTCGGGTACGTTGAGAGAGAATGTGAAACAAAACCACCGATAAACATGGAATTTCTTTTTAATTGCGCCTTGGGTTTGAGGACGGAGTTGAGGAGACGAGAATAATGAAGGACGACAAACGGTTGTACTAATTTCAGTCGACATCGACAACCATATACAGTACCCTGATCGATTCATCGTTTCAGCTTCCGCATCACGTCCAACACGCCCCAGCCAGCTAGCCAGGTGGCACCGTGTACAGACCTCTCTAGCCGCCTCACTTAACCTGCCAGTGATCCTCTTGGTCGCCTCGGTTCCGCTCGGTCGTTGCATGCAGCAAGTCCGTTTGGATTCTGAGACGCGTTGCCGCTGCACGCGCACCCGGAGTGGACTGCCGTTTGGCATCATGCACACAACATGCAGCCGCGTCGGGTCATCAACCAAGACATTGGTCGTGAAAAAGAACATGGTATATGTAAGCAAAAAAAAGAATAAAGATTTAATGCACGATGTATATATTACTGCATTAGACTACAATTTTCCATCAATCAATTATTATAAAATATGTATTATGTCTCAGTGAAGTTTCAAAATTCCAATTTACCTATAAAGTTCTGATTGAATAAAGCCTGATTTTTAGCTATCATCAACCAAGACTGACCTCTTTAATTTAGTCATCAAACGAACACTATGCTATACAGTATTCATCTTGCATGAAAAAACAAAAATGAAGAAACGATGCACGATGTAAAATACTGCATTAGACTCCGCAATATGTTTTTCATAACTTGTCTTCCATAATAACAAATACATTAGTAATGCAGACTGGCTTACACAGAGACTATCTTTGGGGCGCTCTTGAAATATTCACCGTGGCTTAGTTTGAACCCGTGCTCTGATCTCATCAATAACAGATGGACAACTCTGCATCAGCCGGAAGTACCCCTCGGTGAGCACAGCAACCTTAAAATTCTCATCCACAACGAAGAAATCGAGGCACCTGGTCTTCAACTCCTGGCAACCGTGCGTCTCAGCACAACATAACATGGTTGCAACAGTCTCCGCCGATACACACGCCCACAATTTCGCAGCGCACAGGAGCTTCAGCCTGTCCAAGTGGTACATGTCAGCCGCCGCGAGCAAGTTCTGGAGCAATTCGACCGTCGATGAACAGCTCTTATCAAGGTCTTCAACATCTCTAGGCAAGGCGTCAGTGTACATGAACCGCAGCAGAATTTTGAACGGTGAGGGCTGGATATCGTGCAACGTGATGCATGGCATCTTGGCGTCCGCCATGGGGCCAAAGAGCTGCGCTCTGAAGACCAGCGAGCGAGCGGCGAGCACGGCGCGGTGTGCGGGGAAGGTCTCGCCGGCGATGGAGAAGGAAACGTCTGAGGAGCTGTCCGTGTGATGATCTAGAAGACAGCCAAAGTGCTCGCTCATGTCGGATGGTGGCACGGTTATAGGATTATCGACATTGTCAGGGGAAAAAACTATGACTCCACACATGATTCTCACTGGGCCATCCGTCACGTAATCCGACTCCAGATCGCTCCGTTTGACGAACTGTGGGTATCCCCATGAGCAGCAGCCATTGGGTGAAAACACCTTCACGCAATGGTACGAGTGAATCAATGAAGGCGTGCCATCCCTGTTCATCAGGAAGGTGTCGAAGATCGCCGTGACGTTTCTAGTAGACTTGCCGAGGAAACGAAGGAAGATAGAGAGGTAGACACCTTTGTCAGCCTGCTTGAGTCCATGTGGGTAGCAACGTATCCTCCAGATGTCCCCTCCGGCGGAAATTTCATCGGACATGACAACATCGCCGATGCCGAGGTTTTTAGTTGCTTCGTAGTCGAGCTTCAACTCGGTGAAACAGGAGTCCCACATGTTCGTAAGAGTTTACGGAATTCTAAATTGCAGTGCATCTATGTAGGGATTATAATGGCTGAAGTGCCAACTCAATCGTAGAGAGGATGTGAACAGACTTCTATCTAGCCGCTATAAATTTCCCTGCTGATAGAGTCATGATCTGGTACGATAGATAGGTGTAACCTACTTTGTACTCCTAGCATCGATATCTGAAGGAACCTCACCGCAAAACACAAATTAGAATTTTTTTGTGTTTTTTTTAGATAATGGATTCTTTGTTACGTGTGCCAATCGATTATTTTATCTGATTAGTACAAAGGCGACTGTTCTTGTTCCCCACTGATAGCGTAAGGAAAACACGAGTAGCACTCCATAGGACTGGTCCGTGAGTTCCGTGTGGAAATACAAATGCCAAAATAATGAAAGTTAATGCCAATGGATCTGCATTGCGTAAGGCAGAGAGGAACATGAAAAACAGTTTCAGATATTTGTTTCATGGGAAACAGACGAATCAAGATGTCGAAGCACCTGGGCATGTTTTTGTAATTCTTACGATAATCCATAACAATTTCATGCACCACTAGCACATTTTGCAGAAGTACATGATGAGTAATGGAGCGTGCCTGACATGGATATGGATACAGATAAAATTTTCTTGTAATTGGAAACCACTGTTTTAGAATGCACCAGGCTTACTTTCTAACTCGCGTTCTGATCTCATCAATAATAGACGGAAAGTTCTGCCTGAGCTGGAAATAACCTTCGGTCAGCACAGCATCCTTGAGATTTTTCTTGACGTCGAAAAAGTCCAGGCGCCTGTCCTTCAGCTCTGCGCAGTTGTGTTTCTCCGCGCAGCCTAATACTGCCGCAACGGTCTCTGACGATAAGTTCTCCCACAACTTCTGGGCGCACATGAGCTTCAGCCTGACCAAGTGGTACATATCCGCTGCCGCAAGCAAATTCTGGAACAGCTCGACAGTAGAAGCGCCTTTGAGTTCTTCATCTCCTGGCAACGCATCGGTGTACATGAATCGCAGCAGAATTTGGAAAGTTGCCGGCTTGATCTCGTGTAGCTTGATGCAGGGAGTTTTGGCATCTTTCATAGGACCGAAGAGCTGAGCCTTGAAGACTGGCGACCGGGCGGCAAGCACGGCCCGATGAGCACGGAACGTCTCGCTGCTTACCGAGAACGTCACGTCTGAACCGTCGGCGCTAGCCAGGAGGCTTTCGAGATGGTCGCCTAAGAGCATATCTAGTAGACCTCTCAAACAGGACTATTATACTATATTTTAAAAGTTTGGATCAAAATTTTAACTTCAACAGGGCTACTATTATGACTCTCATTTTAGTAGGGCTCTCAAATCACCTCACTGGGCTCTTAGGTTTTGAAGCCCTCTCAAATGATGGGACCTACTATTTTTTTTTCTCCTTTTCCTTCTCTCTCTCCCGAGCCGACGCATCGCTCGTCCTCAACGCTGCGATGCTGCCGCCCCGCCGGCGACGCGCCCATCCTCCCCGTCGGACGCCGCCCGACCCCGCCACCCCTTCCCCTTCCCCCCTTTTTTTCTCTCGCCAGCACACCCGCCTCCAGCCCCCTCCCCGTCGGATTTCCCCCGCCGCCACCTCCTTCCCCTTCCCCTTCCTCTTCTCCCTCTTCAACTTCCTCTTCTCGTGGGCGCGGGCGGCTCCTATCGCCGTCAGAGAAGCGAGCACAGGCGGGCAGAGCGGCGCCGCCGTGCGAGCGTGGTCGGGCGGGGTGGCGCGGGCTCTGGCGGCGAGGATGGCAATGAGATAGGACTGTCAGGTAGAACTACGATGCCAAATATGAAAGTGACATAGCCATCCATCATGTAGTAGCCTGACTCCAGATCGATCCTTTTCGCAAACTGTGAAAAGCCCCAAGAGTGAAAGCCCTCTCGGGTGGGTACGCCTTCACACAAAGATTTGCAATCGACGAGGAAGGTTGGCCGTCTTTGCCCATCAAGAAGGCGTCGAAGATGGCCTTGACGTTTTTGGATTGACTGACCAGCTCTAGAAACACAGAGAGATAGACGCCAGTGTCATCCTTCTCGTTTCCATGTGGATAGCAAAGTACCCTCTAGATGTAGCCCCCGGCCGAGATATTATCCGAGTAGACAATGTCGCCGATGCCAAGCTTCTTGGTTCCGGCGAAATCAAGCTTGAATTCGGTGAAACCAGAATCCAGCATGTTGGCATAGAGGTAGGAGGATATCGACTATCGAGACTATAAATGGGTGCTGGGATTCAGCCCCAGCGGGGGCGCCCGTGTCACCACCATTTCACGGTCGTCCGATCGGACCGATCCGACCCGTTCTAGACCCACCATGCGTCCCAGAGTTTTTTTCGAAATGGTTCTCTCTTTTATCGGAGATCAATCCACAGTCCGGGAGGTCCCCTGGTGAAGAGTGACGAGGATAGTGGGTTTTTGCGTACGTTAGTTCCCTCCGTAATTACGAAATTCCGATTTCGTGACATTTTTGCATAAACACGCCTGCGCGGCGTTTTAGCGCGGAGCCCCTCGCACGCCGCTCACGCTCGCGACCCCAGCGCCCCGGCCTCCATTCTCTCTTCCTCCATCTCCTTCCTCCTCACAGTCAGACCCCGTGCGCCGCCGCAGCCGACGCCTGTTGCAACCTTTTCCTCCTCTCCTCCTCCCATCTCCTCTCCATTCCTTTTGATTTTACTCGCCCGCTGCTTCTGCTGCTTCCCTTGGGTCGTCAGTTGCGGATTGCGTGGCACTGCCCAGCCCGTAGCCCTAACCCTAGCCGTCGAGGTCGGACCTCTGGGTCGGCTGGCATGCTTTTGGGACGGGGCCGAGAGCGTACAACGAAGGCGCGGAAGGCACTATAGTTCCTCGTGGTGCCTTTTTTTTTAGATAAAAGAAGGATTATATTAAATAATGACTGAGTACATCTTCATGTTACAAACACTCTGAAATACAAAGATATTATAACTAAGTGCACTCAGTATGTAGCTCCAAAACTCAATCCTAAACCTGTATGAAGATTCATATAGATGACCACACAGGCAAACACTCAGCAAACAGACTGAGAACAGATGCCCAGGAAACGGTGGCCAACATTCCTGTAGGTAGAATTGAGCATAATCCTCTTCTTTTTCGTGTCTTTCTTCTGTCATTAAAGAAGAAGAAAAAACATTGAACCTGATCTCACAAGCCCTTCATCGTGGTTAGGATCAACCACGACAAAACGAAGAAGAGACCGGAGAATTTTATTCCACGCCAACAACCTCATCTCCGTCTTGATGTCGCCGTCCGAAAACCTAAATCTCCATGTCGCCATGACACGAAGTTGTTGACGACGTCGCCGCCGCCATCATCTTCATTGATGCCGCCATGGAGAGATCAAATCCACCCTTTATCCTCGACGTGATCGGCAAGAAAAAGGAGGAAACAAATTCCTAATGTCGAATAACTCAACATGGAGAAGACCTCAACCCTAATCTAAGACTCGATCTAAGAAAAAGAATAACTGGACTAAAAAGAAGGGTGGATCCCCACTCCTCCTCGCCGCCGGTGTGGGCACCGGAGGAGAAGGAGGAGGGGGACCAAGCGGTGGCGTGGCGGCGGCTGTGGCGCTCCTTTTTCCTCGTCTCTCTCTCTCTCTTCTACACCTCACGCTACTTCAAATTCACCAAATCCACATAGATTGAGCCAGTTTCTTTTGGAGGAATCGCTTCCCTGAGGTAAACTTCTTCTCATCCCTGAACTTTATCCAACAAAAATCGATGGATTTGGTCGAATTTTATGGATCACGATTTAGTGTCTCTGTGGGTTCTGTTAAAATTTTTCCCACTGTTTATCTTAAGTAGAAAGAGACATAAATGGACATTTTTGCCTCAATCGAATCTGCCTACAAACGCAGGTGGTCTTCAAAAGGTATTTACATGTGGTTAGTGCTTTATCTGCGTTGGAACTCTTATCGATTATATTTTACTATCTGAATATTTGCTTCTGATAGGTTGAACTATCCACTACGTCATCTATATTTTCTAAATCTCACATAATTCAGTTGACCTTTTTCAGGAAGCCTGTTCTTAATAGCACATCGGAGTGTGTTTTGGAATATTTGTAGATGGGTACAATTTCCTCCAGCCTTGCTGGAAGTTGAGTGAGATGTTCAGGTATTTTCTCTGATTCATGTGTAATTGAGGAAATAATGCATTGTGTGCTGATGGATTAGTTAAAATTAGCATTGCAATGCGTAGAATTAGTCCAGATAATTGTCGTGGCTCACCTGAGTGTTCTGGTGTTTATAGTGCCTGATCACATAGGTACAATTTTCTCCAGCCTTGCTGGAAGTTTAAGAAGTGAGATGTCCAAGTATTTTTTTTTCTTATTCATGTGTAATTGACGAAATAATGCATTGTGTGCTGATGGATTAGTTAAAAATTGCATTGCAATGCATATAATTAGCCTAGATAATTGTCGTACCTCGCCTGGGCGTTCTGTTGTTTATAGTGCCTGATCACATAGCTTCATTGTGCACATAATGCGGCCATGATTTAGTCGCAGGGCCCCCCCACCATTGTGTTTTGCACATGTAGGTAAACTGATTTGCTTGCTACGGTTATGCAAACTGTAGTGAAAATGGAATATGTATTGTGGTAACACTTGATTGAAAAGGTTGGATGTGTGATGGTGTCTTGTTACCTGATGCAGTGAAAACTTTCTTTGGCCATCAGCAGTGGCGGACCCAGCAATCTGTGCTTGGGCATTCAAACTTTTAAAGACGATAAAAAATACTATATGATTTTTTTTCATAGCATTAACATTCATATTAAAATAAAAAATTTCACATTCTAGACAAACTAAAATAGATATGAGGAATTACATAATAATTAGTACAATTTAACTATGTGCTCCTTCATGGATTGAAAGCGCTTAATTATAACCTCGTTCTTGACTTGCTTGAAAAGATCCCGCTCAATGAATGTAACCATACAATCGTTTAATAATTGATCTCCCATTCTATTCCTTAGCTTATTCTTAACATAATTCATTGTTGAAAATACTCTCTCAACACTAGCTGTTGCCACTGGAAGAACTAGCACCAATTTGAGAAGTTTGTAAATAAAAGAATATAGACAACTCTTCTCTGTTTTAACAAGCATGACTGAAAGCTCACCAAGGTCTTTAACCTTTCTAAACCTTTCATCAGAGAGCCTGTGGAAATTTTTAAAAAAAATGAAGAAATTTAATGTAGATGCAAAAATAACTTTCTAGAAATACAAAGTTACTTCACCTAGCAGCATCTTTGTTCCCATGTTGTCTCCAAAATCACACATATCAGGAACAGAAGCCTGATGGGTCGGTACACCTGCACGGAGGTCGTCAGCGCCTGCGTGCTCGTGACCGTGACGGCGAAGGCCTGGAAGAAGGCCTTGATGCCGGATTTGGGTGGCGACCTGCTCCTCAGCTCCACGAAGAAGGAGATGCGATCTCCTTTTCCATCGTTGTTGTACTCGTGCGGGCAGCCGCGCGGGTAGCAACGGATCCTCCAGAGGTGGCCGCCCACGGAGAAGTCGTTGGAGTTGAGGACGGCGAAGTTGTTGTCGGATGAGCAGTCGAGCTTCAACTCCATGAAACAAGAGTCCAACATGTTGGCATTCAGGTTTCCCAGGCAGAGAGTTGCAGGCCATGTACGTACGGTATATTTGTGTACATAAAAGAGGGGTCTGCGATCTGACGAAAGAGTCCCAATCAAGGGCAAAGAACAATCGTCCACGGACTCTATTTCTACAGTATAAACGTTCCCTTCCGTCCACCTTAACATTAGGGCCACACATCTTGTGATCGGGAGGATACTTTCTATGCTACACATAACTCAATTATCTTTCCATAAATGAAAGGAAAAGAAAGCATGCAAAATTGTGATTTTTTGGTCAGGTGATTTCGGGCTGAAGATTCTGAAGTTGTAGAATGGAAAAGATGATTGGCTCTGGTGCAGGGCGCCCTGCAGGTGCAGGACCAATGGGTGTTTGACAAGTGTCCTATGGGCCCCAACAAAAATTAACAGCCTTTGAAGATAATCCAGAGTTTTCAATTTATGTGGACGCATGCCCCATTGCCAAATACGCTGAGGAGGCATTCGAGGTAACGAGTTGATTTTGATCCCGGGGTGAAGAACTTCGGGTGCTAGGAATGTGACCCCTTTTAGGATTGTAGATAGAGGATAAACATAATAGCACGGCAAGGGTTTTGAATTTGTAATTTTGTATGATTTATTAAGGCACAACAACAAAAGATCAGTTTTTTAGTTGTCATAAAAATAGTTATTTCTTGTGAAATTTCTATACGATTCCTATGAAATTCCTACGTTCAGGATGGCACTACGTATTTTGGCTATACACTTGGCCAAGCTTAATTAAAGTTTGGAATAGGGACTCGTGGAAGATAAGAAGTGCTTCGAATGCTCATCTAGCGTACTACATGGTTGAACGTATGAATGAAACACTAAATAAGCACGCGTTTATATCCCGACGCTGTCTTTGAGCTCAGCCTCCAGTGACGGAAACTAGTGCTTCAACCACATTAACCGATCCGTGAACGCAATCATCTTGAAATTCCTCTCTATCCCAAAGAACACCATGCACTTTCTCTTCAGCTCCGGGCAGTTGTACGTCTCGGCGCACGCCAACGTCGAAGCGAACGAATCCACGGAGATATGGTCCGAGAGCTTGCGAGCGCAGACGAGCTTGAGCCTGTCCATGGCGAACCGGTCGGCGGCGGCAAGCAGGTCTGCATCAGGTCGGCGATGGAGCCGTGAACGGCGAGCTCGTCGTCGTCAGGCAGCGCGTCCGTGTACACGAACCTGAGCATGGCCGCGAACATGGCCGGCTCGATGTCCCGCACGGCGATGGACGGCGACGTGGCGTCCGCCGTGGCGCCGTAGAGCTGCGCGTAGAACACCGGCGAGCGGGCGGCGAGGACCGCGCGGTGGGCGGGGAACGCCTTGCCGGCGACTACGAAGCAGACGTCGCTGGTGGTCCCGGCGGCGGCGCTGTCGAGCAGGCGGCCGAGGTGGGCCCCCACGGCCCCACGTCGGAGGGCGGCACGGCGCCGTCGTCGCCGACGACCACTATACGCCGCAGACGAGCGTGATGATGGCCTCGCCGTCGAGGTCGAGGTCGGCGCGCTTGGCGAACTTGCGCCACCCCCACGTGTCGCCGGGGCTGTAGTCGTGCACGCTGCAGCTGGGGGAGAGCGAGGAGCCCTTATTGATGCCGTCGAGGTTGAAGAAAGCCTGGAAAACGGCCCTGATGCCTCCTGTGCCGGCGGCTTTGCTTCTGTTTCCCTCTCTCCAGAAAATACTCTTCTTGATCACTGCCAGTTACAAACTGTTTTTTCTAAGCCAGTTTCAAACATTTTGCCAGAGAGAAGAGGTGAAATCCAACTCAGGGCTGTTACAAGGACTTGCGACATTCAGCCCACCCAAAGTCCATGAAAACATTTATTTATTTATTTTTTTGGGAAAACCTGAGCAGGAGCACTACTGCCCTTTCATTTAAGGTAGAAGAGAAAAGCAGTTCAGTTTAGTACATACTTAATACTTAAGATGTTACATAGTGATCAAGGAAAGTCCATGAAAACATACCTCCCAACATTAAAACAAGACAAAGTAACAGGGACATAAAACAGCTTCAACACAATAATCCAGCTACCACCGGCATAAAAGATGGTAACTTCTCCCTGTTTGCCTCTCGAATGGTTAGCAGCTGCTCCCTTGTTCCTTCAAAAAAAAAAAGCATCTGTTCCCCTGTTGGGGCACCAAACACTTGAGCTACAGATTTAGTATTACAATATGCACAGCACACCTATATATTTCCATTTTCAAAGTTAAGGGCTAAGGCACACGACTAAGTTGCAGGAGATAGATTTAGAAAAGAATAAAAAAAAATCTGAGCATGTCAAAATTTAAAGAATAATAGTGCAAGATCTGTAGCTATCACAAGGTAATTAATGCACACCTATATAATGGAAGCACAGAAGATATGAGTGCCATTAATCCATTATAATTCACACTAGTCAGGATTCCCTATCTAGTATCAAGAAAGCTAAAATCAATTTATTCCACCGCCTCAATTCTCAAACTGTCCTCTTATATCATCAATTAACAATTTATTGCCATCAGTTAATATTGTCTTCCCTACCAACTAAAAAGGCCAATATATATAAAAAAAGAAAGTTGCGAACGTATTCACAGTTTATCTTATTATGATAAGTGGATTGAACTGGACTGAATAGACATGCATTGCCCAGACAAGAAAGCTCCATTTACATCTAGGTGTCAGTGTTCTGAAATTTAAGCTATCAAACGAATCATGCTGTAAAGATTATTGACAAAGTATAAATAAGTGAACAGCAATAAAGTACACCAAAACAGAATCTAAATTTTTCCAATGGAGCACGTCAGACCACACTTCTATCTTTTTTCAGCTGCTAAAAGAAGTTTTTGTTACGTTGACCCCAAGGAGCTGTCTAAGCAAGGAATATCGACGAGTTACTACTTCCTGTACTATCCAGACGAATCAAGCAGTAGAAGCATATACAAGAATATCGAAGCAGAAGCTACAGAATTGTGGTCATAGGTACTAAATATTCCAACATGCTAAATACACGTACGGCATAAGGAGTTTAGCTTACATATAGTTAGTCACCTATCAGTAAATATTTATATGAAGGTTAATATGAAAGAACAAAAAATGTGAAATGTTGAACAATTGTGTTATGATGATAACAGCAGCGACATTTTCCCATGGTACTGGCCAAAATTTCATCTCCTCCAACCTACTGAATGAAACAATGTCTTTTGTTACATTGAACAGGTGTATGTAGAAGACTCCAAACACACTCACAAATAACTCCAACTCCACAATGGAGCAGCTATACCATGGAGTTTCTGGAGTGGCATCACTCCATGAATTGTGGAGCTGTGCCAAACAGGGACTAAGTCTCCAAGTCAAATAATACAGTCACTGCAACTGCAACCAACACTTCTGTCTTTTCTCAGCTGCTAAAATAAATCAAGCGGTAGAAGCATATACAAGAATATTGAAGCAAAAGCTACAGAGAATTGTTGTCATAGATACTAAATATTCCAACATGCTAAATTAATACACGTACATCATTAACGAGTTTAGCTTACATATAGTTAAGTCACATATCAGGCATTCCAAACGAAAACATCTTAGTAAAACCATAGCCAGCTTCAGGACATGACAAAAGCATATAAAGAAGCCCAAAAGACCAAACTAAGATAGTAGTTTAGCATAATGTCCATATGTTTGCACCTGAGTTTAGTGGCAGTACCACGGCATCACACTAAATCGATAGCCAAACACCTAAATTATATATACTTGGAGATTTAAGCATCTTATATCCCAACCCTCTCCTTCAGCTTAGCAGCAAGTGATGGATAGTTCTGCAGCAACCACATGAAACCATCCGTGAACACAATCTTCTTGAAATTGTTTTCCACTGCAAAGAAATCATAGCACTTGCTCTTCAGCTCTGGGCAGTTGTGTGTCTCAGCACAAGCTAGAGTAGAAGCAAATATATCCACAGAGATATTATCCCACAGCTTACGAGCACACAAAAGCTTCAATCGATCCAATGCATACCGGTCAGAGGCAGCAAGCAAATGCTGCATCAACTCAATGGAAGAGCCCCCAAGCTCGTCATCTTCAGGCAACTCATCCGTGTACATGAACCAAAACATCGCCTTAGCTGTTGCAGGTTCAATGTCCTCGAGAAGGATTGATGAAGATGTGGCGTCTGCCATGGAGCCAAAGAGCTCAACTTTAAAGACCGGCGAGCGGGCGGCAATGACAGCACGGTGAGCCTGGATCGTCTCACCTTTCACAGTGAATGAAACATCTGTCCCCTCCTTGCAGTTAAAGAGGTGTACGAGATCATACCGTATTTCAGAGGAAGGCATGGGAATGCTGTTGTCACCCATCACTAAGATTCCACATATAAGGGTGAGCTGACCGTTTATCACATAATTTGCCTCGAGAATGCTTCGCTTCATGAACTGGTTCCAGCCAAAATTTTCAGAGACTTCGGATGAGAAAACATGCACGGACCTCTTCTCATTGGAGAAATCTGGTTCGGCATTTTTCCCCAGGCAGAAAACATGGAAGATGGTCTTGATGTCTTTGGGATGGCTGATGAGATGAAGAAAAATGGAGAGGTACTCGCCATTGTCCGTCACGCTTCTGCCGCGCGGGTAGCAGTAGATCCGCCATAAATGGCCACCAGCAGAGAAGTAATCGGAGCTGAGCGCATCGCCAATGGCGAGG
The DNA here is from genome assembly GCA_030378355.1 of Eleusine indica. Taxonomy (NCBI): domain Eukaryota; kingdom Viridiplantae; phylum Streptophyta; class Magnoliopsida; order Poales; family Poaceae; genus Eleusine; species Eleusine indica. The sequence goes on along the minus strand of CM059499.1, from coordinate 3,113,878 downwards.
TTCCTCGTCTCCGAGTAGTAAAGTTTGAACTCGAGAAAACCAGAGCCCAACATATTGGTGTCATGATGCTTCCTAGCATGATTTCCACGAATGAACTTATTAATACACCGATTCACAAGCAAAATAATCCTTTGGATTTATGAAAACTCAAGAAAATAATCAAGGGATACTCACATTTCCATTCCCATTCCCCACAAAGGTGGTGGAACCGTGGAAGTCTTGAAGGTGGATGCGCGCTTGGTGGCTGCTCCGACCACCGTCGACCAATAGATTTATCCCGCCGGAGCCGCGGCGGATGCTGAATCACTGCTCATCTGCAAATCCCGCAAGACCCAGTACCTCCACGACAGCTTCCCTGGTCGCCAACTCGGCTAGGGTTGTGAGGGCGTCCGCTCTGCTTCCGCCGTTTGAGTGGTGAGCGACGGCAGCGGCGGCGAACAGTGTTGAGACAGCAACGGTAGTGAAACAGTTGTGCCACGGGCCGCCGTCGCACGGCCCAGAAGAGGATGCAGCCCATCAAGCATCAAGGAGAATCGTTATTTTTGTTCATTCACGCTTTCAGATCTCAAACGATTAAATGAATGAATCCTGTAAACAACGATGAAATAATAAATACTCTCAAAACAATAACTATCATATGAACTACTCAGATGGAAAAATCTATCACATTATTGGGTGCTATTAAAACGTTATTAAACTTGATATTTGTTCCTTAGCAAAACAAATCTACCACATTCTGTGAAACGTTTTAACTATCATATTCCATTTTAATATGGAAGAATAAATATGTGAAACGTTGGACAATTGTATTTCGATGATAACAGTATGTGCCACTTAGCTTTCTTTTGAAGCTTACAGTGCTGTCGTTTGCAATATATATAAATAAATAAATAAAACATTGTGTTTGTCAGACGTTAGCAACATGCATCGATGCAAAAAACTTGAACAAATTTTCCATTATCTTAAATGAAATGACGATAGCAGCAAAAACAACATTTTCCCATGGTGGTGTCAGAAGCGTCTGAGCCACATTTTCAACTTTGCCAACCTCTGTTGGATGGAACAATGTCTCTGCCGTGTTGCAACTGCAACCTTTTTTTTTTTTTTTGGCAGCAGCAGCAGCAAAATTTTGTATGGAGCCTGTATATGCAAATGTAACAAAACTGAGACCAGAACTTGGAATTTCAACATGCTTGATAGTACATATAGTAAAGGCCACATGTAGTTTGTCTCACTTGTCAACCTGTAGCGAGATAAAAAAAGTCTTGAAAGCTTAATAGCACAAGCCAGATTCAGGACGGAACATGTTCAAGAACACAACAAAAACCCAAAATACACATAACCTCCAAGGCTCCATAGCTTCCCACAGTTTTTTGACAGCAAGAAGCTATAGTACTACTTAGAATTCCAATCTTATGATACTATCAACAAAGTTCAGATTAGACAGCCTCAATTCTCCGCCCGCTCTCTTTAACTCATTGAGCATATCACAGCTAGCAGCCTAACACTTCATTTTCTTTTTTATTCCCTTTTCCATCAGGGAGATAAATAGATATTACCGCGTCAGAAGCTTAATTTAGAGTTTCAGACACATTGCCCTGGAGAAGAAACACATGACAGTGCAGTGAAAGACAACATATAGGTGTCACAAGTGTGAAATTTCAGCATCCAAATGAATGCAATATTAAAGGTTAATAGGGAAGCATGATACACGAAACGGCACACAACTGTGATATTCAATTGTCCCATGGCTCACAGTAGGCATATATATCAGATCCGCAATTTCATCTGTTCCGAGCTGGTAAATTAGAGAAAAAAACCCCGTCTCTTTGCTAGTTCAGTGATATTGCGCAGCTGCATGAAACACCCAAATGTTGCCAGCAAGGCAACAACTTTAGTACAACTGTGAGAAACATATGGCTGACACTTTTGACTATACATGGGGATTTATACAAGTTACATCCCAACTCTCTCTTTCAGCTTAGCAGCAAGTAACGGAAATTTCTGCACCAACCACAAGAAACCATCCGTGAACACAATTTTCTTAAAAATTTTCTCCAAAGCAAAGAAGCCGATGCACTTTTCCTTGAGCGCAGGGCAGTTGTACGTCTCGGCACAAACTATGGTAGAAGCAAATGTATCCACCGAGATATTATCCCAGCCAACGAGCAGACATCAGTTTCAGCCGGTCCACTTGGTGCCGATCAGTCGCTGCAAGAATTTGTTGCATCGTCTCAGTTGGGCAGTCCCCGAGCTCTTCACCTTGGGGTATCTCATCCGTGTACATGAACTCGAGCAGAGCTGTAAATACTGAAGGTTCGATGTCCTTCACCGTGATGGCCTGAGATGTTGCGTCTGCCGTGGAGCCAAAGACCTCTGCTTTGAAGACTGGCGAGCGGGCGGCAAGCACAACACGGTGCGCGGCGATTATCGCGTCATCCACCCTGAATAAAGCATCCGTCCCAACATTGTGATCAAGCAGGTCGCCGAGACGGCCGACCTATGTCGGAGGGTGACACATCAATGGTGTCATCGGCCACGACTATGATATTACACATAAATGTGGCCCGGCCGTTTGTGACATAGCCTGACTCGAGAAGGGATCGGTTCATGAACTGACGCCAACCCCAGCTTCTGGAACTATCTTTTTTTCAAAAACCCGGAGCTTCTGGAACTATCAGAAGACGAGTAAACCTGCACTAACTTATTTGAGAAAATTCCCTGTATGACCTCAAAAGAAATGGAGTTGCCTCCTATGACCCTCCCAGCATTGAACTTTCTTCTAGGCCCAAATTCAATTTTTAGTTCCCTGTATGGCCTTCTGCCACTTGTGCCGTCAAAAATCCACTGTGCCCTATATGTAATGTTGACTTTACCCTCACCTTCTCTCGCCTTCTCAGTGGTGGACGCAGCGATTAGAAAAAAAAGAAAAGAAAGGCAGACGCGAATGGCGGAAGGCGACGCCTCCATCGGGCCGCCAGGCGCCGGCTCGCCTGTGCCGCCTCAGACATTCTTTGCCACGGTCGACAGGCGCCGGGTCGCTGCGGATGCAGCCGGAGGAGGGCGCCGGCTCGGCCGCGCGCACGCCACGGATGTGGTCGAAGGATCGCACCGCAACTGGGCCGCTAGGCGCCGGCTCGTTCGAGGCGGGTGCGGATGCAGGACGGCGGCGTCGAGCTTCAAATGCAGAGCACGCGTCGCCTTGACCGGGGTCGCCGGGGAGGTTCAGCGCGCCGGTCTCCGGTCGCGCCGGCGAGGGCTTTTGCTGCTGCTGGCCCTGCCCGGCGCCAAGACGGAGAGCGTCGGAGGACGGCCACGTGGTCAACGAGCCGACCTCGGGCGCCGCAGCTGCCGCCTTGGCCGGAGCCATGGCGGGCCACGGGTGGCCGTGCTTCTTCGACGTCGCGGCATAGGGAGCAACAGATAGAAGCGGCGGCGCCAGCGGCGGAATCGGCAGTGGTGGAAAGAACTTGTGAAAGGGAGGAGAGAGAAGGTGAGAGTGGCCGTGGGAAATCGAACGGAGACAGGCAGCCGTCCAATTTTTTTAAAAAAAATAATGAAATTTGCTTCATTTTAAGGATAAAATGATCTTTTTTACATCGAACTTAACACCGTTAAATCTCAAATCTAACAGAAGGGTAAAGAAATCAAAATTGGTTTTGAACCTAATAGAAAACTTCCGTTTCGAGAGAACCATACAAAAAAGCCTCATCTTTTTTGAGGCAATACAGTGAATTTTCTCAACTTATTTTCATGGGAGAACGATGGTTCACCGTCTTTCCCCAGATGAAAAACATGGAAGATGGCCTTGACATTTTCAGACTTGCTCACGAGGGTCAGGAAGATGGAGACGTATCGGCCACTGAACTCTCCCGTGTCTCCACGCGGGTAGAGAGGTGCCCGCCGACGGAGATGTCCTCGGATCTGACAACGGCCTCGATGGCGAGGTTCTTCGACTCCACGTAATCAAGTTTGAACTCGAGAATACCAGAACCCAACATCTCTTGGCATCCGGATGCTTCCCACAGACTAGGATTTCATCGGACTTAACACCGATTCACTGTAGAACAGTCTTTAATCTTAGTAGGATAACTGAAAAGTAGAACGCGGATTCTCACAATTCCAAGGACAGGAATTGTGTTCTCGAAAAAGGACAAGGATTGTGGTGCTAGCTCCAGACTCTGCCTTCGTACCTTGCCTAGTCTCGCCTGCGCCGAAGCAAGGGTTGACGGTTCTTCTACAACTCAAGCCGCACACCGCGCCTCCGCCCAACTCGCCGGGCTCGTTCCGGTTCCGTGTGGCCTTGTGGGGATTCGCATTAAGGCGGTGGTGGCTATACACCTTGTGACCAAATTAGCTTCGGTATCGGACAGTCCGATTCCTTTTCCTTTTCTCAACAATTCTAGTGCTTGTCGCTTATATAATAAAATAAACAAATTCTGATGCTCAGTTCGCCATAATATTTTCTATGTTATGAATTAAAAATAATTTAAATATAGATTCAAAATTTTGAAACATGTTTCAACAGCTTGTAATATTTGTTCAACATTTTGCATGAAAGAGATAAAGTGCTCTTTTTATATGGTTAGGAATTTGGTCCTTACTCAAGGAGCATGAAGACCATGAGTTTCATGCACAGTGTGTTCCATCTTTTGGAGACCATAACAACGGATTTTGTTTTTGCCATAAATGGGTAATTGATTTTTTTTTTTGCCATTCATCTCATTTTTATGCAAAATGACAAGAGATCAATCAAATTTAAGGAAATAGACAAAGTCTATTATTATGACATCATCGATAAGAAGCAAACAACCCTAACATAGTGGTCTCTAAGGCCAGTCTTAATTGTTCTTTTATTTGCATTTAATTACATGTCACATCAGCTAACATTATGATATGGCAAAAAATTTATTATGAAAGAGAGCATATGACTTTCATCGCTATGAAAGGATATATACATTGTTTTCAACATAATGAAAGCCAAATGAAACCGGATTGAGAGTCTTTTTTTTTCATCCCAACTAAAACCAACCAAACACAAATTGCCACATAGCAATAATTTAATATTTTAATAAACTTATGAAACTGTGACATGAAACTAAGCATTGAGAGATGTAATTTTATTTCATAGAATAAGAGCTCAAATATGACGTGTTACTGTTGGAAAGTGTGTAATGAAAGAACCCATTGAGACTAGCCTAATGTTCTTCTCATCCTCTTGAATAATGTCTTTATTGTCTCCTCGTTACTGTACAGCAGTGACCAAACACCGTAGCCAATATGCTCCTCTAAAGATAACCTACATAAAAGATGTATATTTGCAACTTTCAAATATAATTCAATTATGATATCTCTAAATTACCTAACACAATGTATAATGTATGATATCCAAAATAATTCAGTAAAAATACGGCCGAGTCTCGAATGGTTATACACGTATGTAATTATGTAAATTTGAGCGTGCTATGTGACAACTCTCCCCTTCAGCTCAGCAGCAAGTTTTGGAAATTTCTGCAGCAAGATTGCAAAACCCTCCGTGAACGCTACCTTCTTGAAATTTTTCCTCCGACAAAAGAAGTCAATGCACTTCCTCTTCAGCTCCGGAACGCTATACGCCTCCGCAGAAACCAAAATCGAAGCGACCGTATCCACGGAAACACTGACCCATAGCTTCGCCGCACACAAAAGCTTCAGCCGGTCCAGCGCGTACCGGTCAGCCGCCGCAAGCAGATGCTGCATCATCTCAAGCTCATCGTCCGCAGGCAAGGCATCCGTGTACATGAACCGAAGCATGGCTTTGAACGCGGCAGGCTCCATGTCCTGCACTGTGATGGGCGTCGTCGCCGTTGTGGCGTCCGCCATTGAGCCAAAGAGCTCCGCTTTGAAGACCGGCGACCGGGCCGCGAGCACGGACCGGTGAGCCGGAAACGTCTCGCCGCCGACGATGAACGACACGTCTGCCCCCACCGTGCAGTCAAGCAGGTGGCCGAGGTGGATCCCCAGGTCCGGGGGCGGCACAGCTATGGGACCGTCGTGCACAACAATGACCCCGCACGCAATGGTGAACGAACCATTCGCCACGTATAACTCTCGCTCAAAATCGTTTCGCCTCATGAGTTGCGGGAATCCCCAGGCGGAGTTGGACTCGGGCCCTTCGGGGGGAGGGTAAACTCTTGCACGCAGAGAGCGTGTGTAGAAGACGGCGTGCCGTCTCTCGCGATCATGAAAACGTCGAAGATGGCTTTGACGTTTTTGGATTTGCTTACGAGCTGGAGGTAGATGGCTAAGTACTCGTCGTCGCCCTCTTCTATCTTGGACGACGGTCCGCGCGGGTAGCACTTTATCCTCCACAGCTAACCTCCGGCGGAGAAGTCATCTGAGACGACGAAGGCCCCAACGGCAATTTTCTTGGATTGTGAGTAGTCGAGCTTGAACTCCAGAAAACCAGACTCCCACATCTCGGCTTCCTATAGCACTATATATTTTCGTGTAAGCAGCGGCAGCATCAATTCTCAATGGCTAACGAACAAGTACTCACGTTCCAAGAAGATGGTGGTGGTCTGGTGGAGAAGACGGGCGGGCTTGGTGCCTGCTCCAGTCTCTGTCTAGCCTCGCCGGCGACGTGATAGGCTGAAATCTCCTCAGCAACGGTCGCCGCACGTTGTGCCTCCGCCGGGCCGCCTGTTCGTGTGTTACCCGGTTTTGGGAAAAAGGATTGTGCGGCGCCTTAGCTAGGTTTGGGAAAGAGCAGTAATTAAGTAGTCCGATGCGTCCGACTGGATTGGTTCGAATAAGACCACATCCGAGTCTGTTTGTTTTGTTCAGCCAATTTTTCCTTTTTGTTAATCAGTGGCGCCCAGGGAGCACGTGCGTTCGATGCTTCGTTTATTTTCTGGTTGGAACGACGCGCCCATGGTTGCAGAAGCGGTGTCGCCGCCGGGCTAAAGCGGCAACCGGCAACAGCCGGAGTCAGTCAGTGTCTGGGTCCCACCATGAGCCGTGCAAGCCCTTGCCCATTTGTGTTGGGCGAGAGTCCATGGCCCAAATAGGCCCATGATTCAGCCCGTTACCTTATCACCTCGGGCTGCTAATAGACCTGTCCAAACGGGCGGCCCGGCACGGTCCGACCCAAGCACGTATAAAGGTCCGACACATTTATTACCAGGCCAGCACGACACACAGGTTTTTTTGAAATCATGCCGGGCCAGCACACTAAGCACGCGAGTACACACGGCCCAATAATTTAATTACAGCTCATTAACACTGAAAGTGTAAAATAAAGAGAAATAATAGGATAAGTGGTGGGATTCAAACTCAAAACCTCCACTATAGTAATAGGATGACTTACCAGCATATTAGAAAACTTTATTTACTATAACATAAATATAGTTTTACTTAAATAAACGTTATCGAGCCGTGCCGTGCCGGCCCTTGGGCCTAGCCGTCGGCCCAAACACAGCCCACAACATAGAGCCATGCCGGCATGGGCCCTAAATGGAGTGGGCCATGTTTTTTTTTACGTGTTTCATGCCGGCCCACTCGATCCGACCTCTTTGCACAGGACTAACTGCTAACATGCACGTATGTCGGCCGGGACCGAATTGACTACTACTGACGAGTACCATTTTTTTTAATCTGCTACTACTGTGTACTGAGGGATACTCAGTAGTAGCAGATTAAAAAAGAAAGAACCTAAATGACCAGCGTCGAGTGATAAAAATCGAACCAACGCAATTTCACAAATACACGCACGCACGCGCACACACGCAAAACGTATCTCCAAAGTGGGTCTAAGTAAATAGAAAATACATATTGGAGATTCTGAAACTACACTTTTGACTCCGTTCCAGTTCTTCTTTGTCAAATTATCTTTAGTTAGTATGACTCCTTTGGCAAGATACCATAAGAATATTCTAATTTTGAGAGGGAGCCTAATCTTCCAAATATTTTAAAGTCCGGACTTTGCTTGGAGTATCACGGCATTATACATAGAATGGACCTAGAAGATGCCATTCTCATGTATGTTCTATATGAAAGTATCTGTCTCGTCAGTAAGTGAGCCATTTTGAAGCTTATATGCCGTGTTATTTCATTCAACCAATTTGGCATCTGTAATTGGTCTTCGAAAGGTTTGATTAAGTGGAGTAGTTCGGAAAACCTACTGAACTGTAGTATTTTTCCACTGAGCCAGATTATAGAGTAGAGGAAATTGTTCACTCAGCGGTGTATTATCCTACAAAGTATCTTTCCAAAATCTTATTTGGCTCTCATCCTTTACCTGGAAGGAACCCCACTTGAAGAATTCATCCCGAACCTTTAGAAGATTCGTCCGTAAATAAGAATCATTTGATTTTCTTTGAATTTGAGTGAGAGGTTCATCCTTACAGTATTTATTTCTTATGACTCTTTGCCACATACCATATTCATTAAATAGCCTAAAAAGCCACTTATTCATAGGGCAAATATTTTTTATACGAAGGTCTGTACTTTCAAGACCTCCTTGATCTTTGGGCTATCAAAGAATTTCCCATTTTGCAAGATGATACTTCTTTTTGTGTCCTTGTCCTTCCCAATACAATTTGGAGTGTATAGTATTTAGTTTCTTAAAAACACCTTCTGTAATTTCAAAGAAAGAGATCATGAAAACAGGTACATTGTTGAGGATTGAGTTTATTAGGATTAAACATCCTACAACATACATAAGTTTACCTTTCCACCTATTTAATTTCTTTTGAAACCTCTCAATCACATCCCTCCATTCACAATTTCAGAGTCTTCGATGAATCATTGGGATACCCTGATATTTGAATGAAAATCGACCCTCTCGACACCCAAAAATATCAGTATAGTGGTCCTTCGATTGAATAGCATCTCCAAAGCAAAAGGTTTCAGTTTTTTCAAAGTTAATATTTAGCCCTGAAAGTTCTTCGAAAACACATAACAATAGCTTCATATTATTTGGCTATTGTATATTATGGTTCATGAATATGACAGTATCATCGACGTATTGAAGTATGGATAGACCATCTTCTACTGTATCCGGTAGGACCCCAGCAATTTGACCATCCTCTTTGGCTCTGGCTATAAAAATCGCTAGCATGTCAGCCACCAAATTGAATAGAATAGGTGAAAGAGGATCACCTTGCCTAGGACCTTTCTAAGTTTGGAAGAAGGGACCAATGGAGTCATTGATCTTGATGCCCACATAGCCATTAAATACAAAGCTCTGTATCCAGTTACACCATTTTGGAGAGAATCCCTTCATTCTCAAGGTCTATTGAAGAAAAGGTCACTTTACTTTATCGTAAGTCTTTTCAAAATCGAGCTTCAGGATTACTCCATTTTTATGTTTCCTATGTAATTCATGAATGGTCTCGTGTAGAATGAGGACTCCTTCCATGATATTTCTACCAGACATAAAGTTCGTCTGAGAGTTTCTGACCACCTTGTTTATGACTAACCCAATTCTATTCGTGACAATTTTTGTTAGGATTTTAAGTTGACATTTAATAAGCAAATCGGATGATAGTCTTGTATTCTCATGCATCCCCTTTCTTTGGAAGTAAAGTAATAATTCCGAAGTCGAGAATATACACTGAGAGCTTTCCATCATAGAAGTCCCTAAACAAGGTTACTAAGTCGAATTTTATAACTTCCCAGAACACTTGGTAGAATTCAGCTGAGGAGCCATTAGGCTCCGAGGCCTTATTATGTTCCATCTGGAAAATGGTCCGTCGGACCTCCTCCATCTCAAAACTGGCCGTTAGGATTTGATTTTCGATCTCATCAACCTATGGCATATCCGACATCTTTGTTTTGTCTAGAGTTACGTTATAGTATTCTCATTTGGTTTTTCAAACAAATTTTTATAATATGTCGCTTAAGGTTACTGTCACCTACTATGGTGCCCGTTCCACTCTCAAGTTGGTAAATTCTAGTTTTTCTATGTTTTCCTTTGGCAACTAAGTGGAAATATTGAGTATTGTTATCCACTTCGAGCAGATCACACACTTTTGCCCTCTGGTACCATTTAATCTCTTCTTCACGTAGCATATGTGAAAGTGTATCATTAAGGTAGTGTTTGAGAGCCACCTCATTTGGTGTGAGAGGGGAGTTTTCTGCCTTTTTATCAAGCTCGTCTATCAAGGATGTGAGATGTTTTTCTCTTTTTTGAGGGATCCAGAGGTGTGCTTAGCCCAACCACGCAAGTATTGACAGAGGCCCGGATCTTATTTTGCCATACTCAGAGGTAGTCATCGATGAGTAAGAAAGAATTAGAGAAATGTTTTCCTCCTGTTTCTATTAGAGCAAGGGAGTCTAAATGTTGTTCTTTAACCCAAGAATTAATAGTATTATGTTTATCCAAGTCTCTCAGACCTCTGGTATTCTGAAAAAAAAACACCCTTCATCCTAAAACTATTTTGAGGGGGTCTTCTGTTTCTTGGGAATGAGAGTAACCTTTCCTATACCCTTGGTTGTACGCGATTTGTTTTTTTTTCCTCTGGACGGCATTGAGATCATAGAGAATGTGATCAAAGCCATCGCTATCTAAGTCGTTGTTTAATTTAGCACAAACATGACTAAGAGTGAAGTCTATAGAGTCGCCATCTCCCTCTGTATTCAACATAGTATTACGTATAACCGATAAGGGACTATTCTAGCATTCGGAGCAGAAACAATATACCTATCAATTTCAATGTTCTTCTGCCCAGTGTTGGATAGCCCGTTTGCGCCGTGGTTTCTTTATTCTATTTGTCCACAGCTTGACCATGTCGATAAAGTTATCTATGACGCTTCTTCTTGTCAACATAATATTATCAAATACTTTCCTATTTCGGGCAAGCCAAATGTTCCATGTGACTTTGACGAAAATGCTGATCCAGTCTTCTTTTGGACAGTGCGAATTGCATATGTCCGGTGTACATATAGCTTGTGTAATACTTTGTCTTCTAGACGTATCTCTATCTCTGAAACCCAAGTATTCCCAAATTCCTCTAATTTTAGCATATGAATTAGATTCTCATCCTCTGAGCAACCATGTGGACATGCCGTGTACGAGAGGTTTTTTGGTAGCATTATTTCTTTTTTGAACAATCTGTCTTGCATAGCTAACTACATGAACATTTTATATTTCTTCGGTGCTAGAGATTGCCAGATTAAAGAATTTATCGAGAAACTTGTGCATCCATATGTTAGTGCAAATAACACGCTTTAGTTGAAAATTTTTTGTGAGGATCAAATCTGAAGCATCTGCTGTCCAGGTCATGGTCAGTGTTTACATAACCAGTTGGATTGGGAGAACCGGCCGGGTCCGGTTAGCTGAACAAAATTGATTTTCAGAAATAGACTGTTCAGGACCGGTTTCACCAGTCAACTAGCTGGTTTTTATGGTTAACCGGCTGGTTTACCGGTTTTATTGATAGATTATCAAATGCAAATTTTATCGGTTTTGACGGTTAATCGGCCGGTTTCACCAATTAACTGTTTTACTGGTTTTGTTGACAAATTTTGAAATTTGGAGCGGGTTTAACTTGCCAACTGGTGTAACCGGCCTAGACTGATTTGCTGTTTGTTTAAATGGCCGGTTAACCTCGATTTTGTCAATCCTCATCGTGTTTGAGTACCACTGATTAGGCATGAAAACGGATCGGATACTATCCGCCCGCCCGACTGCCCGAAACACATCGGATGCTAATCGGAGCCATAAAATCAGATATCCGGCAATTTCTTCGGATCTCGGAGTCGGAGTCGGATACTTTAATCAGATCTCGGAGCCGGATGTAGAGAAGCAAGTATCCATCGGATAGTGGATATCCGTGAATTTTGTCAGGTTATCGGAAACTCATCCGATGCACTATCCGCTTACAGCCCAATGCAAGTGCACACCCCAGCCCAATCAAATTAATGGCCCAATCAGCCAGTGCCAGTCCACCCTCCTTTCACACAACCCTACGTACATACCTAGTGCTGTGCTGCATGACTTTTACGATCTATCTCACGTAGACTTGGTGTTGACCTGCCGCCGCCGCCAGCCGCCAGCCAGCTGCACTGCTGCAATCTGCTACCAGGTACAGGTACTCCCTCCATTTCATAATCTCAATCGTATTTGATTTGAACGGTGACTAAGGAAGAAAGACTCTTGCAATTATTCCTTCTCAATTCACTTTCGTGAGAAGTTGTGCTAGTTAAATGTTAATTGCCTACCAATTAACGGGCATGCAGAAAGGTCTCTCGAAACCCATGCGTGCATGCAGCCAGAGTCACAGCATGGAACAGAAAAAAACATGGCTGCAACTAGCCCACCCACCACCACGCTACGGATAGTCACTTGTCCTAATCATTTTTTAATTGTGTCTATTAGGTTTAACTGATTTAAGGATGGCTGCAACTGCGACAAGTGCGAGTGTGCGCGCGAGTATAGGAGCATCTCCTTGTGCTGCTGCTACGGCCGTTGGCACAGGTGAGTCAGCGCCAAATATAATGCAACCAGCTGCCGTTTTGGTGTCCAATGAGACCATTATTGTTGGAGGGCCAGTACCTATCGTTATTGAAGAAATTGAAGATGATGGAACCTGCGCTGAAGTGGAGCCTGCTAGAAAGAAACAGAAAAAGTCTACATCCAAGGTTGGGAGCACTATACAAAATCTACAGTGATGAAAAAGAGAGATGATGGCGTGATAGAGAAACAACTCTGGGCGAAATGCAATATATGTTCTTATAAAACTCGTGCTGAGTCCACCAAGGGTACAAAGGCCTTCTGGAATCATTTGCAAGGGAAACACTCGATAAAGCCAGGGCAACAACAACTACATGGCGTGAAGGGTGATGATGAAGGTAACACTATAATGGTTCAGACTTATAAATATGATCCTAAAGTTAGTCTGAAAAAGTTTTATTTGGCAATAGTTATGCATGAATACCCCTTTAAGATGGTTGAGCATGAGTTCTTTGTTGATTTCGTCAAGTCTTTGTGTCCAAAATTTTCATTCAAATGTCGTATTAGCACCAGAAATGAAATAATGGAAATGTTCATGGTGCTAAAGAAGAATTTGTTTGATCTTCAGAAAACTCTTTCTTGTCAGTTTTCTGCAACCATGGATATATGGACATCTAATCAAAATAAAGCTTATATGTGCATCACCATACATTGGATTGATGATAACTGGAAGATGCAGAAAAGAATAGTTTGTTTCATAAATGTCAAAGGGCAGCACAAAGAAACTGTACTTGCAATTTATCAAGGGTGTGATGTCTTGGAACCTAGAAAAGAGGTTATTTGCTCTCACCCTGGACAATGCATCATCCAATGATAAATGTGCAGAAGTAGTTGTCTAGGAGCTCAATAACCTGTCCAAGCTTAATAAGTCTCCTCCATTGATCTGTGATGGTGCCTTTTTTCACGTCAGATGTTTATGCCACATATTAAATTTGGTTGCTCAAGATGGCTTAAAAGTAATTGCATCTTTAGTTAAGAATATTAGAGCTACTATTGTTATTGTGAAAAACTCCACATTGCAATGGGAGGAGTTTGAGAAGTGTGCAGAGTTTTTTGAACTGAATAATAAATCTGGTCTTCCGCTAGATGTTCCTACAAGATGGAATTCAATATATGATATGTTGAGCCATGCTATTTACTACAGAACAGCTTTTCAAAGGCTAGCCTACTTGCACAAAGACAAATATTCACATTGTGCTCCATCGGATGATGAGTGGGATATGGCAGAGTCATTGTGCTCCATCGGATGATGAGTGGGATATGGCAAAGTCATTGTGCAAGTGTTTACAGAAACTCAATGATGCTACTGTATTATTCTCTGGAAATCAATATCCAACAGCAAACTTGTTTTGGTGGAAATTTTATGAGATAAAGTTAGCACTTAGAGAATGATGTGCTAGTGCTGATGTCACTATTGCTTCTATGGTTGACGCCATGCAAGCAAAATATGACAAGTATTGGGAGAAGTCCAACATAGCCCTTGTTGTGGCTTGCATCCTTGATGCTAGATACAAGAAAAGGTTGGTGGAGTATTTTCTGAAGAAGATTTACCATGACAGGGCTGATGTTGAGACTGAACTTAGTTGCTATATGGATCATTTAAAGAAAATGTTTGAAGCTTATTTGTCCAGTGCACGTGAATCCTTGAAGGGTGATGCTTTAGCTGAACCTACTGCAAATTCTCATACAACTAGTAGTGCTAATACTGATATCGAGGAGTTTTTGTATGACGACGACGGTGAAACCAAAAGTGGTGAAGTAAGTAAACTGGAGATATACTTGAAAGAAAAACCAATTCGATGGGTCGATCCTAGTGGTAAGGTTGCAGAATTCGACATTTTGGCATGGTGGAATGGCAATCAAGTGACCTATCCTACTCTTTCACTACTTGCACGTGATGTATTGGTTGTTCAAGTGTCATATTGTTCCCTCAGAATCAGCTTTTAGTGCTGGTGGTCGTGTTGTTAATTCATTCCATAGTCGTTTGGATCTAGAGGTGATCGAGGCTCTAATTTGCGCAAAGGACTAGACTATTGCATTAAAGAAAGGTATACTTGTTTTGTACATCTTTGAAAAAATTATTGGTCTATTCATTCATCATTTTTAAATTATAGGTCGTCATGGCAATGTAGCATCAATTCTTGATGAGTTGGAGATGGAGCCGCAGGTTAAAGAAAAAGAATGCGAGGAGGTAAGTTACATCGTAGTACTTACTACTTAGCGTTAGAGGCTCTTTACTTGATTCTAATCTCCATATATTACTATGAAATATGTACTTCTTGCAGGGGCAGAGTGAGATCATAGAAACAAAGGAAGGCGAGGGCAAGAACGACGAGAGTGACTGATGGATGAGACTTAAATAATATGTCTACATCTATCAATTTATATCTATCAGATGTACGTTGAAACATCCCAAACTTAAGTTATTTATAATTGTAACGTATGGTGTCACAACTCACAACTATTTGAGTGCCTTGGGAGTTTGGACATGTGTCATGTTTGGTTGTTGCTTTTACTCAATACCTGAGTAAATATTTGTGTCCGACATTGCCCGATAGTGGTGATTCTATATTCGATCTGTGATGATTCGTATTCAAGACCGAGACTATCCGCTTGCGTACCTGTATCCGGTACCATCCGTGTCTGACTCCGCACCCGAGAAAAAAATATGAGATAGGATACAGGATCAATGATATCCGTCCATATCCGATCCGTTTTCATCCCTACCACTAATGCTAAGGCGTCTAGCAAGTGTATGAGTTTTTAGTGTGCTCTATTTGATGTCAGCCGATGCCATGAGTTGATGAGGCACCACCTTCACCGATTAGCAGCAACAGGGTCTGTTTTAATGTAACATGCTCGCCGATCACTAACGAACGTTAAAACAATTTCCATAGAAAATAACTGGATAACAAGAATCAAAATTTCAGGATTTGAATGTATATATGTCCATTGTGAAAGCTGGCAATAGTTTTTTGTTTCCACAAATATATTTGGTTTTGTTGCTTATAAACACAGTGGTATTTTGTCAGGATCCGTGGCGAAGCATGGGCAACCTGTTGCTTGTAGACAAAAAATGGTTTAGGATATTTCATATTACTTCCATGACATCCTGTCTAAGCATGTTTTATAGATACCTCAACTAGAGATTTTTGCATTATTGGATCAATAATTAGTTCCCGTGGAAGCAACTATACAAATGAATATATATGAATATTACCAAATGATAACATGTTTTACAAAGTGTATTCAAAATCTTCAAATATCGTAACTTCCGTTTTTGGAAACACCCCCAATCCACCCCTCCAAAGTCAGGCATGGCATGGTAGTGCATAGTAGGACAAGTAATTAAAAAAATCTTTTTTGTAATGTCTAATAGTACCAGAATAATATCTAGCAAAACGTGGCATTTATATATCACATGTTCACAAAATGAAAGCAACCAAAAGATAAGGAGCGGTAGATTCTTTTTGTTCCGTGACTCCGCATTATACTCACATTCACATACACACACATAAGCTCTCACTCCTCTCTTTTTTCTTCTAGCTTGTGCTATCATATATAAGTGCCCGGAGCTATCATCCTTTGTTGAGGGATTCTCTATCTTTCAAAGGGATAATTTCACCATCTTACAAGAATGTTTAGGATGACTTTGTTCTCCAGCAGATATTATATAATCTACTCCATCTATTTAGAAATATATGTAATTTTAGCTGTGGATAGAAAAATTAAGGAGAAGTATGAAAGATAGGGAGAAGAGAGATAGAGATGTATTAGGAAGAGAGAAAAATGTATTAAGAAATTGAGAATGACATCTATTGTTAAACAATTTTAATGCTAGAATGGTATTTATTTTAGAACTAAGACAATAGCTTATATATGCTAGAATGATGCGATAAAAAAAATATGTGCACACAAAGGAATAATTTTACCAATCGTAGAGATTGGTGAGGAAGGAGGAGTCACCAGTTTCAAGGTCATGAGCCATGAGAGACTCTCCAGCCTTCACAATGATCGTCCTGTTGCTGGCGCTTGCAAAGTCCATCGGCAACAACAGCTGAGTGAACGCGATACAGTGAAGGCTCAAGCCGGATCATCAAGCACGGTCTCATGCAGCTGGTACCAATTAGTTATTGTTGCGCCATCCAGCTTCCACACCTTCATCACTCCCTTGATCGTCTTGATGTCGAACTTGTAGTTGCCGCTCTCATCTTTATCTGTCTTGTCGTCAATGTCGCATGATGAGAAATAGAGCTTGCCTCCCGTTGAACCCAGCGACCGATGGAAGCGACCAGGGCATACTTGTCTTCCATAGGTAGCTCGCCAAGCAGAGAGAGGGACCCAGTAGCCATGTCGTAGCAGACGAGTTGGTTAGGGATGCGGCTTGCCCAGTAGAAGCACCGCTCACAGAAAATCCTGGGTGACTTTGGGGGGTAGCGATTCAGCGGTGGTGCTATGCTCATCGAGATGCGTCTCAACCCACGTGCCCACCCAGGACGAGAGCATCTGATGTACATGGAGGTCAGCATCATCACGAACCAAGAGGACGACATTGAAGACAACCTTGCTGGAATCATCGTGCTCGTGCTATGCGGCGACATTCTCTTGGGGTCAACTTGATCGCATAGAAAAAAATACTGCAAGGATCAATGTAAGAATAATATTACCATATGGATCTCATCTATCTATCTTTCGTTTTCTACTCAATAAAATAGGTGTGGTTGTCTCTTCCATGAATTTTTGTGTCACCCTTATGTCGTCTCTTCGTATGCAATTTTGATTGTCGCTCCTGATTCGTATCTCTCGTTTGGAGCTTGCATTCCAATCCTTTCAACTGTCATGCAATTCCCGTGGCAGAGAAGTTTTAGAAAGTGTCATGCAATGAATTGACATAATGTGATTGCAATCGGCCAGCCACACATAGAAATGATACGGTGCACCTATGGCGGATCACTCTGGCTAAATCACATGATGTACGCCTGTCTTTCTTGTTAGCCTGGTTTAATCGGATCTCTTTTGACTTTTTTTAAGAATATAGCTAGGTTTTATCTAGAGTCAAGTTTGGCCATCAACAAATAAAAACATTATAAGAGCAGCCCAGCAGTTCTACTACTTCTCGATTTCCTATAGCAAACAAAACCCCCTACCATACTGGTAATGGAGAAGTGAAAAACTTGCTCCAGCAGTTACTCTGTTCTCTCTTTTTCTTTATGCATCAAAATCAGCCCTCCATCCCCTATGCATCCCACCCATCCTCAACTCCAATTTTTTTTCTATAATGCAAAACATTCCCCTTGCCTCCCTGCATCCCGTGCGCCCGTGCCTGCTCTTTCGCTCGCTTGCTCGAGCCACGCCGGAGCACACCAGCGATACCCAAGCCCCAGCAAGGCTGCATAGGGTCTCGCCACACACCCTTCCTGCTATGGCCGCTCTTTTTTTTTTCAAAAGTTCCGGGACATTGCCGGCATTTGATTATAAGAAGAAATAGAGTTTTTTTTGCGCAAGACGCGCAATTATAACATAGTTGCCCTAGGAGCAAAGGCTGGAGCAACTTAGTCTAAACTATTACTCGCTATGTTGTTGGACGATCATGGCCGCTAGCTTATTCGCCCCCACCACACACCATAGCTTAGCCTCATCTTTGATGATCTCGATGACCCTTTGAATGGGTTGCTCTTTACCATCAAAAATGTGTGCAGTGCGCTCCTTCCAGATGCCCCATATGACCACCATTGCCAAGGAACGCAGACCTTGTGTCTTGTCCTTGCTTGTCTGAGCCGTGAGCTGTTCATACCAAGTAGACAGTGGGGTTCCTTCCTTCCAAGTTTGAGGATTGAGATGCTGTTCCCGTGCCCACATTGCTATGGACGTCCATATGACGGCGGTTTGCGGGCATTCTGTATAAAGGTGGCTGGCTGTTTCAAGATTTCGGTAGCACATGGGACAGAAGTATTGGTTTGGCCAATGGCAGCGCTGTAGCCGGTCTGCTGTCCACACTCAATTCTGTAGCAAGAGCTAGAGGAAGAATTTGCAACGAGGCGGTGCCCAGATTCGCCACACCTGTTCAGGCAGGGAAGATGGCGTACCGCCATCAAATTGTATTTGGTATGCCGATTTAGTTGTATACTCCCCCGATGTAGTCCGTGTCCACCTGATCTCGTCCGTTGCATTGTCTTCTGGATTGAAATGGGACTCCTCAACAATCGAGTGCAGAGTTACATAGTCTTCCCAAAGGTGTTCGTTTAAATTATGCATCAAGTCTCTGATCCAATTGTCATTATGGCGTGCATCTCGCACCGTTCGATTCTTTCGCCTGCTATGTCTGAAGAGAGCAGGGAACATGGATGTTGGTGCGAGACCATTAAGCCAACTAGATGTCCAAAATTGTGCTTTTTCCCCATTCCGTATCGTTATCTTGGTAGCCACCGCAAATAGTGCTTCATCAGTTGCGTCTGTTGGAAGGTCCATCCCATTCCAAGGTATGTCAGGGCATGTCCAATCAAACCATAGCCAACGTAGTCGGAGTGCCCGGCTGAAATGCTCTAGATCAGTGATGCCAAGGCCACCCCGGTTAAGCGGCCTTTGCACTCTTGGCCAACTAACCTTACACTTCCCACCGTGGAGTTGTTGTGTGCCGACCCATAGGAAGCGGCGCCTTACCTTGTACAAATCCTTGTAAAATTTCTTGGGGACTTGGATAGCCGTAAGCAAATATGTTGGTAAGGAGTTGAAAACCGAGCGGGTAAGTTCGCGCCTGCCTGCAATGTTGAGCAGTTTCCCCTGCCACCCATTGAGTTTCGACATGGCTTTGTCTTGTATGGGCTGTAGATGTACCAATCGCAAACGACCAGTAGTTAGCGGAAGGCCAAGATAAGTGACCGGGAAGGTGACTGTCTGTCCACTGAAACTCTCCAAGGTGGTATTCAAGTCAATGAAGTCATAGCGGATAGGAGCCACAGTGCTCTTGCCTTCATTTATATTCAGCCCTGTGGCCTCTCCAAATCGCTTCAGAATCTGCATCGTGAGTTCCACCTCCTCCTTTATCGGATTTAGGAAGATAACGACATCGTCTGCGTACAAGGATAGTCGTAGCTTGGCATGTCTACCCTTTAGTGCACTGAGGTGTCCAGATTCTGTAGTTGTGCCAAAGATATGTTGCAAGGTATCTATTGCAAGGATGAAGAGGTAGGGTGATAACGAGTCACCTTGTCATAGACCTCTCTCATGCCTTATTGCTGGGCCCTGGACGCCATTTAGCCTGATCGAGGAAGAGGATGACGTGAGTAACAGGCAAAGCCAATTGCACCATCATGGCGGGAACCCACGGTGTTCCAGCAGTTCTAGGAGAAACTCCCATGACATCGAATCAAATGCTTTGGAGATGTCTAGCTTGAGGAGAAGCGCCGGGGTCTTAGTGCAATGATAGGCTCGCGACAGATTCCTGACATACAGGAAATTATCCTGGATGCAGCGCCGTTTGATGAAGGCACTTTGTGCATTGGAGATCAGCCCGTCAATTTCTCTGGATAACCTTAATGCAAGCACCTTGGACACAAGTTTGGCAAATGAGTGAATGAGACTGATCGGCCTGAAGTCTCCCGGAAACTCGGTGATTTCTTTCTTAGGCAACAGTGTCAAAGAAGCTCGATTCAGTTTGGGTAGAGGCCTTGTTGTTAGATTGTAGAAGCACTGGAAAGCTGCAATGACTTCTCCCTCGATTATTGGCCAGCACAATTTGTAAAATGCCCCTGTGAAGCCATCAGGGCCTGGTGCTTTTTCCGCCGGTGTCTCCCGGATTGCTGCCCAGATTTCCTCTTCCGTGAAGGGCGACTCCAGTGTATCATGTTGCACCTGGGGCAAGTCCAGCTCTTCCCAGTTGATGGTGCATTGTCACCGTTTCCTGGTTCCCATGACCTCTGTGAAATATTTTTGTAGCTCTCTCTCTTTGTCATCATGCGTCCAGATGTAGGATCCGTCTTCCGCTTTGAGGCATGGTGTGAAATTCTTCCGCATTCGTGCGTTCACTTTAAGGTGGAAGAAGCATGTGCATGTGTCACCTGCTTTTAACCAGGTCATGCGTGAAGCTTGTCTCTGGCGCGAGCGCTCAATGGCCGCGAGGCCGAGCACTCGGGTTTTGAGTTCTTTTTGTAGGGTGATCTCCTCCTCTGAAAGTGGGCGCTCTTCTTGTGCAGTGTCTAGCCTGAGTATGACTTCATTGGCTACATGCAGTTGCATGCGCACGTTGCCAAACAAGGAGTTACTCCATGATCGTAGAGCTCGAGCAACTCGTTGCAGTTTGTAGTGAAGGATGTTCAGAGGTGATATGCCGGGAACCTGCTGTGCCCATGCCGTCTGAACTACTTCCATGAAGCCTGGTATTTTCGTCCAAAACATTTCAAATTTGAAGGTCGCTGCTTTTGGTGGTCGTTGCTGAGCGGAGAGAAAAATCGGACAATGGTCGGACATGGATGAGGATAGCGCTTGCAAGCAGAAACCTGAATGTTGCAGATCCCACTCTTTGTTGCAGAAAGCCCTGTCCAAACATACTAAAGTCGGGTTTTCGCGCCCATTACTCCAGGTGTACTTGCGGTTGTGTAGTGCTAGCTCCAGTAGTTCGACTTGATCTAGAGTGCGGCGGAACAAACCCATCAGTTGGCGGTTTAAGTTGATGTTGTTTTTGTCATTTGCCTGATAAATCTGGTTGAAGTCGCCAAGGCAGAGCCATTGTGTTCCTGTTGGTGGCTTGCTGTTGAGAAGTTCAGTTAGGAAGCTAGATTTATCCCCATCTTCGGTTGGTCTATAGACAGTTGTGATCATGAAAGTTGTGTTCGTCTCCCGCTTGGTGAGGCGCATAGTGAGTGAGAAATCTCTAGTTACGAGCCTATCCGCTTGAATGTAGTCTGGATTCCAAGATGGGAGGACACCCCCCCCTGGTTCCATCAGCCAGGAGGTAGATAAATTGTGAGAGTCGACCCCCAAGAAACTCAGCAGCCAAACGCTGATCAATGTTGTGTAATTTGGTTTTCTGTAGGCAACACTACCACAAAGAGTCACTGTAGCGGCGGGCCAAAACCCACTGTAGTGACGGGTTGGTCATCCCGCTGCTACAAAACCGCAGCTAAAAATATAAGGATATAGCGGCAGATGACCATTGAATGAAATAAACCGCCGCTGCCACTAGATCTATAGCGGCGGGTGACATCTTCACCCGCCGCTACCCTATAACCTAGAAAACAAAAAAAAAAAAAGAGGCGAGCCCACTAGCCCGCTCGTTGCCCTTGAGGCCCGGATCCAGAGGGGGAGGCGCGGATCTAGAGGGAGAAGAGGAGCCCGCCGCCGCGCCGGTCGGAGTAGGGGGAGGCAGATCCGGCGGCCTCGCCTAGTTGCGCGCCGCCATCATCGGAGTGGCGGGAGGGGGGGGGGGATCTGGCCTCCCCTAGCCGCGCGCCGCCGTCTTCGGATGAGGAGGCACCGGATCCGCGTCAGGCTATCGCTGCACGCGCAGATCCGCGTCAGGCCGCCGCCGCCAGGGTTGGGGGCCTACCGCCGATGGGGCCACCGGGGGATGGGGGCCTGCTGCCGCGTGCCGCCGAGGGGGCCGCCGGGGAGGTCGCGCCGCTCGGGGGGGGCCTGCCGCCGCACGCCGCCGAGGGGGTCACCAGCCTGCGTGAGGAGGAGGGCGTGTCGGGGAGGGCGTGCCGGGGAGTCGGGGGGAGGGCGCCGGGCAGGCCGTCGGGGAGGGCGCACGGCCTGGGGAGCACGACGCCAGGGGAGGCCATCAGGAGGAGAGAGAGAGAGAGAGGGAGGAAAGAGAGAGGGGGCGGTGGCTGAGAGGGGTGGAAAGAGAGAGGTGGACGAAAAACTTAGGGTTTGCTGTGTTTTATAGGAATCTGTTGGGCCAAATGACAGAAAAATAGAACTGGGCCTTATGTCTTAATAGCGGCGGCCCACTTTGTCAACCGTCGCTAAAAATCAATTTTTAGCGGCGGTTGACGTTGTAAACCGCTACTAAAAATAATGTTGATTTTTAGCGGCGGCCCACTTTGTTAATCGCCACTAAAAATTAATTTTTAGCGATGGTTGTTGTTTTAAACCGCTGTTAAAAATCATTTTATAACTGTAGCGACGGATTTCTTTACACCCGCCGTTACGGCATTTTTAATACCGCCGATAAAGAGCCTTTTTGTGATAGTGCAAACCACTGTTGGTTGAGCAGCCTGCAGGAGCCCAAGGACAGCTTCACGACGGGCAGGCATGTTCAAGCCCCGCACATTCCAGTTTAAAATTTTGAGGTTACTCATTGGGGAAACATGGAGCACAACAACGGAAACCCTTAGTAACTGAAACAGTTACAGGACCAGAACAATGATGTGTTACCTTAGAGGAGGGGTGCACCTCCACTCCAGCGCAAGCACTATCTCGCGCTCTACTAGTCCCCAACTTAGTGATTGATGATCCGAAAATGAAATGAAGAGGAACGACAAGTGCCGGCAGAAAGCCAGGCTGATACAGCAGTACTGGAAACATTTATGAAAAACCAGTAGACGATCTTCGACACTAGGAGCACACTAAGCATCCGTGGTCTGCGCTGCCAGTTCTTCCTCCGCCATTGCTGCCGCAGCCTTGGTGATGTTGCCATTGGCGAGGCGGGTCATTGCCCGGATTGCCGCTATCGCCTTGCGTGGCAGCGGGCTCTTGTACATGGCCGTGTAGCGTTTGAGTGCCTCATCGCCAATAGGCTCGTCCGCTCCGGCCAGGTCAAGCTGCCTGATGAGCCGGTGGGTTGCACGCATTGGAACAGGAACAACGGAGTTCTGCTTGGCCTGTCGGACACTGCGGCGCGCAGGCTCAGCCGAGGCCGAACGAACGCGGGGCCGAGGAGGCCGTGCAGCTGGTGCCGGCCGCGGCGCCAAGTTTGCTACCGCCGGTGGTGCATCCTTGAACATGTTGTCGATGAATTCTTGGGCTGTCTCTGGCGAAGCTTCTTCATTTGGCCCATATACCTGTTGCGGCCCGATGGCTTGGTGAGCCGCAGATCCCTGACTAAGGCCCATAAGGCCCAACTCCTGGACCTGTGAAGCGAGCCTGTCCACAGGTCCCTGTATAACTAGGCCGTTGGAGTCGTCTTCCTCCTGGATTTGTACTCTCGGCCCAAATAGAACCTCCAAGCTTGTTCCGGACCCCGAGGCCATAGCAGCAGTCCCCTGCCATGCCTCGGACACCGGTGCATAGGGAGGTGAAGCCGCCGGGCTGAAGAGCAGAGGCGTGGCGGTGCAGTCTGGAGGAGTGGGGCCAAGCTCGAGCAGCATGGGGTCGGCGTTTTGCTGGGATTGGAAGCTGTCGAGCTGTACCGGCACCTGGCACAACCCGGCAAGGAAGTTGTTGTGAGCTCTGGGAGGCTGCCGGCATGTGTCTTGTTGTCGAGCATGCATCGGCGGACGGCACCTCTAATCCAGACGAAACGCTTGAATCTTGGTTGCGCTTGTTGAGAGGAGGCAGTGGACACAGAGGACCGCCTAGATCATGGGTTCGACACGGTGGTCGTCGGGGGTGCCATGGCTGCGGAGCAAGTCAAGCTCCAGACCAAGGCGGTGATCCTGTGTGCCAGAGATCGCTCCTACCGCAGCAGTGTGCTGGAGATGGCATACGCGCTGAGCCACCAGCTTAACGTGCCACGATGGTGCATCACTGTCTCAAGGCACAAGCCAGAAGACTTCTTCGTGCGCTTTGAGCATCCAGAGCAGCGGGATACCGCCGTTCGCGCAGGGCGCGTCGACATCGGCGGGGCGACAATGACATACACCATTCAGCCATGGCGGGAGGTCAACCGGCCCGCTGACTGGAACTACTACGTCCAGATCTTCATCGAGAATCTGCCCATGCATGCGTGGTCGGAGGAGGGCGTTCGCCAGGTCCTGGGTGACAACGTGGTGTTCGACCGTATGGACACTACTACCTTCACCTTCACCTTCACCTAGGAGAACACAGAGATCTTCGGATTCTGGGGCTGGATGCGCAACCCAAGCCGCCTCCAGAAATCCAAGTTCGCCTTCTTCCTCCCGACACAGGCGGGCCGATCCAAGAACACCACAGGTTCCTCTGAGGCTGCGGAGCTTCCTTCTCCACCGGAGGGTTCTGAGGTTGAACTCCTGGTACACCTCGACCAGTACTATGACTGGTCACCGATGCCGGACCGCACTCCCAGCTCTGGCGGGCAAAGCGGGGCTAAATGTACTAGCTAGCGATGATGTCTTGGATGCATGCGCGCCAGGTCGTAATAACTGGTAAAATTTGTTACGCGTCCTAGTTTTACATAACCGTTTCACGTTTGGGCGGGTGAAACCGGATAGGACCGGTTCACTAGTTAACTAGCAAACAGGTAAAATCGATCATGGCAAAATTTGGTTCGGAGAGCAGACAACCTAGGACCAGTTAACCAGTTTTATTGATAGATTTTTAAAAGTAAATTTTTAATTTAGGGTTTAGGTGATTAACCGACTAGCTTTACTAGTTCACCGACCGGTTTTACTGAATACAATTATTTTCAAATTTAAAAAGAAAATTATATCAAAACCGGTGATTAACCGATCAGCAATGTAACCAACCTAAACAGTTTTAACCGCGGTGTTATTAATCTTGTATGCGGTGGACCTGGTGACCTCCAAGCTAACGCCCAACGGCCCTATGAATGCTGGAGCTTAGAGGACCTCGTCCTTCTTGCAGTCTGGACCTTGTCCTTCTTGCAGTCGGAGCACGAGATTGTCACAGCAAGACTGATCGCACTCGTGATACTTTAAATTCATTCTTTAAAAGAAATATTCTATTCTAGTCAGTAAATTTTTTTTTATACTATTTTTTTTCATATCCGTTATACTCTATACTATCCTCTACATATTATTATATTCAACCATCTTTATTTATTTCATATTTTATTCTTACTTTTTTCTGTTTCCTTCTCTCTTCTCTTCTGGCTCACGACGTGGCTGAAGGTAGGCATGCGGACCCTGCGCCACATGGGAGCATAGCGCACCGGCACGCTGAGAATAGCGCCCGTACAAGAGGACGCTTTGGTACCGTGTGGCTTACAGTAACCCGCTGCGGGAAATTTTACGCTATAGCAACCCAGGAGTATCAGTGATACAGGGTCCCGGGTGCAGACAGCCTGACACCTCGACATCGGCAAGCACTACTGTATCCTCCGCGCACCACGATCGGACCCAAACCCAACGCGTTTGCGACTGTAAAGCACGACAACCTTAATGACGGGAAATGGAGAAAACGCCAAAGCCGAGCAGGTTTAGATCGTGCAACCCTCGCTGCGGCCACATGGAAATCAGTCAACCCAGACTAGGTGGGCCCACCTATCAGAATGTGAGACACATGAGCGGGAGGCTAAGCGATGATGGTTGGCAGTGTATCTTGCCCTTCTGTCTGGTGGTAGGCTTAGACTGCGTACACCACTGAACATGTCTCTCAGAAACAAGCAAGGTTACTGTTAATAATTCCGTTCCTCCACAAGTTGGGCTACTATCACTTGCTTCAAAAATTAAAACTGAATCATGAAGTTCCAGGGGTGTTTGGTTCGACGGGTTTGGCAGACTGGCATTGAACTAGGGAAAAAAATTTGGTTGGAAAAAAATACCGGGGATCACCAATACACACGAAATTTCAAAAATATCGGTAATTTCAGTGAGCAAAATAATTTATTTTTCAAAATTATTTACATGATTTGAGAAGAAATTACCTTTAACCTACAAACTATCATAGTTGCATACATAATAAAAGTAGTTTTTGTTATATAAACATAATCAACGATAAAATTTCGGCGATAAAAATTATTTCAGATCTCACAGATAAATGCAATTAAAACATCTTCACTGCATAGTTCATCATGGTCAGTGGATGATAAGAAGCCTAATGATCTATTCTTCACCGACTTCATTATACGACTACGGAATAGAATCCATTGTCCCATGAGTCTAGGACCCACCGAGGAGAAAAATACATATAATAAGAGTAGCACTACCACAAAAATATTTTTTAGTGGCGACACCCAAAAACCCGTAGAGGCGGATAAACAAAAATCCATCGCTTTGTGAAACAATTTTTAGTGACGAGTCAAGTTATAAACCGCCTCTGAAAATCAATTTTTAGTGGCGGATTACGTTACGATCCGCCTTTATAAATAACATGTATTTATAGAGGCGGATCATGTTGTGATCCGCCCCAAGAAATCCAATTTAGTCTCTGCACCTATCTCCAAAAGGTGTTTCAGACGAAGGGTTCAACACCCCCCCCCCCCCCCAAGGCCATCCACACCTACTGCTGCCTACTACCATGCAAAGAAAAAAAAAGGAAAGAACAGCGTGTGTATGACAAGTGGGTCTAATAAGTAAATAAAAAATACACATTGGAGAATCTGAACAGACAAAAGGTTCTACAAATTAGTCTCTACACCTATCTCCAAAGGTGCTTCAGCTGATTACTTGTCTGAAGCAGTGGACTTGCTCTAAAGCCTTATGATAAGAGGCCAATCATAGCTCATTTCTCATAGCTGAACCTGCTACCATGTGTTTCTATATACTATTTATTTATATTTACCAAAGGAACAGAACAGAAAGAAGCTCAGTCTCATAGCTCCAATCTGCAAATGTGCATGGTAGCACAACAGTAGAAGAATTTCCAACTTATTTGAAAACATCAAATAGGATTCATAGAGCAAATACTAAGAATATATATATATATATATATATGTGTGTGTGTGTGTGTGTGTGTGTGTGTGTGTAGCATAACAATCCCAAAACCTTCTAAACGCACAAACCAACGGCAGGGCGATATAGGGCCCAGAAATAATAAATAGTAAATAGAAACACAACTAACAAATTATTGGTGAAGATATGGCCAAAACAGTGAAGAAAAGCCACTAGCTTGCTACTAATTTAGCATAATATCCATGGTATCTTGGGATTCTAATTTTTGTCACCAATTTATTTCGTCCAATGCTGCAAAAAAGAAGAGAGTTTATATTTCAAGCTCCGAGCTCATTGAAAGAAGCACTTGAATATTAAACATGCTTGACAAAACAAATAAATCAGTTTGCACTCACCCAACATCACACTGAGCTATGCTGCTTGAACACCACATGTGCATCATGTCCCAACCCACTTTCGCACCTCAGCAATAATGGATGGAAAATTCTGCCCTAGCTGCATGAAACCCTCTGTCAATACAACCTTCTTGAAATTTTTCTCTGCCACAACAAAGTCGATGCACTTGTTCTTCAATTCTGGGCAATTATAAATCTCCGCACAAGCTAAAGCATCAGCAACCGTATCGACCGACACACTATCCCACAGCTTCTGGGCACATAAAAGCTTCAAACGATCCAATACATACCGATCGGCTGCAGCAAGCAAATGCTCAAACTTCCTGGCTGGAGAGTCCCCGAGCTCATAATTCCCAGGCAAGGCATCGGTATACATGAATCGAAGCATAGCGTTGAATGTTGTAGGGGCGATGTCATGCAGGGTGATTGATGACATTGTAGCCTCGGCCATGGAACCAAGAAGCTCCGCCTTGAAGACCTCGGAGCGGGCAGCGAGCACTGCTCAGTGCGCATGGAATGTCTCACCGTCAACGATGAAAGACACATCCGCCCCATCCGTGCTATCCAGCAGCGTGCCGAGATTTTTCCTGATGTCGGAAGGTGGCACCGGAATAGAGTTGTCCTCTAACACCATGATGGAGCACATGAACGTGATCTGGCCATCTGTTAGGTACTCTTTCGCTGCTGCTTGGCTCATGAACAGAGGCCATCCGAAGCTGTCCTGGCACATTCTGAACACATGAACCCCTGTCTTCCTTTGTGAAGGATGTACCATTACTGGTTCGCCGGCCTTGTTGATCACAAAGGACTCGAATATGGCCTTGACGTTTCTGGAATTGCTCAGAAGCTCGACAAACAGAGAGAGATACTCGCCCTGCACGAACTCCGCTGTCCCACTCCCACGCGGATAGTAGTTTACCCTCCACATGTGCTCTCCCGTGGAGATCGCGTCGGAGTGGACGGCTTTGCCGATGGTGAGGTGCTTGGTCTGCTCGTAGTCCAGTTTGAACTTGAAGACGGCGGCGGCGGAATCCATCATGGTGGTCTGCGTCTCCGGCCCGGACGTGCGTTGTCGTTTGCTCTCTGAACACAAACACGGAGGGGGTGGATTATTATATCCGAAAGAAAACTAGCACATCTAGCGGTAGTAGTTCACAAAATAAGAGACGAATCTTCCATCGATATGCAGGAACCGTGTGAAGATGGGAATGGGAGGGCACTCACGTTGTTCTAGCTTGGGGTAGTGGTTGCGAGCCATGGAGCGCCAGATGGGACTTCGCGCCTGCACCGCCGCCATACGTTGGCGTATGTGATCCGGTAGCCTTCTCGGAGCGTGATCCATCAGCTGCTGTGAGCACTGTCTCGATGATGCCCAAATGGATCTCCGCTCGTCCCCAACTCCAGTGCCGCCTCGCGGCGGCGGGATCTTCCAGAGTCCAAAGAACCCTAGGTTTCGTTCGTCTCGTGTCGTGGCCACGGGCGCAGATCAAGGAGGAAGGCTCGGTGCACAAGGCGCCGATCAGTGGCGCGGCCCGTGTGAGTATGAGCTTATTAGGCGACCTCAATGACCAGAGGCCCAGGACCCACTCGTCATCGCGCCCATAAAGCCCTTTCCCTGTGGGTATCTAGGTCTCCCTCGGTCTCATTTTATTTTGGGGAATTATAGGCAAGTTTTTCTCTCTGACACGCTTCAAGTGTGGTTTTTTGCTGTTGGACATCTTTTTCTTTCATGTTTCCTGCTCGACATTCTAAAACCATGATTATTTGCTGAAACCGACTTATAGAGAAACTAGCAAATTGCCCATGTGTTGCTACGGGCTTAAAAAAATCCGGTACCAGTTTAGCAACTGCTAGATGATGTCCCCATTTGACTCGCCACACAAGTTTAGCAACTGCTAGATGATGTCCCTATTCCACAATATCCGGTACCAGTCGCACCTACACTTTTAGTTAACTCAAACACTTAATTAATCTTCAACAACAACATGCATGATGGATTGTTGTGAACGGTGGTGTGTGTGTTGTGTGTGTACCGTAATACCATGCATGCGCCCTCCTTTTCTTCTTAGACTTGACCATCTTCCAGTGTATGCACCAGGTTATGCGTGTACTTCTACATCGCACGTGAAGCTGATCTTACCTTACTTCCACATCTCAACAATCCTTCTTCTCTCTCTATAATCAGCTGTAGAAATCGTTTTGTGTATTATTATAGTCAAATTTTTGCCATATGTGCGCTCCTGAAGATTTTGGTGACAATGGCGTTGCGGTGGTTGCATGAGTCATTGGATCAAGATCAAAGAACAATAGTTGTGAGAATGCATAGCAGGCTATTGCATGAGATTATATAATGCAGTCATGTTGAACTCAAAAAACAACAGGTGGAGACGCATCTGTTTGGGCATGAATCTTTCCCTGGTGGAATAAGATCAAAGACGCGTCCGTTTGTGCATGAGTCTTTCCATGTTGCCTTGAGCAGATGAGATCGTGCAAACCTTCCAGTTAGTACAGTCTAACCAAATAATGTGTCAAACAACAGGCTTCATGCGACGCGGCTGGGACAAACGATGCATGTCATGCGAAAGCAAGCTTGACAGCTTGTTCGCTTATTGATGGAAAAGGGAGGACCAACCGCGTTACTGCACGCACGACGGATTATTGATGGGCCGATAGCTGGCATATAGGAAGACGATGCTAGCACTTTGATCGCATCTAGGAAGACGAAGCCAAAAAACGTTGGCGACTCTCCCACACCGTTAGCGAGGTTGACATCCTGCACCCGTCTGTATGTGATATCGATACCTATATAGGATCCACTGCACCAAAAGCGAAGCTGCCAACGACGACAACTTCGACGGCCATGGCTTATTAACAGCCAAAGCTGATCATGACAGTGGCGGCGAGGGGGAGTAGGGCAACATGCTAATGAATAGTGTAGGGTGGAGGTACGGTCATGCGAGCCAGAAACTCGGGGTTGTGGACCCACGAACATAAACTCTCGTTGCTGGATGGGATTTGTGGACCGATGAAATACGACGCACACGGACGAGTCTCGCTGAGGATATTAGGGGGAGAGAAGGACCCACGGAAACCATGACTACGGACACCAACGAAAATAAAAAGTGGAAGACCACACCTATTATATTAAGGAGTAGAGATGAAGGGCAAGTCTATTTAACTTCCGGCCAACATTTGAGCCCTGTGGTCGTGATGCACTCGAGATCTATAGCACGGAGTTGCACCGGCTTGCCAGATCTCTATATATAATTACACAGAATTAAATGTAGTTTGGTCACGACAGAGAATAATTTGACCACGAGAACAAATATGTGCTCAAGCTTCACAAATCAGACCTACCTGGACATGAGAACAAAAGAAACACAAGCACCACCGTTATTCCACTTTATTATATGCATTTTTGCATCCGATCGAGCGGTGTAGCTGGCGTCTACGATCATCCATATTGCAACCACTTTATTCCGATGCTACTAAAAGGCAAATTTTAGGTACCAGCATATATATTAAAAACCATATGCTAACGCTATTCTTCGGCACCTGAACTATACGGACATGCACGCACCACCTCCTGATGTCCACACCTCTCTCGCAGCTCAACAATAATTGATGGGAACTGCTGCACCAACTGCACAAAACTCTCCGTTAACACGGCCTCTCTGAAATTCTCCTCCATTGCAAAGAAGTCGATGCACTTGTTCGTCAACTCTGGGCAATTGTACTTCTTAGCGCAAGCTAACGTAGCAGCAACCGTATCCACTGAGATATCGTTCCAAAGCTTATTCGCACAGAGAAGCTTCAACCGGTATAGTGCATACCAGTCGGCCGCAGCAAGCAGATTGTGCAATGCCTCGGTCGAAGGGTGTCCAAGCTCATCGTCTCCAGGCAAGGTATCAGTGTAAATGAACTGAAGCATGGCTCTGAACGTCGCCGGGGTGATCTTGTGTGTGGTGATGGTGATGGGCGGCGACCTTGTAGCGTTACCAGTGGAACCAAGGAGCTGCTCCCTGAGGACTGGTGAGCGAGCGGCAAGCACCGCTCGATGTGCAAACAATATCTCGTCGCCGATGGCGAATGACACATCCATCCCATCCTTACTATCAAGTAGTGTTCCGATATGCTTTCCAATGTCTGATGGCGGCACTGGAATATTAGAGCTGTCATTTAGGACCATGACTTCGCTTAAAACCGTAATGTGTCCCTCTTCTCTTACGTAATTTTCTTCAAGGTCAGTTCGCGCGATGAACTGAAACCAACCCCAATCAAACGCACCGCATGTACCAAACCAATTAGCTGAAATCTTTCTCGCTGCAGGGGAAAATGATTGTTGGCCGTTTCTTTCCAAGCTGAGGCTGAAGGTGGCCCCGACAACTGAAGATTTGTTCAGAAGCTCAAGAAACAAGGATAAGTAAATGCCCTCATCAGCAGACTTTTGTCCACGAGGGTAGCAGTTGATCCTCCACATATGTCCACCAGCCGAAAAGGCGTCAGAGTGGGTCGCATGGCCAATAGGCAAGTCCTTGTTCGCATCATAGTCCACTTTGAACTGGACTGAAGTGGAATCTGACACGGTGGACCGTACCCCTACCACAGTTGTGTCGAATCGCCTGTGGTTAAGCCTGGCTATGACAAGAAAGAACAAAAAAAATAGTAATAAAGTATCACAAAATCAATGTTTTTTAGGAGTTCGAGGGCATATATATTTTACCACATGACAGAAAAGTTGAAACAGTTTTGCTTTGAGAGCACCCCAATATCACAGCTTATAATATAAGTTATAAACTAGACTGAATATCTATAAAAAAAACTAGACTGAATAAACTAAAAAAAACAGATAATGGAAATAGGTTTTGGCCCCGGCGTAAAAACAGAGGTGCCTACATAAACCAAGCACACTTTTTTTTTTTGCAAAACCAATGTTTAATTGCTGATTGATGCTAACTGAACATGAATTTAATAGTTATAGCAAAAAAACATGTATCAGATTTGACATGCCCTAAGCCCAAAAAAGTCCCCTGCTGACTGCTGAGGTACATGAACAGAAAAACACAGATGCATGTTAATAAAAAAAGGGACAAGATGGCAATCGCAGAAAAAGAAAAGCACAACATGCTACTCACCAGTAACCCGTTGGAGGAGCTCACGACCGAGCCCACGTGGGCTCAAATTCACTCTCCACATGTGCCCGGCGGAGGCGGCCACAGAAGACTACAAGCACTGCACTGGTTGTTCTTATGGTTCTACTAGGTGCCCGCAGCCTTCTTCTCGTCCTTAGCACTGTCCCGCTTTAGGGTTTGTGCAGCGGTTGCATTTGCATATGTACGGCGGCGAAAGAGATTTTTAGGAGAGAAACGGGAACGACCATAAACCCTACACTTCGTAACCTAGCGAGTCCATTCTTTGGCTAGCTGGATCATCTGCGCTACCGGCCTACCGCTAAGTCTCGAACCCATGCAGTTGCGAGCCCACATTAAACTGGGCCCAAGGTTAGAATAACTGACTTAATTGGCTGGCTCGGTTCGGTGAAAAATTGACCGGTTAACCGGGATAACCAGACGATTAACCTATTGCTATAGTACTAGGTTCGGTTTTCTCCAGCTAACCAGTCGGTTAGCGCGACCGGTCGGGACCAGTTATCCGGTTAACTGGGATAACCGGTCGGTTTCTACCGGTTATTCCAACCCTGACTGGGGCTTATCGCCTCTCTCTCGCTCTCTTGAAAAAATAAAGGCCTTATCAATAATCGTCAGCCCATCTTTTGCAATGCAATTGCTTGCACAGGATTGTAGTAGTTAATAGGGTTAACTTTGTCTAAAAAAAGTTAAAAAAAGTTTTTAAGTTCAGTATGCTTGAAAATATACAGTATAAGATAGCAGTCACTAAACTACTTAATAGCGCCATGCTTAGACGCCTGAACAATACATGCATGTGTCATGTACTCATGTCTCAAGCCGAAAAGTCTATTTTACCATTGGTGGCACGTGCCGAGCGACATGCAACCGTCAGATTTAATGCTTTGGGATCCGGATCAGCACCACCCCTTCAACAATACCCGGCCGGTAAATCGGGAGTAATACCCGCTTTGTATAGATATGGTAGACAATACACATACGTTGGCCCACCGTGTGAAGAAGATGTTTGCAACTACTCCGATCGAGGGCGCGTGCATCGTTAGACTGTCCGCATCGGGCGATTGTAAAAAGACCTGGAGTATGCATTTAGCGTAAAATCACGTGCACCGGGGTACTGCACCGTCCCGGTAAAGCAGCGTACTTCGGTTTCTTCCTCCAAATCTAGCGACTTCCAGGAGCACGCTATTCTCTTCCCCGCGCCACCAGCACCAACCGACGACTTCCCTCGCACCCGTCTGGCCGCCCGCAGCCAGGCTCTGTCCCGCCGTCCGTGCCCCTTGTTCGCGGTCATCAGTGGCCCCTCCGTGCGCTCGTCGGTGGATTCACGGCGGCGATAGCCGAACGTCCCCGAGGGCTGCGACGAGAGTGGCGAGTCAGTGGCGATAAGCTGCTGCTCCCGCACCGGCGGAGGAGGGAGGAGAGAGGAGGGAGGAGGAGGAAGGAGGGAGGAGGATGCGCCGCGCGCCGCCGGGAGGGCCGCCGCCGCTCCTTAGCAACGAACCCTAGATCCGCCTCGGCGGCCCATGCGGGAGGAGGCGCGTTGGCGGACAGGAGACGGAGGGGCTCGAGGAGGCTGGGTTGAGCGCGAGGAGGAGCACCGTCGAGGTCGAGGGCAGTGGCGTGTAGGTGGGCGTGGAGCTCGGCGAGGGCGGCGCGGGCGAGCGTGGAGCTCGGTGTAGAGGGCAGTCGTTGTCGAGGGAGCTGCCAATCCGCGACCGGCAGCTAGGGCAGCCCCGCCGTGACGCCCCTCCGACTCCTCCCACGAGCTAGAGCTCTGCCACGAGGCCATCCTAGAGAACGGCATCGTGTCCAGCTGTGGGCGCAAACGGGGGTGGCGACGACATTCAGCAGTTGAGGCCGCCACATCAGACAAGAGCTCCACCGCCCGGTCCGTCCGGCGTCCTCCCCAACTCAGGTGAGCACAGGGCCGGCGTCCTCCCCAAATGCCTTTGTGTTTGTTATTAGTTAAAGCAAGGTATCTCTATAGCTCATCTGATTCTCTTAAATTGTCTAGAAATTGGCTAGTAAGAATGGTTAAATTAGGTGATTCTTCAAACAACTTTGTGAAATCAGCCGATTCCCTTTATGCAATAGGAAAAAACAAATGGCTAACATTTTTAGCTAATCTTGTAATGCACATAAGTTTGTTTCTAAAACAGGATTATACTATTCATATTGAAGATGTCAACTGTTGCAGAGTTAGGGGCCCTTATTGTTTAGTGCTGAGAGTTTTTTAAGTGTTTGCCTCAATTCTGATACAGTAAGAAAAATACTGATGAAATACTAGGAACTTTATCTTCCTTTTATAGACTAGAAAAAGGAAGAGATAGAGCTGCTGATAAACAAAAAGGTGGATAAGTTACTTGAATTAGTTTCTTCACTTAATTCAAATCAACTCTAGTTTGTTGCCCATCCAAAACAATTCTAGTTTTTGCAGCTGCAGCGTGAAGTGTATAGGTTTTACTTTTTCTTTTCTGGAAAGCAGTTTATGATACATCAATCAGTCAAATCAGTTTAGCAAGTACAATGTTATTCTATTATAAAAGTAGAATGTTTCACTCAGGTGGATGATCTATTCCTTGTCACTACTAGCTTCCGTCAATGGAAAACACAACTTCGATATGCTGTGTCATCCTTGACAAAACAGGAATGTTTTGATATGAAATGACAGTGGCATGTAATTGGATTTTGCTGACTTTTGGTTTGGCACCATTTCACTCATTAACTCCACATGCGATCTCTATATTATTGATTTATTGGCAGCATAACTCTTGAGTTTGTGCTAAATGCACTTCCTGATCTTACTTTGATTTCAGGATGGACCCTAACCAGTCTAATGATGGATCAGAAGGAGGTTTTCCAGGTGCCAATATGTTTCCCTACCAGGGTGCCTGGAACCCATTCATGTATGACTACCAACCTCCTCCTTCATGGTACCCCCCAGGAATGCAGCCGCCTGCACCCAATGTCTCAGTGATGCACACAAGTGGTCTAGGATTTGTTGAGCCGCCTAAAAACGCAGATGTCTCAGTGGATGTGGAGGAAGTGACCGGTTCCCCAACGGTTTCTGGAAAAGGAAAGAGGTCGAAAGGCGCTGGTAGAACAAAGTTAAGCAATCTCAACCCAGATGAAGATGTGAACCTTGTCAAGTCATGGCTTGAAATTTGTTGTGACCCAATTACAAGTACCGGACAAAAGAGAGATCGCATGTGGGATCGTATTCTGTAGCGATACAACATGAGGAGGGGATAATACCCAGAAAGGAGTGTGCGGTCGCTACAGAGCCGTTGGGACAATATCAAGGCTGAAGTGGGGAA
Organism: Eleusine indica; assembly: GCA_030378355.1. NCBI lineage: Eukaryota > Viridiplantae > Streptophyta > Magnoliopsida > Poales > Poaceae > Eleusine > Eleusine indica. Next base: position 3,077,812 of record CM059499.1, on the reverse strand, counting down.
GTTTGCATCTTTCTATGCTGAGGTCATTAGAGAGAATGCTAGCGGGATGTCGGATGCCGATAAGGTTTGTTTATTTCTTTCATTGGCTTAGATATCTAATCATATGAATACAACACCCATGTTGCTGTTTTTTTTTTCTTTTTCCCTTTCATTGGCTTAGTTTCCTGCCTTCTGTATGCAGTGTAGACTTTAGAATTCTTCCTGTTTGCTCTATTTAATAGGTGTGCATCTCTAGTTTTTTATACATGTGATGTTCAAGCTTGGTAAGAAACTTCATTCATGTCATCCTTGTATGCAGACCACTCATGCAGCTGCTAATTTTGTGGGAGTGCTGAAACACAACTTCGCTTACATGCATTGTTGGGAGATCATGAAGGATGAGCCCAAGTGACAGGATCCAAAGACCGGAGCATCTGCAAAGCAAGCTACAGGTGAAGGGTTTGGGGAGGATCCCATCAACCTTGGTGATGATAATTAGCCCAACAACCGCGACTGAGAAGAGGCCTATTGGCAGGGATTCAGCTAAAGCAGCCAAGATGAAAGCAAATTCTACTCCGGGTTCATCTGAGTGTACAAACTTGTTGTAACCTGTTATTTGTTGAGTATTCTACTCTGAAATTGAGTGTACAACTTCTTGTAACCTTGTGTAGTTGGAACTTTTATTTGTAATCTTGTGTAGTTGAAACTTTTATTTGTAATCTTGCGGGGTGGACTGGCACCATTTAAATGACATTTTTTGAGTGTAGCATTGCTGTGCAGTGTAACTTGCTTCTGAATTTTTCTGAGCACATTGTTTCTAGTCGCGTGTTGCCTGCCGTGAATGCATAGTGAACAATACTAGTTTCTGGTGGCGTGTTGCCTGACATGATTGAATACATATTATATGTTCGTAGCAAATTATTACATTACATGACTGAATAAATATTACATGGTCATTCATTCATCTACTGATGACGAGAACCAAGACTCATCCACTGGTGCTCGATGAGATCACGTTGTAGCTGGAAATGCATGTTTTGGTCATGAAGCCTATGGTGTGCGGCAACAAATGTCTCCCTGTCTGGAGTATTCTGGTAGGGAACAACTAGTTCTTCGATATTCGAGAAATCAGTATTGTGAGCATGTTCTTGTTCATCCTCCACTATCATATTATGCAAGATAACACAAGTCATCATTATATCATTAATTTGCGCACGGTCCCAACCATATGCAGGTCCTCGAATCACCGCAAACCAAGATTGCAGTACACAAAATGCACGCTCGATATCCTTGCGCGCACTTTCCTGTTCATTGGCAAAATGTTGTGTCTTTTGCTCCATGGGGTGACGAATAGACTTAACAAAACCTGCCCAATTTGGGTAAATCTCATTTGCAAGGTAGTATCCCATGTTATATGTCCTTCCATTGACTATAAATGACACAGGCGTTGAACGACCCCTGCGGTAAGCTGAGAATATAGGAGATCTATGAAGAACATTAATGTCGTTATTACTTCCAGGCATGCTAAAGTAAGCATGCCATATCCATAGATCATGCGATGCAACCGCCCCCAAGATCATAGAGGCATGCTTTCCTCTCCCTGTGAACTGACCCTTCCAAGATGTCGGGCAGTTCCTCCACTCCTAGTGCATGCAATCAATGCTACCTAGCATGCCCGGGAACCCACGATTTGCACCCTCTTGAAGAAGCCTTTGTACATCGGCAACGTTGGGTGCCCGTAGGTAATACTCACCAAAAACTTCAATAACGGCCCGACGAAAATGATGCATAGCTTTTTGAGCAGTTGACTCACCAATACGCACGCACTCATCAACAACATCTGCCGAAAATCCGTAAGCGAGAATGCGCATAGCCGCCACACATTTTTGAAGAGCAGATAGTCCTTCCTTGCCCGTGGCATCATACTTCTTTTTGAAGTACTCATCGTGATTTTTAACAGCCTCTTTAATGCGCTTGAATAAAGGCCGATGCATTTGAAACCTGCAAAAAAACTTATGACATGAGGAACTAAAAATATGGAGTGATCCAAAATCGAAAAAGTACCAACTTTACCTTCTACGAAACTGCTTATCATTATAAACAGGATTTTCACCAAAGTAGTCGGCTTTGATCCTCTAGTGACCAGAAGGAAGATCCCTCGGTCGAATAACCTTTGGTGGAGCATCAGATCGACGACGCGGGCGACTGCTCTCTGCTTCCACCAGGTTGTAGTATGTCACAGCCTCCGCTTCATCATCATCAACAAGCAAGAAATGAGTATCATCATCTTCCTCCTCCGTCATCCAGTACCTACGCAAGGAGTTTGGATACCCATCCATGCCTTGGCCACTCGAGAACTGACGATGCCTATGCTGCTTGGCCACTTAATTGAACGCAAACTTCAGGCAATGCTTTTGATAAGAGAATCTTGTGAACTGATGGTTCACGAGAGGCTAGTGTGTTGCACTACAAGCAATTTTCACGTGTCAAATCTTGTCTCAAAACTTTACTTTGACAAAGGTACTTTAACTTTACTTTTCACATGTCAATCACGTCGACGGGCACATATCTCCATTTCGTACAGCATCATTTTTTAATTACATTGTATTAATTAAATATTATTTGTAATAATTATTACTTAATAATATATTATTACTAATTATTTTTGGTTCCATGATTTTAAAAGGGAAAGAAGAAGAAAGAAAAGAAAAAAGAAAGAGAAGGAGAGATGAAAGGAGATGGTAGTTGAAGATTGTTGAATAAAATATTGGGTAGTTGATATAGAGGATGGATATAGAGTATAAATGAGTGCAGCAAAATTAGATATAGAGGAGAAAATCTTGCTGACTATGATAGAATATTCTTTTTAGAGGATAAATTTAGAGTACGATGAGTGCAGTCAGTCTTATGCAACTGGTCGAGACTCGAGAGGTCATCGTCTGCCATCGGAGCTCAACCCGTGGTCGGAGACCTCGCCGAAGGCCATGAATCTGGCACCGGATCTCTGTCATCCACCTGCGGAGCAACCGGACCCGCTTCTCCTCTAGCCTGTGGAGCAGGTGGGCTTCCATATCTGGCGCAATGGCGGCTGATTTAAGCCTTCATGGGAGGAGTGTTCTCCCCTACATGATGCCCCACTTCGGCGCCATGGGAGGAGCTTCTCCTCCTATGTTTCCAGCGCCGGACGCCACCGTATATGGTGTCCCTTCTCCTGGATTTGTTGCTATGCCTTTCCATGGGGTAGGAGGATCTGGGTATCCGTTGCATCTCTTCTTCTCTGCCTCGGCTTCTGATTTTGGAGTTGTGATGTGTTCGAACCCTGGTGCGGCCACATCTTGCCTGGAGCTAATGGCTAGCGTTGGGGCAAGGGATTTTGTTCCAAATAGGAGGTATGAATGCCGTATGACCACTTTTCAGTACACACTCTGTTTGTGGTTCCCCCATCATGTTGTCAGTTTCATATTTGTTCTCATTTTTAGCTTGCACCCTTCATCGAGCAATGGAGTTGAAATTCTCAATCAGTTTATACCCAAGGAACCAGGTTGTCGAAAGGATTATGCACTACCAATACAAGCTGCATGATTCAACTGGCGCACCAACTGTCTGCAACAACACCTAGCATGTTGCCGCTACACCAGAACCATCTTCAGTATTGCCCACTGAACATGAGTAAGCTTCGAGTGCCCTTCATTACAATTGTTGACTGCACTGTCATCAAATTAAGAAAGTTGATTGGTAGCAAAAACACCAGGCGTCAGATTTTTTGTCTGGCACTCAGGCTGAATTACCAATTTGTTAGCTACTGAGTTGTTACCTTTTTGCGCTTGAATGAGTAGCTAGTGTTTTAGTCAAACAGATAGGGATCTTGTGCAAAAACTCACCTTGATATCTTCCACATGTAAGGAAACACATGACATCATTTTGCTCTGTTGAACTGGGTCACAAACTCCCCTTCAGAATACTACTCCCTCCATTCATATTTACATTTCATTTTAAGATTTTCAACTTTTCTCCAATTACATGTCATTCTCGCTTCCTAATGCACCTTTCTCTCTTCCAAATATAATATTCTCTCTTTCCATTACATCTCTATCTTTATCTCTCTCCTTCTCGTTTTCAGTGCACCCATCTTTTTACTTCTCTTTATTTTCCGTGCCCAACTCTAAAACGACATTTAAATATGAACGGAGAGAGTAATAGACATTGGTGAATTTGTTTGGTTGCAGATTGGATGGGTGCTTTCTCTCACCAGTGTTGAGCGTTGAGAACAGAGGAATGATTTGTATAGCATGCAAATTCCATTTAGTTCAACATGTAATTCTTTTAACAGTTGTTCAATCAGTAATGGGAAAGTCATGAGTAGCATTTTCTTATTGTAGGAAAAGTGTTGTATTGTGTTCCCATGTGAGGCTAACATTTCAGTCAACATGTGGACATCCAAGAATTCAATTTTGGTGCTAATATTAAAAAAATTATCTAACTTCCATTAATACAGTAACATGGGATGAATGAACTAATAGATGTTAACCTTTTGCTTGGCTCCAATTTTAGAAAGTAATCATGAGTTTTAATTACCTGCACCCAAGTAAACAAATTCAAATAACATGTTAATTTTATCACTCCGAATTATTGGATAAAGAGTATTGTTTGTGCCCTCGGTTATTGTATCAGAGTGTAACATTTGTATGCTAATATAATGGGAAAGTGTTTAGAGGCGACAAATGTTGCACATGATCTGAGAACAATGCTGTGATGAAGCTTTTAAAATTTTTTGAAGCCAAATATAAGATGGTGGGTGGTGACCCAGGTTCTTAGTTTTGAAAAAACACAGTAAAGAAAGAGGTTTTATCTTAGAATCAAGAGCACCTACGAGAACAACAATGAGCAAATCAGGTTGATGTTGTTGAAAACACTGGTATTTGGTTTAGTACTAAACTAAAGAGCAATGATTAGGGTGGGTGAAGGAAACAGGAAAGCTCCAAAATGTTGTTCAGAGACAATGGATGGGAACTGCTGTGCCAGCTGCATGAACCCCTCAGTCAACACAATCTTCCTGAAATTTTCATTCATTGCAATGAAATCAATGCACTTGTTCCTCAACTCTGGGCAGCTATGCATCTCAGCGCAAGCCAAGGTAGTGGCAACTGTATCCACCGAAAAATTCTGATACAACTTCTGGGCACACAAAAGCTTCAGCCGGTTCAATGCATACCGGTCAGCGGCGGCAAGCAAACGCTGCAACTCTTCCGTTAGTGACTGCCCAACAAGCACGTCATCTTCTGGAAAGGAATCCGTGTAGATGAATCGACGCATAGCTTTGAATGTTGCAGGGGTGATCTCCTGCAGGGTGATGGCTGACACTGAAGCCTCAGCCATGGATCCAAGGAGCTCTGCTTTGAACACCGGTGAGCGAATGGCAAGCACAAGTCGGTGTGCGGGGAATGTCTCACCGTCAACGATGAATGACACATCCGACCCGTCCATGCTATCCAACAGAACACCAAAATGTTCCCCGATATCAAGAGCCAGAACCGGAATGTAGCTGTCATCTATGACTATGATGGTGAATGAAAACTTGATATATCCGTTCTTTACATGTTTGGCCTCCATCAAAAGGAAAGACGCCTGCGTCGCCTCCAAGGGGCGGCTCGGGCGAACCCTAGCCGCCACCGCCCCTAGGAGAGCCCGCACAACCGCCCCACCCTGCCGTCGCCGGCCACGAGGACGGCAGCGGTGGGTCCCATCTCCCTCCTTCGCTTTCCTCCCGTCGCCCTTCGTTTCTTCTATGTAGTATTTGTCTTCTTCTTCACATCCGGCGAAGGAAGGAGCTCCACTTTCATCTTGCCGGCACGCCATTCGGAGTGAGGGCGGATCCTTCGATTCCCCCTCTCGGCGCTCTGGCCGGATCCAATGGGTACGGGCTAGATGCGGGCTTGAGGCCCATACCCAAGGCGCGATGGTTGGCTAAGTCCAGTGTGCCACTGCTGCGAGCCGGTGGCGGCGGGGCCGGCTAAGTCCGGCAACCTCGTTGCTACGGGCCAGCGATGGGTTGGGGAGAGGCCCTGCAGACCCGGGTTCAGAGTTCGGGGCACTTCTGGCGGTGGCTTCGTCCACCGCGGTTCCTCGGCCATCCTGCGCCAGAAGGTGAAGGTTGTTTGCCGCAAGATTCAAGATTCAAGCTACTTTCAAGATTTGTGCTCCTACTGCCTGGTTCTCATTGGTGATGGTGCTTGCTTCTGCGAGGAGGTCAAGAACGCGACTAGAGCATTCTTCAAAGCTGAAGCCAGATCCGGTGGAGTCTCCGAGCGTTGATCAGCATGGGAATCTGTTTTTAGGGATGGAGTTAGCCGATGAGTGCTCAGGCGGAGCTAAGTATCAACCTCGAGCACCTTCGGTTTACGACCTTCTTCGACGATAATTCTCTAGCAATTTTATGTGTAGCTTGTCTCTTTGTTTATAGTAGTGTGTGTCTGTTTCTTTTGTGTTATTTGTGAGTGTTTGAGCCTAAGTCTGTATTCAACGGTGGAGACCTTTTTTGAAGATCCAAAACGTCAAATGGGTCGGGTTCGCTTGAAGGGGCACGACGTATACACGGTTGTCTCCAACGGAGTTCCTAAAAGAACAAGACGTATTCAGCACAGGAAGAAGCAGCAGCGGAGATCGACCGGCGACGTGGGGGCTGCGGCGGCCCCGGGAGCTCGGCCGACACCGGCAACGGAGCTGGAGCTGGAGCTGGAGGCCTGGAGCTTGGCCGCGTTAGTGTGAGGGGGAGCCGGGCTGCGGCCCCGGAAACTCGGCCGATGAGGGCTGCGGCAACGGAGCTGGAGCTCGGCCGCGCCGGCGAGGGGGAAGACCGTGTTGCGGCCCTGAGAGCTCGGTCGATGCCGGGGGACGGCGGGGCTGCGGCGGATCTCAGGGGCTGGGGCTCGAGCAGAGGGTCGTGGGAGAGCGAAGGGTCGCGGCCAGATGCGTCTCGTCCTCTTGCTCCAGCGCCGCCGTCGCTACTGCTGCTGCTGCTTGCTTCGCGCCGCCGGGAGAGCTGTAATGACGGTCGGCGGGGCAGCTAGCGACAACGCTGCACTTCGCGCTCGCCCGGCCGTCACCGCCAGGGACTGATGCCGATGCCGCCGCCAGGGACAGATGCGAACAGCCGCTGCCCGCTAAGGCCCGAGCAAGGGCTGCGGCCCGGCCGGCGCCGGCGAGGCCACGAGTGGGGCCCACATGTCGGCGAGGCCGGAGGAGTTCTCTGCTCTTTTATTCTCTGTACGGGCGAAGCTCTGGCCATTTGGGTCGCGAGGAGGTATACTTCAAATATGGATCGCGACTTCTGGGAGGCTCAAAATGGGTCTCTGATATAGGGTGCCGGTTGGAGACATGTTTTCATGTTTTTTGACCCAGTTTGGGTTTGGGTCATCAAATGGGACATGGGTTGGAGATAGCCTAAGTGCTCTTTGTGTAATTTGGCTGTGTACACCCTCTTTGAGGGTATAGAGGCTGGGTCATTCATCCCTTATCTAAAAAAAAAACATGTTTAGCCTCCACATCGTCACGCGAAACGAACCGGCCCCAACCATAACTGCGTAGGGTGGTCGCTGTATTTACAACCTGTGATGCGTTTCACCATGCTGGAAGGTAGTTGGTCATTTCCTTCCAAACAGGCCGTGAAGCTGGCCTCAACAATGGAGGATTTGCTCAAGAGCTCAAGATAAAAAGATAGATACTCACCCCAGTCTGCCTCATGCCCATCCCCACAAGGGTACCAGTTCAACCTCCACAAGTGCCCGCAGGCGGCGAAGGCGTCGGAATGAAGCTCCTTACCGATGGGGTGGTGCTTCGTGTGCTCGTAGTCCAGTTTGAACTCCACTAAGGTGGAAATCAACTTGGTGTCCCGCACCTCTTGCCTCATTATGCGGCAAGGCTTGTCCACTACAATGATAGCGCAAGTAATTGAACAACAGTCTATGTACCTTAGTCGATTTTAGCAACAAAGAAAAAGGTGAAAATTGCTGGTACGTGTTCATTGAATACTTGGAGTATAATATACATCTGCATTGTTCCAGTAGTATATTTTTATTGTTTTAAAAATACGACAGAACCAAGTGCAAAATTTCGGTTAATTAGCTGAATAACTAACAAATCTATAATATAATAATAAGGTACGATTTTAGCAACAAACAAAAATCACAAACTTGGCATGACCTTTTTTTCTTAAAAGAAGGACTTGGCATATCTTCTTAAAAAAAGGACTTGGCATATCTTCTATAGAACTTGTTCCAGTAGTACTTTTGGATTTGGTCGAGTAAGCTTTTGGATTTATAAGCTGCATAATAACAAAAAATAAAAAAATAGTTTGTACTTACTGGCAACCTGCAGCCGAGGGGACGACAGGACGAGGTGCCCCCAGCTCTTCCCCCTGTCCACCTACTAGATGCGACCTCCGTCCTCGGCACTTCCCTTATTGTTCTCAATTCGCTTTGCTGTGGCCGCCAATATGAATATGATGCCTATGCCGCGACAGTGTCGACGGCTCGCGCTATCAGGGGCGGACCTAGGATATAAATCTGGCCCTAGCCGACGTACGTATACAACTCAAAATACCCACGCAGAGTAGAGTCCCGCTCAAACACAGCGAGTCGGCGACGAAGCGACATCCATATGCAAACGCGACCATCTTGCATGTCGTGATGCCGCAGGACTGCTAGACACGCAGGCACTTCACATCATGGCCGCTGGCCTTGTTCTTTATCGTTTGATAAATCCACGTGTACACCAACTGCAGCCGGATCTTGTAATAAGCCCGTAGTATTAGTAGTCAGTCACGAGAACATATTTAATGCTCCCAACGGCTCGCATGCTCCCGTGCTCCCACTGAGAAAATATAATATAAATACTATTTGAAAAATTCGAAAAAAAAATATAAATGGATTCTATGTGTTATCATCTATAATCATATAAAGTTTGAGTTACAACTGAAACATATTTAAGATGCAATAAAAAAGACAAATCTGCATATGAATAGTAATGGGTTGTGGGTAAAGAATGAACAGTTGTAATCCATTTTGTTCAAGCTGATTTTCTCTTTTTTATTTCTTCATGTACAAGTATTTGTTGCAAGTGATACTTTGCACGACTGTAGATGATAACATGCATTATACACTCATATTTTTATTTAAATTTTTTATAAATTATATTTAGTATTTTTTGTATGTGGAAGCATGGGAGCACCTGATATGGTCTCCCCGTGAACTGGTTCTAATTATAATAGTTCTGAAATTCGTCGTCGATTCACTCTTTAGTACTACTAGTCAAACACCCCTATTGATTATAATTTTATTCTTACTTGATAAGTGATTTTAATACGTTACTCCCTCTCTCACGGTATAAAAAATCTCGAAGCGACAAATTAAAAGAAATTCGCCGCTACAGCGGGCAAACGATTTTTAGTTACGGTTCACATTATCAACCGCAGCTAAAAAACAGCCCGTCCGTTTATTTTTATTTTTGGCCCAACTGGTACACATAAAACGCGACCTCTCCCAAAACCCCAGCCCATCTCACATTCTCCTCCATCCCACCCGCCCCTCTCCCCTCCTCCACCTCAGCCGCCTTTCTTCCCTCCTCCACCGACGCGGCCAAGGTGGGTGGGTGGTCAGATATGGCCACGCCGCCACCTCCCCTCCCCTCCTCCACCCCAGCCGCCCCTCTCCCCTCCTCCACCGATGTGGCCACAATGGGCGGGCGGCCAGATCCGGTCACGCCGCCACCTCCCCTCCCCTCCTCCACCTTCGAATGTGGCGCCTCCCCTCCCCTCCTCCAACCCAGCGGCGGTGGGCGGGCGGCCACGGCATGGTGCGGCGAGTGGGCGGCCATGGCATGCCGCGACGGGCTGGCGGCCATGATGAGCGGCGGTCATGGCGGGCGGCCATGGCGGCGGGATCCGGATGCGCCTCTCTTCCCCTCCACCCATGATGGATCCGACGCGGGCTCAGCCATGGGCGGCAGCGGTGGCTCGCTGGCTGGTGGGCGGATCTAGCCACTGCTGGCCTCCCTCAACCTCTGGGTGCGACGCCCTCGCTCCTACCGGCGGTGACTCAGGCGGGAGCATGATGGCGGCAAGAGGTGGGCAGGTGGCGGCGGGCTTGAGTCTAGATCTGAGCGGCCGCGGTGTGCTTGTGCACTCGGGCCGAGGCGGGCTGCTACGGGCCGAGCGGGCTGGCCTATTTTTTTTAATTTTTTCCAGTAAATTCGTAGTGGCGGGTGATATTACTACTTTGTTTCTTTTTAGCTGCTGTTTCTTCTTGGGGTAACCTGCCGTAATAAATGTTTTCTTTTTAGCTGCGAAAGTGTAGTGGCGGGAGGTCATACTCACCGTTACAGTTCATTTTCCACCGTCGCTACAACGCCTTTTTGTTGTAGTGTCTATCCATTTATCTCAGTCGTATTTGGCCTGTTCACGGTTGATCAAAGAGAAAACCAACTGCTTCTAAATTCATTTACTGCCTGCTCGCTTCGTTCCTCATTTGTCCTCGCTGCACAAGTACCGGAGTGCATGGACTGGTCTGAGCAATAGCCCTGCATGCGACGTTCGCTTGTACACCTAAAAACAAGTCTTCTCACAGGTGAAGAGATAGAGAGTTAGTTCAAAAAAAAAAAAGAGATAGAGTTCACGACCTACCACTATTATGATATTTTTCTAAATCTACGACATTGACGATGTGTTTTCCCTAATAAAAGAAATGGTTGTGGACAGTTTGCTTTTCCTGTTCATTTCCCCCCTACAACTCGAGGTGTAGTTTATTTTATCTTGCATCGGAATAATTCTCAAATGTTCACTGTATGATACCATTGTGCTATCAACAATGAAGAAACAGTACGTATAAAAACAATATGAACTTACGATGCATGACCATACTTGAGAAATTGGCCGGCGCGGCGTTAGCGTGACCACCTTCCTAGTAGTACAGCTTCAGGAAAGGTAGTGCCAAGAACACATAGAAACATATATAAACGCAAGTAGTACGTACACAGTTAGAATAGAAGTTAAACACAATCCCCCCATAATTTCCGCTGAGCTCTAAGCTCCAGTAGTATGTTTGGAAAAATAAACGAAGCAGTATATCTGAATACCAGACCAGCACTGTGTGCTTGGCGTCTGAACAATAGACATGGAGGTGAAAAGACTACAGGCATGTCTCGATTCTCTCTCGCAGCTCATCGATGATAGAAGGGCATTGCTGCCCTAGTTGAATGAAACCCGGAGTTAACACAGCCTTCCTGAAATTTTTCTCCTCTAGAAAGAAGTCCATGCATTTCTTCCTCAACAGGGGGCAGTCGTATATTTCAGCGCAAGCTAAAGTTGTGGCCACTGTGTCAACTGACACATTATCCCATAGTTTCTGGGCACACATAACCTTCAAACGGTCCAATGCATACCGTTCCGCCGCAGCCAATAGATTCTCATAGAGAGAGTCCCCAAGCTCATCATCTCTAGGTAAGGCATCCGTGTACATGTACCGAAGCATGACCCTAAATGTTTCAGGGGCGATGTCGTGTATGGTGATGCGTGACATGGTGGCCTCGGCCATGGAACCAAGAAGCTCTGCTTTGAAAACCGGTGAACGAGAGGCAAGAATCGCCCGGTGTGCGTGGAACGTCTCACCATTGACGTTGAACGAAACATCCGCCCCAACCATGCTATCCAGAAGTATGCCTAAATGCTTTACAATGTCTGAAGGTGGCACAAGGATAGGGTTGTCACTTAAGACCATGACGTCGCATAGAAATTTGATGTGTCCCTGTCTCAAGTAGTTGTTCTGTAGATCAATTAGCGAAACGAACTGACACCAACCCGTTTTATCTTCCTCCTTGCAGAATCGATGAGTAGAAGTCTTTTTTCTAAAGGCGCCGTTTCCTTCCAAGCTGGCTTCGACGGTGGCTTTGACACTTGAAGATTTGCTCAGAAGCTCAAGAAAGAAAGATACGTACTCGCCGTTATGTTCTGGTTTGAGCCCACGAGGGTAGAAATGCATCCTCCACGTGAGTCCGCTGCCGGAGAAAGGATCGGAGCAGACTGCCTCACCGATGGGAAGATCCTTGTTGCGCTTGTAGTCCACTTTGAACTCGGCTAAGGTGGAACCTGACATGGTGGCCCCCACTTGTACTTTTGTCTTGTGGCTTGTTACTCCTGTTTACTGGAAAAACAAATAATTTCCAAGTAAACAAGCTGCCATGACTGTGATATTTCATGAAACTTGCTAATGTTCACTGCATAATTAGAAATAAAAATTATAACAAACTGGAAACCCTAAAAAATCTGACCTACTTGGATACTGAATAATTAGCAGGCAAGAAAATGTTAAACTGAATGAGCTAGAGAGCACTGAAGCTATTGCACGCCATGCCCTAAAACCTGACGATACCAGCCTTTTCGATTAGGAAGAACTTGTAACAATTTACAATCTGGAAAAAGAAGAAATCCCCATGCTGCATTAAGTAACCCAACACCGGATTACTCACCATCAATCCGCCGGAAGAGGCACGGTGGCAATTCAAGACAATGCGCCGCGCTGTTACCCTATCCTCGAGCTAGACGCCAATTAGTCCCGGACCTGGGTTACAAGGATCGCACGTTACCTCCTCGAATGTCGTCGATCGTCGATTCGTCGTCAGCACCGCTCCTGCCAGGTGCCAGCCGTCGAGTCTCTCGCCGGCAGCCCGTCTCCCGGTTGCCGCTTCCGTGAATCCGGGCCGGGTACGAGAAGGATGCAAGAGGGGGGACGGCTGAGTCAACAAAATTGCATATAAACCGCCTGTGCTGACCTAGTGGGTCCAGGCGTGTCCAAAACAGAGCCGACACGTTTGCTTAGCCGTCTCGACTGCACAACCGTTTCCACCGCGGTAGACTCAATTGCGCCATCCGAGTCACGTTACTGCTTGTGACGTCTCTTCGTTGTCATCGTCCACATCCATATTTTCCCAGTGTGACATAAGAAATGCCAAATAAACCGATGGCGTATAAATATCTAGTGATATGAATAAACTGGGAAACCATATAATGTGTTAACTTCCAATTAGAACGAAACTGATGGCTTATAAATATCTAGTGATATACATAAACTGGGAAACCATAATGTGTTAAGTGCCAATTAGACAGAAGAAAAAATCCCCTAAAGAAAAGACAGTAGAAGAAGCTCAGATGGAAGTTTGCAAATGGTTCAGAGTTGTGACTTGTAAAATGACAGTATAAGAACCACCAACATGCTTCACCATGGTCCATGAAGTTAAAACTACATAGTTAAGTATTTCATAGTGGCATAGCAAAAGTACCTAAAACTATTAAAAAGCTTCAAGCATTGCCCTGTCCAAGGACAGAAAATGACCTAGAAAAAAAAACAAACTAGGCTACTAAGTACGTATAAGCTCCATAGCTCTTTACCAGATTTGCATGGCAATATGCTCCATCTGGACTTTCATAGCTTTGAACCTGACTGTGTAACAATATCCTCTACCTTGTGTCGCCTCAACCATCAGTATCATTGATAGCAAAATGGTCCAATGCTATTACTAAGAGAAGGCAGGTTCCAGTATGGCAGTATGCTTGAAAATGCATAATGCAGCAGTCATCAAAATATACAACCCAACTACTCAGCTATGCTTGAAGCTTGAATACTAACAAAGCTAGGCTTGAAAGCGGAACTATACAAGTTGGAGTATCACATTAATCATGTCCCACTCTTCTCCCTCAGCTCGTCGATAACGGATGGGAATTGTTGCACCAACTGGACGAAGCCTGGGGTTAACACAGCATTCCTGAAATTTTTCTCTTCTGCAAAGAAGTCGATGCAATTTTTCTTTAACTCCAGGCAGTTGTGCATTTCAGCAAAAGCTAAGGTAGAGGCTGCAGTATCGACAGAAACATCACTCCACAATTTCTGTGCACACATAAGCTTCAGCCGGTCCAATGCGTATCGGTCAGCCGCAGCTAGTAGACGTTGAATCATCTCAGTGGGAGACTCCCCAAGCTCGTCGTCCCCAGGAAAGACATCTGTGTACATAAACCGAAGCATGACTCTGAATGTTGCAGGAGCAATATCGTGCAGGGTGATAGATGACATTGCAGCCTCAGACATGGAACCAAGAAGCTCAGCTTTGAAGACCGGCGAACGAGCAGCAAGTACCGTTCTATGAGCATAGAATGTCTCACTGTCAACAATGAACGACACATCGGTTCCGTCTGTGCTATCCAGCAGCGCGGCTAGATGTTTTCCGATGTTTGAAGGTGGCACTGGAATTGACCTATCATTTATGACAATGACGCCACACATGAACGTGATGTGTCCATCTACTACGTACTTTTCTGCTAGAACAGTGTGTGGGACAAACTGGTACCACCCCCAGTAGTCTTGCTGGTGGAACATATGAACTTTAGTCCTTCTTGCTGTCTTGTAACATGTCTGGCCGTCCTTGCCAACCATGAAGACCTCAAAGATGGCATTGACACTCCTGGATTTGCTCACTAACTCAAGGAAGATGGAGAGATGCTTGCCCTCGTCACACTCTCTGCTCCCCCGGGGGTAGCACTGTATTCTCCACATGTGCCCATCAGCCGAAAAGGCGTCGGATTGGATGACCTTTCCAATAGGATGATCTTTGGCTTGCTCGTAGTTTATTCTGAGTTCATGGAAACTGGAATCGATTGCCCGTCGCTCCATCAGGGGTGGGCGTCCTTGCTAGTTCACTGAATCATTGGCAAGTAAATTTAGTCAATCAATAGAAATGATGGCAATCAAATTTTACAATAAATTGTCACACAGCTAATACATTCTGATACTCCTACTTTCTACTCAACATTTGGCGCATTTGACATCACTTCAAAAGACATGAAAAAAAGAATTAAAACATCAGCAGTAAGCAACACGAACCTAAATTGGAGCGGGAGTGGGAAACTTACTGAGGTGGTGGTCGTGGTGGGACTGATGCGTTCCTGTTGGTGGTGTCGACGGGAGATGAGTCGCCAGCCGATCGCTCCTATGTCCTCCTCCCCGCTCCCGACCTTAGGCTCTCGACACCTCCGGTGTCCTTGCCGGAGCGGAATCCCTCCTCGACTCCCTCGCGGCGACGCGCGAGCCTAGCGAAAGCCCGCAGTGGGCTTCGCCTCCAGCAGATGGCCACCGCCGGCTCTCGCGTCTCTCGCCGTCGCTAGGGTTCACCTCGCGGTTAAGGGCCTGCCGCCGAACGCGACGGAACAGTTGCCGGAGGAAGAGTGGAAGACGGCAAGAGTTGGGAAATGGAGTCCTGAGCTGGTGCTTTTTAATTTTTTGCCATCCTACTGGATGGCACAAAAACATCAAACCAAATTTTCTATCTCATTTGCCACTCTTTACTGTAAAAAGACCCTTATACCCATCGTTTTCTTCGACCCTGCCCCAGCCGCCATGAAGGTCATCCAGTCGTTGGCGATGGATGTCGCTGAGACATCGAAGCTCCAAGCTAATCTTGTTGCGGCCATCCACGCGCTCAACTACGGCACTCATCCATCTGTCCGCCTCGCCGCCAATCTGTGGCTCCTTGCGCAGTCCCGTAGGCATGGATGTTGTCACCTCTTTGCTCGCCGAGCTCGATCCGCGGCTGCTTGTCAACCTTCTCTTTTTCGCATGCCAGATTCTTCGCTGGAGATTCATTCCCCGGCAAGTAGTCTCCAAAAATATCGATGTGTTTGTTTGTTTGTTTATTGCAATTTTGTTCTTGGAAAAGGACAAATGAGCTAGGGTCCGGGAAGATTTGAGGATTTGGGTGTTTCTAATTTAGGATGTGATCCGTGCTTTCTTCGAATCTTGGTCCTCTTCAAGATTCCCCCCATCAATTTGTGCTAATTATCGGTCCAATTCGTCTTTTTTTTTACTTCATCTTTGGTCAGCAAGAGTGCAGTTGAACGCGATATAGAATCAACATTGACGTTAAAAATTTGGGAGTGTCTAATTTTTAGTCATTAAAAATGGGGTTTTTTTAATTAATGTTTTTAGCTCTTAAATCTAGATTTAATAGATAAAAAAGATAAAACTTTTCTATAGTCTATACATAATACTAATTAATACAAATAAAAATGGGTTTCTTTCGATCAACGTTTTTAACTCTTGGATTAGATTTAATAGATAAAAAAGACAAAACTTTTCTATAGTTTATATATAATATTAATTAATACAAATAATCCTATAAATAAAAAATAACAAACGAAATAACAAAAAAATAACACTAAAAAGACCATCGATTGAAAGAATGGTACTTTTCAATCGACTGAAAAGTAGCATTCCCGTAAAAATTATGTTCCAATATTAAATGTTGGCTCCTTCCTTTGATCTTTTTTATAATTTCTTCTTCGACGGGTGCACGAACAGCTAGTATCCACAGTCATGGAGATAGGCATCGATCAAAAATACAGGAGGAAGAAGAACAAGCTGATATGACTCATATGCCCTTGAACATATGGGACCAGAGTGGCAAATTGGATATAACATTCGATTAGATGGCTTTTGAGCAAGCACCATTCGTTAGAGTGATAAAAAGTTAAAAATCCCCGTGAGCTGCGTTTAAGATTGGACCGGCCCAGGTCAAAAGGCCACCATTTACTTTCGACCATAAAGCTTAGCCCATTTATGGCAATATGGGCCTGATTTCCGTACAAATTCAGTCTCAGATCTAATGTTGTCCAAAAAGCCCGTGGCCTGCGGTCCGGTCCAAAGCACGGTATAAACCTGGCACGATCCGTAACAATTTTATGCCGGGCCGGCCCGGCACGAGGCTTCGGGCCATGCTTGGGCTGTTGGTCGAGCCCGTGGGCTAGCACGACACGGCTATTTAGTGTTATTAAAAATTAAAAAATACTTCAACACTAAACAAAAATAACATAGTGGCCTGGTGGTAAGTAACCTAACTTGAATGGTGGAGGTCTAGAGCTCGAATCTCACTTTCAGCTCAATTTTTGCTCATTTTCACCACTTTATTTATAAATGAGCTGCTAAAGGTTTAATGGACCGTCATTCTGACGGACCTAATGGGCCGGCCCGTCTCGATTACTCTAATTCGTGCCGGGCCGTGGGCTGATGGCTGGGCATGTGGGCTGGCCTGTCACGGCTCAATTACTCTAATTAAATGGGCCAGGCCTTTTCGCACCTGAGTCGGGCCGTGCCGAGCGGCTCAGTTGGACAGCACTACTTAGATCCCATTCTCCTAGAAAAAAAAAAGAAATCAGGGTATCTTAAAAACAAAAAAAAGTCGCAATGGCGCCATCAGAATCGTTATTAGTTGGGACATCTCTCTTTCTTATCAAAATAGTTATTGATATGCATGTATCGAAATTTGTTAAAGCATCTCTAGCGGGCCTGTATTGGAACCCCCAAAACCTATTTGCAGGCCGGCTTGCATAAATTAGGAGATCAAAATGGGTTCCGAACTTCAATGCAAAAATAATGTCTAACCCATGGATTGAAAAATCGATAAAACCGGCCAGCTCGACTCGATGAAAAATCGGCCGGTTAACCGGAGAAACCGACCGGTTAACCGTCTGCTATAGTAACCAGGTCCGGTTTTTCTAGGTTAACCGATCGATTAGCGCGACCGGCCGGGACCGGTTTTCCGGTTAACCGAGATAACCGGCCGGTTTTCACCAGTTATTAGAACCCTGATCTAAGCTCCTACTCCTTCCGTCCCAATATGTTAGCACTCCTATATTCCATAGGAGAAAACACCAGTTGAAGAAAAAGACCCTGCTACCCTCATTAATGATCGGCCTCCCTCACCTGCTTCTCCCACCTCCTAGCTCTAGCACTTTGCCGAGCATCGCAATTGCTGCTTCATCAGGCGGAGCCGGAGGCCCGGAGTGGACTCCCACATCGCGCTAGCGGAGGACGAGAAGAGGCGGCTCAAGATGCGTCCTGTCGTGTCGTCGAAGCTCCAATCTTCCTCATCAACGGCGGCTCAGTCCACGGCGAAATCCCTTCACGCCGCCTCGTGAGACCTGCCACACCCAGGTCGCACGTGTGGGCCTTGCCTCTTTCATCCCCAGCCAAGTGCAACCACCGTCCTACCCCGCCATTCGCAGGCCTCGCCGCCTCGCCCACCGCTGCTATCCTCGCGGTCGCAAGCTTCGGCCATCTCGTTCGCGGGTCCTCTGCACATCGAGTCATCTAGCTCGCATGCAACCTACTTGCATGACAAAGATTGATTTCTCGTTTGATTCGAAGCGGTGCTGGTTCGTACAGGAAGGAGGGAGTTTGGGAGAAGACAAGGTTAGGTGGTTTGGAGCAGATGAATTAATATGTGAGCCCTGATGCTAGAAGTGCTTACATTTTGGTATAAATCAAAACAGCTAGAAGTGCTTATAAATTAGGACGGAGGAATGACTTTTTTTCCTGATAGGTGGGCCCCGTTTGTCAGTGACGTCACACCATTTGCTACACCATGATCTCCCGACGACGCTATGTCGACGACGCTATGTCGCCCATGCCCCGTCAGCGCTACTCTAGCTTTGATGCCGCCGTGGCCCGCTGCCTCTGTCCCTATCGCGCCCACCCTTCGCCGAGCCGCAGTGTCCATTGGCACAGCCCAAGATCCGGCTATCCCCGGGTGTCGCCGTTGTCGCCCGGTCCTCGGCGTCGCGCTCCACCCCAGCTCTGCCTGCTTCCATGCCTGAGCCACGTCACCGTGGCTTACTCCGCCTACACCGAGGAGCACGAGCTCGGCTCCCGTGCTCACCGCCTCCGCCCAAGCCCGCATCATCCTGAGCCCGCGTTGCCCTCTGCTTCCACACCCGCGCCCGGTGTCGCTCCCGGTGGGGGCGGCGCCACCATTGAGGTTAGTCCAAGCCACGCAAGAGAGGAAGAGTCTGAGAGGGAGAGAGAGGAGAAAAATAGAAAAAAAAATAGACGTGGCCTATGTTTTGAGTGGGAATTTGGCTCCCAAGATCTGTAGACGTGATTTGGGAGCCCATATAAAATGGTAGCCCGAGTAGGGGCTCTAATGAAGGGATATCCCTACTGAAGCTGTTTTTCTGGTTTAGATGGGGACTTCCACTAGAGTTGCTGCTGTTAGAAGAGTGCACAAATGCCACACCAAACAGGCAACTTGGTTGCATATGGCAGTAGAAGTAAAAGCATATCTATTCAGCTAATACTCACCCAGCCGGACGTCTAATGAACAGCAAATTGTTTTTTTTTAGTGATCAGCAAATTGTTTGCATATGGAAGTAGAATTAAAAGCATATCTATTCATCAATCAAATTCAAATGTATTTAAGCACGAAAACAGCAGATAGCTAGTATTCACCATAACTCAAATTATAAAACATTGTAGTAGACCTATATATGCTTGAAACCTTATATATAGAGAACATATAAATGCTGTGCGTGCATGTGCTCATGCTGCCTTCCTCTATATGCCGCGAATTTCTTCTTCTCATGCTGCCTTCCTCGATGCCCCGAACTTCTTCCTTAGGTCGGCAAGAATCGACGGGAACTTCTGCAACAACTCAAGAAACCCATCGGTTAACACGACCTTCTGGAAATTCCCGTCCCGGCCAAGGAAGGCAACGCACTTGTTCTTCAGCTCCGGGCAGTTATACGTCTCGGCGAGGGCCAACGTGGCACCGACAGTATCCAGCGTCACACTCTCCCAAATCTTGCTGGCACACAGAAGCTTGAGCCGGTCCAGCGCGTACCGGTCCGCCACGACGAGGAGGTCGTGGAACGTCTCGGTGGGGGCCCCCACGAGCTCGTCGGCGGCGGGCAGGTCGTCGGTGTAGATGAACCGGAGCATGGCCTTGAACGTGGCGGCGTTGACGTCGTGCACGGCGATGGATGGCATGGTGGCGTCGGCCATGGAGCCGAGGAGCTGCGCCTTGAACACCGGCGAGCGGGCGGCGAGCACGGCGCGGTGGGCGCGGAACTCCTCCTCGTCGACGACGAAGGAGACGTCGGAGCCGGCGGCGGCGCGGTCCAGGAGAAGGCGGCCGAGGTGGCTGCCGATGTTGGAGGCCGGCACGGCGAGAGGGTCGCCGTCTCCGGCGACGACGATGACGCCCCAGGTGACGGTGACCACGCCGCCCGTCCTCATGTAGATCGGGGCGAGATCGTTCAGTTTCGCGAACCGGGGCAATTCCCAACAATTGGTTTTTGGAAGGTAGACCTGCACGAATCGGGTCGTGAGGGACAAGGACGGCGCGCCGTGCGCGTCCGTCACGAAGGCCTCGAAGATGGCTCTCACGTTCGTGGATTTGCTCTCCACCATCTGGAGCGAGATGGATAAGTGTTGTTGGCCGGTAACCTCGTTGATGCGCCCGCGCGGGTAGCAGCGGATCCTCCACTTGTGGCCCCCGACGGAGATGTTCTCCGAGACTTTGCAGGCCCCGATGGCGGACTCCTTCATGTCCTTGTAGTCAATCTTCAACGCGGCGAAACCGGACTCCAGCATCCTGACAGGCTGATGATGGATGCTTCTTATACTGATCAAGCTCAAGTAATTCTCTTGATCCTGAAGAAGACCAGGAAATTAATACGGTCGTGGTGGTGTTATGTGGTTGCTGCTGGACGTAGCGTCGCCTCGCCGTCGCGGCAAGTCTGGCGTACGCCGTGGCTCAACAAGACTCTGCCTCGCCTCCGCCTAGGGCTCCTGTCATCTTTGCGGTTTATATAGAGGCACAAAAGCAGGTACACAAAAAAAAAAAAAGCAAATGCAACTTAGGCAAGTGACGGGCGTCGTCGCGGGAGCAGAGTCTGCGGCCCAGAGTCCCGCGGGTGCACGCGAGCACAGCAGACGAGCTTTGCTGATCTAAAAAAAAAAGCATACGAGCTTTGCTGATCTAAAAAAAAAGCAGACGAGCTTTGCTGATCTCAAAAAAAAGCAGACGAGCTTTGCATGTGGCCTCGTCGCCAGCGCCAGGTAGTATTCCGCAATTTAGGATGCCAATTTGGCTTGAAAACTTTACAGTTTTCTGTGTCATGGGCTCTGCAGCTTTCTGTAAAAAAAAATGAAAGAGTTTTCCTTTTAAAAGCAAAATACAGTGATATAGTCCCTTCCTCTGGATGCGCCACACAATAGGACTGCCTCCGAATGGCTGATTAGCCATGTCTTAAGATTGGCATATTCAACACAGACGTCTCATCAAACCTAACCATATAAACATCTCGAACTATATATCAGCCCAACACATCTGATAAAGTCATCACATATGTCTCAACGTCACCAGCGGAGTTACGCTTAGTTCACAATGCATTTCTTTAATATATTTTCTATTTAATCGACTGATGAAACCTTTCAATCAATAGTTGGTTACTTTGTGTTTTGATTTTCTTTTATAAGATTTCTGTATAATAATTCTAAATCATTAGATCTAAATCTGATAACTCAAAACGGTGATTAAAAGTTATTCAACCTTTTAGTCAGCTAAAAATTAGCAAGTCCTTTTCTTTAAATAAAAGATGCCTCCAAACATTTGGTCCAACGTATCTATAGGCTGGTAAGTCAAAACACGGATGTCTCAACTTCACCAGCAAAGCTACATTTAATTCACAAATGTATATATATTTTTTAATGAACGAGACATCTTAGATGGTATCTTTACTGAAAAATTCTTCAAGTAAAGAACCAAAAATCAAAGGCACAGGAAGATAGCACTATATACTGAAAACATTTACTTTCAAACAGATGGGACAAAGGTTTACATGTTGCTTAATAGTTGTAATGCAAGCACAAGATGATTATAGTCTGAAAGTAAAAAAGTACTTGAATAATAGACTCAGCTAGCATTTTGTTCACCAGTCGAGTTGTCTCTATGTCCCGACCTTCTCCCTCAGCTCAGCAAGAATAGATGGGAACTTCTGCATCAGCTGAACATATCCATCTGTTAACACGACTTTCTTGAAGTTTTTCTCCTCCGCAAAAAAGGCAATGCACTTCTTCTTCAGCTCCGGGCAGTTGTATGTCTCGACGCAGGATAAAGTGGCAGCAAAGGTATCCACCGATACATTTTCCCATAGCTTGCTAGCGCAGATAAGCTTCAGTCGATCCAATGCGTACTGGTCTGCTACGGCGAGCAGACGAGCACGTCATCTTCAGGCAAGGAATCAGTGTACATGAATCGAAGCATAACCTTGAATGTGGTGGCTACAATGTCATGCAAGGTTATGGATGACATTTTTGCGTTTGCCATGGAGCCGAGGAGCTGGGCTTTGAAGACCGGCGAGCGGGCGGCGAGCACGGCTCGGTGTGCTAGGAACGTCTCACCTTTGATGGCGAATGATAAATCGGAGCCATCCGTGGATGACAACAGGTGGCCGAGATGACTTCCTATGTCAGAAGGCGGCACGTAAAAGGGGAAGGGGTTCTCCAAGGGATCCTCACGCTCAAGGATGACTCCGCACATGATGGTGACCCAGCCATTGCTCGCGTAGAGCGCCTCGAGATCACTTCTTTTCGCAAACTTCTTCCATCCCAAATCATTGTTGGGGGCGTCAACGGGTGGGTAAAGCCTTGAAAACTTCTTTGCATGACAAAGATGGCCAGCCATCTCTATCTATTACGAAAGCCTCGAAGATGACCTCGACGTTTTTGGAGTTGCTCAGGAGCTTGAGGAACACCGAGACGTACTCGCCATTGAGCTCGTTAATCTCCCCACGCGGGTAGCAGTCAATCTGCCATAAGTGTCCCCCGGCCGAGATGTCCTCCGAGCTTTTGCAGGCCCCAATGGCAAGCTTCTTCTCCGGGTATTCAAGTTTGAACTGCGTGAAACTAGAGTCGAACATGATGGTGCTCATGTCTACTGGACACGTGGATGGGGTTGCCGATTGACAAGGCTGTCCCGGTGAAATCCCTGGCCCTGTGCGAAATCCTAGCAAGAACCCTATATGCCAATTGACAGGGAGTTGAGCCACCGATGGTGCTAGCGGCGGTGCGCGGAACGCCTTGAAGCACCGCCCCCCGCAAGCCGCCGATTGGTTTCAGGGTGGAAGATCGGCGCAGTAGCCCATCGGGAATTGAGAAAGGGAAAAATCTGAACCGTGTTCCGTGCGTATAGGTTAACATCAAGGCAAAGAGCCGGCCAGGGCAGCTGTGCGTTTTGGAGTTTTGGGCCTATGACAACAGGTTTGCAGCCCATGATCCCAAGTGTAGAGGTATCCCGGTTTGGAATTTTTTACTATTAATCAAATTTTTATTTAATTAATAAAAATAACTAGCGAATTACAAATTTTATAAAACTAACATCCTTTGTCATTCCTGTCATCCAACCAGTGTGCGGCAGGGTGCAACATAAGCACCTCCGGGCCCTGTCGCCCAGTGGGTTGACAGGAGCCTATCGCCCGATAATTGGGCGACAACATTGTAAGTCATTTTTCTTTTTCATAACATATTTTAGCTTAACCCTTGCACCTTCCAGGGTCTCATTTAAAAATATTTTTATACTTCTAATTTTCTTCTTCTTATTTTTTTGATAGAGTAAACATTGAACATCCATTTTAGCTTCATGTATAACAAAATATGTTGGGAAGTAGAAAATTCAAATAAAAATTTTAGGATGATTGTTAATCACTAATTTAATTTCTAAAGTATTATATATTCTCCAAAAATTCAAACAAAAATACATAAATTCATTCATCTTAAGCACTATCTATTCCAATTTTTGTTATGGTTAAGTTCTAGTCAACATTTTTTAGTGTCTTGCATTTAATTCAAACTTGAATTTGAATTTGAAGTATATGTCCACCGTTTGCCCCTTTCTTATTTTAGAAACCAACGTACCGTTTGCCCCTACTTTCCAAATTTTAATAGTATTGAACTTCAAAATATGTGTAAAAATTATCTCAACATCTTGTTGTCCAAATACACATCTTCAGTTTGTTAACATGATTATATATTAAAACAGGATAAAATCACAAAGGCATTTCTATTGTTTTGCACCATACTTAACACCGTTAACATTTTATAATAGAGTAGGGGTAACTTTATCTACATATTAAAAGCACAGGGGTAAATATGTAACCTAATAGTATTTTTGAGTAATTAGAGGTGAAAGCATGGGCCTGAATAAATTGCCCCGTTTTTTAATGAACGAGACATAATTGCCGGTGCCTTTTTTAAGAACAAAGAAACAAATATCAAAGGCATACGAAGATAAGTTGCATTATATATATATGGTACTTAAATAGTAATTAATTTTACTTTCGAACAGATGGATAATGATGGTAAACACAAGATGATTGAATAGATTCAGGTAGCATTTTGTTTATCAATAGAGCTGTCTCTATGCCCCGACCTTCTCCCTCAGTTCAGCAAGAATAGATGGGAACTTCTGCATCAGCTGAATATATCCACCCGTTAACACGATTTTTGAAGTTTTTCTCCTCCGCAAAAAAAGCAACGCACTTCTTCTTCAGCTCCGGGCAGTTGTATGTCTCGGCGCAGGATAAAGTGGATGCAAAGGTATCCACCGACATATTCCCCCACAGCTTGCTACTGCAGATAAGCTTCAGACGATCCAGTGCGTACCGGTCTGCCACGGCGAGCAGATCTTGGAACGTCTCAGTTGGAGAGTCGCCCAGCGCATCTCCTTCAGGCAATGCATCAGTGTACATGAATCAGAGCATAACCTTGAACGTGGAGGCCGCTATGTCATGCAACACTATGGGAAACAGAGCGTTTGCCGAGTGCCTTGGGCATTCGTAAAGAGAAAAAAAAACACTCGTTAAAGTCTTTGCCGAGTGATAACACTTGACAAAGAGCGCTCGGCGATAAGTCTCACGGCACAGCAGTCTTTACCGAGTGTCAAAAATCAGGCACTCGACAAAGCTTTTGCCAAGTGTTATCTACGCGCTCGGTAAAAAAAAAGGAATTTGACGGCATGAAACGGCTAACGATTATTTTGCCGAGTGCCTCCTAGGCACTCGGCAAAGGTCTTGGGCTTCACCGAGTGGCCCAGCTTATGACACTCGGCAAAGAATCATTTTACCGTGTGTGTTATGTTTGTCGAGTATCCTTCCTCTTGACACTCGGCAAACACCCTTTTTGTCGAGTGCCCGATATTTCGCAATCGGTAAAGGTGCAGGCACTCGGCAATGTGTAGTTTTCCCATAGTGCAAGGCTATGGATGACATTTTAGCATCTGCCATGGAGCCGAGGAGCTGAGCTTTGAAGACCGGCGAGCGGGCAGCGAGCACAGCCCGATGAGCAGGGAAAGTCTGGCCGTCGACGAGAAATGAAACCTCAGAACCCTCGGCGCTCTCCAGGAGCTTGCCAAAATGGCTTCTTATGTCAGAGGGCGGCACAGCCAGCGGATCATCATGCAGGACTATGACGCCCCACATAATTGTGGCCCAGCCATTTGTCACGTAGAAACACTCGAGATCCATTAGCATCACGAACTTATGCGACGAGCCCCATGGAGTTCTGGAATTGTACACGTGCAAACCCCTGGCTTGAAAGTGCCGACATGGCTCACCTTTTTTGTCCATCATGAAGGCCTCGAAGATAGCTTTGACGTTGGTGGAATTGCTCACGAGCTGTAGGTAAAGTGAGACGTATTCACCCTTATCCTCTTTCCTGAACCCGCACGGGTAGCAGTGAATCCTCCAGAGGTGCCCTTCAGCAGAGATGTTCTCGGAGTAGACGACGTCCCCGGTGGCGAGGTTCTTCATCTCGGAATAGTTGAGTTTGTACTGTGTGAAACATGAGTCGAACATGTTGTTGATGCTCAGGTCTACTATACTTGGAAAGGGTTGCCGACTGAGTTGGAATACTAGAACGCGTCCTCCACCTCAGTTTATATAGTGCTATGCTACTGGTAGTGTGGTACGTATAAACTTCAGGAGGAGGGCAGATCAACGCTTCGAGTACTGAACCGTTGAACGAGAATGGCCTTTAATTTGTTGGGTTGAACGGAGCAGCGGAAGAGAGATCGTCTCAGCAGCCTCTCGGCACGAGGAACAATGTGGGTGCTGCTAGCGTTCAGATTTCCGAGCATGGTGAACAGAGTTTAAGTGGACGGAGGGGCCGGGTCGTCTCGTGGACCTTTCAGAATTTCCATCAAGTGGGCCCCTTCAGTGGATGCACCTGCGTTGCAGATAGAACGAAGAAGACGATGTGTCGTCTATCTGCTCATCCACACCAATCATCAAAGTTGTTTCTTTAACTTCTACTCCGATTTATTAAATGGAAACTTCAGGAATCTAGTTTAGGGACCCCCACAAAAGCAATTATTTTCTGAAATTGAAACTAGAAATGATGTAAAAACAAATTCAAGGTGAAATGATTCCGGAACAATGGTGTTCACAATTCTCTGAAACAATATCATTTCGTTACAACCTTAATAACCATAGAGCATCAGAAACTTCATGAGTAGGTTAGGACCCCACAAAAGCAATTATTTTCTGAAATTAAAACTCGAAATATGATGTAAACAGAGAACTTGAAATGATGTATAAAATAAAATTCAAGGTGAAATGATTCCGGGACAATGGTGCTCCCAAATCTCTGAAACAATATCATTTCATATAGAGCACATCGGACTACCTTGAACTGGTAATGAGAAAATGACACTACAGAGAGTTCAATTTCTTCATATCTCGTCTGAAACCCCATTTGCGCCTTAACTCTCATCAATTATCAATGGAAAAAAACGGATGATCTGCCGGTACCCGTCAGACAGCCCGACCTTCAGGAATAAGTTTCCATCCGAGAAGGCATTGTGACATACTCGATGCACCTTTTCTTCAGCTCCGGGCAATGGTGCGATTCAGCACAGCAGAGCGTACTTCCCTGTGCACGTATTCTTCAGCCGATCCACTTGGAACATGCTTGAACTCGTCGAGGGCCCAACCCATCATGTTGTTAACTTCGACCTTTTTAGATAATGATGTTGTTAACTTGTTTGATTGGCGCACGTACCGTGGATTCACATGAACTTCTGTTTATATAAAGTCCGTTTATACACATATCCCAATCGGAAATAACGTAGACAACTTTCTTTCTGAAGACAAACTGGACATTGTCGGACCCACGCATAGATCAAACGCACCAGTAAATGCTAAATATAGATTAATGATAAAGTCTAGTCCATAATTCCTCACTAAATAACGAGACAAATCTATTAAAACTAATTAGTATATGATTAGATAATGTGATGTTACAGTAAATATCTTCTAATAATAACTTAATTAAGCTATAAATTCGTCTCGTAAATTAGCATCTAACTATGTAATTAGTTTTATATTTAGTCACCATATTTAATGTTTATGAATGACAACATAACGGCTCAGAATGATGGAGAGTCCGTATGTGAGATCTAACTAGAGTGTTATTATAGCTTTGTTTTATTTCAACAGGTACTTTAAGAGTTTCCGGAAAGGAATATGCATTAGCCCTCTAAAACAGTTGATGCACGCATGGAAGAATCCTTATACTCTAAAACATGCATTATCTTAAGTGTATGATTAGCGGTGCTGCCAATCACATATTTAGGTCTTGATGATTTCTGTAGGATGCAATATAGACACCCTGCACAGCTTTGAAGAATGATGCGTGATGCATAATTTCTTATATGCAACACATAATTTACAGAGTTTTGACTTTTGATTTACTCAGGCCCGAGTACGTCTATCATAGCGCAGCACTTGGATTTGGCTCACGCGTGTAGCGTAATCGAAGCAAGTAAATTGTTAACTCTGCCTAGTTATTTATATGAAGAACTGCGCCTGTGTCACTACTAACATGGCGGTTACGCAAGGGCGCAGAGCCTGCGCATGGAGCGTGAGCGAAGCGAGCACTTCAGTCATGGTTGGTTTGCTGATGATCCGAAGAACAGAGGCGCCGGTGTTGATGATGGCGTGATCTTCTTACAAGGCATCTTTACCAAGCCCTGATCTGTATCCATGATAGGGACTAGGGACCAGACCGAATGATGAACACAGTCTGAATCTCCTAACAGGACCAGAATCGAAAGCAGGCAAGAGCCATGAACCGAGCGAGAGAAAGAAAGAAACTGCAGTTGCTTGTATGTGATCTGATAAACAGGATAACTCTGTCGATTCTCACCTTGCAAACTGCTACGAACACTGCAGCGATCTCGCTGGCGCTCGCCTCCTTGCTCCCTTTCTTCCTCGTAGGTGCTTGCTGTGGAGGATGGCCAAGCACCGGCGAACTATGGTGGTGGTGGTGGTGGTTTTATTTTCGAGTTCCTGACTATCAGCCTGTCGATAGTTCCTTGCTCTGAACTTTGGCAGCCTGATGGTGTATCTCCGAACTCTCTCCCTCTCTAAGTCTCTAAGGCTATATCCTGTATTTATAGAGCAGGGAGAAGTGGTTCCATCAGGAAAGGGCGGTAATTCTCCCACTCTCCAATTCCCTCTTTTTCCATTTGATTTCAAAGGTTTAGGCAGCAGTGGTGTTTGCTAACCGCGGTGATCGTCCGAGTCTTATGCTGGGTGGAGATCGTGGGTGGATGAGTCTCTTTATTGGCCAACTGCAAGGAAGACTCGGCTCTCAATTTTGTTTCTTTGAAGATGGACTCACGTGCACAGCTATTTGGGCTGCAACATATGGGCTGATTACGTTTGATTAAGGGAAAGGCCTTGATTAGCTTCCGGCAATACAACCTAATGGCCACGTATATATGTATTCGTATATTACGGAAAGGTAATTTGGTTATTTATTAGACTTGATCAAGCAAATATGCATGCAAATACACTATTAGAGATTCGTGACTATATATTTGACTTTCATTTGAGCAACGTATTCATATTATATTTGCTTATATATTATTATTTTGTATATGGAATAACCAATCGGCTATGTATTTCGATGCATCTGCACAACAATGCTACGTATTGTATTATGGAGCATGCTAGCATTATTCATAAATCATTTATTATTAGTTTATAATATTGATTTTTATAATTAACATAAGATATTATATTTCTCACAATTTAAACTATTTTAGTAATGCTAAAATTGGTGTCAACAGTCAGGACAGGGGGGAGGCCACGGACACGGAGTCCTTGGCCTCGACGGATGCAGATGATGCTGAGTCTGATAGCGGTGAGGAGCAGGATGAGCGCGTCGCTGATCATTACGCTGACATTGTGAATGATGGAGACGACAACGACGATGATGACGTCGTCGACGCGGGCCTGGCTGTGCCGCTACGTCCCGCTCCTTTCGTCGAGGGCTCGACTTCGGGTTCCGGGGTGCCGGTGGCCCCAAGTCCCATCGAGGTGCCCACATCGGGGTCCCAGGGGATCGTGTCGGTGGAGGCTCGGCCGAGCGAACCACCGTTCGCCATGGCGGGGGAAGGTTCGTTCGAGCCCGGGCGCTATGGTCGATCGAGTTGATCAGGTCGGCGTGGCGCCAGAGCCGGCCAGAGGCAGGAGCGAGGAGGAGCAGCCCCCTAGGCCGAACGAGTTGGCTTGAGGTGAAGAAGATAGTGGCCGGCTGTCCGTAGAGTAGGCAGCCCCCACTCCTCCCACTGGGGTGGTGCCGGAGGTCATCCCATCCGCTCCCGCTTCGGAGAAATGAGGGAATGACGTGGGGTCAGTAGGCGACGCGCTCGCGGCAAAGCATCGGACCATCACGAAGAGGCGCAACTGCGGCATCTTTTATGGCGAGCAAGACACTCTGGCTCGATGCTGCGGTGAAGATGTGCGAGGCAAGTAGAAGGGCTGATGCCCCTGGCACCATTGTCTCGTCCGATGGGACGGTCGACTCCAGCGCTGCCACCCAGGCTGGCCAGGGGCATTGTTCCGCAACGTCCTCCGAGAGTGTACATGCGGCGGCACCTGACCTAGTTGTCCAGACGACCCCTGGATCCTTATCTACTATGCCCGCTCAGGCTGTCCCGGTGGTCGCGTCCGACGTGGGCATTGACTTGACGAGGGGCTGGGTGCCGACTGGTGCGGAGACGAGGGTCCAGCGACCACTGTCACGGGTTCCATCATGCCCGCCCCTTGTTTCGCTAGAGAGGAGAAGGTTCATCGGGAACTATAATGCGTTAAAAAGGATTTTTCTGCCTACTCGGTCGTGGTTACTTGGAGGTTCCTGTAGGAGGGCCAAGCGATCCTCGTTGATGTTTGTGACACTCGCCTCAACCTGAAGGTGATGAAGGACCGCGTGGCAGAGCTCGAAACGAGTTTGAAGGACGTGGAGGACCGCAGGTTTGAGCTCCAAACGGAGCTGTTCAATCTGCAGGGTTCGGAAGAGGAGCGTGGCAATCATTTCAGTCAACTGGAGCTGGCACTCACCACTGCTCAGAAGGATTGTGACGACGCCTTGGCAAAGGAGACCGCCGGCGCTAAGGCAGTGCAGAAGCTCGAGGAGTCACTGCATCTGGAGAAGTCGTGGCATGATGAGGCCGTGGTAACGGCCAAGATTTTGGCTGATGTCGTTGTTGCACACCTGGCGCCGCTGCAGGAGGCCCGCAAGAGCAGAGAAGGTAAAGGTTCTTCCCCTATATTATGCTTGTCGTTGCGTGTCCCTGTACCACTCTTTATCGACTTTGCTGGCCTATGCAGCGCTGGGGGAGAAGCTAGCTAGGGCTGAGGAGGCCCTTCATCAGGAGGTCGTGGAGAAGGACGGGCTGCGCGCCGAGCTAGGAAGGGCAGCTCAAGAGCACCAGGTCCCTCTGCTCCCTGGTGCCTCGCTGGCGCAGCAGGTTGGGGACCTGATGTCTTCGGGCCGCGAATGGATCAACCATGGGATGCGCTTCACTGTGCGCACCGTCTTCGCCATGCTCGGGATGCACTTCGTGGAGGTGGATTACGAGGCCTCGATCATACTCCTGAGGAGATGGCCCGAATCCATGCTAACTCCGAGCGCCATGCAAACGTCCTGGCTACGAAGTATGAAGAGGAAACACTCCCCAAGATAGACGAGGGGAATTAATCAGTAATTGTTTTTTGAGTTTGTTTTTTGCTTGCACAATAGGTCATCATGTCCAAGGTTATGTAATAGTTAATGTTCGAACTTGTGTGCTTGTTTAATTTTGTCGACCCATGGTGGCCTTAAACAATCTTAGTTCTTATTTCGCTCAAATCATTTATGTGTCTGGCCCTTTACCTTCCTCGTTTTGACTCGCAAAGTTCAAGTCCCCGAGCCTCTTGAGGTTTAGTCTCGTTGGTGATCGCCGTTGTCGTGGCCGCTAGGGCTAGGATGATGTTGCTCCATCCGACCGACACGAGTTTGAACCTTTTTGCTCATGACTTACTTTGCTTATCGCCACAGTGAGGCTCGAGGCCAAGATATTGGATTTAGCAAAAAAAAATCAGAAAAAAAGGTGCAAGGTGTTGTGTGCCTCCTAGCTCCC
This sequence comes from Eleusine indica, assembly GCA_030378355.1. Classification (NCBI taxonomy): domain Eukaryota; kingdom Viridiplantae; phylum Streptophyta; class Magnoliopsida; order Poales; family Poaceae; genus Eleusine; species Eleusine indica. Next base: position 3,046,498 of record CM059499.1, on the reverse strand, counting down.
GAGTGATGCTCGACACCTAGGGAGGGGTTGAGGATCACTAAAGAGTAGGTGGCATGCATGGAAATTGAACTAAAGGAAACTCTAAAGGTAGAATTTACGTAGCTGCGACATGTTCCACGCATTCTTGAATTCTTTGTCTTCCAAGGTTTTGAGCTTGTAGGAGCCAGGTCGGATCACTCGAGAGACAACGTATGGTCCTTCCCAGGGCGACGAAAGCTTGTGTCGACCCCTATTGCCTTGGACCCTGCAAACAACAAGATCATCGACGAGCAGGCCTCTGTCTCTTATGTTTTGGTCGTGGTATCAGCAAAGGGCTTGTTGGTACTTGGCCGAGTGTAAGAGCACAACGTCTCGGGCCTCATCTATTTGGTCCATTGCATCCCTGAGAGCTGCTTTGTTGCCTTGCTCGTCGTAGAGTCATACTCATGGCGCATCGTAGTTGAGGTCCGTGGGCAAAATCGCTTCGTATCCTTAGACCATGAAGAACGGTGTGAAATTGATCGTTCGACTCTAGGTCGTGCGGAGGCTCTAGAGCACGATGTGGAGCTCGGCAACCCATCGATCGCTGAATTGCTTGAGGCGGTTGAAAATCATGTTAGGGTCGAAGATTCGAGGCTTTAACCCCTGGAGTATCATGCCTTTTGCTCTCTTGACTTGGCCATTCGTCCTAGGATGGGCAATAGCGGCCCAGTCAACCCGGATGTGGTAGTCATCACAGAACTTCAGAAATTTCTTCCCTATGAACTGTGTGCCGTTATCCGTGATTATGGAGTTCGATACACTGAATCGGTGGATGATGTCGAAGAAGAATTCAACCACCTCCTTAGATCGGATCGGATCTTAACAAGCGGGCGTGCTTCGATCCATTTAGTGAACTTATCGACTGCGACAAGCAAGTGGGTGTAGCCCCCGGGTGCCTTTTTGAGCGGCCCGACCAGTCCAGCCCCCAGACCACAAAAGGCCATGTGAGAGGGATGGTTTGGAGAGCCTGAGATGGCAGGTGCATCTGACGTGTGTAGTACTGGCAGCCTTGAAGGTGTTGACTATGCGAGTGGCGTCTCCCATGGCAGTCGGCCAATAAATGCCTTGGCGAAACACATTGCCCACAAGGGTTCGAGGTGCGGCATGATGGCTGCAGACCTCCCCGTGGATGTCGACGAGGAGTTGGATACCCTCATTGATGGGGATGCAATGTTGCATGACCTTGGTGATGCTGCGCTCATTGAGTTCTCCGTCGATCAGGACGAAGAACTTAGCGCGTCGATAGAGCAATTTGGCTTCGATCCCATCAGAAGGGAGTGTGCCTCGGGCGAGGTACTTGATATACGGAACTCTCCAGTCCTCCGGGAGTGCGACCCATTCGACTGGAGGATCGACTCGCTCGACGTCGGGTCGACTTGCTGGTCGTTCGGGTCAATTGGGTCATTCAGTCGATCGATATCCATGATTTCGGCCTCCTGTAGGATTGAGGTTTGACCAACCCCCGAGTCCACTTCGCTCGGCTGTTGGTCGAGTTCCATGGGATCGTTTGACTCTTTGTCGAGTTTCTCGTATTCTCTGGGTCGAACCGAGGATTGGTGTTGGTCGTTGGTGAAGACTCCTGGTGGGATCAGCTCCCGACCGGATGCCATCTTCGCCAATGTGTCGGCCGCCTCGTTGAGGCACCGCGGGATGTGCTTAAGCTCAAGACCATCGAATTTGTCCTCGAGCTTGCGGACCTCTTGGTAGTAGAGTGCCATGACATCGCTTCAACAGCTCGATTCCTTCATGATCTGACCGATGACCAGCTGGGAGTCTCCTCAGATCTCGAGCCAGCAGATGCCAAGCTCAATGGCGATTTTGAGTCCATTCATAAGTGCCTCATACTCGGCGACATTATTTGACACGGGGAAATGTAAACGAATTGCGTACTTCATATGTACCTCGAGTGGAGAGACGAAGACAAGGCCGACGCCAGCTCTTGCTCGCATGAGAGATCCATCAAAATACATGCCCAATACTCATGGTTGATCGGGGTGGGCGGGAGATGCACTTCGGTCCACTCTGCCATGAAGTCGATGAGCTCCTTCGACTTGATGGCCACTTGTGGTTGATATGTGATGTGGTGTCCCATCAGCTCAAGCGCCCACTTGGCCACCTTAGCTTGCCTACTGAGTCTCTGTTTTGTATAATCTCATGGAGGGGAAAGGAGCTTACTATATGAATCGTGTGGGAGTCAAAGTAGTGTTGGAGCTTGCGCCTAGCAACCATCACGGCATAGAGGATCTTGAGGTTCTGTGGGTATCTGGTCTTTGAACCCCGCAATCATAGCACAAGGTCTCTTCTGATTATAAACCGGTGTTGCACGGTTGACCTCACCGAGAAGGCTTATTCTTGCCTGCAAATCAAGAACACAAGCAATAACAAAGAAGAATGCAACCAAATTTATAAGTATATGATGAATCTCACAAGTTGGAGTCTCAAAAACCGATGAAACGATAAAACTGTTCTTAACAGAATAATCTAAGCAAAATTCAAACCCTAATGAAAAGGCGACGGTTGTATATGAGGACCCTAGGGTCGTGCATGAACCCCTAGATGTAGCCCTAAGTGGGCTCAACTTGATACATGGCCCAAAGACTGATTACGGTGTCGCAGTACCAGGACACATTCTGGAAGTCGACTTGTTTTCGCGATTGCCGACAGCTCGGGTCGAATTTTGTCATGGGACTGGTTGGGTTGGAAAGTACTTTTCGTTATCTTTCAGGGCATATGTAGAACGTCCAAATCTGATTCTGTATGCGTCCTGTTTAGTGTAGACGGTCCTCGACCCCAAAACAGACTCGAACTTGGTTTTAATTGGGCCTCCACCTTGGCTTGAAGGTCCTTACTGGCCCATTATGCCTCCAATCACCTCTCTAGCTATCTCTTCATCATCTTCATGATTCCAGACAATAATTAATTCATTAGGTAGCAATATATTCTCAAAACCACATAAGCAAAACATTAGAAACGAGTTCACCTGTAAATTCAGGTGATGCGTATGAACTTTCATCTTAGTTCGAGGAGTGTCTTGTGTATCCATAGGTGTGATGTCCTCATCAGAATCCCCCTAGGACCCCATGTCAAGGAGGTCGAAGAGGGGTTCATTAGGACGCTCAATCATGCCCACGAACTCATGGTTCACGGCTGTCAGGACGCCCTGGTGGATGGTGAGGTTTTGGGAGTCCCGTGCGGTGTTACGCAGCCCGTACGAAAAACACTCCAAGGGGGTTTCATTGAGGAGGCTCGGGAAAAGGGGCTCACCCCCAAGGAGCTGACCATAGATGTTAGTGAGAGCGAACGCTACGCATCGGAGGTCATCCTGGGTTGGCGTAGGGCTCAGGTAGCGCTCCAGGTGGTACCACAACTGGTCGCTATAGTTGGTTGGTGGTGTGGAGCAGCCGGAGACTCTGGGTCTCACGGGCTCTAGTTAAACAGCCCGCATTGCCTCAGTGGCGACGGCTGTGGTTGCTACGATGGGGTCTGGGAGCGACTCATCAGCGAGCTCTAGCATCTCATCCGTTACGATCACGAAGTCCAGTGTATGACCCAGGTCCTCTAGCCACCACTAGCACGGTGCCTCGGTGGCAGACGCGGGGGCTAGAAGCAGCAGCGGTGCTAGTGAGCTGACGATCACCATCGTCTGCTCGGCCGTGGCGATGAACTTCTGGCTCACGAAGAACGCGCTGGTGCCAGAAGCCTAGAAGGTGGAGAAACTAGCCATCCGAACCGGGAGATGGTTGTCGGTCGAAGCGCGCAAAAAGCCCCTTCCTAGCGCGCCAACTATGGGTGTTTCGATTACTAGCTAGTAGAATTTTTTCAGGGGGTGCACACTTAGGCTCGGTGATGGCTATGCAAGTGGACACAAAAGATTATACTGGTTCGGAGAGAACCCCTACGTCCAGTTCGGGTCGTTGTTCGTGTTACTTGCACCGGGATGTACAATGGTAGTGAGAGAGTAGCGTTCTCTAAGTCTCGGTGTGTGTATGAGTGTAGAGTGATTTCTCATCAGATGCCGAGAAATAGAAGGGGCTCCCCTTTTATACTTCAAGGGGGTGGCCCGCGTTACAGTGAGAGGGAGAAAGAAGGAGAAGAGGACAGCACGTGTGGTGAGTCGATGGAGTCGTACCAGGGTAGATATGGACTCTGATCAATGGCGTGGCCTTCGGTCACCGTGGGCCCTATTGTCATGTTCCTTACGTCAAGGGAGGCACTGTGTGTAGGCATGCCCCCCTTAATCCATCGATGGGTCGATCAATTGTGCTCCTATAGAAGGCGTGTTCCGTTGAACGAGGTGGTGCAACACGAGTGGCATCATGGCGTCTAAGCACTGTCTGGTCGCTGCTGTCTATCGAGGCGTCCTACACCGTCACTATGGAGGGTGTCATCAGGTCGTGGTTTTAAAGACGCAGTGTGGGTTGCCTTGTTGCGTCAGGCCTCATCCCATCGCCAAGGGTGATGATGGCGGGGGTAGATTTGCAGGGGATACTGACCTCCTGATACTATGGACGCACGCGTGGTATAGCATTTAAGACTGGGGGGTGGTAGTTGTTGACCTCCGCCCCATTCGACCCTACCGTCAAGGGTTGATTTGTCGAGTAGTGTTTGGTTGGGCCCGCTTGCAGTAGGAAATTGTCTCATCATAGTAGTGCAATTGAGTTTCTTCGCCCCACCACTCCCACGTGGTCAGCGATCTGTAGGGCTGTCCTGTCTCAAGGGCGGGGCCTGCTAACGAGATTTTTCAAGAGCAACATTGGTTCAATGGTTGCAAGGACGAGGTGAACGTCCTTATTATCAATGTGCTCGTCTTGGACGATGGGCAAGGCTGGCTAACTTGACCTCTTTTGGGGTCGAGCGAGGTGAGGTGACCTCGACCCCGCGTGGGTCGATCGAGGCTGGCACTGCTTCGACCCTTGATGAGTCGATCAAGACGGGGGCGGTTCTCGTCCCCTGCGTGGGTCGAGCGGGATGAAAGCGGCTCTCAACCCTCGATGAGTCGAGCGAAGAGGGGGCGGTCTTGGTCCGCCCCTTGAGATTCAGCCAATGCGTAGGGCTCCCTTCGCGAGGCCATGCAGTTATTGTACCAGTGATGCCCTAATGAACTCGTCGGTTCGAGTGGGTCCTATGAGTGTTTTAACGGGCCTAATTGGCGCCATATGGCACCGCCAAATTTGGCCCCCAACACATATTGAGAGGCGTTCCTCAGGTTTGCCAAGCCCGAGAACATATCGTGGAAGAAGGCACACACCGATGTTGCCAATATCGAGCGTATGTAGGTAGGGACCATCACGAATATGCGCCACTGTTGGAGGAGATCAACAGAGAAGGCCTCCACGACGGTCGCGGCGTAGAGCAGCGAGGAATGAGAGTACCGGTGCAGCCCACAGTTATCGGAGTACACGAAGAGGACACGAGGTTGAGACTGCAACTCTGGCGGCGTGGTCGTGGTGGATGAAGACGATGTTGTAGACATGGCAGTACCGGCAACCAAGAGTGACAACGCGGATAGCTTAAAGAAGCACGGCGGCGGTGCTCGAGGTAGGCGAAGAAGAGCCATTAGCTTGACGAAGACTATGTGCGTGGATGATCATGAGTCGTCGGTGCACGAAGACGGTGACGATGATGCACCAGCGAGCATCACAATAGATGGAGTCGTGTCTTGAAAGACATTTTTCGAGTATGTGACGACCACAGGCAGCGACGCTGTGTGTCAAGGAGGCGACACAGCGGCAGTCCGAAGCTCGGAGGCATGGTACGCGGCCCGAAACTTCTACCACTATGTTGGTTGTTCATTTTATTGCTCTTGTGTAATAATTGACAGTCTTATTTAGGTATTTAGTGACCGTCATCAGTCATCATGTTAATTTTTAGGCACTGCCTCTGTGAAAATGAACCTAAGCATGATTCTAGATATTGCATGCATGATCTCATGTCTAGTGATGGATGGCATTGTAGCCTCAGCCATGGATCCAAGAAGTTGTGCCATGAAGACAGGTGAGCGGGCAGCGAGCACAGCTCGATGTGCATGGAATGTGTCACCAGCGATGACAAATGAAACATGTGAGCCTTTGGTGCACTCCAGTAGCATGCCAAGCTGTGTTTCCAAGGTCTGAAGGAGGCACACGAATTGATTTGTCACAACCGTGATGGAACACATAAAACTGAATTATTGGTCCGGTGTCCAGAGCTAAAACGACAAATAATTCGGGACATAGAGAGCATTTTTTTATGAGGAATTTTGAACTATAATATGAACGAATGACATCACAAATTGGGGTACCATGGAGTAGTTTCAAGGAGTACGAAGCGCCGTGCTTGCCAATCGCATCAGACATTGAGATGCTGGCAAGATCATCGACATCACAGGAGCTAGTTGGTTGAGCAGTACTTCTCGTTATTTTTATTGGATCGGCACCCTGAACCTAACTTGATGCATGGGCAGCACTTGTTTGTTACGCACGCTTTGTTTATTCCCCACATCGATCTCCCTTGCTACAGTCACATTGCCGACCCTCACGAATCATGTAGCTCCAGCAAAAACTGTTTGGATCACTACCATATGGTGTGCATGATATGCATCTGTTAGGATTTTTTTTTTCCCGAATGCATTTGTCATATAGCTTCTTCTTGTGGATTTCAGGACTTGTGCTAGTAGCTGGTGACCATACCTTTGCAGCGTTCGTATTTGACTCTGGAGACACGATTTGCATGCTGGGGTTGATAAGCAGTATCACTTTGAGTGCACGTAACTGTATTCCGCAGTTGTCATCTACAGTACGGAGCGGACACGGATAGCTTTTCAAGGTCAACTTTCGCCTTTCCATCCAAGAACAGATGATGAGTCAGTCAGCGGGGCTCTGCTCTGCTCTGGGTTCCAAATCGGATTTCGATCCTCCCAAGTCTCTTAGCAAAAAGAAAAAAAGTTGGATTCGACGTGGTGCGTAGCAATGTCACTCGTGGCCGTCGTGAACCAAAATCTCAGGGGAACAACAGACAAGGAGAACTGATGTGGACAAGAGTTCTCGATCTTCCGAAAGGTTCTGATAAACTGGGCGAAGGCGATACACAAATCGATCCGCCTTCCGAACAACACGTTCTGAACCCCGCAATCATAGCACAACGTCTTCTCTGGTTATCAACCGTTCAAGAATGATTGATCTCATCGAGAAGGCTTATCCTTGCCTGCAAATAAAGAACACAAATAAGAATAAAAAAGAATACAATCAACTTTACAAGTATATAATGAATCTCATAAGTTGAAATCTCATAAACCGATCAAACGGCCAAACTGTTCTCAACAGAATAATTTAAGCAAAACTCGAACCCTAATAATACGGCGGCGGCTGTATATGAAGACTCTAGGGTCGTGCAAGACCCTCTGGACGTGCCCCTAATTGGGCTCAACTGGATACAAAACACAAAGACCAATAACAGGCGACGCAGCACCGACACAGATTCTGTATCCTCTCTTATTTCGACTATTTCCGATGACTCCGGACGAATTTTAATATGAGACCGACGGTATTGAAAAGGTCTTCTTCTTAGCTTTCCGTGCATATGTACAACATCCAAATCCGAGTCCGTATGCGTCCTGTGCGTCCATTTTAATACATACTGGTCCTGGGCCCCGAAATAGTCTCAAATTTGGTTTTGATTGGGCCTCCACCTTGGCTTCCAAGCCCTTGTTGGTCCTCCACGTTCCTAAGTCCTTTTCTCATCACCTCCTAGTCCTCTCCATGGTTCCTAATCATAAAATAATCATTAGTTAGCAAACCATTCTCAAAAGTAACATATAGCAAAGAACATAGGAACTAGCTCACTTCTAAATTTAGTCATCATGCATAAGCTCTAGTCATTGGACCTTGTAAATCTAGAATTGGAGTAGTGTTGTGTGTATCCATAGGAGTGATGTCCTCATCAAGAACACGCGCTTGATGATAAACAAAAGTCGGCGGCGGCACACACGAACGACGCCCCAGGCGCCACCCGCTGCTCGGCACGTCGGCTCCGGTCTCCCTCCGGACTGGTGAGATCACCACCGTCTCCTTTCCTGCTTGGTCTGGCTATGCTCGCTTCGCAGCGGGCAAGCGCGGATCTTGGCCGACGCCAAGGAACGCGACGAGTCAAGGCGCGTGCCCGTTACCCACGATTGGTCTGTGCCGAGTCGGGTGGCGTTGGTTGTTGCCCATCTTCTCGCCCGCGCCAGACAGCAACACGCACGCTCTCGTCGACCCGGCCGCCAAGCTACGCTGCCGCCTGCGTATGACGTCGCCTTCGCGTGCACGCTTCATTCAGGTCGGCGTCGTCGTGGCGACACGTCCGTGCGTCTCCTGCGCTTTCAATCCACCGCCGCATAATTGAATCTCGAGTACGAGCGAAAACGTGCCGGGTCTAGGCTATGCGCGGTTAGGCCATATTACTATCCGCGATTAGTTTTGAAAAACTATTGACCAATAGTTTAAGGATAATATTATAATTTCATCATTATAAATGATTTTATATTTATTTTACAATAGAAATCTAATAACCCTACCAAATTTTTAAAACATCAGTTGATCTCTTAAAACTAAAACATCAATTATTAATCATATTACTAACTTATTTTTATTCATGACAATATAAAATAATTATTATAAATCTAAAAATATTATTTTTTCTGATATTACCCTCGATAAACTATTGGCCAGTAGTTATATGTTTAGATTATTGAATCTAAACCACTAGATCAAACTATTGGCCAATAATTTTTCAAAACTAATAGCGGACAATAAAACTCCTCTTTTTATTTTGAATGTGAAACCATCAAATGTTAGACCGGTGTCTAGTCGCAATGTGTAGGAAAATGTCCAAGCTTAACTGCTCCACCAGGAAAAGAAAGCCAAATGCAATACTCTTCGCCTGAACCCTGAAAACCATGAACAAAGATCAGTGCATCTCAAAACCTACAATGCTTCTTTGGATGTCTGAATCGAAAGTGTAAATTATAACCGAACAAATACTGACCTAGGTCAATTGCTTTCATCCAGATACGGGGTATGCAGGCTAGCTCCTCGGCGGCAGTGAAGAAGGCGCGACCGCAATTGGTCTTCGGCGGTGGCGGTGGCGTTCCTCCGTGCTTGGCTTCTCGGCGGCGGAGGCTGTGGCATTCCCAGCACAAAGGATGCGGAAGCGTAGGTGAGGGCCGCCGTTTGCAAAGGGGACAACACGGAGCGCTCCGTTCAGTGCAGCGCAAAGAGCTCCTCTAGGCCCGGGTCGTCGGCAGCCGCAGCGAATGCATTGCTCCGTGCCCGAATCGTCAGCAGCGTCATGCTCCCCCACGGCAGCGGTGATGCTCCGGGCCTGAATCATCGTCGGCGGTCGCGCTCCCCCATGGCGGAGGTGATGCTCCGGCTGGGCTCTTCAGCGGCACCGAAGTGGCCGCTGCTCCGGTCCGATTGGTCGGCGGCAACGGTGGACGCTCCTCCGGGCTCGTCTCCTCTGCAGCGGCTGCACTGATCGGCGGCGGCGGCTGCTGCGGTGCTCTATGGCTGCTCCGGACTCAGTCCTGCAGCAACGCGCGCTCTTCCGGGATCGACCCCTCAGCGAAGCCGGTCAACCTCCCTCTGAGTTGCCGCCTGCGTTCCCCCAATCGGTAGCATGCAGAGTCTCATCAGCGTCGTGCGCAGGTTTACTAAGACTGTCTTCAGTCATTGCTTCTTATTTGTCTCTTAGAATTATTTATTTAAAAAAAAAGAGGATAATTAACTTTTTCTTAAAAAGCGGCTTCTAAAAAAAATAAGAGACTTAAACATGAACCTTACTCTTTTTTAATTCTCCATAAGAACTAGCTGTTACCTTTTAGCTAACTCTATTATTGGACAAGCTCTAATGACCGTTGTTACACTTTGCCTTTTTTTTTATTAGGATCGAGGTGAATGATCGGTGGTAGAGGGCGAGGATGGTTAGAGCCTTAGAGGTCAGAGGACGATGAAACCGTTGCTGACCATTGGATCTGATAAAGGTAGACATTGGAGTAATCTGGTCCATTTATTTTGAGAAAGGGAATTTCATGGATACACAAAGTTGGGTTACTAGATGAAAGATCATCTCTGTTGGGAACAATAACTTGTGTGGAGGTAGAAAAATTTTAACTCGTACATTATATAGGGGTATAGATAAGCAACAAGAGCTAACATCTTACTGTTTTTTTGACAGTAACATCTTACTGTTGGTTCGTTCAAGGCTGGTTGACGCGCAATCAGGTTGATCCACTATCCAAATCCTCAGCCTTGTTAGTGCGTTGATAGCCGACGATACGGTACCTTCTACTATACTACCTAGTAGCTACCTCGTGCTCTTTTCTTTGCTTTCTTTGGGCACGTAGGGCCGGGACGGGACTGTCTGCTGTTTCCAACTGAAAAAGATGGTGCGTCCCCGTCACGTAGCATTATGACACAGTCCCCCGTTCATGTGCCAAGGCGGGATTGACTTTTTTTCTCTCTCTCATAACTGAATTGCTCCAAATTCAAATCGAACTACCACAAGCAATAATTCGGAGAGAAAATGTTTCCGAGGTGAAATGATTCCGGAACACAACAAGTAGACATGTTTCTTTTTTTCCTTCATTTATTAGGGATTGCTATTGCTACTTTTACTAGACATGTGCTTAGCAGTTTACATATTTGTTAGGTATTAAAAATGCCAAATGTATCTCTTTCATGATTGATATTATTTAGAAAAATGGTCATGTCTTTAATGTGCCATGTCTTATATACTATTTCTAGTATTTCAGTAGATGGAATGTTGGACATCTATTCTCATAATGTATATTTCAAATTTGTACACCACATTATGGAATACCGTCTCCACAACACACATTTATTTCTATTCATAATATACCGTCTTTAGGTATAGTCATAGTTGGTCGCTCTTGCATAAATATTAATCCTTAAATTTGTTCATGTGCTTGAGGCTGTTTCGTGTCTAACTAATGATGCTAACATAGGAATTTTGATTCGGTGTAATGTTCTCTCTACTTATCTCACTAATAAAATACATAGCTTTTATGGTACAAATGATAGTTTTATCAAACAAGAATTAATTTCTACTTGTCTTATATTGAGGGAATATAGTGTCATAGTAGCCTCAACCACCCCCATTGTGCTAACCCCTTCCAAAGTGATGGTCCAACCTAGGCACGGCCAACCATCGATCTCCTAACTGCTCATGAGGGATGGTCCATTCATTTTGAACTAAATCTAACAACTCATCAGTTGTCCACTATTTCCAATTCTATTTTAGTACTACAAGTATAAACACAAACACAAACTCATTCTCCAAAACCATGCTTATTGGTTTCTCCATATTCGATCAAATTCTAACTATATGATAGTTTGTTAGTTTGTTTATATTATCTAAAAATGTGCAAAAATGTTTTGGAAAATGAAATGAAAAAATCCATCAATTTTGCATTATTTCCAATCATTAGTACGAAAATATTTCAATCAAGATTAATTTGGTCACTTTCAAAAATAAAATGATCAGATGAGTTTCTAACAATCATCTTTGTCACTTTTTTTTTGTTATGAAGTATCCATAGAACAATACAAATATTCTTCAATAGAACGAAAATAAGAGTAATGACAACACTAAGTAGGTGCTATAAATTAAATTTTTTGATTGAGGGATAAGGGACATGCTCATTGCTTGAGAGGGAAATCGAAGATTCCATAATGACCTTAAGGATCATGCTCACTTTTGTCTGACCTAGGATTATATTGATCTATGATAATTTACAAACTAGGGTCGGGATGGAAACACTATGCATTGTGATATACACTTTTATATTAATATTGTGCCAGCGTGGTTAGTTTTGTTTTGCATTTATAATCATGCCATTTTAAGACCAACTGAGTTTAAATGAATGGGGATAGTAGACACTTATGTTGAGACACAAGAAATAAGCAATTGGTCATCCGTATAATGGATTTACGTTGATTTTATGTTTCTTTGTAAATTTATCATTATAATAAACATGTGTAATCTCCAGACATGGATAATGGTTTGGCTGACATGTGTATTACACATGTGGATAAACATGTGTAATCTCCAGAAGTCAATAATAAACATATTTGTGAGGTATTATAAATAATGTCATATCTCTTTCATGATTGTTATTATCTAGAAAAACGGTCAGACTCTTTAATGTGCCACGTCTTATATACTATTATAATAATATTGTTTACTTTCTAATATTTAAGTAGATGTAATGTTGGACATCTGTTTCTCATAATGTATATTTCAAATTTATACACCAGATTCTGAAATATTGGTCGCCCTTGCTGTTTAGCATAAACCATTTTTAAATTTGTTAGACCGTCTTGTGTCAAACTAGTGATGCTAACATAGGAATTTTTTAATCAATGTGATGTTCTCTCTTCTCACTTAATAAAATACATAGCATTTTTATGGTAAAAATGATTAGTTTATAAAATAATTTTTAATGTCTACTTGTATATATTAATGGAATATAGTGTCATAGTTGCCGCAACCACCTCTGTCGTGCTAACCCTACGAAACTAATGCCCCTATCTTGGCACTGCCAACCATCGATCTCCTAACAGCCCGCAGGGGATGGCCACCTCATCCATCTGGCCACAAACTAGGTTTTGCCAAAAAAAAAAAAAATCCATTGGGCACTAAGCCATTCCCGTCCAATTTTTTCATAGGAACCTTTTCTAGTGGTTTCCCTACAATTTTTGCACCTAGCAGCTCGTTCTTGGGGAAACTAATCCATTTTGTAGTGTCCTCAAGACGTGGTGGGGTTGTCGATGCTTGCGGTGCCGTCTCCTCCGTCAGACGTCATTGTGGACGTTGGATTTGGGTTTTGTGGTGATGGTTGTGTGATGATTGTGAATTGCTGCCTTGCAACGGTTTGGAAAGTGTATCTAGGTCTTTCCATTCTCATTGGATCATTTTGGGTCTTTAATAGTCAACAACCTGAACAACTTTTTTTCTTTTGATTAGCCACGGCCCAATTCAAGAATTCGAAGTATAATACGAATGGACATCACATATACACCTGGAGTTGTTTAAAGAAGCACGGAGTGGCACGCCAATCACAGGACAGGAGGCAGTTTGTTGAGCAGTGGCATTTATATATTCTTTCATTGGATCAGCACCCTGAACCTACCTTGATGGGCAGCACACTCGGTCGTTATACGCACGCTTTTGTTTATCCCCACATCGATCTCAGTTGCTACAGTTACGTCCCCGCCCCCCCTCACCAATGATGGGGCAGGAGCAGCTCACCAAAGCGATTTGTATATATAATCTTCTCTTGACACTGGGCGTCATCGCATCACATTACAGGATGATGGAACGTGTGCACGCTATGCATCTGCCGGGGTTTAGTTATTACGTATTTTCTTCTTGTGGATTTAATTCAGGCTTGCTAGCTGATGATGACCACACCACACGTCTGTGCAGTGTGCGTGGGTTTGACTCTGCGGAGATGCGGTTTGGATGCGGGAGTTGATACGTTGAGTGCACGTAACTGTCTTCCGCCGCGATTATCATCCTGCAGCTGTAGGCGCACAGAGATACATGCAGCTTTGCGAGGTCAACTTTGGCGTTTCCATTTGCAGGAAGATACGAGTGAGCGGAGGGGCAGCTCTGCTCTGGTTCGTTTTTTTTTTAAAAAAAAATATGGATTTGGATCCCCCCAACCAAAGGCTCTTAGTAAAAAAAAAAAAAAATTGGATTCGACGGGTGCGTAAGCAATGTCACACGTGGCCTGCCTGAATGAGTCACGTTTACTTAATCCTGCCTTTTGTGCTTACGCAGTGTGCGCCTTCGTGTACGTTCTCTTTGCGTTCGCACGCAGGTGAATAACCAAAGATGAAAAATCTCAGGCTGCGGCGGCATAAACAAGAAAGGAGAACACACGCACGCACACGCTTACGCTTGATGATAAACAAAAGGCGGAGCAAGCGCGCGGATCTTGGCTTGTTCAGCAGCAGAGCCAGAGCAGCCGATTGGCCTGTGCGGAGCCAGGTGGCGCTGGTAGTTGGAGGCCGCTCCACCTACCCGGGGGCCCGCGCCGTTATCTCCTCCTCCTCTCGTAGGTCGCACGCACATTTGCAGGAAGATAAAAGGCGGCAACACGTCCCGCGCTTTCAATGCACCCACCTGCGCTGTGGAACTGAACTATGGCGAAACGTGCGGGGGTCTAGGCGTGTTAGGATACGGCGGTAGGGTGGCGGCGGCGCTGGCGCTCGGCTTTCAGCCTACCCCGGGACACCTGGTTTTCGACTGTTTACCCAAGATAAGCAAGCAAACCTATATCTTTACAATAATGCCTGTTCAAGATTCGCTGTCACGCAAGCAGGTCGATCGACTATCACTGTATTCAAATCTTGAGCACTTTTTCCTCGCAATAAATAAAAACCTTGAGCACTTTCCGTAATTGGTGTTATTAGTGCGTTGGTAGCCGCCAGTCGACCAATAATCGCTTTTAGGTACTAGTACTGCTTGCTTGTAGCCACGGCCTTGTCGTTAATTACACACGAGAGTTTGTTGTACGGTTCCTTTTGCTTTCTTTGGGCCTGGTCGCTTCCATCTGAAAAAAGACTCTGCGTGGGTAGAATCATTTCATTTCGCGTCCCATTCATGTGCGCGCAGTACAGGCAGATTGAATTTTTGATCCAATGATTGATTGGAGCAAGGACAGCGCGTGCACATCATGGCCGAATAATTAGCCGGGCCTCCTGCTCTGGCCACTTGCGCAGCATCATTCTAGTGTTGTGCTCTGGCCACTTGCCCAGGTCCATCGCCGATCGGAATGTGCATGCCCTCCTGCAGCTCCACAGCTCCACGATCTTTCACAAGACTTTTTTTTTTTTTGTTGGACAATGATGGCTGTTAACCACCACTAGTCCACCATTGTGAATTTGTGATGAGCGGCCTCAAGAGTCACGCTTTTCTACTCCTAATAACCTTGCTCGGGACGGGAGGCCAAATCCGATCCGAAAGGAAAAAGGTCGCTGCAAAAGAGTCGTGCTTCTTTTCTCCTTAAATGATGGTCGGCACCTGCAAATTTTCCAACAAGGGTGAGTCGACACCAACCTGATTTGGGAATAGTAGTGGTACTCCAGTAAATTATTGTTTGGGGAGCCCGGAAGAACGGTCACGCCAAATGTCAAGGTTGGGTTCGTTTAGCTGGATTCGCGGGCAACCGAAAGCGAGAGGCAGCGAGGCCAAAAGGTTAAATCGCCGTGGTCGCCGATCTGGCCACCCAAGGTGGGGGCTCGGTGGACTCGGCGTACCACCGTGATGTTGGGCCGGTCGGCTTGCCTATTTGTACTAGGCAGTACTACTAGCAAGTTTCAGCTAACGACGAAAACGCAACGACAGTGAGAAAGGTAACCTTATCTTTGGATTTGATGGAACAGATAGAAAGGTGACAAGAACGATATATCTAAAACAATGTGTTTTTTTATCCACATCAATGTCGCCAAAATTGCAAATGGTCTTTACCAACAGTAACCAAAGAACAAAGTGCGCGCATAATTCCACCGATAACAGTAATTAGATGAGCTGGATCGAAGCGTGAGAGATACTATTAAGTATTAACCATTGTGCTTTATACAGTATATATATAGCAATCTCAAAAATACAATTGCAATCTACCATTTGGTGATCCAACACGACATTCTCACATACTCCGTAAAGATAGCGAACAAGGACCTGATTCCGCGGGACCGGAGTAGTATAGTACTAGCTTTCAGCCTAACGAGAATCCCGGCATGTACGATCGCGTTTGCCTATCCATCTCGGGGTAAAGGCTACTCCTAATGAGAGTTTTATTTTTAATAAATAAGATGTTATATAGGTAATAAAATGAAATCCTGTATTGGTACTTTCGTTCTCCCTTTCCAACATCACGGCGTGGCGCTTGCTTTCTCCTTCACACTGGCAGCAAGGGCGGAGCGGGGCCGGGGGGACCTCGTGGTCCCGGTCCACGAGGCTTCCACCCCATATAAACCCACCCGCCTCCGTCCAGTCACAGTTCCCTCCCCTCCACGGCCCCCGCCACCGTCCGGCCATCCCCCTCCGCTCCCGTAACGGGTGGCCCCTGTTCCGATTCCGGCGGCCTCCTCGACATCCCTCCCTCTTCTTCTCCTCCCTCCTCCTCCTCCTCCCCAGCTCATAGCCCGCCTCCCTCATTCCCCACGCTCCGCGACCCGAAATCGATCCCCAAGTCCTGCGCGCGGGGGGAATGGAGCCCGACGACGACGCGACACGGCGGAAGGGCGTCGGCTCGTACGGCCAGCCGGCGCCGCGGGACGCCGAGGCCACGTTCATCTACACCCGCCACGCCCCGCTGCGCGTGCACAGCTTCGGCGACGACCCCGCCGCCGCGGCGCAGCAGCAGCGCCACGACACCCCGCGCTCCGCGTCGTTTCCCCAGGACCGCCACGGCGGCGAGACGTCCCTCGCCCCCGCGCCCTCCCTCGTCGCCTGGGTCGACGGCGGCCTCTGCTCGGCCTCCTCGGCGTCCCTGGACCGGGCCCTATCTGAGTACGGCGGCGCGCTGCCGGAGTTCGTGGGCGCGGGCGCGTTCCGCGTGCCGCTGCGCGCGGCGGTGCACCCGGCCCGCCCGCCGGCCCTCGAGGTGCGGCCCCACCCGCTGCGCGAGACGCAGGTGGGCTCCTTCCTCCGCACGCTGGCCTGCGACCGCCGGCAGCTGTGGGCGGGCGCCGAGTGCGGGGTCCGCGTGTGGCCGCTCGACGAGGTGTTCTTCGGCGCGCGGTGCCCCGCCGCGCGGCGCGGGGACGAGGAGACCGCGCCGTTCAGGGAGTCCGCGCCGGCGCCGCCCGCGCTCTGCGTCGCGGTGGACGCCGCGAACAGGATGGTGTGGACCGGGCACAGGGACGGCAGGATCAGGGCATGGCGCATGGATCAGGGCGACGCGCCGCTGTTCACCGAGGCCGTCTCGTGGCAGGCGTTCGCCCGCACGCCGGTGCTCTCCATTGTCGTCACATCGTACGGTAAGAACCTTTCCTTCCTTGATCACCTCGACCGATTAATTATGTGCCCAATTGACTGCCTTGACTACTTAGCCGTTGCCACTTTGCGATTGATGTCCAATATTGTGAGGGGAATTTCAATTTTATTTTTGCTGATTCTACCATGAAACTGAAAGGTGTATTAGCTCAGCAGGAACTTCTTGTCAATAGTGGGTGAACTCAAACCGAAATTAGAATTATTTTGTTTACTGGCTCCCACTGAATCTTTAGCTATTATTTTTCAAACGAACTGGCAGCAGAAGCAGCTATGCTCATTTATTATTCTATGCGCATGTTTTGTGTCTTGTATGAGGTGGGCAGCACGTCTAGAAAGTAGTAGAATATTAGTGTTGGAAGTTTATTCTGGAATATGTATCATTCCCTTGTCTTTTGTAGGCGAATAAGCATGGCTTTGGCACATTCTATGGTTCTTGCTTGAAGAGACTAGTTTCGGTGGGCACAATTGACCGTTGCGATAACTTTTCAGAACGAGAATAATTAGCCTGCAAAAGCCTTAACTCTCATATCCTAGAGAACTAATTCAAATAGACTAAATCAGTCCCCATTAAACATTGAGATGTTTGTTTGGTCCAAAAAAACAATTTTGAGATGTTTGTTTGGTCCAAAAAATATATATTGAGATGTTTGATTCGTATGATTTTGACCGATTTCTATGTACTCTGGAGTCTACTTGTAAAGAAGCTGTACATTCTCTCTTTAAAAACTACAGGCGTTCCTTAATGTGGTCATTTCTATTCTCAATTCAGTCACTTCGTCAATGGATGAGTAGTTGTTTGACATTTAATTGTCTGCCACTCCAAAATAATTTGTTTCAATTTACTCTTGGAAACAGGTGAGATATGGTCAGGGTCCGAAGGGGGCATCATAAAGGCATGGCCATGGGATGCCATTGCTAGGTCCCTATCACTGACGCAAGAAGGAAAACATATTGCTGCTTTGATGGTTGAAAGAGCATATGTAGACCTTAGAAACCATGCTGCAGTTGGTAACATGTTCTCTTTGCCCACTGCTGATGTAAAATACATGCTTGCGGACCATTGTCGAGCGAAAGTATGGAGTCTAACTAGCATGACATTTGCTATTTGGTATGTTTTGATAAATATCTACTCCCTCCGTTTTTGTTTTGCTGTCGTTAGGACAGAAATTTTAGTTCAAAAATGAACTAACTCCTTTGTCTGAACGACAATAAAATAAGAACAGAGGGAGTATGATTTCTGTCAGTTTCTTTTGAGATCATCTGCCCATTGTTGATTTGATCTAACTTTTGTGTAATGCTTTTTACAGGGATGCTAGGACAAGGGATCTTCTTAGAGTTTTTGGCATGGATGGCCATGTTGAATCAGCTCGGCTAGAACCTCCAATGATGCCAGAACAATTCATAGAAGAAGAGATCAAAGTAAAACCAACAAAGAAGGACAAACCACAATGTTCTTTCACATTTCTCCAGAAATCTAGAAATGCCTTGATGGGTGCAGCTGATGCCATGAGACGAGTTGCAACAAAAGGGACACTTGTCGAAGATAACCGTCGAACAGAAGCAGTAGCTCAACCAATGGATGGGACAATTTGGTCAGGTTGCACAAATGGTTCCATAATTGTGTGGGATGGAAACGGGAACAAACTACAAGAATTCCAGCATCACATTTCTTCCGTTCAATGTATGGAAACATTTGGAGAAAGGGTGTGGGTGGGCTATGCCAGTGGCACTATTCAAGTCATGGATGTTGAAGGCAACCTTCTGGCAGGATGGACTGCACATAGCTGCCCAGTCATAAAGATGGCAATTGGTGGTTCTTACATCTTCTCTCTGGCACATCATGGTGGTATTCGAGGATGGCCTCTATCATCCCCTGGTCCTCTTGATGATATCCTACGAACTGAACTGGCCAACCGGGAGCTGTCATATATGAGGCTAGAGAACATTAAAATTCTGGTTGGAACTTGGAACGTTGCACAAGAGAAAGCTTCTTACGAATCACTATGGTCATGGTTGGGTAGTGCATCTCCAGATGTTGGGTTAGTGGTTGTGGGCTTGCAAGAGGTTGAAATGGGTGCTGGAGCCCTTGCCATGGCAGCTGCCAAAGAAAGTGTAAGATACTTTACCTCAACTTAGTGTTTTATGTTTTTCAATGCGCAATCAATTGGGAAAAGATAACTTTTCTGAAAATAGTCAATAAGTGAAAACAGAAAACGTATTTTTTGTGCTGCAAATGTAAAAGCTGAAGTGTCTAATTGAGGCAGAAAATTGTCATGTCCACTTCACATTCTACGACAGGATTTGCCTCTTACCTTATTTCAAAATATATAGCTTTGATCAGTTGATTCAATACACCATTTTTTTGCTTTTGACCATACTTACCTAGTGAAGGAATGTATTTATTTTCACTTAAAAAAAAGGAATGTATTTATTCATGATGATAATGATCATGCAGCATGCAATCACATAGTTGTTGCTAATGTCCTACTGTTTCTAATATTGCTTTATTTACATGCTGATATTTCTTTAACTCTGTATCTGGAGTTTATAGCTCTAATCTAGCTACAAGCAAGGTGTAATTGCATTTTTTTAATCCATGAGGACAGCCTTTTGACTCTAGATTTCTAGTTCAGAGTTATCTTTTACTGTATATTATCAGTGAAGTTAATGTATCTTTTTCCGTGTTAATTATATCCTAAGTTTTCAGAAACAATAAGTGTTATCTTGTTATCAATGTGGTGATGCTACTGCTGAGAACTGGTAGGGAAAATGAACTAATGTTATATTTCCATTTTTAACATTAGTCGTGACAATATGGTCATATGCCCCTGCTGTTTGAACTTTGAACATCTCGAGCCATTACCTTATACTGTTATGTGGTCTTTGTTGTGTTTACGTTCTCTATGGTGAAATTTTGACTCAAATTGTCTTGCTTATGCTCTTAGGTAGGGCTTGAGGGCAGTAACAATGGTCAGTGGTGGATAGACAATATTGGCAAGACACTTGATGAGGGTATATCTTTCCACCGAGTGGGATCAAGGCAGTTGGCTGGATTACTTATTGCTGCATGGTACATACTAATAATGAATTCATTTTCTTAATACTTACTCTTTGTATCTCTGGTATCACTTCATTTTTTTCTATTCTCATCTGATATTCATGCATTGTATGTTATGATTCTTCAAGGGCAAGAAATGACCTTAAGCCGTATGTTGGTGATGTTGATGCTGCTGCAGTTCCATGCGGCTTTGGACATGCTATTGGCAACAAGGTGATTTGAAAGTTGTATTACCTTTTTTTTTCTGATTACACTATTACCAATATATTTGAAGTCAACAGCTGTTTAATTATCTTTTTTCATGTGATAAAATGGTGCCTTGAATTTCCTTTGCCGCTTTGCATTGCATAAATGAAAGTTAATTCGTGTTGCAGGGTGGTGTGGGATTAAGAATAAGAGTCCATGATCGCAGAATATGTTTTGTGAACAATCACTTTGCTGCACATCTAGAAAATGTTAGCCGTCGTAATGCTGATTTTGATCATATTTACCGGACAATGACTTTTAACAAACCTCATGGATCTACAGGTATTTCGTTCTCAATTTTCCAGTTTGAAGTGTCATTGTGAATCGCTTTCCTATGCACAATGGCTAACATTTTTTTATTGCTCACTACAGCTTCTACTACCTCCGTGCAATTGCCTAAAACGGTGAGCATATTGATCATCACACTGCACTAAGAGCAGTAAAGCTGTTACTTTTTCATGGAAACGAAATAAATTTATGTATAAATATTGTCATAATGGCAGGCTAGTGACAATCAAACCGATGAAGATACACCTGAGCTAGCAGAAGCTGATATGGTTGTATTTCTTGGTGATTTCAACTACCGACTTAATGGCATCACCTATGATGAAGCACGGGACATGGTTTCCCAGAGGAGCTTTGACTGGCTTAGAGAAAGGGATCAACTTCGAATAGAAATGAAGGCAGGAAATGTGTTTCAAGGAATGCGTGAAGGAGCAATCAAATTTCCTCCAACATACAAATTCCAAAGACACCAGCCGGGTCTGGCAGGTAATGTTTCTTTTGATGCTATTGTACTTTCCAGTTAACAATTTCCAATTTGTTATAAATAAAGCTCCAGGTGCTTTTGCCTGCTTTAGAGCTTAATTCATTCAATTAATTCCATGTAGGGTATGATTCGGGCGAGAAGAAGAGAATACCTGCTTGGTGTGACAGAATACTATATCGAGATAGCCGTTCTGTATCAATAGCTGGATGTTCGTTAGAGTGTCCTGTTGTTGCTGCAATTACATCGTAAGATTATGCTGCTCGTAAATGTTGTATTTTTTTCCTTTAATGTGGCACTGTTTATGCTTTTTTTCTAAACAATAATCTGTCTATTAGACATAATATGTCACATTTCTCTTTTGATAGGTACGAAGCTTGTATGGATGTCACAGATAGTGATCATAAGCCTGTCAGATGTACATTCAGTGTTGATATTGCAAGAGTCGATGAGCTAACAAGAAGGCAGGAGTATGGAAAAATAATCAAATCTAACAAAAAAGTGTGTGGTTTGCTTCAAGAGTCACATGTTGTTCCAGACACTATCATGAGTACAAACAACATTATATTGGAAAATCCAGAAGATGTTGTCCTTCGAATAACTAATAATTGTGAAACAAAAAAGGCTGCTTTTGAAATCCTGTGCGAAGGGCAGTGGACCAGAAAGAAGGATGGAACTAAATACGAGATTCTTCCAAGGGCTTCCTTTGGCTTTCCTCTCTGGCTTGAGGTAGAAACTAATCCATTTCTTTTGTATGTACATAGCTGCTGCTCCTTTTTAAACCTGCCTCTGAGATGTCATACTCATACTTACTACTAAAGATGGTTCTTTTAGTGAAATAATATTTAAATAGTTTCACAACATATAATCATATATCATAGATGCAGCTGAACAGCCTCGTATATTAGCATTTAGCTCATAGGGGACCTTTGACACTTATCATGCATTAAATAGAAACAAAAGGAAAGTTCTTAAAGTGACGTAATTTTACTTAAGAGTGTTGATCATTCATTTGCTACAAAGTTTTGTGCTCATTTCTACATTTTAAGTGTTTGATTTGAACTTCACTCCACTGGAGTATGGAGGATTCTTTTTTCATATATGACAACAAATATGGGAGAACCACGGAAATCGTAACCTACTTGCATGACGCGCATTTTCCATCAGACACTCTCTTGGGAACTATATCTTAATTTCTTTCGTTCTAAGTGAGAAATTGACCATTTATTTTTTTTAAAGAAAAGGAGAAAGGAAAAAAAAATAGATCTATGCAAATATTTGGAGGTTTAAGTTTGCAATGATATATCACTGGAACATTGCCATGAAAGACTCCGTAGTTATATCAGTCATTGCATATGCAACTACAGTATTGTTCGTATCGGCCAGAAGAAAAACATAGACTAAGTGAATCCCTGTGGAGTTACTCTTTGGCCGGTTTTTCTGGAAACTGTGCTGCCACTTTGCCTCATACCACTATGGAAATGGTATCAGCCCAGCCCGTAGTGTTGATGATCCTTTGCAATTTTTTTGGGTGTCATTCGGTGTTATATCCTTTTATTTATAGTTTTGTACTGTCCTTGTTTTTTTCTTAATCAAAATTTCTACTGTGCTGCCATCGTACTTTCCCTTGCCTTGCTAGTCAATATCTTACCCTGTGACATTCCTCAAAAAAAAAAAAAATCTTACCTTGTGATGTTAAACAGGTCCAACCATCAGTTGGTCTCATTGAACCTGGAGAAACGATGGAAGTTATTGTGCATCATGAAGACATTTTCACTGAGGAAGGATTTGCCGACCGATGTGAAATCACCGGTGACACAGAGGTTGTTCTTTTGGTTAATGTCACAGGTAGTACCTCGACTAAGACCATCACACACAGGGTTAATGTTCGGCATTGCTGCCCTAAGATCCCCTCATCCTTCCCCGTGAACACACCCACCATTACTGATGCACCCAGTGATGCCATGCCTGGTGAAGGTCCTGGCAAACGTTCTTACAAGAATAATCAATCAAATCATTTACAACGTTCTGACTTTGTACCATTTGGTAGCGCAGAGGTGCATGACTTGTGTGGTATGTGAAACATGTAACAAATGAGACCAGTCTCTGTAACTAAGTGTCTAAACGGTTGAGTCTTAGATTTCTTGCCCAAGTCAGGGGGAAAGTTGCTTTTCTCTAAATTCTGTACATATGCAAGCTGACATGTCACCATTCTTTGTGTAAGAAAAGGAGAAAAAAAGGGAAGGAAAAGAAAAAGGAGAGTGCATAGTTACTAGTAACAACTACCTGTAATCCCTTCAAATTTCTTTTTTCCTTTGAAGTAGTACAGGTATGAAGATTATTTTGTTAGAGAGTAGAAAATAACTGACTAACTGTATAAAGGAGGTTGTGAGTTTTGCCTGTATACTGTTCTTTGCATAATGAAAGTGTGATTTTGTGTAAAGGGTTGTCTCTCTTTTTCTCTACTATCTCAGTCCCACCAGGTGTAGCTGAATAAATACTGATTTCGTTTAAGAATTGATGGGAACCTGAAAGCACCATCTGAGCTGTCTGCAGTTGCTGTGAGTTGCATCGAGTTCGATGATGCTCTGCTCACCGAGAACCAGACTTTCTATGCGATGACATACATCATAAGTCGCTGATGCTTGGTAGTCACTTGAACTGAACACGTCAAGTTTTGGCTAAGATATCCCAGCCCCTCGTTTTGACCTGCAAATTGCTTCAGAGTTGGTCCCAAACCCCAGTTCTCAAATCCTTGTAACCACCAACGGCACCAACCGACTGTGACCACTTAGAAGTTTATGTCTGAGGTAGATTGAAGTTGAGGTTGAGCCAAGTGCAAGCGAAACTAACTCTGCGACCCTCATTAAATGATGGGTCATTCTCACAAACCAAAATTAGTCAGTAGCTCTGAGAATCCATCCCTCTTGGTTTGAATTTGGCAAGTGATGGGAAATAGTCCAACTGGAGAGTTTGCAAGTAGTTTGCTTATAGGTCAAATCTGGTTGACTGAAGACTGGACAGCTCAATCTCGGTGATGCAGTGATTTGGTCATCATTTTGCTGTCTTTAAGTAAGCTGCTTATGATTTCAGTACTAGTAGTATATCTGGGTTCGGCAAAGCTCACTTAAACCCGCTCCAATGATCACGCATTTAGGTTGCGGATCCACTCACTACTGCAGAAAACTTTTGGAACTGGAAAAAGGCTTTCTGGAGTTTGGAAGATGATTACCGGAGTCAGCACAGAGACTCCTAACATCTGGAAAGTGGTGGTTGGTTCCTACTTTCTGGAGGCAGCGGCTCGTTCCTCCTCTGAAAATGCGGCAGTTTGGAAACACGACCAGGCCAGCGTTGGTTGGTTGGTGCACACTTGCGCTCAGTAGAACTAGTCTCGTGTTCATGACTGAACTGCAAGATTGGCTGGGCCGGCCGTGTTAGTTCTGACCCCGCCGGCCGCATTTGTTATCTGATTAGAGTATGAACAGAAGAAGGAAACGTTGTAATCATTTTTTGCTTAGTTGGTGGCTAGCTGCAAAAGTTGGAACGCACGCACAGGAGCAGGTTACCAGAAAATCTTGAGCCCTTTCGAGCTGTGTCGTCCTGTACGCTGCCATGCAAAATTTCGGCGAGGTATCTTAGCTTGTACGGCCGAGAAGCGAGTGCTTCCGGTGGTCCATCGCAATGCACGATGATGGGTTGGATAGGAGTCGGCGAATCCTCTCGCTCGCAGGCAGCAACAGCGTCGTCGTCGTATGCGTGCTGCGGATGCGAGGCTGGCTGTCCTGCGGGAAGACGAGGAGGAGGAAACCGCGTGTGACGCCGCGTTTCGCGTGTTCAAAACGATCGTCTGTACTAGTAATACCGAACACGAGACCCATTCTGCGTTGAGAGGTGCGTGCGGGGCGGAGCTCGGTGCCTGTTCTGCTCTGCAGCGACGCCTTTGCGATGTTCACACGTTTCGTGGATTTGCTCGTCAGACTCAGACAGGCTGCTTTTCGTGTGGCCAATTTTTCCCCCACCGAGAGGAGACGAATCGTCACACAGGAACCAACTTTCCTCCCTTGCTCAGTTCATACGGCAGAGGTGAACCACGCGCCGCGATTCTTCTCGGGAAGTCACTGTCCGGCAGTGGAGCCTACCTAGCTTTGACAGTGAACCAAGTTGCAAGACACGGGGACGACGGCTCAAGGGTTGCGTTTTCACGTTCTAGAAGCACGGCCTTTGTTGGGAAACCTGAGCAGCCAACAACCAAAAAGGCCTGCTGGCTGCTGCTTCTGCTTGTTGCTTCCATCCCATCCCACGGAACGAAAGCGATCTCCTCCCCCGGCCTCGCTTCTTTTTCCTCCATCGAAGACCAGAAAAATGTACAACAAACACCAAGCAGTACGAGTGACGTTTTCTCTCTCGGTGTTGCTTCTTTCTAGAGAGATCGTGCTTCCACTAGCGGCGTTTATACGTGTACATTCTTCCAACATCACCAACCAACCGTTGGGGACAACTCGTCTCTCAATCTTTTCGCAAAAAGAGCAAATGGGGGTGGACCCGATAAGACAAGGGGGTGATCAATCAACTAGTAATAAGCATTAACAAAGCATAAGAACCAATGCCGCTGCAGCACAACGCATCAGCAATCACTCATCTCCAGTATAATGGTGCAGTATACACATGGCTATCTTACAAAAGGAAGAAAAACCAAAAGACCGCTCACAAAGAGACCTACTCGGCTCTACATCTGCACAGCAACAACCAATAGCGCGCACTGGAACTGCAAGATAAACAGAGGCAATACAGGGACGCCTACGCTAACTAGGGTCATCACATAGAGAGCGGCAAGCCGCCGTTCGACGCGCCGTTGTAGGTCTTGTTCTCCGATTTCCTCCGCTTCAGGACGATGACCCATGTAACGGCTTCCAAGATCACGGCGATGCCGCCCAGGACGCAGATGGCGATGATGTAGGCGGTCTTCCACTTCTGCGCGACGTTCAGGATGGACATGCCCTTGAAGATGTTGATGATGCCCAGGATGATGATCGTGTAGCCCATCGAGTGGTGGTACACGTTCCAGTAGAAGCGATATTTGTGGTCCGTCTTGGGCCTCAAGAACAGAGCAAAGATCTGAATGGGGTCATGGGGAGAAGAGACTGTTAGCACAATAGGCTACTGGTATTGCGTCATGTAAGTCATTCTGAAGAGTAGTATGTACCTGCAGAGTACCAAGAGCAAACACTGCGATCCCAATGTTCCTGTGGAGGGAGTAGGTGATCCCCTTGGACAAGTTTCCGAGGTGAATGCCAGTTGCCCAGCCAGATACTCCGACAGCATACCCGATCACCTGGCAAGCAACATGAAGGTAGAACCATGCAGGGTCGGCTGATTTGAATGTCTTGAGGTATCTGGCAAATATGGCTCCCATGGGCAACAGAAGACCCCAGCTCACAGCATTCAAAACTCCATGAGTCTGCATAGAAGAATGGGACAAATGAGAATGTTCCGCTTGTTTTAATAATTAATACCACTTTTTTTAAAAAAAAATAAGGAAAAATATACTTTCTTTTCATACAGGACTACAGCTGTACCTAGTAGGACTATAATATGAAATCAAGAGTCAAATGTAGTACAAAACCTCTGCATTGAATTGCACTAGTGATTCAGAATAGCATGTTAGCATCACATGTCAGTTAATCATGCCTGCTGCCTCTGATAAATGTTGCTGACCGTCCTTGTTCGTCAGAATTAGGAGCACCTCGACTTTGGCACTACTTGAATAATTTAACATGGGCAGAACATGAACATCTATCTAGCCAGAAACAAGTCAATGCAAGCTCAAGTCCACCAAGGCAGGACGAAAACTGACTAGGCTACAAATCTGCAATCCTGATGCATCAAAATTCTAGGTGTACGGATAAGGAAGCGAGAGGCCTATTGTGCCATATAACTCATAACCATACAGTCAACAAAAGCCGTCCGCCGCTCGGACTAGAACGGTTGATACCAACTCCACAGAAGCAGCAGGTCTAAAACTCTTAAAAATGAATCCAAACTCGAACCAGGACAAAACTGTCGAGACTTCCGTAGATTCCTTAGAACATTTCACATGGCAACACGCAAGGTTTCTTTATCATCAACATCAAAGATTAAGATAATCAAAGATTCCCCCACGACCTTAACACTGCGTCATTATACAGCAGCAGGCTTAATTTATTCGACTAGTTTCGTAACCACTGTAGTTACGCTCTGAAGACAACTCTATGCGACCAAGGCTAAACAAGGAAGCTGTTTTGTTTATTAAAGGTGAAATCTTTGTAGACAAAAAATACGCCAGTATATTAGTAAATACACTATTTGATTATTCGAACTGAAGAAATGGCTCTTTTTGAGTCCCGAGTATTGGACTTTTCCAAACATACTTGACAGTGCGCGCAATTGCTATCCGACTCCCCCAGCAACAACAGGTACGAACGAAATTAAGGAGGAGTTCCAACCAACAGATTGATGTAAGGCAAGTCCAGAATAATAATAAGGTAGTAGTAATCGAAGAAGGAATTACTCACATTCTTCTTGCGGAGGAGGCTTCCCCCGGCGCTGCCGGCGGTGGTCGCGCCGGTGACCAGATTCAGCTTCCCCTTGGCGGCCTTATTGTCGACGCCCATGGCATGGGGCGCGATACTCCCGTCCGAGACCGGTCCCACCTGCCAGACCTGGTTCACCTCCCCTGTCCCGTTCTGGAGCGCGAGCGTCCCGAACATCCGGACCTTGCCGTCGGCGCCGAGCTCCGCGGCGAGGCCCGTCGTCGGGTACGCGATGGGCCCGGGCGAGCCCAGCGAGTACCCGGCGATTTTGTACGTCTGCACGCGGTACGCGCCGTTGGTGCCGGAGGGCGCGGCGACGAGGGCTTGGGCGCCGGTCATGCCGTCGCCGGTCGGGTTGAGCCCCCACGCGACCCACCCGCCGGAAGACGGCGGCGCGGCGACGAACGCGACGGAGAGGGAGGAGGTGGACGCGTCGTAGGTCCAGTGCACGGACGCGCCTAGGCGCGGCAGGTCCGTGCAGGTGGCGAACGCGCGGTTGGACGAGAACTTCTCCGCCTTGCACGCGGCCTGCGCGGCGGCGGGGGATGGCGCCAAGGTAAGGGCGAGGAGGAGGAGGACGACGACGAGGTGCCCGGCGACGGTCATGGCGCCGGCGGCGTTCGTCAAGGCGCTGTGGCGCGTTTGCTACGCGTCGAGGCGAGGCAGGAAGGAGGGAGGGGAATATCTTGCTGGTTTGGGTGGGGAACGGCCGCTGCTGCGTGCGGCTTTGGTTTGGAAGGTGTGGGTAGCAGGGGACGGGCTCGGTTAATAAGGAGGACGCGGCGGGCAAGCTGGAGCTGGGGACGGTGGAAGGACACGCGGGGACGTGCAATTGGGCGGAGGAGATTGACGCGGTCTGCGCCACGGTGACTCGCGCTTGCCTTTCCTTCCCTACGCGGGTCGACTGTTTCCGGTCACATTCCTAAATCGTAGTACTCCTACTGTAGTTTTAGAGTAACTTGCCAAGTTTTCAGTATAATTATGACACCTGCGTAACGTACAAAACGCATTGAAGCTAGTACTATAAAGAAAGATATTCGGCTTATTTGGTAGGAGTAAGGTTTTATGCAACTGATTTTTTTCTTCTTATGTCACAGACGGAGAAAGAAGTCGTGTACCTCTGCTGCGTATCATTTGAAACGGAATTTAAACAAAGAAGAGGTGTCAAGCATGACACCATCCGAGGCAAACAATGCATCATTAGTCGTCATCATTTGCATCATCATCATCATCTTTAATCTCGTGGAATCCCTCGATCCGTTTTTCATTTTTTTTTCTCCGTTCTAATTGTAAGACCGAGAGGCAAACAGACACGTCACAAGTGACATGAGCCGCACGCAGCTCCACGTGATGGATTACGTCGAGGTAGTAGTGGATGTTGAGCAGGTCTCGCGGACGGGCAGATCATCCCCAGTAACATGCACGAGAGGCCGCGAATTCAGGTCGCCCCGTCCAGGTCAATGCCATTTTGCGCTTAATAAGATAATTAACGTCTGTGGCGGAGGCCTGGAGGAGGTGTAGGTAGCTTAATTGCTCATCAGGTGACATGATCAAGGAACGATATCTCGTGTGATCAGAGTATCAGTAACCCGTGTACAACATGGCCGGCGAATCTCTAACACATGGCAGAGCGCGGCGCGGTTTTGAGTCGTGGTGTGACTGCAGCGGCAGCGGCAGCGGAGGGCATTGTGATGAGTTGACTCGAGTGGGGGTTGGTGGCCGCCTGCCCTTCCTTCCTCATCGGCGGTGCGGTGGGTTTGGACTCTGGATGGAACACGTCGGTGTGGTGGGCGCGACGGTTGCGCCTGATTGCGTGGGTGGGGAGGGTTGAACTCCATTTTCCTGCTAACTGACGAACGACGTGGTTTAATTAGGAAAGAGATCCACTGTCAACTGTGGGGTTGCCGTTCGAGACCTGTCGCCGCCAGCCAGCCACTAGTCATCACTGCGGACCGCGGAACTGGTGGTGCGTCCAGTTTTATACCGTAGTACCGTCGGTCAGTACACGCGCCGGTCCTCCCCTGCCGTGCCCGGTTTCACATCAGCGGCCGCGCGTCTTTCGCCCCCTGCGAGTGCGACGCGAGCAACTCCCTCCTCCATCTGGACCGCCGGGCTCGGGCGACGAGGCGGACAGGATCGATGGATTCTTCTCCTGTTCGTGCAGTGCAGGGTCCCCCGGCGGGCGGAAGGCGATGCTTGTTTGGCGCGTGGCGACCCTGCGTGGACGGCGAATCCAACCTTCGAAAACGTCACCCTCTGCTCTCTGCATGAGCGCCAGTCGTGCGCGCGACAACGACGGGTGTCCGCTGACGACGGCGTGACCCCCGCGTGACGTATACTTGATCTTTTTTTTTTATTATTTTTATTTTTACAGGCGCTGAAGCTGAATTGGCTGTAACAGAAGCACATTTCGATCAGTAGATCACTTCTGTAACGCCGTGCTCAACAAGGACCACGAGCAGAATGCACGTGCACAGAAGCAAAATCAAACAGAGTAACTCCCGTGAAAATCAATGGCCAGTTAATAACGCCATCAACAATCAACGCCTTTACGGTCGGGTTACCGCGATCAGCAGGCACGAAAACGAAAACCCGTCGTTGACATGATGCCCGTACTAGTAGAAGAAGCTTTATACCGCCGCGCGCGCGTGGTACGGTTTCCAAAGAAACAAGTGTCACGAATAATTTTTGCTGGCTACGGAAACCCTCGTCCACTGATCACATCAACACCTGATGAAAGTCTGAAATCTCCTCTCTGTTGAAGTCGCCGCTGTTCCTGTCGGGACTGATCGTTCGGCGGCCGCAACCTGACGTGTTCCGCTCCGTTGTTTTGTCCTCAATTCCCGCCAAGGGAGGGCAGACTAGTTGAGCAGCAGCATTGGATTTTCCCTGCGGAAAAAACCAATTTTCAGTCCGGTTGATCTTGCCAGGCCGCAAGGCAAACAAAAGTTTGGTCCGCAAAATTTATGAGCTCCGACTTCGATCGATCAGTCGCCCATGGAATTTCTTGCGGCGCGTTCAATGAGCGTAGACAAGTTATTACTGTATTATGTACTCCAGTCGGTATCAGAGAGGATCCGGTCCAAGAACTTTTGTCGTAATCTGACACAACGTGACATACATTTCGCTCTAGTCCATTTTAATAGCAAGCTTCAGCTTACCCCTGCCGTCCACCCCGTTTGGGTTGATCTCAGACTCAGCTGCACATGGTATGAACTGGCGTACACGACGGTGCTAGTGTGGAAAGTTATGGAAAGCAAGAGACATAAGTAGTCAGCCGGAGTCACGGTTTCACACGCACCATGCGGCTCGGCAAAAGGACAGAGTGGACGTACTTGGTCTTACCTCAGAAGATCTGGGGATTAAGTCAACTGTCAACTCTGTCCCAGCAACAAGTTTCTCAATTGACTGGAGAAAAATGGACATGGTTGCTGCGAAAAGTTTGGTTCACAGTGCCTTTTCTTCCTTCACACCAATTTGGGAGACAAAAATTCTGCTGTGATGAAAGCCCTTCAACCACGCGTTCATTTGACCCCAGCAGGCTGAAACCCAACGTGCATACCAGGGACCCACCTGTCATCCTCGTGTCGCTTACTACTGAACTTTTAAATTAGCAGCCATCTTGATTGATCCTGCAAGTTGATTGAGCCTGTAAAGAAAGGTCCCATCAAATGCCTACTGCTGATTGAACCTGAAAGTTGCACATCACGCCGGCTCAAACTTATAAAAGGAATGTGTGAAGTTCTGAACCTTGAGTGCTTCAGCTAATGTGAAACCTAACTGCCCAACAAGATGGGCACAGTTCGATCTGGAAAAGACTACCTTAGCTTGTACCTGAAAGCAGGTTTAATCATCGCTCCATCAACCTTTTCATCTACTACCTTTTTTGAGCCACAAGAATGGCCAGGAAGACAAAATAAACAAGCCATTCTATTCTTCCAGAAGCCAACTTATTGCATCTCTCTAACCAAAGACAGATCATCTTGTTACGGTACTTTGGCTTTGTAACAAAACTCTCTTCTTCTTTATATAATAATGCGTTTTTTTTTTACGTGTTCGATAAAAAAAAACAGATCATCTTATAATGCGAAAACGGCAGGTAAGGAGATGTTTTCGATTCTCACTCCAGTCCATATATAAGCATGCAAGAGTTTCACACATACCAGACAAGAAATTATTGAAACGATGATACTAGACGTGCATAGCCGTTACCTAATCAGTACATAATATCGTCTGCTTTAATCTCCAATCGAGATGGGGTCACTTGTTCTTTCTTCGCTCTGTCAAGGACGAGCAAAGATGGAATAAAGCATTGCCGAGCCGGCACGGTCATGACCAATTGCATTCAGAGACCGTCACGTGCATCCATGGACCTATCTTCTCGGTCATTGAGTTTGCTTCTACACAATATCCTCGTAGTACTACTTATAAAACATTTATACTGGAAAAGGACAGGGATCTTCCCTGAACCTTCCTGTATAATAAAATGTCCAATCGTGCTCGCTTTGGCTCTTCCTGACATACGTAGCATATCTTAACCAAATTTGCAGTAATCAAATGCAACCTGACACATTTCCCAATTGTGACACGCATTGTCTTGCCTAGATTTTGCAGTGTTTTGCTCTGATCAGGTTGCCTAGTTGGCCGTTTGGTAGATTTTTTTAAAAAAAATAGAATATATATTAAAATTTCAGCCACTGTATTGGTTGATACATGGAGCTGTTTGATAGATATAATATAGAAAGTGGCATGGATGCTCACGGGAGTGATTAACCAACTACAATAGCATCATGTACTCCAGACATAGTACCCATATGTGCAATTATTCATAAACCCACTACCAATTCGATCATAATGTATTCGGGCGCTGCAATTTGCACGGGGCACAGTGACAACGGGAGCGCCCAGCTTCACAGGTGAACAGAGACACACACACGCAAAAAAAAAAAAAAAAAAAAGAAAGAAAGAGGCCGACGACCGCCTGAGATATCGTGGAGATATCAAAATGGTCTGTTTTAAAGTCATCTCGAGATCTTCCAAATCTATTCATGGTTAAGAAAACATAACAATAAATTAATAATGTTGCCATCGTTCCAACCAAGTTATCTCCTGCATCCACGTTACTACATTCTGCTACATGTGAACTCAATTCTACACATGAGCTCAATTCACAGGTGAACAGAGACGCACAAAAAAAGTTGAGGCTCAGACGATGAAAGGGTTAAAAGATTCAGAACTGCTGCAGGGCCGCCTCCGCCTGAGATACCATAGAGATATCAAAATGGTTTGTTTTAAAGTCATCTCGAGATCTTCCAAATCTATTCGTGGTTAAGAAAACATAACAATAATGTCTTGCCATCGTTCCAATCAAATTATCTCCTGCATCCACGTTATTACATTCTGA
The DNA here is from genome assembly GCA_030378355.1 of Eleusine indica. Taxonomy (NCBI): domain Eukaryota; kingdom Viridiplantae; phylum Streptophyta; class Magnoliopsida; order Poales; family Poaceae; genus Eleusine; species Eleusine indica. Next base: position 3,013,388 of record CM059499.1, on the reverse strand, counting down.
TAGCTCAATTATATACACTTTCAGATGCCAAAGCCCTTGAGCAAGGTGATCCAAATCAGAAGAAAATTTAGCATCTGCTGGCATTCATGTCAATGGATCCTAATACCTGCATCATCAAAATGTCACTCCCTGCGTCATCGAGCGATCGACCATCGTGTATTCGTGATTCACGGGGGTAAATCTTCAACGCCCGGTTCGCCCTGCATCCATGCCCTACGCTAGTGTGCAGACTGCAGAGTGCATGAACATGCGTGGATTCTCGTGCCCCTGATATCAAAACGACTGGAGAGTCTGAGACTCGGTCAACAGTGGCGACTTCATAATTCACAAATGGACTATTCTCTGTTAGTACTATTTTATTGCAGATCGATGCATGTGAGGCAACAATGCAGACACCCGTCTCTGAAAAGAAGACAGGCTAAAGATGAGTTATCTCATCTGTTCGACGGTCAGCTCTGACGCAAGAAATGCAGTAATGGCGGTAAAGAATCGATCAACGGAGGAACATGTCAGCTCGTCGGTGTCCATATTTCAAACAAGAAAGAGTTCACGCGTTCTCACTTCGCAGTTAAGCGGAAACGATGGTGCATTTGCGCACCGAGCGAGTTTAGGCTGTTCTTGGTTTCCTGGCACCCCTGGCGTTGGGAGCACGCGTCAACTCCCACACGCAACGCAAGTTAACATCGGGATGGAATTTCGGTCAGATCCCAAAGGTGTGTGGACCGGAGGAGCATGGACCAGACGACGAGCTTAACTTTAGCTTGACATGAGGAGCAGTGAGTGGTAAGGCTCCTAAACGCCGTCGGTCATGTGCAGGCGTGGCTGCTTTCCAGCCCGTCGTCAACAACCGCAACCTTTTTTTTTTTTTTTTGAACTTAACCGCAACCTTAATGACATCTTGGATTGAGGAAGCAGCACATTTCAATCTCTCCTCAGTCCTCACCCGTGGCAACCAGCCAACCACACGCAAGCACAGAAAATTATCAACCAGAACCCCCCAAAAGTATTCCAATTTGAAATAAGACCACTGCAAATCCCACTCACTATAAATCCTACTTCACCCCTGCTCACACTCAAAAACAGCTCCCAGAACCCACCAGCACACACACACTGAGCTAGCCGACCAAGTAGTCCCACCTCAATGGCGCCCCATCTCGCGCTCCTCCTCCTCCTCCTGTCCGCCCCGGCGGCGCCGCTCCTCGTCTCCGCCGCCATCGGCGCCTGCTCGAGCGAGAAGTTCCCGGCGGGCCGGACCTTCCAGCACTGCGAGGACCTGCCCAAGCTGGGCGCGTCCATCCACTGGACCCACGACGCGTCGACGAACACCCTCTCCGTGGCCTTCGTCGCCGCGCCGGCCTCTCCCGGCGGGTGGGTAGCCTGGGGCCTGAACCCGACCGCCGAGGGCATGACCGGCACGCAGGCGCTGGTGGCGCTCAAGGGCGGCGCATCCGGCGGCGCGCCGGCGGTGAAGACGTACAACATCACGGGGTACGTGCCGCTGGGCGCGGCGTCGACGCCCATCGCGTTCCCGGCCACCGACCTCGCCGCCGACGCCGCCGGCGCCGGCGGGAGGATGCGGGTGTACGGGAAGCTGCAGCTGCACAAGGGGATGAGGGTGGTGAACCAGGTCTGGCAGGTGGGGTCCTCCGTCACCGGCGGTGCGCCGGACAAGCACGCGTTCGCGGCGGATAACCTCGCGGCCAAGAGCAAGCTCGTGCTCGCGGGGAAAGCTGCGGCGTCGGGTGGTGCGCCGGCGCCGGCGGCCGCGCCGGTGGCCGGCGGTCCGGCTGCTGGATCGAGCGGGAACGAGAGTGGCGCCGCGGCGTCGCCGGCTGCCGGGAAGTCACCGTCCGCGGCGGTGGCGTCGGCCGGCGTGTCGGCGCCGGCGGTCATCGTGATGGCGTTGGTGGGTTTCTTGGCGACGGTATGGTGATGATTACTAGTTGATGACGATGGTGGATGGACGCTATCATCATCAGTGTTCATTCATCCGAGAAGGTTGGCAAGCGGTGGGCTAGGCATGACATGAGTGATGGAGAAAAAGTTATGACGCTATTTTTGTCCATTTTTCTTGGTACTTTTTTCCGTTTCTGCAATAAACTTTGGTGTAGCCGTTGAGCCGGTGTTAGGTAGAACGAACAGTACGTAGTGATTTTTACTGCAGTCGACATGTCATTCATTCCGTCACATGGTCTTATTTCTGCTTACAGTGCTCTGTTTTTGAATCTTTCTGCTTGGCAGCAGCGCGGCACTCCTGCCACTGCCTTATATTTGATTAACTATGGCCGTACTAGTAATTAACTATGGCCGTAGCTCTGGAATCAGAGACAAGCAAACCTTGCACATAATTTCCGTCTGTCTCACTGCTTATGAACACTACTGGCCCTGCAATCCCCGTGCAATCGATGGCAATGGCAGCTGGCCGGCGACGCGTGAGTTCACCGTTCCCGGCATGTCCCGTGGATGAGTGCGTTACGGCTGATCACAGTCCAACAGGTGGTCATCAAAACAAACGAAGATTACTTGCTACTTAAAGTTGCCTTTGCGGCACAGCTGGCGCGGTGGTCTTTGCCTTCGTTGCACGTATGCGATGATTGTTCAAGGGCAAGCATCCGTGGGCGGGAAATGTCCTCGATTGGCTCGGCGCGCAACGATGTACGGTAGTATACTCAATTCCAGGCCAGACGAGCTGCTTGTGAATTGAACGACAATGGAGTGCACTACCGAACGCTGATAATTCATTCGAAAAAACAGAATGATGGCAAGAACAACAAGCACATCATAAAAGTTCAGTTCAGTTCGCGCTCCAAAAAAGAAAAAGTTCAGTTCAGTTCATCAAAGCGTCATCAGTCACCTCTTTCTTATCCAAACAATACACATGCAGCACCAGCAATGGCGTCTTTTTCCCTTTTTAAAGAGAATAATAATAATAAGGAACCAGAAATGGCAGCTCGCCGCCGCTGTCCCGGTTAAAAGCGATGAGTGTGGTCGGCTCCGGGCGGCGGTTGGTGGCGGCGGTGTAGAAGATTGGTTTCTTACTACTGGATCCTTGCTAGTAGTGCCGAATCTGAAATCTCTGATCATGGATGCCTGGATGGGTCACGGGCACAGCGGCAGCAACGCACCATGCGTCTCTCTGGCGGTAGCAATCACCGGTACACAGCACATGGATCGTCCTCGTTGCCGGCTGAAAATGTCCACGAACAAGCATACAGTGGCTTTAGTACCGCGTGTCGCCGTCGTCGTCGTAACGTCGTTTGTCGCCGGGGCCCGAGCATGGGAGGTCTGAGTACCGCGTGCCAGCAGGGCGTGTCACGTCCTTTGGTCTGGCCGGTGTGACTCTTGTTACCACGAAGCATCCATGCTCGAAATGTTACGGAAAATTTCGTAATCTGTTTTGAGACGATGGATTGGCAGCTCGTCCGACAAGGGCACGCCGGTAACGCAAGCCAGTTTCTGCACCTCGTGTTCCAGGGGGATTGGTTTCTGCATGATTATAGCCCTTACAAAGGCAGTCTTAGATTACAAACCTGCTGTACGGAAGTTCATCATTTATGAACGGGTGAGTTTTCAATCATTTCTTAAGATCAACACAATGTTTTCATCACGGGATTGGTTTCTGAGTAGAGCCTGGATAGATTGTGCAGATTTTCATTAGGGCCTCCACACTTGTGCTCGTGCACCCAGTGTTACGGTGCCAGGTGGCACTCTTTGTTCTGCAAAACCAAAGAGTGTCTAGAGTCATCTATAGCAGCAACATCTCTACTACTATTAAATCAGGTGCAGTCGTCTCTTTCATTTTAATTCTATCACCTGTTCCGTTAATTTGCCTCCTGCCCCTGCCTCCTCGAAGCCCCGTCGTGAGAAAAAAAAAACAGAACGTAGTAGAGTCCAGCCCCGGTAAGATGGCCTCCTAGCGGAGCTGCTCATATTGAGACATCAGCCACCACTTCGCCCTTGCCTCTTCTCCTATAGGATCTGAACATCCAACGCCAATGCCAAAGCCTGCACATGCGGTGGCAATAGGCATTGCAGTAGGCTGCGCCGCCACCACCCCTTCTAAGATTGAAACCTCCAAGAACAATTGGGCTCGCGTAGGAAACTGCCATTACGTCATCCGTACGGACGACTCGGATGACAATACAACTGTCGGACGCTAGCATTCCTTTACCCTCCTCTCCATGTCGTCGCAGAGCCACCGCTGGCCAATGCACTCGCGGCGTCATGGACGGCGGCGGCAGGACATTCGCACACGACGGCCTTCAGCGATGCAGTCTCGTGCTCTCGTCATCGTCCCTGTTGGGCATGTAGCTGAGGATCTCACCATTGTCTGACCAGGAGCAAATAAAAGGAAGTTGAGATGGTCACGCTTCGATCTGCTGCAAGGCCGGGCTTCCTTTGCCGACGAGCGATACGCCATCCATGGATGGCGGCGGCAACACATCGTCGGATTTTTCGTAGACTTGTGACGAACGATGGTAGGGCGTTTAGGGCCTCTCCATGGTGGCTTGCATCATGTTAAAGAGGTGAGCCCCTTCCTGCTGTCTCTATTTCTCTTGGCGGCACCTGATATGGGGCCTTGTCAGTCTACAATGCACTCTATCAGCCACCGGCGCTTGTGGGTGAGCAAGGCTAGGTACTCGATCTGCCCACCCAGATGGATCCTCCTTTGACAGAAGTAGCGACCCCAACGACCACAGAGACTATGGGGGTGATTGGTTGGCTGCTTTTGCCACAACCAGGTTCCCCGGATGCAACCTACGCGTGTTTGGATGGCCGCAGCACGTCCGGAGCCAGGCTCCCGTGATGCAAGTAACTGATGCGAGCCAGGTTGTGGAGATGCAGGAAAATTGATCGCATCCCGCAAGCCTGGCTCCCGCGGTGCAGCCTGCATACGTGATGTGAGAGGAGAGGTGCATACAAGCAGTCAACCAATCAACTGATCCGTCGAGCCAGGCGCTGCCGGTACGCGAACCAATCAACACCATCTCGTATCTGCTGAGCCAGGCTGGTGGAAGTCTGGTTCCCTCATGCGAGCCAGACTGGACAGAGAAGAAAACCAATCACGCCCTATGACGTCCGTCCTTCTCGCTGCAGTGGCGAAGAATAGACATTGCCAAGGCCAATCACGGCTCATGGGCATCATGGTGCAGTAACACTTTGCATCTAGATTCTATTGCAAATTTGCAATAGAAAATCCTGTGTCCTATCATTTGTCGGATGAGTCTATTTAATCCATTAGTTGGAGTTAATGCTTGAAATTTTGGTTCTGATGACTGCTCCTGCGTTATTTCCCCGATCCCAGTCACATGATTCTTGGAAGTACTTGCTATCTTATTTTTATTTATTTTACCTATCTGATAGAGATTTGTATCAACTGGCTATTTACATACCTGAATGTTCAATTTTAGCTACGTGTGCTACAAGACAATACAGTGATGCCAAAACGAATTATGAATTCATATAATGGTGTTATTGCTTTTCAATATATATACTTAAATGGTTTCAAGAATTCATGATCTAAGATTCAAGTGCTGGTCCAATGCGAGGATATGCATGAATGCTTTCAATAATTCAAGGGATGCTGTTTTTTAAAATAGTAATTCTCTGTTATATACAGTTCAAAATAAGGTTAATATAAGCTCTAAAAAAATTTCTTCTTTAGTTGTATGATACGTTTTTCATATCCACTGATTAATTTTATTAGAAAGCCTATAAATACAAAGAAAGAATATAGACACATATAATCAAGTTCAACCTGAGAATTGATGTTAGACTATATAATATCGCATTATAAAAAAATAGATAGATTGTTATGTGATAAAATTATCTATCATATTTTGATTCATCAAATATTTGAATTTTATAATAATTTATTATGTTTTGTTCAAACCCGTAGCAACGCACGAGCACTTTACTAGTATATGTATAATCAAGCTTGCAGGACCAGACACGTCTTCTCTCTCTATTCCTCTCTCACGAGCAAGCTGCCAGGTAATAAAGAAATTTAAAAGTTTATTATCTAGTAAATTTGGAACAGTGTGTAGGAGATGAATTGTAGATGGTTGTTACAGTACCTTTTTTTTTAGAGGACTCATCTACTCTCAAAACCAGTATGGAGACCCTTATCAAAGTGCACTTTTTTTTTTGAGACGCCTTACCAAAGTGGACTTACACAATAGTACTACGCTGCTGTAGATGAAGTGTACTATCTTCGTTTTATTGAAAGTGTCATTTTAGAATTTTTTTTTTTGAGAATCACAGACTTTCAATGACTTAGCCGACTTAGCCAGTATCCAAAGTACAATCTTGGACCAGGATATCCTAGAGTGCCGGTGGTAGTACATTATCGCACTCGACCTCCTGACATTCCACAGACACTTGTCTAGCATATTCATGTGAAGCCTATTACATGATCTACTTGCATAAACAAGAAGGAAATCATCAAAGACTGTGCTAATTTCCCGCATGCGATGGATATACGACCAAACAGTCGACCGCTAAACATCCCCCTGGTTCCACAAGCTTATGATCTGCTGGCAATCTGTTTCTATTATCAGTTTGCGAGCACCCTTCCTGTGTGCCAGCTTCATGCCATCAACACATGTTGTTGCTTTCATTGATAGTGCGTCCAAGCAGTATTCATACCATTTTGCTCCCCCACCACTACTGCCACCCAAGTTGTCATGGAGGATCACTCCCGTCGCTCTTGTCAGAGTCTCAGCCTAGAACGCTGCATCAGTGTTACATTTGATCCACCCCTCTTTAGGTTTCTTCCATCCAGCTGGGTTTGTCCTTCTCGTTTGCTTGCGCTCTGGGTGTTTAATCATCCACAAGTCAAAAATTGTATCCTTTGCCTAGGTAACTAATTTGATTAGGGGGATCGGTGTAGTCCCATGTCTCCTATCATTTCTTGCCATCCACAAAGCCCACATTCCACGGAGGATTAGAGCAGCATCCTTCAGAGCATAATGTTTTGGGTTTATAAGATCAGTTACCCATGTCCCCGGGTGTGGCCGTGGAAGCTTAACACCCGTGAGATCCTTCATGATCTCTCAGAACCTCCTCGCTATTGTGCAACCTACCAATACATGTCTGATGGTTTCCTCCTCTGCATCACATACCTCACAGTTTGATATAGGCTCAAGATGCCTGTGATGTAGAACCGATCGATGCCAGTAAGAATTCATGAACCACTCGCCACCAGAAAACCTGAACCTTCGGTGGAACAGCCATCTTCCACGCTCGCTTTCACTCCTCCCTGCTTGAGCTGGATCCCCAATTCGTGTCCTCGAGTTGCTGTTGCTTATTGTATAACATCTGATATGCTGATCATACAGAGTAGCAACCATGTATTCGTTTTAGATTTTTCGATAGCATGCTTGACCCGTTTGTCTTATTTAATTTTTTATAAATATAGTTTATTTTTTATAATTACATTTATCACTAAAAATATTTTAATTATATTATCTTTATTTTAATATTTAAATAAAAAAATTAAATAAGACAAATAGTCAAATATGATTTTCTAAAAATAAAAAACAACATTTTCAATGGGACGGAGGAAGTAGATGGTTGTTACATTTTTTTTCGAGATGAAATGTGTAGGAGATGAAGTGTAGATGGCTGTTACCTTTTTTTTGAGCCGTCTTACCAAAGTGCACTTACACAATAGTACTACGCTACTGCTGAAATGATGTATGTAGTTGGGTTGGACTTGACTTTAAGCCCACTAAGAGCCTCCTCGCATTCAGTCTCTTCGATTAAGCTCAGCCCAGTTACGCTGTCAACTGAACCGGCCCGTCCAAGCAGCCTAGTCTCCGTCCCGGGCTAAATGACGTTACTGGCTCGTGGCATTCTCTCTACACCGAGGCCCAATTACCTACCGGCACCCACATAACATCATCCGGCCGTCCAGCTACAGACGCTGATCCCGGCCGTCCATTCCTTGGCGTGCCCTCTCTAGGGTTTTAGCCGTATAAGAAAGCTGTCCCCAACCCCCGAACCCAGCCTCCGCCGCCTTCCGCTTCTCCCTCTCCCTTCCTCCCCTCTCGTCGGTGCGCTCGGATCCGGAGGTACCAGCTCGCCGGCAAACTCTTCGCCGATCCGAATCTCTCGTTTCTGCATCTTGTCGACCTCGTCTCACGTTCGCGTGTTGCTGTTGTTTGTTTGTGCAGAGATGGCGGTGCCGCTGCTGACCCAGAAGATCGTGAAGAAGCGGGTCAAGCAGTTCAAGAGGCCTCACCATGACCGCTACATCTGCCTCAAGGTAGATATCTTTTCCACCGCTGGTTGCCCTGTGAAATGGATTATTATGGTTGATGTCCCTGTGCTGCGCTCATAGTTGTCGGATCTGTGTTTAGTGTTAGGTCGTAGTACCTTGAACAGTGATGGTCTTGACTAGCCTTAGTACTCGATTATTCCTTGCGGTTCAGTTCGCCATCTGATAGATCGCTGCAACAGGTTTGTGTTCGGTAGATTCTCTCTTGCGATATTGTCAGCTAAACCAGATGAGATAATCCTGGTTGTTCGAAAACTGTGATAATAGCTGGTGATGAAATCTGTGACAGTGGTCTGCAATTCCTTGTTTGGAAGTAGTATGCTGACGCAGTTTTACTGTTTGGTGAAGGTTTTGAGCGTCGGATCCCAGTATTTTTTTTGTGCAATCTATTCTTTCCTCGTTTGCATGATACTTTTAAGGATAGCGTTCTTGTGTTTTCTTAGTGTTGCATTACCTATACATATTCACGCCAGTATGGATGCATAGGCTTATTGCACTGCTGATTCTCATTTGTTAGTAAAAAATAAGCAAGCGATTGGTTAATTGCTGATACATTGACATTTCTGCAGCACTTGAGTGTAACATGCCATAATTTTGTTGTGATCGTGTCAAACATGATATTTATGGTTTGTTCATGATTTTATATGAACTCTGTTTTTAAGCTTTATGGCACTTCTTGAGCTGTATAAATCAGTAGTAATTCTGGGCGTTTCCTGTTTTAGTGAAGCTCATTACTGGTGAATCATAACTGTTTGTTCTGACCGTAGTTTGCCGGTTAATTCAGTTCTTGGTGTACCTAAGCATCCTGAAGTTTGATCAATTACTGTTTACATAACTAATGCAATTACATCAACAGACCATCTGATGCACCACATACTCCTGCGGTTGCAGTTTTTTATACTTTTTGAATTTTTTTCCTGTACTCTTGTACTTAGTGACTGCCAAACTGTGGTTGCTATTGCTGCATTTGAATCCATTCTTTACTTAATCTGAGCAGTATGTATAGGGCTTTGATTAATTTCATGGACTAATATGTTACTATGTCTTGGTCTCAGACAAGCTGGCGCAGGCCCAAGGGTATTGACTCCCGTGTGAGGAGGAAGTTCAAGGGATGCACCTTGATGCCCAACATTGGATACGGCTCTGACAAGAAGACCAGGCACTACCTTCCCAACAAGTTCAAGAAGTTTGTGGTGCACAACGTCTCTGAGCTGGAGCTGCTCATGATGCACAACAGGTAAACACTTGCTAAACACTTACCAAAGCTGATGTCTGCTGGTATCTCAAATACTGGAGTCTTTTACTGATGCAATATGTCCTTCCTCACAGGACCTACTGTGCTGAGATCGCCCACAACGTGTCCACCAAGAAGCGCAAGGACATCGTCGAGCGTGCTGCGCAGCTTGACATCGTGGTCACCAACAAGCTTGCCAGGCTCCGCAGCCAGGAGGACGAGTAGACAGTTGGTTCGTCAGTATGCTGTGTGGATCTGGATTTTTCCCGGTTGTAGGAAAACTACTGTGCTTTCTGTCGTGTTACTACCGAGGATGTTATGCCGACCTTTTTGCTACCTGTAGCAACTCTAATGTGTCAATCAATACTGTTACCCATCTACCTAAATCTTCTGCATTGGCATGGTTTCATTGGTCCGAGTTTTGAGTAGGTGCATCAATCTTGACTCCATGGCACCATGCTATGTCTCTTCTATGCTCTGCTGAAGGTCGTGAAATTACATTATAGTTGCTGTCTTTACGTTTGTTGTGATTACCAACGTCAGAGAAATAGGTCCTTCCTGACTCCTGTTCGGATGGGTTTAAACTCCTTGTCGAAGTCAACCTTTTTAGGACGATCACTCAAGCGCACGGCTTGCAGCGATCCAACTGAGCCACAGACCATTGTATTTGTGTACAATCTGCTTCGGTGATGCGCTTCTTCTGACTCCACCTGGCCAAGGGGTGGTAATGGGCTTAAAATTTTGAACTAGCAATGTTGAGGGCCAGGTAGAAAAAGGGTCGGGTCAAAAATAAATTATATTTTTATTTAAATTAAGAAAGGGTCGAAAAGGACTCTTCTAGGACCCGTGGATCGTGGCTCATTACCACCCCTACCTGGGCCTTTTGAACCAGTGGGCGCCCGCATGGCTTAGCGTAGCAAATTTTGGACCACGGTAACAAGCCGCTACATTGATAAAAGCTGCCTCATCTCGGGTCAGAATTTGGATCGCGATCCAACTTCTTGTATGGGCCTCTTTAACAAGTCGACGTCGACACGGCTGTTAGCAATAGTGGTGTTCAAATGGGCCGTGCCAAGTGGGGTAGCCCGAAGCACGATTTTTTGAGTCCAGACCAAACACGGCATGACCCGTTTAGTTTCGTGCCAGGCCGGCCCAGCTTAAAGCCATGGGCCGTGCTTGGGCCGAGGGATCGGCGTGACGGGCGGCACAGGCACGACCCATTTAGCTGTGGCCCGGTCAAGCACGAAAAAGGCCCATTAGGCACGGTTCGAGAAGTGCTAAGTTAAATAAAATATATGTTTAATGTTAAAACGAAAGAACAAGATTGGCAGAGTGGTAAGGAAAGCTCTTCACAGGCATAAGTTCAAGGTCCGACTCTCACACAAGGCTCTTTTTTCACCTCTCTTTTCAAATCATTTTAGCATATATTTGTTACTGGGCCAGGCGTGCTTAACGGGCCACATCTACTGCCGTGCTTAACGGGCCGGCCTGGCACGGCTAATGAAACGGCACGATGGCGCGGCATGGCACGATCCAAATTAAATTTCGTGCCGTGCCAGCCCGACATCTAACGTGCCGGGTCTCTTTGTGCTTGGGCCGGGCTGTGCCGGGCGGCCCGTTTGGCCACCACTAGTTAGCAGCAACTTTTGGACCACAGTTTTTCGTCAACAGACCGTTTCATTGATAAGCTTCCTCATCCCGGGCCAGAATTTGAATCGCGATTATTGATCAGGATCCAAATTCTTATATGGGCCGCTTTAACGAGTTAGCGCCGCACGGCTGATAGCAGCAAATTTTGGTCCACGGTTTTTGGTGAACAGGCCGCTTCATTGACAAGCTTCCTCATCCCGGGCCAAAATTTGAATCGCGATCCAACTTTTGTCTGTGGGCGTGGGGATTCTGGCCCACTCCGCCATACCTATACAATGGGCCAGGCGCGTGGCTTCGCGGCTCATCCTCCGCTTTCGGCCTATTCGTCTCAAGTTCCAGCGAGCCGTCGCCCTCCTCGCCACGAAACTCCGCGTTCCCGTTTGCCACCGCCGTGCGTGCACCAGTGTTGCCCGTTCGGCCGTTCGCGTGTCGAAAAAGAAAAAAAAGCTGTCCCCCGTTCGTCTCCATGCGTGCGCCGTCACTCCTTGTAATCCTTTTGGCGTGTCTCAGTCGTCACTTTCCCAGGGATGGCTCACGGGTCCATACCACTGTTCCATGCATCATGCATGAAGAAAAATATCATTGTTGGTTGCAGCTGCACGTTACAGGTGGAGACAAGCTTTTTTACTTGCCAGAAGCATTCCACGGATGCTACGGCGTACACTTGTAAAGATACGGCATCGCTCGTACCGCCAATCGATCTTGCACAGTGCCGCACCCAAGATCTCTCGCCTCCCTTTTAATTTGTTCGCCCAATACTTTAACTTTTGTAACCACAAAGTCGTTCTCTGCACTCTGCACTGTGCTTGGTTCCAAGCTTCGCTTCAAAGCTCTGTGCCCGGTTGAATCAGGCGCACCTCAACCACTTGTGCAAAGCACAAAGAGATGACGACGATGCGCTCATCAAGAGTGGTGTTGTGTCGATGCAGCAAGCAGCCACAGCCAGTATGATCAAAGCTACGTCCTCGAGCCTAACGTTTCTGTTCATGACAGACTTTAGCGGCAGCTGTCTTTCCTCTCTCTTTATATAAGGGCTTGTAGCCTGTTGATTTCTGATTTTGCACTCTCTCAAGCTATTCTAAACAAATTCACAAAACACAATAAATTCCCTCCGCTCAGAAATGTGACATTTTCGGTTTAAGTTTGTTTTTCAAACTTTAACCATCAGAAGGCAATCTTCAACTTACCCAAGTTTCATTGTAAAACACATCACAAAAAAAAAAAAAAAAAACGGGGCACCACCATTATTCGTAGCAGTAAGTTTCCACTTTGCACGTAGGCAGCACTTACGCCACTTCACTCGACTTATTCCTCTTTTCTGTTTTGGCCTAGAACTAGGACGTTGACATCCAGCTTCTGCCCCCTCCTCGGCGCTGTTGAGACGAGAGCGAGATGCGTGGCAGGACAGCCAAAGTCAAACGAGGCATCGATGAGAGCCTATGGCCGATCCCGTGCCACGCCGTGCTCCTCGCAACTGTCCTGAACATCGCAACGCCGTCACCGTGCTCGGCATTCACGTCGGCCTGCCGGGAATTAACGGTACAGCACCAACCTACGGCTAGCCTCATGAACAGTTTGGCTCGCCTCCGATAGGAGAGAAGCCAAACAAGCAGAGAACGTAGGGTTGCTATTATGTTTTGCAAATGGATCGATCTGTGCTAACCACCTCATGGATTATTTACTGTAATTAATTCGAGAATATCACACAAAAAAATGCCATAGGATTATGTACTGTCAGTCATAGGAATATGTTTACGGCAAAATAAATAGAGAGCGATGGTCTAGTCTATGAGCCCGACAGGAGAACCGGGAAGTAAGCTGAGAAGGTTAGAAATAGCAGCAATGATTGACCCCAGCAAGGGAATATGTATGAGGCAAGCCCTGCCTATTCTATGCTCAGATCCACCGAACTTTATGCTCCAAGTTCAGATCCAACAACTATACAAACAAACACCAAAGCTAGACGAACACGGCCATTGGAGATAACCCGACGAACTCCCACGACGTGGCGACACCGTGGCATTCTGTTAGTAAACTGACAGGACTCAAGCATCAGTAGCCATGTAGGATGGCTCCGGGCTGGGGTGCCGTTGCCGCGTTGCTGCACCAAAGCTCATTTGAAAATTTTCCAAGTTCTTGGATGGACGCCCATGGATTCCCCTTTTCCTGCTCAAATGATTGAGCTTGATGAGGAAGATGAGTTAAATAACCATATGGCATAGGCCAACCTTTTCTCCATAGCTCCTTGAATAAACAAGTACAGTTGCTTGTACTAAAGTAAACCTTAATAGAGAGAGGTCCTAGTACCACCACCTAATCTACTATTTATTGCTATATATTCCAAGAAGATCTGTCACTTGGTACACTTGGTTAATACTGTCCCGGTGAATGATTAAGAGAGAGTCCTACCTTGATCGATTTTATGGTCAAGAACCGTGTGCAATTCACTTCACCTATTCTCGATCATCCAGATTCTGGACGGGTAGTTGCTGAGAAGTAAGCAGGAACAATGCAAATGCGAAACAGGCTTGATTTTGGCAGTAGTAGCTGGCATTGCAGGCTGCAAGCTCAGCTGGTAGAAATTTTGGGACATTGTTGTAGAACGCGGTCTGCTACAATTCTTCATTGACCAGGAGTGCGACAATTTGTTTCCAAGGTTTATACTGTAGTTGAATCGGTTACCAAGTTTGATGAGGGAGTTTAAAAAGTGGGACTTTATAAAGTGCTCGATATCTTCTTGATTCCATGACAGAGCTCTTGCTTCCTTTTTTCTCCTGATGGTCATGAACATTGTGAATTCCTGGCTTAAAAATTACTACATATAAGGGATGTTACAGTTGAGAGTTGTTTAACGTCATGATGCATGTGACCGTGGCAGGGATCCCGAGGCAAGATTATAATAAATGGGGAGATTAATTGGAGATACGTCCAGGGATTAGCTAGAATAATGGGAGGTTGATTAGAAATTGGTGATTGGCTTAGCTGCCAGATTATTCTACTGTCAGTCCATTTATTTATTTCTGGCTCTTCCCTGCGCCCGTTGACAAAGAGAGAATGTATACGTGATGCCTTGAGGGACAAATATTCAAATGTACGCCACTTGTGAGTTGTCAAATTCGTGTTGGTTCGGCGTATGAAGCATTTACAGCTAAACTTAGTTTATTTGAACGCGCCATTCTGATACTTTAATCCGAAAAAAATATCCTAAATATAATATCACTTCATATCTACAGGATGTTGCTGGTTTGAAGTTTCAATTTTACTTTTGAAGTTGAAGGAAGAGTATCATCGATAGCCGTGTCTGTGTGGAGTCCATCCATGGCAAGTTGGTGACGCAGCATTCTGTCTTTGCAAATTTTAGCTTGCTTGCATTGATGCCCCCATGGATGAATTTAGCTTCTATGTGAGCTAATGGAACTGGTGGCATCAATGAAGCAAAGTATGGGCCCGGCTTGCCTTCTATTCCCGTTATGGAAATGATCGCGGCAGCTCTCTGAATCTGAACATCATGCAAGCACGAGAACGTCCATCTCTCTTCAATGAGAAGATGGAGCCAGAAATAGCGATGAAAGGTTAGGCACCTCGAATTATCCCACGAGGATAATCTTCTGTAGGGTGTGGGGCCACATAACTCTTCAGAAGTAATCTCAAATGTTGTTCTCGGACAAGCAGATTAGGCCGTAGCTCTGAAGAACCCATCCGTTTTCTCTCGTTGAGAAGCCGTGCCTTAAACATCAGCTATTGCCTGCTGATGATTAGCATGCATAAATGTCTCTTGGCTATTTCCTATCGCTATGTATGGACATAATATGGCATACGATAGTTGCACTACTTTTTATGTCAAGTAGCTCTACATTTTTGGTCTGGAATTTGCAATAGTTTAAAAAGGAAAAAAAAAAGAACAGGAGAGGTTTGGTCGTTTATGCTGTAGATTTAGGCCTAACAGTTTTTATGCGATGCGTACCACAAGATGCAAAATGCATTTCTTGGATAAGGTGTCAATCTCCCGGCTCCAGTAAAATACTTGTCAGCCTCACTCATTTTCACTTCCTCTGCTCTTGACAATATTGTCTCCTCTTCGATCCACATCCATTAGGCTCTAATGGCTATTTTCGTTGTGAAGTCGCACTGACGAGGACGTGTCGAAGATGGACAGGAAGGCGTGAGAGCACAGTCAGCCATTATTGAGGATATGGAGGATGATTCTCCCTTCGTTTCAATTTGATCGTCATTTTAGCAAATTTCACAGCAAACAAGAAGTTGTAGCAAAATAAATGAACCTTCATTAAACATATCTCAAACATGGTGCAGCCACATTAAGGGGTACTAGTGCCAATTTGCCTTTTATTAAAGGTGCTTTCTTAGAATGTTATGATAAAACATTTTATGTTACAATTGTAATTGAATCGAAACAGATGAAATACATATGAAGAGCGACCAATCTTTTGTTATATGGTCTGTGATGCCCCTATGCTATATTATTAATATGAGTAACATAATAAGTATTTTATAGTTTGATTAGTAAAAGTTTTCAACTATGATAAAAATATTTATATGACAAATTTTAACAAGACTTTTAAATTAATTTCATAAACCACAAATGTTTGTACTGTTTTAAAAGAAAATCATATTTTTTTCTTGGGTCCACATGTCAGCCACACTTGTCCCATACTCCCATCCCAACCAACTGGTCTTTTCGTGTGGGACCATGTGAGAAAGTAACGGTTAAATGATATAAATATTTGTGGTATTGTGAAACTAATTTTAAAGATAATAGTTTTCTAATACAAAGGATTACATAGTTCTTATTATATGAAATTAACTCAATTAAGAAATAATAATAGTTCTTAAGCCTTAGGTCAGGATCATGAATAGGAGATACAACAACTCCTTAAGAAGTACAGTTGTAATAATTATATATAGTTTGTGATATCAACTCTTAGTCATAAGTTTTTGCGTCGTCTCATACTTCCTCCGTTCTATAATATAAGCATTACTAAGATTAAAATGCAAATTTAGTCAATATAGGAAAAATCATATATACCCCTTATTTTATAATACCTCATCAATTTCTCACCCACCCACCAACCAACAGATTTTGTGTTATGTCTAGAAATACTTATATTATAGATAAATTTTTGAATACTTCAAATACTTACATTATGAACCGGAGGGAGTATCGGCTTATATCAAGACGAATCATTTATTCATTTAGACTTGCACATATGTGGAACCATCAATTTCATGCTAAAACTTAAACGTAAATTATCACATTTCTCAAAATTTAGAGCACCAAACTTAAAATGCACGGTTCATGTAAAAAACCCAGCGTGTAGGAGTTGTGATGCAGGACTGCAGGCAAAGGTTAATTTCTCGCTCCTGCCGTACCAGCGTGGAAGGAGCTTAAAAGGGAGCGGGGCAGCCTGAAAAGGTAGCACTCTTCCACCCCAAACCGAAAAGCTTCCACTTCCAGCTGCTGCGGGGCATCACCAGTTCACCACCGCTTTGACCTCCAGCCCATAGCCCATTCCCCCAAGCATCCATCCTCAGTCCTCACCTCACCTCCTCGTCCTCCCTCCCAAGGCCTGCCTTCCTATAAAATCTCCTCCTCTGCTCCCGATTCGTCACCTAAAGAAGGCGCCTTTCCCCAAATCCACCACCAAGAGCCTGCGCTTATCGGACGACGTGCACCCTTAATTGCTGCTCTAGTTTCTTGCGGCGCGATGGAGAGTAGGGCCGGCGGCGGGGACTACATTGCCAGCCTTCTGAGCTCGTCGCCGAGGCTCGACTTCGGCGTGCTCGGCGGCGTGCCGGGGCTAGACGGCGCCGCGGGCGACGGCGGGGACTCCCTGGAGAAGTTCTGCGGCGACCCCGGGTTCGCGGAGCGGGCGGCGCGGCTGTCCAGCTTCAGCGGGCAGCGTTTCGCCGGCGCCGGCGGCCTCTTGGGGCTGCCTCCGCCGGCTCTCGCAGCGAGCAACGGCGAATTCGGCGGCTCCCGGGAGACGTCGTCGGTTTCCGACCCGGCCTCGGCGATGAGGGACGCCAATGCCAAGAAGAGGAAGGCAACCCCCGCGGCCAAAGCCAAAGGCAAGGAGCCTTCTTACCAGGTGAGCTTCGCTTTGTTCGCTAGCTACTGTACTGCCTAGCTGACTCAGAGTCTTGCTTGGGTTACTGACTGAAATTCTCGTTCATTACTGTGGCAGGCTGGGGAGCAAAATGATTCTGATGCCAAGAGGTGCAAGACAACAGACGGAGGCGAGAAGAAGGACGAGAGTCCCGTGAAGCCGAAGGCCGAGCAGGCCGGGAGCGACATTTCAGTCGAGGACAGCGGGCAGAAGCCGGGGAAGGGGAAAAATGCCAAGCCGGTGGAGCCCCCCAAGGACTACGTCCATGTCCGGGCGAGGAGAGGGCAGGCTACTGACAGCCACAGCCTCGCAGAGAGGGTATATTTCTGTTCATTTTACCGTTACGCTGCCTTCGAGCCCTGTTGAATTCGATTTCTCGGTGTTGAACCGTCTTGCTTCATTGACAGGTTAGAAGAGAGAGGATCAGTCAGAGGATGAAGGTTCTCCAGGACTTGGTGCCAGGATGCAACAAGGTAGAATTTTGAATTCGAAATTGGGGTGAACAAGGAATTCAGTAAAGCCTAAACTACAAAGTAATTGACTTTGTTGCCAAAATTTTTGTTTGTTTGAAGGTGATTGGCAAGGCACTCATGCTTGACGAGATCATAAACTATGTGCAATCGCTGCAACGGCAAGTCGAGGTAAGAGCACAGCTGCTCAAATTACCTACCTAGTGCCCTGGGATGCAGCTTTCAAAATTCTGATCAATTCAACTGTTCTGTGTCTTCAGTTCCTCTCTATGAAGCTTGCAACTGTGAACCCACTCGACTTCAGCAACCTGCCTACTCTCCTACAGAAAGATGTGAGCTTCGCTGTTCCTTCTGAACTTGTTTTTGATGTACTAAATGAGTAGCTACTTATATATGCTACTATACATGTAACTGCAGATGTTCCAAGCCTGTGGCCCTTCAGCGAGTTCAGTCTTCTCACTGGAAAGTTCCAGCTCAGGTTTTCCATTTAGCGATCAAGGAGATGTCTTCCAATCTTTTGTTCCGAACGGCATGGAGAATCAATGCAACATGAATCCATTAGACCTGGCTCTGTCTCAGGCTACAAATGCACAGTATGCTTTTCAGGATGGAACTCCCAGCTCCAACTTGCAGGTATTTGATGCCTGAAGAATTTGTAGTCTATATATTTATATTTGCTGAAGAACCACTAGGAATCATATCCTAATATAGCTGGTGTACTTGTTTCAGCAAAGGAACTTTTGGGAGGAGGATCTGCCTGGTGTTTTCCATATTGAGAATGGGCAAAGCCAGGACAATGGGGTTTCAGCGCAGAGCTTCCATGGTTCGTTTAAGTTCATAGTGTCCTGATGAATCTTTTAGGCTTTGATTAAGGCATTTTACTGACGCGTCTGAATTTTCATTTGACACAGGTCAATTACAATCAGGCCACATGAAAATGGAGTTCTAATCAGCATAGATCGTCGGTCGAGGAAATGATTTGTACATACGAAAATCTAAGTACAACATAAGTGGCAGTGGCAACTGGCAAGTGGGGCTCTGAACTCTGAAGCTAACAGTCTGTAGGCTCTGGGAGACGAATCTGTGTATCATATCCGGCCTGTAGTAGGGTGACGTGATTCTTTGAATATGTTCCGGGAATTTTATTAAGACGATAACCAAATAGTTTGTGTATAAGATAAGGTGCAAGTATTACAAGCACCGCTTCCTAATGTGTATGAGCTGGCAATGTAGCTGGACTGAACCCCGCACTACTGCATTTTGTCTGATAGTTATTCTCACCACGGCTTATGTCCCATCATTTTCGCTTCAGTTTAGCTGTACCATTGCTGCTAGTACCTCCATTATTTCCCAGTGACATCTTTGCACCTGATATTTCATACTAGTAGATAACGAGCTCATTATTGTGACAAGTTGTTAGTGGCAATCTAAATCGAGCCTTTTAAGCGATCGGAATTCAGATTTTCCGTCTACTTGCGTACGTACTTGATGGTCCTATTGTGTCCTGTTGCTGCGTATTCTGCTGTCGCCTTCCTCTCGTCGTGCTCCCCCAAAGATTGGTAGGTTACACGTCGCTTTTCTACGATGATCCCTCGCTCTCTGTCCCGGTTTGCTCCTCGCTGGATCTCATTGCTCGTGCACGCCCAGCTCTGCTCTGCTCTGCTGCGTACAGATGATCCAATTTGTTTGACATCACTGAATGTCGTTCACTTCATGCCACAGATGAAGACGTGACTAATAAACACAATTGCACTATTCGACGTAATCCCTCCGTTATTGTATACCATGAGAGGCGGAAGTCTCTTCCATCTGTATGGTCTCTAGGGATCATCTAGGTGTAGATCGAGAGGAGTGATGATCTGTATGGTGTACCTTTTATCCAAGCAACTTCTCTGGTTCTGTCGATGTAGTTTGCACACGCGCAACAACGTTCGGTGTAGAGGATGATGTCGCGCCCGTGCTGGTGGCGAGCTCGGTGTAGAGGTCATCGGTGAAGGGGCTCGTACGATTCTCGTCACTGACAGTCCACCCTTTAAGATCGGTCTAGGATTTGGAGGTGGGGAAACAGTGGCGACGACAAACCTCACTTTGTGAGAACGTGGTCAACACCTCCCCTTTGGGCCGTTAGGTCCATTGGTGGAGATCAACCTAACACCATCAACCCCCCCCCCCCCCTCCCACCCAAAAAAAAACAGAAGCAAGTTCAAAACTAAACTAACCAGCTCAACGTTCTTTCACCAAAAACCGTAACATAGTTCACACCTCCCAGTGGTGATCCGAGCTACTAGTAGCACCTAACGCAAGCCTTCCTTGGAATGGCGCCAATGTGGAAGCGTCAGGCCGGGTCTTTGTTGGCTTCCTCCGTTTCCATGCGCAGCTTCAAACAGGGCCCCGAAAAGCAAGCGTATTCCCCTGCTAATTTCGCGGTTAGGTTAGGTTCGTCGTCGCTCTCGGGCGCCCGCTTCTTACTCCCCGGGAAAACGCCATGTAACTGTACGTCGCGCGCAACCACTCCGGCCAGTCTGTCCGCTCTCTCCCCTCTCCGACAGAAAGAACGCGGACGCTGGACAGAACAGGCTGTGAAAAAGAAAACCTGTCGCCAGTTACAACGGTTCAGTATCCGTAACAACCTTCGTATACAGCTTGAAGAGACCCGTCACCAGTTACAACGATTCAGTATTTTTCAGCACTGCCACGAACATGGTACGAGCTGAACTGAAGGTGCTCTGCTTCTTTGCAAATGAAAACTTGATGAGTATAGTGCAGTCGAATTGAACAACTAGTACAAGTAGCTGTTTGTTGACTCGTCATTGTATTTTTTGGGGGCTGGAAGGAAATACCAGAGGATTTGGAATTTCGGTGGTCGTTTTCCGGCTCGACAGGTTGAAGGTTAAACGTCGCTACGACGCGCCAAACTTTTGTCACGCAGCAGCGAAAGCAGCGTTCAATGCCATGCCTGGCCATTTCTTCTTCTTTCTTCGTCTTCTCCCCCCTCCCTGTACGTGTCAGCCAATGGTAGCATTTTAGCAGCACTGGCAGTGGTGGCGACGCTTGCTAGCTGATGGGGCTCTCGTGCGTCCACAGTACAGGACGGCAGGACGCGTACGAGACCGCGACCAATTTCAGTAGCGTCGTCCTCAGATCGAGCTTAACCTACGGCTTTTTCCCCGGCGACCACGCACACGCGAACCCGGCACGAGCATCACATGCTCATTCTTTCGTTCCCTCCTCTCTGCTCTCTCTCTCTCTCTCTCTCTGCTTATTCGTCCCGCCAAGAGAAGTCTCCTTCGGTGGGAGGAGGACAGACGAGCACAGCTTGCAACAGAGAGGAGAAGAGAGGAGGAGGAAGACCCACGAAAACGACGGCAGTGCATGGAATCATGTAATGCAAGGGAAGGGATCGCCATCGAAATCTCGTTACCACCGGCGTACGGCGGCGAGGGAGGAGGCTGTAGTGGACCTGATCAGTGAGCTTATTACGGCGAGGGAGGAGTCGCGGTCGGTACATCACGGCGCCGGTGTGGACGAATAATAATCCGTCCGTCCCATATGCAGGTTGCTACCACGCCACTGTACGCGAGATCTGAAGGTATGGCCCGTGTTGCGTCTCCTCGCTCGCTTTGGATCGGGATGAAGTGATGATGGTAATAATCGCGCATCAATCAAGACTCGAGGATCGGAATTGAAGCCAATCCCTCCCTCTCTTCATGCTCTGCTGCGTGCCTCTCATCATGGCGTGCCAGAATTATTGATGACGATCCGTTCCGAGATGGGATCCAAATTCAGAATTTATGCAACTGTTCTGTTTCAATATTTTCTACCTTTTCTTTTTTTTTTAGGCAAAAGGCTACTTTTTTCAGGGCCAAACAAAACTGCTCCCTTCCAGTAATTAAAAGAACTAAATTTTGCATCGGAATTAAGCTGATCGCAAAGCACTGCAAAAGAAATTGCGCTCGTGGATGACACGAAAAATTGAGCTGCGACGTAGTAGTAGATTAGTTGGGCGAAAAGGATGTGGATAGTTCGGTCCCGCAATCAGCATGCATGCATCGAGGACGGACGGGGGCGTCCTTGGAGAGAGGCACAGCAGCATCCCCGATGACCATCGTGCTCGTGCCATGCTCGACGCGTCCACCCACATATAAAAACTATAAAGGGAGAAGGAAATAAAAAGAACAGGAAACAAAAGTGGATATGGATCGAAGCAATGATGGCCGCTCGCAATGATCAAGCTAGAGCTCTACGCAGAATTAGCTGTTAGGTTCGGCGTCGCCGTCGGACCGATTCGGGGTGCCTCCCCTCTGACAGCGTGCCTTTCTATCCAATCTAACCCAGCTCCTCTCCTCTGCAAAAGTAAGACAATCCGGTGGGATCGATCCTGAGAGATGCCACACAGCTAATCCCCATTTCGGAGGGGATTCCGCGCTACGCTTTTACAAGCCATTTTAAGATTAGCAGTGGATGATGTTCGGAAAGATTAGCAGCGAGCACTTGATGATGTGTGTGCGTGCCATGGTCACTCTGGTCCACAAAAGCACTGATGCCCATGTAAAGAGTTTAAGGTGTGGGCAAGCTAGCCATCTACTGGAAGCATAATAAGCAATAACCCCGGTTCGTGGGGACGGCGCCAACTAGTTCTGCTCCTGGCCCGGACCGGACCAGGTGCGCTGCGACGGAAGCCATTGGACCAGACATGTCGTCGAGGTAATGATGCTCTTATCCATGGCCTTCAAAGCAATGGGAGCCAGAACTGATGGGGGGGGGGGGGGGGGGAGTCGTTATGGCGAAGCTGATTATATTCTGAGGTTGTCCGCGTTGGAGTCAGGCGGGTTTGGGTCACATATATTATCATGCCATTCAAGTTTCAAAATTCATTCATCCTTTTTTTTTCGCGACCACAGAGTCCGTTCATTGCTTGTTCATGCCACAGCCTTCTGCTGGTAGCTGCTAATTATGGTTTTATGCATGGTCTGAAACTATAGGTGCAAACATGTCCTTTTTTTTGTTGACAAATTGCTATAACCAATGTGAACCATATTTTTGCTAGGACCAAGGGTTGAAGAACACCGAATGTAGACTGTACTTAGTTCAGACTTCAAAGTGGCAAAAAAGCAGGCAGTTTGCCCTTACAAGTTTCTGGAAGCGCTGAATCAGGGCCTCCAAAGTCTGAACTCTGATGAATGTCTCCATTTGGTCGCATATCGTTCTCACCGACGACTTCCTGCTAATAGAACCACAGGCACCGGACCTCCATCATGCACACAAAGCTTCATCTCTACCATCGAACGAAGAATTAATCACGCTCAACAACTAGAATGAAACCATAGAAGACCAAAATTGTCACCAGATTGAACTTTTCCTCTCTTTCTCGCCATAGCTTTCGGCCTTAAATCTGCGCTTGGATTTTAATGAGACGCTGGTCCAGCCCATGGAGCAAGAACAAGGACACTCGTATCGGTGCTCGTCTACCGTTAGAGCTGTCTGCCGGGAGACGCCACTTTTTCCTTTAGGACCATGCGTGACAGTTCCCCTCCCGCTTCTCAAGGAGAAGCCCACCTTCCACTTCTGGCAATCCCATTACCGTAGGTAGCAGATCTCCTTAGAGAAGATGGGCGGAACAGAGATTGAACTGAACTCAGAAAACCTGCCCCAACACTGAAATTTCACAAGTGCACAGAGAGGTTTTAATTTCTTTATTATCGTTAGGGTGAAGTGCATAGGGAGATTATACTGTCTTTCGTAATTTTTCTGCAAAAATCAGGGGAAAATCGTCTTCCTCACAACTTACTGCTGTTGGGCCATTTGGGTAACCACAGAGACTGTCTCGCTACCATGGATTCAAAAACCGTCAAAAACCGCTTGGTTTTTTCACGGTTTTCGATCAAACTGGTCCGGTCCGGTTTCATCGGACTACCGATTTTCGGTTTAATAGAATTTAAAAATTTAAAAATTTGAAATTTTTTGAAATCTTGAAAACCGAGCGGTAAACCAAAGAAACCGGACGATAAACCGGAAAAACCGAATGGTTTGCTTTTAAACTGAAAAACTCGATAATAAACAGAGAAAATCGAATGGTAAACCGGAAAAACCAAGCGATAAACCGAAAAAACCGACCGGCTTGCTTTCAAATCATATTCAAATTCGTGGTTTGACATTTGAGCGATTTATCATCCAATTTTTTCGATTTTCATGATTTTCGTCAAACTGGTCAGCTCTGGTTTCCGCGGTTCAAATGGTTTTTTAATCCTTGCTCGCTACTGGGTTTCGTCCAGCGTGGTCCAAGAAACCCGGAGGCAGGCAGCCAGCCAGGCCTACGTGCAATCCAAATCTCGCCCTTGTCGTAGCTGCTTAATTCTGCACTCCGTCTGGTGCCATGTACGCATGCCGAGCGTAATGGTGGAGCGTATATCCCACAGTTAAGTGCAGCTGCCAGTACACATACGCGTGGTAGGAGTACGTCAGTGGCGGAGCTAGAGCATAATTATGGGGGTGCAGCTGTTAAGAGGAATCAAAGATTTTAGCCTAATATATGGTGAAAATTAATTGCTGGTAGTGTATACTGTATTTCAGAATGTTGTGGGTGCAGCTGCACCTATTAAGATGAGAACATCTCCAGTGCTCCCACACTTTTAGATGCTTCCGTGCTCTTACTATTAATTTATACTAGAAAAAATATATGAAAAATTTTAACAAAAATATGTTTGGATAGTTCATGTTAGCATCTATCATCATGTAAAAGCACATGTGTAACAAATACTTGTGCAATGTACAGTAAAAAAGAGAAAATCAACTGCAACAGTTACGTGTTGCAATTATTCATTTCAGACCCGTAATCCGTTACTGTTTAAACACTGATTTCTTTTTTTTTCTTACGTATTGCACAAATATTTATTACATATGTGCTTTTTCATAATGGTAGCTGCTAACATGAACTATCCAAACACATTTTTGTTGAAAATTTTCATACATTATTTTTAGTGTAAATTAACGGTGGCAGCACCGGAGATGTTCTCGCCGTAAGATGTATGTAGCTCCGCCACTGAGTACGTCGTACGTGTACGGGGGCTCTGTGCAGCGGCGGATGCCAGAAACCAAACAGGACACGTTTCAGAATTGCTGAGGGACAAATGGATGGTTCATTAAGACAGTGCCGTACTAACATGCAGATTTGTTTTACAGACTGTTGCTGGCCCTGGCCTGCTGGGCGAGCTGGCAAGCGTTGCAGAGCACAAATGTGAAAATAATAGGATGACAGTCGGCGGATGTGATGACAGTTGATACTAACAGACAGTGAACGAACGAATGAAACGAACAGTATTAACCGCTAAGTTACATGAGCCTAAACTCGCTGATGCTGCTTGGAGTCAATAATAATGCGACGATCGACGATCAGTGCTGGTGCTGGTCTAACTTGACGTACGTGCCGATGGCGTCGAGGTACCGGCCGGACCGCGCGTGGAACCCGAGGATCCTGCCGCCCGCGGCGGGCAGCGCGAAAGGCACGCCCTCCTCGTCCTCCTCCTCGACCCGCGCGCCGTAGGGACCGTACGCGCGGAGGTTGGTGACGAAGGTGAGCGAGCGCACGACGAAGCCGCCGCCGTCGAACTCGCCGCATCGTCCCTCGACGCCGGTGAAGTGCTCCCCCGGGCCGAGGCAGATCTCGGCGAGCCCGCCGCCGGGCCCGCCCCACAGGTCGGTCCACTCCTCCCGTCCGCCGCGGTCGTACAGCACCGACACGGCGTCCACCGTCGCGCCGTGCCGCAGGGCCACCTTCACCACCCGGTCCACGCCGCGCATGTCCACGTCCCGGGCGTTGCCGCCGCCGCCGCCGCACGGGCCCATCCGCACCACGGTCGCCGCCGCCGCCGCAGGGCCCGGGCCCTGGCCCTGGCCCGGCTGCTGCTGCTGCTGTTGCTGTTGCATCGCGTCACGGAACACACGGCCTTCTGGTGGAATGTCGGAGTACTATACTACTGGTTGCGAACTTGCAATTTGCAATGGGACGGGTCTCGGTTCGATTCGAATTTGTGGTGCGGCCCCCGAGTCAACCGCCGGCGGTTGGGCAGCGCGAGCTTCGTCGTGGTACGTGCTCGGCACTACCATTATGGCAGTATATTTGCGTTGCACCGTTTGCGCGTCTATTCGCGCCATGTCGTATCGTAGCTGTATGTTTGAATTTTTGGGGGTGGGGGAGGGAGGACAGGTAGGTGACAGGTAATGCCATTTGCCGGACAGGCTGTGCAACAGCGTCTCCCATAGTACGTTGCCACTTCGATTTGGGTTGAGGTACCCACGTCGTCGACAGTGTTGCCAGCCGCAGACATTGACAAATCGGAGTTGCTGTTCATGCCCAGCACGCCGTAGCCTCCATTAGTCCAGTGTACTACTGAGGCCAGGCGGTCCTAGACGAAGCGGACTAGCAGCCCAGGCGGTCCGACCCAACACAACGTCACAGGGCCATGGCAGTTCACGGGAAGAGGGCGGCGGAACGGGCAGCTACCAGCGAAAAGGCCCCGGTTGCAGTCTTGCAGAGCAGAAATGTCAAAACAATCTGCCAAAACATCGACCTCGGGAAATTCTTTTAACAAAACGGGTCAAACCGAGCTACAGAACCTCTGTAGCATGCCCTCAAGAAAAGAAAAACAATACTCCTATAGGGCAACGCAATTACCACTCCACTACTGAACAACAACTATTCTCTTCCCACTCTATATAGTCTATTAACTCAAGGTGTATCAACAAAGCAAAAGTGAATTTTGGATGACAGTTTACATGCAATATTCATCAAGAGCCAAAAAGAAAAAAACATCATATATTGTTAAAATCCAATCCAATGATATACTAGCAGCACCCAAATCGATTTGATTGCTTCTGTTCATCTTTTGATTCCCCATCTATGCTCACCCTGTTGAGGGATAGCTCAGCCTTGTAAGAATCGGAATTCAAGATCTTGCGGCTCACGTTGCTGTAGATCTCCTTGATGACCATCTCGAAAGCGGTCTTCACGTTCGTGGAGTCCAGAGCCGACGTCTCCATGAAGAACAGGCCTTCAGCTTCCGCAAGCGCCTTGCCTTCCTCCGTGGGCACTTCGCGGATGTTCTCCAAATCGCATTTGTTACCCACCAACATCTTGGCTACTGTAGTATCAGAATGTGCTGCATTGAATTTCAATGATTGGTTAGTTACTTCAGCAGAACTTTGAGAAATAAAATGTGCTATCATCGAGAATTTAGGAGACAAAGCAGCAGTAAACGAGAGCAAGACATAACTTGACATGAACACGAGATGGACTTGCAAAGGATCCCAAGCAGTGAAAAAGCAACAACAAGAAGAATTGTACATAGTTATATATGATAGCATGATGTGATACATCATACACTTCAGGAATACAAAACAGAGTTCAATGCTTTGGAAGATATTGACAATGATTACAATCTCACTCAAACAGCATTGAACCTTCTCACTTGGGGTAATCACATCAGAAAATTAGAGATGTTACATGAGACTAACATCTGATCCTCATACCTCATCAGATAAGAATAATGTCATCTAAAGCTTAATCTTCATCAATTTTCTGCCTAGTAAATGCCTACCCAGTTTTACATTAACCAGATGATATTCTGGAAAAAAAATAGCAATTCTGTTTCAGAAACCATGGGCTCATGTAGTCATGAATGCACAAGTTTCTTTCGTCTCCATGCGATACTAGCACTAGCTAGCAGCATGCACGCCATGTCAACAGCTCAGCCAGCTGGTTGTTCTAAGCACTCACTTAAATGACCGTCACAGTACCAACTCATTAAAATAAAAGAGTGCAGTTTAGATCGATTGCTCCACTTCAACAATTTCTGAAAATACTTCAAAAATTCTAGAACTACTTGAACAATTCTGAAATCTACTTCAGCAATTTGCTAAACCTACTTCAGTAATTCACTGAAACAACTTTCTATATACATTTCAACATCATTTGAGGAGGCTATTAAAAGCAACAGAGCATGCAGACATCAACTTTTAAGGGAAGGAAGTGGAAAGCATGTCTGAGACAGTAATAAAAAAGGAATTACTAACTAGTCCCTCTAGTTATCTAGTTAACGTTGACTACTCGTTATAAACCTACTTTTAAATCCAAAAGTACAAAAGAATAACATTATTTGCTTTAGAGATCAATTTAAGTAGTCTAAAACAGTACCTAAAATATCTGAGATTCAGTATGCAAAATGCATGCCAATACTGTGACCCATAGGCCACAGGGCAAACACACATTCATTTTGGAAGTGCTTCAAAATAACATGTGGAATAAAGAGGCAAGTTAGTATCCTGGAATGCCTTTATTCTGCCTTCCACATAAACTGCATCACTACAGAGCTTTCTCGCCTAGGAGTCCTCCCATGTGCACACATGAAACAAACTTAGACAGGGCATTCAACAGCTGAAGACTCAAAGGTTGCCTCCAAGGGACGAAACAGGGATCAGCAAACAGAAAGGATACAAATGCAAAATGAACTCCTCAGAGTGCTATAGAAGTTAAAATCATGCTACATTTGTTACTACCACAGAACTCAACAATAATTGACGTTCAGGCAAAAACTATGCCGCAAACACCAACCATTTGGTAATCCATTCGCCGCAAGAAATTGCACCCATGCAACTGCAGGCCTGCAACGAGCATGCTAGTGAAGCATAATCAGAACAGTGTGAACATTGAGCTCTCTATTCAAGACATGTAGATACCCCCCTGACTGATCGAACACTTTCACAAATGAGTAAACATGAAGAACAAGAACAGCTTCCAGCTTGGTAATCCTCTAACGAGAAACATGGATTCTACCAGTCAGTACTTCACTCCCAAATCCAGGTTGAGCAGCCAGCACAATAATTCTGGCCGAAGTGGTCCTACGCAGTCATTCCTAGAACATTCCCCAACGAGTCTAGCATCAGGACTCAGATCCAGATTCAGACCATGTCGGCGAATCTATCAGGCTAGAGCTAAAGCAGCGCGAGGTTGGTTATACTATCAGAAAAAAGGAACACCTAATTCAATCACCAGCGGGGCATCTAGCTAAAAGCTACATCGGCCGTCCTTGTCCCAAATTCGTCACTGGATTCTACAACCAGCGAAAACGTTGTACTAAATCCGCCGTCCTTTTCCATGAAAAACCATCCAGATCTACAACACTATCCTAGTCGCAGCTTATCAGCGCAATAAGCATGAAGCGTAGTCCAAGCAGCAGTGGTAGAATAGAGGAAGGAAGGAGAGAGCACTACTCACTGTTGAGCTCCTGTAGCCAGCGGCCGACGTTGTCGAATGTGGATCGCCGGGAGATGTCGTAGACGAGGAGCGCGCCGAAGGCGCCGCGGTAGTACGCGGAGGTGACGGCGCGGAACCGTTCCTGTCCCGCGGTGTCCCAGATCTGGGCCTTGACCTCCTTGCCGTCGATGTCCATGCTCTGGGTCTGGAACTCGACCCCGATGGTGGCCTTGGAGTGGAGGTTGAACTCGTTGCGCGCGTACCGCGACAGCAGGTTGCTCTTCCCCACCGCGCTGTCGCCGATGATCACCACCTTGAAGAGGTACTCCTCCGCCTCGCCCTCCGAGTCGTCCCCCATCGCGAGACCCCCGCCGCCGCCGCCGATGTCGATGCCGATGCCGGTTCTACTGGGCACGGGCTCGCCGTGTCGTGGACGCACGGGCGGTGGTGGAAGCTTTGGAAATGGTGCGGGAGATTTGTAGCGTTTCTGGTTCTGGGCGGTGGGTTTTGACCCGACACGCTGGCTGGTTGGCCGGGTTGGGTCGGCGGGGGCGCCTCCACTCACTACTCGCGCCGCGCGGTGGGGTGGTGAGGAGACCGTGATTGATGATGAGTGGCCGAGTTGGAGAGAGAGAGAGATTTTTCTTTTTTTTTTGAGACTGGAGAGAGAGAAAGAAATGGGAGACTAGTGGGGCGCACGGCGGAGGAGACAGAGGGGCTGCGAGTCCAAGCGCGTCGTGTCACTGACCGCTGGGGCCGTGTTGCAGCGGTGCAGGTGGGGAGTTGAGTACAGTGGTGCGTGCCACGCCCGCCGCCTTTACTTGCGCTGAGTTGGCGCCTCGTTGTTCGTTCGTTCGTTCGGGGCCGGGCTGGCTGGACTTGCGGGCTCCTTTCAGTTCCGTTCCATTCCAAGTGCTGGTGGACTGCTGCGACATTGCCATATTTTTCGGCCCGGCGTCTCCTATATCTGAGCCCAGGAAACCGGATGCAACGGGAACGACTCGAAGTAAAGGGCAAAGCGCAGAGAAAATAAAAACCGTGTGCTCGAGACTGCTAGAGGGAAAACATTTTGGAGTCAACCTGGCGTGCTATGGCTGAGCTAGAAAAGAAAGAAAAAAAAGTTCAGTGTGTCATATAGCAACTTATTTGTGCCGTGGAAGAAGGCGGCTCTCCACCGGTAGAAAAAGAAAAAAAAAATTTAGATGGCCACGAGATGGAGCTTGAACTAGCAATGAAAAATAGACATCGAAACGAGGACTCAGGAAATAGCAGGAGCTTGTGCAACTCCTCTCTCTTTCTCTGCAAGAATACCTGAGAATTCCAGAATAGGCGCGGCAACACTTGAGCAGTCAAAACTCACAATAATTGGAACGATCAAATCAAACTAAACTATTCTGAAACAGTTTCTACGCTCAAAGCAAATAGAAAAAAATTGCAAACCACAAGAATGGCCACAACGACATATCAGTCCAGCAGGTAGACAGACATTACTGATCACCGATAGTTTGTCGCACTGCAACCTGTAGCTCTGATCGTAACTGCTCTTATTCGATCCAAAAGAGGAATGTTCATGACTTGCATGCAACGTGAATGAATGAACCATATGATGCTTCATTCATTCGGTAGTTTGGTTTTTTTTTGGTCATTCCAAGCTCCATAACGAGAAGAGTACTAATAGCGGAGGCTAAATATGGCAGACGCATCTGTAGTGGTAGGCGCTGTTGATGGGGTCGCTGGCGTCGATGGGGACTTGCTGGATGCTGCACCTGTGCCGGCAGCCTCGGCACTCGTTGTAGGTGCACGTTGGAACCCTCGAGCCGACCAGCAGCCTCCTCTCACTCCCACCGGCTGCCTGCTCCGTCAGAGCCGCCGTCCAACCACCAGGTGGTGCAGGTGCTTCAACCGACGATATCCTCAGCTGTTCTGCTTGCACAAGAGTCGGCAACGGCGAGGAAGGTCGGGCAGCTCCGACGAAGACGTCACCTGTTAATTGCATGAACACATGATCAATGAGGCATCGTTTGATGACCGACATTTTATTGTCATTTGTTGGAATAAGAGAAGATTGAACTAGCAAAGTTACCAATCATTAGAGCAGACAAGAGGAGGAGACCGTGCAGCAGCACAAAACTCAGCTGCTGGTTGCCCCTGGTCCTGCTGGCTGCTGCGGCCATCTCTTGCTCTTCCAGCTGCTATGTGTGCTCCTCCTGTGTCCTGAAAGCCTTACAGCTAGCTAGAGACACGACGAACAAGTGACGAGGAGGCGTGTATATATAGTGCGACGTGCAGATAGAAAAGGCGGGGCAGGCGTGTATATATAGTGCGACGTGCAGATGGAAAAGGCGGGGCACCTATATTATATTATGGCATCAGAGTCAGCAGACGACGTACCCGCCGGGCCAGGGGCATAGTGCACGATTTGTTCTTTGTATGGCTCTAGCATCTTCCTGAAATTACAGAACTGGATGCCCACCTCTGCATGCAAACAGACACCGATCGAGCAAGTGGCCGATGCTTTTTCTTAGGATGTCTTTTAAACCCCCTCGTCATTGTCTATTTGTCTCATTGAGATGAAAAAAAAAATCACGGCGGGCCTCTGAAAGAATCACGCGGCAACGGCGCCGTCCGTATATCATCTAGTACTAGAATACTCGTTGTTGCAGGAGAGTGGCTGCCATCAGCTAGGCTGACTGTTGATCAACAGCAACGTAAAGCACGCACTCATGTGTGCAAGATATGGTCCATGCATGTGATCTGCATCAACATTGGGTTGTTGGCGTTCAATCAAGAGGTTTCTTCACCGTCTAGCTGAATTCACGTTCACCGTCCTGTTGGTCATATTTACCCCTCTAGACGCCGGCCGCTACCCGCGCGCGGAGCGACGCCGCGTCATCGTGAATTTTTTTTCACCGCTGGATCGTCATCGGCGGAGAGTGCGTGGCCTGCGTTTTACGGCTCCTGGGTGAAAAAAGACGTGATGTATGGTGCCCTACGTGTCCTTCAGCGACTCGACGCCGTTGCCCATGCCGCCCCGGTCATTTACGGTGGTGGTTGGGAGGTGCAGCGGTTTTACTGTATCGGCTTCGTTCTCCTCGTTGCGTCCGACTTTATTGGCTTCCTGTTTTACTTTCCAGATCTGCTGCTTCTCGCCGTCGGTGCTCTACCTCCTGCTTCGCTCCTCCTCTCCTGTGTGCCTTGCGCTCCCCAGTTTGGTTCATCGGACGTCGCCTCATGAAGGCGCTCCTCGCGGACCCGGCCGCCCCCGCCATGGAGTCCACCGCCACGGTAGGGAAACACGCTCCTCCACGTGGCGGCCTCCGGCGGGCACGTGAGCCTTGCATCGATGTTGCTCTGCCGCGCCCCGCGCCTCCTCGCCATGCGCAGCGCCACGCTCGACACCTCGCTCCACCTCGCCACCCGCGCAGGGGCGCACAAGGTCGTCGCCCTCCTCGACGCCTCTTCCTCCTCGTCGCCTCTTCCTCCTCGTCCTACCCCACGTCCTCCTCCATGCGCGTCGTGACCCGGGCTACTAACAGGCCGGCGCGGCGAGGCGGCGCTGCATGACACCGTGCGTGGCACACACGAGGCCGCGGCGCGGGCGCTGCCCGCCGCGGACCTGGGGCTGATGGGCCTCTGCGTCGACGCCGGTGAGTCCCAGGCCGTCGTTAATGGTTCTTGATTTTTATCTTGTGTTCTTCGCTTTTGCTGTATGCTTCATCACGGCGTTTGCTTCCTGTTGTTTTGCTTGGTCGCCAGATCTTTTTTTGGGTGAACACGCCTGCTCCCATCTCTCTCAGATCTATGTAAAAGTGGTCTGCAAAGAGCAAGCAAGCGCAGTCAACTGGTGAGCGCGAGGCGGTGCGGGTGCGACGCGAGTGTGGCGGCGCACTGGGCCTCGGGCGACCATGTGGCCTCGCCCCCTCCCTGACTGAGGCAGCCACGACGGCCACGATGGCGCCGGACGTCGGTGAGTGATTCCAGGGCTGTTGGCTTCATAGCGTCTTCCATCCACGGGCGACGGCGGTGTCGGCGGCGACGTGCAGGCAGCCAGGCACGGACTGTGACAGGCCCCTCACGGCGGTGTCCACGCCTTGGTGTTGGGTGAGTGTTTGGTGTCTGGTGCCCCTGCAATGGTGTTCTTGCTTTTTTTTATTCTGGAACCAGACAGATGCTTGATCTTTGTTTGTGATGATGATTGTGTCGATCTCCGGCGTGGGGATGAGTTAGGGGGTGGCACTGCTTTGATTTGTTTTGGTCCCCTCCAATTTTGCTTGCTCATCTGGTATTCTTGAATCCTGACCAATTCTCTTCCTTCTAATTGGGCCTGCTACGGTCACCACCAGGAGGAGGCAAGAGAGAATGGCAACGGATGGGAAGGAGGGCGCCCAGACACTCGCCACGCCCAACGGCTAAGTCCTCCCTCTCCTCCATCTTATTAGCATCGACGAGATTGTGCAGTGTGTTTTCTGCATCGCCACCCAAAGTGGCAAGGAAGATAGGTCGGTGTATCTTTTAAATGGTATTTTTCCCTGTTTGTTACTGTTCCTTTGAAAGAGTGTTAGCACATTTGATTCTGGTGACAGTGAATCTCTTTCTGATACGCTGATTCCTTGGAAAATAAAATTTTGTTCTATTCTTTCAGTCTTATAGACAAATGGTCCCATAAATGTCAGCTTATACACCATGACCCTGGCAACATGATAGGGATGATTCAGACTATGTCAGAACTAGCTTCTAGATTAAAATGCTTAGCAAAGATTTATATTGATATAAGCATTTTATTAGAGTCGGCAAAATAAATATTTACATGGGTGCTATGGATATGAATGTGCCTTCATCACATTTTCTAATTATATCAGCTTAAAAGTGAAGGAAATGATAATTATATTATTGATTCTTTAAGTTTAATAGTAGCTAAAGTACTACATCCCAGCCTATTCCTCAGTTCTGTACGGTTGTGAATGTTTATCCTGCAGCACTGTGCGCTAGGAGGAGGGTTGGCGATTTTCTCCATATGGGGATTGCTTCAGCTAGGGTTCACGATGTTAAGAGTTTCTTGTCAAACATCATTTGGATTGCTTGTCAAACCAATGTGTAAAGAATCTAGCTTCAGAATGTTAAGAATTTCTGGATTATCTTGTTGGAACTGCCAATTTATATCTATATGGATACTTACTGTCGATGTATGCTACGTGGTGTATGGCTTTGCCGCTGACCATTTACCTTACAAAGATAACCTTTGATGTGATCATACAAGGTGTTTTGTTATTGGACAGAGCGAACATCAGCTTTGTGACGGGCTGTGCATGCTGCGGAGTATGGAAGCATGGTGGACATGATTAGTGTTGCTGATAAGAAGGGGAACCAGTTCTCTGCCTCAGGTGTTTCCTCTCAGCGTTATCTCTAATTTGTTTTCCCTTTCAAATATATTGAAACACCACGATGTTATTTCGTTCTACAAATAAAATCTTCTTTGTTATATGTCTCAGTTTAACTGCAAATGTTTAGCATCAAGCAAAATTATCATCTTTCTCCACTGCAGCTTACTCCCTCTTCATTTTTAACTATTCATGTGTGCTTGATAGAGTAATTCCTGCAATTATCTTACTCCCTCTTCATTTTTAACTATTCATGTGTTTTCTGGTATACGGGAAGTGTTTCTTCTCTGCTCGAGGCAACATCAGGATCGCTCGGTTTCTTTGAAACTATGTTTGCAACGATAACGTTACTATAGTAAGAAAGCTGTTTGAAACTATGTTTGGGAGTTTGATGCTTTAGGATTGTATAAACTCTGTCAGTGAAGGAGGAGTTCTGACTATATTTTTCTCCTAGGGAGCCATGACAGGATTTCTCAGTACCGAAGCAATCAAATCGAGAAGATGGAGGGACTGCAACAAGTGCAAGCTGCTACTGTTTACCTTTGGATGCTTATATGATGGCCCGTCCAATGCTCATTGTTTGTCTGATCAAGGTGATGGTTCATCCCTCACTTTGCTCCTTTTCCATGATTTATGATATTTTACTTATTATATGGAGCAAGCAGATAATGATCATTTTTTGTTATTAACATGTGCTTTGTACATTAGTTATAATAGTAGGCTGCTTTGATTCTCATACCGCTCAATTTATGTACTTGATTTGCTAGGCTTCTCAAAGTAATCAGCTGCATCACCAGTTTGGACATTTTTACTAGATTACTTTGTGCATAAAAAGTTATATGAGATGTGATTACTTTTTTCCTTTGACAGCACTAAATATGACATGGAATGGGTTTGATTTTAGTTTTTAGCTAAAAGAAATATATGAAATAAGTGCCAGGTTAGAAGATGCCTTTCCTCTAATCAGTTGCAAGACAATGTAGCCCTATTGCTACAACTTGCATTAGGTTGTCTTTATTTGTGTCGGTTAATTTTGAAGCGTGCTTGCTTAGTTTATAGCTGAACTACATAGGAATATGAGACTGCATCTCACAAAAGAAGCTTCTCGGCTGCAATTTCTTAAGATTGTTGCATGCTGATTAATTTGAAAAGGATTTCACTCAGTTTCCTTACAGCATATGGCAGTACATATATTAATCTGTAAGTCCTATAAACTGAAATGTCTTTTTTTTCTCTGTTTGAAACTTGGACTAAAATGTCTAGATACTTCAAATCAATGCTTAAGTACTCATTCTGGTATCTGTTTCTTTTTCACATTAATTTAGGGATACATTATTATTAAGTAGTAGACATTTTTTTAGAAATACAGTCACTGACCGCTGCCTTCATTGGAGGCTTGTGCGGGACGGGTTCGAACACCCACCGGTTCGAGGGCACCCTTGCGCCTTTAACCACCAGGCCACATGCCTGTCCGCAAGTAGTAGACATTAGCCTTGCTGATGCCATGCTAGGTATATGTGCCCTTTTCACTTCATTTATTGTGCCCTTTCTACTTTAGTTATAATGGAAAGAGGTCTCTATACTTTGGTTATAGTGGAAGAATTTCACCATAGCCTTTTGATTTCTGCAGAAGCATATGCTTTAGGGTTGTTTACAACTTTACATTAGTGCTTAGGTTAGCAAACTGCATGCTACATACTTTGAAAAACTTCACAAATAAGTGTATTACCGGATTGTTTAAAACTACTTGCTTCTAAGTGCTACCGAAATATATTTTGTAATTTCCATTTGGTTAATGTGAACTTCGTTGCTTGGAAAACATTACAGATGTTTCTTGCCAAACATTACAGATGTTTCTTGGTTTTGCTTCTGAAAGATTTTATAACTGGTTATATCATGTCTTTTTGCTGCAGCGTCTTACAACACTTGAGCTAACGTTTTCATACACATGTACCTCTGTTTACATCGTTTCCAACTGAATACAGCTTTCGCCAGCGTCCTATTTCATGTACTTCTACTTTTGCTATGTCATGTTTGTTGCCGTAGCTGTACGTAACTTGACAGTGTAGGATCATGTAATATTTGGGTCATATTCTAACTGAATCATCTTGAAATTTAGGGACCAGATGATAGAAGTTGGTGATATTTGGGGATGCTTGTTTCAACAGGCTGATTTAAAGCTTATAGTTCTCAACCTGGCGCACCAGATTGCCTGCCGGAGCTCATGTCTGTACTCCGTTACTTCATTGAGGCTATCTAGGATAGCCAACGTGGGTTGGAAGAAACACGCGTTAAAGCCATGGAAGTCTTTGATCTGTATAAATCTTTGGCGAACGTGACCAACACAATATATGTACTGCCATCCTGCGTAGTTTAACAGAGCTTAGAAAATGTATCAGAACAACTTGCTATGACCACTTCTATTTTGTAACAGATGTCGTGATCTCCGTATGAAATCTGATGTGTAACTAACTACGTATGCAATGGATACATAGTACCGCGGTTCAGAATCGTAAGCCTCTTAGCAGGCGTCAAACATTAAAAACAGAATCATCTTCAAACACATGACATACACGCACCTTTGTACTTCTACAGTATGCCTGCTCCCATCGAAATCACCCAGCGAACATCTAACATCGACAGTTTGACGAGCGGCGCGCGTAAGCGCGCCGGATATTACTAGTATATATAGGACCGACAACAGGAGGCTCAAGATTGATAAAAGTAGGACATGTCTCATAGATCCTGACTCCTGAGTATCAAACATTGACATGGTAGCACGGCGGGGTTTGGTCCACAGGATGTGCCGATTTGTGTGTGTGTGTGGAACTGTGGATCAGTTCCCGGTGTTATAGGAGATTTTTTAGCAGGCAGTAGGACAATGCATGGCCAGACGTTAGCCTGTGTGTGACTCTCGAACGCACTTCCCCGGAAATCCCGTACTTCCCTGGCCGATGAAAGCACCAAAAGGAAAATTCCAAATCCCGGGAAGCAAAGGCCAAGACCGCATCGTAGATACGTATCTGTTGCAAGAAGACCACGTAGCCGAGAGCCAGAGTTTCCAGATCGGTCG
Organism: Eleusine indica; assembly: GCA_030378355.1. Taxonomy (NCBI): domain Eukaryota; kingdom Viridiplantae; phylum Streptophyta; class Magnoliopsida; order Poales; family Poaceae; genus Eleusine; species Eleusine indica. Next base: position 2,975,929 of record CM059499.1, on the reverse strand, counting down.
CAGGATCTCGGCAGCGTAGTGGTGGTCATGGCGGAGGACGTGAGTCCCCATCCGCCATCCGGCCATCCCCACGCGCGCAGCACAGATGCAGGATCCAAGCTCCGACATTGGAGTGCAGCTCCGATCCTGCAATGGGGTGCAGTGCGCAGCGGCAGAGTTTTCCTCGTGTGAGTGTGTGGTGGTGGTTGTTAAGGGAGTAATATGTGAGTGTGTTCAAGGTTATTTTATCAATTATTACTGTAAGTAAGGGGGTAATATGCCAGTGTGTGACCAATTGCTAGTTTGTAGATGGGATCATGAAATTGGTTGTACAACCAATTTCAAATGTGACAGTTGTGGAAATGTGTAGAGTGCAAGTTTTAGGCAGCATAAAAATACACATCATAACCACTGATTTCCTTTTTGCTTCAGGAACTAGTAAATGGCCAACAACTTGTTAACATATGTGGCTTGATTCTGTGCATGCAAGTCAAGTTGGCATTTGCCACATTCACCGCAATTATGTGGATGTGTATGCCAGTTGTGGAAATGTGTAGAACACAAATGGTAGGTGAATTCCAAACTAGGGTGTGCTCCTCAGTGACTTCATGACAAATTGATAATGAGACGTCATTTGTGGAGCGCTTCTCCAATTGCAGAGTGTTAGCAGACTAGCAGTAGCAGTGCCATATTTCACATGATAGGGTATACAGAAAGAGGAGTTTGTTGCATCAATCACATGGGGCTCTTGCATTGTAAGAAATGGAAGATTGTTGCAACAGGTCACGTGGGGACTTGCAGATCAGATACAGAATTTGTTGGAGAGTTCACATTGCAAACAAAAGAGTGAATAAATGGATGATATTGTGCTCGGGCTGTTTAATGATTTGCAATTAACTAACAACGAAATAGTTCATAATAAACTCGGCCATTTTTCTGTCAAAGAAAAATAAAGATATCTTTATTACTCTCTTCAGATTTAAATTATTGACGTAGATGACTTTTTAGCTATGTTTGACCCTTCGTCTTATTCAAAATATTTTTCAAATATACAAAATTATAAGATAGGTTTTAACTTTTTTTAGTGATAAAATAAATTATAATAAAATATCTGATAAATTTTTAAATTTTTTGAATAAGACGAATAGTCAAACTGCGTCAATAATTTTAATCCGGAGAGAGCAGCTATATAAGGATCACGTTAATTACAAGGTGGACGCGGGCCGACATGGCAGAGGGCGTGAGCTAGGAGGTACATATAGCATTAGTGGAGTAGAAGTATTTCAAGGCACATTGCTCGATCGGTTCCTTCTCGGTGCATTCTCCTTGAGCTGGACTAGTACGTTATCAGTCTTATATATACCCTCTGTGCCTTGAATACACACAGTACACACATCTTTGCACACGATGTGGAAGATGTCCTCTGCCGCCGTGTTGGCCATCGGCATTCTGCTGCTTTCGACTTGTTCGACGTTAGGCGATGTGTACATATGCACTAATTTCATATCTCATATGCATGTTTGAAGAGATTTCTGTCTTTCATCTAATTAATTTCATCTTGTTCGATGTGTGTATTGTGCTTGCAGCCGTTGTACAAGGTCACGTTCGAGCTCCCCATAATTAGCTGAGAGAATCAAGAATGCTGTGAGAGTACGAGATTGTTAGGGTGGGGGGGGGGGCGTTGCCCCCCTTATCTCTGCCACTATGCATCACCACCGACTGGATTGACGACCTCCAACCGGTACTCGGGGAGTAGAAGCTTTCTTTTAGGCCCCTCAGGGAGCAGAAGCTGATGAAAGCACCGGATACCTGGTTCAGAGTGATCATTATGGACTTGGATCGGTCAATCAGAAACGATGTCACGTTTTCTATAAGATCTGACAATCTCTACATAAGCGGATTCACCAACAAGCATGGTGAGTGCTTCGCCTTCCTAGGTGAATGACATAAGCTTCCTTCGTGCACGTAGCTGAGCTACGATAGCTGCTACCCCCAGCTGTTCGACAATACAGTGGGCTACAAAAGCTTGGCCATGCTTCTTATCAACAAAGTGTAGCAACTGATCATTTCTGAACTCTGACGAACTACTAGGCTGGCGCCAGAACGAACGAGGCACAGAAGATGCCACTGGTGTTCTTCGTCCTCACCATATCCGAGGCGGGGCGGTTCATCCAGATTCATGTTGCCATCGCTGACGGCTGGGACTATAGATGGTCAAATGGATCGGGCTAATCGGGTAGGCACGAAGCCTGAATATTTAGGATCGACCCAAACACAACATAACCGGATACACCGGATGATGCTTGGGCTGACCCCTCGGCACGGTGGGCGACATGGACACGACCCTAAATTATCTTGGCATGAAAAGACTCAGTACCGGCCTACCTAAACAAGGGTCGGGCCTTTTAAGGCTCGCGCCGTGCCATCCATTTGACCACCTATTCCTGGGACAATTCCGATGTGCAAACAATCCCTGGGCGTGTAATCGACCAAGTCATGAACTAGGTCAGGATCTCGTGCGTGCTCCGTGCTTGGGCAAAGTACGTCCGCACCTAGGCCAGCTGGGCTGGGAACAAGGAGGCCGATGAGATCAACAAGAGCCTCCACATTGCAAGCCCCACTCATTCCCTAGAAATGGTCGACCCACTCCTTCGTGGCCAAAAGTGCTCGTGGACACCGCTGCCTCCAGGTCCTTCTCCTGCGTCCATCTAGTCTCCATTCTACTGCTTTTTGCTATGACCAGTGAGGCATCTCGCCAGATTTGTGATGGAGCTAGAGGAGCCGCAATCTACTCGGAAACCTTGCACTCCCCTAAAACAACAGAGGAAACCCCGATGGATTCCCCCTCCACCGGGATTTATGAAAATTAATATGGATGCTGGCTTGTCCAAGAACACTGCAATAGCTTCAGCGGCAACCGTGGCGCGAGATGTGGCAGAGAAGTTTATTGGAGCCTCGGCATTAGTGTTGGGCCTGGAAGGTATTACTGATCTAGAGACCATGGAGGCCATAGCATGTAGGGAAGGCTTGGCGCTCGCGAGTGACTTGGGGCTGCAACGAGTCCGGCTGGCAACTGATAACATCAGCGTGGTTAGGAGTCTGAAGGAAGGAAGCCTCTGCACATATGGTCATGTGGTGCTTGAGGTAAAAGCTAGGAATGATAGTTTTGACAAAGTGGAGATTGTTCATGAAGGACGTGCATCGAATATCGACGCCCATAATCTAGCTAAGAGTGCTCTCTTCTCTACTTTGGGTAGGCATGTATGGTTCATTGCACCACCAGATGGTGTTTATAACTCCTACAACCCCTCTAGTTAAATGAAAGGGGGCTGGTTTGCTCCAAAAAAAAATAAAATATTGCTCACGTGTCCTGTTTAGTTTTACTGTTATGTTCATCTCCATCTAATGTCGCAGCAATAATAATGATTGAGCCCATGCATGTATTTCCTTATCAAGCTCTTCTTGATCATGGATAAATAAAGCACTATCTTTGATAACCATTTAATTCTTTTGCAACGCACCTATAACTTTGATAATCTCTACTCTTCTTGCACTGTTTTTGTTTAAGTTGCAGATGCATGTCACGATCTGAAGGACCACGCTAGGGTAGCTATTTTCCTTTTTTAATATTAAAGTAGGCAAGACTACTGTACAAAACAAAGAACGTGCGCCAAAAACAAGATAGTAACTCGTGAACATACCAAATAAACTCAGACAATACCAAGCTCAAAAGTCACAACCAGCGTCTTTGCCTGCATTACTGTGCGAACTATAAAATAGCTAGAAAGAATTTATATAAAGACTCAGGAAATCACCGAGCTCAGTAACATAACAGGAATGGTCACCATGAGACAATAACGCAGAGCACCATTCAGATTTCATAGCTGCCCTATATTGAGGTCACTACAGATACTACAGGACTGATCATGTAACACAATAACATGGGTGATTAATAAAAAAAAGCTTCTTCAGACACGTCTGTTTCCTACAAAAACTCAACCATAGATGCAATGTGTAGCACTTTACTCGTCCTCCTGGCTCCGAAGTCTGGCAAGCTTGTTTGTGACCACAATGTCAAGCTGTGCGGCACGCTCCACAATCTCCTTTCGCTTCCGGGTACAGACATTGTGAGCTATTTCAGCACAGTACGTCCTGTTCACAAGAAACAAGGATTTCATGACTCAAATAAATTAAACATGAAAGTGCTAGATAAAAGCCAAAAACAAAGTTTAGTTATTAAGATCACAACACCAATCAGCATTTTGAAGGTTACCTGTTGTGCATCATAAGCAACTCCAGCTCAGAGACATTGTGAACCACAAACTTCTTGAATTTGTTGGGAAGGTAATGTCTAGTCTTCTTGTCAGAGCCATAACCAATGTTGGGCATCAAGGTGCATCCCTTGAACTTTCTCCTGACACGGGAATCAATACCCTTTGGCCTGCGCCAGCTCGGCTACACAAAATCAGCATAAATGGGGTATGAGAGCTTTAGCATTTCTGAGCTACTGATATAAATAATCATACAGATTCAATGACATTGCACTGCTTCAAATTTGTGATAACAAAGGGCATACTGCATAAATGAGAGTAATGAGGGCACTGAGATATATTGAACAATTAAACAATATACCCACCATATAACTTCTCTGAGGAGAATGAAACTGAAGATAAGTTATCTGAAAGAATTATCTGAAAGGATCAGCCAGAATGATGTGATCATGCAGAAAACAAGGTTTTCGTAAGTGAGCATTGGGCTCAAAGTGTTGGGAGAAGTCTAGGCAAGCATTCATACTTAGAATGAAGCCCACGCCTTTTTATCCAACCCACTCCATGAGGTCATGAAGCATTTGCTGTAGAAGAGGTTGCGAGAGCCACAGTGCTATACTCATGCAAGAGCTAGGGCCCTCTTCCTTCATTCCCAATGCTCACTTAAGAAAATGTTTTCTTATTCAGACCTTTTACTAAGCCATCATATCCTTTCTTTCAGAAAAATCAGGGATAAAATGGTTTGACTGAAAACAAGGTGCAACTAAAATTTCTTTCCTATTCTTGATACAGTCACTAGCCCAAGTGTTGTTGCAAATTTCACTAACGTATACGCAGAATTTGGTTGGTACCTTCATGATCGTTACTGGTGGCCCATGGTTATAATCGTGACTGGTCTCTACTCAGATTTTGAGGCAGCACATACCTACATATGTATGACTGAGCCACTTCCAAAAATTCATTTCAACCCATGGTTATACATGGCTATAAATGTCACTGGCATCTACTAAAATTCTTTGGTAGCACACATCTATACACGTACGACTGAGGCACTTCAAAATATTCATTTCAACTAGTGCCTGCACCATGATCAGGTTTTAGCGAGCCCCAATTTCCGTCTCAAAAAATTTGATGTAATGAGCATGACCCGTGCGTTCCACATCCAGTAACATTACTCAAAAAGACTAAGTCATTTAACTAAATATCACGGCCCTAACATCTACAACTTTCCAGTAAGCACAGATTTCCTACGAGCGTAGAACAGGGAGAACAACCAGAGAATTCCATTTCACAGAACAACCAAAGGTTGGAAAGATCAGTACCTTCAGGCAGATGTAGCGGTCATGGTGAGGCCTCTTGAACTGTTTGACCCGCTTCTTCACGATCTTCTTCGTCAGCAACGGCACCGCCATCTCTGCTCAATCAATCGCCAACGAAATCCACATGTTAGTTAGGAACTAGATGGACGGGAAAGAATCGCAGTTTGCAACGAGCTGCTTGAATTTTGTTATACCTTCGTCTGCTGGAGGACCCTAACCCTACGACGAAACGATGAGGAGGAAGAACGGCGCAACGGCGGCGGCGATGTCATTGTGAAGCTGACTTTATACCCTCACAAACCCTAGAGCCGTGGGCTCTAACGGATCATTTCGATGTAAAACAAGGCCCATATAGAAGGCCTGCCTATTCGTCGCTCTTATTCCGGCCCATCAAATTGGACTGTGGTCTATGAGCCCTTAGCCCAGGTCCACTGACCACTGTACCTCTGTACCCAATCGCAGTGTGGCGGCGGTCGCAGCCCGCAGCCGAGGCGAGCCATGCCGCCGCCCGCCGCCGCCGCTGCGGTCCTTCACCGGCTTGGGCTAGGCCTCGGCCTCCGCCGCCTCTCCACGCTACCGGAGCACTCCGCGTCAGCGGCGGGTGCGCCGCAGCCGCATCACCCGACATCCAAGGACGCCTACTTCGCGGCGGTGCATCACCTGTCCACCATCGTGCGGCGCGACTTCTACCTGGAGCGCACCCTGAACCGGCTCCGCCTCCCGTCGCCGTTCCCGCCGGACCTCGCGCTCCGCGTCATCCGCGCCGCCGCCCCCACGGCTCCTCTCCACGCCACGCGCTTCCTCGCCTGGCTCCGCGCCAAGCCCACCTTCGCCGCCTCCGCGGAGCATTTCGACGCGCTGCTCCTCCCGCTCGCGCGGGCGCGCCTCTTCCCACACCTCTGGTCCCTCGCCTCCGACATGCGTGGCCTCGGCCTCCCCCTCTCGCCGGCCACCTTCTCCGCGGTCATCTCCTCCTACGGCCACTCCCGCCTCCCCGAGCAGGCCGTCGAGGTGTTCAACTGCCTCCCCCGATTCGGCTGCCCCCAGACCACCGAGGTATACAACGCCCTCCTCGACGCGCTCTGCGCCAACGGCAACTTCGCGGGCGCATACAAGCTGCTCCGCCGCATGGCGCGCAAAGGCGTCGCCCCCGACCGCGCCACGTTCAGCACCCTCGTCGACTCCTGGTGCGCGGCGGGGAAGCTCCGGGAGGCGCAGGCGTTCCTCGACGACATGTCGAGCCGCGGGTTCCGCCCGCCAGTGCGGGGGCGGGACCTCCTCGTCGACGGGCTCGTCCGCGCTGGGCGCCTCGAGGAGGCCAAGGCCTTCGCACTCCGCATGACCAAGGAGGGCGTCCTCCCCGACGTTGCCACATTCAACTCGCTCGCGGAGGCGCTCTGCAATGCTGGAGACGTGGAGTTCGCCGTGGCTCTTCTCGCCGACGCTTCCAGCCGTGGCCTGTGCCCGGACATTTCAACATACAAGGTGATGCTGCCAGCCGTGGCCAAGGCTGGCCGAATTGAGGAGGCATTCCGGTTGTTCTATGCAGCAGTTGAGGATGGCCACAGGCCGTTCCCGAGCCTCTATGCAGCAATCATCAAGGCGCTTTGTAAGGCGGGGCGATTTGCGGATGCCTTCGCCTTCTTTGGTGATATGAAGACAAAGGGGCACCCGCCAAATCGGCCTGTTTATGTCATGCTTGTCAAAATGTGTGTGAGGGGTGGTCGGTTCGTAGAAGCTGCCAACTATCTTTATGAAATGAGTGAGGCTGGTTTTGAGCCACGGGCGCCAACCTTCAATGTTGTAGTTGATGGGCTGCGCCATTGTGGGAAGCATGACCTTGCCCGAAAATTGGAGCAACTTGAGACATCCATGAAGGGAAATTGAATGGATCAGCCGATTAGGAACTGGAGTATATGTATTTCCCTTTGCAAATTCTGCACCACTCCTTACGGAATTTCAGGTAGAATTGGAACTTTTTTTCTGACTTCATGTAACTATTTCTTGCTATAAGGCAATAATATGCTACTACAATATGCCTCTCAACTTCTCTAGTGTCCACAATATGCAAATGGGATCATGTTTTTTAATCTGAAATAATGTTAATAAATGATAGAAATAGTGTAATGTGCACAGGAAGTCATAAGGAGCACTTATATAGCAGGTAGCCCCTATGTATCTTTGACAATATGGTGGGAGTACAATTTTTATGATTTTTGGAAACCATGTGGCATAAACATTTGTCATCCAATTTCTTAGCGCAACTTCATCTTTTCTCTTAAAATTGTCTTGAATTATGATTTCAACACTTCATCATATAAAGCTTTTGCCATTCAGAAATCCGTTTGACCTAGAAATCTTCTGTAGCAAACTTAAATTGTTTACAATATTAGACTAAAACAGCACAAAAGAATGGCATTATAGTGGAATTTTGCCTATATCTGTAGTGCATAGTATGCACCTCTGGCTTGTAGACGTTATTTTTATTGTCTAATTTGTTAAATCTTCACTAAATAAAATGTTAATCCTTTTCCTGTGTGAACTTTCCAACCTTTTTCTGTGCAAAATTTAGTGTTTAAAACTTGAAAGTACGCAGATCAAAATACCATGAAAAAACTTTGTTTATTATCTATAATCTCATCATGTATGTTTGGTATTTCTAGTCTTGATTACATGGTTTCTTATTATTGCTTTAAAATCGGTTGCAGGAAGTTAATAATTGAAATAATGTAGCTATAACTAAAAATGTACTACCAAACATCTGTTGCCTTCATTTGCTTTACTGCCATGCATGGATTTATTGGTCGCTTGCTCTACATAACTGCAATGGATTCACTGGAAGAAATGTTTGTCAGGTTGTATCTCCTATTTTAAAATAATTATGAGGGTTATACTTCTTGCCTGATTGGCTGCTTCTGCAAAATTGCCTACTCATTAGTTTTGTGATTTTTCCTCTTATTGGCATTTGGTCTTTCTGATTGGTCTTGGTGAGGATACCTGTTATTACATTTTTTTTTTGTTGCCACAACATTTCAGATGTGTGTTAGTGTGGATCCGTTGTGGAAATAAATTATCTGAAGTTATGTGGAACATTGACCTGCAACAGCTGCATTTCTTTTATAATGCAGTGAGAAATTACCCTTAGCATGGAGCCATGGAATGTCTTAAGTTCAGCCAAAGTGTTGCAAAGTGGATAAGTACTATGTTGCAAAAAGATAACCCTCTGACAGTAGATGTCCAAAGGACCAAGACGATTGGAGCAATGTCAAGATTGTTTTGATAAATCTGTCTCAGTCCGTTGAAGTAATATCAAGTCGTGGGAGTAGAATATTCCTTAGAGATCAAATATCCACAGACTCGCTGTGTATAAAGAAGAAAAATAGTTCTTTGGGGGAGTATCTTTTCTGGCTACAAAAATCAATCTTCAATCTGCTGTGGAGTTTCCTATGACAATCAGGCGTGTTGTGGATCCAGGTTTCAAGCTGGAGCTATTTCACCACAAGTTGCTGTGGTCTTTTGGTGAATTAGCTGCTCCTCTTGGCCTTGGGCAGCTTGGAACCTGGATGTTCAGATGAAGATCTTGTTTTCAGAAACACCTCATAAAGAACCCTTGTATTTTCAAGGTTGTGCGGCTAGTTTGGGGTTTGGGGAACTGAAGGAATCTGATAACAGGAGGTCAAATGTAGAAGAAGACAGCACTGGATAATAAGGTGACGTTTGGATGAGCGGTGGGAAAGGCAAACGGAAATTAGACCGGATATGAAGCATGGGTTGTGGATAGGGAAATCCATTTTTTCTCCCAATCCGTTGTTCGTGTGAAGAGGGTTGAGGACAGGGACAAATATTTCTTTGGACGAAATTACCCTTGCCCAGATACAATGTCCCCGCTACAAATTTGAGTCTCTAAACGTGAGCTCGCCCCACTACGTACACACAGGCCACGTCGGTCAAAAAGTTTTTACCGTTCGATGTGAATCGCGCGTGAGTACGCACCCGGGTTTCAGGAGACACAGGTGAAAAAAATTGTTTGTACGGCGCCCTACCCCATTCGCTCGATCTTATCCTCTCCTCCTCTCCCTCTCTCTCCCCGCCTCCCCTTCTCGCTCTCTTTCTCTCTCTCCTAGGCGGCGTCAAGCACGAGGCAGGGTGGCGCGGCGAGCACGGGGCGCGAGGAGGCTGGGCGGCACTGCGGGCAGAGCGGAGGAGGCAGCGGCCAGGGGCAAACCCAGGCGCGCCTGCTCGGAGGAGGTGGGCAGGCGCCGCGGCCTGCGGAGGCGGCGAGGCGGCACGGCGTGTGGGTCACGGCGGCGAGCACAAGCGCAAGGCGGCGGCACGGGTCGCGGCAGCGAGCACAGGGCGCAGGGCCGCGGCCCGATGGCAGCGCTGCAGCGCGGCGAGCGGAAGCAGCAGAGCGGACGAGCAGGGCGGTGCGACGAGCGGAGACTCCGGCCGGGGGCTCGGCGGCAATGACGTGTCGGTGCGGCGGCCGGCAATGGCAGTAAGGTTTTCCTCCCCTCCCCTCCCCCCCCCCCCCCCTCTCTCTCCTCACGACCTCTCTCTTTCTCTGGGGCTCAAGGAGCGGCGGTCGTCCAGCTGCGGCGGCAGGCTTCGAGGACAACGAGTGGGCTTGGCTCTGGCTGCCCCGGCTTCTAGCGGATCTGAGACGGGACGTGCCGGCTCCTCCACTGGTGGTCACCTCAGCTGCAGCGGATGATCTCGAGCGTGGTTGCCTCAGGCGTGATTTTGGGATTGTTTGATGCTGCTTAAAACTGTCGTTCACGTTTTTAGTCTTGTAGATTCGCTAGGTTCTTGCATGGTTCTTAGATTCTTGGATTTTGTCTGAGATTTTTGCTGTTTTGTCCCCTCTAGATCTCATCGGGTTTGGTGTGGTCCTATTGATTTTCACTGTTTCCAATCAACGATGCAAGATCCAATCTTTTCCTCCTTTTCACATTGCTGCTGCTTTCTTTGTTTCCAGGTTGCCCTGTTCATGGTTGGGGAAAACTGAAGCTCAAGATCCCCCTTTTCACTTATCTGTTGTATGCGCATGGCATTGGGCAGTTGGGCACAATTTGTTTCCTTATTGCTATGTGCGTGGAATAAGAGGTGAAAGGAGGAGGAAGAAGGTTTAGAAGATGGAAGAGACTTGATATTTTTTCCCTTAAACGATGATGTGGGAATAATATGAGGAAAAAAAGGTTATGACTTAATCATTTCTACTCAACCAATTTAGATGATATTTCGTTTGTCACACAACTATTGAAGTTTCAGTTTTTGGTCCATTTTTCTGCTGGTGTTTGCTAAAACGGTGAGATTTACTAATTGATCTTGTTCATGAAAGATGATTAGGATAGTGTATGCAGCTAAAATTACTAGCTTGCCTTGACTAATGTTCAAAAACAACTGTTCTACCACACTAAATGGAAAATCTCCTGTGTTCCAAATTGGCTACAATATTTGGATTGATTAATAGTTGCAAAATATTTCTAGGTCATAGAATTCATGATTTGATATTTTTTAAATTATAGTATCTGAGTGAAATATGTCTCATTTTCTATTTCTACTTTGCTATTATTTCCTTCTTTGATCAGTAACGATGTAATGCATTGCTAGATAGGATTGAACCATAGATTATTCAACAAAATTTACCTACTGCCAACTATGCTATGTACCAGGTACACAATCCTGGTCATACCTACCTTCCTCTACCAAAACTGGAAAGACATGATCGGATTCAAGGTGTAAATTTTGGTGAGTCAACTTTTCATATTTCATTTATTTTTCTGTCAGATGAGTTTGTTTATGATGCCATTAAGCATATTTTCTAATGTGATTGTTACTGGCACTTGCACACAAATGAGTCATATGTCAGATATGAGGCTTAGTAGGTGTCCTTGCTATTTATCTTGACACAAAAGCTTTGATCAAACAAAATACTAATTTGGCACCTATTATGTGCTCCAAAACAATTATTGGAGTAGATCAAATATCAAAGTTCTGTGAATGGCACCTATTATGTGACAGGCCCTGCTAATAATATATATGCCATATGACATAAACTACTTTTTTTACTCATTTCTATTTTGAGATATTATTTGTGGATAGCTAAAATTCTTTAGTCATATGAGTTGAACAAGTATATCAATTTTTTTATACTTCAGTTTATATTATTTATAAGAAGCTAAATTTTTATATAATACAACATTGTGCTATTGATTACCATTCAGTATTTTTTCTTCTCCCAAGTACCTATTTTTTCTATAAGAAATATTCATCTCTAATCGTTGGTTATTTGGCGCTCCTCCTAAGTGTACTCTTCCATTTGCTTTTCCTATGTTTTCTTAATGCAAACTACAGGTTCAATCAAAAGTGGTTGCCTGTGTTAGTCTTGGAATAAAACATTTTGCCGGTTAGTATCTTGTGCGTAAAGTAACTTTATAGCTTTAATTCTGAGCTTAATTGCTTGGAAGAAATGGTTTTTGGTCTGCAACATTTTGAAGATTCTAAATTCTCTGTCGCTCTGATTAATAATCCTGGCACCAGTTTCTTACGTCAACTGCTTCTTTTGTCGATTCTGCATGTGTGGCAATCATTACCTGATTTCAGCTGGCTGAATCACTCCTGATTATCCCATGTGTTGCTTTACTGCAAAGATGCGATGTTTTGACAATTTTTGAAGCACCTGCACTATGTTTTCCCGCTTACATGAGTTTGCCTTCATTTATTCTAGGTATGTGGGTATTATCTTTTAGTTGAAACTTTCTTCTGGGTGTATGGTGCAATATTTATTACATTATGGTATCCTGTTGGAAATGAGCTCTTAGATTTTCAGCAGTTAGATCTATACCTTGACATGAACCACTAAAAGTTGTATATGCAGTCATGGTAATCTTTTTTATACCTTTTTGGTCAATCACTTTGATGTTTTGCATGCAATTTATTATTTATGTTTGTTACTTTATACAGAAAAAGTACTATTAATGTCTTATTTGTATTGGCTATACCTTTCACTTCCTTTTTTTTAGGGAAATGCAGTAGGAATAATAATAAACTTTATAGAAGAGAAGAAGAAAATACTATATCAATCAGACTTTTTTTTAGGGAAATGCAGTAGGATGAAAGCAACAAACAATGCATGCAACTAAACTGATATTCTTTGTCTGCTTCTTTTAATTTTCCTTATGCCATTGTGTTATCATACGACTTTGAAGACCTTGCTTTTGATCAGACCAACACTATTTCTGACAGATTTTATTTTGCCTTCAGTTGGATTTTCTTACTTACAAGAAGAGATCGAATACGGAATGAAGATATTCGGGACAGGATAGAAGTGGCACCTATCGAAGAGAAATTGGTTCAACATCGGTTGAGATGGTTCGGACATGTTCAACGGAGGCCTCCGGAGGCGCCGGTGCGTAGTGGGGTTCTAAAGAGAGATGCTAATGTTAAGAGAGGTAGAGGCGGACCTAACTTAACTTGGAACGAGTCGGATAAGAGAGACTTGAAGGAGTGGGATATCCCTAAGGAGTTAGTTATGGATAGGGGCGCTTGGAGACTAGCAATAGACGTGCCGGAACCGTGATTCTTTTTTTTCTTCTTCCTTCTTGCTTACTTGTTTTTTCCTTCTTTTGGCTTTTGTTCCTTTTGTTTTTGTCCCTTTTTTGGGTTTCTTTTCTTTCTTTTGGCTTTTGTTTCTTTGTCTCTCCTTTTTTGGGTCCTCATGGTTTTCATTTATAGCCTACCCCAACTTGCTTGGGATAAAAAGGCTTTGTTGTTGTTGTTGTTGTTGTTGAATTGTATTTTCTTACTAAAGAAGCCCTAGTGAACATTTCAGAAAATCTTGGCAGACGAAGAATCTCTGGACTGCTCTACTGTGTTGAAATTGTGTTTATAATCGTAACCCTGTTGTTCTCTTTAAATCTAGGTGCACGTTTTCCCCTTTTTATTCCAAGTTCCTTAATGTATCTCAAGATAACAATTTACATGAACCATGTGCTTCCATTTGTGTGATGAATGGAGTCTGATGCCTTTGATTTTTTTGGAATAGTGCAAGCAGCAATGGAGATCAATGTGGTCCCACGAAAGACGGTGCAAGAGAGACCATACTGTGATGTAAGAAGCCATTGGCACCTAATATTCTTTGCTTCTTTTACCTACTACTATCAGTTCCTTTGCCTACTAGAACCTCATTTCCATATCAGTAAGGCAAGATGAACCTAAATCTCCGTTTCATAGGCAAGATGAACCTAAATCTCCGTTTCATATTCTTCTTCATTCTACAGATTTGCAATGGCATGGACATCTCTTTGGAAATACCATTTCTTTGTTAATAGGACTTTTGGTAATGCAATGGTGCCAGCAGGAGTTCAGATGTAATACATGAAATATGTTCTTGAATTTTATGAAACAGGATAGGATATATTGAACTTGCACAAGCAGCTTTAAAGAGATCTAAATTTACTAGGAAACAATGAAATAATCAATTTCAGTTCTAAATTTACGGCATAGTATCTCTGCACCTTTGTCCATAAAGAGTGATGTTTTTATTTAATCTGTACATGAGAGTTACTATTCTAAGCAAACATTACTGTGGCCCTTTCGTTAACTAATCCAAATTCATTTATTTGACTCTTTTCTTTCCCACGTTGCTGCCTTTACTAAAAAAATGATTTTCAAATAACTGACTATCTCTCACTGCCCTGACAAAGTTATGATGCATAATAACATCAGTCTCTACATGCAATTCGCGCACAGGAAACTGATGCAATACATAGTAAATATTGCATACACCCAAAGTTATGATGCATAATAACCTTTATTATTGCTTCTGCCCTGTTCTCTTCTTTGGTTTCTTCTTCTTGGGTCCTTTTTTTTAGTTTCTTGAATCTTTGTTTCTGTCAGAGGTGCTTCTACAAAGCTCTCTCAGCAATTCCTCTGGAGTGGCGGCAGCCAACACCACCATCAACGCCAGGTATTTTCCCTCAATTAACAAAAATCCACCACACAATGTCCTACGGTTAAGTTTGGGTCATGAGGAAACACAGCGTTGCTTGTTGGATAGCTAAATGCTCTTGTCCTAAAATATTTTGTACCATTGTTTGCCTTATGTGGTTTAATTGCTAGCAACTTACAAAAGTTGATGGTTGTATTCTTTATTTGAGTTGTAGCCTATAGGATAGCTTGTCAAATATGTACATCTTCTAATATCTGGTCAAAGACTTCTTTGATCTGGCTGAAAGATCCCTAGAGATGGTGACATGGCTTCACATATAACACACAGCCAAATTGGGATCATCAAACTAAATCCGTCATTTTTCCTACGTCAACAATTTCCTACTGCCAATCATGGCACCTGAGATGTAAGCATATGTATCTCATGGTTTTCATTAAAAGAAGCTCCATGTCCTGAGAAATTGCTACATAGCTCATGGTTAGTTTCCTTATGAACATTGCATACATATGAGCGAGTTGGTGAGTATATTCTGAAGCCTGGGTGAATTCCGCGCTTCAGTCGCTTAGCTATTCACTCATAGAGAGATCTACAATTCCTTGCATTTATAATAGTCTACTTAGCACCAGTTTTTAGAAAAAGTCTACTTAGCACATCGATTCATCTATCGTCTTATCTTGAACATATAGTTACGCATCACACTTATTGTTTCCTTTCATATATATGTTCATCTCCAATAAGTATATGACCTTGAGTGTTGCGATATGTTTTTGTCATTAATGCTAAACTCGAACTGAGACAATGCTTTATTTTTCTGCGGATCATTCGTGGCATGATCTGAATGACCTGTTGTAGTTATTATAAAAATCAAACAGATATAAAATTAGGAATATATGTGATCTTTACTGAGTTTATTGATATTGTTTTCTGTTAAGATGGGCTATCCTGGTAATACGGGAAAATTTGTCTGTACATGTTTCCCTATGTTAGACATTAATTTGCTTACAGTTTCTGTCATATGGATTAGTTATTATAAAAACGAAACAGAAATATAAAATTAGGAATATATGTGAAAATTTATTGATATTGTTTTCTGTTAAGCTAGGTAATCTTGTTAGTATGGGGAAATCTGTTTGTACATGTTTCCCTATGTAAAACTTTAATTTGCTTACAGGTTCTGTGATATGGATGCCGTCTTCAGGCTAAGCAGGATTAAGTATTTGGTCCTGCAGCTTGTACCCATCAGACTCTGCTCCACTCAGTTCAAGCCCTGAGATTATCTATGGTTTGCCATGTGAAGACTCCCGTGCTGCCCATGAGAGTGCAGATTTGAGATCTCTCGAGTACATGGATACACATTATCACATCCATCTTATTGACTACAACTATAAAGCCGAAGAATGCGAGTTTGATAAGAACAGATCCCTTCTGAGGAGCACCATAGAGTTCACTGACAACAGCAATGATAGATCTGTACAAACACTTGGCGATGTCAATCAATCTTCAGGTTAACCTCAGCGCTCAACACAGTCGATGGAATTATTAATGCGTCGGTTTCATTAGGTTTGACAGAAGAGATGGTGCTCGTGAACAGGCTAGACATCGTTGCTAAGTATGAGCCGATCATGGATGTCACAACCAACATATACTCTTGTGTTGTAGTTTAGATCGTTCATCTATCATCAACATCTAATATAACATGTGTACATATGTATTATATTAATATATACTTATGGTCCTATATGGTTGGTGTTACCTTTTGCAGACATATGGTTGTACGATCCGTGTAAATAACATTATGCAAGTTGTTCCATGCAAATAACGTTATGCAAGTTGTTCAATGCAAATAACGTTATGCAAGTTGCTAGGATCTGGTTGATAAAACTGCTTTTTAAATATGTATGCTCGTGTGTGTATCATGATGTTAAATTCAGCTATAAATGCCGCCTTTGCTTCTTGTTTTGTTTATTCCTCTAACGAAACACTTTTGCTTAATTGGCGCGCAAGGGCGCGCCACCATCCACTAGGCAATCTTTGTTTTTCTCCCGTTCTCGCGCAGCAGCTTTGAGCTTCCGTTGCTTGTGCTTAGCCAGAGTTGTGGTGGCAGGCCAGAGCAATGCATGCGGCCATTGTGAGCGGGAACCAGCCAGGAAGCCTTAGGCCATGCATGCGCATGACGGGACGGGGTGAGCCGTGAGCGACATGGCGGCGCGAGCTTGAGCAGCACTAGCACGGAGGCGAGCTGCAGCAGCACGGCATGGCCGCATGGCAAGTGCTAAGCACGAGCACCCCCGACTGCTCCGGCCCCTGAGCTTGACCGCGACCGACGGCTCGTCCAGCAAAACTGCAAGACCAGCAAGAATGGCCCACGAGGCTTCAAGACCTACGGATCCAGGTCGGCGCGAGCTGCTGGACAAGACGGACGCGGCGACGTGCGGATAGTGGGCGGTGGCCAAGCGCATCGCGCTTATAGCTGCGCTTGATTTGCATCTGCCGCCATGGGCAAGCAATGTCGTTTTTTTCATTTCCCCACCATAACCCACCTCGCTCGTCAGGTTGAGATCGACGGCAAATGAGCTTCTTTAGAGCATCTACAAAAGCTATCTAAAAACTCTCTCTAAATTAAATTAATAGGGTTTATTTTAAAAAATTATCTCCAACAGGTCCCCTAAACAAGTCATAGATTTATTTTCTCCCTAAATTCTTCTCATTTATAGCTAAACATAAGGGAGAAATTAGGAACCCTAATACTTGTATTTAGAAGAAAATTAATATTGTTATGGTCTCAGATGCTGACGTGGTCCAATTAAAAGTTTCTCTGATCTATTTTTTGGGAAAACTATTGGAGGAGACAAGAAAACTTCTCCCTAATAATTTTTGAACTGCTCCCAAAAATACTCTTTTAGAATCAATTTTTTTGAGAGCTTTTGAAGGTGCTCTTATTTCCCCAACCCAGACCCTCCTCATTTCCCTATCCTTATATCCAAACATTGGAAAAGACAACCTGACCCTTTCATTTCCCTATCCCACCTCACATTTCCAACAATCCAAACAGCACCTAAGGGTGCAAGATCTTTTCTTGTTGTGTGTATATAGTTGCTGATGTGAGTGAGGAACAGCAGGATTATGGTGACCGTCCATGGAGAGATTTTATCTGAATTTGCTCTAATATGGTCAAAAAAGTTGACAAATGTTCCTTTCTAAAATTTTCTGGTGAGTTGCTAAAAGTGTATTGATCCTACCTTGTCCAAATTTCTTTCCATGAAAGAACACCAAACACAAGTTGTTTTAGCATGTAAAAGTGCTGTGAAATTATTGCAACACCAAACACAAGTTATTTTAGCATGTAAAAGTGCTGAGAAATTATTGCATTTATAATGGGTGCATAACTCGTAAATACTGAATTCTCCGGTTGCTTGTGAACATCCTGGTTAATGCAATACTCCTGAACTTGAAGCATGATCACTACTTCACTAGTCACTGTCAACTGCTTTTCATTTGCGTGAGCACAAGGTTTCATCTGGATCGCTTGATCTGAAGTGAACGCTCGAGATCAAAACAGATGAAAGTTTGAGAGTTCGAATTGAGATATTCGCAGCACATTCTTCATCACGAATCAAATTGAGAGCACGTTATCGGAACGTGCATAGGAGCGATGCTGATAGGCAAAGAAATGGGAATCATCTGGGCCGTTGTCTCCGCGTTTTTAATCCTCTTTTGGAACACTCTAGAACCCCACTATTCCTTTTAAACCCACTCCTCTATCGCTCGCGTGGTCTCATCATTTCACCCTCGTGCACTCTCTCGAACCTTCCAAAGCCCACGAACCCTAGCGAGCTCGCAACCCTAGCAAGCGCGCGGATCTCGCTTCGGCTCCACCGCCATGGACGACGACTTCGACATGCCGCAGCCCGGCGCCGAGGACATGATGATGGGCGAGGACGAGATGGGGGACTTCGGCGGCGACGACGGGCCGGTGATGAAGGCGGGCGAGGAGAAGGAGATTGGAAAGCAGGGGCTCAAGAAGAAGCTGATGAAGGAGGGCGAGGGATGGGAGACCCCTGAGGTCGGCGACGAGGTCGAAGGTATCCGCCCTCCTGCCTCCTCTGATAAGTTTTATGCAGTGATTGATTTGTCTTGTCTCCGTAGCGTGATGCGGAGGTAGCGACGGGTTTAGGAGAAAATGTATACCTCACTCTTAGTATATGAGCAGCAGGTTGCGGATGGAACTTTTGTAACAATGTAATTTGAGATGTTACTATGCCATTAACCGGTGCTTCCCAGTATAAAGGTTTTGCATCTTAAATGCTCTGTTTGTAACGTTGCGAAATTGAGTGTAGACATGATGTTCCATCTGCTGTATGATGGTTTATTTCATGGGCTTTTAGGGTAATTTTGTTGATTTCATGCTTGTAATGGATAATGTGGTGATCGCTCTGCCAGGTTGTGGAAAATTTAAAACAAGTAAACTTTTGCTGACGTTCTGCTGTTGATGTTTCAGTGCATTACACTGGTACGCTCCTTGATGGTACCAAGTTTGACTCAAGCCGTGATCGTGGAACACCCTTCAAGTTCAAGCTGGGGCAAGGTACATACCCTTGTGCTTATAATTTGATTGATTTCTGTGGCTCATGTTTTGGTATATGTGATGAAGTTTCACTAGCAAAGTAGTAATTGTCAACACATTTCTATGTACTAGTCTTTTGCCAAATTCTGGGCTTGTAACTTCATTTTCTGTTGTAGTTTTTTGTTTCTGCAACATCTGTTGTGACCTCTATATTATTGGTACACTGCAACTATAGTTGACAGATGTGATCCAGATTGTGTTCAGTCCTAATGCTTTGAATGTGGCCTTGGAATTCATTTATGTTTTAAGCTTAGGAGACTGTATTGTTTCTGTTCTAGTGTTGTCGCACCGCTTAAACCCTGAAAGTAAAAACATCTGCAAGCATGCCCAGGTATTGACAGCATTGATGCATGAGCTATCGCTTATATTGAATCATCCTTGTGAGTATTTTTAATGTTTCATGGTCATTTGAGGTTTAGTCTTGCTCCTGCCTATTTCTGGACTTTGCAAAGCTGAAAATTATACTGATTGTGGATTTATGTATGTTCAATGTTTAGTGACTGTATTTTGAATTGTCCAGGTCAAGTGATTAAGGGTTGGGATCAAGGCATCAAGACCATGAAGAAAGGAGAAAATGCTGTTTTCACCATTCCGCCTGAACTGGCTTATGGTGAATCGGGTTCTCCTCCAACTATCCCACCCAATGCAACTCTGCAGTTTGATGTTGAGCTGCTTTCTTGGACCAGTGTCAAAGATATATGCAAAGATGGTGGCATATTCAAGAAGATACTGAAAGAGGGAGAGAAATGGGAGAACCCAAAGGATCCTGATGAAGTTCTTGGTATTGTTTTCTTTTTTGTTCTAATTGAATCTTTCGGCCATAGGATTTTCTGGCACTTGATTTTGTAGCTTACTCTCTGTATCCCTGCAGTGAAATATGAGGCTCGGCTTGAGGATGGTACTGTTGTGTCCAAGTCTGAGGGAATCGAATTTACTGTTAAAGAGGGTAAATCTTGTTTTCTTGACCTGGCCTACTGATAGCGTTGACCTCTACATCAATTGTTTCCTAATATGCAAAATCTATTGCCAGGGTATTTCTGTCCTGCACTTGCCAGAGCTGTCAAAACCATGAAAAAGACAGAAAAAGTGCTCCTTACTGTCAAACCACAATGTGAGTTCCTTTAGTTCAGAAACCAGACCTTTGGTTCTTGTTACTCCATGTTTTATCTGGAGTATGACAATCCTCCGTATGTTCTTATTTCAATAAAACAGATGGGTTTGGTGAAAAGGGTAGACCAGCAGCTGGTGAGGAAGGTGCTGTGCCACCTAACTCCACTCTACATATTGACCTTGAGTTGATTTCGTGGAAGACCGTCACAGAGATTGGTGATGATAAGAAAATTCTTAAGAAAGTTCTCAAGGAGGGAGAGGGGTATGAGCGACCCAACGAGGGTGCAGTCGTTAAAGGTATGTATGCATTGGCAAACCCTTGCTAGCAGCTGCTTGATTTTGCCTATTGCTTTCAGTTGACGACCCAGTATCCTCTTGAATTACTTAGTGTATTTTACTCATGAAACTGTATTTTACTATTGACAGTGAAAATCACTGGAAAACTTCAGGATGGCACTGTCTTTTCAAAGAAGGGGCATGATGAAGAGCCATTTGAATTTAAGACTGATGAAGGTTGACTTCTGTTTTTTCATTTCTGCATCATTGGCACGTTCAGACCATAACCTACCCAATTTAGTAAGCATAACATGTTTACTTTGGTTAATAATATTCTTTCAGAGGAAGTTATTGACGGTCTTGATCGTGCTGTTCTGAACATGAAGAAGGGAGAGGTTGCTCTTATTACCATTCCTCCTGAATATGCATTTGGTTCAACTGAGTCAAAGCAGGACCTTGCTGTGGTTCCATCGAACAGCACAGTGGTCTATGAAGTGGAGCTCGTGTCATTTGTGAAGGTGTGTGTCAGATTGTCATTGCTATGCCTTTTCATGATACAGTTCCTGATGGAGAATGCAGTCACAAGCTGACCATTATTTTCTTGTCACACAGGATAAGGAGTCATGGGACTTGAACAATGAAGAAAAGATTGAGGCTGCTGGTAAGAAGAAAGAAGAAGGGAATGCGCTGTTTAAATTGGGCAAATATGCTAGAGCATCCAAGCGTTATGAGAAGGTCTGCCCTTTTTCTTCCAATTTCGTAGTAACATATGTACAACTAATATCCATTAGATCATGATTCGGTGCTTCTGTATGATTGACTGACCAAGTGACCATAACTCTTGTTAATTTCAGGCTGCAAAGTTTATTGAGTATGACACTTCATTCAGTGAAGATGAGAAGAAGCAATCCAAGCAACTGAAGATCAGCTGCAACTTGAACAATGCCGCCTGCAAACTGAAGTTGAAAGACTACAAGCAAGCTGAGAAACTTTGCACCAAGGTTGCCTTTATTGCTAGAATGGCTTCTATGGTGTTCCCAGTACAGCACACTTACAATACGATTGTTTCTTGCCAGGTTCTGGAACTTGACAGCCGAAACGTGAAGGCTCTATACAGGAGGGTGCAAGCTTACATGCAACTTGCTGACCTAGAGCTAGCAGAGGCAGATATCAAGAAGGCACTGGAAATTGACCCCGACAACAGGTCAGAATCTTCAACATGGTTTGTGTTGGTATGTTAATCAACTCCACAAGTATTGTATTCTGATAATGTGATATCTCAGGGATGTGAAATTGGAATACAAAACCCTGAAGGAGAAGATCAAGGAGTTCAACAAGAAGGACGCCAAGTTCTATAGCAACATGTTCGCTAAGATGACCAAGTGAACTGGTGCAATACTAAAGCTAGCAGAGGATCAAGACAGTTTACGCTTCCTAAGAACTTGCCTGTTGCTTCACATTTAGCTTTGTGGACTACTTTGTAGAGTAGTGTGCACGGATGCTTGAGTTGTTAAAACTGTGACGATGAGCATTTACTCCTGCGATTACTGGCTATAAATTGTTCGGTCCAGTTCAATCCGGTGTTGAATATTTTTTTTAAGTCTGAATGTTCATCTCCTATCTGATCTGAATGATCTACTTGTGCATTTCCAGAAGCCAGAATCATGAAAACGACGTGAGCAGAATAGCAGATGTACATGCGCTAAGCAAACATGCAGCGTAAAAACCAAAATGACACGAAGTAACAAATCTGGACATCATTATAATTGCACAAAATTAATAGGTCACACTAAAACAAAGGCTTTTGGACACCTAAACTAAAATATACATAAACACACAAAAGGCAAATAGATTTAACAAGCAGGGCTTAAAGCATGTCTTCGTCGTGAAAGAGGTGCTGACTGCTGAGCTGAGATGACAACTTAGGCGAGCAACATCAACAGTGAGTGGCGAAAGCCCTGACTCCTGAGTTGATGCCGGAGTTGCATCAATGTATCGAGGGGCAGCAAATAAACGGCACCCATTGTTGTTTCTTTCCCTTGGATTTCTTCTCGGCTGGTAATCTTGCAGGAGAGTTCCAGTCTTGCTGCCCAGAATCAGGTTTGGGAGAGCCTGGCTTCGCTGGTGACTCGTTATCTTTTGAGGATCTGCGCCTGAATGACAGTACTCTGTCCTTGGTGCTCGGTTTCTTCTCTTTGGTCTCCACGTTCTTATCCGCAAGGAGAACCTTCAAGGAGACATGGCTCCTGTCTGAATCCACAATCACTTCCTTGTCAGCGATTTCTTCATTCTGACCTGCTCCTTTCACATCATCCACATTTTGCACAGTGCTGATTTCCTTTGCAGTAGTTTCTTTGTTTTGTTCTGTCCCTTCAGCACTATCTGTTTTCTTTGCCACTTCAGGTTTATCTGAAACCAGGACTGTCGCGGCATTTTTATTCTGGATACCATTTTCAGCATCATATGTGCTCTGTGGCATGCTGTTTTCACCAGAGATCTGATCTGCTGTAGTTTTTTCATTCTGCTTCTCTTCGGCATCACCTACATCACGTGCAGTGTCGAACTTGGATGATATAGGTTCCAAAACAGGCTCCCCATCCTTCGTTTCTTCAACGTTTTCAGAAGAGTGTGGTGCATTTATTCTGTGGGAAGTACGGTCTGCAGATGTTTCGTCATTCTTCCGCTCTTCAACACTATCAGTGGTGGTTACCATACCCATGTCATGAGAGTTAGGATCCACCGTAGTCACTTCATAGTTCCTCTCTTCGACATTATCTGTGCTGTGTACCACAATTTTCTCATTTGAGTCATCAGTCATGTCTTCATTAAGCATCTTTTCCTCGTTAACAGTAGTGTATATCATGCTGGTACCATCCGAGATATTGCTGGCACTAATGTCTTCACTCTGCTTCTTATCTTCAACATTATCAGTAATGTTCTCTGCATAAATCTCAGAAATAGTGTCCTTTTCTTCAACAGTTTCGGCGCTGCATACAACACTTATCTCACGGTTAGTGATTGCACCAACATCAATCTGCTTGTTTTCTTCAACACCGTCTTTGTTACTTGTTACAGTTGTCGTTTCAGGAGCCGGGTCAGTGATGACTTCTTCAATCTGTTTTACTTCTTCGATACTGCTCGTGCTTGGTATATTGCAAGAACTGGCTTCTACAATTGTTTCTATCTTGTTTTCCCCATAATTATCTATGCTGCAAAATGCATTAGTTTCATTAGAAATGGAATCTGCAACGATCGCTTTATCCTGCTGCTTTTCTTCAACCAGTTCTGTGATGTGCACCTCATTTATCTCATGGGTAGTAAGATCTGCAACAGATTTCTCATTCTGCCCCTTTTCTTCAACGTCATTTGTGCTATTGACCATATTGATTTCATGTACTGTAGAGCTTGTGCTAACATCCAGTAGGTCAGCTTGAGACGGCACTACAGTATTACTGGTCACATTTTCATTTTCCCATATGGTGTCTCCCATTGTTGCATCAGATGAACTAACATTCTTTGCCATGTTATCTGCATCACCAACAGATATGACTTCGGCATTCACAGCAGGTCCATTTGCACTTGATATCATTTTGATGCCTCCATCTACAGAGTGCCCATCAAATTTTAGTTTATTGATTACACAACAACTAAGCCTGTAATCCCAAGCAAACTGGGGTAGGCTACAGATTTTAGTTTATTGATCATACGAGACAAAATAATTGCAAGGTACTGGTAACAATGTTTTATCTGAGCTAATTAACTACTCCCAAAAGGTAGGTGGACAGCAAACCATCACATGAAAGCCTTCTAATTAAGCTTTAATGAAACAAATTTCAGGTACAAAATGAAATAATGTTTATGAAAATGATAACACGAAAATGAGAATAAAGATTTCATTGTATCAAAAAAAAAAGAAGAAAGATTTCAGCTTATCAGCATTACCATTTTCAGACTTTCAGTCACTATCAGCATGCTGGATAACTGAGATATCATTGGATAGCTGGACTAATCAAAACTAGATGACACTGCTTAAATAAACCCTTTACCACTCTTCCAAGCTACTAACTTCACTTCAAAGACAGATAATAAAATTAATAAAAAATGCAAAAGAAAGAATGTTCATACAGAACTTAAATTCTCACCTTTACTGGGATAATGGTCTCCTTCAAGAATGTTTGTCTGTTCTGGAACTGTCCGATGATCTTTTGCCACAGAGGTAGAGTCAGGTTGCTCCTGGGGTTTGACATTGTCAGTAGCTTCCGAGTGGAAATTGTCAGTGCCAACAGGTGCCTGAATACCAGACTTAACAGGCTCATCATCCTCAGTGTTAGAAACTACCTCGGTTGAGCTAGTTAACATTGGGCTGCTTTGCTGGTTCGAGTCAGATTTATCACTAGGAATTTCTTCAATTTGAGCTGCACTAAGATTTTTGTTGGATGAATCTTCCTCCACTGCAGTGTTACTGTGCCCCTCTCCAACATTAGTTTGTAGAGTTTCTTGATAGGAGGAATCAAGATCACCACTTTTTACAGATTTCTCCTCAATTTGTATATCTTTGCTAATGATATTATCTGTACCATCTATTCCAGTGATAGTAGTGCCGTTTGGCTCAGTGATTACATCAGTTGTTTGTTCAGAAATTTCACCTCCAGTTGCATCTGATGCAACAGATACAACATTTGAGTTCTTCATTTCAGATACAGGTAATTCTGGACTGACACCTTCATCATATCCGGGCTCTGGTAGAAGAACAGGAACAGAGACATCCTGAAGCTGCTCAGAACTAATAGCTGATGCTGGAATCGATTTCTCCTCATTTAGTATATCTTTGTCAATGGAATCAGCCGTACCATCTACTCCAGTGACAGCAGTGCCATTTGGCTCAGTGAGTAAATTATTTGTTTGTCCAGAAATTTCACCTCCAATTGTGTCTGATGCTACAGACTCAACATTTGAGTTCTGCATTTCAGATACAGATAATTCTGGACTAACACCTTCACCGTATCCTGGCTCTGGTGGAAGAACAGGAACAGACACATCCTGAAGCTCCTCGGAACTAACAGCTGATGCTGGAACAGATGGAACCCCCTCTTCAGGAAGTGATGCTTTTCCTGAGCATTCCATGGCCACTTCATTTACAGTACCACCATCGTCTATCCTGTTGGTTTCTGGAGTGATCCCAGAAGCAACATCGCTGTGATCTTCAACAATTTTATCGACACTGACTTGAGCCCCAGCAACGTCATGAGAAGAATGCTCTACAAAAGACAGCCACAGAACCATCAGACGTTACATTGGATCATTAAACAATTAACAATGACCCAAATATGCATTGAAGGGGATGTACAACTACAGCACAGCGTTTTTTTTTTTTAAAAAAAAAACTAGATCAGGACTCTCAGCCAGCGAGGCAATGCTAACAGCACAGCGTGGCGTCCCATGCCTGGTGCCAAGTAACATGCTGCCGGCCTCACTAATTTACTTGGCTCCAATTATTAATACAAAACACGAGGTGATGCAGGTTGGAAGTAACGCAAACAGCAAAAAACAGTTCGGTATTGTCACTAATGAAAGAATAGTAATATTATTATCCTAACCTCAAAGACGACAACAAAGTACCCACACTATGTTACCCATTACCCGAGAGGATAAGAACAGAACATGACCGTCTTCCAAACTGCACAGTAGAACAATTTCCCTGAACCATGAAAGATGTTGTCGACAGAAAAACAGGAATCCGAACAAAACGGTACTAATGCAATAACTTCTCACCAACCAAATCTCTGTGAGAAAACATTTCACTCCGAAAACGAACAAAAAGACACGAAAAAGAAGAAGATTCATGACCAACCTGTCTTGTCCACATCCACCGCTGCGCTCCCAGCGTCCTGCGCAGATCCAGGCGAACCGGCGCCGCATTCCGCCGCGCCCGGTCCAATTCCGTCTCCTCCACCGACTCCCGCCGCTCCGCCACCCTCACCTAGAACGCAGCCACAAGAGCAACGCTTCAAACACAAGAGCAAATTACCTAGAAGTGTACTCCTAGAACGCAACGGGTGAGACGGAGTCCACAGTACCTGGGAACAGCACCCGGCCTTCAGGCTCCCCGGCGGCGGCCTCCTCCGCGGCGGCGGACGCCGGCTTGCCGCAGTGCTTGCGGTGGGCGCGGCGCTGCTTCGCGCTGGGGTGCGCGTTCGGGTAGTGGTACCCGCACGCGTGGCACAGGTGGCCGCCTTCCGTTCCCGCTCCTGCGCCACGCGGGTTAGGCCACATCTAACGACGAACACAAGAAGAGTTCCTCGAAATGCCAGCGACCAAAAAAAAACAACAGCGGGGGGAGGGGCTCACCGGGAACAGCGCCGCTTCCGGTCTTATGCCCGCCGCTCTCCATGGCTTGCGCCGCGAGGGGTGAGTCCCGTGCTCGTGTGCTCCGGCGCTCGGAAACGGCGACGAAGAAGAGGAGGAATAAGGGAGAGCAGTTATTGCCACCAGGAGCACCAGTGAGGGGC
Organism: Eleusine indica; assembly: GCA_030378355.1. Lineage (NCBI taxonomy): Eukaryota > Viridiplantae > Streptophyta > Magnoliopsida > Poales > Poaceae > Eleusine > Eleusine indica. The sequence goes on along the minus strand of CM059499.1, from coordinate 2,948,891 downwards.
CGCTTTCTATGCCGAGTGGGAGAGAGAGAGGGAGTGAAGCGTGAAGAAGACAACGGAGCCCTCGCGGCGGCGAGATAATGGCCAGTACGGATGATAATGACACTGCGGTCCCACCGACCCTATGGCCCACGCGTCGGTGACCTCTTCCCACGGTGGGCGCCTCCCCCACAGGCCACAGGTGCCGTGCCGTGCCGTGCGGCCCGCGTCGCGAAGGGACAAGAGTCGCGGTCCGTTCTCGTGCGGGCGCCTCGTCTCATCGGGCAACCGATCTCCGCCGTTGATTCAACCACGGATGGTCCCTGATGCGGAGGAAAGGCAGCAAACATGGGTTGGAGTCTTGGAGATTCCTTCCTCACGCACCGTTGGCGCGGGCCCACGTGGCCGGCAAGGCGCGGATCCTTTGCTCCGCCGAGTCGATAACCTGCGCGCCGCCAGCTTTTTCTCCCCCTTTTTTTTTGCGACTTGTTATTTCCAGCTGCCTGAAAATTTGGATAACTTTTAATCACCGTTTTAAGTCATCAGATTTAGATTTAATAATTTATAATTACTTCCGCCGTTCTAAATTGTTATCATCATTATTTTTTTTCATCGACTTTGACCATTCGTCTTATTTAAATAAATTTAAAAAATATCATATTTTTTTTAATAATTTATTTTATTACAAGATAAAATTTAAATATAACTTATAACTTTTTATATTCAAACAAATATTTTAAATAAGACGAATAATTAAAATTAACTAAAAAATCAATGATGACAACAATTTTAAAATAAAAAAAGTATTATACAAATAATCATATAAAAAAATCAAAACTTAAAATAACAAATTATTGATTGAAAACTTTCAATCAAGTGAAAGCAGGAAACATGCTTTATTTTTTACCCGTGGAGATGGAGAGGCGTGGCGTCGTAGTGTGCTGTCACGTCCCCTTATTTTCTTGCTGCGACCAACCAACTAACAGCCGTCGATGGACGGAGGAGGGAGTGGAGGCCCTACCGGCGTGGTACATCGCGGCATGTGCTGGTTTGGGTATTGGGGACATCGGCAAAGGACAGGGAAAAGGGGGTAGGCGGCAGTGAGGGCTACGATAGACAGAGGGGGGGCTGCCCTGTGATTGAATGGTCCCGAGATCCTGATGGTGGTGCTTGCCAATTGCCATTGCCACGATTCCGGGTGGCCGTTTGAGTTTTTTTTTTTTTTTAGGTAATAACGAATTCACGGTTCATCAACGTGAAAATTCGAACCGGTGAAATATCCTCCGAGCGTATTGGGCGGCAAGCAGATGGCAACCGCTTTTCAAATTCAAATTCGGGGTTATCGGATTGGAAACGTATCGAACCGAACTAACCGGACGGGGGATGGGATTCCCGTTAGTTACGCAACGGGAACCAGCACCGCCCAAAAGTTTTGAGATACTATGAAATTTCAAAATCAGGTTAGGGATAAACTACACCCTAGAGGAAGGCAAGGAGAGGAGACATCATCGGACCGGATAGAGTTTTCTGTTTCATTCATCTGATCATTGTTGAGCGAACAATTGAGATCAATTCCTACAACAAATTGATATTAATTGGGTGAAAAACAAGTCTCAGCCTGAAGAAATAGCAAGCCTACAACTAGATGAGATCAACATGCGTAACCCTAAAGCACAGTGATGCTTGGCTTGCTAGTTACTAGTGAAATGAAAATAACAGTAATAATCCCAAGGGCATCCATGCGATGGCCTTCCTCCTAGCTAATCCAATGTGGCGGTGGCACTCTCTCTCTTTTCATCCTCCTTCGCAGCTAATCCAGAGAGCTGGCGAACTTGCATGATCCGTGGCCTGCAAAAATACAACAGTGTAGATGAGGCTTCGTACTTTTCACACTTTCTTTTTCTTAAAAAAAACAAAAGGTCAATGGCACTGAAATGCACATATGAACCGCATATCTCCGGGAAGAACGGATAGTTAACTCCGTGCAGTTGCTGAAGGATAATTACCGACTTGTACTGAAGAAGAAATAGTAATGGACAACACAATTTGTAAAGCTAGTCCTAATGAAGAATTTTATCGTTGTTTTCAAGAGTGACATGTCATCAAAAATTATTTGAAACTACAAATGAAACAATCTCTTCAATATATAATTTTATTTAGCTGTTTCATTATACTTAATTTAATGTTCTTTCATTGGTTATCTATAAGATGAAATAAAACTTCTCTACTCTAATGCTAGTATCCTATTTTAAATGAAACTTCTTTTCTCTCTCTCCTCATAATTTTTTTTATCATGTCAGCAAAATTACTTATTTGATATCTCATTTATTAAAAATAAAACTTTCATTAAGAATGCCCTATGGTTCTAGTGACTGATGCGGATGGGCAACTGAAACAAAAGTGCCCTTTGCCAAAAAGTGCATTGTTTAAGGAAAATGTCAGACATCGGATGCTCAATGCCAGGCTAAACTATGCAGAGCACTGAAAGCGTCAGATATCCACTGCAATATGGAAGGAAACTGAGCGCTGCTCTGCCTTTTTGACCAATCATATGGCTATTTGCTATTGGCACTTCATTGATCGAGATGGTTGGCACTAGCTCGATCAATGAATTTTGGTTAAAAGCACATGCATCATTAGAAACTAAATAATTTGAAGAAAAAGAAGAAGAGCATAATAACAAGGGAAAATTTCTTATCAACCACCAAAAAAAGTTATGTTTTCTTATTAGCCACTGAAAAATTTGAATTTTCTTATTAGCCATCAATATTAACTTTTGTTCTCTATCCGTCATTATCATCCATTTTAGAGCTTAACGGTGTTAAATAGAACAAGAAAAGACCAAATTACCCCTGGTTGTAAATTTTACTAAAATTTCATCTTAGTCATCTGTTTGTCCAAAAAAAAAATTCTACAATAATATTTAGACAACGCAAACATTTTTTTTAAAAATAAACTTTATACCAAAATATTTTTACTATCCAAGTATTCTTGAAAATAATTGGATTTGTTGATGGCTAACAAGAAAACTTACGACAAAGTTTGCCATCAGGGGCAATTTGGTCTTTTTTATTTTATTTAACACCGTTAAGCTATAAAATGGATGGTAATGACGAATAAAGAACAAAAGTTAACATCGATGGCTAATAAGGGAACTCAAAATTTTTAATGGCTAATAAGAAATCTTAACTTTTTGCGATGGTTGATAAGAAATTTTCCCTAACAATTAGAATGAAAACTCACTTGGATCTTTGGTGGTGGTCTGTGCCAGTCCGTTGAAGAAACAGGTGCCCCCAACCCCCCTGAACCTCTGCCAGTACGCGTTGAACGCGTAGCTGGCGTGCGCGGCGAGCGTGTCGGGCTGGTGGCACGCCCCGCCGCGCTGGATCGCGGAGCACGTCCCGCTCCCCTGCTGGCACGCGTACGTGACGGCGTCCCTCACCGCCTTCTCGTCCTTCTCCCTGCCGCCGGCCAGCACGCACCACACCGGCGGTCCGCCGTCGCCCGACGGCGGCAGCGGCGGGTACGCGTCCGCCGCTCGCCGGCCGGTGAGGTCGACGTCGTACACCCTGCTCTCGTTCGGGTAAAACAGCCCCCAGTGCCGCTCCGTGGCCGCCCCGGGTTTCCGGCCCTCGTTGTACAGCGCGAAGAGGAACACGGGCATCTTCGTCCCCGGCCGCGCCGGCGTGCCCGGGTTCCGCGCCGTCCGCGCGGCGAGGTTGCGGTTGTACATCGCGGCGTTGCGGATGCTCGCGCCCGCGTCGCCGCCGCTCGGCCACCCGGTCTCCGACACGGCCAGCCTCACGTTCCCGTACCCGAGCCTCGTCATCGCCGCGACCACCGCGTCGAGCATCTGGTCGAGGAGGTTGGTATACGTGAGCCCCGTGCCCGGGTCGACGTAGCGACTGCTCTCCCCGCCCTGAAACAGCGCGTAATCCAGGGAGATGGACCCGCGGTTGGACGCCCACGCGAAGTAAGGGTAGGCGTCGACGAAGTAGAACCCGTTGGTGGCGTTGAGGAAGCGGAGGAGCGGGCGGATGACGGGCTCGGCGAGGTCCTCTCGGAAGACCCCCGCGGAGGGCGGGTACGACGCGGCGAGCGCGTCCATGGCGATCGTTGTCCCCAGCTTGATCTTCCCGAGGCCGTGAGCGTGGAGGGCGCGGCGGAGGTTGGTCATGGCGGGGACGAGACGGGGCCACGTGGACCCCGCGAGGGAGGCGTCGGAGAGCACCTCGTTGCCCACGAGGAGGTGGGCCACGCGGGTGGCCGGGACGTGCGGCGAGAGGTTGGAGGAGACCCACGCGTCCGCCGCGGCCTGGGACGCCGCGAGGGAAGGGATGAGCGCGTTCGGGACCATCACGGAGACAGGGAGGCCCGTCCCCGCCAGCGCCGAAAGGATGGACGGGTTCGCGTCGTAGATCTTCACGGCGGCCGCGCCCGCCGAGCGGAGGAGCGCCACGGACCGCGCGGCGGAAGGGAGGTCGTCGCCCACCGTGCCGTAGTTGATGCCGAGGCCGCGCCGCCGCCCGTGCTGCGTGCCTGCATGGATGCATGAAACGCGGCGCAAGGCGAAAAGACACTCGATCGTCAGCTAATTAATTAACCACGTACGGGAAGTAATGACTCGTTGTTGATGGTATATATCTAGATGGAGCGGGGAGATGAGATCACCGTTGCAACTGCACTGGAGGGTGGCGGCGGCGACGTGGCAGTGGCACGAGAGGGCGGCGGCGAGGAGGAGGAGGACGGCGACGCCGTGGGACGTCGTGGGCCACATGGCTGCTGCCGTCGCCATTGTTTTGGTCTCTGATTTGTTGTTATTCGATCAGGTGGAAGGGATCAGTGATTCTGTGGTCGCTTATAAAGATGAAGGGTTTAGGTCTCTCAGAGAAAACGTACTGTAGAGGGATTTTAGGAAGGGGGTTGGGTTGCAATTTCGAAAATCAAATGGAGAAATTCAAGGAGATAAAAACAGACACGCAACTCCAAAGGCCGAGCTGGGAAGAAAAATAGCTTTTCGGTTTTCGTTGGCCCAGCTTGATTTAAGATGGCCCTTCGATGGTAGAGCTTTTTGGGCCCAGCCCACCCCACCTGTTTGTGCTACAGCACATCAAAATAAGTTTCAGGTAAAGAAGGATGTCACGAAACTAATTGTGGCAAGAACAAAACTAAACTAAACTCAAGCTGCAGAGCCTTGGCGAGAACAACAAGGTCACCTGACACGGTGGCATTCTGAAGCTTCGAATTATTTCCCGGGGTTCTTGATAGAAAAGGGAAATACGCTTCACAGGGTCGTCATCACTCCCATGATGGACAGCTGCCCGTTGGAGCAGGGGAACAGAGCTGAAAGCAGCTCTTAGAGACTCACTCGAGAGGCAGGTCTGCAGATTTGCTGTTTGGTTCAGTGCTCAGGTCTGCTACATTTGCGTTCGCCGGAACACACATCCATTCCGAGGTTAAATCTTCAAGTTTGGAGCTGGGAAGTCAGTCAATTACGACCTTGCCTCCTGTCCAATATCGTTCACGGCCTGCAAACGATGAGTGATGCGATTCACATCAGCCATCACACTTCACACCTCGCTCAACAGCATTTTTGGTCCCCGAGTTTCACTGCTCTTCACACTTCTTCTCTTCCTTTGTAGAACAAAGGTCATGTTATTTCACTCCATGTTCATGCTAGTCGATCACTCACTCAGGTTGTTGAAGTTTTGCTCTTTGGCTCGTTATATAAACTCCAACATTCTCAACGTTTGTGCGTGTCCGTTACTTCTGTCAGAACATGCCATGCAACTGCAGCTACTATTTTCTTCTGTTTTCTCAAGAACAAATCAGTTCTACGTATATGAGCCAATGAGCTGAGGTTTTAGAGGACACTGATGATATCAAATGATCAAGGGGTTAGCTGTGAGGGTATATTTTCATGCGATGATGATAGGATTGTCTAGTCTACCAAAGACAGCAGGGAGGCCAAACAGTTATCAGATGCGAAATTCCCCTTTGGTTTGTGTGTTTCTGTAACTTTTTTGTTGATTTTTTTGACTCTTTTCATCGTACCTCCCGCAATGTCTGTGCCCACGAGTTGGCTCGCTATGCTGTGTCAAGGGACCCGGATCAGCCTAGTGTGTGGACTGATCCCCTCACAGAATTTGTATCTGAGTTGGTGGCTCCTGACATTACAGAGTCCACCATAGATGAATAAAAATCAGCGAGCTTGAGAATAAAAAAAAATCATGTGGAGAAGGAACTTTTCATTCCTATGAATACTCTTTTGATGACTGTCTGCTAAAGCTGAAGTTTAGAGCCTAGGACTGACATGGGCACAACCGAGAATAAGATCCTGTTCCATTGCATCTTTTGATGTATGGTAGCGATAACAAGAGATTGTTTCAGAGGCCTTTGGGAGTTTCAGAGTATGTAATGATGCGGCCATCTCAAGCTTTGAATCGTTGCTGAAATTTTTAGAGTTTCTTGATAAAACATAATGTTTGAGTCCAATCGTGTACTGCATTGCATTGCTGAAGTTCTGGTGAATACAGTGACATGGTACAGATGGCTTGTTTGTTTTGGCAGAACAAGTTAGCACCCGTTTATGCTCTGCCGCAGCAACATTGCACAAACAGAAATTTGAGGCCATGGACAGATGGCACAATTCATTTCTGTCAGATTTCAAATCAACAAAGACATCTGCATGTGAAACAGGACATCAGTAAATAGGATCGGATCAATTGCTTCCTAACCAAAATAGGAGTACATTTTGATACTTTTGGTGTAGTTGCTGTATACAAATATTTGAAGGATGGGTTTGATGCTCTTTCAGAGTTCAGTGCCTGAAAACTGCTGCATATGGACTGATTGGAGTCAGCCAAGCTGATCGATTTCAGCATATACTGATATGAGTCAAGTGTCACATCCTAATGAAGTGATGTGAACCTGCGATGCTCTTCAGAGAAAGATTTGGGTGCTGTTTGGTTGGGCGTTTTGTATCGTAATCTGATTGCGGAAGGTAAGCCAAACTGATACAACCGTTTGTTTGGAGATACTCTGTAATTCGATTCCCCGTAATCCGATAACAGCCAATGTAAATTCGACTCCCTCCTCCCCAGACCGGTATCCGAGTATCGTATCGTTCTCCTCGCCCCCAACTCTCCTCCTCGCCCACGCTCCCATCTCGCCGCCACCGCAATCCGCAACTCAGCAATCTGCTTCGCAATCGCGATCGCGAGATCTGTCCGCCGACGAAGGGCACACCACTACATCGATTTGATTTTTCCACGAAAGTGGCCCGTCGCTGCGCCAGCGCCCATGACGGCCATGAAGCAGCGGCATCAGGCAGGCACCTCGACGGCCCCTGTGCTACTTTCCCTCTTGATGCTGCTCGGCGCTTGCTCCTCTGCTTCCGCCCTTTCTGCAAGGAAGGCCCATGATCGATCTTGCCAGATTTGGGATGATGGAGAAGAGGATGATGCTGATTCTGAATTTCTGATAGGGAATGGAGTCTGCAACGCATTGTAGAACACCGAAACCGATGGGTGGTGAGCAAAATCTCTATCAAATCTGTTGCTCCGTCCAGGCAAATTCTCTACAGGATAGGGAATAGATCGATGATGGTGCCTCCGTCCTCCACTGTTGTAGAGCAGATGTCGGTTTTGTCCGGCGGCTGTCAATCCGTTTTCACTACAGTGTAGGAACCAAACAAAGTCAGGTTTACGTTACTTTGTTTACGATACCAGTGTGTTTCGATTACGATTGCGTTTGCGTTACTATTTTCAAACCAAACATCACCTGGTCTTCACACAAAAATTGAGAAAGCAGTCATTCTGCACAAGCCGCGGCGCTGACAGAAACCTGAAGGTCACCAGGTCAAAGACGAATGTTTGATTTCGAAAGCTCACAACAGGCGTTCTGGGGTAGCTGATCACTGACGCGGCGGAGCTCAATGAGCTCGTTGCGGCCTAGGAGGCAGGGGAGATGGCCGGCCAGACGATGGGCGCTGACGAGTGCAGGCGGACCCATGGTGGGTGTCGCAGCACCATCTCCGGCGACATCGAGGGCCGTAGGCGGCTCTAGCGGAGGTCCGAGGCGGCGGTGGCGCGGCCCACCGGTTCGATGTCGCCGCCCGGAAAATTTACAGACAGCCCTCGCATCACGATTCAAATCAGGGGGTCATGTGTAAATTTCGGATCGTGGTTATTAACCGCGGGATATTTGAGAATATAGGACTATAACGGATGTCACTTAATAAAATAGGACTCTCTCAAATGTCCTTAATAATATAAGACTTTTTCAAATGTCACTTCATAAAATAGGACTCTAAGTCATTTTTAGTGCCAAATAGAATCCCTTTTATCCTGCTGACATGGCAACCCTTAGGAAATGACCGTTTTTCCCCTGTTTGTAAAATAGGCTGGACGAAACTGTCCCTGCCTCTGTTCGGTGCGTCCCGACCGAGATCTTGGTCGCCCACCTGATCGGGACAGTCCCCTCAATCATTCGGGTCCCAATCATTCGCTGCCGCCACCCTCTCCTCCTTCCTCGGCCGACCGCCACGGCGATTCCGGCGAGACGATGGTGCCGCCACGAGCCAGGTAAGCCTGCTCCCCTTGACGCCCCTGCTCGATTCCAATCCCCCCCCCCATCCCCATGCTCTGCTCTAAATTTCTGTCTTTTCTATAACCCTAGGTGAGCGCGACCTCGGATTTTGGCTCAAATTGGACGAAATCTGCTGAACCAAGGTACGATTATGATGCCAAATAAGTACCTTCCATGTTCTTTACCATTTTGTGTACGAAATTATCCTGATTTTAGGTTCCCCTTTTACTTTCTTATAAGTTGGAGCTGCAGATTGGGGGGTTAGGGCCTCAAGGATGTCTTTTTTGGTAGATTTGCCTGATGGGTGAGTTCATTTTGTCCTCTTTAAATTAAATTACAGCATAGTAAAAAGAAGTATTATGATTGGTTTACCTCATATGGTAATCTGTTTTTTTTTCTCCTATTTTCCTTTTGTTGCATGCACAGGTTTGATCTCGATGACTCATACAGAATCATGGTCAGTGTGTATGCAGTTGGAGTAGGGGAAAATGTAGAGGTTGTGAGAACTCGTCATGAATGGTTCTGTTTGAGTCAAGTTACATTGGAGGAGGTGAAAATCGAGCCGGCCAAGAAGGTTTCATGGGAAGCAAATCAAGAACCCGTCTTTCGGAGTATTGACAAGGAAACAAATAGTGTGATCATCATCAGTAACACCTTGGAGCTTCATTGCTTTATCAGAGACCAGGCTTACACAAGAACTTTGGCCTTGACGATTGATATAGTTGATAAAGCTACAGCCAAGTCAAATTTGAAGAAGAGGACCAAGGTGAAATTAGTCAACAGCAACAAGAAAGCAAGTGCAACAGCTAAGAGGGCACCCAAAGCAGCGTCTACATCAGCCAAGAAGAGACCACCCAAGACTCCAGCCCAACCTTCACCTTCACCACTACCACCACCACCACCTCCACCTCCACCTCGAGCCCAACCTTCACTATCACCACCACCACCTCCACCTCCAGCCCAACCTTCACCTTCACCACCACCACCACCAGCCTCATCTCCATCATCAAGGCCACCACCAGCATCAGCCTCATCTCCATCATCAAGGCCACCACCACCAGCAGTCTCATCTCCATCATCCAGGCCACATTCACCACCAGCTCCAGCCCCACATTCACCACCAGTTTTGATGTCTGATAATGAGCCTGATTGGAGTGAGATTATTATAGATCCATTGCAATTTAAAGATGATGATATCCCACGGCCTGTTGAGGAAGATATGCTTTATGAAAAGTTTGGATTGAATGAAGAGGATGAAAGGGCTAAGAAGGCTGCAGTAGCAAGAGCCAAATCAAAAAGGGATGGAAAGACAGCTGTTGCACCCACTCCTGTTATACCTCCTGACCCTGAGAAAGAGATGAAGGAAGCTGCAATTCCAGTGGATGACTGCATTCCCAGTGAACCACTTTCCACATGGGAGAAAGACAATCCAGATCTCACAGTGGGCTTGTATTACCCCAACATGAGTGATTTCAGAATGGCAGTTAGGACCCATGCAATTATGGAAGAATTTGAGCTGACAATTGAAAAGTCAAACCAGTCATCATATAGAGTTAAGTGCAGTTCACAAGGATGCAAATGGCGACTTGTAGGCAGAAAGCAAGTTGATGGTACAGTTAGAGTGCAAATTAACACAGAAAACCACACTTGCTCTTCAACCAGCAGGGTTTCAAGGATGGCTTCGCAAGCTTGGCTTGCTAACAGAGTTTCTGCAACTTTAAAGAAGCATCCAAACACAGGAGCAAAAGTACTAAAACAGGAGCTACAAAAGAAGTATGACATTGATGTTCCCTACCCTACTATTTGGTATGGAAGACAAAAAGCAATGGATAGAGCTTTGATATATGGTTCATGGGATAGCAGCTTTGATTGGTTGTACAGATTCAAGGCACAAATAGAGCTTAGTGCACCTGGCAGTGTGGTGGAAATTGACACTGACAAGAAAGGAGAGGCCATCCACTTCAAAAGATTCTTTTGTTCCTTGGCCCCATGCATATTTGGTTTTACTTTAGGTTGTAGGTCCTATTTGAGCATAGATTCTACAGTGTTGAGTGGTAAGTGGCTTGGAAACTTGGCTGCAGCTAATGGATTGGATGGCCACAACTGGATGTACCCTGTTGCGTTTGCTTTGTTTGATGGTGAAACTACTAAAAATTGGACCTGGTTCATGGAGCAGCTTAAGAAAGCCATTGCTCCTGGTGATCATAGTCATCTTGCCATATCAACTGATGCAGGAGCAGGTCTTATTGCTGCTATGAAGAAGGTATTTCCACATGCTGAACACAGAGAATGCTTTAGGCACTTGATGCAAAATCTGAAGAAGCAATACAGTGGACCTAATTATGGAGGGATGTATCCAGCAGCTAGAGCATACCTACGTGAGAAGCATGATTTGCATTTGAACCCCGTGTTGGCTGCCAGCCCTAAGGTTAAAAAGTGGCTAGCCCAACACCACAAGCTGATATGGGCCAGAAGCAAATTCAGGGAGGATATCAAGTGTGAGCATATAAACAACAATCTTGCCGAATCATGGAATGCTTAGGTGAAGCCTTTGAGAGATCTCCCAGTTGATTCTTTGGTTGATGTCATAAAGGACAAGACAATGGACCTGTTTTACAAGAGGAGGAGAATATGTGAGAGGCTCATGGAAGAAGGTAGCCAATATGATATCCTACCTGCTGTTGTTCACCAATGCAATGCAAGGACTAGAGGATTGAAACATATGAATGTTAAAAAAACCTCTGATCAAGAAGCACAAGTGACAGAACTACATGGCAATGATGAAGTGGTGAGGCATGTAGTCAACTTTGAGGGGCGCAAGTGCTCATGTAGAGAATGGCAGGTAACTGGCAAGCCATGCCCTCATGCCCTTGCATTCATAACCTCCTTGAAAAGGCCGAATATGAGCACTACATATCTGGATACTTCAGCATCAATGCATTCAAGAATGCATATGTGGGCACAATTCCAGCAATTGGCGACAGGAATCAGTAGCCACAGGTTGACAAAGGATTCTTCTTGGAACCACCAGTCCTCAAGAAAAAGGAAGCGGGCAGAAATAGGAAGAACAGATTCAAATCATGTCTTGAAACAAGTGGAAGAAAGTTCAAGAGGCAGTCTAAGTGCAAAACTTGTGGTGAATATGGTCATAGAACTAGCAGTATGAGATGTCCTAACACTGGGCATAAGAAGAGGTCTGTGCTGCTCTCATATTTTACTTGCACTTGTATTTATGTTTTGCTATATTGGTATTTCTTATTTCTTTGTTTTGCTGCAGGGTAAGGAAGACAAAGAACAAGAGGAAAGTTGGAACCAAAAGGAAGGTGGATTTTGAAGATGGTGGCAATGGAAGTTCAGCTGCTGCAGGCTTTGAAGATGGTGGCAATGGAAGTCCAACTGCAGTAGGTTTTGAAGATGGTGGCAATGGAACTCTAGCTGCTGCAGGCTTTGAAGATGGTGGCAATGGAAGTCCAGTTGCAATAGGCTTTGAAGATGGTGGCAATGGAAGTCCAGGTGCTTGCTCAACTCCAAAAAGAAGTTCTGAAGATCAACAATACATGCCTTAGGTGCAGGTGGAGTGTTCACATGATGCTCCGAGGATCATAGGAAGGAAAAAACTTACACCCAGGAAGAGAAAGTGCTCCCAGGATGAATGAAAGCTGCTGCAGTCTTTGAAGATGATGTTCATATGCATCATATGTTTTTTGGTTGTACATTTCATACTTGAACCTGATAGAAAAACTCAGAGATGACAGGTTTTCAGTTGCTCATGCAGGCTGTCTCAGCATTTGAAGTTGTTTTTGCATGGACAAAAATGGCTCATTTTTTTGCTGTAACAATGATGATACCAATCAGATTGGATGTTTTAGGCTCAGTTTTGAATGTCTGCCTGTCATACTACTTGTTTTTGATGTCTGTGTATGTGTTGTGTGTTGGCTCTTGTGCTTTAGGCTTGATCCCTCTGATATGCCGTGTATGCCTGTGTTGTGCTGTGCGCTCTTATGAGAGACAAAATTAAAAAAAAAAGTTGGGCTGTTTGTTGGGAAAGGAACCATAGGCTGGGCAAGCCGCGATTGCACAACGCAACATCAGCCGACCTGTCGTCACAGGCCAGCCGAGTCGCAGATAGCTTTCTCCTCGACCCACCCGAGCCTAGGAACCAGTCGCAACAAATAGCACGGCACACAGTTTGACTCTAAACTCCATAACTCATAGGACCTAGAGTCCCATTTCAAAACAAAACTTTGACCACTTTCATAAAGAAAATCATGAAAAAATACATGTGTTGGAATGGTCATGAAACAGTGCCACACTAAGTTTGAGTTCAAAAATCAATATATATTGAGAGATGAAAATAGATAAAGAAAATGAAAAATCACTTTTAATTTATTTTTTGTGCAGCTCAACCTACCATAATTTTATAACTTAAACCTTATACATAGATGTAGAATTGTATCCTCAAACTAGTGTAATTTTTATGTATTTTTTGAAAACTTTTGAATAATGTAGAACAAAAAAATGTGGATTTCTGAGATATACCCAGAGAGCTCCTTTCACTGGAGCCCGGGCCCAAGGTTTTGGTGCTCCCGCGAGTCAGTGACTATGGCTCGATTTTGGTGCCCCCGCGAAGACTTGCTGCCCCTGCGGTCAACTAGGGCCCTCCAACTAGAAGAAGCGGTCAAGCACTCTCACTGTGAGGCGGGCCACTTCTGTGTTGGGGCCATATGTCACTGAAGGATGGGTACATTTTTACGGTAATCTCGTGAAGATGAAACGTGCTGCTGGTGAATAAATTACGAGCTCAGCCTTCACCGCTCTAGTCGCTTCGCCCAGGCATTCACTCCACTCTCCTCGGTTCCCGTGCGCGCTCCTCGCCTTCGTCGTCGACCAGAGAGATGGTTTTGATGAGCTCCGCGGCGGGATCGGAGGCGGACGTGGTGGAGATCTCCGATGGCTCCATTGCGGCGAGGGGACTCAGCGGCTCCTTCTCCAACGATGACGGCTCCGACGACAATGGCTCCAACAACAGCGACGGCTTCGATGACGACGGCATCCCCGAAGACGAAGAGGGCTCTGAAGAGGATGGATCCGACGATGACAGCATTGATACGGTAAGCTGCCCTACCCTTCCTCTTCCCCTTTTTCTTTCATTTTGCTCGGTTTATTCTCGATTGTGCCACGTTTGTGATCGTTTAGGCTTGATTAGGGTTTGGTTTGAGCGATTAGGCTCCATTAGGGTTTGAACGATTAGGATCTATTTGGGTTTGAGCAATTAGGCCTCACATTTGGGGATTTTACTGTAGGTCTCCTCCCTGTCCGGCCTGCCGCCGGAGTTGACGGGGGAGCCATACTGGCATGGCCTTGACGACGTCAACTCGGACAGGCGCTGCAACCATGATATCATCCCGAGGAAAAAGGTCTGTTGGAACAGGAAGCACGCTACGCGCCGCTTCTTTGGCTGCCCATTCGAGGTACTGTTCATTTCTTTCTCTCTATTCATGTCTTTATTTCGTGCTGCATGAGATGCAAGAGATGCATGGAGTGCAAAATAGATTTTAGTACTTCATTTTGGGATTTCTTTGTTCATCTCTCTTTTAGACCAAAATAGCGCGCTAAAGGTTGCAAATTCAGTCTATTTTCTACAAATGCATGTGGTGGAACAGTGGTGATTGCTTCATATGATTGATTTATTAGAACAAGGAATGAGCAGTGCTCTTTTTCATTGGATTATTTAACTGTATGTGTATGCTCATTTTAGGATCTCTCTGTTCATCCCCTTTTTTAGACCAAAATAGCTTGTAGTTACAAATTCATGTCTATTTTTATATATGTTCATGTCCTAAGCAGTGCCCTTTTTCATTGGATTATTTAACTGTATGTTATGCTCTGGTACTTTGTGTTATGCATTTCAAAAAACTAGAATGATTTGTAGGAGGATGAGAACTAGTGTCCATATGTTTACTGAGTTGATGCCCCATGGCTCAAAAGGGTCCAGAGGATACTCAAAGAAATCTCCGAGCTAGCTGACAAGAGCACTAAGCAGCTTCGATCTGCTGTGGTGGAGCGCAACTTGGCTGTGGTGTGTTGGAATGCCACTGTGGTAGCAAAAGAAGCACTGGAGAGGCAGCACGAGAGTATTCTTAGGGCCAAGGAGCTGGAGGTCAAGGCTGCCAATGATAACGCTGTGAGTGCCCGCTCCTTCTATGAACGGCAGGCATCCCAGGCCTGGAAGCTGGCACTCTTTGTCATCTTGGTGATGCTACTGGCGATGGTGCTGAACAACAAGAAGTGAAAGGGAAAAAAGCAAGAACTAATGGTGGCGTGATAGTATTTTGGACTTGTTGATAGATTGCATGCGGGAGTAATCTCCCTTTTTGGTCTTGTAAAATAGGATGCATGTAATATTCTAATCTTGAAGTTTGGCTTTGATGGACTTGTATGGTGTCTAGGATGGACCAAGTAATTAGGCTCAGAAGGTTGCCTTTTAATTATGTATGGATCTCTTTAAGTATGTTAATGCTTTTAGTATCTGTTTATTTTTTAATTTTTTTTGCTTGACTAATACTCTTAGCTTGTATGGTAGTTTGGCTGTGTGATGGACTTGTATGGGTCTGGGGCTCTCGACACAAAAAACCAATGACTGGGCGCAACAAGCAGCTGCGTCTGTTGTGCCTTGTGTGCCCCAGCCAGAGCTGGTCTGTTGCGTCTGGGCGCAAGAAGGCAGCGCGCCAGACCCAGCCAGAGCTGGTCTGTTGCGACTGGGCGCAAGAAGGCAGCCGAGCTGGTCTGCTCGCACCAAACTGGCTAGAGAGAAGGGGTTAAAAGGGTCATTTCACATTTGTGGGGTACAGGGGTAAAACGGTCATGTCCCAAGTGTTGCCATGTCAGCAGGACAAAAAGAATCCTTACGTCTGGGCGCAAGAAGGCAACGCGCCAGACCCAGCCAGAGCTGGTCTGTTGTGTCTGGGCGCAAGAAGGCAACCGAGCTGGTCTGCTCGCAACAAACTGGCTAGAGAGAGGGGTTAAAAGGGTTATTTCACATTTGTGGGGAACAGAGGTAAAACAGTCTATGTCTTAAGTGTTGTCATGTCAGCAGTACAAAAAGAATACTATTTGACACTAAAAATTAACTAGAGTCCTATTTTATAAAGTGAAATTAAGCAGAATCTTATATTATTAAGGACATTGATAAGAGTCCTATTTTATTTTATGAAGTGCGTGCCGTAGAGTCCTATATTCTCAATTGTCCCATTAACCGTCATCCAAATATTTACAAAAACGCCCTGCTTTGACGGGTCAGCTGGTTTCGTCGTTGGCTTCCTCGTCTCGCCCGTGCGCCGCCGCGCCGCCGAATCATGGTTGACGAGGTCTCGATCCATCCGTTTCCGTTCAAATCAAATGACCAACCGGAGATCTCATCGATTAATCAGGCGCCGTGGCGGTCTGGCGTAGGCTAGCGTGTGGACCACCGGAGCTCAGCACGATGCAGCGCGGCGGTGAACTCGTCAGAGATGCGCTTCCTTTGAGATTCCTTGTCGAGACAGGATGATGCCTGGCTCCCAGGATCTGAGATCCGTTTGCCCGATTTCTAGTCACGTCCTCTTCGTTGTTGGCGACGGTACGGCGGCGCCGCCTCCTGTTGCAACGCGGCATCGAAGCTGGCAATGAAATTAGATAGCACTACCACGGCAAAGTAATTTCGTTCTTCGGTCAAAAGAGGCTCAGTATTTTACTGGTCAGTTTTTCATCTTGGCATCACGTAGTGAAGCATTCAGCATTTCAGGGGAAGCAAATGCAGAGCTGCTGCGGGTACAGAGCAGAGCTAGGCCAATGTTAAATTTTTTATGAATGTTGTCAACTGTCCAGAGTGGAGATCACCAAAGGGCGCAAAAGCTGATTGGGATTTGGGAGCACTGATCATATAACTGGAAAGTAAACAGACTGTAGATTGGTTGTAGTTCAGAACTTTTCAAAACTTTTACATATGTGTTTTGCACCGTTGTTTGTTCTGACATCTGACCATAGCTACAATGGCGAGAAATTATAAGCTAGCAAAAACAAAGAAAGAAGGAACAGTTAAACAAGGGTGACAAAGACCGAGTGAAGGAACTTTGATAATCAATGTTGATGCTTGTTCAATGTGGAGTCTGGTACTGAAGGGACGGGGGCAATTATCAGAGATAGAAGCGGAGCATGCATTGCAGCAAGTAATAGGTACCTGGATCATGTCATTGATGTTCATACGGCTGAAGCACAGGCATGTATGGATGGACTAATCCTAGCCCAGCATATAGGTGCAAATCGATTTACCATCCAGTCTGACTGCGTGCAAGTGGTGAAAACAATGATTAATGGAGGTTATTCAACAACCGCAACAGGGCCGATATATGATGATTGTTGGGTCATGTGGAGCAGCTTCACCAAAGTAAATACAGAGCACTGTACAAGGAAGACAAATCAGGTGGCACACAATTTAGCTAGGGAAGCCTTTATAACAAAAACCTCTTGTATATGGGACAATGATCCCCCTTTGTTTCTTCTCGGCCATTTGGCAAACGATGTATCTATGTTTCCAGATCAATAAAGTGAGCCGAATGGCATTCCCTCAAAAAAAAAAAAAACTGCAGAGCCTTGGGTGTCGTATACACACGACAATGAACAGAAGAGGATAGTTATCAAAAGATGTCTTCGTAGTTATCAGTACAAGTATAGTTATCAATGCTAAGAACAGGGTGCAGTTTCATTCCCCTCTATATGTGGAAATACATGAATTGAGTTTTTAGGGCATGCAGGAGTACCACTTGCAGCTGAATCCAAATGCTTCACTGACAAACCTGAATCCAACGTTCTTTGATTTTCACCAACAATTCAGTGGAAATTTCCTCAACAAAAAGCTTGCTGAATAGTTAGCTGAAGAGTCTGATGTGCGGTAACATTAGGCATCAAACGTTTACGGCTTCAGATCATATCTTAATTTAATAGCTCATTTACTGTGAGTCGATGTAGTGCATCACAAAGGAACAACATAAGGCAAAGCAACAACACCAGCAGTATCAACCAACTGCGCACCAGACCAAACTTGGTGTGACTCTGCAGCTTCAAATGTTGCTGTTTTCCGCTCAACATAATCCTCGGGAAACAGCCAATCCTGATCAATGCACTCTGAAATGTCCTCCCTTGGAGGTACGGATTCCACTTGGCTCAGATACTTGGTATCAGGGTGAGGTGGTTTTAAAAAACCTTCGTTAGTGTCATAAACAGATGAAGAAACTGAAACTTTTTGTTGCTCCAAATAGCAAGAGCCAGTGATTCCATTGCTGTAGCCACCTTGAGGCTTATGCCAGTCTACTTCCTGTGTATTTGCACCAAGAAGTTCCGTAGATGAATAAGGTGCGATTTCTTGAGAGTGTGGTGATGTTTTCCCATTTACATGAGTAATATTCGTCGGAGACATCCTTGGAAGCTTAGTTGTTTTCATACCATTTTCTGTCAACACATTGCATATGATGAGTCTCAACATAATAAAAGCAGGTATATGTATATCCTAACAAAAGAATAAACGCTCTTGTCTAAAGAGGAAAAAAGAAAGGAGAAGTTTGGCCACCACAGTAACTGAAACCGAACTCACCATGTAAAGTACTACTGGCATCAAACTCTTTTCTTTTCTTGATATCATCACAAGCAAACTTCTGCTCGTCGAGACAGGCCAAATGCATCAGATTCTCTACCTTATTTTGCTCATCTACATCACCGTTTCTCTCCACATTTTTCATCTTATTACTGTGCCTTCTACTGGAATGTTTTTCTACCGAGCCAACTTGAAGGTTCTTCCCATTCTTTATCCTAGTTTGAGAACCCACACCAGCACCGGCTCCCTTCTTATTAGCATAAGCAACACTATCGTTCTTTTGAACCAAACCAATACCATGGTAGTGTTGCGCTGCATGTCCAGATCTCTTGACCATTCTACTGAGAGAACTCCCCTTTTCTTTAAAAGCTGTAGCACCAAAGTCGTTTGAGCACCGACGAAGCAACTCATTAGTACTATTGACTTTGTGGACTGCATGACCTCCTTGACCTAGAAACTGGGCAACCAGCTCATCTGAACGTTTAATATCTTTGACTGCTTCATGTTTCCTTCTATCTTCGGGACTTCTATTGTCAAAATCATCGACCTTCTGAGTTTCTTTTTCCGAACATTGATGTTTGTGTTTATTCCTATCCTTGTTCTTTCTCCTCTCTCTGCGCTTCTCCCTTTTCAGTTTCTCATGATCCCTATCATTTTCTTTTCTCTCTCCTTTTCCCCTGTCTTTTCTGTACTTCTCTCCTTTTATCCTACCATTTTCCTTTCTGTGCTTCTCCCCCTTATGCCTTTCCTGCAAAAGGATTCAATACTTGTGCAATAAATTTTTTGAGCTCTTATTTGTACACCACAAGATTTCAAGAGTTCATTTTGGTTCTAAAACCCTTTAGTTGTTAAGTGATGGAACAACTTACAAGCCTAATTTTTTAAGCCAAGGAACTTGTCTTAATGTCACCAACTAAAAGCTTGACGGAATATTATATTGCAGGTATGAGTCTTTATCAGGGCATATCTGCTACTTGAGGCTTGACGGTTGACGCATGTATGATGAGGTGCATCTAAATTAGAATCAAGATTCAAACCAATATTCGCACAAGCATATCACATGAGAATTTTTTTTTCCAAGTTTTAAGCCGTTTGAAAGAAAGTTTTCACATTACACATGGACTTCCAGGTTAACTCAACCATATACTAGCAAGGGGAAGTAACAGTAGATAGCAGAAATAGATGATGGCCTATGAAGTAAAGGTTCAGAAATTTTAAATCCAGATTCAGCTAAATTTTTAGTATACAGAACAAAATTATAAGACTACTTGCAAATTTTGAAAAAAAAAATGGCCATAAGCCCACAACAGGGTGAACTCATACAGTAGACAGCCTATCCAGTTGTCAGAAAAAGAATTTTGGAAAAAAAAATGTTTGTTCATGGTGAGAGAATGTGTTCACAAGTTTTCAATAGCACAATGAATTAGAAAACGCTGTGACCGAAATATAAAGTATGTGTATAATAAAACATACAATTTGTATATAATTAGAGAAACCCTCTGTTGTTTCAACCGTGCAGACCAAAAGCTCCTCATATGCTTTTCAGAGTTCCGACAAAGAAAACATCGTTGCTTTGAAATAACAAAGTAGTTCATCCCAGCCTACTAGCCTAGACTACAGAAGAGAACTCTATACTCGTTTTCCCATTTTGCAGCTATAATTTTTTATGCCAAAATGGGAATAGAGCTCTACCGCTTAATAAATAAGCAAACAAAAAGTATCAGGATAAAGGACATGTAAGCAAACAACAGTAGGAGGAGGATCCTTCTCAGAACTACAGATGCTTGTGGAATTTATGATTTTTCAATACCGCTGAACTACAGCGTAGTGCGGTCAAGAATGCTCATTTTCTCAGTGTGCAGTTATATAGGTATTTGTAAACTACGGTATTTTGCCTCTCAATGGTCAGTCAGGCAAATGAACATCTGGTAGAAGTAAGTGCAGTAGGTTGCTTTTATAAACTATTATTATCTCCTCGTATTAATGAATTATAAATATGACTCTTCGCTAATGTATTCCGTACAAGCTTTTTCTTGGGACATCAACATGGTAAGTGCAATTTCTAAAGGACCTTGGTAAGATGCATATCTTGTCTCTTCAAGCATGCACATGCCTAGTTATTCTAATTTCTAACAACAACCTAGTTCTGTTTATGAAAGTGATTTCATAGGCACAGAGCACGAACCTTTTTCAGCAGATCCTTGTGCTCACTCCTCAGCCTCGGTTCATATCCTGGCGGCGGGTACGGAAAGCACCGTGACATGGTGCCACACCCTGTGAATCAACCACAAGACTCGATCTCCACTTCTCCAGCAAGGCAGTTCAACCAGCTCTCCAGGCAGGTGCCCAAATTCTCCCTCATACACCATGTCCTCTTCACAGTTTTATCACAAGCAGCTCCAGCAACTTGGTGAAGCTGGAGCACCACAGACCTTCAAGCTCTGACTAACAATCCCCCAAACACGTCCCTTTTGAATGAAAATCCCCCAAACACTCAAATCATGAAACAACAGCTGATTCTGTGGCCCCCTGCAGCCGATTTGATTCTGTGTCAGGTATGAAATCCAAGTAGAAGTAGCGGCGAGATCCCAATTCAACTCTGTGTCAGCCTAGTTCTGAAAAGTGCAGTCCTCTTCCATCCGAACCGCTCAGGCGCTCACTCCCCGCCGCCGATCCCCACCCACAGCCACAGCAGGTGGAAGCACGGCTCGGGCCCGGTGCCGCTGTTAATAGAAGCACCAGCACCAGTATCGCCGTAGCCTCCCGATAAGCCGACCGCAGCGGTGGCTCCGGAGACGCAGCGCATCAACGGAGCCCAGCGCAACTCAGCCTCCGACAGTAATACACCGCGGAAGCTTCGCGAAACTACCAGTAGCCGGACCCGGACCTTGACGCGGCAGTCTCTCCTTCCGATCTCGGATCAAACTGCGGCCGGAAGCCACGAGTCGGTGAGAGTGAGAGATCCGAGCTTGAACAAGCTTCCCGATACAATCCGGAGCTGAATCGGGCAACGGCGGGATCCCACCGGCGAAGCCAATCCCGCGCCCAACGCGGAGAGAGGCTAGTGTGGCTGGGTTCCACGTGGCGCGGGACCTTCACGGGGAGGCACGAGGAGGAGGAGGAGCGAGGCTTCGCTTCGCTGTTCTGCTGTTACAGTGCTGCTTGCAGCTCTCTCTCGGAGTTGCCGCCTTTGTGTGGTGAGTGGTGTCCCTGTCTTGCTTCGCCGCATCGGGAACCGGCACGACCGAAACGGCAGTGAAGTGGGGGGTGAGGTGGACCTGTTCCCGTGGTTGCGTTGCGGTGAAGCCCTCCGTTCGTTTAGTTGTAGCCTGCGACCTTAGGGCATGTACAAATGGACTGACATCAGCTGTCTGAGAGGAGTTGAATTTTATCTGACCTGAACGAGAGAGGAGGGCAGGAGAGAGAAAGGTCGTCGAGCATGCACTAGACAATTCATTTCCGGAAAATTAGTTTAATGTCACGCGATTCCGTTCGTGGTCGCAACCCGCTGCTCTACCGTTCAATTACGAGCGTTTACCCTTTTTTCTTTCTGCTCTCCTCCGCATGGATTCCTCTCCTTTCCATGCCCCTGCAGCCTGCACATCAGGGCAGTATTTACGGATCCATCTCATCTGCATTTGATCTGTAGCACAAGCTTTACGTGTACTAGTGCACTGCACTAGTATGTAGAGTACGTAATAAGGTGTACTAGTAGGATGTACTCATAAGGGCAGTATTTATGAGTAGCAGGAGATTAATAGAACAGGGGATCCTTTAGCATGATGAAGTTCATTCATGAAAGAAGTCTAACACTAACAAGCTAGGAGTTTGATCTTGCTTCCTAAATCCGCCTTATAGAGTATAATTCTTTAGGTGATTAATAAAGGATGAAGGGTGTGTTCGTTTCTTACCTACTAATTTTTAAAATTGTCTCATCGAATAATAGAATATTAATTAAAAGTACTAAATATAGATTACCAACAAAATCTAGTTCATAACATACTCATCAAATGATGTGACAAATCCATTAAGATTATTTAGGTCATAATTAGATAAAATGATGCTACAGTAAACATCTTCTAATGATAATTTAATTAAATTTAATAGATTTGTCTCACAGATTAGCATCCAACAGTGTAATTAGTTTATATTTAATTACTGTATTTAGTGTTCGCAGGATTGAAATGACGATACTAAAATTTTTTAGATACCAAAAAATGAACACACATGAAGTTTCTAAAAAATGAGACAAAATCGAAACAGTTGTGCATTGACTCGCCGACGTTGCAAACTTGCAATTCGTGTAAGATCAACGCTAACTAATCGACATGCGTGAAACTGTTAGATACATAGGACCCACGTGTGAGGTAGTCGACAAATGGCCTAGGAAGCTCTCATTTTATTTTTAAAAAAATAAGAAAAAGCCAAAAAGTCCACCCTGTTTGTGTTTCATAGATAATTGCTTAGTACTGCCTAAGAGAACATTAATCAAATTGGTTCATGGAAACAGAAATACAAGAGTACACAATATTCCCGCTCTCAAATCCATTGTTTCACTAGACTTCATCTTCACTTGTTAAGTTCCTGAACGCCCTTAGTTTAGCTTCACTATGTAAGACCTGAGCTTCATAAGTTTGACAAGTCACTTTGTCATTGTTCTCTTTGAGTTTCTCTTTTTTCATCAGTCTTTTATCTCTAAGCCTCTTCAACCTTATCATTGATTCTCTCATAATTTCTATTTACTTCTTGACATTACTTTGGCCACAGCTCTTTTGCTTACGCGACTTTCCCGTTAAGTTTTTTTCACATTTTTCTTCATCTTGGAACTCTTCCGGTTCAGTTTCTCACATTTATCTTCCTTTGAGGGCTCTTCGGGTTTAATTTTCTCGCATTTTTCTTCCTGTTCGACCTTTGTTGCATAAATGATATTGAGGTTGCAGATGTAGAAATGGAAGATTGGAATTTTCTTCATAGATGAATCACCTTCGTAAGTAGTGAAATTCAAGAAACTAGTAAACAAACATGTGGACATAAGCACACTCTAAATAATAGAACTACCTCTTTTTTGTTAGAGAGAGAGAGAGCGCTATAGCATCCAAGAACAACCATACAACGAAAAACATCTAACACGAATTAAATGAAAAGGCATTTCCTTGCCGCTCTTTATTTCATATATATCTCGTATAATTTTCATTCAATATTAGCATGTGAGAATAACCAGAATATAAAAAAGGAAAGGGCGTTTCTTTATCAAGCTTTTTCATCTTATATATAAAACTAAACAAAGGGAAAGGACATTTTTTACCGAGCTTCTTTCATCTGTGTCTAACATGAAATTTCCAATTCATAATAAATTATTAAAAGAATCTACATAATAATTTCATAACATTAATATTAAATCACTGAAACATACATTGTATAGAAATAAAACGCACATATACAATTCCATAACATCTATAATCAAGTTGTTCATGTATGCATACGTGGGAGCCAGAGTGGTTTGGCGCACTAGTGCTATTTCCTTGTCCACCCTAGGGAAACCTCCCTTCCGCCCTGTTCTTCCCTGTCACTACCCCTCTTGGCCTCTCTTTGTACCTCACCAAGGGCACGTTCTCTCTTTGTTGCTGCTGCTGCTACAAATGTTCCTTTGTACCTCGCCTATAGCTGCTCCCTTGTGCCTCACAGGAACCTCTGCTATAGCTGCTCTTGCAATGCCATTCCATGTGGGTGGGCGCCATGGAGGGACATGCAGGCCTTTGGTGCAGGGTAAAGAGAACTATTATAAACTGCCATGGCGCGGGAAGATTTATGGAGGCAAAGATGTAAAGAGGACAGATAATGTGAAGAGAGACAGAGCAACTTAACATGTGAAGAGGGATTTAAAGGATTAGAATGTCATCAAGGAAAGAGCCATGGATAGTAGTGCGTAGAAGTTACCAATCCATGTGCCACAACATTGACTCTTTTAAATTCAAACATCTCAAAAAATTTGAATAGTACGTAATCTTAATAAAAAAATTAAGTTGATAGTTCTCGGTATGAAATAAATTTAGTTTTTTTCAGATTTTTTAGAGAGGTAAAGTCGTCTTAGAAATTTAATTATTCCTTAACAGTTGGCCTAATAATTGAATTATTTTCAAATTACTAAAATATTTTGATGTAATTGAGGATAAAATGGTTGTTACAGTGTTTCTTCTACAATATAAAAAATCTAAAAAAAATTAGAGGTTTATAAGTATATTTAATAAAGACTTTGAAATATGTAAGTGTTAAGGTGTAAAAATTCAAAAAAAAAATGCTACTGTTCTCATCGCCAAGGTGATTTATCACGATCGCTCGTCCAATGGGTGATAGGGTCCACCGTGACCTATTTGACACCCTTGTCGTCATGTGATTGGGCAATAGATGTGTTATTTGTTACTTTTATTTATTATAAATAAAAAATTATATTATTAATTAAAAAATTAGCTGACCTGGTCGCTGAGGCCGTCTGCGACCGCCTCGGCCTCGACGGGCCTGCGCCGCTGCTCCTGCACCTCCGCTGCGACGGCGCCCTGCTGGTCTCGCCGGGCGCAGCGGGCATCGTCCTCGGCCAGGGCGGCGGCCACGACCTCCACGGCTCTGCACCCGTGGCTCTTTTTATCAGTGAAAAGTGAAAAAGGAGACAACTTAGGTCACAATTAGCAAGTGATGAGGGACCATAGCTGGAATGAGGTCAACAACTGCCTAACCTCATGTTGATGCAAGTCAAATACTGATTGAATAATCCAGCTCACCATGTTCACGGGGACCAAGCTCCTGCTACAGTATGACAAAAAACAAGCACCAGCCCAGTGGACATTTGGCTTTGTATACTGCCGCCGCTCAAGTGGCGCCAGTATATTGCAGTTGTTTATCGCACATTGGTTATAAGGACAATTTAGGTGGAAATCGCGCCAGTACACACGAAGCAGGTGGCAACATCACCTGTGGTCTCAACTGATAAAGGGTTTATGGAATCACAATGCCAGCTTCTATTTTTAACATGGTCCAGCATCTGATTCAAAGTGTCTCTCTGCACCTCTAAAAGATACAAATATGTTTTTGTGTGTTTTTCCTTTAGCTGATGAAAAAAGATGACAGACAGACAAGCTTTGCTAGATCTTCATCACAAAAATTCAGAGTTTCAGGCACCTCACTGTTGTATGTATGCCACCGGGCAGTATTCTTGACTCACAGGATGTCACAAAATGCTTGCTAGGCTTATCTGAATCAGTTGGCTCTTGCAGAGAGACGGGTGCTACGGTGTGAAGCCAGGAGTGGACCAGGAATGTGGCTCTCAATGCTTGATGCAGGGCCACATGGATAATGGACTAATGGACACGAGAGTACATTGAAGAGTTCGGTAGGAATCCAAGGTGTGCTCGCAGTATAACGTCTCCTGCATTTCATTTTACTTTCAGATTATTACTACTCTACTATTTACGACTTGATGCCTGCTTGAATTGCAGATAAAATAAAAACAGTGTTAGTTCCTGTAAGGAATCTCTACCAAACACAGATCGCAGCAGAAACTGGGCCGAAACTGCAAATGCCGTGTTGGCAATAGCTTCCTGCAACCTTGTGAGCTGTGACACTCGGTTCACACGCTTCCGTTCCATTGGCCTCGCAAGAATTGCTGAATTGATCATAAAAGCATCCTGAACAGCTGTTAGCAAGAAGCCAAGAAACTGTACCAAGCGTCCTTGTTTTCTCATCATGTAGTACGCGACGACGGTGAGGCGAGGAGCTGTAACAAGGCCCAAACAAATTCATTTCCTGGCCGGCGCCCACACTCACCAGCCACCAACCTCACACGCATTGGCATTGCACAGTTTCCACAAACACTTCACATGCAGTAAGATACCCTGATTCAGGGAACCTCAACAAAAGGGCACGAGCAGTGCCCAAAGATTGCACAGGTTAATATATAATGGGGGAAATGCAGAACCTGCATCACAAGTCCACCGCCAAAACTTAGTAAAAGAATGCGGCTTTGGCGGCATGCAATGCAAGTTCCTCTTGGAGTTACATCGAGCATGGCATCTTGAGTTAAGTGAGTGTGAGGCCTTGACATGTTTCACAGGTCACAGTGAACTAAGAATGACATCAGTACTTGAAGAAAAAAAAATGAGCAGAACAATCTGGAGCAAAAGGAGCCAGTGAACTCGTCTTTGTTCAGACATGGGCTCCTTTTCTTTTGCCACCGTTGTCTATCTAGTGTATCTTTTTTCTACTTTTTTTTCAAAGCTTAATTAAACCGCGGATCCTCTTTCCCCCTTGCCGCCAAGCACTAGCGTGGCAGCATCATGAAGAATCAGATCAGCAGGGCTTAAATAATACTAGTAGTAGTAAGCACTTACTCACAAAGCTACAACATGCCAATGCTAGCTAGTCTTCCAGGGACAAGAGAATGTTACACACTTGGTGTGGTGGTGGGCTCCTCCCTTCACGACGCCGCGGACATGGCCGTTGATTTCCTCTTGCTGCGCGGCTTGCCGGCGGCACTAGTAGTAGTAGTGGAAGCGGCATTGGCGTTATCGATCTTGTAGTACCGGACGAACCATTCGACGAAATGCCGAAGCCCGACCTCGAGCGATGTGGTGGGGCGGTACCCGAAGTCCCTTGCGGCGTGTGTGACGTTGGCGTGCGTGAACGGCACGTCGCCGTTGGCCGGCATGGCGACGACGCGCTTGTTCGCCTTCCTCCCGAGCAGCTCCTCGAGCACGGCGACCATCCGCGCGACGGGCACGGGCGAGGTGTTGCCGAGGTTGTACACGCGCAGCGGCGCGGGCCCACTCTTCTTCTTCTTCTTCTTCCCCGAAGAACCTGACCCGGTGCTCTTCCCGGCGGTGTCGAGCGCGCCGAGACACCCCCTGACGACGTCGTCGATGTACGTGAAGTCGCGGCGCGCGTCGGCGAACAGCGTGACGGGGTCGCCGGCGACGACGGCGCGGGCGAATGCGAAGTAGGCCATGTCGGGGCGGCCCCACGGCCCGTACACGGTGAAGAACCGGAGGCCCGTGACGGAGAGCCCGTAGATGTGGTTGTACGCGTGCGCGATGGCCTCGCCGGCCTTCTTCGTCGCGGCGTACAGCGACGCGGGCCGGTCCGTGCGGTGGTCCTCGGAGAAGGGCGCATCGGTGTTGAGCCCGTACACGGAGGAGGAGGATGCCCACACGACGGCGGGCTGCGGGTCGGCCCGCCGCGCCGCGGCCTCGAACACCGAGACCAGGCCCGCCACGTTGGACGCCACGTACGCCTGCGGGGCCCGCATCGCGTGGCGCACGCCCGCCTGCGCCGCCAGGTGGAGCACGTGGGTGAAGGACCACGCGGCGAAGAGGCGCGCGAGCAGGGCGGCGTCGTTGATGTCGGCGTCCAGGACGGGGACGCCGCGCGTGGCGAGGAGGCGCTGACGCGCGCGCTTCAGGGATGGGTCGTAGTAGGCGTTGAAGTTGTCCAGGCCCACCACGCCGTCGCCGCGGGCCGCGAGGGCCAGGGAGCAGTGGAAGCCCACGAAGCCCGCCGCGCCCGTCACCAGCACCGACAGGCCCCCGTCGCGGCGCGGCGCGGCGCTGCGCCGGATCTCGCGGGCCCACGCGGCGCCGCGGTATGACGTTGAGGACGACGAGGAGCCCAGGAGGCTCCGGTGGGAGGAGCGGCGCGAGGAAGAGGAGGAGAGGTGGAAGGAGTGGGAGATGAGGGAGGGGTAGTGGAGCGTGAAGAGGACGACGAGCGCCAGCGTGGCGAGCACGGTGGCGCGGAAGAGGAGGTGGGACGAAGCCGAGACGAGGTGCTTGTTGGCGCCCGACGCGCGGCGGAGAAGCACGGCGGCGCCGCCGTGCCGGTCCAGCTTCACGCCCTTGGCCGCCGCGTCCACCACGCTGGACGCCGGCATTTCTTCCCAAGTGGGGGGGACCGAGTGACCGAGCTAGTGAGCTGGGAGAGTGAGACTGGCTGACAGACTGATGAGACCGAGAGCCAGCGAGCGCGCGTGAGGGATTAGATATAGGGAGAGGAGGTAGCGCGCGGCGGGTTTGGTTCACTCCTCCACTCCACTCCAGCCAGCATTGCCGGATTTGGTGTTTAGCTTCCAGAACGGGCGTGCTTAAAGCTTGAGGGGGAAGAGAATCACCGCGTGAGCAAGTGAGTGAGGATGCCACTGTCTGTCTGCTGCGCGTCAGGATTCACCGCGTGAGGGTGCGCGCGGGAATGAGTGAGCTTTTGTCCGCTTTTGCCAGGTAGTGGCCGGCCAATCATCGCAGCCCAAGTATCCATGCCCCGCGTTACGCTCGGCTTTACGAAAAAAAAAAGTAACTTGCTAATTTTGATAACTTTCAGTCACTTTATAGAGTTATTAAATTTTAGATTTAATGATTCATAATTATTACATAGATAATCCTATAAAAAAATCAAAATACAAAGTAACAAACTATTGACTGAAAGATTTCACTGATTAAAAATTAGAAAATATTAAAAAAAAAACTTAAAACGAGATTTAAAACCATGTCTGTCTCCGTATACGGCCCCATTTGGCCTCTGTGTATGACACAAGTCGGTGCCTGGCGGTTTCTTTGGAAGCTTGCATCGAGAGAGAGAACCTTCTAGAGACTAGAGTTCTCTGTAATTGTGAGCAATTAAGCCTTTTTTCTTGAACAAACTGAAATTAGGTGAACGTATGCTAAGCGCCTAGGCATTACCATCATACACACTAGTAGCTGCATTCGTGATTCATGCAACTAGCAGAGATAAGCCACATCCAATTACGTGTCTATCTGTGTGTACCACTATACCAGTAGTATTAGCTTAGCTTTCCGTGTGATTCTCTCTCTTTTCCCTACCACGCACAAAACCCAAACATACAACTGGATGATACTGCTAGTACATATGAGTAGTAGTGTATATCTTGCAACCATAACATGGGGAGCATTGATCATCACGGTCCTCTTCTTTTCTTTGTTTTCTCTTACACCTTGACGACCCTTTTTTCTCTTTACTAACATGGGACTACGGCTGTACTGTTCAGTACCGAGTCGGGCGACACTCTGTAAAGCGGTGGGAACGGAACGAGCTGATGGTGGTAATCTCCCGTGATTTTTCATACAATTATTAGGCTAGAAGGTTTGGTTTGTATATGAATTCTCCCTTCTTTACCTTTTCAATGTTTCCCCTTGGGAGAAAGAAAAAGAAAGAGAAAGGAAACCCCCATACTTCACCAACAAGATAAGAGAAAAAAAAAGTGTTTCAGTTTAAGCCTGTTCTTGACTGATTCTCAACAACACAGCCATTTTACCTTAAAAGTTCAGAACGTGGCGATAACAGTACTACTGTGCGTGTGTAACAGGTGTAACTTCACCTACAGGGCCGGTCCTCGGGGAGGGCAAAGGTGGCGGCCGCCCTGGCCCCTGATCCTAAGGGCTCCTCCTGTGTAGTACGTGTAAAGCTCACAGTTATGACTAATATAACTTAAAATTCTAATTTAATCCAACTAACAGTATGTGGAACGGATAAATTTTAATGTAGACTCTCAGGATTCTTAGCATATACACATGTTAGGACACCAGGTCTTTTTTATTATGTTTGCCTATCTCCTTGTTGCCCAAACATAATACAATAAATCAATAATTTACTTTTTTTTTAATCATACGCGAACACATCACAAACGTATCGAGACCATATTTTGATCTAGAGTTCTAGGATGAAGAGTAGTATTATGCTGCTATCACGTTGAGGTCTCAGCGTCTTTTATCTAGTCCGCCTCTAAGTTATTGATGTATCACCAACAATGATGTATTGATTTTTTTAGTTTAACTTCTTTCACTTATTCTCTTGATCATTTTTGTATAATACATATATCTGACCGTGATAAAAGAAGAAGACAGATGTATTGATTTTTTAGTTTAACTTCTTTCATTTATCCTCTTAATCATTTTCGTACAGTACATATATCTGACCGTGATAAAAGAAGAAGACAAGTAAATATATTGATAAAATCATAGAATAAAACCTTTGATATATTTTTGAATTACAAGTCAATATATTAAATTCATCTACGATAAAATCTATTAATGTTAATGATAAGATTTTATTTCAGAGAGCAAAGTTTTGAAAACAATCGAAATTCTAAATAGCAAGGGATATATACTAATAATTTTCATATTGTATAAAAAGGCCCCAAATTTTAGATTTGCTCCGGACCTCTGTAAACTCAGGACCGGCCCTGTTCACCTAGCTAGCTACGGCCACGTAGTCGCTGACGTGGTGGTCCGGCGACAAAGGTCAGCAGTTACGCAGCGGCCGGCACGCAGCACGTGCAAGGCTCTGTAACCTTGACGTGTGGGCCCCACGGGGCGGAGGTGAACGGCGCATCGCCTGACCTTTTTGACCTCTCGAGCCCGTCGTCGTACTAGTACGGATGCGTTGCATTGCACCGGCCACCGGGTGATGGAATGAAGAAGGATGGAGTTACTGCACTGACGTTGTTTCAGGCTAGTTAAATTAAACTCATTCAATTCAAGGCGTTGGTCCTGTTCCGTCTTCTCTACAGTACTCGCTTCGACGCGGAAGCTGGAAGCGTGTGTCGATGTGTGCGCGTGCTCCTCCCGTAATTCTGCGTGCTAGGCTAGCTACTCGACACGGTGAGACATGCTTCGGTTTGTTCGCGTCGTAGATCGGTGAACAGCTCGATCGGTGGAAGCAGTGGCAGCAGGCGCGTGCATGTACTACTGTTCACCAAAACAGTTCCTCCGCGGATGGATTGCGTTGATCCACGGTCGGTGCCAAGAGCCGATGAGGCATCCTCGGATGCGGCGTGCGCGATGAATGCTCACCGCGTCACGGTCACAGATCAGGGTTCGTCGTCGACAGCTCTGCTAATTTAAGGACCTCACATGCATGCCCAGCGCTGTCCCGCATGGCCAATGCGGCGAGGGCCAATTCAAATTTTGTCACTAGTTAACTCGGGAAATCAGAGTTTGCCACTACTAAGCATTGAATTCGTGCTTTACCATCATTTAGATTTGATGGCTCATCTGATACTTTGTATCAATATTATGGACGTGAAAAGACCATTCTACCCCTAGCTCAAAATGGTATAATAATCTCCCTAAAAAACCTGACATGATATTTGTAAACAAAGCTATAATGCAACAACAAAATATTTGGTGAAACACGACTTTAAGACAATTTAACATAGTTTTCATAATCAAAATAAACACCCATATAACTAAATCAACATAAGTTTTGCAACTATTAATCCAACCTTACATGATCAGTTCGGTCATACATTTAGTCACACAATATATATACATAAAATATCATCAAAAAGAGACACACACATCACATCCAAACTATGCCATATCCTCTTGGGAGAGCACCAAAGGACGTTTTACAGTAATGTTAGAGTTAGATGTTCCAACATTGTCTTTTTGTGGTTGTGATAAATCAATAATCCTTCGTGTGATTGAGCCCAAGGTAATGCTCTCGGTTGGTATTATCTTTAGCTTTTTTGGCCTTCTTGGTGGCTGTTTTGCCCTCTTCCTACAACAAAAGATTTGTTAGTCACAAATCACTTACATAGATATACACTTAAAGCACTATGACACTTGGATCACCTCTTGTTAGGATCATTTAGTGGGTAGGTCCCCTCACGGTGGCCAAGTTCACCATATTTCTTGTATTTTTGTTGTCTTTTTGCACCTGGCTTATGACTGGCTTTAAACCTGTTTATCCTTCGTCTTACCAGACCTCTTTTTAAAGGAGGTGGCAGCAGCTCAAAACCTTAGGCCATTGTGTCCTATCGGTCATATGAGGATTGTACCACTATATGCAACTTTAAACCTCTAAACAAAATAGTACTCATACACAAAAGAGTCAATATAAAGATTTCTCTCACTCTGAATAGTTGCCAAAGCATGAAGACAAGATTTTCATGTCATTTGCCACTCCCCACAAGTGCAAGTGTGAATGGACAAATCAACAATTTCCCTCCATAGTGTCAAGTCCTTATGATTACCAAACACTTCAGCGATATGTGGTCCTTTGCAAACCTTCATGTGTCCTAGTCCTCTTGTTTTAGCTCTTAGTTACTTAAGTACTGAATCTGGAATAGTTCCATGAAGCTTGACTCCAATGGTTGGCTCAATATCAGCATAATCATCCACAAATATTGCTGTAGCAAAAGTATCATGATCAATTTGCTTATTCCCATCTTTCTCATTGATGTTGTTTTTAGGGGTAGAATGGTCTTTTGACGTCCATAATATTGACATAAAGTATCAGATGAGCCATGAAATCTAAATGATGGCAAAGTATGAATTCAATGTTTATTCTGATTTCCTAAATTAACTAGTGGCAAAATCTGAATTGGCCCATGCGGCGAACCACCTTGAGCAGAGTTGTTGCTCTGTTCTGCGGGTTCAGAACCCATAGCTTCACCATGCGACACGGCACGTAAACGCAGCAAACTTTGAGTTTTGCAGCTGCACAAAACCGATTTGGAGTTAGATCGAGGCTGTAATAACCACCGAACGCCGGAGGAAGGGATCAGCTCACCAGCAGAAAGATGATGTAACTCCGACAGGGCAGGAATCCGCGGTAAATTTGGACGGAGGGTAAGGTATCCCGCGAGACAACGGTTCACAAAAAAAAAAGGGGTCAGATGTGGCGCGCTTTATCAGGCAGAAAGTAGTAAAATCCTGCGGGATGTCTGTCCTTGTCGCGTGAGCTCGCTTGAGTTAGTACTAATTGTATACTGATAGTAATATGATACTCTAGTTAAGGATCAGTTAAAGCAGAGAGATTGCTTCGGTATGCGTAATCAGGTGACAACTGACAACATAGGATGCCCGCTTTTGATACGTTATTACTCGTTTCCACAACTCCGCAGGACGCAGGTCAGTTTATGTCCAACTCTGAATTCCGAAACCTGAATTATATCACGGACGTTTTTGAACTCTGCGCGCCAGTAGCTCGAGGTCGTCGGTTTCAAATCTCCACTCAATTGCATCAATAGTCAATCATCGGCATCAATAACTTCAGATCACAGAAACAACTCTAGTGGCAATCTGAGCAGGACTAGACTAGGAGCAAATCTGTGTCGGTGGCCTCTCGTTCTCGCTCTATC
Source organism: Eleusine indica (assembly GCA_030378355.1). Lineage (NCBI taxonomy): Eukaryota > Viridiplantae > Streptophyta > Magnoliopsida > Poales > Poaceae > Eleusine > Eleusine indica. Next base: position 2,915,556 of record CM059499.1, on the reverse strand, counting down.
CCGGCCAATGCCAGAAGCTACCATGGAACTGAACTTTCAGCTTACTAGGCTTTACCTGACAAAACTCATGTGCCAAATGCAGATACGAACCGCAATCATGTGCGTTTGCTACTGCCAAATGTCAAGATACAGTTCGAACTGGTTATTACCCCTATCATCTGTACATGGTTCGAAACAAAAATTCTTAAAAGTCATCCGTGTGTTAACAGCAGCAGTACTTCATTTGGTCACTGCCCGATTGAGCCACGCCATGTCATGTACTATGAATTTGTATCGGTCGCTGTCATAAAATAACGGAACATCATTCCAGCTCGACTCCAAAAATCGCGCACGCACGCAGTGATGACTGATGAGGGTAGCAGTATGTCACCCGGAAATGGACCCAAACTCACACATGGCTCGGGCACACTTGCCAGTGCTCGGTTGCTGTTACTCTCGTCTTCCTGAGATGCGCTCTCAGCATCGATATGGCTTTGTCCGGAAGCTTCTTCATCTATGCTCATGGGGAACATGAAAGAGTGAGTAATGAAAGAATGTGAGTGTACGTAGACAAATTTCATGAGATTCCATTCCCTCATGGTCACATCGTCCCGTTTCTCCCTTGAGCACATGCACGTCGCAATCCATATCCGGACGTGTACTATCGAAAATCTAATGCGGCGGCATCCGGCGTCTGGTCCTGATTGACGTTTCTGATCGACGTGGAGAGGGCGGCCCCTCTTTTGGAGGGGAAGAAAGAAGAACGAGGCATATTCTCATGTGCTGACCGCAGCGACAGGGATTGACAAAGATTAAAGGAAAAAACGAAAGGTTAAAACACTGGTGGGTTTTACTGTACGTCGAAAGAAGAATTTTGCAGTAGTAAATGGAAGCAGGAAATGAAATTGAGCAACACTGTAAGGGCCGACAGCGATAAGACGGCGGGTTCAGTTCAGCCACCGACACGGCAGAATCGACAGCTGATCAGATCGTTTGACGAATGATCCGGCAAGTCATTTTCTTGGAGTTAGAGCTGCTGCCCCCACACTCTCCTCACCTCGGAGAATTGGACTACAGCCGGCTCCGGTAGCTGAGACATCACATGCACAATGGACATATCAGACATTAACTTCGTGGAATTGGTTACGTGAGCTCCTTGCTTTTCAAGGTCAGATTGATTCCTAATTAACCATGATACGATATAATCAGCAAGTCCTGCATGCCTGATGGGATTTTTTTGTCTTTGAAGGGCGATATAATCAGCAAATCTAGAGAAGAGATGGAAGCGGCTTGCCTAAATCGTGGCCCTGATTACATTTGAGGCCCAAATAGTCCACGGCCCACCCTTCTGCTCGGCCTAATGCCGTTCAGCCCGCCCAACCTGTCGTGAGGCATTCGCTCCTGGAGTGACTGAACACATGTCAGGTTCAGGATGGGGTTGCAAGAGAGTGGCTAGTGGCGTTGATGCAGACTATGCCATTGGTGGATTTGACTCGAGTGGTCATAACGCTGTGGGCTATATGGCATGCTCGTCGGAAGGCAATACACGAGAATACGTTTCAAAGTCCCATGTCAATTCATTGCTTCATTAACAGATATATTGTGGAGCTAGAACAGGCACCTGTGAAGCGGGCTCCAAGGCCGAGCACTCGGGCAGCTCAGCCGAGATGGATTCCTCCCCCGCCGGGAGTCATGAAGGTGAACGTCGATGCCGCTCTATCGAAGAACTCCAAAATTGCTGTGATGGCGGCAGTTGCAAGAAGAGAGCACGACCTATTCTTGGGCGCATCGGCGCTAGTGATCGAGGGAGTAACCGACCCGGAGATTGTTGAAGCCATGGCGGTTCGAGAAGGCTTGGACGTAGCACACGATCTGCTTGGCCAACGGGTAAGGGTGACAAGCGATTGCGCGAATGTCATCATGTCCATTTATGGCCAAGGGATGGGCAGGTATGATGCAGTTGTCAGAAAAATCCAGAGCAGAAGAGATAGATTTGCTTCTTTAAATTTTGTTCATGAACATCGTAGTTCGAATGCTGATGTCCACAAGTTAGCTAGGAGCTGTGTTTATAGCTCGATGGGCAGGCAGGTTTGGTTCTTGGAGCCACCCTTTGGCCTTTGTATTTCGCTTCCTGTCACTGATCAATAAAAGGGTGGTTTTTGGGCTAAAAAAAAAAGTACAGCAAACAAAAGAAAATACAGCAAACAAAAGAAAATACAACGCATCCATAACCGCAAAGATTCGGCTAAAGAAAATTTTTGATTTCAAAATAATAGCACAACCGCAACAATGATGAACACTATACTTCACTTTTTTTTTTGTGTGTGTGTGGGGAACAATATACTTCACTTAAAAAAATCAGAGAGATTGAGAATGTACTAGAAAAAAAGATACTAGACATTGTTCGTTGCCTAATGCCAAATAATATAGTGTTCCCACGAACAGGAACGCAGTCCAAGCTGAATCACAAAACCCACTTTTTATCCAAATTTACAGTCTCAAAATGGTACCGCCAGCACTTTCCCCACCAACAAGGAAGGCAACAAGCGTCTCTATTTGCACCACCCGAAGCACGAGAACTTCTGCAGGTGAACAAAAAGGCGCAAAGCATGAGCGAGATTGCAGAACGAGCAACGGAATGACGCGAACAAACCACAGTTTTTATTATTCTCGGACTGGACACTTTACACTTACCGATGAGGAGACGTAGCCGTCGTCGCCGTGGTGCTTGCCGCCGTTGCCCCTCCCCGCGTCCTTGCCATGCCCCGCCGACCTCCCCGCCTGGGTCTGCTTCTCCTCCCGCACCTTGTTGAAGATGTGCGTGTAGCCGTCCGCTGACGCCGGGTTCGAGTCCCAGTCGCCGAACTTGGGCACCGCCGATCCCCTCGTCGGCTGCATCACCAATCGCAATTCACAAGCACGTAAATTAAACTGATCAGCTTCCTAATTCATGGCATCATCAGAGAATCAGAGCAGAGGCTCACCGTCTCGTTGCCGCGGGACCCGCCGCCGCCGCTCTTGCCGCGGGACCGGTCGACGGAGTTGGCGACGAGGCCGTACCCGGCGGCGCTCTCGGAGGAGTAATCGCCGGCGGCCTTGTTGCTGTACGGGTGGACGGGCGACTGCTCGACGCTGTACCCTCCGCCGCCGCCGCCGCTCGCGCGCCCCCTCCTCGGCGGCGGCTCGCGGGCGTAGGGGTTGGGCGACTGGTGCTGCGGCGGCGGGGTGGACCGGCCGCCGCCTTCGGACGAGCGGTTGGGCGACGGCGCCGCGACGGAGGAGGAGGAGAAGGCCTCCGGGTTCTCGGCGGGGTCGTTGGGGTTGATCATCTTGCCGCCCTTGCCCTTGCGCGCGTTCTCGAAGTAGAGCGTGTACGGCACATTCCCCTCCTTTTCCCAGTTGCCGAACTTGGGCACGTGCGACTTGTTCTGCTTCTGCTGCATTGCCGCGGTTGCAAAACGAGAAGAAGAAATGTCAAACGTGAAGCAACTTGCTGCGGAAGACTAATCGTTTTTGTTTGCATGCTTGAAACTGAACTTGTTTTTTTTTTTCAAAGATGCGAAGATGGCGCTAAATGAAAGTCAATGCTTTCTTCTTGAACGGTCGTCAGTCAGACTTGTAAGATGTTATAAAACTTAAACTTGTCAAGTTGACTTGGTGCTAGTGGTAGCAGTCGGGCATGATCAACGGAAACCAATCAAGCAGGAGGAAATCATAAGCCATGACTTCCGGCCGTTTACACAACTACTGGTACTAATCAATACTAGAACATACTAAGTATGATCTTATCTAACGAAAATCGCGTGCCATGACTTGGCCACTTGCATAAATTAAGGCCAAACAGGGCACGCCAGTGATGTGGTTGGTGTTTCAGGTTTGACAATTCTCAGGCCGACCGACAGCGAGCGAAGTTTGCCTGCCTGGCTGGCACCGCACCTTACGTTCACTTCAACTTCCAGAAAAGAAATAAAAAATTGGAAAAAAAAGGATAGCTGCGTCATACATATCCATACCGTTCTAAATTCAAATGTCATTTATAAGATTTCACTCTAATTCGACAAAATCTTCAGGTAAGAAAGAGTACCAATTAAGTAACCAGGACGTCGCGTACGAATGAGTTAGCCTGACAACAACTACAAGCGTGGGCGTAACTTTTGGCATAAATAAAGGCTATCAATCTTAATCGAGTGGGACCGAAAGACACATCTCAATAATTCAAGAGATTTATCGCAGATTAGTGAACTACTAGCTAGTCGCCAGGAAATCCACCAGTCCACAAAAGAAACTTGGAATTCGGTTCTAATGTGTTCAACTAGCACTTGATATGGATTTCATGATATTTTTCTGTTCCTCCAGAAAATTGAGGATAAACATCTAGAATTTAGACAACGGGACCTACACCTACTCCAGAAATGAATTGATCTCTTCTTCTAAGGTAACCGAAAAACCGTTGCTGCCAAAACTGTGCTCCAGGAATGAATACATCTCTCCTTCTAAAAGGTAACCAAGAAACCGGTGCTGCTAAAGCTATGTTCCCGCCAAACGCAAAGATCATAAACTAGCTCATGCTTTAAAACCTAATAACTGAAAAAGGGCACAAAGCAGACCAAGAAAAAAAAACATGAAAAACAACGAAGAAGGTTCTTGGCAAGGAGCGAGCAAGAACAGAGGAGGAACTTACAGCCATGGCGTGTTCTCAGAGCAGAGCAGTGAGACAGACAGACGGAGAGGGGGGGATCAGGTCGTTGGCCTCACTGCTGAACCTCTGAAGGATTGGCCTGGAATGGTAGTAGCCGGCGTGCAGGGGAGAGAAGGAAGGGGGACGATGGATTTATGCCGTGTTTGTTCCTTCCTCCCGGTGCTGCCCTGGCCTCCTTGTTAATCCCCTCAGGCCGGCAGGACTAAAACTCCAAGAAAGTGATTTGCAGAGGCCGGTTGCTGTCTGTCTTATATATATACACAAAAAGAAGGCGGGGATGGGGGCGCAAATTCGCAGCGGAGGCCCCTCTCCATTCTTGTTTTTGTTTGCGTTGCTTCTGAGCAGATGGGCAGACGCGGGGGGGAGCCCTTGTCGAAGACGAAAACGAGAATCACACGGGGGTTCGAACGCAAAAGGAAAAGAAAAAAAAATTTATTGAAACGAGACTCTGAGACCCGTTGACGAGCTCAACACACAGCGCCCACTCCACGCTGCTTCTTCTTGTTTAACGAAACGTGACGTTGTCCTTCTTTGACTCGGCTGGCGTCGCGAGTCGCAACCACCCGATGCGGTCCAAAGCTAGTTGTGGGTCGCTGGAGGCTTCCAACTACTAGTATCTAGTTGCTTGCAAGCGCCTGCCGTCGCGGCAGCTTCTTGTCCGGCTCATCGGGAGCGCGTGGAAGAGGAGTGCCGGGACGCGCCGAAACGGCGGGACCGGCCCAGCCGGCGCTTGTTTCTGGAAGGTAAGCTAATTAACGCGCACGAGACCATGGCGAGCGAGCGTGTCGTCGGGTTGTCTTGTGTTGTGACCCGTGCCAAGTGGTCAGGGACGCGATCCAAACGCGGCAGAGCGTGAGGTTGTTGCCCGTGCGCAGTTAGTCCAGTGGTCTCCTCTCGACCGGTGACTCGGTGACTACCACTACCGTGTTGTTTGAACGCTCGTGTTTCCGGCTTCTGCCCGCGTCATCCTTCTCGTCGCTGATGACGGGGCTGGCGTGACACGGATTTTGTGGACGGGTCCTTCGAAGCTTGTTGTTGACTGAACGCGTCAGCGCTGTGGTGCTGCTGTCTCTGACCCGGGTGACGACCCGAGATGATAGATAGTGCGTCGCTGCGTGCGATCGAGACAACAAGTAATGTGACGAGACTCAAAAAACAAGTACTAAATTTACGAACCAATGCTGTCTTTGTGTAGTTATTAATCGAGGAAGCTCTCTAGGCGCTGACGAGGTCCAAAGCACACTAGTTTTGCTGCTCTTGAAGGCGAACCTGAGAAACTAGACGCCCCTTGCTGGCGTGTTCGTCTCACCTCCGGCCGCAGCGGCGACCCGTGAGCCTGGAGCACGTGGAAAGCGGGATCACAGAGTCGTTACCATCGTCATTCCACTGATTCCTCTCACTCTGCAACGGGCCATCGCCGCTCCGATCCGATCCGATCCGTAGCTGGCTAGTTCGCCGCAAACAACTTTGCGCCGCCGCAGGGGGAGCCATCTCCGACGGAGGAGCGAGGGGGGCATAACCGGAGATGCGCCGGGGGAAGCAGCCGCGACGGGCCCCACGAGCGGAAAGAGGCCCGCGCGGGACGCCCTAACCGAATCGCGGGGCTAGCGGAGGGAGGACAGCAGCGGGAGAGTGCGGCGCGGCATCGCCGGCGGCCGCCGCGAGGCCGGGAGAGAGCAATTGAAGAGGACCCAATCGCGCCAAGAAACATTTACAGTTTACCCTGATTCGGATCGCGAGGGCACCGTCCATATATTTATAAATAGACCCCTAATTTGGATCGCGATCCGAATATTTACATATAACTCTGTAATTGGATCGCAACTATTAATCGTGATCCAATATTTTACATAAAGATCCCTGATTTGGATGAGTTCTGTCATTGTCCTGCTCACCGGTCGTCGCCGTCATGCCGCTCTCCGTCTTAGGAGGAGGATGCTCGAAACCCTAATTCTTCACTCATCAATTGATCCCCCGCCAAGATCTACACTACCTGCTCTCTCATCAACTATTGGACAACGGAGGCATTCGCCATTCGCCGCCAGCAAGTCGTGCGCAGCTGCGCTTGCTCCGACCGGTCGCGTGATCCGAACCTGCCCTTCGTCTCGTCCTGGATTTTGCTACAGAGAAGGCGACGACTGCGGTCTCTGCGGCTCTATAGCTTGCCTGTGCCATAACCGCGAATGCGATGATGGTCGAGCTGAGAGCAACTCCAATTCTTCCCCTTTAATCTCATCACCTAAAAGGGTTAAAGGGAATCCCTTTAACCCACTTTTTGAATTATAGGTGATGGTGTTGTAGCAGTTCATCTATTCCATCACCTAAAATAATAGAGTCCATCATTTAGGTGAGGGATGGGTGATCCCCTCCATAGAGGGGATGGTGGACTGGATTTAGATGACCACCTAACTAAGTGGATGGAAAACGAAAACTGATAAAGAAGTTTTTTCCATCCCCATTGCTTATATGACAAATTTTTATATTTAGGTGATAGAAAAGAAGAAGGATTAAAGTTACTCTAACGCGGCTTGCGATCTTCTGCAACTATGGGATGCTCATGATGAGGAACCTCATGATGTGTTCCTCATCGCACTATTTTTTTTTTTTGAAAAAAAAACTCATTGGCAGTAGGATATATAACCGACTGACGAATGAATAATCTCGTTTGTGATGACTTCGCAAGCAAATGTTAGCACGTGCGCCATTTGAAGGCCACGAAAGCCAGAATTCGACCAAGGGCCAATAGAAGAGGTACAAATGAGTCTCATACAAGAACAATGCTTTCCAAATTTGCAATACTGCATTCAGTCATCGCACACTGTAATATTACAGAGCTATGAATATCAAATACATCATACAATCTAGCGTATAAAATACAAAATAAAATAAAATAAAAATAAAACACAGCTAAACAATTGGCGATTCTGACAACTTAACAAACCACGGCCCAGTTTAAACTACATGACCAATTTATTGGATGGTTGCTATATAACTTCAGTTCACATCTAATTTTCAGCAGCAGCGATCAACTACAAGGCTTCCATACAACCGTCCCTATCCACACGGAAGCAGCATTTGTCCTGTTACTTAACAGAGCATTTAGCCACAACATCTACTCTGGTGTCCAAAAGCAACCCACTCAAGTGACATCTCCCAGGGATGTGATATGTTAGATGAACCCAGGTCCTTGCAACGGAAAAAAAACTGATCTTCTCATAGTTTGGATGCTCCAGGATTTGCTGCGACACCTTACATTCGAAATGAAAGTGTCCAAGGTGGGAGAAGAACCGTGGCAAAATGATCCAAGCTTTGAGGAAAGGCCAATCCATTAAGAGTGATATTCAAAGACTCGAGGTGGAGAAATTTGTTAGATTCCAACGATCCATTATTAATTCTCTGCAAGAACTACAATAACTGTGTTCAAAATATGGCTTTTGACATATGATTATACGTATATCACTGGTTTCTAGTTACCCAAGTTTAGAGCGTACCTTGCTGCCTGAATGTATACCAAGAGGTTCAAGATTCGGCGTGCTGGATGCAAGCTTAGCTCGACTGTGACAAATAGGTCTAGAACAGTCAATATAAAGGGTCTTCACGTGCAGTGCTTTGCCAAGTGAGAGCTGTACATGGTTGTCACTTGCAAAGTGAAAACTGGAGAGATTTGGGGCTTTGCTCTCTACCGCTTGCAGCTTGCGGCAACTATGCACTAACAGGTGAGTTAGCCGCTGAAGGCAAGGTATCTTCACACAAACTATCTCACGGAAATACATGAGGTCCAAGGATTCCAAAGCTAATGATTTGGAAAGAAGGTGCCCTAACTCATCTCCTTAATTATACACTGCAAACAGATCTAACCTCACCAGGCTTGTCGAGCAACCAAGCCCCCCAACCGTGGGATGAAAGGCACAATGTTGTAGATAAAGATACCGAATGGAGTCCCCGTTCCCATGTGCAAACATTGAGCATGGGAACTTGTACTTCTTCCTAGTGAAGTGTTCAGCCAGAGTGAGGGTGAGTTCTTGAACCCCTAGTGTAACAGCCTTCTGAAGCCACCTGTCGATAAAACGATGGTATCTCCCGCTGTAATTTGGAGTTTGTAAAAGCTTGAGAGTCTTCAAGCCAGTGCCTAAGTAGTTTTCCAAAATGTTGTCAACTATGCTGGTAAAATCTCTTGCTATTTCATCCTTTCCACGAGCACTTTCATTCAAGCCCAAGGTTTGGTTGCTGAAAATGAGGCTGGGACGTCTTCTCCAGGAACATAGAAAGGCATGAGACACAGAAGCGGTTAGGCCAGCATCTCGCAGTGGCATTAATGAATGTATATGACACCAGATATCCTGCATGCACAAGCATGGGAGATAAGTTCAACATCATCATAACAAACAATATAACAAAATGGGGGAAAACATTATTTCACTGGTATCTGTTCATAATTGCACAAAGGGCATCATATCGAGGGGATATAGATAGGAACTGTGATCTGTACGGAGGCGGTTTGGTACACAGTGGCTTCAGCTTTAGAGCTGAACCCATCTTACATACGGTTAACTCCTATGGTGTCCTTCAACAGTTCTTTTCCATTATAGCACGTGGATCCAAAGTGCAAAGTGCAAAGGCAAGAGCTCAGCTTTCCTGAGGGGCGCTGGTCTCCTTATTTAGTACATGGTAATACAATATAAACTACTCATTGGATGGAGTTGTTAGTTTTATGAAGCGGAATCAACAGTATACTAATATACTGAATATTATCTATACCAATCTATCATTTACCGTGAGGTCGTCACCAGCCAGCTACAGTAACCCATCGCATTGCTGTAGACCATTAGATTTTGATCCGACATCTCACGTATAACCCGCCTCCCTCCTATTTTGACGCCCTCATCGTAAAAAAGTGGCGCCGACAGGTGGGACCCACGACGCTTGCCCATCCGCCTCCCCTAACCTCCGTCTCCTCTCCCCTCACTGCTCCTCCTCCCCCGAGCCGCCGAGCCCTAAGCAGCAGCAACAGCCGCCGCGCCTCTCTTCCACTGGCCCCCTTCCTCACCCTCCACCTTCAGATCCGGCCACTCCCCCCTCGCCTCGCCGCCGGCCCCTGGGCCTGAAACCCTAGCGCTCGCTCCAAGGAGCGCCTAGCCGGTGTGGAGCGGCTACACGAGGCGTTGTACGCGGCGGCGCGCTACGGGCTGAGTGCCAGGGAGGTCACTGTAGGGAGGTCACTGTGCTGGTGGGCACCTGCATGGATCTGACGCGGGATGCCAACTTCCGCCTCGCGCAAGGCGGCATCCAGGCGCTCTCCGCCACCGCGGTCATCACCGGCGAGCACTTTAAGATCCACCTCAACGGCCTCGTTCTCTGCGAGTCATTGGACCTCGGCAAGAGCTCCTACCTCAAGGCGCCGCACGAACCCCTGTTTAGCGGCGGAATCCTCAAGTCCAACGACACATGCCGGGCCTGGAGGCAGACCTAGGTGAGACAGGACGGATCCGCTCCAGCACCAGGGCCCCCACCTCCCCATCATCATCCTCAAGTCCTCTCTGCAGGTAATCTCTCTCTCTCTAAATTTCTTGATTCCTTCATACCGTTGTGCTCTGTTGGGTTGTGCTTGTGCAGTATTCTCCCATTTAGATCCAGTACAAAAATGCGAACTAGATTGAATGAAACATCGGTTTGATGAAACAAGACCTGAATTAAAATCGTTCAACCACCACCATCTTTTTCATTCCATCGTTATTGCTATATTTGTTGGTCCTTTATTATTTAAAATGATTTGGATTTACCTTTGGTTGGCTCTCTTATTCTTTGCTATTTTCTTCCGCATCAAGACTGATGTCTAGCTCAGAGTGGCAGAGTGGTACAACAGCTTTCTGAACCAGAGCTCAGAACTTTTCTTCTGAATGCAGGTTTTGATATTGATTGCAGGCTCTTTGCTTTGATGTTTCATGTACTTCTTTATACTAAATTTTATCAAAACCTAAATGTTGTAATTTATCTATCAATCATTTTATTTCTTTTGTGAAGCAACATGTGTCCTGTATGTAAAGCATCCATGATTTCTAGCAATTAAAAAAAAGATTGACAAATTGATCAACTAAAATTTTGTTTTGGAATTTAAGACTGCTAATCATGATATTGCACAAACTAATTTTACTTGAATGATGATGTTATGTCGTGCTGTTGTGTCCATTTGATGCACTGGGAATAAGATTTGGCTACTAGCGTGCGAACATTCATACTCACCCATGGAAAACAAGCAAGATGACATTCATATTTTGGCACAGTTTAGTGAGGTGCCTCGACAGATAGACATGTTATGGTTATAAATGTTTGTATTCATCAATGCAATTTGCTTATCCTATTTTGACATTTTAGCAGCTAGCACATGCACTCAATATTGAAACACGTGCACTTTCCATTAACTTATATTTGTATGAGTCACGTCGGCTCCTCGATAGACTGCATATATTCCATGGCCTGATTTTTCTGTCCTTTGTTTTGCTCATGTCATCGAGGAGGAGGGAGGCAAAATGGAATGGAAAGAACTAGAGGATTAACGAAAATTGGTCTGGAAGCAGGTAATGAACTCAATTATCTATTCAGTGACAAAGCATAGCCATGCCCACGTACAACAATCACTGGTACTGCAGACATCTCGTCTGGTTTGGTTGCCCACAAATTTGGACCTCTTATAGAATTTGGTTCTTTTCAAGTGCATAATAATTTGCGCAAAGATTCATTAAGGAACTCATGAATCGTGCTGTAGAAAGGTTCATGATACCTTGGCTGCATTATGGATGAAACGATTAAAAATTGTAGTATTTGTTTGGCTGATGGTCTGATATGAAGTAAATTTATTTAGGCAAATGCCAACTGAATTGTTCAATAAAAAACAAATTGATTGAACTGACTGAATTTTGCTGAACTAAGTTTTGAATAAGCAATCCAGTGTGTAACTTTATTTTTGAAAGTATATATGTTCATTTGTTTGCTGCTGAAATAGGCATCAGGAGATGGGATGATGTTAATTGTTAAGGGGATCTCCATTGTTTCTATATTTTGGTCAATTTCTTTTTAGCTCTTTTTTGATATGTTTAAAATTGTAGCTGAACACCATTTTGGATACTTTCCTAAGAATTTCTTTTTTAGCTCTTCTTACTACTGAATTGCAGCTTGCATATTTGCTTCTGACTGATGGTCTTCCAATTTCTGATGGGAAGGCCTTGCCACATGAATAGAACAACATTTCTAGATAATGAACAGCTTTGTTCTATGATTTTTAGTTTGCTAGCTAGGGATCTTTGTCGCTGCTGTGCTGCCTGTGTCAAGATTCTGTGCAATTGTGATCTTTCTATGAAAGTAAAGCTATATCACAACCTAACTGAAGTCATGGCTGGTGAAGCTACTGCTACACAACAAGGTCTCCTACATATTCCAGCCAGTAGCATTAGCTCCATTCTTTGTCTATTTTTGGATTCCAATTGTGCCTTACCTTAATTACGAAGAAACTTATTTCAGAAATTTGTTATGACTTCTCATTTATTTTTCAGTAAATGCGTGTAGGAGAATTAATCAGGGTAAAGTGTGATTTTGTTGCAATTCACTGTGTCGACCATGTCACGGTTAATTGTTCAGGTATCGTTTCATCTTTCCAACATGTTTCATTTGAATCTGTCACATTTTTCATGAGGATGAATAATTTCTTTATCCCATGTTTTGAAGCGGTTTTGACTGACATCATATTTTAGAATGTCAATTGTTACATTTAGTCATTTGAATCTGAATTCTAAAGCATATAGTTTTCATCTTTTTCTTTCTTTTTTTTGTTTCCTTGCCTATGTTGATTTTACCATCATGCAGATAGCTACGAAGAATGACTCCTTCCAGATTTGCCTTCAAGTACAGGAATGACAAATGATCAAGTTTAACAAGTTAACATAGTGTTCTACATAGAGTAAAGAATGTTGTTTTGTCAAGAACAGATTGGTTGTTAGCGCCAAGAATCTGCCGGCAGGATCATGATTGTAATATGAATATTGATTATGTTCCTTTTAGTTATCATTCTGCTTGTTCATAGAAATTTAGTTTGACATGGATGGAAACAAGCTTGTTGCCTGTTTTGCAGTTGTTATTATGATCATTGTATGTAGTTCAGTACCGTCCAATTCAAATTATTCTGTTTACTACTATTTCTGTTATATCTATTGCCAATGTATGGTCATGCACAGCTTATCGATGAGCAGCATTAAACACAAAAAATCTTAAACCCAGCCCCCACTTAACACTTAAGTGTGGCAAAATTCCTTTCTTTACGCTCATGGTGGCAACACTTGTTTATGTGTAAAAAGTATGAGAATGTAACAATTTTCACAATTTTGTTGCAAGTGAAGTTGCCCTTACAGTTGATAAAAGGATCGGTGAATGGACTTGTGTCAATATTGAATGATAGTCTTGGCTGGACTTACAATAAAGGATTTTGTTGGGTTGATGATTTCAGTAAATCTGGTTGGCTGGCGCAATTTTTGTATAAGGTTATGTATTTGTTAATAAAATCCTATTTTTTATTTCATTTTTTATCATATAGCAAATAGTTTTTTTTGCGATGCAAGCTAGAGCTTTATTGCTTACTCAGACAAAGTGTTACATTCTTGAGCAAGTAATTCCTTGACACATAGGGGAACCTGAGCACGTGTGTGCTGTGTGTTTCGTCAGATGTGCAAGTTCATAAGCTACTCGATTCTGCTCTCTCCTCACTGCCTGGACCTTGAAATCCGGCAACATCGAACTAAACCCCCTCATAGTACATAGTTTTCAATAAAGAGCTATATGATAACTATTTTTATTGCTTGTGTTTTTAATTATAAGTGTTGTAATTTTACGCCCGTAGCAACGCACGGGCATCATCCTAGTTGGTAGTAAAGTCTGGATAGTTATAAGATTGGCCCCATTAGAATGGAATGCCTATTGATCTAGAAAGTACCAATGAAGTACCTTTTCTTATACAATACTGCACTTGGAGATTCTTAGGAAAAAAAAAGTTTGATTTGATATTGAAGACAGACCAGACACATGTTGCATATTGAGGATTCTGCTAGGCATAAACATCATGGAACATCATGTAGACATACATCAAAGATCAGCTCTCCGAGACAATACAGGCTCTCTACCAATTGGAACAAGGCAAAGCAACTAATGCAGTAGGAGATGACGGGGTTAAGAAATCAGTTCATATATTAGCATAGGTGCACAAATTTGTACACTTCAAGCTGCCAGTATTCCATATTTAAGAACAATTGATGATATACCTCTGGAAGGTACGGCGCTGAATTCCTATTTGTTACACCAGTCTGACAACTAGCATCTTGTTGACAGGGTGAACCCTTACTTTTATCCTGTGAAGCAATCGACTCATCTGCAACACATTATGCAAGGTTACGAATAATAATTAGTTGTGAATAGTACAGACAGCAACAGAAGAAAACTTTAGTCTTCAGCACACAAACAAAGCAACGTTTTCTTTTCCAATAAAAAACATAAATAGAGAACGAGTCTTGACACGCACCAGTCATCTCAACAAGCAAAGTAAAACAGATAGCGAGTTCTCACTACTGCTCGGATTCAGAGCCGGCGCCTGCCTGAGCATGAGCGCCATGACATGAGGAGAAACCTATTTTTCGCCGTCTCTGGCTCTGTTCTCTTATATGAATCCATCAAGTCAAGGCTCGCTGAGATCGATTTGGATTCGGTTTTGAATCCAAAACGGCGAGGAGATCGCCATCAGGCAGACATTCTACTCTCTCCCCTAGATCTTTCCGATTGTCGAAAGTGCCTCTCGCAGTCAAAGCCACGAACACTTGGTGTGCAGCTGTTAAGCCAACAGGGACAATTTCCAACGCACTTACAAAACGGAGAAACTGACTTTAGAGGTGACCAAGCGAAGACGACGACATTTATATGCGAGAGCATAACGAAGTTGCAAGGAGAAGGGATTGGTACCTTGCATGTGGAATGCCAGGCGATGAGAATCGTAACCGAGCTCTGCAATCCGGCAGTCCCGATGAGAACAACGGAAGAAGAAGAACCAAGGTTGATGGCCAACTGAATCCACTATGCAATGCTAGACGGGAAGAATTCAGCCTGCGGCTCGCCGGCTCGGCAGTCCAAGCGCGTGGCGCCATCATGATTCCTCGCCGTCCCCGCGTGTGGCCAACTCGTTCTCGGTGCGCCGGGGAAGACGCGGGCCCGCGGCAGCATCTCCGGGAGAGCTAGGGTTAGGAGCGGGCCACGCGAACCTGAGGAAGAAAGAGAGGGAGGCAAAGCGGCATCCGCGAGGTCGGCGGCGACGCCGCCAGGACGCCTGCGGCCTGCCCACAAAATTTGCAAAAAGCCCCCTGATTTGGATCGCGATAAATCGCGATCCTAATAGTTACAAATAAACCCCTAATTTGGTTCGTGATTAATAGTCGCGATCCAAATATTTACAATAAGACCCCTATTTGGTCGCTGTCATTTACAGAAGCCCCCCTTGTTTAGGGCTACCTCCTCCCGCCGATAGCCGCAGGCGCCGCCGGATCCTCTGCGCTCCATACCCCACGAAAGGACCTGGATCCAACCAGATCCCAACGCACCGAGGACTCGTAGGCGGAGGCCTGCCGCGCGCATAAGCTCACGCGGCCGGCCATGGCGGGTTGTCCGAGCCTGTCTCTGCCGCAAACCGGACTGCAGTGGCGATTGATACGAATGTTAACACCTGCAATTGCAACAACCTATCGACGTTTGGAAACGCTTACGAATTTTCTTCAGTCTTCACTGCTCTGCTTTGCCACTAATTACTGTCAGAAGAAAACTCTGCTAGTCTCCGCCGTCTCTGATGTTGGCGCTGCCAATCACCAGCAAGGGTAAGATTCATATCGTCATGGAGCTATGTCTATCACCTTGATTCGCCCATTTCAACCATTCATGAGGCATCACCATGTTTCGGGCTCACCTCAGCAAGAACGGAAAGCAACGAACTGCAGCTCTCTGAGGTGAGGCTGGGCAAACATCAGATTATGACAGTCCTTTTCCCTGTTTCATCCTCCCCGTGGATCGATATCAGCTTTGTTCGGTATGCAGGGAAACTTCGAGGTTATCTGACTGAAAGCATCGATGCTCTCTGACGAACTGAAGAGCGCGACCGCGAAGCCGTTTACCATCGTTCGCCAGCAGTCAACTGCTTCGCTTGGGCTGGGAGCCTGGGACTGCGATAGCAATTCGCTTACTGGGCCTCCAGTGTTCCAGTGTTGGGCCAAATTTGCTCAAACATCAGGCCCAAAACTAATCCCAATCACTGCGCTTGCCCGTCCCTGTCACTGTCAGAGATCAGACACTTTTCGAAAAGACACCTCCAAGTCTCTTCTCTTACCATTCCGCCCTCGGTTGTCGCCACCGCTCTCCTCCTCCCCTTCCGTCCTTCCGCTTCCGCACCCTCCTCCTCGCCGCCGAAACCCTACGCGCTTCCCTAGCCCTCGCCGCCGCCGCGCCCCCGCGATGTACGCCGACAGGTCCTCCGGGAGGAAGCGCTCCGTCAGGGACCGCCTCGGGTCGGGCGGCGGGGCCTCCCGCTCGCGGCCTGATGACGCCAAGAGGTACACCCTTGAACTCGCTCAAGTTCGAACTGTTGCTTGTGCGCCATTTCCGTGCGAGACAGTGTTGCATGCTTGCCGCGCCTGGTCGGATCGGTAAGCGGAGGGAGATTGTTTTGGAAATGCTGTTTTGGGCCTAGAAATTTAGTTTTGGAAATGGCGAGGCTTGTGCTGGGCTGCAAGAGCTTATTACCTTCTCAATATAAGTTTATTTCATCAGATGTATTGAATTTGTGGAAGCGATCAATACGAAGCGAGTAGCGTTAGTTGTTTCAGTGGTCTGTAGCGTGACTTGGCAAACAGTAAAGGTGTTACTGTAGGAAATAATCCTTGCCTTCCATGTTTACTGATTTACTTTTCTTAGTTTATTTGCTATGTTTAGAAAGCTAGCTGTGCCTGATCGGAGGTCGTAATCTTTCTTTCCTTGTAATCGTACTTTCCTTGCTTGTAATTGTCTATATAAGTAGAGGAATAGCACCAGAAAACGCTGCCTCATTTTGCAGCACCAACAAGACCGTGTGCACTTGTGTTCTTGCGTGAGTTGTGTGTGTGTTGTAGCCGTGATCTCGCCGGCGACGTGCGCGTCGTTTCTCCGGCGAGGTTTCTAACAAGTGGTATCAGAGCGAGGTTGCGAGCCTAGGCGATGGCCGGTGACGGGAAGGGCGATGGCAAGTCCGGCACCAAGGGCGACAACTCCAACGACGGCGTCGTGATCCAGCGGGTGATTCGTGAGGTGGGAGGCGGGACTAGCTACCCCGCCCTCACCAAGACCAATTACTCTGATTGGGCGCTTTTGATGAAGGTGAAGCTCAAGGCGCGGGCGCTCTGGAACGTCATCGAGAAGGGCGGGGCCGATGCGCAAGAGGAGATGATGGCACTCGACGCCTTGTGCGGCGCGGTGCCACCGGAGATGGTGCCGACGCTCGCCAAGAAGGAGACGACAAAGGAGGCTTGGGACGCGATCGCGACCATGAGGGTCGGAGACGACCGCGTGAAGAAGGCGACGGCGCAGCAGCTGCGCCGGAAATTCGACCTCGCCACGTTCAACGACGGTGAGACCGTCGAAGACTACGGGCTCCGTCTAGAAGGCATGGCGGCGCATCTCGCCACGCTAGGCGAGGAAGTGAAGGACGCGGACATCGTCGCGAAGATGCTTCGTAGCTTGCCGTCCCGTTTCAAGCAGATCGCGCTCGCCATCAAGACACTGCTAGACGTGTCGACGATGACGGTCGCTGAGCTGACGGGCCGGCTCAAGGAGGCGGAGGAATCGTTCGACGAAGCGCCAACGTCGCTGCAGCTTGAGGGAAAGCTGTACCTCACGGAGGAGGAATGGGACGCGCGGCGGAAGAAGCGCGAGGCGGAGTACGGCGGCGGCGCGGGCAGCGGCTCGGCGCGTCGCGGTGGCGGCAGGCGTGGGCGTGGGCGCGGGCGTGGCGGTCCGACAAGCGGGCCGTCGAATTCAAACAAGCCCACCGGCGATGAATGCCGGCGCTGCGGAAAGCTAGGCCATTGGGCACGCGAGTGTCGATCGCGGCCCAAGAAGGAGCAAGTCCACGTCGTGCACGAAGAGGAGGAGGCCACGCTGCTGTTCGTAAACTCGTCCTCTACCAGATCCACCGTACCGCCAGTGACATCGGTGGGCTCACCGGCGACTCCGCCCCCGCATGCTGACTTGTTGCCGCAGGAGGCGGGACACGTGCATGGCGGTGGCGGATCTACGACGACGAAGACGCCGCAGGCCATGCAGATCGAGCTGCATGAGGAGAAGGTGTTCGCCCACCTCGGAGAAGAGGAGGAGCGTGATGCCAAGACTTGGGTCTTGGACACCGGGGCGACGAACCACATGTCCGGGTCGCGGGCGGCGTTCGCGGACATGGACACGGAGGTGTGCGGCACGGTGCGGTTCGGCGATGACTCGGTAGCGCGGATCGAGGGCCGTGGCACAGTCACGTTCGTGTGCAAGAACGGTGAGCTTCGATCGTTCTCCGGGGTCTACTTTATTCCCCGGTTGACGACGAACATCGTGAGCATCGGACAACTCGACGAGATCGGCTACAAGATCGACATCGACTCCGGCGTGATGCGGATTCGGGAGCCCGGCGGCCAACTACTAGCCAAGGTGACGCGCGCGGGGAACCGGCTGTATGTGCTCCACATCAAGATGGCACAGCCGGTTTGCTTGACGGTTCGCAGCCGTGGCGACGAGGTGGCGTGGCTCTGGCACGAGCGCTTCGGCCATGTCAACATGGCGGCGCTACGCAAGATGGCTCGGGAGGAGCTGGTGCACGGGCTGCCGGAGCTCGGACAGGTGGCGGAGTTGTGCGAGGCTTGCATGGCTGGCAAGCAGAGGCGCACCTCGTTTCCGATACAAGTGGAGTACCGAGCACGGCAGCGTCTAGAGCTGGTGCACGGTGATCTTTGTGGACAGATCACACCGGCGACTCCGAGCGGCAACAAGTACTTCTTGCTGCTCGTCGACGACCTCACCCGGTTCATGTGGGTGGCCATGATCCCATCCAAGGATCGTGCAGCAGAGGCGATCAAGGCGATTCAAGCTCGCGCCGAGGGAGAGTCCAAGCTGAAGATCGGCGCGCTCCGCACTGACCGCGGTGGCGAGTTCAACTCGACAGAGTTCGCGGAGTATTGCGTGGCGGAAGGAGTCCACCGCCAGCGCACTGCTGCATACAGCCCGCAGCAGAACGGTGTTGTAGAGCGCCGGAATGGCACGGTGGTGGCGACGGCAAGAAGCATGCTCAAGGCCAAAGGCTTGCCCGGTTGGCTTTGGGGCGAGGCGGTGAGCACCGCCGTGTACGTGCTGAACAGGTGCCCGACGAAGAGTGTGGAGGGCATGACTCCGTTCGAAGCCTGGCACGGGAAGAAGCCCGCGGTGCACCACTTGAAGACGTTCGGTTGCATCGTCTATGTCCGGAACACAACGCCGCACCTGAAGAAGTTGGAGGATCGGGGCCGCAAGATGATCTTCATTGGCTACGAGCGCGGCTCCAAGGCGTACCGCGCGTACGATCCTACCACGAAGCGTGTCCACGTAACGCGTGACGTGGTGTTCGACGAACAAGCCCAGTGGGACTGGGGCACCCACAACGGCGACGATGAGTCAAGCGGCGGCGACGACGTGTTCACGGTTGAGTTCACCACCTCGGGCCCAGCCGCTCCAGAAGTTGATGGAGTCGTCGAGGCGGCTGGAGGAGGAGAATTGGGGGAGCAGTCGCCGCCTCCCGTTGCGGGCAATGAGGCCCTCGAGGCTGTCGGTGAGGAGCTAGAGGCCGGCGTCGATGACGACAATCTTGACGCCGACCATGATGAGGACGCGCCGCTCCGGTACCGCGACATCAACGACATCATCGGACCGGCGTCTCCGCGCGGTTTTGCACCACGTGCGTTGGTCGCCGAGGAGCTGCACATGGTGAGCTCCGACGAGCCCGCCTCTTTCGCTGAGGCGGAACGCAGCCCGAGCTGGAGGGTGGCAATGATGGAGGAGATGGCTGCGATTGATGACAACGGGACATGGTCTCTCGTCGATCTCCCTCCAGGTCGCCGTGCCATTGGCCTGAAATGGGTCTTCAAGGTGAAGAGGGATGAGCACGGGGCGGTGGCCAAGCACAAGGCACGCCTCGTGGTGAAGGGATATGCGCAACGCCACGGCATCGACTACGACGAGGTGTTCGCGCCCGTGGCGTGGCTAGACTCGGTGCGCCTGCTCATCGCTCTTGCGGCGTACGAGGGGTGGGAGGTGCACCATATGGACGTCAAATCGGCATTCCTGAACGGCGAGCTACAGGAGGAGGTCTACGTTGAGCAGCCGGCCGGTTTTGTGGTCGGTGGGAAGGAGCATAAAGTGCTCAAGCTGCAGAAGGCACTGTATGGGCTACATCAAGCGCCGCGTGCATGGAACGCGAAGCTGGACGAGACTCTGGTGGGGCTTGGCTTCACGAGGTGCCCATCGGAGCACGCCATCTATGTCAGGAGGAATGGCGTGGCGCAGCTGGTGGTCGGCGTGTATGTCGACGACCTTGTGATCACCGGCGCCAGATGCGACGATATCAAGCGTTTCAAGGGGGAGATGGCAGCAGCGTTCAAGATGAGCGATCTCGGCCTGCTTCACTACTACCTTGGCATTGAGGTGAAGCAGAGTGCGAGGGGAATTTCGCTGAGCCAAGGAGCTTATGCGGCCAAGCTGCTAGAGAAAAGTGGCATGGCGGGGTGCAATTCAGTCCAAGCACCCATGGAACCGAGGCTAAAGCTGAGCAAGACGAGCGAGAAGCCGCCGGTCGATGCTACTATGTATAGAAGCATTGTCGGGAGCCTCAGGTACTTGGTGAACACCCGCCCCGATCTTGCTTTCTCTGTCGGCTATGTGAGTCGATTTTTGGAGGAGCCGCGCGAGGATCATATGGCTGCGGTGAAGCATATCCTTCGATACGTGGCGGGGACCCAGAATTGGGGACTCTGGTATGGCAGAAAGGAGAAGAAGGAGACGCTCCTAACAGGGTTCAGCGATAGCGATTTCGCTGGGGATGTCGATGCTAGGAAAAGCACGACAGGGGTGATTTTCTTCCTCGGCAGCAGCCCGATCACCTGGCAATCGAAGAAGCAGAAGGTGGTGGCTCAATCAAGCTGCGAGGCAGAATACATGGCAGCAGCAAATGCTGCTTGTCAGGCACTCTGGCTCAAGCGCGTGCTAGCAGAAATGCAGGGAGCGGCGCAGATCGTGCCAGTGTTGAGGGTGGACAACAAGTCCGCCATTGCATTAATCAAGAATCCGGTGCTCCATGGACAGTGTAAGCACATCGAGGTGAAGTATCATCTTGTCCGGGAGTCCGCAGAACAGGGCCTGATCAAAGTGGATTTCATTCGAACTGAAGAACAGCTCGGTGACATTTTGACCAAGTCTCTCGGCAAAGTCAAGTTTCATGAGCTGCGTTCCAAGATCGGCCTGATCAATATTGATAATCATGACGGCAAGGCTTAGGAGGAGATTGTAGGAAATAATCCTTGCCTTCCATGTTTACTGATTTACTTTCCTTAGTTTATTTACTATGTTTAGAAAGCTAGCTGTGCCTGATCGGAGGTCGTAATCTTTCTTTCCTTGTAATCGTACTTTCCTTGCTTGTAATTGTCTATATAAGTAGAGGAATAGCACCAGAAAACGCTGCCTCATTTTGCAGCACCAACAAGACCGTGTGCACTTGTGTTCTTGCGTGAGTTGTGTGTGTGTTGTAGCCGTGATCTCGCCGGCGACGTGCGCGTCGTTTCTCAGGCGAGGTTTCTAACAGTTACTTTTGTTGTTGGTGGTGCTAATGTGATCATCAGTAGTTGTTTAGAACTGCATTATTCCAAAATTCGTTTAGAACTGGTGTGCAGACTGGTCACATGATGTGGAACAATGTCTCTTGCTGCTACTGTTGATAATTGCCTACCAGTTGATACACATTTTTATTTTGTACACTGGCTGCAGTTTCTGTGCTAGTGGTTATATTGTGTTTTTTTGCATCCATTTCTTGATGCCGGTGTGTTTTTGCCTTCTTGGAATCACTAGCTGCTGATGTCATCAGTTGATTCACATTTCCCAGTTTATTGAGAGATTGAGTGATGTTGTTACTTATATGATCCTTTTGGAATCTTACAGGTATCGGCGGGCTGATGGGACTTGGAGACGTGAGCTCTATCAGGGCTTCTCCAAAGGTTACTAGCTATAATTTCTTCAACGATACATACAAAAGATGAGTAGAAACTAGCTTGTCTTTATCACTTATAAAATAGTGATGGTCAGTCACCAATACGAATATTTAATGAGGAATCTAGCAACTAGCGAGTGAAGAACAACAAAGAAAAAGTACGTGCATGTCCTCAGCTTATCTATAGATATCCGCTACTGCTATAGTCATCTTTCTTCTGTCTCTTATAAACTAGTATTTCTTTTTACTCCAAAGTACGGCAAACGCTAGTAAGTGTCAGCCAGTGTGGAGGCCCTCAGGATTCTGTGGGAACCCAAGGTTCAAGTAAGGAACATTGTCAGAATAATTTTGAACACCTTTTATTTCTCCCTCCCTTCAGATGGTTTACTGTTAGCTTGTTGCTTCTATTGTGCATGGTTCAGCTGAAATTTCTTCCAGAAGCCGTCAAGCAAACCACAAATCTAATTTGCAACCAAGCACTGAGGTTGTGAAGAAATCATCAGTTCCAGATCTTCGTGAAAAGTTATCTGGTGTGCAGCACCCTCAACTGAACAGTACAATTGAGATCCCAAAACCTGCACCAGAGATTTCCAAGAGTGATAAACCTGCTCAAAAGAGAGAAACCCCTGCCACTGAGGCTCCTACTGTCCCTAAGAAAGTCAGTGTACCAGTACCATCTGCACCAAAGCTGTCCCAGGAAAAGGTGTGAGGGTTGAGAATCTAGTCACCCTTTCGTGCAATATTTATCTTGATTAGTTCATTATTTGTTCCGTTCTATTAGAAAATTATGTACCTTTACCTTTCTGTTATTTTGCATGAGTGTTGTGAACATGATGGACTACCTGATTATCTGATGTTTGCAAAACCTTTATTCTCATTTCTGACCCTTAAGTTAACATTATGCAAAATGAATATGCTATTCTTTAGAATATTCAAATTCCTAAGATTTCATACTAGTCTCATACAAATGTATGATTAACCATGTTGAGTTCCTTTTTTGTTTACAATTGGGGTATTGTCTTATAGTTATGTGTGTCAAGAGTTTCTTGCCTGTTTACAGTTCGGTTCAACTTTATTTATTTTCAATTGAATAATGTAATAATTTATTTCTTTGGATTGGACAGCCTGATGCATCGCTTGAAAACTTACTGAAGTGTCTTGATCTGGAGAAGTATCTGATAAATTTTCAGGCTGAAGAGGCATGTTTCATTGATTTACGTGGTAATTTCATGCCATGTATGTGACACAATTTTTCAATGACTTACAATTTTATTCATTTCTCAGGTTGATATGAAGGCTCTGATTTACATGAACGAGGAAGACATGAAATCTTTAGGAATTCCTATGGTATTGCTTGAATTTAAATTGCAACCTAACTTTATCAGAGTCAGAGTTCATAGTCTTTAGTTTCCCCAATTAAATATAGATGCTTCCTTCTCCCTGTCATCAATATTACTGGTTTATGGTATTACTGTTCCCTGCATCAAGATTGAAACAAACTCATCATAAAAGGCACACTGTAGCAGTTTAGGATATAAACACATTCATGGTATGCTGCCTGTCTTTATCTTATTCGGATCTTGTCATTGAATATGCATCCAGTCATATTTCAGTAGTTTATCCATATTTCTAATGCTGGAACATCTTTGTTGTGTAACATAAATCAAAATGACGACACTTTTCTAGCGAATGGTTATCTTAAGGAAAAGATTGCTCTAATGGTTAAGGTGTGTTAGTACCGATGTTCTAACAATGTTACCAGAGAATGACCAAGTGATTCACACATAGGTTCAACATAGTTGTGTCCTGTTATGTTTGTCCTAATACTTCTATTTTTGGGGAATGGCTATGCATAGGATCTGATGTGTCAAACTTATTTGCGACTGCTGTTTTAATGCGCGCTGTATCGGCAGGTTGCTAGCACCGGTCCTTTTGTTGCTCCGGTCGGACGTATAGTGCTGCTCTATTTTTCTTGTTACAAAGCACAACAAAAGTGAAGTAAATTATTCATCAAGCGTAACATTTGTTTTCTAACCTTTAATTCTTTCTCATCTGCTTGTATCCTTCATTTCATCGCCAACGTGCAATTTTGGTGTCTATGGAAATGTTGGTTTGTCTGTTAGGTGCAACCCTTGATTTGTCCCCTCATTTTCTACTGTTGCATGTATCCTTGTAATTGTCAAATTGCAACATTATCTCTTATTGTTCATCTATCAATTTAATTCAACTTTTTGGCCATATTCATTTGGTATCTTTGTCTTGATTACAGGGTCCCAGGAAAAAGATATTACAAGCGTTGGCCAGCAAAAAGAGAAAGTCTTCAAAATCATTGCCTGCCAGTTGAGGGCTTCTACAGGAATCTGTAGTGGCTAGCTAGACACCTTGTTAAACCTAGTTGATCTTGGATATGTGCAACTGCCTATCGACATACAGAGTTAACTCCACTGACATGCAAAATTCCTATTGATTGAGGCTTGAGACAGTGTATAAATAGAGTAGAGAGCACGATGCTGGTGTCATTCGAAGGTGACTACCAGCTTATTGATTGATCTGTTTTGTTATCCAGAATATTTGGATCATCGTATGCCAATACCTTGGGATTGTTCCCTTAATCATGTATAAACCCATTTCAATTTGCTTCTGCATGGTGATGAACACCATTGAATTGTTATG
This sequence comes from Eleusine indica, assembly GCA_030378355.1. NCBI lineage: Eukaryota > Viridiplantae > Streptophyta > Magnoliopsida > Poales > Poaceae > Eleusine > Eleusine indica. Next base: position 2,890,888 of record CM059499.1, on the reverse strand, counting down.
TTGGAGGTTTTAGGCGTTTTGCATCCTTTTGCTACCACCTCCGGTTGCAAATTGTTGCCGTTAGTACAAACTAGTTTGCTTGTCCTAATGTCAATCACTACCATCTGGCGGGAGTAATTGTATCAACCCCTTTCTATGTTTGAGTCGGTTCCTGCTGCTGTTGGAGGTGGATTTATTAACTGATCGTTTCGTTTTCTTTCTTATGAGCAAATTGTTTGTCACTATCGTTTCTTTCTTGCATCAGCATTTTGGGTGGTCATTGTGACGGCATTGGTACTGTGAGGCGGCGACCTTGCAGAGACGTAGGGATGATGTTTTTTCATTGTTCACCTCTGTTCTTTCTCCACAGTATCACCGATTTCCTTGAGGGATTGATGCTGGGGCTTATCACACTTCTGTAGATTTCAGGTTGCATTTGACATCCTCGTGGAATTTCCTTTCCCATCATGAACTTGCAATTCAAACTTTTAAAATGATCCTTATCCTTTAGCCTAACGGCATTTCGTTCGCTCCTGATTTCTAAAGACATCAACGCAGCAAAAGTGAGAACACCCCGGAAGCCAAGCTCACCATGGGGGACTTGCGCAGGCAGCAGGCCACGGAGCACCGAAGCCCCCTCCCTCCCGCCGCTGATGGGGATGCGGATCATCTCTGTCCACCCCAGCCTTCTCCGACTCCCCCGCGCAGGTGCCGGCCTTCGATTATGATTGCTAGTGAAGAAGTGGCGGCGCGCGGCGGCATCACACGCGCGCGGCGCGCAGGGGAAGTGGCGGAAAGCAGGCGGATGCGTGGACCGCGCCCAGCGTCCGTACTCCGATTCGGTTCGGCCCAGCCCAGCCCATTGCTCTCATCACACCTATAAACGGTGGCAAACCGTCGTGCTCGCCGGCGGCAGTTTTGGTCTTGCGCCGAAGGTTGTGTTATCTTTGGTCTGGGATCCTTTGGATCTTCCACCCAAGGTGATCCCGCGCCTCGAACCCTTGCTCCGCCCTCCCTTCTCCTCTGTACTGTTATCCCTAGTTTTGACCATCGATCTGATTCCTGTCAACTGCTCCGATTTGTGTACAATGCATGAGAATATGCTTTAGATTAGCACCTCCGTCAATCTTACAGCATAAATTGTCTAAATACTTGCTCCCCCTGTCATTTGATTTTTGTTGTGTGTATCTCGTCTTGTTTTGCTCTGTCGTCTGTTTATTTCAATTTTACCGCTTGCTCTTTCTAGGCTGAGAAATCAAGCCAAATCATTGGCAGCGATCTTGTTATAGTCACCTGCTCCTATGTTTTAGACAGTATATGCTCGTGTGATCCGTTGCTTCTTTCTCCTCTGTTCTTGTCGCGCATCGTTTCATCATGTGCTCTATGTTTGTCTTTAGCCGTGTTGTTGGTCTTCCTAGGGTTCATCTGTACTTTGTTCGGATCTTGCTGTCTGCCTGTCTCCTCGTCCTAGGGGTTCATTCATATGTACCTTGTTCTATATATTTGTTGCATCTATTACGTTGTGCTTTGAATTTAATTATATTTGTAGACGTCTTTGATAGGTAACGTTATTGTAGTTATTTGTTTTTTGCAACTGTACGCTTGTTGTGGTACTAACACATATGGATTTTGATTTGTTATTTCAGTTTCAATAGATATCAACAACAAGAATGCGTGCTTCCACTTCCAAGCGCAAGTGGACAGGCCATGACACAGGATGCTTGATGCAAACTCAAAATGTTGGCAACAGACAATTGTTGCCTGGTGAGTCAGTAATATTAATTAATGCCAGTTCTAGTCTCTTGACAGCACTTGTAATAGTTTGATTTTCTCTTTTTTTGTCATCCATCAAGGAACCATCTCTGAGGCTGGATCTTGTAATTTAGGTAAATTTGGTGTTAGTTCTTTGAGTGGACTCAGTAAGATTGTTGCTGCAAGACTCTCTAAATATGTTGTCTCCCTTGCTTCGTTCAGTGGTAATTTATGTTAATGGACAATTACTTTTGATGCCTTTTAATTCAGTTGCAGTAGCTAATGGCTGAAACTATGATCATCTGTAGGAGATACCCAGCTGTCTGGATGTGCAGGCATATTTATTGGAGCCTCATGTTCTAATACTTTAAGTATCCTGACTTCAGTTAGTTTGGTTAGATCTTGTGATGATGACAGCAAGGTTCTTGATAATTTGACGGTTGGTGCTGCTAACTTCTCTGTAGTTTTCTTTTCGGGAACATCTGCTTTGTACATATCTCTAATCATTCTGTATGTATTTCCTGTTTCTGCAGATAAAGGTGCACCTTTCAGATAATTTGATTGTCATTGGGTGGCTACACCATTATGATTTAAATTATGATTTGGCTGTTATTAACATTGAAAGGCTGCATGGTTATTGTACACCAAATATCAGCGCTGGATTTCAAGTGCATGAGTCCAGTAGTAAGGTAGTAGCTTTGGGGCGGTGTTTCAACTCAGGCGTGTTAACAATCAGCCGCGTACTAGAGATTGGTGAACCAAGCAGCGAACTTTGTGAGGCAGAGATTTGTGAACTAAGCAATGAACTCTACGAGCATATGCACTCCACATATGAAGTTGATAAGGTGAGCTGTTCTCTCTTTACTTAGCAAAACTAACAAAACTGTTTTTGTCACTGTAAATACACACTGAACTGTCCTTTTTTAGTCATTATGTTCTATTAATATACCATGTGATTTCATGTTAGGCCTGGGTTGGTGGCCCCATAGTTGGTTTTAATGGGAGATTGTTCGGAATTAACTGCTATTGTGGTGGAAGGGCGTTTTTGTTACGGAGCAGAATTGTTGAATTCTTAGAGTATTCTGGAATACTCAGGTTTCTGTTTCTGACTTCCAGTATATTCCATTAAGATTGGCTTGGCATGCCCTAGAATAGAGTTTTTTTTTAAAAAATCACCCGTCTTTATATTTGTGCCCCCCCCCCCCCCCCAAAAAAAAAAATAAAAAAAAATAAAAAAAATTACAATCTCTGCCTCCACTTCTGTTTGTCCATATGATAATTTAATTTGTGTTTCTCCATTAGCATATCTTCTGGGTTCTATCCTGACGTTTTGTACAATCTCTGCAGGACTGATGTTAATTAAGGGGTTGGTACACATAAAACAGTCTCAAGTGAGATACACAAATCTACCGTATACATATTTGGTATATATATGTTCATCGTAGTGTAATGACATGTATTCCCTAATTCAATTTCCTTGTATCATCAGGTGCTTCTGACAATTTTTGTGATGTTTCAAGATGGAATGGTTATCCCTTGCCAAAGATGATGAGATATGGTGCGTAATTGCTCTTTTTTTCCTGGGACTCCCTTGTTGCACATTTTCATAGCTGTATTCAAGAGCTTATGTGCCTGTTTCTTTAAACTTCAGATATCAACGAAATGCTAGTGTTCAATTCGTTTGAAGAGGAGTTTGATGGTGATATCTGGAATAAACTTAGTGAAGAAGTTAGTTCTACTTTGTCTGAATGTGTTGTTGCGCTTGCATCGTTCAAAGGTATTGTTGTGATCTGCATAGTGCTTATGTTGTTTTATTTTTATTATGTCATTATTCAGTAACCAAATTATGATCTGTATAGGAGATGTAAGGCACTTTGCTTGCACTGGTGTATTTATAGACTGTTACCCGGCACGTATTTTGACTTCAGCTAGCTTGATTAGAAATTCTGGTGATAAAAGCAATATTTGTGATGACTTGCGGGTTAGTGTTATTTATCATCAAACATTAGTTTGTTTTCTTTGTTCATTTATGATATGGGCTAATCCTAATATTATAATTGCAGATTGAAGTGTCTTCAAAATAAAAGCCGTGTCACTGCAAAAATGAAACATTATGATTTACATTACAATGTTGCTGTTTTTGAAATTATCTGTTTCCGTAGTCATGGTGCCATAAAACTTGAGAAAGATATTTCATTTTCCCCTAAAGCTGATGTAGTAGCTGTTGGATGTCGCTTCGAATGCTATAAATTAGTGGCCACAAAGGGGGTGCTGGTGGACAAACCATGCAATCTTGATTGCAAAGAACTTCGGACTTCCACTTGCAAAATCACCAAGGTAAGGTACCAAGCTTAATTACTTTGTGTTCAGTGTTACACATTCAAATTTCCTCCATCTCGTTTGCCACTTAAGTTCCTTTGTTTTTTTTTGCTAGGTTCCTTTGTTTTTTTTTTTTGCTAGGCTGGGATTGGAGGCCCTCTTATTGATAGGTGTGGGAACTTTGTTGGTATGAACTTTTTTCATGAAGAAGAAACTCCGTTCATACCGAGGAAAATAATTCAGGAACTCTTGAAGCAATTTAATGCGAAGTGGTATGTTTTCTGTATGAGAATAATTCAGTGATTCTTTTGCAAAATGGCCTGTCTTTCATATCAACAAATTATGTTTGGTGTGTGCAACTGGTGATTTGAGGATTTGGGGTTTAGTGGGAGGTGTAGTTCAATGTTCAATTTTATGATTATTATTCTTATTATAATCATTTTGGATGTTGTAGGCGTAAAGCTGACGTGTCTTTCAAGAAAGGTGATCCATACAGGTACTCTTACCGCAACTAGAACCTAGTAAACTGAGAACCACTTCTGAAAATGTACTTCTTGACAGGTGGCCTGTGCCTGAACCATATTGGTCTCTTCCCCTGTCTTCAGAGCTGTGAAGTTCATTGCGAAAGAAGTGCTGATTATCAATAATTTGGTAGGGAGGAAATGACGAACCTCCTATATGCTGTGAGCAACATCTGTAAATGTGGCAAATTCGAATCTAGCTGTTGATGTTATATCGATTAGTCGTCAGATTTGACTTTCATGTAAAGATGCCAAGAGACATTGTCCTTTTTTTTTTAATATGGTTACCCCTGAGCTATGGTAAATTTAAACCTAGACCTTTTATTCAATTTTTTAACAATATAAAATAAACAAGTAATGTTTAAATAATAAAATAAATATTATTTTAACAAATTTTGAATAAGATGAATAACCAAAATAAGATATTTAAAAGTTAATAAATAAATATCATATAAGATCTTTAGTTACTCCTGTCGTGGATGTTGTTTGACTGTTTATTTCGCACGTGTCATCGTAGCCGTTCATGCTGGCTCTTATCCTCTCCTCCTCGATCTCCTAGTAACACCTTGATTTTCAAATTTCTGGATATTTTAAAATTTTCCTAAAATTAAGTAGGGTGTTAACATTTTAATTAGAAAATGAATTATTTTTTAAAGAAAGTATTTAAATATAGGTTATCTTAAAATTTATTTGTTGCATTCATGTTGATTAGTTGCATTTAGGGTTTTATTGTGTGCAAAGGTGAAAGGAACAAGTGACCGAGAGGGGAGGAGGGGGTTGAATTCGGTAACTCGCACTATGTCTCAAATTTGCCAATTCCTTAAAAACTGAACACTCAAACAACTCCTGTTACAATTCTAGTCATGATCACACTAGTAAAATAATAGTTTTATGAAAGGAACAATAATCTAAGCATACTAGTGGATCACATAAAGGCAATTCAACTGCTATACAAGCTAGTGATAAAGACGCTGAAGCAAACAACAAGCTAGCAAAGGAGCCTACTCATACAAAGCTATAAGATAAGGAACTAGAGCACACAACCATGAGTAGCACAATGCATACAAGGATGAGTAATCAAGCCAATGCAACTCCTATACATGCTAGTGATTAAATGAAAGCTAAGCACAACTAGCAAGTAGAGAAACCTATTCATGCAAGTCTATAAGGTAATCAACTAGAGCAAGGTAAGCACACAAACATGAATAGCACGATATATAAATGCAGAAACTAAGACATCATAGTAAGGAGTAGAGTAAGAGATGACTCATGATTTTTTCTCGAGGTCTCGGAAGGATGGCGCCTTCTCCTACTCCTCGTTGGACCACTCCCGTCGGAGTACCGGTCCCTCCCGCCATCAATATGAAGTTCTCGCACACGAGCCCTCAATCACTCCTGGAGTGAACACACGGTTGCGTTATCGCTGTCACCAAGGCACAAACTCGTCTCCCTCGAGAACTTGACAAACTTCCCAAACCGACACGGGCGCTCACTAGCGATGCCCCTTTCACCGGTGGGCTCAAACCGGGTACAAACGTGTGACGGTCTTCACAATCGATCACGATAGGCTCGATCACCAACACCTACCCGGTCTAGGTCTCACCATAGACCAAGAGTAACAACCTAGATCACACCCTCAAGAACACCCTAGTCTTAGATGTGCAAGATGCTTTTGTTACTCTCATTAGCACTCTTAAGATATGTAATATCTCCTCCTAGTGCTCTTTTCTTTTCTTCTTTCCTCTCACCAAATGCTCCTAGCAATTCCACTGGCCAAGAGAGGTCTCCAAGATCCCAGCAACGAAGTTATATAGGCTTTCAACCTTCAACTAGTCGTTGCTCTACGGAATCTCCTTTATGGCCGTACTAACCGGATTGTCCGTTACCGGACCGTCTGGTCACTTCTGGAATGGCTCCCAGAGCCATTGGCTTCACTGTGCGCCGAAGATCTCGTACTGATCGGACCATCCGATCAGACTTTCTCTCTCCACTACAGAAACATTCTAGAGTGTCGCTTCCTCTCTGTCCTGTGCAAGTCCCCAGACTGGACCGTCCGGTCTCTTCAGACTTCAGCACAGACAAATTTCTCGCTAAGTCTTCTTTCTGGATTTCCTATTCTCCTAGTGACCGTACAGTCCGGTCTCCACTGACCCCTTTGTCCGGCTACTTTGTCCAGAAGCTGAAACCCCTCGTCCTCGCTTGACTTTGTTTCCCGGCTTCTCCGAACAGCTCGTTGGCTTCTCCACTGTCACCTAGTACCTGTGATTTTACTGAGCATCCATGCACATTACCAACTAGACATGACCTAAGAGAAATAACCTAGACCCCCTTGATAGTCCGGCTTTTCCTATGGACTCAAAGCCCTAACAACTAGACAAGTGTTCTTAACACTTACTCCATAGTTTATCCTTAGTCTTGATCCATCTTCATCAACCCTTGGACTCCATCAAGCTTGCAAGCCTCCATGCTTATGGTCATTGTCATCCATCGTCAATGCCGCCGTCAACAATCATCATAAAGTAGAAAATGTTTTCTACACGCACAACACTCATGTAGACATTAGTCACATTTCGTGTTTGTCATTCATCACCAAAATAATTATACCTCGGGGTGATCTCAATGGTCATGATCCTTACAAACGGTATTTTAAAAGCATTCAATTTTTGTTTTGGGAATTTTTTTAAAAGGAGAGCAATTAGAATTACAAAACAGAGGAAAAAGAAAAGGAAGAGAAAACCCCTAAGGCCTTTGGGCCGAAATGACCCCCCCTCGGCCCAGCCAGCCTCCCCCTTTTCTCTCTCTTTTATCTCTAGCCTATTTCAGCCATGAGCCAAATTTCTTCACCCCGCGGCCCACTCCCTCCCTCTTCTTCCTCCGTCCTGCTTGGTCCATGTGGCGCCTCCTTCCCCCACTGTACCGCAACCCTAACCCTAGTCGGGCCCAGCCCTGCCGCCAGCCTTGGCGTGCGCGCCATGTAGCCTTGGGGCCCGTGCCCTATAAAGAGGCGAGACCTGCAACCCCACGCCGCCATTTCCCTCGCTCTATGCCTTGCTCGCCGCTACCATCGCGTTGAGGCCCCGACCTCCCTGCCTCGTCGTACCCCCCCCCCCCCCCCCGCTCCTGTTGAGCTCCCTGGCCATAACGTTGCCGCCTCCCCTCTGTCGGTGCCACCACGCCCACCTAGCCTCCCTCTAGGTCATTTGATCATAGATCGATGGCCCAGATTAGATCCCCACCATGGATCGTGGATCCCCGAGTCAACCCGGTCCATGAGCCTTGTGGACCTAGTCCACAGGTTTTAGGATTTATTTTATTTAATTAAATCAAAGATAAATATTGGTTTTATGTTTAGGCCCCTGACCTTTTAGGTAATTAGTTTTTGGTCATGTAATTTTATAATGAACCACCCTGTACTTTCTAGTAATTTTATATTAGCCCCTGTATTTTTTTATAAACTATAGTTTAGTCCGAGCATTTTATACTTAGGCCCCTAAATTTATTATTAATTATGTTTAGACCTCACTTTTTACATTTTAATCCCTAATATTTTTATAAATTACATTTTGGTCCCCAAATTTATCATTCCTTGCCGTCCTAGCTTGTGGTTTGTGTCATTGGGTAGATCAGGCTTAGTGTTGCAATGTCTTATATCTTTGTGAGTCTTAATCTTGACTAAAGATATACTTCAATTAAATGTTAAATTGGTAATCTTTTTAGCAACATGAAAAGTTAGGGTTTGAGCAAGAGGATGGTATGGCAAGTACTATGTATACACGTTGGTGCTTTGTGGTTGGATCTTGCTCGAATCAACTAAGGATCAGTTCATGAAACACGTAACTATAATAACAACACAAAGCACAAAGCTGATATGGGTAGACTTAGTCAAGTAGCTAGTTGTCTTCCAGCATTGCGAGCTCTCAAGAAAAAGGGATGAAGGAAGGACTTCCAGACCTTAGGAAAAGACCAGTGTAGCTCTTAACCACGGTGCCAGAGGGGGCTTCTGTAGAAAGAGAGTACTTCCGTAGCGATGAAAACTTAGCATGTATTGTTTGGAAGCTGGAGGATGCTTTTGAAAGATCACTGCGGTGATCTCCTGGTCTCACACCTACGGTAGTGTGAGTTGGGTAACATGAAGACTCTAGTTACTGAATAGTGATGAAATTATCGACTTGTGAATAAAGTTGTGTAACCTCTACAGAGTGTCATACTGTTATAACAGTCATGCTCACGGTTACAAGCGATATTGATCATTCACACGATTAGGAGGAATGATTGGGTGAACTTGATGGCTAGTCAAGTTTGGTTTGGTTGTAACCCCGTTGGATTGGTTTGGGTAGGATTGACAAGTTTCAGTGAATAGTATTCTATGTGAAGTGTTCAACTCTGTGTGAGTTGATGGTTCTGGATTTTATGTGAATTATAATTCTTTGTGGGCTATAACTACTTAAAATTAATAGGGTTTGGTAGTTGAACTCACCTAGTTAACAAAATGACTTTAAAATGGTCTTAGGTGTAGTGCTCATTTATGGAAATGAATTATTATATTAGTCTTTCTTCTAGTAAGCTTGCATGTCATACTTTTCCCTACTTACTGAGTATGGCATGTACTCACCCTTGCTATTTTTCTTTGTTGTTGTACTACAAACTGCTACTCAGAAGATGATGGAGATATGGACTACATTGATGAGAACTACTACTAGGCGAGCATGCCCGATCGATTGCCTGTGGTGTTATGGTGTCTTTCGTTGTTATTCTACGAGAGATCGGTCCTTAGTCTTTAAAAATAATTATTTATATAATAATAGTATGCTATAATAATAATATTAGTTATATTGTTATTCACTTTTAGGGGTTGTTCGTTTACATGGACTAAATGACTAAAACTAAACTTTCATCCAAATTTTAGCTTTAGAGAAACAAACAGAATGACTAAAAGTTGAGTTAAAACTTTAGCTCTAGAGAAAAAAAAAAGACTAAAAAAAGACTAAAATTTAACCCTCTAAGATGTGTTAAAGTTTAACTTAAATTTTAGAAACTAAAATTTAGCTCTTCATGAAAACAAACACCCTACTGTTGATATATGGAAAACTTGTTTCTAGTAACACATATGCTATGCTAACCACTCTGCGACGTGATTCTCACTCTACGTTCGCTGCCGTGACTGTGTCCTGCCAGCTGATGCCCTCTTCGCCGACACCGCATTTTCTACTGTTGCATGTATCCTTGTAATTGTCAAATTGCAACATTATCTCTTATTGTTCATCTATCAATTTAATTCAACTCTTTGACCATATTCATTCGGTATCTTTGTCTTGATTACAGGGTCCCAGAAAAAAAGATATTACAAGCGTTGGCATGCAAAAAGAGAAAGTCTTCAAAATCATTGCATGCCAGTTGAGGGCTTCTATAGGATTCTGTAGTGGCTAGCTTGACCCCTTGTTAAACCTAGTTGATCTTGGATATGTGCAACTGCCTATTGACATGCAGAGTTAACTCCACTGACATGCAAGATTCCTATCGATTGAGGCTTGAGACAGTGTATTCGAAGGTGACTACTGACTATTGACTACCAGCTTGTTGATTGATGTGTTTTGTTTTCCAGTATAAACCCATTTCAATTTGCTTCTGCATGGTGATGAACACCATTGAATTGTTATGTTGGAGGTTTTAGGCGTTTTGCATCCTCTTGCTACTGCCTCCGGTTGCAACTTGTTGCTGTTAGGACATACTAGTTTGCTTGTCCTAAAGTGAACAAGCACCATCTGGCCAGGGCCGGTCCGGAGATTTTGGAGGCTCGGTGCAAAACTATAAATCGAGGCTCTCTATATAAATATTATAAATATATGTATAATATAAGTCTAATTTTAACATCAATAATAAGTATATCATATATATAAACAGCTAACTATATTAATTAATTTTATATTACCTTAAAAATTATCTTCGAATACTTCTTGACGCAAAATCATTAATGATGGTATTGATATCAATCTCATCGAGCAACTTTTTCTTAATGCATAAAGTACCCAATCCATTGAGTCGCTCTTGAGACAAAATAATTTCAATTTTGAAAAGCTTGGTTCAGCTTTTCAAAATCAAATTCTGGATGACATGGCCGAACTAAAAGCCAAGTTCATAAGAAAACAAATTAAATTCATGCCTGATAATTGATGCATTTTATAAAGTGGTCATCAAAATTAGGGCCACACTGTACCTGACCTCTTGGCACCTTGCGCCTTATTGTTGCTTGACTAGGCGAGAATGCGAGCAGGCAAGCAGCAGGTCGATGGCCGAAGGGCGATCAGCAGACAGCAGGACGATCTGATCTGGCGATGGTTGCCTGGCGACTGGCGTGCGGCGGCTAACTCCTCGTCAACTTCCTAATACGTTGCCACATGCGACTTGCCAGGCCAAGGCCAGGTTTGTACGTGCCTTTTTATTAGGCCAACATGGGCTATGTATACTTGTATACCTATACATATATTAGTTGGGGAGGGACCCTCTAGTTCTGGAGGCCTGGAGCGGCTGCTCCACCTGCCCGCCCTCAAGGCCGGCCCTGCATCTGGCGGGAGTAGTTGTATCAACCCTTTTTTATGTTTGAGTCGACTCCTGCTGGAGGTGGATGACACTTCGGATGTCCTAAAATCAACAAAGGATCTATTAACTGATCCTTTGTTTTCATATGAGCAAATTGTTTATCACTCACGTTCTTCTTTCTTGTATCAGCATTTTGGGTTTGTTATATGCTAGAAACATTTCTCCGTCTGATGACACTTCGAATGTGTGGTCATTGTGACGGCATTGGTACTGTGAGGCGGCGACCTTGCAGAGACGCAGTGATGGTGCTTTTTCAGTTTTCACCTCTGTTCTTTCTCCACATGATATCATCGATTTCCTTGAGAGGTTGATGCTGGGGGCTAATCAGACTTCCGTAGATTGCAGGTCGCATTTGTCATTCTTATGGAATTTCCTTTCCAATCATGAACTTGCAATTTAACATTTTAAAATGATCATTATCCTTCAGCCCAACGGCATTTCGTTCGCTCCTGATTGCTAAAGCCATCAAGGCAGCAAGAGTGTGACCATTCTTGCGCGGAAGCCAATCTCATCCATGGGGACATGCGGGCGCAGGCAGCAGGCCACGCGGCACCGAATCCCCGTCCCGCCCTCGCTCCGTCGCCGCTGCCACTCCGTCGGCCTCTGCCTTCTCCGAGTCCCCAGCGCAGGTGCCGGCCTTCGATTTTGACTGCTGGTGCAGAAGTGGCGGCGCGCGGCGGCATCGCACTCGTACAGGGGAAGTGGCAGAAAGCAGACGGATGCCGTCGACCGCGCCCAGCGGAAGGAGGAGCTGAGCAGCCGAGCATGGGGAGAAGGGAACCGACCGTCCAAAAAAGGGGCTTTATGCAAATATAAAGGGGCTTTATGCAAATATTTGGATCGCGATTATTAACCGCGATTCAAATATTTATATAAAACCCTCTAATTTGAACCATAGACGCGATCGGAATTAGTGCTGTTTTTAAAAATATTTGGTTCGCGATTAATGGTCAGCGATCCAAACTAGGGGTCGTTTTGTAATATTTGTTAAATCTCAGGGGTCCTTTTGCAATCATTTCGGCCTGGCGATGGCGCAGCCGCCGACGACGAGCGCGCGCTGCCGCTTGCTCCGTCGCCGTGAATCCATCCCTTGCCTCCTTCAGGACCCTGCGGCCCGCCCCACGCTCGGCGCTCAAGGCTTGATGTCCTCCGGAGATGTTCCCGCGGCGTTGCTGGCGCGTCGAGGGATTGCGCTGCCCGGAGATGGGGAACAGGGAAGGGGCGCACTAGCCAACTACGGCGAGCGTTGCTGCTGGCCATCACGGTCCAAGGAGATGAGGTGTGTTTGCCATCCAACCCCCCTCAGTAGCCTATCATGTTCCTTCCCCACTCCAAACTCTGCTCGCACTCGCCTTCGTCTCCGGACCCGTTCAGTAACCAAACGCAAGGTCTCAACCGTCCTTGTTGATCTTTTCCTAGTCTGTCAATGTGCGAATTGCAGATCCAAGCGCTGCCCGTGCCTCGGTCGATAGGTTGAGAAATTTTCATGCATACTGTTTTGACATTGGGAGAAACTTGTCTTGGCCTTTGGCCCCTTTGGAAAGAACTCAATCCTATTAGCTCATGCATTCTGCCAGTATTTATCCTTGAGCTGTGTTGTGCTCTAATTTTACAAATCAATTATCACTTGAGAATGGCTGTTGTTGTTGTTGTAATGGTCACTTGAGTATCTGGTTTGTATGCTCTGCCTGCAAGTTGTTAGGCTCACTGGATAAATCAATGCAGGTTTCTGTAGTTGACAAAAGGAAATGATCCTTCTTGATGACAATGACGCTATGATAGTCATAGGGACATTTACAAGGAAATGCTTGGTTGAACTTTATTCAAGCTTGTTGCTTATAGGCACTTTGTATTGCTTGGTTATATTGTTAGGAAACATGGGGTTTCATTGGACAACACAAGTTCACTGTAGTTCTGATGTAGTGATGTTACTATTTAACTGTTGCAGACATCAGACTACCCAAGCAAGCTAATTTGAATGACATATGGCCGTCATATAGCAAAGTAGTTCAAAATGATTTCCCCTGAATTCTCATATTTCCTTCTTTGCCTACTGAGGATGTGGTCTTCCTGATCACATTATATTGATATTAGTCGTTTCGTTTAGTTCTAAAGGAGTCCAACAAATTTTGGAAATAATATACTTCCTTTTATTTATGTGCAGGCATAAGTCATCTTCGAGGGATGAGTTGGCAACTGTGGATAGTTATCATGTCAGTAATGGAAAATTTTATGAGCTTATAACTCAAATGAGGAAAGAGGATCCATTTGTTTGCAGGATGTTGATTTTAGAGGAGAATCTTAAGTAGGAAGAAAGGTATAAGTAACTACAAGAAGAAAGAAGCCACCCTAGTCTCCTGAGACTCATCTGGGAAGATAAGGCAAGAATGAAGTACAGAAGAAGTAAAGCTCTAGTTTTCCAGATTTAACTTTCCTACTTCCTTCTCCATTTGCTGTAATACCTTCTTTGTGATCTACTTATAGAGGATTCATACACCAAATTGGCTCCAAAGTTACAACGCGAGGCTAAAATTTTGAAAAGGTAAAACATAGTATCTGTTTTTTTCTTTAATTTCAAGTTGTTGTCATCATATTTTGAATGCAATCTGAAAAATCCTGGGACTCACTTCTTCAAAGTAGTTGGATCCTATGCTTTTTCCATCGCTCTGAACTCTTGGATGGCAAGTATTCAATATCTCTATCCTTTTTGCTAGCTGGTTCATTCCATTGTAGCCTGTAGTCCCAGGATAGCTTATGTTTACCAGGCAGTTTGTGTTGCATGCTGCAAATTATTATAACTCTGTTCGAAGTATTTGCATATTGAGCTCTTCAAAGAGATCTGAAATCATATGAGATCATGAGGACACTCACTGGTAACATTTCAAATAATTTGTGCTTATACAGCTCTTTATCTTGATAATTCTTCAAAATACTTTCACCAGGCTACTGATTTTTTTCTATTTTTATTCCCTCTAATTTTGCATTTGTGGTGCTTTTCGTGTGCATGACTTTATGATCTATCTTCTAGAGATGGCTGTCCCACAAGTTAACAAGAGAATGCTTGATGAACTTGAAGTCATGGGATTCCCCACTGTTCGTTCAATAAGGGCACTCCATTTCTCCGGTACGTCTAGTTCTAGATCTTGTGTTTCACTGTGCATGCAAAGTTTCTGTTCATTAGCTATTTCAGTAATGGCCAGTGATATATATATTATTTCCTGGAAGTTGTAAATAGAATGACCTAACTGCAAAGTTGTGATAACATATTACATTAAATACCCAATATATTTCTTCAGTATGCCACTCAATAAATTGGAGACATAATTTAATGTCTTTGTCAGGTAATTCTGATCTTGAATCTGCTGTAAACTGGCTTCTGGAGCATGAAAGTGATCCAGACATTGATCAGCTACCATTGGTAGGTTATTTTTAACAATGTGAATGCTCTTCAAGTAGCAATTCTCATTTAGAGACTTCTAATTTAGTTTAGTCTGAAGCTAGTGGCATGCTAATAACATTTTTTTCTACTTCTTTATAGTAGTAATATTTCCTTTATTATACTATTTAAGATACACTCTCATGTAAACGTTACTGTCCATTTAAACTTTTATTCTGAGTACTCCTTTAATGATCTAGGTTCCAAGAGAAATCACCATTGAATGTGGTGACACATCAAATGAAGTAAGGAACGACTTTTCAGGGATGAGGTTAGTTTTTGTTCCTCAAATGCATCCAAAATTTCCTGCACATGAATTGTCAAGTATCGCTGTTGTATAATTCAGAGTGTTATTTCAGGATGTGACATGAACTTTCATGTATTACTGTTGTACTCCTGCTAATACCTTTCATACTGCCATCCACGATGTACTAGCTAAATTCATATGTCATCGTTAAATGCTTGTGTTCCTAACTTCTAGTGGAGATGAGAAGCACCACCTATGTATGCACATACTTATGAGAAGAAAATATATGTACTTGAGTAATTCAAAGCATGTACTTGTTGGCGTTTCCTTCTATTGCTATGTGTTTGCATTATAAATATTAAAATGTATACGCATTGTTCTCTTGTAGGAATACTGCACATGAAAAGAAACCAGAAGAACGAACTGAAAATGGAAGTCAGAAGGTGCATAATTTCTTCCAATCATTTTTCATGTTGGGTTTCCTGCACCAACCAATTTAGTCAAAATATTAAGCTATTAATGAATGGCTGAACGTAGTCATACCTCAACAAAGGAGTTTATTTTCCTTTTGCTGTCATGCACTATTGCATTTTCCACCTACCAGCATCTTATTTTTCTGGTCACCTCCAAACATCCATTTTCAGGACATATCCCAGTTGGAAGGAGAAATGAATGCAGATGAACATAGAGAAGACAGAAAAAGGTTTGCAGCTTCCTTTGTTACAGACATGGTTCAGCAAGTTTCCTGCATTTTGTGTACTGCAATAATCTCCTATAATTCTCAGGATATTAGCACTCTATAAGGAAAAACGAGATGAGGAAGACAGAGGACGAGGACGAGTAAGAGAGCAAATACGAGAGGATAGGGTATGACAACAGTCAATTCTGTTCTCAAATATAGTCATAGCAATGCATCAAGGAAAAACTAAAGGGGCGTATTCTGATCCTACTGCCATTTTTTATTGAGTGAACTTTTTGTTAACTTGTACAGAGGGAGAGAATTCGAGCTGCTAAAGATCTTATGGAAGCAAAGCGGACTCTTGAGGAAAATCAAAGAAAGCGGTCTGCTTACATAAGACATAGCTTCTAAGTTGCACTATCAAACTGAGAATCGTTTACTGGAAATGTGATGTTTTACTTTGCAGCATGATGGAAAGTCGAATAGCAGATCAAGAGGAGGAGAAAAGAGCAAGAGAGAGAATCCGGCAGCGTATAGCAGATGATAAGGTCATTGCTTCCATTATGTATAAGACATTTGAAAATTAGATATTTCCTTCCATTACGTGCAACTCAACTGGGTGGTTTATAGGACAATGCTTCGCTTTGGAAAAATTTTATGGTTTGAGTTGTTAAGAACTTCATATGTTTGTTGATGAGAATTTCTCTATAGGAGTTTACACCTGACGCTTAATCATCTTGTTTAAAAAGTTCATAGGAAAGGGTCAAATATGTAGAAAAGCATTCTCTGTTGTACCTTCTCCACAAGTCTCTAGTCTTTGGACTTGTTAAATTAGCATGTTAAGAAGTCTCTGGTCACTTTTTTAGTTTTTGTTCTTTTCACATTGATAGAATGATTATCATATATTATCTTCACGGTTGGGCATGCAATATAACAACCTTTGTTTATTTTTTGTGCAGTGTGCCTTAACTAAAAAGAAATAGATCATGTGAACTATAGGTCAACCTTACCACTAAATTATAAACTCGTGAGTGTTATGGTGCAGGAGTGACATCATATTCTTACCCTTCAACAACTATCTCAGTCTGGTTCCCCCCAAAAAATTTCAGTGATATACAGGATAGCTAAATCATATGCCTCTATGCAGGCAGAAAGAAGGCGAAGGCTTGGTTTGCCACAGGAAGATCAAGAAGTTGCAGTTCCAGTCATAAGCCCCACCATGGTCGAAGCGTCTTCCCACAACATTGATAATTTCATTAGGTGTCACTTCCAAGCACATTCCTTACTTGTTTTTAACTACTCAGGTAAAACCTGTTGAACGTGTTGTTACATCAGAACAATTGAGAGACTGTCTACGAACTCTGAAAAGGAATCACAAGGTAAAATAATATCCCTGTTGGAGATATTAATAAGCGACTTGTCATGCTCTTGGTATTTCAGTTAGCACAGGAGCATTTACTATTGACTCTTCTTTATGATGATTGTTTCTCTGCATCATGACTTGGATTAACATTTAATGCGTGGATGCATGTTCACCATTTCTGTGCGAAGAACCAGAGTTAACCCTTCAGCACATGAACAATGTACAACTGATGTATGATGCACTGTTAGCTTTAATACATTTTTATAGGGCCTGTTTTTGATTTGTGTTTTGCTACAATCTGTTCCATCTCCATCGTCTTGATTCTTGAGGCTTGAAATACAACGTTTCTTATTTACATGAAATGTAAAACACAGCTGTACAAGACGTGTTGTGGATGCCAGGAACCAACTGATATGTTTCAGTGTTTTGTAGGATGACAGCACTAAAGTCACAAGAGCGTTCCAGATATTACTGAAGATAATTGGCAACATAGTGAAGAACCCAGAAGAGGAAAGGTTCAGGAGGATTCGGCTTAGCAATCCTCTTTTCGAGGTGAGAACAGAACACAATGCGCGAATATTTCAGAATGCCATGATCACCTGTAATGTCCTCCATTTACATGCCCTGTTCCATGTCCATCCAACAGGACAGGGTGGGTAACCTTCAGGGAGGCTTAGAGTTCCTGGAGCTGTGCGGTTTCAAGAGGCTCGGAGCCAGCGGCTACCTGGTCATGCCAAGGTGGAAGGTTGACATGGCACTCCTCAATGCCGCAGGAGTCGAGATCGCGTCGGCCATGGAGAACCCCTACTTCGGGCTACTCTCCAAGTGAAAAGGAACAGACATTGTCGGTGCTCCATCACCGTGAGGTCCTCTACATCGCACGAGCTGATGATAATGGAATGCGTGTAGTACCGAACGGATCTCCACTGTAATGAATCGGCGCCCATCACGGCCGATCGAATCTGCCCCTGTTGCTAGTAAAGTTCATGGTACAGATGTGTTGGACTTTACTCGTGTCCCTGACTGTTGGCCATGGCGTACACTGTTGTCCATGAAACGAAAGATCGCAAATTGAATGCCGAAAGACGGAAACGATAGATGGCCAAATGGCCCGGTACTTTTGCGGCACATGACATGCTTTTTGAGCTTCGTTTCTGGCAGGTAGGTAATGCCACTTCCTGAGGAGAAACACACGAGGACCACGCACGCATAATGTAATGGATTGATGAAACCTGATGCCTGCTGCCGGGTTCTAGGCTACAGAGTTCCAACTTGGCGCGAACGGAACGTGCCATCGGAAGGATCCTTAACGGACTTTTTGTAAATTCTGCTAACCTGTCTTGACCAACATTCAGAAATACTCAAAGGTAGTGATAAGAAATACGCTAAAATGTTCTTTGCATAAACATGTACGTATCGGGCCATCAATTACATTTAGCTACTCTCTCTGGTCGAGCAGGAAGTGGTGGAGCGCCGGGCGGCCATCGAGGCCTTTCCCGTCATAGTGTCCGAGGAACTCCCGAACCGTTACGCTCCGGTACACCGGCGGATTATCATCGGACACCAGCTCCTCGATCGGGCCGTACAGCCTCGTCGACCTTCCGATGTCCGCGTTGCAGAACGCCGCCACGGAAACCCGCGCCGTGTCCTTGCTCTTGTTCGCCAGCACCCTGTGCTCCACGCTCTTGAACCGGCCGTTGCTCACGAGCTGCACACAAACCCAAACTCCTGTCAAAATTCCAACTGCCGCTGCAGAGCTGATCGGTTAGTAAAAACCAAAAATGTTGGTGGTGACCTGGAGAAGGTCGCCGACGTTGATGAGGAGCGCGCCGGGCAGCGGAGGCACGTGGACCCATCCCCACGTCGACTCATCATCAAGAAGCAGCAGCACCTGCAGGCCGCCCATGCCGTCCAGCAGCAGCACGGTGAGGAAGCTGGGGTCGGAGTGCCTGCTGGTGCCCAGCGTGCGGTCGGGCTCCGGGCAGGGCGGGAAGTAGTTGCTCACCACGCTGAGCCCGTCCACGCAGCCCATCTCTCCGAGCCGGTCCCGCGGCAGCCCAAGGGCCTCGGAGAGCAGCCCAAGCACCCGTGCCGCCAGGCCCCGCACGCCAGCATCGCGCACCGCACGGCCTCGGGAAGCTCGTCGTCGCGCGGCGGCGCCACCTGGCAGAAGAGCGTGTCGCGCCAGTTGGCCGCGGGCGACTCGAACAGGCCGAAGTTGGAGTTGAACCGCACCCTGACGGCCGGGTCCCGCGTGTAGTACGGCCGCTTCGCCTCCGCGGGGGATTCGTGGAACCGCCGCACCGCGTCGAGCATCGCCGGCGAGCTGGGCACGCCGTGGTTCACCACCTGGAAGAACCCCACGGAGTTCCTCTGGTCGCCGGCGGCCGAGGCGAGGTCGATGACCGGGATGGCGGCGGTGACGTGTGGGTGCGGGTCTGGTGGGTGGTGGAAGATGGCGGGCACGGCCGTGATGCCGGCGTCGACGAGGCCCTTCACGCCGGCCTTGGTGTCGTCGAATGCCTGCAGCTCCCGCCGTCGCCGGTCGTAGCCGTCCGAGGCTGCTGCTGCTCCGGCGGCGGACATGGCCGGACAGAACTGCAGATCCGGCGAATTCGGAGCTCTGGTGGTGAGTGGAGCGGCGCGGTGTGCTTCCGTCAGCACGAACTGGATTTTTTGGAGTTGGGTACTCGTACAGGGCAACGAGATAGACATCGACGAATGTGATGGACAAAAGCGACACGCACCAGCATCAGCGACTGCTTTGTCAAATATGGGTGGAGTGATGATCGAGTAGAAAGTAGGACGTGCGCTTGGAATTACTTTCGCAAATCAGCGTTGTTAAAAGTCATCCCATGAAAATCTCGAGTGTCAATAAAATGGCGAGAAACGTGAGGTCGCATTCGCTTTTACTCTTGATACTTGTCGATTGTCGTCGGTCCGGTCGTACAGAGCACAGCCATGGCGTACGTACTGTACAAATCTGGGGTCTCCTGTTGCCTGAGAAGCATAGCATTGAATTCCGTTTTAGTCTCGTTCCCACACACAGCACATGACGTGCTTTGTGCACCTGTACTTCCGGGAGCTTCAATTCGGGTGGATGGATCATGGATGGGAAAAACGTCGTCGACTCGTCGGTGAACTGCATTGTGGACCACGCTTCCTTGAGGAACACCATCTCTTTCATCAGTTTCGGAAAAGAGACGCCGGATGGAGAGCTAATAATTGGCGGGTGCTGTTGTGCTGCGAGGGATCAACTAACCATCCTGCAATTAGTAGGGTCCTGACTGGAATATGCGAGTTCGTTCTTCGACATTTTGTCTTGAGCTGCGCTCAGGAGATGTGTAACAAAAATCCACACGTTTTTTTTTTTTTTTTTGCAGGGGGCGTGGCGTGGCAGTACTAGGTGTCGGTCAGGATGAATCAGCATTTGCCCTCGCAGTCCTTGGACGGGTGCCCATATCCATAATTGAAGCAAAGCGCAGCAGTGCACAGGCTCGATCGCTGTAGCATGGGACGGACGGACGCGCGTCCGGAGTACCGCTGCTTTAAGGCAAGGATGATCCTGCCTCCACGATCCGTGCATGCACCCGCGCTGCTGCTTTAAGGCAAGGATGATTTTTGTACCGCTACAGTTGTGCTTCGTCGATCGTCACACATCCCATCTGGCACGAAAGAAGAAGACGCGATGCGCGCTTCAGATGATGACAGGCAGCGGTGCAGCCGGAGCGAGGAGGAATAGCCTGCGGGTTAGGCTACGACAAAGGCAGGCAGGGATGGGACTGGGGACTGGTGCGGAGCTATGATTTCGATTGATGGATCCTGGAGCGTGCATGGGCGATTGCAGTTGCATCGCACATGGAATCCGATGCCGTGCGCCGCGTGCTCTTCTCGGGTTCAACTTCAAACTTGCTGAGAGAAGCAAATGCGGTGAGGGAGCAGCGCAGAGATCCCGTCCGGTTCGTGTAGCTAGCTGATCAGTGCGGCTCAACTACCAGCGTTCCCCGAATCGGCTCGCTCGCGTTGCTTTGCTTTCTTCACTCACTCGTGCAGGTGTCGCAGCGGCAAAAGCGCGAGGACGACTCGCTCGGTGGGCCGTCTCGGTCTCGTCATGTCGGTGGCCCGTCCTGGCCGAACCGACGGTCGTCCTTTCTTCTCCAGATCCAAAAGCCACAGTGCAGCAAACGTTTTTGCTCCTCGATCGATGAGGATGAACCAACGCATGATCGATCCATATGGGGAGAACAAGCCGCAAATTGGTCTGTGTACCACAAAGGACTTGGACCCAAGGCAGGGAACGTGGCTACGCGCAGATTTCGAAAGAAAGAGAGTTTGGCTAGTAGTAATCTACTGCGAGATTCAAGCTTTATCCAACAGGCTACTGACCCCCTACCCCTATAGGGGTAGTAGGGTGGTGATAGAGAAGTCGTAGACTTGACAGTGATAGGTTTGGTCCTGAAAAAAAAAAAAAGGTGCTGGGAGCACACTTTTGACCAGTTCCTCATTGATTGACGCCATGTTGCTGGGTTAAATTTTAGGCCACCGTAATGTTCATTTCTACTACTAACACCTTAACAAGTTGAGCTGTTTATCACGGTGGAGGTTGTACCTTTCAATCAGAAACAAGTTTTGAGCAATGTCATGCTTGAATATGGACGGCCTTCGCCAAAAAGAAAAGAAAAAAGAATATGGATACTCACACTGGGTGCTTCACAACATTTTTACCACATGCACAGGTACTAAATGTCCTTGTAGTAGTACTAATTTTCCGTCCAGCTGTTGGGCTTGGATACCGTCACCTGGGCTTTATTTTTCCCGGACAGGTGTGTTCCTCGGAGTTAGTGGCACGGATTCTGAAAGCACCAATAACCACACTCACTCACCGCTTTGAGAAACCCGAAATTCTTCGGTTCCTCCCCAGCAAGCAGCAGGAGCAGCACACGCGCGCGCGTGGCACGCGGCTCGCACCCGCACGCCAGGAATCAAATCTCGCGTGCTCGCCGGCGCCCCACAAACGCCCACTGCCAGAAGAAGAAGAAGAAGAAGAAAAAGCTTCTTCCGTCCGAGTCGTGTGGGCACAGCTCTCCTCTCCGCTTTTTTTCTCCGCGCTCCCGTCACGCCTGTCACGTCGGCCCCTCCCCCCGCCTGCCCCCCCGGCCGGCGTGCGTCGGCGATGACAAAACCGTGAACAGATAAGTTCGGCTGCTTTATATACACAGAGCGTCAGCAGATTCTGGCCACGCCGCACCTGGATGATTGAATCCTTGACCAGTAAACGGGCGACTGTCCAGCCAGATCGTCACCCTAAAATACTTAAAAAAAAAACGGGTGACTGTCCAAATCGTCGTTCTAAAATATTCGAACCGCGCAGCCATCCATGCTCAGGTCACGGTAGCTTAACTACCGGTTCGCGTCGACCCGCACCACACGAAACACGGGATCGAGCGAAGCTCAAAGTGGTGGTTGCTCCCGCGTTTCGCACAGGAGTGATAGAGAGAGTACGCACCGTCTCCCTCGCTGTGGTGGATGGATGATGAGCCGGCAGTGGCGGTTGATTGCCTGCCAGCGTTTTCGTGACCTTTTGTCCTAGTTGTGGGCGAGCTAAGCAACGCACTAAACGCTGCGATCTCCACATCTAAAAACATTCCTTCTTGTCACCCACCTCGTACCGTCTACTACTAAACCGAGGTGGCGTGGCGGCACTACTGATGCGGCGATTACACCCAAGATCCAGGGGTATACAGTACAACAAATTAAGGTTGGGCCCGAAGAGGAGGAGGTGATGTGACTATGTGAGCTGCGCAGGTACTAAGACGACACGAGAGGGGAACACGTACGCCGGCATCGGAGCTGCTGCACGTACGGCTGTGCATTGCGTTCTTGTAGCGTGCCGGTGCACCTATCGCGCGCATCGGCATCGACAAGAGCGGGCGACCAACCAAAACCTTTCCGGTTTGGTTTCCACCTGCATGTGGCTGGCTGGCCCCATTACCAGGAGGAGGGAGGAACAGGGGAAAGCGGCTCAGGCGATTCCGTTTATCGTTGCTAGGGTCGGCGTCACCGGACCGGACCGGACCGGCGAAAAGGAAAAGGGTAAAGGCCGCCCGGTGCCACCTTACTACTAAACGCCTTCCTGGTTTAATTTTCTCATTATTTATTAGTGATCCATTCTCCATTCATATGACATCGGAGGTTAGGTTCCAGGGAGGTTTATGTACGAGCAAGCAGGTTGCTACGTGCACGGCGGAACCTCTTTTGCATAAATTCGGAAATCACACAAGTGGAGGGGGAGGGGCAGTGTCAGGCGACGCAGAAATGTGTCCCCAGAGTTGACTAGTATACTAATAATATGCCTTGTGTATCTATCAGTCGGTGTCATCTTATCTCACGGGTTACTTAACTCGTTCTGACATCACGAACCCAATCAGGGGCCTGAGCTGACGAAAAACAAGAAAACGAAACGAAAGACTTTGCCCAAGCGTCGACTGGCTCGCGCTGCCCCTCCCAACTCAACCGATTTTTTTTTTTTTTTTGAGAACCTCTCAACCGAGATTTGAGAGAGAGAGAGTGCTGGTAGTAAATGAGTTCATGCCGTAGAAATGCAGAGTGGAGAGAGCGATCGTGTGAAGCACGCAGCCGTAGTTAATATCCCACGCGCGGAACGATTCCTTTGAGATCTTCAAAACACAGTGCGTGGGATCTACTGCTAGCTGGACTGATGAGAGCGCAGAGAATAATTACCGCTAATTAATCCAGGTTTATTGCGGCGACAGTACTACTAGTCCCGGGTCAAATCCCTAGTTTATTACCAGTACTACTGCTGCTGTGCCCTCCTGTGGTTTCTTTAACCAGCGCACAGTGGTGGCAGCTGGCTTTATTTGACTAGTACTACTAATTGCTTACTAATTGGTTCGTCATGGAAACAGAACAACCATGAATTTGCTCGATCCAGTATTGTTCCTGGTGCTGGATTTGGGAACGGGACCGGACGAGACGAGCGAATGCGCAAAAATGGCGAGCGAGCAAAGCAAGTGGGAAAACATGTTGACACACCAATTAAAGTCGGACACGTTGAACTAATCTTTTTCACAGTAGCTTAGCAGCACAAGAACAGAGAGGAGGGATGGGAGATCTACTATCTATGTCTGGATCCTATCACAGTTCAGCTGCGGGCGCACCAGATTGACCGATCGATCCGAGGCGGGTCTCCTTCTCGCGCGCGCATTTCAGTCGCCGCCGGAGTCGAGCTGAGCTGATGGTGGTGCAGATCGATCAGGTGGGTGGGTGTGTCAGAAGATGTCGAGGACGTCGACGATGGCGGCGTTGCAGAGCGGGCAGCGTCCGCGGCCGGCGAGGAGCTCGCGCGCGCAGAGGCGGCAGAAGGTGTGACCGCAGGGGATGAAGGCGGCGCCCTTGCCACGCGCCATGCACACGCAGCAGCTCCCGGGGACCACCCCTTTCCCCGCCGCGTCCACCTCCTCCTCGTCGTCGACCGCCAGCAGCAGCGCCTCCGCCTCAGCCGGTGGCGGGGAGTCGTCCTCTTCCCGCGGCGCCGCCGGCGCCGCGGAGCTGATGCCGGCGCTCCACTGCCTGTCCGTCTGCTCCAGCAGCGCCATCAGGGACACCCGCTCGCCCTCGTCCTCCGCTGCCGCCGGCGGCGGCGGATGCGGCGCGGCGGAGGTCGGGGCGGGAGAGGGGGTGGCGGTGGGGGCCGGCAGGGACACCGCGCGGCGGACGAGCGGGTCACCGGCTGCGGCGGCGGCGGAGGACGGAGGTTGGTCGTCGCGGATGATGTCGAGGAGGGTGCGCGCCGCGGCCGCCGCTGCCACAGCGACGGAGGAGGACGACGACGAGGAGGAGGTGGAGGGCGCGGGGAGCGAGGTCTGCCTCTCGGCGGCCATGGCGGACGCGAGCGTGACGGCGGCCGCCCTGCGCCCGGCGGCCAGCTCGTCCTCGTCGCGGAGCTTGAGCAGGTCGCGGAGGTTGCACGACCCCGGGGAGGCCGGCTGCGGCGGCGGCCCCACCGCGGCGAGCTGGTCCGCCAGCGTCACGCTGCGCCGAAGCACCCTCCCCTCCATCTCCATGGAGACTTGGTTGCCTCTACGACTCTCGCCTCCTCCGCCCTCACGCCAACCAAACCAAGAGGAGCGCCCGCCCGCTCGGAAAGGGACGATGCGAAGAGCCTCCTTGTAATTTTTCTACTGCTCGGAGAACGACGCTGAAGCCGGCACGTTTGGCTTAATAAGTGAGGGGGGGCGGGCGGTCAGGCCGGAGGCGTCTGGGGATGGGCGCGCGCGGGGTTTGGATCTCGCGTGCCATGATTTCATTTCGTTCGTTCCGGCTTTGGGTTGTGCTTGCCTTTCGGGTTGGCGGCTTGGACGGAAGCTGCTACTAGCAGCAGTAGCGCCTACTTTGCCCTCGAGCTCGCACAGTGGAGGGAGCAGTAGTAATTGGATCAACGAGGAAGGGAGTGAACGGCGGGGATCTGCCGCGGTAAATTGGATGCCGTTTGTCGGGTGTGCCCTCACCGCACCTGGCCGCTGCGTGCCGTGCGCCGGGTCACGCTGCTCGCTGCGCGCACGGGAACGGCTGCTGAGTTTGTTGGGCTGACTACTCACCGAGAGAGCTGTCTGTTCACCTGTTCTATCTATCATTCTATCGTTATCAGAAATCAAAAGGCAGCACAGAGTAGCATCATCCGTCGCATGCGACCATGGATTGGACCGGCGTTCTTGTTCTAGCCGGCCGTTGGAACCAAGACGAAACGGGTCACGATTGTTCACAATTCACAGCCAGGCATCCCACTACTCCCCACATAAAACAGCGGTGTTAAAACCTGCAAGATGTTAAGCGAACAGCACAATGGCAAAACTACCTGCTGACCTTATACATTTACCAAATTCATCTTCGTCCAAATGGAACCACCAATTCAGCATGGATCTAGTACTCTGACATGCACTTTGGTCAACCAATTTTCCGACAGGGGCTGTTCCCTGATCACGGCCGCAAAAAGCCTTTGCACGAGAGCAGACACCATGAAGAACAATCAAAACTACGCTATTCTGATATACCCAGACAAAGGTTCAGTGAGAGTTTCAAACAAGAAAGATCACATCCACGACTGCCCAAGCAGTTGAAACCGATGCAACCTTTCACCCTGATGGTTCAAACAGATAATAGACTGGCCAAATTCTTTTTTGTAAGTACAACCAAACACTACATGAGACTCAAACGTATTCCATCGATGCAATGTGAACCATTAGCATGCAACAGTACCATCCAACAAAACCTTACCAAGGTATGAGTGATCAGTCAATTTACACATCATATTCACAGTTCAATCCAAAAAAGCAAAGAGCAATGGGAATCAGCTCAGTCAATTTCAAGCCCTGCCACAAAAAATGGACTTGGTCACGAGCCTACGTTACTATATGCACTGTCTAAACCCATGGCAATCGACACGAGGTTTGCTACTCAGTCACCTACTTGTTTTGTGACTGCTTTCTACATACTTGTGAGATCTTGTGCCAGGCACGTCTCAATCTTCCAACCTCTCATAGAAAAGAATGTAAGCTTGGCGCTTCAGAACATCTTCTACAGAGACTTCACTGATTGTACTATCGTCTGCACGAAACCAAGAGTGCAAGCAGCTGCCCTGCTGTTCGGGATTTCCAAGCTTTCTTGCTCTCACATATGCAACATAGTGCCCTTTCTCCACAGACACGGTGCCAATGTGCTCTACCACACCAACCAGACGATAGATGGTGTTCTTGTCCACAGAGCTGAATTAATAGAGAAAAAAAAGTAAACCAAATGTATAGCTATAAATAATCATAACTTGTTATGAACAATACCATGCTGTACATGCACATATATCCTCATAAATGAACATTGTTAACAAGAAACCTCAATTAGAAAAACACTTGTATGGTCCCTTTCAAGTGATAATCATCTAGTATTTTTTCAAGTACACACCTTGGCGTATAATGAATTTTGACAAACAAAGGTGCCACAGTAATTAAGGTCATTACTAAGTACTAGTTTTATTGTATTTATCTTTACAATTAGAGTAGAGTCAGGTACACAAACTATGAGGTTCACTTCCTTACCAGAACTATACCCAAACATGAATACGGAACAAAATAAATAGGCAGCTAGGTTAGGCATCTAAAAGACATCTACGAATAATGAAACGACAAGCTCACTTACATATGATATAAACAATAATTGACTGTAAGATATGGTAATTTTAACTGTGAAATATAATAGTTTTTTTTAACAGCCACAGTGAAGTAAGCAATACGTTGCTGCAATGAATTTATAGCAGATGACATGTGCTTTCTATTCACATTCAAGTACGGACAATATCAGTTTCAATTGCAGATAGAACATGATAGTGGTCAAAATCAGACTGAAGGAAAGAAAACTTAATTTAGGGTTGATTCTCGAATCAAAATCAATATTAATTTGAAAATATAGTTGTACCATTTGCATTGGCATCTCATATCCTTTTTATATATGCACAAATGAAAAATAGTACAGATTCTTTTCATTTATTGACGGTAAGCTGCACGGGCTCTAACACATACACCTTTCTTGGATAGGTTAAGAATGGTGTCCACCACAATTGCTTCATTAGTTCGAGTATACCTCCAAATTCCAACTAGTGTGTCATCGTCTCATGGATGTACCAAATACCCATTCCCCCCTTTATTCAAATGAATTTTAAATCTGACAAGATGCCAGCAACTTCCATATGAACCCTTCCCAAACCTTACGATAGCACTGCATTTTTCTGCATATAAAACTGATACAATGCTTGGAGTAACATGGGGTGACAAAAAATCCAGTGCACCAGCTAAAATGTTATACCATGCTTTGAGCTATTAGAGCGGTTCAAGTACCACCGAAGATAAAGTGGGAGACATCACTCAGGATATGATTGTTGTATGTTTTGAGTTATATGCGATTGTAAAATCATAAACTGAATGATCTACCCATTGTTCCAGTCATCTTCAAACACATAATGTAGCACTGCATGCATGCTTCTACACAAGTTCGACGCTGGAAGGGATACAATTCAACCCTGCTGGGGATTTAGAATACCTTCACAATTTTCCTGTTAATTTTTTCTAGCAAACACAATAAATTACTTACAACGCCCTACCTCCTTTTACCACCTGTTATTGCATTGCTGAATAGGAAATGTTTCCAAGGCAATCAGAACATAGGTTTGGTTGTTCATATTTCTTTAATCTGAATTGTGTCATTCTTCATAGGTAAAGATGAGTAGAAATGTCCAATGTTAGGGTTACCAAACTCTACAAGTAATTCATTTTCACATGCTAGAATATTTTTCAAAAAACTCGACTAGTTGATTTGAAAAACAAAAATCTACTATGCACCAACTAAATGGCCACAAGTCCACATGATCACAAAAGGGAGCACTGAAATATGGACGGTTTAAACCCTCAATTGACAATACCACGTATTATGAAGGCTCTTTTTAGAAAATGCTGGATATTGCTAAGCTAGGAGAAACAAACAATACATTAACACAAAACAACTTATGCCATCAGAAACTTGTATAACATATGTTACTGTAAAGAACTATCAGTACCTGGGGTCTGTGAATGGCTCTACATCAAGATACTCCTTATATCTCACATGGTCACTAATTTTAACCCCACCAGCGCTGGTTCTTTTAAGATGAAGATTTAATACAGCTGGCAGCTTGATGAAACAACGTGTTTGAGTAGCATATACATTCTCATCTTTCTGCTCATTTATGTTGTCTTCCAATTGGTATGCACTACGATCAGGCTCTGTTTGCTTCTTCCTTTCCTGATAGATCTTTTGTATGCTGACATCCTCACCACGCTGCCCTAAATTTGTTCCTCCAGTAACTCTATTCTTTGTTTGCATATTTTGATCCTCTGCATCAGAACCATGTAGTTGCCTACTTGACAAGAATTTGCTTTCGACTGACAAACTGTTTGAACCACTAGATTGACCATTTTTGCATTTCAACCTGTCTGATTGTTCAGCTTGGTCCCCATCAATTGTTGTGGTATCTTTCGCACTTGTCGCTATCTGCTCATCCATTTCACTTTGATCGGTATTCAGCTCCATATAAACCTTGGAACAATTAGCACAGTGCCAATTTACCACTTCACCATGAAATAGTGATAGGCAATCTTCAATTGATGCTACTGAATCTGCTGTTGTTTTGTTCATTTCCTCAACTTTGACAGACATGCTTAGAGGAAGCAAACTAGCAGACTGTACTGGCACCTCGGTGATCCTTTGTGAATGTTTAGGTTCAGGACATGTGACCTTGTCCTCCTGAGTCTGCAAATGACCCTGTACGGCATCCTTGCTTTGACAGATACGTTGCACTTCAGTAGAATCTGCAGAACCAAGCATATAAAATTTAATTTTACCTGCAGTAGCAACATCACAGAACCAGTAACCGTTATCTTCCACATATTTTCAGGATCATTAACCTCCACATTCATAGTGCCTTTATTCTTTGAGAATCCACATGATTAAGTTGAGAAAATCATTCGGAGCAAAATCTATCAAAACAAGGACTCAATACCCAAAGCTATTTTCCAATTATGGTTTTAACTGCTACATCATAACGAACAGCATTGTCATGTTAATATTGCTGAAATATTCCACTCAACTTTGGTATACACATCATGAAGGTTTTCATGAAATTTCTTCAGTCCATGTGTACAAAGAACCCATTCCAAAAAGTGGTGCTTTTTTTTTTTTACTGTTGAGCAAATCAACCATTAAGAACGACAATGCCACATTTCCCCTGCATTTGCACTCCTCTAAAGTGGCATGGTTTAGGACTAGGACACCCCACAACATCTGCAGTCAGGGCTTTTGAATAGGTGCTGGGACGTATAAACTCACCAACTTCTAAAGGTCCAGGTGTTTCCTCCACGACCACATCTTTCAGTTCTGAACTAGGAAGATGAGAATCACCACTTTCAGCAATTGTGTGAACCTTTTCCGTCTTGCTTGGGTCGTTCACAGGAAATAACTCATGAACAACCTTCTTCAGTTGATAATTTATATTCTCACTTGTTCGTTGTGGTGCAGTACTTTCGGGTGGATGACACCTTGATGGCAGTGGCAGTGAGAGGTTCAAGAAGTTGGTATGGGAGTCTGAACTAAACGAACATTTGCAGGTCAATGTCTCAAACATGATACACTCAAAAATGAATTCGATACATGTAGGAGCACCATTTTGCTCATTACGATTCTTTAGCTCATCGGCTTTCAGACCATTTAGCAAGGACATAAGCAATTCATGGCTATCATACATTTTAAAGCCTTCGAAACCCTGCTTGTACCAGCGTACACATGTCAACAATCTATATGGGTCCAGTAAGCTTTCTGCAGCAGTTGCCCCCACAAACAGATCTGTTAGTGCCGCAGCAAAGAGACCTTTTGGAGCATCTGGTCCTAACATCCTTTCCCGCAGCTTATCAAGCACAAGGAAGCACTGCACCACTGCATTCATGTAGCATGTTAATCCCTGATTTGGTATACCTCTGATAGCATAATCATGCACATAAGCCAATCTGAAGGCATTCGATAACCCTTGGATAAGATTACGAGCCTCATCATTTAATTTTACTGCATCATCACCTGCCTCAAATCCATCTCTTTCCTCGTCATCTGGAAGGTCAGTGACACATTCACACTTGAAGCAGTATGCAGATTTTGGGTTATCGTACAATGCAGCAACCCAATGCTGCTTCTGCTTGGCATGCAGCCGGGCGTGTCCTAATGGGCAATCAATTTCCAGCCCAGCGCAGAAATGAAGGCCGCATTCCATGCACACCAAGATATTGCTAAACGTCTTGCAATGCATACACTCTCCTGCGTGTTCGGATACCAATGCCGATCTTAACATTTCCTTGTGAGCATTGTCAGTGGGGATGTGATTGCACGGTTCATTGCCACAAGAATCCTTCGGCTCAGGCCATGCTTGCTCGCTGCTTCCAGAATCCCCCTCCGCTGCAGCCAATAGTCCTGTGATAACGTGAGATCCATCCGTCACACAATCACACTTGAAGCAGAATGCAGATTTTGGATTCTCAGACAGTGCAGCAACCCAATGCTCCTCCTCCCGGGCGTGCCCCCGAGAATGCCCAAATGGGTACTCAACTGACCCCACTCCACTGCAGAAATGTCGGCCGCATTCCAGGCACACTAAGATACTGGTCCCCTCAATCAGGTGCTTGCAAAGCTCGCACCTCCCTGCGTGCTCGGAGAACACAGACGAACTCAGCATCTTCAGGTGAGCACTATCAGTGGGGACGTGATTGCACTGTTTGTTATCGCTGGTCCCCTCCGCCCCTTCCTCCCTTAGGTTGCTCACCTCCGGCGGAGCCACCGCCTCACCGCGCCCAGAATCCGTCGCCGCCGCTGCAGCAACCAGCAGGTCCAACCGCGGAGCCTTCCGCGGGGGCTCCTCCGCCCTCTCCTGCTTCTGCCCCGCCCCCTCCCGCGTCTCCTCCATCACGCCTGGAACAAAGGAAAATCGCAAGAAACAAGAGCGCATTAGACCACAAACCACCAAGAACCCTACGGGCTGCGTGCCAACTCAATAAACAAAAGAAGCAGGAATCAAGAATCGGTTAGCGTTAATTCACCAAATCCCAAACCAACAAGACAGCTAGAACCCAAAATTTCATCACGAAGACGAGAAATAGAACGCTTCGGCGAGGATCAAGAACCGTTACCTAGGACCGTACGGAACTCAGAGAAAGCTAAACGGCGGAGAACTAGAAAGGGGGAAATCAATCAGGAACAAACATAATCGCAACAAATTTATTCGGGCGAGGACCAAGAACCTCTGTTAAGAACCGTACCGGCCATGGACTGAACCAAGAAAGCTCAAAGGCGGGGAACCAGAGAAGAAAAACCCATCAGCAAGACGCGAAATCGAGGGACATTCCGGCGAGGAGCAAGAACGCCGCCGCAGATTCACGAATCTAAAGAAATGCCCGGGGAAACTCACCGGAAGACGGCAAGAGAGCTAGGAATCGAGCGGGCTGCGACGCGGTCGAGGAGGTGGGTTCAGTTTTGGGGAGGGAGGACGACGGCAAGGAAGCAAAGATTTCGCGCGAGTTCCGCCAATTCTGGGGTTGGGGCTGGGGACGGCGGCGGCTCTGCTGTTCTTGGGCTGCAGAGTTTGTTCAGAAGAAGCGGCGCGGCCGTACGGCGCAAATGCCTTGCTCCTTTTCTCTTGCCTTCGACCCGAACACAGTTCCGGCCTTGCTTTCCACGATGGGCCAGGCCGCATTCTGTTACATGGGCTTAGATACGGCAGGCCAATTTCTACATTTAGCACTACCGAAACAGCGGGCTTTAGCCCAGAGATATATATGGACCTCTTCTTCTCCGTGAGGACAACCCGTTCGATCTCCTCTTCTTCCCATTCGCGTTCATTGTTCCTCTGCACCCCTCCCCTGTCCCTCTCCCTGCGAGCAAGGCATACATTCAGAGAGCGATCAGGATCAGGTGTCTGGAAAGGGGAAGTTCATTGATCCGACTATTTGAGGTCCCATTTCGAGGGTCGTGCAGTGTAGGAATCCTTTCCTGATTTATTGTGGATCTGAGTCGTTCCTTGTAGAATTCCTGCAAAATTCAGACAGGCCATAAAGGTAACGCATCAAATTTCTTCGTTCATCAAATGTTTCCTGCTATTCTCCTTTAATATTGGATGTCTCTGGTATCATGCATGCACTTTAAAGATAATTTTTAATTCTTCAGTTCGTGGATCAGGCTTAGAAACGAAATGGTCAGTTCGAGGCAAACGTTTTTTTTTTCAGAGCAAATGCCACAAATAGATAATTAGCATTTTTCTGCCTAAAAAAGAAGATAATTAGCATTCTTCTAAATATAAGCATCGTGCGGTGACTGAAGAATGATCGATCCTTTTATGCAGGTCAATTCCTGTGTTGAAGGAGAGGAGGCGCAAAGAGAGGACACCCTAAATAAAGAGAACCAATGGAGCAGAAGAAGAAGCACATGCTCCGTCGGCTGACGATCATCTCGATCCCGTTCGTGTTCGTGGCGATCCCCTCCGTGGTGATCATCGTGGGCATGCTCTCCCCGCACGCGACGTCACCGGGGTCCGGCGGCTCGGCGCCGGCGCCGCCGGGGCAGAACCACTCGCTGTCGATGCTGAGCACGATGACCGGTGGGCAGATGATCCTGAGCTGCCGCGCGGACTTCTCCGGCAACTGGGAGTACTTCCACTACTTCATCCTGGACCCGTACAAGCCGCGGCAGGCCTTCTTCCAGCCGCAGGTCCACCCCTACATCATCTACTGCAAGTGGGGATACATGGGCAACTTCCTGCAGAACGTGGTCGTCTTCAACAGCAGCGCAGGCTACGCGCCGCAGTGCCGCGTCGACAATGGCGGCTGCCGCTACCTGTTCCAGGACGGGCACATGTTCCGGGTCACAGGGAAGCACGACGCCACCACCACGGTGGGGACGGTGGCGGGGGCGCCGTCGCCGACGACGACGCGGCAGCGGAGGGAGAAGACGCTGGTCGGAGACGTGGTGCTCAGGGAGTGCAGGCACGTGATGGGGCTCTTCCCGGCTGGGTGCTGGTACAGGAAACACAACCAGGAGTACGTCGGCAAGATCATCGGCCAGTGGAAATGGTGGTTCAACTACTAGCAAGCTTTTGTTTGCCAATTGTAAGCAGGGGATTGAAACATGAGCCGTTATTAACAAGGAAGGTGTATATACAAAACTGCTTAAGTTGATGACGTGGCTGTACTCAGGGATCCAGATATCCATCAATCTGAGGAACAAAATACAGAAGAACTACAGTTTAGGGTAGAGGAAATTCTGTCAGTTTTGGCACGGAAATGCAATCCTGACAATCATTTCTGTTGGTGACTTGTATAGTGTAACATTAGCATTTGATCATATCCCTACAATACATCCGTGTATAATGTGGTACATCCTACGGCAAGAACCAGTGGACATGGTGGTGGTGGTGGTGGTGCTGGCACGTTAGCTGAACAACAAATGAATAGGCACTAACAGCACGAACTGGAAGGATGACAGATAGGGCACAGTGTCACTATAATGGTGGGTAGAAGTACGACGAGAGCGAGAACCCGAGGAAGAGGAGGCCGCCGATGGTAGCTACCGTGCCCTGAGATATCTTGGACGCCAGCATGCTGCCGCCCACCACCGCGAACGATGTGCAGATGGTGTGCCCCAGTGTTGCGCCTGTAGCAACACCTATCGCGTTTTTGTGCGTTGCCAGCTGCATCGAGGAAAATAACAGAAGTTCAGTTATGGATCTGTATGAACAAGAAAGAGCAGAAAATTTACAACAAGGAGCTCAGCTGTACCGCAATTGTAGCTATCTGACTTCGATCACCCCACTCTGCCAAGAACGTCAACACGAATGACTGAAATCACAATAAGGCATAGATGAAAATCAGTTATACACATTGATTGCAGCAGCAGCAGCAGCAGCAGCAGGTATGTGTTTCACCAAGTACTGAATATGAACTAGTATTTTGGGGAACATGCAGGTTTAAAAAGGACGGGAACGATTACATAAGCATTCTCAGTCCATGTATCAAATAAGATTTAGGTAAATATCTCTCCCTGAGAAACTCAATATTCTAAATGGTAGGAAGGGACATATACCTCCAAGAAAATGGGAGTACAAAACCTTGAGAAGATGCGTCTAAATGTTGACTTCCCTTGACCTGCTTCCAGTTTTTCCTCAACCTGTACATGCCATGGAACATATGAGCTGCTAACAGTACAATGACAAATAACAAATCAAAGGAAACCAATATGCACAACTGGAATGACAAAAAAGTGCTGCATCAGGTCAAGACTACTGAGCTCAAATTGGCAAATTACTCAGCAGTGAGTTGTTGTATTTAGTCATTACTTCAGTTCAATTTATCTTTACATTTTCCCGAAAAAAAATTCACAAACATTGTAACAGTAGAGCATACAGAATAGTCCATGATTAGGAAGCCCCAAATAGTTACATAGTCATTTATACTAATCAAGCAAAGATGAGTGCAAGATGACATGGAAATGAAAAAGGGTCTAGGGCTGATGACAGAATGCACATACTTCTTCTATTTCTTTTTTCTGTGATGCCTTGGAATCTGATCGTGATCTCCAAGCGATGTACAGCAGCCGTAGCCCAAAGAATGCATAGAGGACTAAAGCACAAAACATGAAAAAAGATAAGACATGAGAATGTATTTGTACATGTACAGAACAGCGTTATCTTTGAGATCATAATCACAATACAAAAAATATTTATAGGCAAAAGAGTACATATATAGCACATAAAGGCCATGGAAGGTCACTAGCACAGCCTGTGAGTCTGTGACTCTTCAAATGATGTGACCTTTTGAGGCCACCAATGAATGCAAACCAAAACTTGTCTAGAATGCAAACAAAATTGTTGCCCTTTGGACCACTATTTATTTCCAGTGACTGAATTCTGAACTGTTTCTCATATGATGAATATCATGGGATAAGGGAGTGCTCTAGCAAATGCTTATAAACACTATTGTTGTTTTTCCCTTCAGTTACAGAGCTATGACATATTGTATTCTGTACAACTTCTACTTGCATTTCTATGCAACTACTAGCTTACTTTCAAGCATATCTATCTACATCAAAACCTGGATGCGAGGAGGTGCAGGTATGTAACATCTAGTGCACGACAGCACAAGTTCAGGTGTTTTCAGGATGTATAATCAATGCTTTTGCTGTTAGTATTTGTTTCAATGCTTCTTGGATGGTACACACTACTCAGTTCTTTTTAATGATTTTCATAACCATTCACCAACCTTCATGACTTTTAACCTCATACTAGCCTTGTAACTGAGCAGCACGGTAAAACTCAGAATTCAGATAAGCCATACCAGTTGCTGCGCTGTTAGTGTGCTTCCTTGATATCAAATTGGGAACAATTCTGCCTAGTCCAGTCGACAATACCTGAAGAAGCAACACAAAAGGGACTGGTTAGACTAAACTTGAAACCATCCCCTATTCTGGTTCGTCAGGCTGCAGCACAAGCCCACACTTTCACCTACTGTCATAACGACCAGCGCCGACAGCGCGCCGGAGAGCACCGTCGACTTGGGGTGCCGCATCGCCATCAGCGCCGCGATGATGAACGTCTCGTCGCCAATCTGCAACACGGAACGAAACGAAGCGGACGCTCAGTTCCTCGGCACAAGATTATTACAAGGAACACTTGCATCGTATACGTGCCGGCGTCTCAGGAACCTCACCTCGCTGACGACGATCATGGACAGGCTGGCGAAGAAGGCGTCGAAGAGTCCCAGCTCCACCGCGCCATCAACGCCGGCGGCGGCTACGCGCGCACCCGCCGTGTGGATGAACATCTGCGAAGCAGAACAAACGGAACTGGGCGTCAGAGAGACACAGGCCGACCCAGCTCCCACAGAGCCCGTTCGCTCACTCACCTTGGTCCGGCGGTCGAGGCGGCCCGCGCCGGTGTCGTCCTCAGCGGCGCCATCGGCAACCTGACGGAGAGGAAAACAACCCGCGAAATGTTACGAAGTTGTAGCGGGAATAGAAAACCGGCGACGAGCGGGTGGGGAGAAATGCTGACCTGGTCGGCGGGAACGGAGAGGGCAAGGAGGAGGAGGAGGAGGAGGACGGCGAGGGCGGGGACGCGCCTGTGCATTGGAGCCGGGCGGTAAGAGATCCGCACAGTTTGGGGTGAGCTGGGTGGGAAGCGTCGGCGCGGCGGGCGGGAGCGGGATCCGCGTGCGCCGGGGGATGGCCGAGGAGTTAAATAAGGGGAAAGGGAGCCGGCGGCTGACCCGCTTGGCTGCCTCCATCCCATCCTCGTTCCGCGTCTCCTCTCTTCGGTCGGTGAACACGAGCGCCCGTGCCGACTGCCGACTGCCTTCTGCGACGCAAGAACCCACCATGTTCAAATTTCCATGGTGCTGTTTTTTGTTTTTAAACATCGTCTTATGCGTTTTTAAACCCAGAAGACTAGAACATTGACATTTCTCTTGATACAGGGGAGCGGCCGACCCTGATCTCAGGCAACGACCCGGATCCGAAGAGTAAAATTCCTTGCAGCAGCTTCGAGTTGAATCGAGCCAACTTCGCCTAACTTCCTACTCCTCTACACATTCTTTTGCTCGTCGTTTTCACGTTTCCGTTAGGTCTGATCTCACGCAACGACGTTTCAGGTTTGACCCGTCGTCCACACAACATCTGAATGTGCGATGAACGGACGTGACGTTTACTCTGAAAACGACTGCGGCGGCTTGGATCCAAGGAAAAATCGCGCCACACTGGTGGTGCACCTCTTGGAACTAACATATTCCTTCATGGGTGCCAGGAGTCACGAGTAATTTGAGATCTTTTATGAACTTAATTGATGCGCTGAAACTGTTCAAAATGTTCTGAACGCGGGTTTATGTGCTGTATAAATGTTGAGTGATAATTATCTTCGCAATTCCATTTTTTTTTTCTCATCACACGTCACATGCAAGATGCTTGTGCTTGAATCTCACTGCAACTGAATGAAACAACAGTCGCAGATAAACACAGATGAATCAAACCTTACGTAGCGCAGGAGTCTTCAGCTTGACCACCCAAGCCATCTCATTGGATGATTGGAACCATGTTATCGCCATTGCACTTCCACAGTTTATCAGTTAACTGGCGTTCCAGTAACCACATGCTTTTAGAAGATTTCAACTGTTTGCTTGGTGACATTCCACTGCCATTTAGTACCCAATAGCTTAATTTCAAAAGAAAAAGAGGGAAAAGGGCACCACTGACCCAGCGACAACTTTGTATGAGTGCCTGTGTGCACTATCAAAGTCATAACGACCCCAACAGCAAAAATTTGGAGCTGACCAGTCTTCTAGCATGGTACAATTCAACAATTCGAAAAGAATCATAATCTATAGAGATCTGCAACACTGAAGGACCTATCATCAGAAACCATACTCCAATTTTTTCACACATTAGAACCATAGGACATTCGTAGAGGCCTTCCTC
Source organism: Eleusine indica (assembly GCA_030378355.1). Lineage (NCBI taxonomy): Eukaryota > Viridiplantae > Streptophyta > Magnoliopsida > Poales > Poaceae > Eleusine > Eleusine indica. Next base: position 2,852,902 of record CM059499.1, on the reverse strand, counting down.
TGGACTTAGGAAAATCAGCGAAGATACAAATAATATGTAACATACAATAATCTGAAGTTATATCACATTGGCATAATGATTTGAAGTTATATTAGGCAGAGATTTCTGTCCTCCAAGGATATATTCTACCAAGTTTAAGAACAACCTCTGTACCCTGCTTAGGAATGTTGTGACAAACAGCAAGTGTCCACACCAGAATTAGGATGCAAGTAGTTTAGGCTATGACTGACCAAATATACTCATAGTCACAAAGGATGATAATCTAAGCAGTCATAATAAGGTTCCTGACAAGAATAAAGAAATCTCGAGGAGATTATAACAAGCACCCTAGGAAACTATACTTTGGGTGACACAACTCAGAAATCTACAATCAAGAACATTACATGATTGATAACCCTCTAAGGCCAGGCGTCATCCAGGTCAGGCTTCTTGACAAACATCTGGTTGTATTGGGGCTGTGACATCTGTAAGGTAAGAATGTTCAGTTCAGTAACTGGTGTTAAATATAAATTCTAAATTCTGGTAAAACATGTTGTAAAACCAGGCATCATTCCTTGCTACTAGTAAGGTAACTGACATGAACTGCCACTGAGGCATGTCAAAGCATCAGGTAGATCTCTGAGACAAATTATCCAGTTGGCCAAATCACAGCAGGCCCTACGAACTGGTTTCACTCAGAAAATTATAATTCACATTGTACAAAGATCTATGAACAAAACAGCACCACTCTACCAGTCCTTGAGTTTACACTACCACAAAAATCAAAACCTAGAGAGTATTTGCAGTCACTAAGTTAACCATATCTAAAATCTTCTATGTTTTCAACAGAGTTCGTAACAACCATTTCCTGACAATAAGGGCAAATGACCACGATGATTTGGACCTCAAACAGAGAATACATTGTTCTCTTCACGAACCAAGACCAAGCAATACCAAATTGACCAAATGTGCCATGCAAATTGGGTGTGAACTACCCTACTGAATCTCATTACGGTGGGGATGCTTACGAGGTTTTTGAAGAGGATGAAGGCGATGAGGAAGAAGAGCACGAAGAAGATCTCGAACTCGGCAAAGCGGACGAAGCGGAACACCTTGTCCACCGCCCTTGTCAGAAGCCCGGGATCCTCCCTCCTCCCGCCCATACCGATGCCCCGCTGCTGCCGCATCGCCGCCGATGGATCGATCGCCCGCGGGTCCCTCTGCCTCCACCGAATCCAAGATGTCAGCGTACTGAAAGAATAGATGCGTCCCTTACAAAAGAGAAGATAGGAGTTACCGGATCACCGGACGGCCGCAGAGGGGAGGCCCGATCGGTTGATTCCCGGTTGGATTCGCGCTTCCGCCTGCGGTGTGAAGAGGAAGAGAGAGGTGGGGGAAGACCGGAAGAGACGACGAGAAGACGGATTGGGAAATCGGAGCCTCTGCAAATGGTCGCAGTTTAGCCCTGGTCCGTTGGATCTTAGTCGAACGGCCAGTAGAAATGCCAAAGGGAACTCGAGCTGCGTGGGATACTGGGAGTCTGGGATGCATAAACTTCGGATGAAAATTGAAAACGATTCTGTTGGCTGCCGATAGAATAGAAGGAATGGAAAATATGAAACTGAAGGGGGTGCACTGAGCTGATCATGCTTCATGAAAAAGAGCAGGTTGCCGAGACCAGTAGTTAGCAGTTGCTGCTAACACAATCACTTACACACACTGTATCCTTGCTTTCAGAGAGTAATTGGCATAGTTATCTTCTGGAATGAAACCACCCAGCTGTTGAGAAGCATTTCTCTGTGCACCTCAAGAAAAGGCAGCTCCATGAGGACATCCTGTGGCTATGCATTCCTGCGAATTACACTCTGCAAAGGGGGATAATTAGATTCATAGCACTCATAAGGTGCTATGCATTCCTGCGAATTACACTCTGCAAAGGCACTTGAGGAGGCCAAGGCTTTTAAATGGTCCTCACAACTCCACCACAACTTTAGTGTCTTGTGAAGAAAGGTGTGTTCCGTAATGGCAAGTGTTTCACACTCCTCGCTAAAGAATTTTCAGGGTACAGAGCAACATCTTCTAGCTTATGTGATATATTAAAAAAGAATTACTGGGGCATAGTTCATCACTAGAATACATCTACAAGATACAACTACAAAAGAAAAAAAAACATTGAGTGGAACTCGCTAAAAACTTAAAACAAATGATATGATGTTCGTATGATTCAGAGAACTTGCGTCAGAAGGTTGTATCAGGTTATCCACTTTGAGGTAACTTGAGCACTCTGCCGTGGTTTCATGGGAATCTGGGACAAATTCCTCTTCTTCATGTTTGAAGAGACGGTAGGGCTGAAATAATCTTGGCTCTTTTGTGAAATGGCTGCAGCCTGCAAATGCGGTTTTCTCAGAGGAATGAACGTGTGTGACTTCGTCGTGGGGCCTTTTGAAGACTCCACACTTTTAGGCGAGTCCCATCTGCTATTATTATTCACAAAATTCTGTGATCTGCCAACTATATCAGTTTTCTTTTCCTTCGGACTTGGAATGTTCCGGCTTTCCCTTGTTTCAGCTGAGTACATTGTCTCCTCTCCACTGCTAAAACCGTCCCTTTCATCTCCCAATTCGGAGATCTCAAGTGGAGAGGAACTGGACTGAACCTCACTCCAGCAATTTTCCTGATAAGCAACATTGTGAAGAGCATCACAGTTGATCCGCACATTAGATGGGTGTGATTCATGTGGAGCTGACTTCTTCATCTCAATCTTGTCCTCATCGGGCATCATTTGCTTTAGAGGAAGCGGCAGGCGAATAGATCTTGGATGCTCTGGAGGAAAGTTAATATCCATAAGAGATGCAGCTTGCTCGTTCTTAGGTTTGCACATTTTTGAGGTCAGCTCATGTTGCCCATGAAAAGAATGCGAGTCAATTGAATCCTTCCCACCATATGAAATCTTGGCAGATGCTGAACTGCATGATCCATGCTGCCATGCCGGTCTTGCTGGTATCTGCGATGATGACAAGACTTCGCCACCTTCTCTTTCAGTGGTCTTATTAATATAACGAATGTTACCAAGGGAAGAACACGCACTTCGTTCTCCAGAGGATGTCAATCGTGCAGGAGTCATCGTCGGCTTGCTAACATCTTCTAAGCTGCCATTCCAGTGCTGTTTTAACCATTCACACACTGCAGGAATAGGGATCCCAAATTGTGCTGGTACGTCCTTCTTTGATGCAAGGAGAGCAGTTGATGATGCGGAAGCATACCCTGTAGGTGTAGAAGGTGCAAGCTTCATGGGATCACAGACCATAAAAGCTAGATTCCCATGCATATCAAACCCAGCTGAACCAGGATGCCATAAGATCTCATCAGTTGAGAACTTTATAAGGTTGTCAGTACCTATTACAACCTTTCCTTCCCCTACAATCAAATCTCTTCTCTTGTGGCCGAGGATCAAAACTGTGCTGCCAAGGTCCAATGTGGGGTTCAAGCATGTTTTCAAGGAATAAGTCTGTTGCCCATGTGAACTTGATTCATCATCCGCCACATCAAGACCAACAATTGTGATGTCAAGAATGGGACTGGTAATAAAGAATCTGAAATGAAAATAAAACACAGACTGGTAAATATCATGGCAAAAACATGAAAACAAAGCCCAATTCGAGATCATAGTATCATACACTTGCTTAGCTTATTGAAGCTTTATATAACAACAAAAACTAGTTCTTTAAGATATCCTATCCTTTTTCTCATATAATCATACAATAGAAGCCTTAAATGTTTTGTGTTGACCAATAAAAGAGTTTCAGAGGAAAATCCAGCATGATGCCATGTTCAGTAAAGAATGCATTAAATCATGTCCTATTCTCATCAATAAATCCAATAAATAGATCCAAGGACCACTTTCAGCAGATATCAACTCTCGCTGATTGCTATGTAAAATGGAACAGAATTTATTATGCCCACTTGTACATAAAGCCAATGCCAGCCTTAATGTTTCTAAGTACTACTTGTACAAAGAAGCTTTAGTACTTCGCCCTCACTAAATGGAACCGATTTTGCTATGTTATGGCATGCAGAAGCTGAGAACCAGAAATAACAAGCAAACATTTCTCTTATTACATTGGTCCATGAATCTACTCTTGAAGATTTAACCCAACCAAGATCCTATCAGCGAGACATCAAAATCAAGAATCCATTTGTAACTCATTATATTTGGGCCTCACCAACCAACGAAATCAAAACCTAATCCTCACTCACAGTACAGCTGCAGTGGCGGACCTCCTATGATTCATGGGCATTCACTTGAATGCCCAAATTTTTCACAGGAGGATAAAGTATGCTTACATTTATATTTAGCACATGGTCATACAACCAAGTAATTTGGCTCAAACTTGACTCAGCAGTGCAAAAATTTTAAAACAAAGGCAAAAAACACAGACTTCATCTAGTTCTTTCTAAAAAAAATTTCTAGCTAACTGAAGTTCTTCAGCTACGGTGTTCGTTTGAATGCCCAGATGAGAGATTCTGGGTCCGCACAGCTGGTGCAATACCTAAAAGCTCCAACAATGGTCCAGCACAATGGCCGGATGTAAGTCAACCCCAGCACAATGGAGGCACGCCTTCGTCTTGAGCTTCCGCAGAAACAAAACTCTTTGCAGGACCAGGCAAGCCATTGGCACATAAATTCACCAAATGGTCGAGTCAATCTAACATTATTCCCAACTGAAAATCTAAAGATAACTACCAGCTTTCCGTTCAAGGAAGAAAATTTATCTTTTCTTGCCGTACAGTCATGGACTCATGGTGCAATGTTAACCAATCCGTGTATGAGAGAAGCACAAGCATTACATATTCGTCACAAAAATCTATACTTTTCAAACTACATTGCAACATCAAAAGATTCACGGAATAGGAGGTAGCCACAAAATTTCAAATCGCATTACCAGCCAAAAGATGCCAAACGGAAGTTAATCGGGGAAGCCAAGAAATGGAAGCGGGGGGCTCTTACCTCTGCGGCACTAGGCGAGCTAGGAGGCGGCCGCGGCTGAGCCGGACCTCGGCGGCGCTCGCCGCCGAGGCCGAGGGGATGGTGCCGTGCGTGGTGAGCAGGAGGGCGCGGTGGATGAGGAACCCGCTCCCTCCTTTTCCTCCGCCCCCGTTGGGGAAGGATACTGCAGCTACGGCGGCGCCCTTTGCGGCGAGGAGGCTGGACTTGATCCGCTCCAGCTTAGCCCCGCCGGAGCAGAAGCACCACCCTGAGCCGTCGCCCAAGACCCCCATACGGCGACGCTTGCCTCCACCCTGCTGCTGCTACTATTCCCCGGCGACCGGCGGCGGCGGAGGCGAACGGACGGGGACGGTGCTGCCGAGCGGCCCGTGTGGACTGGTTTTGGTTTCGTGCCGAGCCAAGGAGGGGACGGGAGAGCCGTGCCGTGGACTAGCACCGAACGTGACACAGTGCGCTCATGTCAATGTCTTGTGAGATTATTGCTGCCTCCTTGACTCCTTGTTCCTTCCTGGGATACCCAAATGGTCATGTGACCTTGCATTAAACCCCTTTGCTTCAGTTTTCATCAATAATAACGCACAATTGTCCTGCTCTGATTATAATATTCTCTGCTACTAAGCTCGATGTCCCTTGTAAAATTCAATTTGTGCTTAAAAGAGTTAGGACTTGTGAAAATGCATGAAAAAATGGTGGCGATATTGTTTTGCTTAGTTTAGTTTATGATGATTTTCGCACAGCCGGTGATACCGTGATGGTGACACACACTCACTACACGTCACGAAACCAAAGCATTGCAACATCTACCGTCAGGATGGTCTATGTTAACATGTAACATCTGCGTCGTGGCAAAGGAGAAATTTGTCTTTTCGGGATCTTTTGGCATCATTTTTCTTAGGTTCCATAATTTTTTATTCAATCAAAAGAGCATGATATTTAATATCTTGGTTTTTAAACCAATTTTGTTTTGTTTTGTAATTTTTAGCATCGAACTCCCTGTCTGAAATGAACGAGGCTCGCGAACAGCGAAGAACAGACCCAGCCTTCCCCTTCTCTCGCCTGACCGCCGCTCCCACCACTGTTCCGCCGCTCCAACTGCTGCAGGCTGCCGCCCCGCCTTCTACTGCTCGAGAACGACGCATCCTCCTCGCCGCAGTTGAAACTTGGATAGGGTTCTGTTCGTGGTAAGTAACCCTAGCTCTCTCGCCGAATCGTTCTAGCGATCCATTTCGTCCCCACTTGTTCCTGCAATCTGATTCATGCATCCATGGTTCATTTAGGCTCGGCTTCTACATCAGCGCGAGAGATCGAGCTGTCCAAGGGCGGGTACAGTTAATTTCCCATCGAATTGGGTCTTCAATTCAGCTAACCCCCGATGCCCCACGTTAAGTCTGGCTCGCCCGCCTTAGGTGCCGGTGCGATGCCTGGTGGATCTTCTAGTGGAGACGGTGAAGTGGAGGCAGGGTTTGCCAAGCTCCAGGGCGAAGATTTCGAGTACTACATGCAAACCTACTCGATTATGCTGGGACGCAACAGCAAGAAATCAACCGTGGATGTGGATCTCTCGAGCCTCGGTGGGGGAATGAACATCTCTCGCCACCACGCGCGGATATTCTATGATTTCCAGCGCCGCCGGTTTGCGCTTGATGTCATCGGCAAAAATGGCTGTCTTGTTGAGGGTGTCCTGCACCTGCCTGGAAACCCACCTGTTAAGCTTGATTCGCAGGATCTGCTTCAGATTGGGGATAAAAAGTTTTACTTTCTTCTGCCTGCTCGCTCCATCTTTGCCTCGGCTGCTGCAGCTCGACATGCCCCCATTATCCCACCACAACTCCCTCCACCATCATACACACGGCCAGGCCGTGCTCGCTTGTCGGACTTCCATGACCGCTCGTTTGAAGGTGATTATGGCAGGGAGGTTGATGAGATTGGGAATGGTATTAGTGAAATTGGAGTGAGGGGGAAGTTGATAAAGAGAAACAAGAAGCCTTCTGGAGACTTAGACATTTACGGTGGGCACAGAATCAATGTTGAAGCAATAGGAACACTTGGTGAAGGTGATAACACTATCCTGTCTACTCACTCTACTGGATATATGATTTATGTTCTCACTCATTCTCTTGTTTTATTGTAAGAGGCATGGATAAAAATGGTGATTTGCTTTGCCACTCATTTAATTTAACAGTTTTGCTGTGATTCCTAAGCACACAAGGATATGTCTTCATTTCATGTTAGTGAAAAAGCTAGAGTATACACAATCTAACTAAAACTGATGGTTAGCAAAATTTTAATCTCTCTTAGTTATCATAAAGTATCCATATCAATGCTTTCTTGACAAATTCACATGAGTATGGTATGTAGTAGACTCTACTTTAAACCCTGCGTTAATAAGATGTTGGCTACTCTTTATGATAAACACAACTTCCTGATCTGAGATTCTAATTTCGAATGACCATGACTACTCTAAACAATATAGCAGGAGACATAGTAATTATCAATAATATTTTACTATTTCAAGGATCAAGAATTACTAAATACTACAACAACAGCAACAAAGAGATTTTAGTCCCAAGCAAGTTGGCATAGACTTAAGAATTACTAAATACTACAATGAAAGTTGTCGTCCATTTTTTCTTACGTCAATGGCTGCTTGTGTTTTTACAGACAGTAGATCAGAAATAAGATCAAGGGGTGACAGGGATGTAGACAACCAACAAGTCCTTCAAGCAGAAGAGAAGGACGTTGTATCATCTGTTGCCACAGTGTTATCTGACCTCTGTGGCCCTGGAGAATGGATGCCCATGGCAAAACTTCACACAGAGGTCTGTTTTTTATTCTGAAATTAAAGTTTTATATATTTCCCATGATTATTCTAAATGTCGAATGTTACTTTAACAAGTGAATCATCATGGCAAGCCTGCTCCTTTTTTCTTGAACCATTGGATTACATCATTAAGGGAAAAAATTCTGACCGAAATCAGCAATAACATGAATAGACACTGTAGCCTTTAGAGAAATGTTAACTGTGAGAATAGAAATCAAAAGTTAGCGGTCCTTCCCTGTTAATCGCCAAATAATAGCTGATGTTGTAGTCTGAACCAGGTAATCTATATCATGAGCAAACACCATTCTATTAACGAACATATGATCTGGACTTAGCCCAGGTTACATTGTTCTACTAGCGCTCAGTTGGTCCATGTCATAGCATAGCAAACCTATCCTTGAGTTTTATATGAGCTAACATGAGAAAACTATTGAACAGCATTCAATTTTGTTCCTGTCGGCTATAAAACTGCTAATATCTTAATACATTACTTTGTCTGCTTGCACGTAGCACCCATTCCACTAACATGGCCGTTGGTGCGAATCACATTAATTTTTCTGCTACCATATAGCACCTATTGCACCAGCATGGGTGCTGGTTAGAATCACAGTTCACTTGCATTGCCTATTATTCTGTTGTGGATGTGGCCCATCAGCAGCTGCTGCTGCGCACAATTATACTATAGCAGTAACGCACATAGAATTTATGAATGCAGTTTTTTTGTTGGTTTATGATCTTCTAGATATGGTTTGTATATTAAAAGTTGATATGGTGATTTCTTGCAGTTATGATATGTAGCCATTAATCTATTGTGTTCTTTAAGGCCCCTTCAGTAGTTTGCATCAAGAATTTGGGTGGTTACTGTTTATTTCACTCTTCTGCTCACACATCGTTATGATGTTTCATTTATGGGAAAATCCCTTTAGTGCCATCGGCTTAAATCCTAATCTCGTGTCAGCCACCGAAAAAACATCAATGCCGTCTATGCCAGCGACTAAAAACTTCTATCCACTCCACACCACTGATGACCGGTTTAGCCGGTCGGGCGAGAGTGGCAGCAGCGGCTCAAGCCTGCGCTTCCTGCGCCTTATTTCGGCGAAGGCCGCCGCTGTCCGCCGTACACGAAGGCTGCCACATCATGGCGATTGACAAACCACAAAAACTGAATCGCATGAATGCTTCTTCGTCCTTAACTTCTTCTTCTTTTCCTTTTTTCCCCAACAGACACAAATCCCTGAAATTGACAACAGGAATGACGAAATTGGTAAAATTGATCACACCACTACCTTCAATACCTGCTAGCGCAAACATTTTGGGTGTCCGGATCCAAATCATTGCGCATCGTTGCCGGCGATCGATCTCCGTGAAAGCGGTGGAGAGCAGAGGAAACGATTTTTCTTGATGTGTTTGCTGTGACAAATTGGGATGAGGAAGAGGAAAGGGGATCGGAGGCAGACCTACAACCTCAATTGGGGCTGCTGCGGGCTCAATTTCAGAGGTGCGGAGCTTGATTTTTCTGCTGTTGAAGGTGAATTTCTGGGAGATTGATCTCAACTTTGACAAACTTCGTCTCACGGTGTGTGTGTGTGTGTATCACGACGAGCTAGAGCATGACCGCGCGACGCTTCAGGGGCGCCGCTGCTCTTCGTAGGAACACCTGACCGGCTTGACGTGGTAGGGAAAGAACGTTTATCGAGCAAAACCGGTCACCACTGGCATCCAACGGATAAAAGTTTTCGGTCACTGGCACCGGCGGTATTAGAGTTTTCTCGGTGGCTGAGAAGGGATTAGGATTTATGCCAATGGCATTGAAGGAATTTTCTCTTCATTTATCATTGACCATTTATTATTTTCTCAGTAAACTCGAACTTTCCTTGCATCCCTGTTTCTGCTGAACTTCTGGTTTTACTTTTAAATTGTGCTTGCTGTTACATTCAAACAAATTCTGAGATGCTTGATTACTTGCAGCTTCTTGAACAGTTTGGAAATGTGTGGCATCCCAGCAGGGTCAGGAAGTACCTAACACCAGAGGACTGGTCGCCAACCGAGACGAAGGGCAGGCCTTGGTACGGCCTTCTTGCGCTTCTCAGAAAGTACCCAGAGCATTTCGTGATCAACACAAGATCGAAGGGCAGGGTGACCTCAGAGTTTGTTTCTCTAGTCTCGCTGCTCTCCTAGATGGAACAATGGAGGATCGATCGAGCAAGAGGTTTGCCGAGGAAATCGAGAGCGTGCTCCATTCTCGGTCCGTGTTGAAAAGGCATTTGACTGTTCTTGTATCCGTAGCTGTATGGGAACTTGTTGTACCTCCTATATGTCGTGTTCGCTTACACTTGGGAGTTGGGACTGATCAGCTCTGTAATGTTGAGGGTGGTATACAGAAACCTGAGTTTTAACTCATGTTTAGCAATAGCTCAGTTAACTCTGTTCGAGATTCAACCTCGTCCTTGGAGGTGGAGGGGGACGGGAAGCTGGTGTCTCGTGTTTTCCTTTCGGCTCCTCTTCTGTTGAACAATTTTGCTCCACGTTGCCCTGTTATAGTTGGAATTCCTGGCGCTGCATTACAGCCTACAGGTCACTGAGGCCGAAACGGAGTCGTCATTCACAGCGGTGCGGAGTGATATAATCAACCGGAGCGAAGCCTGGAACGAATTATTTTGGGTTCTTTTTGTCACTATTGGCAAGATAGAGCTTCCGGGGAATCACGGCATGGAGGCCACCGGCTGACCAGCAGCACAGCAAGGGGACACCCCAGCGCCTTCTATTCGTGATGGCGGAGCATAGGGCCCGGGATGATGGCTGCTGCTACTCATATCATGTCATCAGGATACACATCAAGGAGATATTCTCCGACTTCCAGTTCCAGCGCCGCTGGTTTGCGCTTGATGTCATCGGCAAGAAGAGATGCCTTTGTTGAGGGTGTCCTGAACCTGCCTGCAAACCCACCTGTTAAGCTTGATTTGCAGGATCTGCTTCAGATTGGGGACAAAATATTTTAGTTTCTGCTGCCTGCTCGCTCCATCTTTGCCTCGGCTGTAGCAGCTTGACATGGCCCAATTATTCGACCACATCTCCCTGCCTCCCTCCGCCATTATACACGCGGCCAGCCTGCCCTCGTTTGTCGGACTGTCATGATCGCTCGTTTGAAGGTGATTATGACCGGGAGGTTGATGAGGTTAGGAATGGTATTAGTGAAATCAGAGTTAGGGGAGAGTTGATAAAGAGAAACAAGAAGTCTTCTGGAGATTTGGACATCTACGGTGGGCACAGATCAATGTTGAAGCAATAGGAACACTTTGGTGAAGGTTCTAGCTTATGACTGATCCTAATCATCAATTGAAAGTCGATTGAAAACACGGACATAACATAGTATTGACATTATATCACCTCATTATCACACAACTTTAAATTGTGAGTATCCAGAATTATTTGTTTTCTATTATAACATATGGGCGAACGGTCTCTTAGCCTATGGTTAAGGTGGCCTAGTAGCATCCCCAAGGTCCTGAGTTCAACTCCCAACGGAAGCGAATTTTCGGGCTGGGGTAAAAAAATCCCCTCGCTTCTTCCCGCACCAAAGCATGTGGTCAAGGCCGCACCTAGCCACCTAAAAGCTACGGTTCCCCATGGTGGTCCCGGCACAGGCTCTCACAAGATTGCAGGCCCCTATGTAAGGGGGGGGGGGGTTTCGAGGGTTTTCTTGATCTGCGTGAGAGGATTTTCTCCTTAAATGCAATGTCCGGGGGCCGTCATACCTCCGCATGTCAAGTTTTTTTTATTATAATTCTTGATCTGCGTGAGAGGATCTTCTCCTTAAATGCAATGCCTGGAGGCTGTCATACCCCCGCAGGTCAAGTTTTTTTTTTATTATAACATATGAGAATTATAATTGCAGTAACTCCTACCTCATGATTGTAAGTCATATTTAATATACCCTCCTAATAGTGGACTGTAAGCAATATTTAGGCAGGTCAGACTTAGGTGATAGAATTATCAGAGTTTAATTTGTAAAATCAATGACTATATTTTGGCAGAGTTTGATTATACAATAGACATCAAACCATTATTTTCTTTTCGGCAACACAATTCACATATATCACTATTACTTACAATCTACACTATCAAAATCAGCTATTAAACAAAGCTACATGTATGAGAGGAAGTCAGGAAGAGATGCACGGGACTGAGTGAGTGACCGATCACATTGGGTGATCATCTCTGCTAACCATCTTGTATCTTAACTCACATCTACTTCAGTTCCAAAAGTCTGGTGACAACAGTGAGAGGCTGAACTAGTATCCTCAAACAACGACCCATGACCCATGAAAATATCAAGATTCATGATAGCAATTCTGAAGTCTCAACCACGAAATCCAAATGAATGGTACAAGGACTACTAGGAATCCTAATAGGGTCAGAAATATTCCAAGACTCCAGATGTGAAACCCAATCTGCTTCATCAAAAAATAATCTTGGGAATGAATCAAGAAAGAAAACGGCTTGTCTGGATGCCTCACGCTCTCATCTGTTTCCCATGACCATTATCCATATCTAACCCATACCACTTAGTTCAGTCCATCCCACAAATGAAGCATAAAAAAGAGTCTAGATGTCTTTACATAGAAATGTCCAGTCTAATACCAAAGTGGAAATTAAACTCAACAGTGAAGTTAAAGCAATTACTCATAACTGCCATAAGTATTTGAAGATAGGCATCGAAAGCATTTGGTGCCCAAGCTTTAGTTCATCAAAATTAAGAATCTATCTATTAAAAAAAAGAATCTGTTCTTTGGCTCCATCTTCTCAAATATAATAACTTTTATGTTATCAGACTCTTATATTGAAAAGAGTAGCTATGACCTGTATTCAGACAAGTGACGAAGGACAGACTTCAGAGAAAAGCATAACATTGAAAAGGAAATTTCAGAGGCAAGTCAGATTGAAATGAACCCTAAGCAAATGATTCATGAACCTGTTCATCACAGAAAACAGTTGAAGCCCGGTCTTAACAAGCTAATCAGGTAAAAAAAAGTTAACAAGCTAACAGCGGTTAACATGTGCAATGGGGACATTAGTTAACTTTTGACTTAACAAGGACATAAGTCGGACTATAGTAATAATAATAGTAGCATCGTATTATGGTTCTCATAAAAACAACTAGCAAACTTTTCTCAATCCTTGTACATGGGCACTACAAAAAGGTTTTGGCGCCGATTATTGTCAGTAACTCCATCAAAGTTGTTTATCTTCCCTTGCTTCATATGCCTCCTTGATCTGTGAGAATCATGCTCATTTCTCAGTTGGCATTAATGAACCTGAAAGTGAAGTCCATATTACTACTACAGCAACTAAGCCTTTAATCCCAAGCAAGTTGGGATAGGTTAGAGACGAAATGCTGAAATAAAATCTATCGACCTTAGCATCATAGTACCTGCATTTAGGCTGATCAGTTTGCCTACTGAGCGAAGGCCTTTATGAAGGGATGAGACGAACTTTGAGAAAAAATGCTTGATGATGACCTCCACTTTCCCAAGTGACAATCCAGCATCTGGGCCATGTACACGGAAATTTCTATTGAAATAGACTGCCTCAGCTCCAGGGTCTGTACCAGCAGCGTTGTACCTTCCGTTTATCAGCTTTGGCCAATTTGGTTGCTGGACAATACTTCCACCAGCAGGGGCTGTAGATGATGCGGGAGCAGGAGCTACAGTTGGCTGGCATTGCACGTTCACCTGGACATTGTAACAATGGTTAATAACTGTTCCATGCAGATTTGTTATGAAAAGAGAATACTTTCAGTTAATAACCATTTCAGCTTCAGAAAATACTCACATTTGCTGTTTGTTGTGGTGGTGCCGCATTTCCTCCTCCCTTTGCAACCCAGATAGCATTTGCCTGCGCATCAGCACATGGTAACAATGATTATCAGAAATATGTATCATTCTAATCGTTTTGGGTAAACCATTTGAACTTCAAAAATTACTGACCGCGCTGTTTCCTTGCGTTTGTAGCCCTGCTGTTGGCTTGCATTGCACCTTCACCTGGACATTGTAACAATGGTTAATAACCGTTTCATGCAGATGATATGAAAAGAGAATACTTTTAGTTAATAACCATTTCAGCTTCAGAAAATACTCACATTTGCTGTTTGTTGTGGTGGTGCCGCATTGCCCCCTCCCTTTGCAACCCAGATTGCATTTGCCTGCACATCAGCACATGGTAATAATGATTATCAGAAATATATATCATTCTAATCGTTTTAGCTAAACCATTTGAACTTCAAAAATTACTGACTGTTGTTTTGTTGCATTTGTAGCCCTGCTGTTGGCTTAGCCCCCTGTCTTGTGGTTGCTGCTGTATTGATCTGCAAGTGGCAACTACCATTATCAGAAAAAAGACAGACATATAATTTTATGGATTTTGTGTAAATCAGTTGAGCTTTGTAGATTATTGACCGAGCGGTTTTGTGGTGTTTGTAGCCCTGCTGTTGGCTTAGCCCCCTGTCTTGTAGTTGCTGCCGTATTGGTCTGCAAGTGTCAACTACCATTATCAGAAAAGCAGCAGACATATAATTTTATGGCTTTTGTCTAAATCTGTTGAGCTAGATTACTGACCGAGCAGTTTTGTGCTGGTGTGGCATTAGCCCCCTGCCCCTGTCCTGGCGTTCCTTGTCCTTTGGCTTTCTTTTTCTTGGGAGCTGATCTCTTGTTGTATGCATTGATCAAGTGCAAATTGCTTTGAATAATAGTTTCCCAATCAGCTGGAAAATTTAGGGCCTGCAAAACTGTCTGGTAATCAGACAGTGAACTATGTTTCAGAGCACAAAAATCATCATGCAAACGCGAAACATATTCACTCATGTTTTCAAGAGGGACCAGAGCATGATCTGAACTTATCAAATCTAAGTTCCTGTGTGCATCTTTTGACATGAGGTTCAACAAATCAGTTACTTCCGACGGTATAGTACCTATCTGGTTAAGAACAGGGTTTTTTATTAAAGTTGCTAATGCAGCAAAGAACGCATCAATAGAAGTATCTGACTTTGGAACCTTCTGCACAGATGACATAATCATTGGAACATCATCATTACTCTGATCAATCATTATGTCATTTGCTGATAAAGAAGAAATACAGTGTCCGCAAGCAATAAACTCCAATGCAACTCTAATGAGTCGAAGAATCAAAATCCTTCCAGACTCAGACAAGGCTGGTTCTACAGTAGGAGCAGCCGATCCTTTCACATAAAGCAATAAAACCATAGAATTTGTAGTTGAATAATCATGCAGTGTAATAAACTGAGAACTACGACCAGAAATCAAATGCCTAAGATATGAAGACATAGTAAAAAAAAAGGAGGGAACAGAAAGGGGGTAAATGGTGATGATGCTTGGCTTGTGCTCCCCCTCCTCAACTGTTACCTGGAAGAGAAAAGGAAAATAAAGAATATGGATGAGTTTCAGTGCAATACAATTCTCTTGTAAATCATCAATGTGTCTGCTAATAATTGATCTTTAGTCTCACCAAGACAAAAAAGATTCTATTTATACCTAGCTATAATTACTCGTTGCCCACCAAACAAAATCAAGATCTGAACTACACTTTTACGTGCTGTTGCCATGGTAAGTGAATGCGTCACATCGATTTTAGCCAATGACACAGTTCAAAATTTAACATGTAGCAAAACATAGAAAAAAACCCGAATCTTTTCTTGCAAACTGATACTGAACCGGGGATTTCCTAAAGAGAAGGAATTAGCAGTTCACGTTGGAGCAGAAAAAGAAAAGGAATCCCCTGTGGGACATTTGACAACTACTGTTGCAAGAGGACGCACCACATCAATTTCGCTAACAAATCAATAGTATCACCAAATCCTCTCTGGACAGTGAGTAATCAAATTATCAACATCAATATCAAGTTGCAAAGAAATTATTTATCGAATCATCAACTGGTGTAGAATTTAATTTCTATGTATCATCAGAAATCTATGGTGGAAACCAGCTATGTAACTCATCAGCTCCATAGACAAAGAAAGCTAGAAACTTTTGTAATAATCACTTAGAGGGCGTTAAACAAGAGAGAAAGCAGCACTTCGATTTCAGGATCAAGATTCATCGAATTCAATATCGCTGAAGATTTACCAGGGAGAAACATAGCGAAAGATTCTTACCACGTCCAATAGCTGCCGCGAGGACAAGAGATCAGCCCTCCCCACTTCCCCAGCGATGAGCAGCGAGACTGGTGACTGAACGGAGCCTGTGGAAGGGAGGCAAGCGGCGGCAAAAGATCCGTCAAAGCCCCGCCGTCCTCCGCCGAGCAGGCGAATGCGGCGGCGGCGGAGACGAATCCGTCAAAGCCCCGCCGTCCTCCTCTGAGTCGCCGACGGATTGAGCGGCGGAGACGAGATTGGAGGATTGCCGAAGACCAGAGGGGAAAGGAGGCTTGCGCTCACCAACGGTCGAGTATTTAAAGAAACATGGGCTTGGCCCAATCGGGCCGCCATGGTGCAATCATGATCAATTCCCAATTAGGCCGCCTTCGTACGCCCCTCGTAGTCCTACGTGTTTTGAATTCTAGGTGGTTGACACGGAAATTTTGTTTCGTGTAATTGAAAACTTCAAATTCATTTATAAAACTAGAATTCTATTTCCAAAACTTTTTTAATTTTTTATTACAATAAATACATTGAGATGAGATCCACTATAAACACATTTTGATTAAAAATATTATTTAAATAAAATTCAACATGCTAAATAGACTATTCAACATTTTGAGAAAAATAGTTCAATGTTCAATGAAAGGGCCAGAGGTGGAGGATAATGGCTTCAAGCTTTGATACACGGGTATAACATCGGGTAGAAATGATGTAGGCATCTCGATCGATAGTAGCCTTAGGGATGGAGTCGTAGATGTTAGGAGGCACGACGACCGGATTATCCTAGTCCGGCTGGTAGTTGGAGATTTGGCTGTAAATGTGATCAGTGCCTATGCCCCTCAGGTTGGTTTTAGTGAGAGCAGCAAGAGACAGTTTTAGGAAGATCTAGATAGCATGGTTAGTTCAATACTATGACACCCTCCCCTGCTGTAGCAGAAGGGTGTCCCTGTGCTTCCTGTACCAATTCATGGATCAGTAGATGGTATGCACAATTAGATTATCTCAAATCCATACAATACTAAAATACGGGAAAAATACGATTGACTTATCAAACATGGCTAAGTTACAATCCAGAAGTGGCAGCGGAAATTAGGTGTGGAAGAACGGTTCACTTCACTTCACTTCAACTAATCACAGACAAACTTGAGCATACGACGAAACCCTACCGCGTTTACTTTTTCGAGGGTTGTTCACTAAAACCATAAGTTAACACAAACCGTGAGTACATAAGGTACTTAGCAAGCCCTAACACTACTCAAGGGTAGTGTCATGCAATGAGGCTGTAGCAAGGACATAGGCAAGAGGTTTAATATTTGCACTAGCAGCTAACACATAGAGGCTCATTAAGAATAGGTTTCAAGGAAAGAGGGGACCTGTCAATATTATAGTAGGTTGGCCCTGGAGGGAGTATAAATCATTCCCACCAGTTCTAGTATATTTTATAAAGCAATGGATCTCCATATCCAAACCTTGCACTTCTAAAACACGGGTATCACTACACACACTCACTCATCAAGGAGGAATTTCTAAGAGCCCAATGATTTGGTATGTCATGACCAGTGATAATGGACATCCGAATAATTTAGGATTAACTCTGCAGAGTTAGTACACTGTACCCACAGGCTATGTGCACTTGATCAGAAAACACATAACGCTTCCACTTCACCCGGACACGCCCACAAGTCCACCACGAAGCTCAGGGATCCCATCACAACAAAGACACACAACCAATAATTTTGTCAAGTAATGGACTTATCATCACATCATCGCTCCGATCCCTGAGTCCGTTTCTCCTTCGCCGGGTGGTACTTCCTTGTTGCGTTATCCATGATCCGCGTTAGTCCTGCCCATACAGGTTTTGTGGTCATATTGAAAATATCACCAAGTTGAGGTCTTAGCTAGCCGTTTCCTAGTTGGTAGGACAAGCACTTGTCCATGACAGGTGGACCTACACCGGAGACACCATCACCAAGTACTCTGCACCAGTACTAGTCTCACCCACAACCACATCTATCCCACCCACTTCACCATAACACCGTTGCTTTATCACCCACCCACATCGTACTTACATGCACATCACCAAACACATTTTCACCTATTTTCAAAATAGAAGTATATGATATGGTGTTGCGATGAACCTTATTGGGGGGTTCCTAAGCGCTTCTAAGCAAAGCTACATATCATACATTAGGCATCTAATGTAGGTGTATATGGAGCTTATGAGGTGGTAGGGTATAGCACACAAGGAGGGGTTGCGGTAACAACGACGGAATTACCGACACACAAATAGGTAACAATCATACAAGCATTCCACAACAATGACACTCAAGAGAGCATACAATATAGAGTAGACTCTAAGTAGGTTTCTAGACTACCGTGATAGGATCAATATGATCAAGAAGATGTTAGAGCTTGCCTGGTAACAGTATATTCTTAGACGTCATGATTTACGTCGCTTCGCGTATCGGCGCCGGAGTCCGTCTCGAGACTTAGGCCGTCGGGCGTCGTCTCCAGCTTCGGGCTCCTTTGGACTCTTCGTTTCTACAAGACGTACTGCTAGCACAACAAAAATAATTAAGAAACAATCAAAACTCTAATTAAAACTTCAGATAGAATATTTAGGGTGGTTCGGTGTATACCAGGGGATTTAGGTAGTTTAGGGCTTGATGTATAAGTTTCGGGTTTTACGGGGTATGATTCGGGTAGGTCGGATCTTAGAATATTGATGATGGAAGAATTGGTGGAATCAGAGGTATGGTGTGTGGCAAAAGGGTTCTTCATAACGGGACGATCGCATGGGCGCGAAAATCATTCGAAACAGAGCTACGGTTGAAAAGTTATGGGCTAGTTACGACTTTATGTGGTCTGGGGTAGTGTGTCGGGTAGTATCAGTGGGTACTACTCATTAGAACAAACCCGCGAGCGTAAGAATCGCTCAGATTGGGCTTACGGTTGGAATGATATGGCTTTTCAAAGATTTTAGGGGCTTTTCTATAATTACTAGAAAGCTTCAGGGCTTGGTTATAAAATGGCAGGGGCAAAAGTATAATTTACAGAAAGTATGTGGGTCTTTTTGTAAAATGATAGAGGCCTGAACAGAATTACAATAAAGGTCAGGGACCTTTCTACAAAAAGACAGGGGTTTGGGGATTTCTGGAATTATTTCTGTGTAGGAAAATCTCATGGACCGGGTCTACTATTCTATGGACCAAGTCCATTGATTGGGTCCATGGGCTGCGGTGCACCAGAGGACCCTTGCGCACAAATAAAAGGAATGGAGGGGGCTAAATGCAAATAGAAATAACTGGAATATGAGGTGGGTTGGTTTGAGAAAAAGAGAAGGGTTAAATTGCAAAATTTGTTAGAACCTCGTCGGAGAGACAACTCCCTGGTTGCCGACGAGTTCTTTGGCCAACACACGCACATACACACACACACACGTGAACACAAACTCACGCTAGAAGAGAGGAGCACGTAGGTTTTGGTTCTACAATTGGTCACCTTTGAGATTGTATTTCTATGCTTATATAAGAACTTACATGGAAACTAATCAGCCATACAATCTGTTGTTGCTAAAATTAGCTAAACTACTAAGGAAAGCAATCACTAATAATTAGGAAACTAACTAGTAACATTAGACAGGCAAGGATTATTGACGACAATCTCCTCCTAAGCCTTGTCCTACTCAATATTGATGAGGCCGATCTTGGTACGTAGCTCATGAAACTTGGTCTTTCCGAGCGGCTTCGTAAGAATGTCGCCAAGCTGTTCCTTGCTCCTGATGAACTCGACACGAATCAAGCCTTCTTCTACAGCCTCTCGGATGAAGTGATATTTTATTCGAATGTGCTTGCTCTGTCCGTGGAGAACTGGGTTCTTAATCAAAGCAATGACAGACTTGTTGTCCATCCTCAGCATCGGCGCTTTTGTTGCTGCTCCCTGCATCTCAGACAACACATGAGCGAGCCACAATGCTTGTAGCAGCGTTAGCAGCTGCTATATACTCTGCCTCACAGCTGGATTTTGCCACCACCTTCTGCTTCATGGATTGCTAGGTGATCGGACTGCCGCTGAGGAAGAACATCACGCCGGTTGTGCTCTTGCTTGCATCAACATCCCCGGCGAAGTCACTATCACTGAAGCCTGTCAGATAAGGCTTCTCCTTCTCCCTGCTGCTGAACCAGAGACCCCATCCTTGGGTCCCGGCCACATAGCGCAAGATGCGCTTCACAGCTACGAGATGATCCTCGCGTGGATCTTCCAGGAACCGGCTCACATATCCAACCGCAAATGCCAAATCAGAACGGGTATTGACCAGGTACCTTAAGCTCTAAGCTGAGCTTGCTCAACTTCAGGCGCGGTTTTCATGGGCACATGGCTGGAATTGCAGCCCGCCATGCCGCTTTTCTCCAAGATCTTGCCGGCGTAGGCACCCTGGCTCAGCGAGATCCCCCTCGCGCCTTGCTTCACCTCAATCCCGAGGTAGTAGTGAAGCAGGCCGAGGTCACTCATCTTGAACGTGGCCGCCATCTGCTCCTTGAACCGCTTGATGTCGCCGCTGTTCGTGCCGATGATCACAAGGTCATCGACATAGACCCCGATCACCAGCTGCTCGCCATTGTGCTGCCGGAGGTAGATGGCGTGCTCCGGTGATCTCCTCCTGAAGCCAAAAGACAACAGCGTGTCGTCCAGCTTCGCGTTCCATGCGCGCGGTGCTTGATGCAGCCCGTACAGGGCCTTCCGCAGCTTGAGCACCTTGTGCTCCTTGCCGGCGACCACGAATCCGGCCGGCTGCTCGACGTAGACCTCTTCTTCAAGGTCGCCATTTAGGAACGCCGATTTGACGTCCATGTGGTGCACCTCCCACCCCTCGTGCGCTGCAAGGGCAATGAGCAAGCGCACCGAGTCGAGCCGCGCCACCGGCGCGAACACTTCGTCATAGTCGATGCCGTGCCGCTGCGCGTACCCCTTCACCACGAGGCGTGCCTTGTGCTTGGACACTGCTCCATGCTCGTCGCGCTTCACCTTGAAGATCCATTTTAGGCCGATCGCGCGTCGGCCCGGCGGGAGATCCGTGAGCACCCACGTGTTGTTGTCCTCGATGGATTCCATTTCCTCCACCATCGCCTTCCGCCAGCTGGGGCTACGCTCCGCCTCCGCGAACGACGCAGGTTCGTCACAGCTCACGACATTGAGCTCCTCCATGACCAGCGCTCGCGAGGCTGGGCCGATGATGTTGTCGATCTGCCAGAACCGTAGCGGCGCGCCGTCGTCGTGGTCGGCGTCGAGCAGCTCCTCGGCCTCACTTGGTGGTGAGGCGAATTCCACCTCGCCGTGTCCTGCTGGAGTCGCGCCTCCGCCGGCATGAGGTGAAGCCGGCGGTATCAACTCGCCCTCCTCGGCCGCAGCTACTGGTGCCTCCTTGACGTCCTCAGTCACTGGAGGTCCTTGGGTGGAGACAGAGTACTCCACCGTGAACACGTCGCCATAGTCGATTGTCTCGCCGCCGGGCTCCCCCGAGCCCCAGTCCCACTGGGCCCCCTCATCGAACACCACGTCGCGCGTCATATGGACACGCTTTGCCACGGGGTCATATGCGCGGTACGCCTTGGAGCCGCGCTCGTAGCCGACGAAGATCATCTTCCGGCCGCGGTCCTCCAGCTTCTTCAAGTGCGGCGTCGTGTTTCGGACGTAGACGAGGCAGCCGAACGTTCTCAGGTGGTGCACCGCCGGCTTCTTCCCATGCCACGCCTCGAACGACGTCATATGCCGTCCACGCTCTTCGTCGGGCACCGGTTGAGGATGTACACCGCGGTGGTCACGGTCTCACCCCAGAACCACCCCGATAGCCCTTTCGCCTTGAGCATGCTCCTCGCCGTCGCCACCACCGTGCCGTTCCGGCGCTCCACGACGCCGTTTTGCTGCGGGCTGTACGCAGCAGTGCGCTGGCGGTGGACACCATCCGCCACGCAGTACTCCGCGAATTCCACCGAGTTGAATTCGCCGTCGCGGTCGGTGCGGAGTGCGCCGAGCTTTAGCTTGGACTCACCCTCTGCGCGTGCCTGAATCTCCTTGATCGCCCCCGCCGCTCGATCCTTGGATGGGAGCATGGTTACCCACATGAACCGGGTGAGGTCGTCGACGAGCAGCAGGAAGTACTTGTTGCCGCTCGAAGTCGCCGGCGTGATTTGTCCGCAGAGATCACCGTGCACCAACTCGAGACGCCGCTGCGCCCTGTACTCCGCTTGCGCCGGGAACGAGGTGCGCCTCTGCTTACCGGCCATGCATGCTTCGCACACCTCCGTCACCTGCCCGAGCTCTGGCAGGCCCCGAATTAGCTCCTCTCGAGCTAGCTTCTTTAGCGCCGCCATGTTGACATGGCCAAAACGCGCGTGCCAGCGCCACGCCTCCTCGTCACCGCGCCCGCGCACCGCCAAGCACACCGGTTGTGCTATCTTGATTCGGAGCAGGTACAAGCGATTCGCCTCGCGTGTCATCCTAGCTAGCAGTCGACCGTCGGGCTCCCGAATCCTCATCACGCCGGCATCGATCTCGATCCTGAAGCGGACCTCGTCGAGCTGGCCCAGGCTGACAATGTTCGTTGTTAGCCGAGGAATGAAGTAGACCCCAGCAAAAGATCGGAGCTCGCCGTTCTTGCACTCGAAGATGACAGTGCCCCGCCCTTCGATCCGTGCCACTGAGTCATCGCCGAAGCGCACGGTGCCGCGCACCTCCGGATCCAGCTTCGAGAAGGCGGCCCTAGACCCGAACATATGGTTGGTTGCCCCGGACTCCAAGACCCATGTATCCGCCTCCCGCTCCTTTTCTTCTCCGAGCTGCGTGAAGACCTTCTCTTCGTGGATCTCGATCTGGCCACAGGCGGCGCGTGCCCAGATCCGCCATCACCGTGGCGATGCAGTGCTCCCGGTAGCGCTGAATCGGCCCCGGCGAGTGATGTGACCGCCGGTGGCGTCGCTGATGACAGCGCCGACGAGGGAGGAATTATGGAGCAGCTTGCAAAGCAGAGTGAGGCTTCCTTGTCATCCTGGATCGCATGGGCCTGCTCCCTCTTGGGCTTTGACCGACAGTCCCGGGCCTAGTGGCCCGTCTTGCCGCATCGACGATATTCGTTGCCCTTGGGCCGGTTTGAATTTTTTGGCCCATTCGACGAACTGCCAGCGCGCCCACGGCCACGCCCGCATCTGCCGCCTCCACCGCCGCGACGCGCTGAGCCGCTGCTCGCGCCACCGCCGTACTCCGCCTCGCACTTTTTCCGCCGCGCGTCCCACTCCTCCTCTGTGAGGTACAGCTTGCCCTTGTGCTGCAGCGACGCCGGCGCCTCGTCAAACGACTCCTCCGCCTCCTTGAGCCGGCCCGTCAGTTCGGCGACCGTCATCGTCGATATGTCCAGCAGAGTCTTGATCGCGAGCGTGATTTGCTTGAAGCGAGACGGCAGGGTGTGAAGCATCTTCGTGACGATCTCCGCGTCTTTCACCTCATCGCTCATCGTGGAGAGATGCGCCGCCATTCCTTCCAGGCGGAGCCCAAAATCCTCGACGGTCTCGCCGTCGTTGAACGTGGCGAGATCAAATTTCCGGCGCAGCTGCTGTGCCGTCGCCTTCTTCACGCGGTCGTCTCCGATCCTTATGGTCGCGATCGCGTCCTAGGCCTCCTTCGTCGTCTCCTTCTTGGCGAGCGTCGGCACCATCTCCGGTGGCACCGCTCCGCACAAGACGTCAAGCGGCATCGCCTCCTCCTGCGCATCGGCGCCGCCCTTCTCAATGACGATCCACAGCGCACGCGTCCTGAGCTTCACCTTTATCAAAAGCGTCTAATCGGAATAATTGGTCTTGGTGAGGGCAGGGTAGCTAGTCCCGCCTCCCACCTCACGAATCACCCGCTGGATCGCCGCGCCATCGCCGGAGGTGTCGTCCTTGGCGCCAGCCTTGTCATCGCCATCACCAGCCATCACCCAGGTTTGTACCTACCTCTGATACCGATTGTTAGAACCTCGTCGGAGAGACAACTCCCTGGTTGCTGACGAGGTCTCTAGCCAACACACGCGCGCACACACACACACACGTGAACACAAACTCACGCTAGAAGAGAGGAGCACGTAGGTTTTGGTACTATAATTGATCACCTTTGAGATTATATTCCTATGATTATATAAGAACTTACATGAAAACTAATCAGTCATACAATCTGCTGTATCTAAAAATAGTTAAACTACTAAGGAAAGCAATCACTAATAATTAGAAAACTAACTAGTAACATTAGCCACGCAAGGATTATGGACAACAAAATTGCCAATGCTCACGTAAAACAGAGAGGAGTCATTTTCTCTTTCTCTGTACGCACGCCATGGCCGAGCCTGGAAGCTCTTTTCCGCATGGGAAAGGCAGTTGGCGAGCTGGGGCTTCGGTCGGGGGGGGGGGGGGGGGGGGGGGCTCGACGAGGTGGCCATGGTCGGTGGAGCTCGGAAGGAGAAGAAAAACTTGAATTGCGGTCGGCTTGGAGGGGGAGAGGGGAAGGTGCTCGCGCCGGGATGGAGAGGAGTCTGCTGCGCGACGGTTTTTATAGGCCAAGGAGCGGAGGGAGGTGGTTGGGCGGCTCGTCCACGAGAACACTTCGCGGGGCAGGGCGTCGCGGGTTAAGGCGGAGCTGCCGCGCTGGGCCCAAGTGGTCGGGAGGGCGAATGGTGGCCGACGGCAGCAACGGCGTTAGAGACGAGCAGTGTCGGGAGGAAGACGACGGCGAGTTGGGTCAGTTCGCGTGCGCGGGTGGGCCGAGACAACAGCCAAGCGGGGTGAAAAGGAGAAGGGAAAGGCTGGGCTGGATCTGGGCCGAGGAGAAGTCTTGGGCCAGAGGCGAGGCGCGGCCCAGGGGGAGGAGAGAGTGGCCCAGGCGGGTGGAACAGAGGGAGAAAGAGGCGGGCTGGGCCGAGGAAGGGGGAGGGAAGGGAGAGTCGGCCCAGGGGAAAGAGAAAAGAAAACTTCATCTTTTTCCTGGAATTTATTTGGCAATTTGAAATGTTCAAATCAAATTTGGAGTTTTAATCGGAGCAACACTTAAAATAGATCAAGCAAAATAATTAATCAATCACTTTAACAAGGTTGATTTTAATTATTTGAAAATTTCAATTTCTAATGTAGTAATTAATTAGTGAGGCTTTATTTAAGAAATATATATCATGAAATCATATTATAAATTCTAAAAAATTTAAATTTGCAGCGATTTTATCTATTGATTTAAATATTAAAATATCTGGGTGTTACACATACCTATCAGCGAGAAGCTTTTCATAGAAGGAGACCTTAATGGCCATGTGGGGGCGTCTAATGTAAGGTTCGAGCGGGTCCATGTGGGGTTCGAGTATGGTAGTAGGAATCAGGAGGGGGATGATATACTAAACTGGGCATTGGGTTATGACTTGTTGGTAGCGAATACCCTATTTAGAAACAGGGAATCCCATCTAGTGACCTTTAGAAGTGTATAACACTCAGAGCCAAAATCGACTTTATCCTTACAAGGAGGGAGGACAAATGTGCTTGCTTAAATTGTAGGGTGATACCTGAGGAGTGTGTTATCACTCAACATAAGCTTGTGATGGCGGACTTTCTCTTTTGTGTACGTATATACAGGGACAAACGTACCAAGACCGTGAGAACAAAGTGATGGAAGCTTAGATGGGAGCTGGTGCGAACTTTTAAGGAGAGTATGCTAGGAGAGGGGCCTTAGAAGGAAGGAGAAGAACCAGACGACATGTGGCAAAAGATGGCAACGTGTGTTCAAAAGGTGGCTTCAGAAGCGTTTGTCATGAGTAGGGGAGGCAAAAAAGAAGCAAAAGACACCTGGTGGTGGAATGATAAGGTGCAAAGGGTTATCAAGGAGAAGAAGAAGTGTTTCAAGCGCCCACATCTTGACAAGAGTGCAACCAACATATAAGGCTATAAAATAGCCAAGAGGGCTGCAAAGCGAGCAATGAGCGTAGCAAAGAGTCAGGCGTATGATGACCTTTATCAGTGACTAGGCACGAAGGAAGGGGAGAAGAACATCTATCGGATGGCTAGGATCCGTGAGCGAAAGACGAGAGACATCAACCAAATCAAATGTATCAAGGACGGGATAGACCAACTTCTGGTGAAAGATGAGGAGATCAAGGACATATGACGAGAGTACTTTGATAAGTTGTTTAATAGGGAGGAGGAGGGTCCTATCCTTGAGTTGGATGACTCATTTGATGATATCAATAGACGTTTTGTGAGGAGAATTCAGAAGGCAGAGATGGAGGAAGCTTTGAAAAGGATGAAGAGTGATAAAGCGATGGACCCTGATGGTATCCCCATCAAAGTGTGGAGATGCTTGGGTGCCAGAGCAATAGTATGGTTAACTAAGCTTTTTAACCTCATCTTTCGGTCAAACAAGATGGTGGAAGAATGGAGGAGTATAGTAGTACCGATCTTCAAGAATAAGGGAGATGTTCAAAGCTGTACTAGCTGTCGTCAGATTAAGTTGATGAGTCATACAATGAAGCTCTGGGAGAGGGTTATCAAGCATCGCATAAGAAAAGTGTAACATCCCGGCTCAGGGCTTAATAGGATTGATAGAATACTCATACCAATAAGTTACAACTTTTTTTTTCGGAAGCTCATCGCTAAAGAACTCCAAAGTTAAGCGTTTTTGGCTTGGAGCAATTTAGGGATGGATGACTGACCGGAAAGTTTATTTCGGGTGCGCACGAGTGAGGACAAAGTGCGCACAAAAGACATGTGTTGGTCTGTGAGGGCAGTCTTGAGGTCTTAGAGAGCTGCCAGGTGTAAGTGGGCCCGGCCTCGGAGGGGCGGGACGTTACAAAGAGTGACAAGTGTGACGCAAAACCAGTTTGGGTTCATGCCTAGAAGGTAGACCATGGAGACAATTTTCTTAATACGACAATAGATGGAGAGATATAGGGAGCAGAAGGACTTACACATGGTATTTATTGACCTCGAGAAGACATGATGAAGTGCCAAGAAATATCATGTGGTGGGTCTTAGAGAAGCACAAAGTCCCAACTAAGTATATTACCCTCATCAAGGATATGTGCAGGAACGCGAGGACATGTGTTCGGACATGTGATGGAGACACCAGTGAGCCCTTATTTATTTGCTTTGGTGATGGACGAGGTCACACGAGAAATACAGTATGATGCCCCTTGATGTATGCTCTTTGTTGATGATGTGGTGTTAGTTAATGAGAGTAGGGTTAGGGTTAATAGGAAGTTGGAGTTGTGGAGGCACACATTAGAGTCAAAGGAGTTCAGACTTAGTAGGACCAAGACCGAGTATATGATATGCGAGTTTAGCGAGATTAGGTATGAGGATGGAGACGTTAGCCTTGATGGACAATAGGTGGCCAAGAAGGATACACTTCGTTATTTAGGATCGATGTTACAAAATAACGGTGACATCGATGAAGATGTTAGGCATAGAATTTCAGTCGGCTGGTTGAAATGGCGCCAAGCTTTCGACGACCTCTGCGATAAGAGGATGCCATAAAAGCTAAAAGATAAATCCTATAGGACGATAATTCGTCCGATGATGTTATACGGTGCTGAGTGTTGGCCTACGAAAAGGCGACATATTCAATAATTGAGTGTAGTAGAGATGCGTATGTTGTGTTGGTTTTGCGGGCATACAAGAAGAGATCGAATACGGAATAAAGATATCTGTGACAGGATTGGAGTGGCACCTATCAAAGAGAAATTGATCAACATCGGTTGAGATGGTTTAGACATATTCAACGGAGGCCTCCGGAGACACCGATGCGTAGTGGGGTTCTAAAGAGAGATGCTAATATTAAGAGAGGTAGAGGCCGACCTAGCTTAACTTGGGACGAGTTGGTTAAGAGAGATTTGAAGGAGTGGAATATCCCTAAGGAGCTAGCTAGGGATAGGAGCGCTTGGAGATAGGCCATAGACGTGCCAGAATCGTGATCCTTTTTTCTTCCTTTTTGCTTACTTTTTTTTTTGCTTTTGTTTGATTTGCCTCTATTTTTTTATGGGTTACTTTTCTTTCTTTTGGTAGGTGTTCCTTTGTCTCTTCTTTTTTTTGGATTCCTTTGGATTTCATCTCTAGCCTGTCCCAACTTGGTTGGGATAAAAAGACTTTGTTATTATTGTTGTTATTGTTGTTTGTGTAAAAGTGTTAAAACACTATATAAGGATATATATAAGGAAATGTTGAGTTTTAAAATATTGAACTGGTGAGAAACAGAGTTATTAATAAGCACTAGCTAAGTGTTTGCGCCTTGCAGCAGACGTCCCTTATAATATATAAGAGAAAGTACACTTTACTCCCATATACTATCTCTAAAGTTCATAGAAAACCCTAAACTATGAAACTGTTTATTTTACTCCCTCAAAGTTTGCAACAAGGTTCATTTTACCCCCTAGGGCGGTTTTGAGGGTGGTTTTGGCACTCGGACCCACATGTCAGGGGCAAACGCAGCACCGTTGGCGCGGGAGGACTTGAGGATGGCCAGTGGCAACTAGGCGATAGTGGCGGGGCAGCGGCGGCGTATGTACACTGAAATGTGATTTGGCCATGACAAGTAGACATAAGTGCAAAACCACCCTTAAAACTGCTCTATGGGGTAAAATAAACCATATTATAAACTTAGAGGGAGTAAAACAAACGGTTTCATAGTTCAAGGGGTTATGTGAACTTCGAAGACAATACAGGGGAGTAAAATAGACTTTCTTCTAATATATATTATTTGTACAAATATATATAATTTCTTAACCAATTATTTCAATAAAAATTACCGTTTAGAAAATTTCATGAAACAGGAAACAAACGTAGGTATGTTTTAGGAAATTTCAATGCCCATAAAAATTATTAAACTTTAAATGGTAAGCATGATTATTAAAACTATGAACGATTGTGTTGCTGCTCTGGTTGTAAGATGGGAGAACTGAGCTCCAGATTAATGAATTCTCTTTGATTTGAAGTTATAATGTCTTATCCTTGGATCGATCGTCTATCACATCAAAATTGCCTGAGTTGATAATGTCTTCTAACTATCGGAATGACACCTTTTGTATATGGCTACATAAGAGCACCTGCAGTGTTCCGCCGAACCAAACGAGCACAGTTCGGTTTGAGTTTTAACGGTGCGATACACGTACTAAATGATTATTTTTTTGGTTGGATTGATGTGGAAGAAGCCAACTTCTGTCGTTCGTGGTGCAAATTTTGTGTAAGTAAATAATATTTTATTTGGTTGGTTCGAACCATATTTATGGTGTTTTTCATCTCTGACATCTATAATTTGGTTGTCAAAACGTTGTTGGTTTGATTTTCCTTGCCCACGGTTCGCTCTTCCTCAACGTTGTGGGTGCTCTAAGTAATTGGGTATGACTCCCCATCTCTCAGTCTCTTCACTATTTTACTTGAGCCTTATATCTATTTTATATTTATATGAATATATGAAAAGAGTAAGTTATAAATCTAGTACTATTTATTTACTGGACAGCTGTGACCTACTCTGACATAAACACCTCTAACGGAGGCGCCTTCACATCATAGGAATTACAAATAAAAAAGAAACTTCCCTTTGCATAGGCAATTAGGAGGGCGCTGATTCCTCACACAAGGGCAGGTTTCATGCCGCCACACCATTTTGTAGGAGCTTGAAGAAAATTGCAGAGGACTCATCTTACCTTTTGCTAATTCTTTTTATCCGTGCAAAACTGATCTAGCTGAGAGTTGAGCGCCCGCTGCAACCTTTTGTTAATTCTTCATGCCATCAACCATCGCACGGCTTATTCTTGACGAAACATGCTCCCATCTTACCCTTCCATATGAGATGGTGGGTGTGGCATCATGGTGATTGCGCGGACTACTACTGCAGCGTCATGCAATCAAAGGAACTAATTATCGTGTGTGGTGTGCACTGTCGATGAATGTGCAAATTAAACAGAGCAACAAATTTTCAACCGAAGGAAATGTAACGGGACTCAGCACCCATCGAGCAGCAAACACCATATGCTTGAATGTGCAACAGTGAATACTACCATCTAAACTAAACACGAGTGTCCTAACGGTTATTTTATCGAACACCTTAAGTGCGAAATGCAAAACAGTACTTCTCTTACTTTGGCTTACTCAATCGTGCAACCAAATGTTTGAACCAATATCCAACATCCAAAATCTAGCAAACATATCAAAGAAAATAGACCTCGATCTAGTAGTATTTACCAGTAGCAGCTCCACCGTTCAGGTGTGAACGGCAGCAGCAACGCCAGTCACAGCAGGCCAGCGCATGTGTCCGCGGTGCATGGTGAGCAGCAGCTGCTCCTATTGCTGGTGGGCACCCAGGGCAGCCGGAGGCCAGCATGGTGCATGCGAGCAACAGGGAAGCAAGCGGTGCCCAGCACTTTGCAGGGGTACCTCAGGGCCGGAGCTTCACAACTACACGCGACTTCGCCGCCTCCGTATCTGCTCCTTAGCCTGCAGTTAGATCCTCGCGAGGCCGAGTGCGGCGTGCGGGAGCAACGGTGGTTTGAGATTACCAGACAGCTCCTCTTGGCAGGCCACCCTCCTCTTCTTTGCAGCTCTGGTATTGCTACTAATTGGTATATCAATCAGAGATATGTTCTTAGTGTTGACCCTTGTGCTCCTCCTTCTAGTCAATCCTGAAACCTGTTCCTGGGGCTGCTCTCTCTTCTTGCTGATTGGAGTGGTAATCAGATTTGTGCTGGTATCATTCACTCTCTTCTTACCCTTTCTGACATATGTGTGTTTGATTGATGGCTTGAAATAAACCTTTTGAACAGGGATTGGCACAACGGGTAGAGGTAGCACAAGATCTTCTGCAGGGGGGGGGAAATGCAATCAACAAATTCAGGAAAGCTTTCGTGTGGACTGGTACTGCAGCCGTGTCGGGGGAGGAGGGGGGGGGGGGATGCCTCGTCGCTTGGAAGAAAGCTTGTCGATCTTCTGATTTGGGGGGACTGGGGATTACAGACCTCAACCTACTTGGCTTTACCCTAAGACTTTGATGGGAATGGCTTCGGCGCACCGATCCAACACGTACATGGGTCTCCCTTCCGGCAACAACAGAAAACATCGTCAAACAGTTCTTCTCCAGCTCAATTCAGGTTCAGGTTGGAGACGAGACCAAAACTCTGTTCTGGAGGGATCGATGGTTGGATGGTGAGACAATTGAGCACTTGGCACCACATGTTTTCCTTGCGGTTCCAAAGCGTATCAGAAATACAAGAACGGTCCACACTGCCCAACAAAACCAACGCTGGATCTCTGATATATCTGGTTCAAGAACGGTTCCCCTCATCACACAATTTCTCCACTTGCTCAACAGAATTGAATTAGTCCAAGTGTTGTCGGGGACTGAGGACTCGTTCATCTGGAAATGGTCGTCTACGGGCAGGTACACCTCATCCTCTGCCTACAGAGCATTCTTCATCGGGCAATACAGTATCTCAGGTGCGAAGGAATTATGCAAAGTGAAGGCCCCTCCGAAGGTAAAATTCTACTTTTGGTTAGCCCTACTAGGGACGTGCTGGACATCGGATCGACTTGAGAGGCATAACTTGCAGAACAGTGGCCCGTGCGCCTTCTGCCAGCAAGCCCCGGAGACGATCGAGCATCTCCTCCAGGGCTGCCTCTACAGCAGAGAAGTTTGGTTCAATACTTTGAGTGTCTCCAACCTTCAACATATCACGCCAACGGTAGAACAAGTACTTGACGAATGGTGGCTCCAAACTCGTCGGCGCATCAGCCATGACAGGCGCAAGGGCTTCGACACATTAGTACTCCTCTTAACCTGGGAATTGTGGAAAGAACGGAATAGGAGGGTCTTCCAATCGGCGGCGCTCACACCACCAACTTTAGTGAACAAAATTTGGGACGAAGCTAGAAACTGGGTCGTAGCAAGGTTCAGTCATCTTTCAGCACTAATTACCTAGCTACTCGTTTTTCCTTTAGCTAGAGTTTCCTGTAGCATTGTTGTCACTCCCCTAACAATGTAATCAAACTTTATGGTTGTGTGTCCAGACTACGTCTGTGATCACAACCGGTCGTGTTCTTCCTACTTCCTCTTAATGAAATACGCACCCAGGTGCGTTCGTGAAAAAAAAAAGATCTTCTGCAGGGCGTGTTTCTTCCAGTTCTTGTGCCAGTCTAGTTGAGCCATGGTGCTCCAAGTCATTGTGTTGTTGTATCATAAGGGTAGGCCTGGTATGCAGGCTCTGACTTTCATTCTGGGGATAATTCTGAACCATGTTGAAGTGTATGGAATCAATGTTTGCTCCCCTCATGTTAATTATGATTGAAGGGAAAGACATGATGGGTGATGGTTCACAATGCCTGACAGATTCGATGCAATGTGTTGCACTAGCTCAGCAGCAGAGGTTCGGTATATTGTTCCTATTTGAGTTGACTTGCTGACCTGACATCAAGGCCCCATTCTCTGCTGCCAATTGTAAGGAGTCCATCATCTGGTTCTCAGCTTCCACAATTTACATGTAGTCTACTGATAAATGTGAGGAAAGGTATAATGAAGAATTGGAGGGCATAATAAATCTGAAGTTTTGATAAAAAAAAATCTATTATCTGGAATCTGGATGTTTGATTTTTGGTAAAGTAGTGTGTAATTCTAAGAATAATTTATTTAGCAAGTGTTCTCTGGTCTATGAATAAATGTTAAGTCGGCACACCACATCCTTTGCAGAATGGTGGTGTAAATCGATTAAGAGAGTACCCAAGAACAAAAGAAAAAGCACAAATGCTTTGATAATCTTGGCTGCATGGTCGTTGTGGAAGCATAGAAATTCTTGTGTGTTCGACGGCATTTGCCCGAACATAACAACTCTACTCTGATGTTTCGACAAGGAGCATCACATGTGGTGTCTTGCAGGAGCACGTAGGTTGCGTACCCTCAGTGCTGGTCAAGTGGAAGAGCTAGGTTAGATTTAGCTTAGCAGGATCTGTTTTCGGGTCAGGTCTTACACTATATTGATCATAACATCTTGTAAGTTTCAGCCTCTCACAACGTGGTCCGGAGTGAGGCGGTGGTGTTTGCAAGGGACCGCTTTTTATCTCTTAATGCAATGATACATAACTTTTCTGCACATCCAAGAAAAAAGGAATAAATATTAAGTAATCTACTTCTGTTTACAAATTATGTGCCTATGCTTAACTCAGAGATCCTGTCCATGGATTGGTTATAGTTTGTGAGATCTATCAAAGTATAGGTATATGTATCTTGAGCACACTCAGAATTTTTTGTTCTAGGACCAGATGTAACATTTCTGAAGGACAAGTGAATGTTACTGAAGTACTGTTTTTACTTCCATGCTGGTATGTGCTCAGTATCCAGAACAAGGATACACAAATACTCATCCATCAGGTTGTCATGCCATCGTCAAGTGAGTGTTTGTTACTTTACACATTCTCTCTTAAATTGTGCCTATGCAGTTACAGTACTTTTTCACATGCTATTGTCTATTCTTAAATTTTAATTATTGCCCATTTCTAACAAGCTTGGAATATCTAAGGTTTTTGTTTATATTATTTTTTATGCATTTAGAGAGCGCTAATATGAGTGTATATGTAGTCTTTTTCAAGCATTTTGGTTATTTCCTTTGCAGGCGCAACTTCCCATTCAAAGTCCTATGTTGATACTTTATAGTGGAATATTTATGACATTTATGTTTATTGTACAAGCCCAAGCATAATAGTGCAGTCTTATGCTGGGGGACTCAAAACTGCTTAGACAAGTTGCAACTGAATTATTTAAAACTAGCATGAGTTGGTTTCCAACGATATGGATTGTTGAATAATCTAAAGATGAATTATGCTTTATTCAGTCGGAACTTAAAACCTGAATCGAATCTATAAATGTTCTGTACCATCTAGCTTTATTTTATTTTATTTTAAAATATTTTCTTCTTGTAATTGATATCCTCACAGAGGGGATTTTCATTGCTCCTTGGTAAACTTCTGCATGTTTAAGTTAATCATTTTTTAAAGAGAATGGAGGAGCTCCGTTAAACCTGAGAAGTCGCAGAATCACATGCACCATAAATTTGGATGCATAGGATTTAAAGGAAAAAAAAAGAGTGAAATGCACCCGGGGTACATAAACTATTTAGGGATGATCATCTAGGTACATAATCTTTTAAAGTGATCATCCAGGTACACAAACTAATTTTCCTGTAGCATCCCGGGTTCAAAGCGCTTTGGAATGTATATTTTCCTACATGGATGTCCAGCGTGGACGAAGGGTACGTCCGATGCGCATGAGGAAGAATTCCTAGCCGTGCAAAATTGCAAAAAGGACCCTGCCTGCATGACTTGGTTTGTACGAGATACTCCGTTGGAAATCAGGAACCAATCGTTCCTTCGCTGGAAATAACGATCACTTCGCCTCTTCGGTTCAACGGCCGTGGCGATCAGCAGATTAAGCAATCTATCCTTCACTGGAAATAACGACGACTCCGCCTCTTCAGTTCGACGGCCGCGGCGATCAGTAGATTAAGCAATTTATCAATTTCATATATGTCATATGAATTGCGCCATTGTATTGCACTAAAAAAAACTAGCATGGACGTGCTGTATTTTAGTGATAACCTAGTACAAAATAGAATGTTGATCTTAGCATCCACATAAAGTGTTTTGTGCTATCCTATTACAGAAGCTTGGTCTTTACTTCACAAAAGCTTCCCAAAATTTCCCAATTGCTTGTCACTTCAACTTTACTTTTTCTTGCGCCCTCCGCATGTAACCTTCTTCTTTGTTGCATCAAGTCCATCATTCTTTGTAGTTGCCGGCTTGCGCTTGGGTACCCTTCCTGTCTTGCTTGTAGTTGTCAATGGCACAGGCCTTGCAATTGGTCTGTTTGAGATAATGTACTCACAGTCTCGTATGGGTCCAACAGATTGTTGACTTCTTAATGTTTGAGGTTTCTGTGATGCATATATTGAGAATATGAGTAAAATCATTAAAATTAAGAGAAGATGAAATGGACTGGACGTAATGACAAAGACCTGTAACATCATCTGAGAGATCATAGTGTCACTCATTTGTGACATGAGCTGAGATGAAGTTGCCTTTGGCTGACTGGCTCCATAGTGACCTGCATGAACAGATTGTTATATCATACATATAATGAGTTCAATTGTACTTTATATTGCTAGGTAGGAAACCAACCTGTGAGATTTGTGGTTCAGGTTCCATGTATTGTTCGTCATCAAAATTAGGTGTTGGCTTCCTGATTGGTGCTTGTTTTGCGGGAACACCAGATTTCTTGAGCTCACAAGTTGCAGAGTTATGAGTTATGCTATGACAATGACTGCAGTGCATGACAACACCATGCTTAGAAAATTTAGGACCGATTTTTCCCTTGAACTTCATGTGGTGCTTTCCTCCTTGATTTTGGAGGCATGTCCACTCTCTTTTCATACATAGGAGGTAGCACTTCGAGGCCATTCACCTTTTCCCAACTGCGTTTATCATTGCAAGGCCAATTATTGTACTCATATGCGTTGCCAAATACAATAAGCGAGTAGCAATGAGCCATAACAGATTCAGAGCTGATCCGTTCATGCCTCAAACATGAGATGGCATGACTGCATGGAATCCCTGTTAAATCCCATCTCCTGCAATCACAAGTCATGGCAAAAATATCCACATTGTAGCTGAATCCTCTGTTCTGAACCTCAAATATGCCCTTACCAGCTGGCAAGGCATAACATGTGTTGGCTAGCTCTGAATTCTTTTGCACTTTCTTCCTAATCTTGGGGCAGATAGTTCCTTGGAATTTTTCGGCCAACTCTTTTTGCTTGTTGTAATGCCTAGTCATTAGCTGCCCCTTGATCCTCTCAAGCATACTAAGTATAGGCATTTTTCTAACATCCAGAATGTATTTATTGAAAACCTCACAACTGTTGTTAAGCAAAATGTTAGACTTGGGAAACGTGCTAAAAATGCTCTTACCCATATATTAGTTGGCATTTTCTGCAACCAATCAAATGCATCCTGGTTCAAGGCCTTCATCTTCTCTATGTTTGCTTCCCATTCTCTCACTCAACTTGATCTTGCACAAGCCCATAGTTGATTTTTTAGATTTTCGCCTTTAAAATGAACTTGGAAGTTGGAGTATAAATGTCTAACACAAAATCTATGCTCTAATTTGGCAAATACTTGTTGCACAGCAGGAATGAGACCCTATATACAGAAAAGAACAATCAAACATGAAAATGTAAGAGTCAATCTGAAAGTAAGAATTAAACAATGAAATTAAATTAAAGTTAAAAAAGCACCTTTTGTTTATCAGTCATGATGGTGTACGGATAAGTATTATCAATCCCAAGGTCCTCCTTTAGTGTCTCCAAGAACCACTTCCATGTTATTAGTGACTCAACTTCAACCACAGCCATAGTTATAAGGAAGATGCAATCATTTGGATCAATTCCCATGGCTGTTAGCAACTGACCACCAAATTTAGTCTTGATATGGCAGCCATCCAAACAAATGAGAGGCCGACAACCAGAGAGAAAGCCCCTCTTGCATGCATCTAGTGAAATGTACAATTTGCTAAAAGTGTTGACATTGAGATTGAGATAGAATGGACTACTAGGGTTGGTTTTCCTCAACTCATGTGCATAATCCCATAGTTGCTTGTACTGCCCCACTTCATCTCTATATATAGTTTCCATTGCAATCCTCCTAGCTCTACCAAGTTTAGTACGAGAGGGTGTCAAATTCCAATCTTTTTGAACTGTCCTGGCAACGTTTGTAATGGTGATTTTATCATTTGCCCTGAAGGAGTCAAGATACTTCTCAGCAAGCCACTTAGCAGTGCATCTCTTCAACACCCATTCCTTCTGGTAGTTGTGCTCTCCCACATATCTCTTCACAATGAAAGACTTAACCATGCTGTCATTTGAGGCACGTAAGGTCCACGGACAACCTTCTGCACAATGTGCATTAATTCTTTCTCTATTATTCATTGGCATCTTGATCTGAACTCTATTCTTCAAACTGTACTCTATTATGGCTTTCCTAAGTAATTCAACTGAACCAAACAACATACCCACCTTGAATATTGGATTACTCATGTCCTCTGGCCTGAAAGAATTCATGTTCTCCCTTATCTCACCTTCTCTATCTGACTCCGGCAACTGAAGATCATCATCATCTGTATCTAATTGATCCCAAGCATCAGCTCTAGGGGCTGCTGCACTTTTTGCCAATTTGCCTGCACTTACATCAGCATCAACATTATCAATAAATAAGTCATCATCTGATTCTCCGACATCATTGTCACTGTCTATAAAATCTGGATCATCGAAGTCATCACTTTTAGAACCATCTCCGTCTACTGTATGTGTAGTGGGCCCATTGCTTGCAGAACCACTAGGCAAGTTTGAATTCAGATGACTAGTACCAGCTACATGATTGTGATGATCTACGTAGATGACATAGTTCTTCACTTTATGAGCCACTTGCTTCATGATCAATGTGTCAATCATCTGATGATATTATCCTCAAACCATCAGATAAATCCATCCCAGGAAGTACCCAATACACTTTCATATGTGGTGCACCCGAATCATAATCAAGCATAGTCATGATCTCTTCAATCAATAGGTAGCACCAACTATCGGCTTCAATATCATCAAACCAATCGATCTTACTGTTGACATAGCAACGATTCACACCCAAGCCACAGAAGAAACCATCATGATGAACCTCTACTGAAAAATTTGTTGATCTAGCCCCTACATAAATGAATTCAACTAAAATTTCAGTACCGCTTTTAACAAAACCCAAAGCCCAAATCAGTCAAAATCGAAAATTTTCAGGTAATCCAACTAGCGATACATTCCTGGCAAAAGAACACATTGATTTTAGGGGATTTAGGATGAGAAGCACTCACCATACTTGGGCGTTGGTTCACCTTTTGTCTGCCGCCTCAGAGGCATGTTGCTCCTTCCGCCTCAACTTCGCCTGGCAGTAGGGATCGAATGATGGCCTTCGCCTCAATCGTCAGTTCGCCGCCTTCCCAATCGTCGCCCTTCCAATCGTAGCCTCGCTTCATGATCGCCGCGGGCGTCGAACTGAAGAGGCGGCGTGGTCGTTATTTCAGGGAAGGAATGATCGGTTCCTGATTTCTATCCCGTACAGCAAGTCACGCATGCAGGGCCTTTCAAATAAAAAAAAGTCATACAGGCACGGTCCTTTTTGCAATTTTGCACGGCCAAGAATTCTTCCTCACACGCATCGGACATACCCTTCGTCCACGCTGGACATCCACGTAGAAAAATATTCATGCCGAAACGATTTGGACCCGGAATTACCTAGATGGCCATCGCTAAATAGTTTATGTACCTCGAGTGCATTTCACTCAAAAAAAAATGGACACATGTTGAGAGGCTATGCAGAATTGGATCAACTTCCCTAGTGTAAATGACGTGTGCCTCTCACCAGTTGCTGACACGGCTACCTATTCCTCTCCCACTGTTGTCGACCCAGGACCAAGCATCGCAACAGCGAACTCATGAGGACGATGCACAACTGTGATCTGACAACGTCATCCCGACCAACGAAATTACTTCCAGTGCCGCATGATGTGCACGGCTCGTGCCGCCTTCATTTGTGCTTCGCATGTGCGTGTGTATCAAACCATGAAATCGAGACATAACATCTGAACTTGAGCGATCTTATGCTTCTTTTGGTAGTAATATCTGTAATCGTTGAACTATGTTACACGCTTTCAGCGACTTTGCATAAATTTTTTCTCATTAATTCTGTTTATTAGAACATATAACCAAAAACATCTTGCGAATATATAAATATTGTGCACCATTTAAATCAAGTGTCGAATCAGTCTCTAGCAGTGCCATGAAATGAATAATACTCCTCTGTTCCGTTTAGAACAGGCTCATTAGTACAAATTTGCACATGCCATCTTGTCCTAACGACAAGATTTTCGAAACACAAACTGGTGATAAACGGGGCAAAAGAAAGAATAATAACAGAAAGAAACACAATGAAGGAGAAGCCTAGCTCTGCTCAGGCCAGGGAAGGCTGAAGCACGTAGCCGTTAATTCCATGGGGCGACATCTTGTAGCAGCGCACCTTGTGCTTCACTACCCGCAGCTCTCCTGCGCTGCCCGCTTCACCAGCTGCTGCCTCACGGGGAGGCGGAGAACATCTGACGACTTGAACGGCCATGAGGAAGAGCGCAAACCGCGTGGCAACACCTCGTTCGTCGCTCTCGATTATAAGTGTCCAGGTGATGCAGAACTTGCCGTCTCCCATGTACGCCAAGCTGCCGGGGCTGATCGGGTAGAACCCCCTCTCTCCGCACTCCCGAGGATACGTCTCCTCCTGCCACACGTAGCGCGTCGCCGGCGGCTGGCTCGCGACGTCGGGGAGGTCAAAGGCGCAGAGGCACAGCCTGCGCGGGCAGAGGCCGAAGCAGAGGCCAAAGTCGGGCACGAAAATGCCGCGCCCGTGGCACGGCAGCGGCCAGTCGCCTTCCTTGCGCCACGCGAGGCCGTCAGGAAGCAGAAGGGCTCCTTCCCGCGGACGGAGAGCTGCTCGTACATGTCAGGAGGTGGACCCGGGAGTGCGCGCCACGACCAGCGGCGGCCATTGTCATTATTGCTGCTGCCGCCTCGCTGTTGTCGCTGCGCGGGGGGGAGGAGGACCTGGAAGCTCGGCTGCTCGTCGCCACTCGGTGGCCAGAGGAAGTGGGGGATGGCGTACAGCCGCGCGCCCAGCGGGAGGAGGGCGGGCCCGCCGGACATCGTGTACCGGAGCCCCGGCCCGCACGGCGCCTCCGCGGCGGCGGCCGTGTCGTAGACGATGGTGTCCCTGCCGAAGCTGACGGCGACGATGGTGTTCGTGCCGCCGGTGCCGGGTGCGACGGCGAGTTTGAGGCGATCTGGTCGCCGTCGCGTCGTGGTTATCTCAGCCATGGGGGAGGGGAAGCTCCTCATCGCCGCCGCCCAATCGTCCTGCTCCACGGCGGATGTGAACATATCCTTGAGATTTATCCTGACGACATGATATGAGTAGCAGTGGCCATCATTCCGGGACCTATGCTCCTCCACCACGAATAGAAGGCGCTGGGGCCTCCCCTTGCTGTGCTGCCGGTGCTCGCCGCCGCCGGCCGCCATTTTTTATCCTCAGCTGCCTTGCCGTGATTCCCCGGAAGCTCTACCTGTATGTATCCCAATAAACAAATAAAGTAAAGTTCACAAATTTCGTCTCAATTTGAGCTCCCAGTAGAGATCTCCTCTCACCTTTGTTTCAAAAATCAAATCTTATATCGAGGAAATAAGACAGGCGGCCGACTCCGTATCCGCAGCGGACTCGGTTGCCTTTCTCTTGGGAGGAATCCGAACATGCATCTGACAGCGAGCAATCTTATCTAGGGCAAAACTGGGAGGTGAGATTTGGCCATGGGAGGAGAGATTTAACCGGTCAGTTATTTCAGTTAACCGATGGGTTAGATCGGTTTTAGTGATATATTTTAAATATATATTTTTAAATTCAAAAATATCAGTTTTTGAACGGTTTTACCGGTTGACCGGTCGGTTATTCCTGTAGGTTATACCGGTTTCATCCGATTTAAATTTTTTTGAATTTTAAAAAAATTTAAATTATAACCGAGGGTTAACCGGTTGACTGGGATAACCGGTCCACACCAGTTTTTCGGTTAACCGGGTTAACTGGCCAGTTAACCCCGGTTATTTCAACCCTGGTAGGCACCCACCCTGCCGGCCGAAACATCAAAAATTCAAAATACCGGTGCAGTTGAAATTGATGGCCGAAACTAGAAAGGTCATGCCTGCATGTTCAACTTTCGATTTTGCTTGATCAGAATGTTGTTTAGTCGAAATTACTGCTTTTTTTTTTGGGTCACGTTCAAAGTTCTGATACGTATGAAATGAAAAGGCAAAAACTGTTCAGGGTTCTTCGTACTCGCAAATCTTGTTAACTTGGAGCGGTACATGGCCCGAATGTATCAGTTGGCACATTTGGGACCGCAAGCAAATAAATATAATCTTAAGTCGTAACTAGTATTAAACAATTATTTTTCCAAAGGGTGCAGGGTAAATAAGCAGGCAGTAATCATTTTTCCAAAGGGTGCAGGGTAAATAAGCAGACATTAATCATTTGCCCGTTTAGGTGTACTGCACATTTACCTTGCACCCTTTCGAAAAACAGCTAAACAAGAAGTCGGTCACCGCGGGGAGAAGCGTGCAGAATATTTCACATACTCAGTTAGGGTCCGTTTGGTCGGGCTTCTTGTCCGGCTTCATGAGCGGCTTCACCAAATAAAACGTCAAATATGGTGCTCCCAAAGCAGCTCCTCCGTAAAATCTAGGAGGGAGCCGACCCTCAAAACAGGCCGAAGCTGGGAGCAACAAAAGGGTAGCTTCACCGGTTTCCTCGCATTTTTTCGCAGTCCACATAGGCACAGCCGGTGAAGAATACCTAAAAAGTCATTGTGCTATGTCAGTTAAAAATATAATATTTTTTTCCTTCTCGGATGGTTTAAAAAACAGTTTTGGTAAGGGAGACAGTTTAGAAACCACCATTTAATGATTAATATAATTTCTCATTTGAATATTTGTTTGAATCATATAAATATAGATCAAATATATATTTTGTTGGATAAAATCAAAATCATAAGTCCAAGGGTATTATGGCCAATAGTTTCTTCCATGTAATAAAACAAATCAAGAGAAGCTGTATAAGAAGCAGACATTAATCATTTTCCCAAAGGGTGCAGAGTAAATAAGCAAGCATTAATCATTTGCCCGTTTAGGTGCACTGCACATTTACCCTGCACCCTTTCGGAAAACGGCTAAACAAGCAGTCTATCACCGCACATTCTGCTACTCAGTTAATCACCCCCCACCCACTACGCAGGCAGAGGACAAAGTGTGCGTTTGTTCTGTCCCATTGGAGCCAACTTTGCCTTCCCCAACGTTCGCGCGTAAGAGTTGTACTCCGGTTGCAAATGCCAGCGACGACATCGCACGATTAGTGCCATCTTGTAGAGCTCAGCTGTTAGTGCCTAGGGGCAAAAGCAATGCTAAAATAAGGCTGACTGATTTTCTATGTAATTTAACTTAACACTGAACTGTAGGGTCTTTTCTGTCCCTCAGTCCTTGTAAGTTGTAATTTCTTCTTATATTTGTACAAAATACGAGTATGGAGCTTCCTCGCTGACTTCGGTCAAAAAAAAAAAGAAAAAAAAAGAGACAGTTCGCTGTCAAATCATCCGTCCAATTTTTAAACTAGGATAACACAAATCGGGAATTCAAAAAAAAAAATCTCTAGACCGAGGATACACTACTCAATGTAGAGATACAATGAGAACAAGCTGCGGATACGGAGTCGACCGACGGCGTGGATAACACATATCAGGGCATACACCACGCAATGCAGAGATACAATGAGAGCAAGCTCCAGCTCAGCCCAGGGAAGGCTGAAGCACGTATCCGTTAATTTCACGGAGTGACATCTTGTAACAACGCACTTTGTGCTTCACCACTCGCAGGTCTCCAGCGCTGTCGTCCGCTTGAGCAGCTGCTACCTCACGAGGAGGCCGAGTGCACCTGACGACCTGGACGGCCATGTGGAAGAGCGCAAATCGTGATGGTACGCCTTGTTGGTCGTGCTCAGTGACTACGGTCCATGTGATGCAGAATTTGCCGTCTCCGAGGTAGGCCAAGCTGCCGGGGCTTTGCACGTGAAATCCCCGGTCTTTGTTCAATCTGTAGTTTTACGATAAAGGGTACATTAAATCTGTACTTTTATGATATAACTCTTAAATCTGTAGTCTTGTGATAGTTTTAATACAAAACCTATAGTTTTGTAAAATTTACTCTTCTTTTTTTTAATAAAAAATCTTCCAGTATATAGGAGTACAACTGAACTGACGGCCGGCCGGATCCGACTAGCAATGGACCAGGATTCTCTGTCGGCCTCTGTTGGCCTTTTCTATCGGCGCCAATGCAATCCGAATGCGACGGAGGCCGAGCAACGGTCGGTACGGTCCAGCACGATGTTGTGCGGGCATGTCCCGGTGCCGGACCTCGCCGGCATCTAGAACTGGAACTAGATAGGAATTCGACGGCGAGGCCGCGCCGCAGTCCGGCAGCGGACACGTGGCGACGGGTTGCGAGACCGAGCCTGAAACCGCTGCGAGAGCAGTCCGACACGGCGCTGCGATTTTTCCTTGACCGGACAAAGTGGAACCCTGCAACGCCGGCGAACGACGGAGGTTCG
Source organism: Eleusine indica (assembly GCA_030378355.1). NCBI lineage: Eukaryota > Viridiplantae > Streptophyta > Magnoliopsida > Poales > Poaceae > Eleusine > Eleusine indica. Next base: position 2,809,619 of record CM059499.1, on the reverse strand, counting down.
TGGCGCGGTCGGCATTTGGTTCCCCGACCAGGGGTGGTCGGTATTTCATTTACCGTCCACCCCTTGGGGTCACGGTAACCGTTCAGATCCGTAACGACTAAACGAGCAACCGGATCGGGAGTATTTTGTGGGCCGACGGAGGGACCAACTGGCCCAAAACTCTCTGTGTCAAAATGAGCTGTTCTTGGCCCATAGTAAATTTGCAGGCCGGGAAGGCGACAGGTCAATAAGCACACAGGGCCGGACGCCCGGACCGGACTCTTCTTGCAGCACAAGATGAACTCGACTCCCGCGGCGCGCCGGAGTTATAAGCGGAGCCGGAGACGAAGAAGAGCCTTCCCCCCTGTTCCCCCCACGGCACCTCGCTTATTCCAAGTCCCTGGCAGAGATTCAGAGATCCGGACCAGAGCGAAGCAAGCAGAGTCGCAGGCGGGAAGGAGGTAGAGTGAATCTCGGTGCGGCATCGGAGGCGATGGCGAAGTTTAGCCCGTACGAGAACAACGGCGGCACGTGCGTGGCCGTCGCCGGCGACGGATACTGCGTGGTAGCCGCCGACACCCGACTCTCCGTCGGATACAGCATCCTGACCCGCGACCACTCCAAGATTTGTCAGCTGTATGTCTCTGAACCTTTCTCGTCCTTTTTCCTATGTCTCATACGATGCGTGGTTAATTATAGATTGGAGAATCTTTTTTGTCCAAATAGAATTTGCGTGTTGGTAGACTTCTGATTCCTGAGTTTAATCTCCACACATATTTTGTTCGTTACTACCTGGAAGTTTGTGATGTTGTTCTGAAATTCCGTGTTCAATATTCAGTTTTGGGTCAGAACTTGCAGAGATTTAGGCTGTACTTTAGAATTTACTACTGCGATCACGAATGTAAATGATATTGGGGGTGATGATACAAGTGGTTTACACCTGGTAAAATGTATTGCATGGTGTTGAAATTCTGATTCCTGAATTTTTTGAAATCCTGCGCCACCAGCTCAGAACTTCTAGAAATTAAATAGATCTTCTGAAACTATGTGCTCAATATTCAGTTGACTGATAATTTGCATTAAGACAGGCTTTACTGTGTTAGATCAATTTAATCTAGAACATCAACACTTATAACTCAGGATCTAACTAGTCAACTTCGATCACAACTAGCAAACTAAACTGATGCGGAAAATAGATTCGATCTGTTACCGGCGTTGGTGTTGGACTCCATTGGCGTTGGTGCAGAGGTGATGGGCTCGATGATGAGGGCGTCGTCGGGGATGTAGCGCAGACACTACTTGATGGTCTTCTTGGGGTAGCGAAAACCCTCGGGGCGGCAGCGGCACTGCCCCTGGGCTGGACGTCGGTCTTCCGTGACTTCCAGTGCCCTCAACGATCGGTTGGGTGGACTTGGATGCAATGGGCGTCCTGGGGGACGACCCTTCTATTTATAGCATTGTAGCCACGGGCCGGGTCCGTTTTTATCTCTAATATTGCCTCCCGATCAAGGCAGAAAACGGAAACATATCTGTTGGCCAGATCCGAAATCCGCAGGGGCTGGAGTCCCCTATTTTTGGTTCTGTTGTTGACCTGGCGGTCAACAGAATCTAAACCAACATACTACTCTTTTGGTCACAAATTTAAGCACCACTCGACAAAAATAACTGTAACTGTACACTTTGTTACTTTAATTTACTGTTAAACCTTAGTACAAGTACAGTAAATTCCTTGACAAGTCTGAGTTTATGAAAATCCTGCATCACGAGACTGTTGTTAGACTCACTTTTGTGTTGCTTGTCATGAAATGAGTTTTATGTGCAAAAAAAATGGGTTTGAATGTTCACTCCTTAATATGAAACCTATATAAAATTAGCAAAGGTAAACTTTGCTATGGCACTGTCCATTCTTCATACTTGGAACTGCATAGTGAAGAGCATATTATTGGGCTAGATAATGTGGTTCATCTCTGGCAAATAGTTAGCTCAAATCATTTATCATAATCTTCAGCCTATACAAGTAAAGTGTTGTTTGACCTCTACATTGTGAGCTAAAAGTGTTTCCTGGCTTCCCCACAATCACAGTGCAGACAAATGTATTTTGGCTTCATCTGGCTTCCAAGGTGATATCAAAGCTTTGCAGAAGAACCTGGCTGCCAAGGAATTGGTATGTGTTTTATTATTCATAGTGCTGTGAAACCATCTTTCAGATCTCTGTTATGACTGTTTTTGTTTTTAAGCACTTTTCAGCCTTCTTACTGCAATAGTCTGATCGATTACCTAGTCTACACCTTTGTCTTCCAAATTTTATTTGATTGAAACTGTTCTGTGTTGTAAAACAAAGATTGTTTCTACGTGGCACTTTCTTTATATGAGAAAGAATGATTCATTCGAAAGTCTTTCACTACATTCATGTTTAATCATGACTATATTGGTGATGTAGCCTCCTATATTGCCTTTAATTAGGGCATCAAACAGCAGAACTGAAAATTATTATCATCCTGAACCTGAATGAGCCATATCGGTACAGATTTTTGATGCTTTGACATGACATTTTTGCATTTTCAGGTCTATGAACACAACCATAACAAGAAGATGAGCTGCCCCGCCATGGCGCAACTATTGTCGAACACACTTTACTACAAGAGGTTCTTCCCATACTACACTTTTAATGTGTTGGGTGGACTGGACAGTCAAGGTATGATTTAATCGTGCTAATGCACTGGTCATTCAGTCTGAATGTCTGATCGTACCTCTGAGCTTACCCAACATTGTAACAGGTAAAGGTTGTGTCTTCACATACGATGCAGTGGGGTCTTATGAGAGGACAGGTTATAGTGCCCAGGGAACAGGTGCAAAGCTAATTACACCGGTTCTGGATAACAAGTTGAAATCTCCTAATCCTCTGATACTTCCTGCTCGGGTAAGTTCTAGTATACCCAATTCCCACTAGTTAGCACTCACAAGCAGAAATTTGGTCATGCAAATGCACGGCTGAAAGGTTCAAGAAACTCACAGAATTATGTATCGTTTATTTGTTGAAAAGTTATTTTTGATGAACAGAACTCTGATGATATGCTAATCATTCAGGACGCAGTTACTCCTTTGTCTGAATCTGAAGCCGTTGATCTAGTGAAGGATGTTTTTGCGTCAGCAACAGAACGAGACATATACACTGTATGGTGTTTTCTGACACCTCTTATTCCCAACACTGTAGTATCACTTGACACTTCTAAAATCTCTGACACAAAAATTATTTTCTCATGATATTTGCAGGGAGATAAACTGGAAATTGTGGTCATCAACAGCTCCGGCATCCACCGGGAATACATTGAGCTGAGGAAGGATTAGTGTGGGGTAGGAGTGAAACAAAACCACCCGTGTGACTCCATATATCCCCAACAGAAGCACAATGATCCGTCTTTTCACTTTCTGATGCACTTAAATTTCCTTACTTTCCCTGTTGTTTATTCTCATGACGAGAGTGATTACTGATTGTATCGGATTTTTTTTAGATAATGGAAAAAAGGTTCTGGCCTTGACCTCAAGGAGGTTACAACCCAACGTTACAATGAGGCTACTGATTCAACTCAGTAGGAACCCAGTACACCCATGTCAAGGGAATAACAAAACGATAAAACCAACATAGTCTGAATGAAAAATTATTAAAACACAATTCTATTGCTAAAACTCCATCCATGGTTGGCAAAAACTTGCATGATCATCGTCTCTAGTGACCGGCATGCGTCCTTGATCATGACGGTGTCTTCATCACACGACTGCAGCTGCGCCCACTCGCGTAGCGCATATAAGTTTTAGTACGCGATTTATCAAAAATAACATCATTCCTACTTAGCCAAATTGACCAACAAAGAGCAGAAGCACCCGAAAGAAGAAGTTGTTTCATTTTTTATCCATCCTGGGGTAGCCAACCACTGAACATATGATCAACACTTTGTGGAATATTGATACCAAACGTGAATTACACTGCTCTCCATATGAATTTGGCCAAATGGCAATCAAAAAAGAGACGTTGAATAGTTTCATGCCTAGTGCAAAAGACGCATAGTTTACACCCATTCCAACTTTTACGGGCTAAGTTGTCTTTTGTAAGTACTACTCTCTTTTTAAGATACCACAAAAAAATATTTATTTTCAGCGGCACCTTTAGTTTCCAAATGGTTCTGGTTTGGACTACATTGTTATTGCAGGTGAGAGCACAATACATGGAATGGACAGAGAAGATCTCATTTTGATGCAAGTTCCATCTAAAGGTGTCCTTTCGTTCATTTAGAATGATATGTGCTATTCTATGTACTAGATTATGCCAAAGAACCAAGTTTTGACCTACTAGGTCTCTCCTAAAGGAAATATTTAAAGGAACTGAACTGAAATCGTTGGAGATTGATGCTTGTTTCCGCTTGACAATGAAATAAAGAGATGGTTACTGCTGTTTTAGGGTGAAGCTTCCCAGCCATTTATCCTCCCAAAATTTAATATTTTCTCCATTATTCAATTGTAACTTACCCATATTCAAGAAACAGTCATTAACTTTCATAAGTCCTGACCAGAACTAGGAATCCCTAGGTTTTCTTTGTGCCTGCCCTATAGTTTGGTTTCTGAGATATTTCCTACGCAAAATGATTTGCCAAAGCCCATCTTCATTGATGAGCTTAAACAACCACTTACTTAGTAGACATTGATTTTGTATATCAATGTTTTTAATCCCAAGACCCCCTTGATCCTTCGGTTGCAAAGAATACTCCATTTTTCTAGTCTATACTTTTTCTTATGTTGATCACTTTGCTAGAAAAACCTAGATCTAAAATAGTCTATCTTCTCTAGAACTCCCCTTAGGAAAAGAAGGACAACATGAACATCACTAGGCTGTTAAGTACAGAGTTTATGAGAATCAATCTTCTCCCCACGGAAAGGTGTTTACCTTTCCAGTTACTCAATTTATTTTCGATTCTTTGCTCTAGTGATTGCCAATCATCATTGCTAAATTTTCGGTAATGCATTGGTATACCTAGATAATGGAATGGGTAGTCCCCTTGTTGGCACCCAAATAATTGAGCATATTGGTTCTCCATATCTTTTGCCAAACCAAAGCAGAAAAATTTGCTTTTATGGAAGTTTATTTTTAGGCCAGAGAGCTGCTCAAAAGCTCCAAGAATAAGATTGCCTTCTCTATGTCATGATCCATATCATTTTATGATAGCATCATCCGCATATTGTAAGATAGATAAGCCATCATCTATCAAATGTGGAATCACCCCATTTATTTGCCCTTCCATTTTTGCTCTATTTTTAATTATTACCAACATGTCCACCACTATGTTAAAAAGGATTGGAGATAAAGAGTCTCCCTATCTAAGTCCTTTCCTTGTGTGGAAGTTGTCACCTGCTTGGTCATTCACTTTTATGCCCACATGTCCCCCTTAGATGAATGCATCTATCTATTGACACCATTTTGTAGAGAAACCTTTCATTTGAAGGACTTGTCTCACAAAATGCCATTTGATTTTATCATATGCCTTTTTAAAATCAATTTTAAAAATTACATCACTTTGCTTTTTCCTATGCATCTCGTGAATTGTCTCATATAAAACCACAACACCCTCCATGATGTTCCTACCGGGAATGAAGGTTGTGTTGAGTTGGCTGAATGACCTTACGTGCAACGGTTGTTATGCAATTAGTGGCCACTTTAGTGAATATCTTGAAGCTAACATTTAATAAATAGATTGATCTATATTGTTGTATTTTGATTGCTTCGGTACATTTTGGTAAAAGAATTATTGTACCGAGAGGAAGAGTTTCCTTATGGAATTCACAAAAGAGTTCCATTAGGTCAAATTTTATTATATTCCAAAAAGCCTAATAGAATTCCGCTAGGAAACCATCTGGCCCTGAAGCTTTATTATGCTCCATTTGGAAAATTGCATCTCTCACCTCGTCCTCAGAAAATTCGTGTACAAAAACTTTATTTTCCTCTTCAGTTACTTGTGGGATGTCATCAGTTCGAGTTACATCCAAACTAAATGAACTATCAGTTGCTGGACCGAATAAATTTTTGTAATAAGATGTGATATGCTTTTTGAGATCAGCATCACCATTTATAATTCTATTCCTATCTTGTAACTGAAAAATCCTTGTCTTCCTATGCTTTCCATTAGCCACTAATTGTAAGTATTTGGTATTTACGTCCCTCTGAAGAAGAGTTTTTGTTTTGGCTCTTTGATACCATTTAATCTCTTCTTCTCTTAAGAAAAAAACTTAGACGGTTATGCAAGCACTGCTTTAAGTTCACCTCTTCAGGCGACAAAACTCAAAAGGGTGCATTCCACCTTTTTGTCTAAGACGTCAAGTTTGTCGAAGAGTTCTTTCTTTTTCTTTTTATATGCCCCACTCACATTCTTTGCCACCCCCGTAGGTATTGACGAAGCCTATGAATTTTGGCCTGCCATCGGTCTATTGGGGTTGAGCCACTATTCTCACTTGTCCACACATTTCAAACAATAACCGAAAGATCATCTCGTAATAACCATCCTAATTCAAATTTGAACATAGGAAGGTGTGATGCCGATGTTTCCCCCGTGTTCAGAAGAAGTGGAGTATGGTCAGATATATCTCCAGACAAAGCAACTACCGATGATAGAAGATATTTTTGCTCCCATTCTATAGATACAAGAATTCTATCTAGTTTTTCATACGTGGGATTGTTTAGGGAGTTAGCCCAAGTGTATCTTCTCTCTGACATTTCTAGCTCCCTTAGATTTAGTCCATCTATAACCATATTGAATAGGAAGGGCCATCTATCATTGTAGTTATTATTATTTTTATCATCTGGGGTTCTCATAATGTTAAAATCTCTTCCTATAAGAATGGGGTACCTCTCATGGCTGCACATGTTTACTAATTCAGCAAGGAAACTGTTCCTTTAAATTAGGTTGTGCCGGTCCATACACCGTTACTAATGCCTACTTGAAGCTGTCAATTTTGTTGCACAAGTGGAATTTAACATAGTGTTCCCCTTCATCTATTGTCCCAATATCAAACATATTTAGATCAAAACCAAGAAGTATGTCTCCCGAACGACCCTAGGTTCTTTGACGTGCCAAAGAAAACCTTTCCGGCGCAGAGATTCTTCACGAAAGGATTAGAAAAACTCTTCCTACCTATTTCTGAGATCGCAATGAAACTTAGGTTGCATTTGTTTTCGAATATTTTACTGTAAGTACTCATATTACTTGAGTTACTAAGATAAAATTTGGGAGATTCGGATCATGTGGGTAAGAATGCATTACAGCTTTCGTTTGGAAAACGATCTCGATACCCAATGGTAACAGGGAGTATAATAATGTTTGTGAGTTACTGAGTAGTAAATCAATCAAGAAAACAGTGCACAGACACTAGGCAGGGCAGCTGCATCGCCTAGCTAGGCCGTGCTAGGCACGCACGGCCTAGGTGGGCTCGAGGGTGGTTGCGCGGCCCAGATGGGGGAGAGCGGCGTGCTGGGCCGAGGTGGCGCGTGCGCAGCCCAGGCAGGAAGGAGAGGGGAGGCGGTGGGCTAGACTGGGCCGAGAGCGGGGCAGGCCGAAATAGATGAGGAAAGGTCCATGCAGGAAGTAGAGGAGGAAGAGAAGGAGTGGGCTGGATGGGTCGAACGCGCGAATGGGCCACGAACGGGAAGGGAGCGGGCTGCGGCCCGGGGAGGGGAAAAGAAGAGAGTGGTTTATTCATTTCCCAAAATTTTGGAATAATTTCGATTGGGTTTGGACTTTTAACTTGGAGCCCGAACACTCAAAATAAATCAAGTCAAAAGCAGAACAAACAAACAAGCACTTTGGCAAGATTGATTTTAGTCACTCGAAGTTTTCAATTTCTATGATTTTGATTTAATTAATTGGCCAGATTATATTTTTTTAAAAAGATCATGAGATCGGACTATAAATCCTAAAAACAATTGAAGTTCATGAAGATTTTATCTACTTAATTTAGTATTAAAATTTGGAATGTTATATCTCCCTTCTCACACATACACTTGTTCTTGATAATTCATCCACTCAAAAGCTCGAGCATATCTTTTTCTCCATTTCAAGATTTGATTTGCTTGTTACTCTTGAGACTTGGTCTCCTAGACGGCTAGACATCGCCTTTGAGTTCCTAACTTGTGGTGAGACGTGGACATTTATGAAGGTGTGATTCATCTCCATAAGAAAAGAATCAAGAGAAGAAAGAACACCGAGCTTGATCTTAGTGATCGCTTGGTGAGGAAAAGGAGTTGAGAGAGATCCGGTCACTTTGCGTGGCTCCTCAACGAGGATGTAGGCACTACATTACGTGGTCATCGAACCTTGGTAAGAATCACCGTGTCTCTCTTTTACTTTTCCCGTATTTATTTTGTGCTTGTTTGTTCTTCATTATATTGTGCTCGATTAATTGTGTCGTATGTTGCTAGTTATCTATTGTAGGAATTAAGTGCATTATTGGCTCAGCTTCACTGCCCTTCAAGTATTGCATCTCTCCCCGTTTATATTTCCGTATTTCCTTTAGGTTTCATATTGCACGAAGAGGGGGAGGGGGGGGGGGGAGGGAAGTTCTGTCATTGACAAAACTTCTGTCTTTGACTATTTTAAAATATTTAATTTCAAAATGAGAACTGGATACGGGATGTCATGCATGACCTGACAGCAGCATTGTGGGAGGAATACGTGCAACTTTGGTCTATCATTGATGACGTTGAATTCGACCCAACCAGCACGGAAGAGGATCAAATCACCTGGACCCGCTCTGCTAGTGGTGAGTACACTGCAAAGTCTGCGTACAACATGCAATTCGACGGAGGTGTTGGATCCTTCTTCCCTGCAAAGGTCTGGAAAGTATGGGTGCCAGCTAAAACCAAGTTCTTCCTATGGTTATTGCTTGAAAACAGGGTTTGGACGACAGATCGTCTCCAGTTGCGCGAATGGCCGAATCAATATTTTTGCACTCTATGCTATCGAAACCTGGAAACAGCAGTTCACCTATTTGCTGAATGTACCACGATGCGGCAAATCTGGACAGCAGTCAGCTCATGGGCAAATGAGGAGCGCCTTCGCCCAACGGAATGGAAATTCGGCTCTGCCATATCACAATGGTTTGATCACCTGACGGCGGATGACAGCTCTGTAAGAACTCGTGGCTTATGGTCACTTAATCCTCGTAATTTGGACGATATGGAAAGAACGCAATGTCAGGGTGTTTAACAACAAAGAAATGTTAGTGCATAGCCTCATTACCAAGATAAAAGATGATGCAGCGATGTGGATTATGGCCGGGGCGAAACACTTAGCAAGTGTCTGTTGTTCGAACATTAGTGAGTAATAGTTCATGTGTAAACCAAGTTTAGCCCTGTTGGGGTACGGGTAGGCTACGATAGCATATAATGATTTCTAACGTTCAACCAGGAAACCTTGCAAGAGAGGATCATGGATCATTACCACTAGACGCGCAGGCGGAGTGGAAGCGAATGTTGGAGCAGCTCGATCCAACGTAGTCGCGCGTCGGTGTAGAGGAAGTAGTCGATCACGTCAATCGTATTCTCCTAGTCCAGCCGTTGTCACCGCAGCAACAACAGCGCCTCCTCGCGATATCCACACGTATGGGGTTGGAGCACCGTACGCGACGTGCTAGCACCGGCAACACCGTTAGGGTTTTGTGGGCGAGAGAGAGGGGTGCGGCGGCTAGGGTTAAGGACTGGTGGTGTCACCTGCGCCTTAAGCCCCTCCTCCACTTAAATAGACCCTTCTAATGAGCCTCGACTAGTTGGCCCATTAGTGGACTAATTCCTCACGGATCAATATCCATATGACCCTCACATACGGATCAAATCCGTATTGTCTCTTGGTCATATCTCCAACAATCTCCCACTTGCACTAGAGACAATCACATAGGCAAGCGATGTTCCAACCTGTTAAGTGTGTGACCCGTTAGGTTCACATGTACACGACAATGATGTGAAAACCATTTTTCAAATCATAAATCAATAGCGGCACCTAGCAGCACATACTGATTCTCGTGTACACATAAAGATCATATCGGTTGAACCTTTAACATACGCAGTCAGCGATCCCTTTGCCTCACGATATCAGTCAAGCTTAAGGCGAGATACGTGCCATCCCTATAATAGCTCGACCATTCACTCGAACGTCTAGTGGATTTATCATGACTAACTCTTAGTCATCGTGATTAACTTTTAATCACATTGGCATGGCCATGCACTTCCAAATCCATCTAACTCGAGGGACCCAGAGATATCTCTCCTGTTATTAGGAGGGGCAAATTCCATCTTGACCGCTCACACCCCACGACATGTTTCATAGCATACCCGAAAATTACCTTTATAACTACCCAGTTACGGAATAGCGTTTGGTAATCCCTAAGTATGCTATTACACATTCTATGAATCAATGATAATCTCAGGTCTAAGGATCCCAAAGGTACATCATACAAGACAACAACTGATGGCACAACAATAACATCTCAACAAAGTCTATTAGTGGGTCAGTCCAACACTATGTTCTCCAACATGTGTCCACATTATTGATTTGATATCTTCATATCAATGATCTGTGAAACATGATCATCAACCAATACATGTGCTAGTCCATGAATCATTATTGTCCCACATAATGATAAGGAACTAGGGATCATTTAGGATAATATTATGAAAGAACAATGAGTTTCACAAACAAGTCACGCACTTGTCAATCAATGCAATAATTATTATCCATGAAACACTTTATTCAATCACACATTTACACAATCTCTCATACATTAATCATGCAGATATCTAATACTCATGTATCTCATATGTGCCTCATGCTTAGGCTGAGAGAGAGGTTTTGTCAACGGATCAGCGATGTTTGAGTCTGTGTGCACCTTGCATATCTTTACATCACCTCGAGTGACGATGTCCCGGATGAGGTGATAATGCCGTAGTATGTGTTTGTTCTTTTGATGCGCTCTAGGCTCCTTGGCTTGTGCAATGGCACCACTATTATCACAATAGAGGTCCATTGGACTGGATGCACTAGGAACCACACCCAACTCAGAAACAAATTTTCTGATCCAAACAGCTTCCTTTGCAGCTTCTGAAGCGGCAAGGTACTCAGCCTCTGTTGTTGAGTCAGCAACCGTATCTTGCTTGGAACTCTTACAGCTCACCGCGCCTCCATTGAGGCAAAACACATATCCAGATTGCGATCTCGAATCGTCTTTGTCAGTTTGGAAGCTAGCATCAGTGTAACCATTTACAACGAGCTCTTCCTCACCTCCATAGACTAGGAACATACCCATAGTCCTTCTCAAGTACTTTAGGATATTCTTATTAGCTCCCCAATGAGCTTCTCCTGGATTTGACTGGTATCTGCTCATAGCACTAAGAGCATAGGCTACATCTGGGCGAGTACTTATCATGGCGTACATGATAGACCCAACAGCCGAAGCATATGGAATCGCTCTCGTTTTCTCTTGCTCATCTGGTGTCGAGGGACATTGAGTCTTGCTAAGAGAAACCCCATGTGATATGGGCAAAAAACCTTTCTTGGAATCCTGCATATTGAACCGTTTCAATACCTTGTCAATGTACATGTCCTGGCTTAATCCAACTAGCCTCTTTGATCTATCTCTATAGATCTTAATGCCCAAAATGTAAGCTGCCTCTCCTAAGTCCTTCATTGAGAAACTCTTTCTCAAAGAAGTCTTAACAGCGTCAAGCATTGGAATATCATTACCGATCAGTAATATGTTATCCACATAAAGGACCAGAAAGACAAGCGCGCTCCCACTAGCCCTTTTGTAAACACAAGGCTCTTCTTCATTTTTAATGAAGCCAAACCCTTTGACTATCTCGTCAAAGCGAAGATTCCAACTCCGAGATGCTTGCTTTAGTCCATAAATGGACTTTTGAAGCTTGCATATCTTCCTAGCATTTTATGGATCGACAAAACCTTCAGGCTGTGTCATGTACACATCCTCACTTAGGTTTCCATTAAGGAAAGCCGTTTTGACATCCATTTGCCATATCTCATAATCATAAAATGCGGCAATTGCTAGAAGGATCCGTATAGACTTTAGCATAGCGACGGGTGAGAAGGTCTCATCATAATCAACCCCTTGAATTTGATTAAAACCTTTCGCCACCAATCATGCCTTATAGATGTGAATATTTCAATCCATGTCTATCTTTTTCTTAAAAACCCATTTACACTCAATGATTTTTACACCATCAGGCGGATCTATCAAGTTTCAAACTTGATTTTCTCTCATGGATTCTAATTCGGATCTCATGGCTCCAAGCCATTTCTCAGAGTCCGGTCCTATCATTGCTTCACTGTAAGTCTTAGGCTCATCATTGTCTAACAATAATATGTCTCGCTGCCCCGTGGTTAGGAGTGTGAACTTTTCAGGAGCGCGACGTGCCCTTTCTGACCTACGCGGGGCTGGTGTTTCAACAATTGGTTCAACAACAATTTGTTCATCCAATTGTGGTATAGCGGAAGAAGAAACATTTTCTGGAGCTTCTTGAACTTCTTCAAGTTGCACCGTTCTCCCACTTACCCTTTTGGAGAGAAACTCTTTATCTAGAAAAACACCATTACGAGCGACAAACACTTTGCCCTCTTCCCGGTTGTAGAAATAATAACCTTTGGTTTTCCTAGGGTATCCTACAAAGAAGCATTTATCAGACTTGGGAAAAAGCTTATCAGACGTCATACGTTTTACATAAGCCTCACATCCCCAAATCTTAAGAAAAGACAACCCGGGACGCTTCCCAGTCCATATCTCATATGGTGTCCTTTCCACGGATTTAGATGGAACCCTATTAAGTGTGAAAGTGGCAGTTTCTAGAACGTATCCCCAGAAGGACAATGGAAGATCACTTTGGCTCATCATAGACCTAACCATGTCTAACAAGGTTCGGTTCCTCCGTTCGGATACTCCATTCCATTGGGGCGTTCCTAGCGGAATCCATTGTGGAACAATTCCACATTGCTTTAGATGTTCACCAAATTCATGGCTCAAATATTCACCACCATGATCAGATCGTAGAAGTTTAATAGTCTTGCCCAATTGATTTTGTACTTCATTTTGAAATTCTTTGAACTTTTCAAAGGATTCAAACTTATGCCTCATTAAGTAGATGTAACCATATCTACTAAAGTCGTCGGTAAAAGTTATGAAGTACTGAAGACCACCTCTGGCTGTGCAACTCATTGGTCCACATACATCCGTATGTACAAGTCCTAATAGTTCACTCGCCCTCTCACTATTTCCTGTGAAAGGCGACTAAGTCATTTTGCCAAAGTAAACAAGACTCACATGTATCAATTGATTTAAAATCAAAAGAACTTAGAAGACCATCTGTATGGAGCTTCTTTATGCGCTTCTCATTTATATGACCTAAATGACAATGCCAAGTATACGTGAGATTCAAATCATTAGGCTTGAGCCTTTTCGCATCAATGTTATAAATAGGCTTATTCTCAAGATCTAAGTAATATAATCCATTCACCAATGGGCAATTACCATAGAGAATATCATTCAAAAAAATGGAACAACACTTGTTCCTTATTATGACCTCATAACCATCATCTTCCTCCAAACACTTTGAAGAAATAATGTTTTTGCCTAAGGCAGGAATGTAATAACAATTATTTAACTCCAAAACTAATCCTGATGGTAATGAAAGTGGATAAGTTCCAACGGCCAACGCATCATCCTTTGCACCATTGCCGACGCGAGCATCCACCTCGCCCTTTGCACATTTCGTTGCTTCTTTAAGCCCCTGCAATGATTTGCAAGTATGAATCATCGATCCGGTATCAAATACCCATGAATCATAAGGACGTGTAGCAACATTATTAATTTCAATAACATTGATACCTGAATTAGAAGTGTCTCCACCCTTCTTCTTCAGCTCTTCCAGATAAAGCTTGCAATTTCTCTTCCAATGACCGGGTTTCTTGCAGTGAAAACAAGGATCACCAGCCGCTGGTTTAGGCTTAGGAGCTGCTGCAGGCTTAGACTTAGTGCTAGAGATCTCATGTGTAGCCTTAGCCTTAGCCTTGCGCTTTCGTTTCTTGCTATCCTTTTGAACTAAGTTAACTTGACTTGGACAAGATTTTTTGATGCTTGCCTCAGCTGTCTTAAGCATCCCATGCAACTCAGCCAATGTCTTCTCTAAGCTATTCATTTGAAAGTTCAAAATGAAAGGCTCATAGCTCGCGGGAAGCGACTGAAGAATCACATCTGTGACCAAATCAGGGTGTAGAGCAGCATCAAGTTTCTCCAGATTCTCAATGTAACCAATCATCTTGATCACATGAGGGCTGACAGAACCGTTTTCATCTAGCCTGCACGCAAACAAGGACTTTGAGATGTTGTACCTCTCATACCTTGCTTGGTTCTCAAACATGCCACGGAGTCCCTCAATCATATTGTGGGCATCCGTGTTCTCATATTGCTTCTGAAGCTCAGAGGACATAGTGGCAAGCATGAGACAGCTAACATCAACTGCATCATTGGTATGCTTCTCATACTCCCTTTTCTGAGTGGCAGTAGCATTTTCTGGCAGATCATCAGGATAGGGAAGCTCTAGAACATATTCCTTTTTCTCTTGCTTGAGAACAATTCTCAAGTTGCGATACCAATCAATAAAGTTTGTTCCACTAAGCTTTTCTTTTTCAAGAATTGAGCGCAAATTGAAAGTGTTACTAGCGGTTGGTGCCAGGATCTACAACAGAAAATATGCAAATATAAGCACTATGTAAATATAAAACTCTTATTAAATATTTTAACAAAAGTTCATTATTCCACTATATGCTTGGAACCGTTTTCCCTCAAAATGACATATAGTGGTTCAAGATCCATATTCAACTTAGATCCTAGTGAGCTTTGACATCACCGCTAGAAATCTAGTGACATAGGTAAGCAACACTTTGCTAATCACATCCCTATGTGACTCTTGTTTGTTGGGTGGCATCACATACCCCGGCGCCAACACCATGCCCCAAAGCCCAAAACCGTTTTGATAGATTTGTTAATTAAATCAATACTATGCATGTAAATGTCCGACATTTATCCTAATAATTAAGATAGTTGAGGTACTCTACTTTGACAGACCTACCATACAACGATCATAATTTTAATAGGTGCATCTATTAGAAGGGCATATTATTTAATTTTTTTTCTTGAGAGAACCTATTCTAGCATGTTAATCATATCCAATATAAATAACACATGAAAGAATAGGATGATAGGAACATTGTCACAGACAATCATATTAACTGTGAAATAGTACGGCCCCTTTCAATTGGTGATCTCCATCTCCATTGTCATCGCCAAGTCTCCCGTCCCTTCAACCATCATGCTTGAGGCCTCCATGAACTAACACTTAGCTACTACAACTAATAGCTGGTAATAAATTACATGAGAATATCAAACATCACAGGTCGACACGCAGGCCGTTATACAATAATATGACAGCCTCAATCCAGCTGTAATTAATTATGGCACGCAAGCCATGCAAATCACATACATACATCACATGCATCTTTTAGGGCATACCATTCACAACATTCTCTGCAAAAACAAGTTAGGCGAGAAGCGAATGCTAACGTGTGGCCAAAAAGGGTTGTAACAATCTAGGCGTGTTCGTACGGGGGTCGAGGGGGGAGCCGCCCCCCGCGGGTCTCAGGGTAGCGCCGTGAAACCTCACAGGATTTCACAGATCGTATCTATGAAATCGCAATGGAAATCCTATCAGGAAAATCACATTTGCCCGATTTTGAGTCATTCACAATGCCTCAGTTTTCTATTAGGTTTTCATGAGTAGACTGCGGTACATAATTATGATACTATTGGCTCCTCTACTGGCGCACGCAGTTAGTCCCGATGGTGATTCCAGCCGGTAGGGACAAGTCGCGCGCGCACGGAGAAGGAACACAAATAAATCAATGATGCATGTATCGCTATCCGCCCATTACCTTATGAACCTCCCTATCACCATTGATCTAATTAATCCGTACACAAAAACATGTAATAGATCTCATCTAGTATATCAGCATATCAACCATATGCACAAGATCCAGATCACAAACTACACAACCTGGCTCTGATACCACTGTTGGGGTACGGGTAGGCTACGATAGCATATAATAATTTCTACCGTTCAACCAGGAAACCTTGCAAGAGAGGATCATGGATCATTACTACTAGACGCGTAGGCGGAGCGGAAGCGAATGTTGGAGCAGCTCGATCCAACGTAGTCGCGTGTCGGTGTAGAGGAAGTAGTCGATCACGTCAATCGTATCCTCCTAGTCCAGCCGTCGGCACCGTAGCAACAGCAGCGCCTCCTTGCGGTATCCACACATACGGGGTTAGAGCACCGTGCGCGACGTGCTAGCACCGGCAACACGGTTAGGGTTTTGTGGGCGAGAGAGAGGAGCGCGACGGCTAGGGTTAAGGACTGATGGTGTCACCTGCGCTTTAAGCCCCTCCTCCACTTAAATAGACCCTTCTAATGGGTCTCAACTAGTTGGCCCATTAGTGGACTAATTCCTCACGAATCAATATCCGTATGACCCTCACATACGGATCAAATCCGTATTGTCTCTTGGGCATATCTCCAACAAACCCATGCTCCTAAATTTGGTATCATTATACTGTGTCTATGGCATTTGTAACACACTCTAATTTTTCTCCTTATAAATTATAAAAGACCGGACAATGCTCGGGGGTTTCAAAAAAAATATATTTAATTTCAATGTTATTTTTAGATTGTCTATTCACTCCTCTAGGGAACTTTGCCATTGGACCCGGATGCAGGTGTGGGCTAGGCACCACACACTGAGCTGAGATTACAGTGGCATGCATGGCCGCAAGGAGCTTGGGGATTGAGAGAGTGATGCTCTGCCTAGTAGCTCGAGTGCAGGCTGCTGAGGCGCAAGGTGAGGATCTGAGGTGGTGACATGCGATGGTGGCCAGTGGCCAGACGTAATGAACTCAAATGGCAAGGCAAGTGACTCAAACACAGGTGCAGTCATGGGTCACTGGTGTTGGAGCTTGGTTCTATAGCAGTTATGGACTCATGATGGGATGGAGTTAGGAAAAGAACGAGCTGGTGAAGAAGGCAAATGACAAGACTGTCTAAAATTGTTGACGATGGCAGATTTCTAACCAAATCTAAATTGTAATAAGACCTGCATGATTTCACAAATACTGGTGGTATATTTCAAACCTAGAAAATTTATAATGTCATATATCAAATTAACCCTATTTTTAAAGTTTCTACTAGCAATGTGTTCATCGCCACGGGCTTTTATATATATTTTAAAACTATAAGTAATGGTTTTTAAATTATTATTTAAATATGCATATATTTTTATAAATAAAAGAATATTTGCATATTACTTATTGCGCCTTTCATATATGCAGGTTAAGATTCAACAATATGGTTTGTGATGGCAATTGCATTACTGTTATTGATGGAGAGGGCACTAATATTGTTTTCTGACGTGTTTCATCGTTTTTTCTTGAATAAAGGTTATCTTTTTTAACACATGTTTGCGATGTTTGTATTGTTTAGATCTAAAGGTTGACACCTTTTTTATATTATATGGTGTTTTGATTACGAGGGAGAAGCAAATCAAGCAGGCTTCAAAATTTAGCTTTGAACAAGAAAAGATCCTTGATCATACAACTGTCAGATTGGGATTGGACCAACACAAATTGATGTTGCATTCAGAAAGCTCTACTTCAGTCTTCTTACATGAAGTGTTAGTGTGTTACTATGTTAAAAAGGGAGGGTAAACTTATCGTTGTGTGCTGTCTTAAAGCATCTCCAATAGAAGGTCTAAAAGTGGATATCTAAAATTTATCTTATATATAAACAAGAAGATTTATATATCCATTTTATTATTGTCTCTAACAGATTACTCAAAAGTCAAAACTCGATATGTATAAGTCATTTAAACATTTTAACATTAGGGGTTATTTCATTAAACTAGCATACACATAAATAATGCAAATAACTACAACATTTGAAGAGGGCTTATTTGCACATATGCCTAGTTTTATCCTTCCACAGCCACGATCACGCTCAGATCGAATCAACCTCGCTCGTCCGTGCTCTGTACACCCATGACCGTGGCCCAGTGCCTGCTTCTGCTCACCCGCCGCCCGCTGCGTCGCTCTAGCCCACTCACCGCCTTCCTCTAGCTAATGCTCGTGCGTCGTCGCCTCGAGATCACCCATAGCTTCATCCTCAAGCGCGTGAAAGCTAGTCCTGGGAGAGTAGCGGACCAAGTATCAGCTGACGCTGTGGAGCCCTGTCCCGCTAGCCTTGCCTCAGTTCTCACCCGCTGTCATATTGACCAATCAAGTAAGCAAGCATAAAGCAAGATGCGCGACACGACCAAGCAAGCAAGTAGCAGGCAGGATTCAAACTCGTTCTTGCCAGCACTTAAAATCCAGGTACTCCTTTGTCTTTCTTCATTTCCATTCGATGGAGTTGAATCATTTCTTTGATCTCTTTGATTTTGTTTAATATTACGACAACATATTAAATATTATGCCAAAGTATTTACGTGCTAGACTGAAAAATTATAGAAGGGCTTGCCTCAGCTGAATATATGTTTCAAGAAAAACTCACTTTCATTTCCTTCAGGAGTGATATGTGTAAGTGTTGTATTTCTTGCTGCATGTAGTTCTCTTATTTTTACATATCTACCGCAATTGAAGCAATGTGTTTTCTGTTCCTGATGAGAATTTGCAGTGAAATAACTGAACTAACAGGCTTTAGGATTAATAGTTCACATTCTTTTTTCTCGTGGAAATCTAGAGGATGTAATATCAAGGCTCCCCTACTGTTGCACAAGGATGAGGTTAAGGCATGCAAGGACAGTAATAATATCACTGTCAGAGCATGATCCACCTTTGATTTGGTAAGACTGTTAGCTAACTGTAATGCATCATCAGGTTGTATTGTTAGGTCTCCCAAATAATTTAGTTTCTCAGCTCGAAGGGGTCTGTAGTTTTGTCCTGATCAAAACTAAAGTTTAAATCACAATAACAGTCTGGTACATTAGTGTGTGCAGTTTTGTTGCCTCATGTGCTGGTTATTTGTCAGTAGTAACCACTGTTTTTACATTTAGTGATTTGGATATAATGATATATGAACTGACCTCTTCATTTCACAATTGTTTGCTTACAATTCAATTGTGCACATGCAAATGGGTATCTTGAATACTCAACTGGAAAATAAGAGGATGTAGATGGAAGATGAATGGAGGGTGCGGTTACTGCGGTAGGAGAAGGAAGTAGATCGACATAGCTTCCCCGACCACCTTTTCATCCCTGGAGGCGCCTTTCCTGGTCACGGCGCGGTAGGATCTCGCCGGTGACGAGCGTGCACGAGCTGCTTGAGTTCTGCGTCTTCACTAAATCCATGCACCCTCTGTCCACCAGGTCAGCACCTGCCTCTCTTCCTGCCATATGATTCTTCGTTCCTTGAATGTCTTATGAATCTTGGGAGTTGGGATTGCATTGCAAACTGCTGATATTTCTCTCTCTATGTTGACATGCCCTGAGAAAGATTAGGATCTTGGGTGCGTATTCATATCTGGGCAGGCACAGTTTATTTGTTGGCTTCTTCCTTGCGTGCTATGTACATCAAGGTTATGCCATTTTCGTTCTTGCAAGATTACTTTTCCGAGGAGAAAATTGATTCAATTGGAGTTTTGTGCAACGATCTGGATTGATTACTAGAGTCATTTGGCATTCATAATTTTGTTGAGAAACGGGAGAGAAGCAAATCTGGTGAGGAATTACTGACATGAATGAAAAAATGAATGAAAATTTGTATTGTAAGATTTCTTGATGTGGAAAGCATTGTATTGTTTGGCATCTTACTTCAGATGGCGTGCGGTCCAGAACCCCTATCAATTGTTTTTTATTTATTTTCATGGTCATTGTCCACTGTTTTACTAAAATCATTGTCCATTTTCAGCACATGGTGGTAAGGTTGTTTGAATTATGATAGC
This sequence comes from Eleusine indica, assembly GCA_030378355.1. NCBI lineage: Eukaryota > Viridiplantae > Streptophyta > Magnoliopsida > Poales > Poaceae > Eleusine > Eleusine indica. The sequence continues at coordinate 2,789,553 of CM059499.1, read as the reverse complement.
ATACTTAAAAAAATGAAAGTCTGAAACCTGACAGTTCTACAATATGCTCTGCTATCATCTTCAATGTAGCCATCACGATTATGATTTTTACATAGTACTCAGGGACTTAACCACCACTGATTGCAATGTAATGTTGATTAACTAATGTTCAATGTCATCCACAACAAATAATATCATTAATTTTTGCAGTGTCGTTCATCTTGCCTCCTATGGTTCAATTCCTATGAAGAGAGACAGAGAAGTAAATGAAGGCACGAGAATAGTTGCCAGCTCTATTACTTTTCTTTCTTTTTACGCTTTGGATTAGATTTTAACAAATATATGACCCTTGAGCTATTAGTCTTTGTTAAGATGAACAGAATTGACTTGGGAGCAACAATGTGGATTTTGCTTTGCAAGTTTGCATTGCAGAATGACAAAAAAAATGCATTTATCTAGCAGATTATGTTATAGTGTTTATTGCTGATTTTGAGAGGCTCTTGTGTATTTGAAGCGTAGAATGTAGCTAAATTTTATTATAGTGTTTATTGCTGATTTGCTGGCTCCTGAGTATTTTTGTGCTAGAGACTAAAGAGGAAAGTGTGTGTATGTATGTTTTTTTATATTTTGAAAGTGTGTTTTATTGATCATTCAGGACCATATCCACTTGGAATTATGTTAAATTAAAAAGCAGTGGGCATTGACTTACGTTGATTGGCCACTTGATATTATGCTAAAATCCACTCTTCTAGAGGTCAATGTTCAGGACATAGCACCAGAATTCTGTTGTGAAGCATATATTCACTGTTATGGTGCAAATTATGATTGTTAGCTCGAAAACAACTGTTAGCTACGGACATCATTTGTGCTTCATAAAAATCTAGAGGTAGTACTTACTATTATTTTGTATCATGGCAAGGCCCCTATGGATACTATGTAATGGGTATGAAGCATAAAAATAGGATGAGTACGTTACAAGTATGTAAAGCTTACAAAAAATTGGTCTTATTTTTGAAAGTTCTTTCCTTATATGTGGCGATGGTACTTATGCTATGTTGTTCATTAGGGCTCTGTATTGTTTTAATTTCCATATGGGTTATGTAGTTTTGTGTGATATGCACCTTTCAATTTATAGATCAAGTGTGTGCCGGAAGTTTGTTTTGGTAATTATCAATGGAGTTTCAGGCAGTAGGGTTCTTGATTTGTCAATTTTTGTGAATCGGGGTTTAGTTTTCAGTTCTTTTTTTTTTCTTTCTAAAAAGCCATTTATTTTTCAGTCAACCCAACTCTATTAGAAGTAGTTGCATGACAATTATTGACTGGGTAACTTTGTAGTTAAGAAGAAAAATAAACTTTGGGAGGCGGGGAGGGGGGTGATACAAACTACAATCTAAATTAGGCTTTTTTTTTGTTAGAGGTGCATTTTTTAGTTTTTTATTAGGTCCTTAAACTTCGTTTCCTTTAGTTTTAAAGCCCGTAGAACATTTTGCTATTTCTAATTGATTTTTGCGAGCACAACAACCAGGGGAGGGGCATGAACCACGTCTCATAATCTAAACTACTAGCAAAATGCCTGTGCGTTGCTACGGGCTCAAAACTATAACAAAATATACACTAATATTTTTCATAAACATATTTAGTGAAGTCCTCTAAACTATTAACAAAAATAAGTGTGATAAACTTGTGGTTCCCACCGAGGTGCTCCGTGACTTGGAATGATATGGCTATGCCGATGATCCTCGACGACCCTTCCAGTTCTCGACGTCGGTACATGACAATGACATGCTTCGCGGTGAAATCCAGCATCGCTTAGCAGTCCGCGTTGCCGCCGCCGCTCCCGGTCACGCGGTTCCCGCCAAGCACAATGACCAGGGCCTCCCACTTCTGAACCCAGATGCCACAGGTTCATCTTCGGTTGGTTTTGATAGATGTTGGTCACTTGAAAAAAATAAATGATGATTAAAGAGGCCGAATATGATGTTTATGAAAAAATGCATGACGAAAAAAAGAAAAAGAAAACAAAATAAAGAAGAGGAATGATTGGACGGGTGCATATAAGCTCACATGATAAGTGGAGTTGTATTTGCACGTACGTGCAACTACGGCTCAAATGAACGGCTCGCCCCGCTAACGCAGATGATGTTAAGTTTTTTCTCTCTCCTTATCTCCTCCAGCATACCACTCAATTTGGCGCCTAAAAATGCGGATCTTGCCAACTCTTGTCGTGTCTTAATTAGTTAGTGACACAATCAAATCATTATTTGAGGTGACGGATATTACCACCTCTTGATCTTTCTACCGTTGTCCACAAACATGCTACGAATAGTACGGTGATAGGAGAACCTCGCCTCGCCTCAGAGATATAGTTAGGTATTGCAATGCTTGATGCTGTCGCCGTTCCACAATATCCGATTGCACCTACACTAACACGAACAATTTATCTTCAGCAACATGCATGCATGACGGTTACCAGGGGTGTTTGCATTGTATGGAAGCGCCCTACTTTTCTTCTTGTACTTCACCATCTTCTGCTGCTTTAAGTAATCAACACGATTAAACACGATGTTGGTAGCTCAGAGATAGAGAAGCTTACTGTGCTCCAGAATTCGCTCCGGGACACGGTAGCTGGCCGGCACCTTACAGTTGCAGGCACGCTGGAAGCATGCTTCTCCTTATGATCACGGCGATGGCCGCGTTCCAGAGCAGCTGGTCGCCCTTCTCCGAGAAGCCACGCTGCAGATGAAGCGAAATATGGAGCGGTGCTGCAGTTGTTAGAATGCAGGCTATTGGTATTGCATCAGACTATATAATGCAATCAGGTAGAATGGAAAAGGGACAGGAGGGATAAGAACAAAGAACACATATGTTTGCGTGCAGATTGTGCATACCTTGATCCAATTAGCAGATACTCGTCAACACTGCGGCAAGCAGCGGGAGGAACCAATCAGAACATAAGGTTTCGTGTGATCACAACTGGGACGACGATGCCTGTGATGCTTAATTTCAGCAGTGTTATACCCGATGGTTTTATTTGTTGGAATTATATGGGCTTAGCCCATTAATATTCATAATAATTTCTGAAAAATCTCAAAGGTACATTCATGAATAGTAGGAGTGCAAAGTTTTAGTCCCACATTGCTAGTGGAGGTGGAGCGAGTCCAACTTATAAGATTGGTTGCTCTAGCATCTCTTGCAAGTGTATGGATGAGAAGAAGAAAGAACACACACGCGTGCTCGCTCGTCTCACCTCGTCTCGTCGGGCGGGGCGTTGCAGGGCGGGGGCACGACCGTGCATCACCTGCGTGAATGGCCCGCCGAAATTCGTTCCCTTGCCTTGCGGGGGCGTGGCTTTTTTTTTTATGTGTGTTCCATATATTTGGTTATAGAAACCGACATATTAATATGGTAACCGACTCGGTTACGGGACGCCCAACCCTAGCGGTTCCTTCCTATAAATACGTACGGGTATCATCGTAAATCACATCACGCAATCGCCTAGGGTTTTGTCTCTCGCTACTGTTGCGCCGCCAAGACTGCTCCGTCCCGATCGTCGGCGTGCACCGGAGAACGGAAGAGCAGGTCTCTCGAACCGTCATCCTCTACGATCCTGCACCGGGAGAGAATGAGTAAGGTTTTTGGAAAGCGCTCTACGCGACTACTCGATCTCTTCCTCATCTTCATCAAGCTCGTCGCCACATCTCGTCTTCCTCATTGTCGAGTCGGTCTCACCCGCCGTCGCCAACAACGTGACGGTGCTGAACATCGTCGCCGCCTCCTCTACCCAGTGCAGAAGGAAACGTACGTACTCTTATCTCAAACATTGCCTTTCATACTAGCTTTCGTGATCTATTTATCTATGATGAATGTTTCTAGTATGGTAGATGTTATGCTTTTGTCTGGCTTTATAGACCTGTCTAGATCTTGCGTAGACTTGTCTAGTTCATCATGTAATCTGTTAATCATGCTTATGATTTATTTCTGAATTAATATAAAACTAAAAGTGCTAATTTATCCAACAATCTAAAAACCTTATTGTAGGCACTTTAGTTTTATGGCTGGATTTGTCGATGCACTGAGGCCAGAGAAATGCACTGGCGTGCACTTTAAGAGATGGCAAGTGAAAGTCACTCTGTGGCTTACTGCCATGAATGTGTTCTGGATGTTCACTGGCAAACCTGAAGGCGATCTCACTGCAAATCAGGAAAAGGCCTACAGTGAAGCCAACACAATATTCTTGGGCGTTGTTATTGGAGCTTTGATAGATCGTCTTCAGGACGTCTATATCCATCATACAATCACAAAGGAATTATGGGACGCTCTGACCGCTGACTATGGTGGTTCTGATGCTGGCACTGAACTGTATGTCATTAAGCAGTACCATGATTATAAGATGGTAGATGGTAAATCTGTCGTCACGTAGGCTCATGAGATACAGTGCATTGTGAAGGAACTCGAACTGCTTAAGATCGTCGTACCTGAGAAGCTTGTGGCTGGGGGCATGATTGCCAAATTGCCTCCGTCTTGGAGGAATTTTGCCATTACTCTTAAACACAAGAGAACGAACATATCTGTCTCACATTTGATCACGTCTCTTGATATTGAGGAGAAAGCTCGTGAGAAGGATGACCGTTCTAAAGCTAACGAGGGATACACTGCTACCAATATGGTGCATCATCTACAGCAGTCTCATGGCAGTGGTGGTAAGGGCAAGGGCGAGAACAATAAACCTAAGCAGACCACTACCTTCAAGAAGAAGAACAAGAAGAAGGGAGCATACTTTGTTTGCGGTTCTAATGAGCATTGGGCAAAAAAGTGTCCAGAACGCAAAGGAAGGAAGCCTCTATAGCAGAAGACCGTGAACATGGTGACCAGTGCTAGAGAAAATAGTGGGTATGATAATTTATCATATGTTTTTTTTGTATTTCAATCTACTAGTTGGTGGCTTGATACTGGTGCTAATATTCATGTATGTGCTAATGCTTCTTTGTTTACTTCTTACCAGGTCGCCCGGGATTCCTCCGTCATAATGAGGAATGGGTCACATGCTTCTGTTCATGGTGTTGGCATGGTCGAGCTGAAGTTCACTTCAGGGAAGATTATCCAATTGAAGAACGTATAGCATGTCCCTTCTATCAAGAAGAATCTAGTTAGTGGCTCCCTTTTGTGTAGGGATGGTTTTAAGGTAGTGTTTGAGTCGAATAAAGTTGTCGTGTCTAAGAGTGGACAATTTATTGGTAAAGGCTATGAGTGCGGAGGCTTATTCCACTTTTCCCTTTCAGATTATTGCAATAAGTCTGTGAACTATATTTGTGATGGTGTTAATGAGAGTGATGCTAGTGTTTGGCATTCACGTTTATGTCATCTAAATTTTGGTTCTATCTCTCGACTTTCCAGTTCGAATTTAATTCCAAATTTTTCCATTGTCAAAGGTTCTAAGTGCTCAAGTTGTGTACAATCTAAGCAACCTCGAAAGCCTCACAAGGCTACAGAGGAGAGACACTTAGCACCGCTAGAACTTATACATTCACATTTTTGTGAGATGAATGGTATATTGACTGAAGGTGGAAAAAGATATTTCATGACTTTGATTGATGATATGACTAGATATCGCTATGTTTATTTGCTAAAAATGAAAGATGAGGGTCTAAACTACTTTAAAATTTATAAGGTTGAAGTTAAAACTCAACTAGAGAAAAAGATCAAAAGAATTAGGTCCTATCGTGGTGGCGAGTATTTCTCAAATGAGTTTGACTTATTCTATGTGAAACATGGTATGATACATGAGAGGACGCCTTCCTATTCACCTCAATCAAACGGGGTTGCCAAAAGAAAGAATCGCACCTTGACTGACTTGGTTAATTCTATGTTAGACACGACTGGATTATCTAAGACATGATGGGGGCAGGCTTTATTGACATCATGTCATGTATTAAATAGAGTTCCCATGAAGAATAAGGAGAAGACGTCATATGAGAAATGGATTGGTAGAAAACCATTGCTCTCTTACTTATGCATATGGGGTTGTTTGGCCAAAGTTAACGTACCAATCAACAAGAAGCGTAAGTTAGGGCCTAAAACTGTGGATTGTATCTTTCTTGGATATGCTCATCATAGCATTGCCTATAGATTTTTAGTGGTTAAATTCAAGGTGCCTAATGTTCATGTTAATTCATTAATGGAGTCTTGTGATGCTACTTTCTTTGAGAACATATTTCCTATGAAAGATTTACATAGCATGTCTAGATTATCTTCTGATGTGATTGCTGAAACAACTCCTGAACCTAGTGCATTTTCTGATCATGCTGAACAAACAACACTTGAACTAGTCCATGAGGAGATTGATAGTGAAGCTCCTAGGAGGAGCAAGAGACAAAGGACTATAAAATCTTTTGGTGATGATTTCACTGTTTATCTTGTGGATGACTATCCTAAAATCATTTCAGAGGCATATGCATCTCCTGATGCAGATGACTAGAAAGAAGCTGTCTATAGTGAGATGGACCCTATTTTTTCTAATAGAACTTGGGAAGTTGTCGATAGACCATATGGTTACAAACCTGTGGGTTGTAAATAGGTATTCAAGAAAAAGCTTAAGCCTGATGGTACTATTGACAAGTATAAGGCTCGGCTTGTGGCTAAGAGTTATACTCAGAAAAAAGACGAAGACTTCTTTTACATGTATTCACCTGTTGCTAGATTGACCAATATTCATGTATTACTTGCTCTGGCTGTCTCACATGGTCTTATCGTTCATCAAATGGACGTTAAGACAACTTTCCTTAATGGAGAGTTGGATGAGGAAATCTATATGGATCAGCCAGATGGATTTGTTATAAAGGGTCAAGAAGACGAAGTGTGTAAGTTGTTGAAGTCTTTGTATGGTCTGAAACAAGCTCCTAAACAGTGGCATGAGAAATTTGATTCAACACTTCTATCAGCAGGCTTTTCAGTCAATGAGGCTAATAAATATGTGTACTACCATCATGGTGGGGGTCAAGGAGTTATACTGTACTTGTATATTGATGACATACTCATTTTTAGAATAAATCTTGACGTGATCGATGAGATCAAGACCTTTCTATGCCAAAGCTTTGATATGAAGGATCTGAGTGAGGCTGATGTTATCTTGAACATCAAGCTAATCAAAGGAGAGAATAGGATTACTCTTACATAATCTCATTATGTTGAGAAGCTCTTGAACCGTTTTGGTTACAAGGATAGCAAGCCTTCTCCAACATCTTATGATCCCAGTTTGATTCTTCAAAAGAATAAGAGAATTGGTAAAGACCAATTAAGATATTCTCAAATAATTGGATCACTTATGTATTTAGCTAGTGCTACTTGGCCTGACATCTCGTTTGCTGTGAGCAAACTGAGCCGATTTATTTCTTTCCCGAGAGATGATCATTGGCGTGCGCTTGAGCGGGTAATGCATTATTTAGTTGGTACTATGGATTATGAAATTTATTATTCTAGATATTCAGCAGTACTAGAAGGCTATAGTGATTCCAATTAGATATCTGATGCTGATGAGCTGTATGCCACGAGTGGATATGCATTTACTCTTGGTGGTGCTGCTGTTTCATGGAGATCATGCAAACAGACCATTTTGATAAGGTCTACCATGAAAGCAGAACTTACTGCACTAGATACAGCTACAGTTGAGGCCGATTGGCTACGTGAGCTCTTGATGGACTTGCCTATTGTCGAGAAACCTGTGCCGGCAATCCTTATGAATTATGACAATCAAACTGTGATAGTCAAAGTGAATAATTATAAGGAGAATATAAAGTCATCAAGACATATTAAGAGACGTTTGAAGTCTGTTAGAAAAATGAGAAACTCCGGAGTCATATCAGTAGAATATATTTCAACTGTTGACAACCTGACAGATCAATTCACCAAGGGGCTGTCACGTAATGTGATAGACAGTGCATCGAAGAAGATGAGTATGAGACCCATATGTGCTATTCCATAGTAGTAACCCATCCGCGGAGAAGCCTACTGGAGGTCTAGTATCAGTTATGACAGTAAGTGAAATTTATTTACACAAAACTTACAATTTAAGGCATAGTCCATTGTTCAAGTTATGAATGAGTGTACTTTATTGTTCTAGATGGAAGTTCAACTTAACAGTCTCCACTGAAAACACTGGTATATTAAACAACAGTGGGGTGAGGCATAGTCTAGCTGGGACTTTGAGATCTGGTGGGGAATTGTTGGAATTATATGGGCTTGGTCCATTAATATTCACAATAATTCCTAAAAAATCTCAAAGGCCCATTCATGAGTAGTGGAAGTGCAAAAGTTTAGTCCCACATTGCTAGTGAAGGTGGAGGGAGTCCAATTTATAAGGTTGGTTGCTCTAGCATCTCTTGCAAGTGTGTGGATGAGAAGAAGAAAGAACACACGCGCGCATTCGCTCGCCTCGCCGGGTCGGACCAGGCCGGGCGGGGCGGGGCGGGGCGTGGACGATGGGCGCGGCCGCGCATCACTTGCGTGAATGGTCCGTCGAAATTCGGTCCCTTGCCTTGCGGGGGCGCGGCTTCCTTTTGCACTTTCTTTTTACTGTGTGTTCCATATATTTCTATATATTTGGTTATGGAAACCAACGTATTAATATGGTAACCGACTCGGTTACGGGACGCCCAACCCTAGCAGTTCCTCCCTATAAATATGTACGGGTATCACCGCAAATCACATCAGGCAATCGCCTAGGGTTTTGTCTCTCGCTACTGTTGCGCCGCCAAGACTTCTCTATCCTGATCGTCGGCGTGCACCGGCGAACGGGAGAGCAGGTCTCCGGAACCGTCGTCCTCTGCGATCCTGCACCGGCAGAGGGCGAATAAGGTTTTTAGGAAGCGCTCTGCGCGACTGCTCGATCGCTTCCTCGTCTTCGTCAAGCTCGTCGCCATGGCTCGTCTTCCTTGTCGTCGAATCGGTCTCACCCGCCGTCGCCAACAACGTGATGGTGCTGAACGTCGTCGCCGCCTTCTCTACCCAGTCCAGAAGGAAGCGTACGTACTCTTATCTGAAACCATGTCTTTCATACTAGCTTTCGTGATCTGTTTATCTATGATGAATATTACTAGTACGGTAGATGCTATGCTTTTGTCTGGCTTTATAGACCTGTCTAGATATTACGTAGACTTGTCTAGTTCATGATGCAATCTATTAATCATACTTATGATTTATTTCTGGATTAATATAAAACTAAAAGTGCTAATTTATCCAATATTATTGACGCATCAATAGCCGACATAGGCAATAAGGTACTGTTTGAGCGAGAGCCAACTCTTTGATCACATTTGGAAAGACTGCCAAGGACGTCGGCGACTCCCCTGTGCCGCTGTAATTGTCGAGCGTCCATCCGTGTGACGGATGCCTGAGATCCACAATGACAACTTCGATGGTCATGGCTTAGGAGGAGCATCAAGGGGCGAGGGTGAAGAGCCAAAGTTGATGATGGCAGATATCGTCACTGATAGCGAGAGGAAGGAGGGCGACGTGCATATGAACATTGTGAGGATGCCCTAACAACAACAGACAAGTGCAGCGAGATAAGTGTGCTGGAAAATTTACGTTGATTTGTCATCGTCCAACATACGAAACGGATCAAAGCAATATTGATCAAAATAGGGAACTGATTATGCCTGACCCAATGGCCAACGTGTTGGATCGTGATACAAAGCGCACATACGGAAAAAGGGGAAGGCGATGGAAACTATGAGCGATGGTAGAGAGATCGGACGGCATAAGCGGTGGACAGGGATGGCTGGATTCGAGCAACACCAAAAGTTGTTGGTTAGGATTCTAATAAAAAAACCAACGTTAAAATATAGGGCAGTCAGACTCACCTAAATTAATAAGAACTATATATATAGAGATATAAATTGAAGTGGTGTCGTCCGCCCGCCCTGTTATTCTTTTTTTTATACGTAAGTCTATCTCTACTCCAATTAAATAACTTTATCTGTTTTTTTTTCCTGAGTTGGACTCACTTTTTTTTTTCCTATACTGACGTATGTTCTGTTATTAATCAAAACAAGAGTTCAAAAGATAAAAGAAAATATAATAAAAGGACAAGAACAAAGGTTGATGGGACACCTATAAAAAAATAAAGTCATTACATCGTAGAGGTTTAGATAAATTGAAATCTCGCTATTCATTTACATTATAAGGTAATATTTATTTACATTATAATGTAATTTCCGCCATCTGTTCGTTCCAACCACGGTGCCGTGCTCCTCCTACCACGTCCACGAGCTCCTCCACCAACCGTGTTTGCGTGCTCCCCTCTGTGAGCCCCGTACGCCGTTGCCCACCGCCGAGCCGGCCGCCCCCTTCCTCCCCCCTAATCCTTCTATCTCCGTCGGCGCCGCGCTCCGCTCCACCTCGTGATGCCCCCGCGTCTGCCGCTGTCGAAATGGCCACCCCCCCGCCCCCCGCGTGTTAAACCGCCACCAACAACGTCTGCACCCGTCTGCGCTCCGCCGCCAGGGCTCGTCCGTCGTCGTCGCCACCGCCTACAGTAAACCGCCGTGTCGCGCCACCCGCCCTCGCCCTACGGCGCTGCCATGTCCCGCCACCTTCTTCTTGGACCGGCCCAAGGCAAGGGCAGGCCAGGCCTCGTGCATCTCTCATGCATTAGACTTTTTGTTTTTAAAACCCACAACAACACATAGGCATTTTACTAGTAATAATTTATTAATATAACTAGTAAAGTACCCATGCGTTGCTACGGATTTTAAAAAATAAAACTCTTTATAATTTAAATATAAATTATTTATATAATATAATTATTGATATTTTTTAAATAAAAGATCATATTTATATTATTGTTAGTGTTTCTTAGTGTACTATTTTATATGTCATAAATAACAACTTTTTTACTATCTTCTACTATATTCTTATCATAAATATTTTTTTACCTCTAATGTTAACAATTTCCAGATGTAGTGTTGTTTGAGTGCTATGTTGTAAAATTAAGCGAAATGATATTAAAAAAATACTCAAATATGAGAAGTTCCGATATGGAGCCCAATTTGCCATGCAAAGAGGGATTCTCACAAGCTCATGACGCCTACAAGATACCACTGGACCTCTATGAAACCCATCATACAAGACCAATGTCGTTATCCAATGTTTAAAGATTTCTAGAAGCTTTATCCGATAGGAAAAATCAATTCACGCAGAATAGAAACAATACTGATTGCAACGTGATTTTTGACTTTAAAACATGCTCTAATGAGAAAAGTTAAAACTCAAAAGTTGTAGATCTTGTCGAGACCTTTTCAAAACATATGTGGATCATATTATTTGGACTTCGGAGGTAGAAGATATGAGCTCCGCCCAGAGACCTGCGCAAAGGAGTCCGAATGAGAACAAATATTTTTGCATCGTAAATTTAGAAACCAAAATAGCGGAATCTTGACTTACATTGAATATAAAAAGTTGTGAAACTTTTCTAGGCTATGAGATAGAGTCTGAGTTTGACTTATTTGAACTCCAAGGATTTATGATTTTTTAATTCGATGCTTGATATGGAAGGTACGAAACTTGATTTGGATTCAATCTCTAACTTTATGGGCATACGGCAGATTTTTTGATGACGTAAACGTTTTCATCTAAATTAATAAGAGTAGAGATAAAGGGTATAAATATTTCAAATTCTAGAATTGTTGATTACTACGCATAAAAAATCGGAAGGTGTCTCCGACGCCGTGTCCACTGTTTCCTTTTCCACGTATCCCTGGTGTTGTCATAGCCGTATCTGTGTCGCATTGTTGGCATCAGACTCCTTAAGGATGTGTTTGGATGGGTGTATGAGGAGGGATGGAAGGGGGCGGCCCCTTTTTTAATGGTGTTTGGATGGGTGTCAAGCAGGGGCAGAGCGAACACCAAGAGAATATTCGAAAATGAGTGGATGGCACGGCCCCTGACCCTCCCGCGCGCTCCCACGCGTTCCCGCACACACACTTGCGGTCTCCCGTGTGCTCCCACGTTGTCTTCCACTTCCCTCACCTTATCTTTACCCCCTGTAAAAATAAAAAGAAAAGGAGAAATAACAGTTTGTCTGGTGAAGCCCAAATCCAAGGGAGAGACGAGCCCTCCGCCACCGGCGGCGACTAGCCGCAGTCCTCCTCGGCAAGGCAGACTCCCTCCTCCTCAGGTAGGGGCGATGCATCTCCTCCTTCCTCTCCCTCTGTAGCTGGTTTCTTGCCTGTACGTGACCTTGTTCTTCATTTGTAGCAGCAGACTTGGTGAAAATTGGTGCTCCTTTTCTTCCTCATTGGCTGGTGCTCTGCCTTACTTCGAACACCTTCCCGAAGCCCATCTCCTCGATTCGGTTAGCAGGAACAAAGCAAGGTATGGTCCTCCGATCTACACCCTAGGGTCATTCAGTAGTGTTAATATTTGTTGGATCTGTCTAGTGGATGGTCAAATGAGTTGCTCACAAGCTCTTAAATTAGCTATAGTATTTGTACGAACCATTGAAAAATTACAGCATGTGTTGCATAATAAAAAATAGTAATCTAGCATATTTATTGGGAAAATGATAAAACTGTGTATGTGCTTGTTTCCTGTTAATACATGGGATTTTGATTTATATATGCATATATGTCGTAGATGGACAAAACAACCAAGCTTTTGATTTATGGTTCTGCAGCACACATATTACTGTCTATGATGGCCATGGTTATCAAGTCTAGGAAAAGAAAAAGAGATGTTAGGAGAATTGGTATAAGGGATAGAATGAGAATTGATTATCTTAACAACAAAGTATTGAGGAATGATACAACCTGTGTGAACATGATTAGACTTAATAGAGACAAGTTCATGCGGTTTTGCCAGCTTTTTAGAGATCGCGGTTTACTTGAAGATACCGTACACATGGGTATTGAGGAACAAATGGCCTTGTTTTTGAACATAGTGGGACACAACCTTAGGAATAGATTGGTGGTAACAAATTATGATAGATCTGGTGAGACTGTTAGCCGTTATTTTAACAAAGTGCTTCATGCTATTGGTGAGCTACGTGTTGAACTGATTAGGCCACCATCATTGGAGACACAAACTAAAATAGCGGGGGACCCAAGATGGGATCCATACTTTAAGGATTGCATTGGAGCTATTGATGGCACACATATAAGAGCCTCAGTTCCTAAGAATATGGAGGCTTCATTTCGTGGTAGGAAGTCTTATGCTAGTCAAAATGTGATGGCAGCTGTAGATTTTGATCTTCGGTTTACATTTGTCTTGGCTGGTTGGGAAGGATCAGCACATGACGCATTAGTATTAAGAGACGCCTTAGAGCGAGAGAATGACCTTCGAGTACCACAAGGGAAATTCTATTTAGTGGATGCTGGATATGGAGCCAAACCTGGATTTTTGCCCCCTTTTCGTGTTGTACGGTACCACTTGAATGAATGGGGGAATAATCTAGTATAAAATGAGAAAGAGTTGTTCAATCATAGGCATTCATCCCTTCGTACTACTGTAGAGAGAGCATTTGGGTCACTCAAGAGGAGGTTCAAAATACTTGATGATGCGACACCATTTTTCCCATTTTCTACTCAAGTTGATTTTGTTGTAGCTTGCTGCATTATTCATAACTGGGTCATCCAAGATTGGGGTGAACAACTAATCATTGAAGAAGCTAATTGGCCAATTCATAACCATGCTACAACATCAAGTGGCCAAGCTAGTGAGCATGCATTTATGGTTAATTTCAGGCAGGAAATAGCAAATCAGATGTGGGAAGATTATCAAAACTACCATGCAAACTAATTTGTACTTGTAGTCTTGATGTAATTTTCATTTATGTGTGGACAAATATTTCTGTAATTTGCATTTGTGTCTGGACAAATATTTCTGTAATTTGCATTTGTGTATGGACAAATATTTCTGTAATTTGCATTTGTGTATGGACAAATATTTCTGTAATTTGCATTTGTGTGTGGACAAATATTTGTCAATGTTGTAGGAAATGGAGGGTGAAGGAGCTAGAGAGCACTTTGGTGAACATGGTGAAGGAAGTGGGCATGTTGTATGGACGTCTGCAATGTCCACTTACATGCTCACAAACCTAGCAAGCCTGGTGGCTGATGGAATAAAAACATCAACGGGCTTCAAAAAAGTTCATCACAACATGTGTGCTAGGGCTTTGAATGACCATTTCAGGATGCGAATCACTAGAGAACAAGTTAAAAACCATTTGAGAACTTGGAAGAGAAGGTATGGAAAGATAAACAGCCTTAGGAGGTTGAGTGCTGCTGGTTGGGATGAGGATAACTCCATGATCACTCTTGATCATGAGCATTATGCAAACTATGTGCAGGTATAACCGAAACCACTTTTCATTCTTTTGTACATATCATGATAAATTCTTGTTTCTAGAATAAATTATTGTTTTTTATATATAGGATCACAAATTTGATGCTGAGTTCTTAAACAAGCCTCTAGAGCACTATAAAGAAATGTTCACTATCTTTGGAAATAGCATGGCTACAGGAAAGTTTGCAAAAGGATCAAGTGAGCCTCTAGGGACTACAGATGTTAAAGCTGAAAATGATGATGGAGATGTTCATACTGCTCCCAGCCCTACAGATGATAACGGGGCTTCATCCTCAGCCATTAGACCAAACAAGAGGTCAAGGGTTGTTGATAATGAAGAGGAGGGGTTGGTTGCAGCCTTCAAATCCAGTAGTGAGATGCTTGCCAAAGCTATTGAGAAGGCTGCTGCTAATGATGTGCCAGAGGACTTACTTGACAAAGTGCAAAGTATTCCTGGTTTTGATGACACACATAAGGCTTATTACTATGAACATCTGGTGAAAAATCCTCGTATGGGTAGAAAGTTCCCTACTCTTCCATTGACATATCAGATAACTTTGCTAGCTAAGTTTGTCAATGAGACCTTTCCAAATTATTAGGTAATTGTAAGGCCTAGCAATGATCTTTTGTTGAGTTGTAACCTATAAACAATGCACTGTTAGGTTCACTCCCCGAAGGCATATATGCTTAATTAGTCTTTTGCTTTGCTGTTAGGTGATGGTTATTATAGTCAGCGTGTTAGATAGATTATTAGCTGTAGGCTTTGATTGCATAGTCTATATTAAGCTATGGGTTCACTCCCCGAAGGTATATATGCTTAATATGCAACTACGTAACATTTGAACTTTCTAATTATATATATGCTATATCTTACTTTAAGTTTGTTTGATTATGTCTATTTAAAAATTATGTGTGTGTGTATATATATGTGTGCGTGTTTTTCTTATAATTATGTATGGGTAAACTTACCATAGGTGATCATATTCATGTGTTTATCTATATTCATCCATCCAAACAAAATTAGGGGCGGCCTCATCCTCCATCCATCCCTCGTACCAAACAAAAAAATATGGCTCGCCTCAATCCTTCAAACAAACAGCAACAGGAGCCGTCATGTCCCCAAAACAGGGATGACCCCGTCCCATCCCACTTTGACTCTCAACCAAACACACCCTAAGAGACAGAATCCCCGCTCGTCTTCACCTCCCTCGCCCTGCAAAGCGCCGTTCAGCCCCCAAGCAGCAAGCCCCCTCCCGCCGCCGCCGCCGCTTCGGGGAGGCACCCTATCCGGGAAAAAGGTAAGTGCATTCCATGTGCCCAAAGATTGATCAATAGATTGCAAATCTTAGAATCTAGCTTCTTTGTTAGGATTAGAGGACCTTTTGGGTTTGGGTACAGTTTTTCTCCATCGGTTATAGAAAGAGAAAAAAGGGAGGGGGGGGGGGGGGGGTGGTGTCCCGAGCCGCGTGGACGGAGCGGCGAGTAGCCGTTAGTGGTTGGGTCGGGGTTGGTGGTTCGAGTTAGGGTTAGGGCAGCGAGGAGGATTCCCAATTCTTGTGCTTGTGAAGGATACGTTAGTACTGGTCAATGGTGGATATTGATGGGATTCGTTTACAGCAGCAATCAATGGTGTAAGGTGTACCATATAATTAGCATATTTCTTTTGTGTTGTTGTAAATGGGCTGCTAATCTAGCCTTTGGTTGCTCCCTCTGAGTCATTCTATTCTCTAATGTATAATTGCCCCTATTCTAGCTTGATAGTCTGTGTGAAGGGGATAAGAAAGTTTGGTGTTTCTTGCATAGGGCATGATGATGTAGGAAGCATACATCCAATCTCTCAAGTGGATTCTAGTTCACTTTCTATCAAGGGCGTATCTCCCCATAGTTCTGTACTCTAGAATGACTCAACCATGATTTTGGGGTCTTGCGTATTTTGTCCCCACATGCTTTGTTTGTTGTCAAATTTCCACTTTTTTCAAATAAAAAAGTCCATTGAAGTATTATATGCCCTGATAGTTACCTTGTATGGTGCACACAGTTTTGCACATCTTAGGAATAATCTTTTTTGTTTATTTATTCTTCTCACACATTATCATATTTGCATATCTTAGGGGAATATATGACAATGAAACAAAGCAGAGTTTTGCTGGAGACACCATCAGGATTTGCCCTGTTTAGTGTTGATGAAGCTGTAGTAAAAAAGCCAGATGTAAGTGTTTTCTCTCTCTCTCTCTCTCTGTCCCCCCCCCCCCCCCCCCCCCCCCACCCACCCACATTCAAGATAATTTTTGCAGTCCATTGCTTAATGGCAAACAATATCTACACCACCCACTCAAAATAATAAGAGGAACAAGCACAATATGCATTCAAAGTAAATAAATTACGGCCAAAAAAGATGAGTTAACACAAGTCTTGTGACCATGAATTTTAAGCTTTGTCTAAAACTTCTCTTTTTATATTTTTTAGGATGTTTGGATACATTTTAGGGATGCGGAAGCAGCAGAATGTGTAAGTGTTTTCTTGGGCCACTTGATGTAGTGTTAATTTTTATTTTTCATTTTTTGATTAATTATTTCCCTTAGTGCATGCATACTCTTGGATATGTGAAGATTGACAATAAAAGTTCTGCATGGAAGGGCAAAACGTCTGCTAGCAAGAAGCTTATAGCTCTTGTTAAAAAGTTTTGCAAGGAGGGAAACCAACTTTATGTAAACATGGAGTTACAGCATCACATTGATGAGCTGGTTAGTTATTTATCTTATATACCTATATATATATGTCATTTTAACATTCTTATTTTTATTTGATATCTGTCTATTTCATGTCACAGTCTATGTCATGTCACAGGGAGTCAAGTCTAGCTTTAATTACACTCTTGTTGGGGAACTAATTTGGGGGGTAAAAAATGTGGTTCATGAGTTGGTTCCACATGAAAAGGATAATATTACCAAGGAGTATTGTTTGTCATTAAGCAATGGGCTGCAAAAATTCTTGAACGAGTACTGCATAAATCTTCCACCTTTATTTGTAAGTGCCAATCCTTCCTTCCTCTTTTTGTGGTAGTAATTTCTTTATTGAACATTAGCTTACCAAGAGTACAAACAAGCAGGCAGGGATATAATACCACCTAATTAGCTAAGGCACCCATAAATGGCTTTAATACCCAAACCAATAAGGTCTCAGCAAGGCTACGTGGTGATGCGGTGGTGTGCGTGCATAGGTTGATTACTACCATCATTACCAAGGTGAGAGATGGTGGTGTAGGCCTTGGGTTCAGCACCACCACCTTCATTTTAGGAGAAGCATGTGCACCACCACCATTACCATACCATTGTAGGAGAGCTAGTGCCACGACCTACCACCACAATTGTACTCCACTTCCTATGTGAAATTGAATAAGGCATGAAACCCCATGACTTTGTACAATAATCAGATTAGTGATAGTGCCCTACAATATGTGAAAAGCTTATGAAAGACAATCAATAAATACAATGCTATAATTTTTACGTATTTTTTACTTTGTTATTTCTCATCAAAATATATTTTTTCTCCCTTTATGAATTGCTAAATAAATAAAGATATGATATCTAAAGTTGGGTAGTTGGCATATCTTGACATCTCTATGGAGGAGGTTACTCACAAACTTAGAGAATATGATTGGGTCATTGGAAATATTGGTCAAAGAATCCCCAATGATTTATCCTATGCAAAAGTACTTGCAAGCATACTTGTTCCAGAGCTTCTTCCAGAGCCCGCACAAAAATATGATTTCTCACAGGTAAATGAATCATTTCACCATTTTAAGCGTTTTCAGCACATTATATAAATTGTCTCTTTATTCATTTTTTTTTTGTAGATGTTTTCAAAAGAGCTTGTTTCAAAAATTGAGGAAGTGAGATCATCTTCAACTTGTTATCATGAGAAAAGACTCACTATGAAGAATAGAAGAGAAATTATTGGTGGGCTTGCACATCTCCTCATAATACCACTACATATGGATAAGCTTATCACTTACGTGAAGGCCATAGAATCAAGACTTCGCCTGAAGATATACCTCGAGTGGGAGTTAGAGTTGGAGGATAAATCCAAGAGGTTTGTGACATCATAGAGTCATGCACGCATATAAAGCTACATGATCATGTTGGTGAGTAGCTCAAAACTTTATGGATAGAGTTATGCATGCGCTATGAAACATGGATACTTCAAGGTGAGGTGTATCTGATCCGATACGTCTTGGATACATATCCACCAAGTATCCCAAAAAAACTAAATCAATTTAATTCAGATACTTGGGCAATACCTATCTAACATGAATTGGCCCACTAATGGATACGGCCCAGTCCAGTCGGCGCTGATTTAGCACGTGCTACGGTTATTCTCTGCCCTAGCCGCCACAAAAATGGAAGTGAACGGAGAGACCAGAGGGGTGAGGGGAGGGAGGCAGATCAGGTGGACGCCACTCATCCGAGGCCGAGGCCTCAGTCGTCTTCAGCTCGAGCCCTTAGCACATGCAGCGGAGGAGGAGGTGAAGCTGCAACGCAACGCGATGCAGCCATGTCGCCCCTTCTTCCTGGATTAGGCTGCCACAGAGCGTCCGAGTCTGGTTGGCATCTCCTAAGCTTAGATTTCAGCAATAGAACCACCGCTGAACTTCCATTTGTGCGCTTAGTCTTGATTTCTAGACGTTTGGGTTTTCATTTGTGCTGGCTAGGCTTGGATTTGTTGTATTATTTTTTTAAAAAAATGGAAAAACGTATCCAGGTATCAGTTTTTTCTAAAAAATGGTGTATCCCCGTATCAGTATCCTGGGATACTGTATCCGTATCCATGCTGTGTAGTGCACGCGTATAGAGTCATTCACTTTTTAGAAACCATGGTTTTTAGCTCAAAACTTTTTAAAAACCATGGTTTCTAAAAAGTGAATAACACCAAAACAGTCCAGAATGGACCCTTGCTATACTGAAGCATCCACATCATTATCCATTTAACCCCTTTAATACTCCTAACTCATACCATATAACTCACATACTAAGTAAGCCGTTACCACCCTGTTATACCCCCCCCCCCCACCCCCAGAATTGGAAAACGTGGGAAAAATTGACTAATACAGTGATAATCATGGTGAAAGCATGATTATCATTTTCTGCTTCACAGATGTTGAGCAATATCATTTTCTGCAAGCAATTAGTTTTGTTGGTTTCAGATCCCTGAAAATTCCTGGATTGTTTCAAGTATGATGGTTCGTAGGGAATTCAGCTAATAGAACTCTTGTAAAGAGCAAATACGGAATCATAGCTTGATAAATTATCTGATGAATATGATTAAAGGAGGTCTAGCTGACTGTATGGCGCCCTAGTGGAACATGGAAATATATAGTGTAACAACAAAGAGGACAAACTAAGGGTAACAATTGACCAATACTGGAACATGGAAATATATAGTGTAACAACAAAGAGGACAAACTAAGGATAACAATTGACCAATACGGTGATAGGGTAGCTGGTCAGGATATGGTGGGGATGGGATTTTTCCCATCCTGTTTTCATCCTTAATCAGATGTTCTAGTGACCTGCATAGAGCATTCTATGTGAAGGAGTGGCTTTTTTGAGTGATCCAAAATGTTCTCTTGTGCATGTGGACTATTTCTTTAAAATTTTTGGGGAGAGTTACGAGATCCAAATGCGCTTAGGTCATGAATCATGCAGGTGTCAATGTTTGATAGTTTGCGTCTTCTGTTATTGCAATGCTAGGAAAAGTTGGCTTTTTCTAGCTTGTTTTTTTTTCTTCCATAAATGCAAGTTACTCCCTCCCTCCATCTCAGAATCTTCCTCCTCTTAAGTCAAAAAACCCCAAAATCTCCCTCGTCAAACACTTAAGTGTCTTGAGTTCATGCGTAATTGGCTTAACTCACCAGGCCATTGAATGGCTTGCCATAATTCGCACAACGCCTCACAAAAGAGAATTGAGGATGGAATAATTGACAGTCTTCCTTTCTTGCATTAAATGGAGATTATGAAATGGAGAGAGTATACTCCTTTATGTTCTACATGTTTCAAACATGTCATGGTTTTCTCAAAAAGTGCAAAATATTGTAGTATTAAGTATAACGTATTTCATAACTCACACTTTAAAGACCAAAGGTTTCAAAAACCATGATTCTAAATAGTGTAACACCTAAACAGTTCCTTACTCATTTCCATAGTAGAAAACACTAGTGATCCAGAATGGACCCTTGTTATACTAAGCATATCCATCCTAACCCCTTTAATACTCTTTAATTCATACCATCTAACTCACATACTAAGAAAGATCTTCTAAAAGTGGTGTTTATAAGTGATAGTAGAAGATCAGGAAGGCGAGCAGAACACTTGCGTTGTCGCTTGGGACTCAAAAACTAGGAGAGACCACCGGGGACTGCTCCTCCTCGATAGCCTATACCACGTGGTGCGTCCTTTGCTTCTGCATCCTTGCCGCCGCTCTTCCCTCTCTTACCGCGCCGGCGATTCTTGGGCTTGGCCTTTGAAGAAGACTCTCTGGACTGCTTGGAGCATGCAAGCCACTGCTAGATGCATCAACGTCCGGCGTGTTGGATTTGCGGTTCCCCACCGCTTTCAGTCGACATCACGAGTCGTCGACTGTCAGCGTGGAGATGTCAAGCAGGGTCTCAATGGAGACGGCCACCTGCCTGAACTGATCATGATGCTCTCCAGTCGAACGGCAAAGTCGTCCACCACCTCGCCTTCGCGGAAGCAGAGTTGCTCGTACTTTGCCCGTACAGCCTGCGCATTGGACTTGCGCGTTCGCTCATCCTTGATGCATGCCTTCTGGATCGCCTCCCACGCCTCCTGCGCAGATGGCTTCACGGCTGTTGCTGCCTGCATCTCGAGAGGAAGCCCGAACAGAATTGCTTCCAGGGCCATCCGATCTACTTGAGCGTCGCAGTCGCCGAATTCCGCGGCCTCCCACAGGCCGCGGGCTTGGAGCTTGACCTTCATCACCAAAGACCAATCGCTGTAATTCGTCTTGTTCATGATTGGGAATGTTCCGGCGCCGCCAACCTCCTTGATCACTCGCTGCATGACGGAGCGGCACCCGCCGCGTCTTCGTCTGCTTGGAGAAGAGGATTGCGACCTGCTAGGCAAGCGAGAGGTGCAAGGGGTGGCGACAGGTTTCTTGCCATTGCTCTTTTTCCCATCGGCACCCTTGCCATCAACCTTCACCGGAGGGGGAGTTCCTGCCATCTAGAACACATCTGCTAAACTAGGCTCTGATTACCAATTGTTGGAACCAAAACAGAGACACGGTATTTGGTGCTGCGGGAGCTGCAGCTTTTGTGACTCTATGGCCGAATATATATAAGAACCTAATACAAACTAGGAAGGCCTTTACTTGGCCGGCAATCAAACTTAGAGATAGAAAGATTTAAACTTGCCTAATCTATTAGCAAACCGACTAAAGACTCTATCTACTAGAAACTCTATCTAATAAGATACATATGTGCAGGGATATAGCAACAACATGTGGTCATTTTACAACTATTAAATGGCTGTTTTCTTCTGATTTCTGTTTGGAAGTATTTTGTATTTATGTCTCCATTTTCCTGCTCTCATCTCCATCTTATTCAATTCCAAGCAAATGTTGCCCCTTCTTTCTTTTGAGCTGAAGTAAAGGATATGATGCTTACCTTCTCTATATATGCATCTCTCCCATTTTGGCTATTTTCAGCTTCTATATTGCCTCAACTTTGTTTGCCAAATATGTCAACCAACTAATTTTTTATGTTATTGATTTTATTTCGATCCAATATAGGTTATAATGATCTCTAAATAGTTTTTTAGCTTTTGGCTCCTGATTTTTGTTACTTTAGACTCTTTTTATATTAGACATAGATGAAAGAAGCTTGGTAAGGAAATGCCCTTTCACTTTGGTTGGTTTTACATAGGTGAAATAATCTTTGCATAAACACCCTTTTCTTTGGTTTGTGTTCTTTTTGCATGGTTATTCTGAAACTCTCTCTCTCTCTCTCTCTCTCTCTCATGTAGTGTGCTTACATCCATATTATTTATTAGCTTTCTTGAATTTCACTAGGTACATAGGCTCCATATGTATATACCATGGGATTTCACTACGGAGAAAAGTCTAACATTCTCTTTTTTTGGGTATCAGCACCTCCGATCTCATTTGTGGAATGGAGCAAGAGGAAGAAAAACGGGAGCAAGAGGAACAAAAACGGGAGGAAGTTCAGGGGAAAGGAGGTGCATACAAGCCCTTGGAAAGAGGTGCATGCAAGCCCCTGGAAGGTCCAAGGAAAGGGAGAGGAAAGCTGATGCGGAAAGGTATGCGGAAAGGTCCAGGGAAAGCACGGGCATCCAAGCTCATAAGACAGCTGCCAAACTTGATGGGAAAGACTCCCCAACCTGAAGACTTGATCAAAATGTTCTCACAACGTTCAGCTTATGCCTCCGACTCTCTTGGCATTTTCAGAGAGTTGGTCATAGAGAGTGAAAGTGAGACTGAGTGAACGATTGGATTGACCAAGGGAAATGCTATGTGTACTCTTCCTGGTAGTTTAGAACTTGTAAGGGTGTCTTCTAACTGCTGCTTCGTAGCCATATGACCAAACACTTTCACGGACCTAAATTATGGTTTCCAACATGATATTAAACACCAGTGGTATGGTGAGGTATGGTGATATGGTGATGTGCGAGGATTCTGTTGTTGCTTGTTCTTTCTTATTCCAGTTAGAAGCACATGCACCTGCACCGGCGACCGCTTGGACTACTTTCCATCCAAAATGGATAAAAATCTATTCCACCTCGACTTGAGCTAGACTTTTCCACCATCACTTGATGCATGCATAGTGACTATATTATGTGGATAAGTAAACAATTGCTTGGAACAAACTATGTAGTTCAATTTAAAGAATCATATTTCATTTATTCCATAGTATCTTTATGAGGAAGCTTCAATTTGCATCAATGGATTTATGAGTTCAGAAAAGAGTAAACAAAGGGATTAGTTAGTACTAGGCACTGTTTAAAGTTGTAGGGCTAACAATACCTCAGAAAATAGGAGTATAATTTTCACTATAACCGGTGGACTTACGGTCATGTCTTATCTTATCTCGAGCTGCAGATAAATAAAATGTAAATATTAATGAACTCAATCATGCCAATATCAAGGGAGATGATGAATCTGATAAGATTGATTATTTCCTATAACGGTTGGTTAATCAGTACTGTATTCCTTCCAAAAAAGAACATAAGCATGCTCGTCACCTGTTTATGTAATTCTTACCCCTTAAACTAGACTTTGCTAAATGTCAATGCTATGTACCCAAGAAAACATCAAATCAAGCAACAAAAGAGACACAATAACAGAGGTCTATAAAAGCCCTTAAATGGACACTCGTATATCTATATTTATCATGGCATAGGTTATCGAGGAGGAGCGGTCCCCGGTGGTCTCTCCTAGTTTTTGAGTCCCAAGCGACAGCGCAAGTGTTCTGCTCGCCTTCCTGATCTTCTACTCTCACTTATAAACACCACCTTTGCGCTTTTCGCTCCAATGAGCGTGACAAGCTCACGAACTATCCGAGGAGCCCTAACCTTCGACGGACGAGCCTCGACGGTTCCACAAAGTGACATGGCAACACAACAAACACAACATGACATAAGATGTCGGCTGGATTACCATGCTTTGATTCCGTAAAACCGCAGGACTGCAGTCTGCGGCTAACCGTCAGCAAGCAAAGCACTTCCCGAGTTCAGGGATTACAAAACCGATCGTGCCGTGAAAACCGGCCGCCAGCGGTTTGACGGTTTTCGCGAAGGATGGCCATAACCCGTAAGTGACATTTCGATGGCCCAGTGCCCCAGTTACTTTCAGGTCTACCGGCCGATGGCCATAAGTGACATTTCGCTCTCCGGACGGTGCACATATCCAAAAAGGTTAAAGCAGCACCCATTGCTCCATCAATGTGCGGCTTGAGCTGTAAGCTCAACTCAGTGGATGCCCCGGAATTCAATCCATTGAAGATGCGCGGCAACCATCAACGCATAATAGCACACTCTTTTTTGTTTCATTAAAAAAAATATGGAAAATAAGGTTTGACGAGACGAACTGATCTCCTTTTCTGGAAGTAAGGAGGCTATTTTTAAAATTTAAGAGCCAACTGAAAGACCCTTCTTCCTAAAACTTCATGCTTCGTTTCAGCTCTCATGGCGACACCAACCATACATAAGCTACGTGTCTTGCAAGGAAAACCAGCATCTAAAGCCACTCAACAATATTGGCTCTAGTTCTCTCAGAAGATCTTTGAGATGGGATCACTGAGGGTGACTGGAAAAGCTAGCTAGTGGTGCTGCGCTGCTAGAGTCTTCATGTGACTGAAGGTGCACAAATTTCTTTCATCTATATTTGTCCATGATCTTGCGCCTACTGATCCATATGGTGTCAGATGATATGGGATGAAGTTGGACAAGAAACTGAGAGGGAGCGGATATTGGAAGAGCTCGAGCAGGAATGCCAAGAAGTTTACAGAAGAAAAGTAAGTGCAAATATGTCTCGGATTCAACTACATCAAGCATTAGCTGAACCTGAGGCTGAATTTACCATCTTCTACTCACTTGGAGAAAGATCATTCCCAGGCCGAGTAACATCCATGTCTCAAACGTATCATCATACAACCATATTGAACAAGAAGCAGTTTGAAGCTAACCTGCTTAATGCCATTACACCAGCCTTACAAGAAATGCAGATGAGAAAAGAAGCCAGAGTAAAGCAGTTCACGGAGGCCATAAAGCACTGACCGCTACACTAGTCTTACGAAATCTTTAGTATTCAACTCATCAATAATGTGTGTACAGAATTACGTAGTTATTTGGTCACTTCTGACTTACAACAGGTAATACCTCATTAGAATATTCAAGAAAACACATCAAATACCAGTGCTATTGCCTACTCATGCAGGTATTATTTTGTAGCTCCAGTCTTCTAAAAGCATTGACAAACTTATGGAATATTCTGGATACTACCATGGAGGAGTGTCAGCCATTTGGGCAAATTAAGGTCTTCCCAACAACTTCTGCAAATGGTATGTTAGGTCCTAGAAGCCTCACATTAGAGACCATTCAGCAGGTAA
Source organism: Eleusine indica (assembly GCA_030378355.1). Taxonomy (NCBI): domain Eukaryota; kingdom Viridiplantae; phylum Streptophyta; class Magnoliopsida; order Poales; family Poaceae; genus Eleusine; species Eleusine indica. Next base: position 2,764,094 of record CM059499.1, on the reverse strand, counting down.
AACCCATAGACTTCAAAATGAATCTTAAATTATTTGCAGTTGATACGCTTTCAATTTCCCCATATGAAATAGGTTGAATCTGAGTTAAAGGCAAGCAAAATGAAAGATGTATTCCTGAAAAAGAGAGCAGAGCTTGATGAAATTTGCAAGAAATCACACATGGACATGCCTTACCAAACTCAAATGGACACTATAATGGTCATGATAATGTCAGGTGCATCCCATCCCATCAATCAGATGTCATTCTTTTTCTTGCTTGGACAGACTTTTCAGTTTCCACAGTTTCCACTGCACAGGAGCCATGGATCACAACGACCTACTAAAGACAATGGATGAATATATATACAAAACAAAAGATGAGGCCACAAGTCCCAAAGATATAATGGACAGAGTTGAAAAGTGGATGTCTTCATGTGATGAAGAGAGATGGCTAGAAGAATACAAGGGTGCAGTGCTACCTGATGACCATCTACAACTACAATATACCCCTCCAAGTTTGATTTCCTTAAATTAACTATAGTTTTTTTCCCACAGGAGAGAGAAGGTACTCAATAACAGAGGAGCCCATAAGCAATTGAAACAGCCCGAACATGCCAGAATTATAGTTAACAAAATTCCTGGTATGTATTGGAAACAAGACTAACCCAAAACCACGTAGAGCAGTTAGTGACCAAGACCCAGTTCAGGAGCAAAACAAGGTCTTCTACTAGGATGAGGTACAAGCTCATGGACTCCAAACCAAATTACCTAAAGTGAAATCCTTCATAGAGTATCTGGATTCTAGAAAAAATCTGTGATATATTTGGATTATAGAAACAAACATGCCAAAAAAATCGCACAATGTTCATCCTAAACCAGCCTAAATTGTGCGTTTTTGCTTTACTGCAACTGAGACCTCATGATGTTGAACTAGGTACCTTATGGGTGTGTTTTTTCATAGAAAACGATAGTTTTTTCCAAGCACCTCATAGGATGCTGTGTGTTCAATCATTATTGCTGCTAATTAGAAAAAAAAAACTCAGAAATCAAAGAAGAACTAGGTGGCATGTAACTAGAAAAACATAAGGCAACCAAATCCATATCAAGACTGGGTGGTCCAGGTGTATATTCACAACCTCAACTACCTGAGCGGGTTTGGTTCCTATAATAAATGCTAATTATTCCATTTTATTTCTCTTGGCACTTGCGAGCATCAAATTTTGTCTTGATCTTGTATAAACGTACTTTTCTGTAACTCTACTCTTTTTATTGTGTTATTATCTCTTAAAAGAAATGCATAGTGTGAGTCTCTCCTACTGTTTTCACGTAAAAAATTGTTAATTATGCAAGAGCACATGGAAGAGTTACAATTCAACTCTTGGTAGAAAAAAAAGAATTCTAGATTTAGCAAGAAACCAAGTGATAATCATCTCTACCTGAAATATAAATCTTGGAAGCAAAAACAGTGGTGATTAAATGAAACCAAGCATACTTGTAGGCTGGTGCTAAGAAGCATTGCTTGCAGAACCCTTTTCGAAGAGATACATAAAGCCATGCTATTCCTGTACACAGCTGACACAAAAAAAAGAAAAACAAGAATAATCCAATTTACTGCAAGGAATCTTACCCTCCATAGCATTAAAGCTTATTATGCTGTAAAAATAACAAAGGCATTTGCATTTAAATGCATATGTAGAGATATCTTTACAGATGCCAAACAAATTGTGCATACAACACTAATGAAGCAAGCAAAACTAAGGATTGCACAACATTATTTGGAAAATATGATGGATATAATAAGGGACTTGGTAATTTTCAGCTGATGAAAATATTTGGGCAACTTTCAATTAGGGCTGTTCAAGGCGGTAGTAACCAAGTCAATGATCAGTAATTCATGCATGAAAATGTACTAGGGTTTCTTAGCCCGTTCCGTGGTTTCGCTTTTGAACAGCCCTGCAGCTTTGAGCCATGGGATCTAGATCCATCTCTGAAATCCTAAAAAAATCAAAACACAAAATAACAAACTATTGACTGAAAGCTTTGAGTCCACTGAAAGCTAGGAAATATAATATAATAATGACGATTTTCACACAGAAATGCATAGTAACACATGACCTAAAAGACCACATGTCATATCAAAGTAATAGTCTTTCACAAAGGTCACTTGACTAACTGATCATAGTCCTTTTCAGTTAATCAACCTGTACAGTTCCAATTTATATAGAAATAGCCTAGTGTTGGGTGTATTACTGCCACAATACAAATGATGGGTTCAACATAATGCTAATGAATAGTCAGCAGTTTCAAAGAGAGTGTGAAGCACTATCAGCTTGTAAGATGCCTGTTTGTGAGGTTAACTTGCAAAAACAGGCCTGAGAACATATTGCTTATGTTTTTTTTTTCTCGAATACGCAGGACAGCTGCATATCTTTGTATTAAGAAGGAGGAAACATGTCCTTACAAACACCCTGCCTCACTCGGAACCCGGGGCTGAGAATACAAAACAGGTGTAGTCTAAAGAAAAACAACTAGGGTGAGACCTGACCAAGCTAGACTAGCTATCAGCTATCTCCTGTCCTAGACCCCACAAAGAACGAGCTCCAGCCAAGTGCCAAAGCTGCTGCTAGTTACGGAACTCCTGCATGAGCACCTGCATGGAAGCATCTTTTCTGTCAAACACATAGGAATTGCCATAGGACAAACCTGCATGGGCGGATTTTGTTGATAGCTTTGATAAATCATTTAGGCACTTTTATGGCGACTAGCACGTAGATAGGGTTTGCCATAGGACAAACCTCACCCAAGCAACACATCCAGCCATATTCATGAGAGATGCTTGCCAACCCGGCAGCTTATTTTCTATCTTATCCACCCACAACATAAGATCAGCTTTCTTGAGTTTCCTGTCTGAAATAGGTAGACCCAAATAGGTACAAGGGAATTCAGCTGCTGTGCAAGGTAGAGTCTGTTCCACCGCTGCAATTTGGGTTTCTTCACACCCAACTGGAACAACACAACTTTTCTGCAAATTTGTGTGGAGAACAACACAGCTTATGTTACTTTGGAAAATGTAGTAAAAATATACTTAAATAACTATGCAAGATTAAGAAGATTGATATCATGTAATTGATATTAAAAAGAAATCACTTCTTGAACATAATTGCTTAGCACACACTCTTTTGCAGCTTCTGGCGATATTGAAAGAGTATATGTTAACTCACAAAGAAAAGGAGGAAGAGAAATACATGCAAGTGAGTAGTTATTGCTCAACTGGTTGATAAGACAAGGGTAACATAACAGGCAGGAGACTGCTTCAGAAATTTAGTTCAAACTGAACAAAACCCTAAGGACTTGTATTTCAAACACTCTCCTACCCAACATACTCCAAGGATAGAAAGCTACTACCAGTCAGGCTAATACTTGTCTCATAGAGTTGTTTTTACAGGAGAATAAAAAGATACAGACTACACTTGTAAAGAGGCATGAGAATTTATTTATGTTATTAAGGCCCAACTCAAGCTTCAGTCGTCCATCAAGCAAAGGTTTGAATACCTGGAGCAGCCACTTAAGTTCAACAAGGAAAATCAGGAATAGAGATGTGCCAAGCGTGTTGGGAAATAGCAGAAGCTGCTTAATCTCTCATGGAGATAAATCATCAGCCTCCACAATAAAACAAGACATTTCACCAATTTGAATATCCCTCCTTTTTTTCTGAAAATACAACTACTACCCAAAGCTATTAGAAAAACAAATTATGTAGGTTTGTCATGCACTGATACCATATATTTTGTTGATGTATGATTCAGGAGTATAAAGCATGTTCATTTATGTGTTTGTATTGATAGTTCATAAGCTCATCATTGACAGATAGCACAAAAGAGGTGGCTTACCATGTTAGTAGAAATGTCTACAATTCAGGCAGCACACTAATCATTTCCTTGCAGAGGGTGTGAAAGACGCCAATTTAGATTTGTATGCCCTCTCCTATTATGATACAAAATCTGGGAAGGAAATAGTAATTAGTGTCACCACAGGACTAAGGAAACAAGGCAAACAATCGTACCTTTCCAGGTATCTATCAATTGTGTACATAAAGGTGAAACTCATAAAGATGAATTAACAAGGTTAGTTCATATACTGCACCATCCACATTTTTTTTATATATTTTTTTCTAATCCGTACTACTCAGTGAAGTATGACTGCATTGCTTTTAAAGTTCTTCTGACTTCCATCTGTGATGAAAAATCCAAACAACACCTACTTCATGTGCTGCTGGACGACTAGGACGATCAACTTGACTAATCCACCTAGTCGACGACTAATGGCGACTAGTGGGCTGATGGGTCCCATGGTGACTAGAGTCCATTAGACGACTTGAAAACATTGGGCAGAACACTAGCTTATTATGGAATGACCTAAAGGTATCACTTCAAGAAATATGCAAAAACATTTAAACCTCATACTCCAGGTGTAGGTTTTCCCAATGCTACTATGCTGTCTGAAATTTAAAAATCAGCTTTTGTGAAGGTAAAAGGGGTAAAAACTGAAAGACAGTTCTAGATCATATAAGGACAAACGAGAACTTAAGATGTACTTGAACAAAAATGTCATGTGAATAAATATGAAAATTACAAATTACTCATAAGTGCATACAACAAAATAAATGCAAGCATTCTTGTCTCACATGAGTAGATGAAAATGTGACTAACACTACGAAGAGTCAAATTGGCAAACAAAACAAATATGACAAACAAAGAAATTGAGCCTGAAGTAACATACTGTTATATGTGTTGATTTAAGAAGGATGGATTCTTTCACACTGCTGTAACAATCTGCAGCAACATCAAAAGATATTTATTTTATTTCTAGTAGCTCCACAAATAACCTACCCTAACTTGCTTGGGACTAAAAGGCTTTGTTGTTGTTAATGTTGTAAGTAGATGACAAATAAATTCAAGCAATGATCATATGAGATCTCATATATTCCCTGTCAAAAGTGTAGTAGCCTTTTCCATAATGCCAAGCATCACTTTAGCAAATGTAAAAAAATTAAAAGGCATTTCTTGCATAAACCAATCAAACTGTTAAGAAACACATTTACCTTTGGCACTTTCCCCCTCTTCTTCAGCAGCTTCAAGTGCATTATCTGGGTGTAGTGTATTAAATGATACTTTGAATGCTTCTCAACCAGCCTGTCCATTATCTTTGGGTAATTGGCTGACATCTGATTAGTCTCTACTAGTGATTCAACTCAAGAGTTTCCAACCACTGGTAGACAGGCTTCCATAGATCAGTTCTCTGGAACCTGTATGGAAATGCGCTCTGCTCTGCATCTAAAACCTGACATGAAGGCAAAACGTATGAGAACAGCAAATTTGTTGGTCAATTGTGATGAATCCACCCTCTAGGCTGCTAACAGACCATTCTTGTTCCCTATAGGATAACATATTCGAGTTAAGAGACCAGAGTGCTTCAAGAATTACAAATTAGACTAATAGCCAGTATAGTTAAATAATCATGGAACCTCTGCATAATCAGTAAACCTAACAAACAGTGTTAACAATTACTCAATTAGCAACTCCAAATTCCCAGGGCTAAAACCCACAAACCATTCGAGTAGAAACATATAGTAGCTAGACACACTCAATCCCGACAGACTGACTGCTAGAGTAACCCACAATCGTCATAATGGACGAGGAAACAATAATTGTTGAGAAGTGCAAGCTGATCCATCTTATCAACTAAACTACAACGGAGTCACATGACGATTTGCAAATCGTATGCAGTACGTGAATGAGGTGAACAAGGCAAGGAGTAGGAGGATTGATTACCTGATCTCCGCGGACGGCGAGGATTCGCTGTTGAAGCTGGGAGCGGGGCAGAGATGGAAGCTCGGGGCGGTGGGCGTCGATGTAGGCGTCGACCTCGGGCTCGGTGGGCGGGCGGCCGTCGGGGAAGGACTCGAGTCAGGCGCGCGTGTTGATGTCCCCATGGTGCGGCGGCCGCGACGAGGAAGAGGCGGGCGCCGCCGTGGAATTCTGGGGTCGGGTTGGGGGTTGCGGACGGGGCCGCGGCGGAGGGAGGGGTTTGGGGATGGAACGGCTGGGGGAGGGGCAGCGGTGCGTCCGGCAGGAGCGCGCGGAGCGGGAGGATAGACTGCGGCTCCGGCATTCGCGGCGGCGACGGAGGCCGGAGAGGCGGCGGGCCAAGTGGAGAAAGGACGGGATGTGGGCGAGCACCTCGAGGAGCATCAGAGACGCCCCGCCCAAACCGTCCCTCTTCAAGCGCGCTTCGAGGAGACCTACCGGCTTCAGGGAAGGCTCACCGCGGTGAGTGGAGGCGCTGACGGAGCACCGGTGAGTTAAGAAGAAGGGTAAAATTGTCCATAGTACGATAAAAATGAATAATTCGCAAGTCTAATGGCATTATGGCAACAAACGAAAAACATGTGAAAATAATGACAACATGTCGAGTGACAAATAAATAAATCCCTCTTAAAAAGTACTCCAGGTTTTTGTGAGATTTGCTGGTGCCGTGTGCTATTTAAAATGCCCTAGCAAATAAACACGTATTTTATAGGAACAACCAGGTTAATCAGCGACCCATCACCCTCTTATGACTAAGAGCGGCTCTATAATTTGTTTTTTCTTTTTAAAACCCGTACTTTTGCTAGTATAATCATATTTTAAGCTATTTGGTGAAACCAAACAGTAATAACGTATTAAGGCATAGGCAGTACACACTGAGTATCCATTTATAAAGCCTTTATTATGGTTCACATATGATCAACAAAACTCTCATGCCACATTATCTAAAAACACACAGCTCATGACTATAATTATTTATATAACTGTTTGAAACAGAGGACTAACACATATACATGAGCGCACTTTTCATCAAGAGGTCAAAGAGTGGGACTTTTAAAACTCCATAAATTACTGGTATAGGTAATACGATGGTTTTTAGAACCAGGTTGTTTCTATTTCCTAACACTTAAAGCTTTTGATAATAGTATGGGATTGCCTAAAAAAACATAAAAATACTTTGTTGCCAAACGGGGCTCAAGTTCACACCTTGGTTTGGGTATTACCGCCATTTATGGGTTGCCTTAGCTAATTAGGTGGTATTCTATCCCAACCAGCTTGTTTGTACTCTTATTAGGAGGCTAATGTTCAATAAAAATTACTAAGAACAAATGGCACACAAATTGGCAATCAATTAGATGGCATTCTATCCCAACCCCCTTGTTTGTACTCTTGCTAATGTTCAATAAAGAAATCAATCCGCACAAGTTTACAGGAGGAAGGATTGACACTTGCAAATAAAGGTGGTAAACGTGGAAGATTTAAGCAGTACTCATTCAAGAATTTATGCAGCCCATTACTTAATGGCAAACAATACATATTTTTCTGGATATAGTTCAAAAAATAGAATCTCATAACATCGCAAAGATGTGGACCCAAATAAAATAATCATAGCATTGTAGTGAAATGACACAACACAGCTTGTTTGCGAAGAAACCAAAAGCTATGCATTGCATAGTGACAATAGTAGGTCCAATGTATATCTAGCTGAGAATCCGCACTAAATTCAACACAAACACAACTAAGAGCGCTCTTACCAATGCAAGCGCCGAGAATCCACACTAAATTCAACAGTAAAACACTACTGTCTACTAAGAGCACTCGACCAATGTAAGCACTCAGCGTTCAGCATTGCAAAACTGGTGGACTCTAAAAGTACTCCAATACATTATGCCCAGCCACTTAAACTTTAGTTAAGCTGATGACATACAACCTTGCTTATGACATACATTGGAATAACATGCCACCAAACATCAGTCAAGACTCATAGCCTAAGGTGACAAGAAGATTGTCTTAGTTCACTGCACTCATCTTCTTCTTGAAGTCACGCTTAGTTGCAGATAATTTTGCTTTCGCTATTGTTTTTGCTTTGAACTTGCTTGCTTTTGCTTCCTGGCCATTCCCTCCCAACGTTCCTGCCATATGGGTTAGACGAGAAATTCTCACAATTGATTCCAAATCTATTTTTGAAAGGAATCAAAATGGGTACATAGTATCTCTAAATGAAAAACATTGTCATTCCAAACATACTTCTATTTTTGCCATAAACAAACACCCCCAAACATAGTGCACATAGTGCATCTGTGAGTCACTTTATTCATTATCATCACATCAAAATCTTTATGCCTAAACCACTCTCGTTTTTATCTCTCCTTTTTTTTGTAGGCAAAATTTTTTCATGATTTATTAAGTTAGAATCTACGTTTTCAGATCCACTAATCCCTCCCTCCCTCCCTGTGTTGAGCTCCAAGGTAGGCGAAGATGAGCCAATCGTCATCCTCGGAGGGTGAGTAACCAAGACATGTCTGATGTCTAAATCCAAAGTGGATTTCTTTGCTTCGTGTTCATCATCATGTAGATGGACATCGTTCTGTTCCCCCCCCCCCCTAGGTGGAGGTTGTCTTGCCTAGTCAGGTGGCAGCTGACCTGTGTGCGAGGATGCTCTGGTAATGCTGATTCTAGTGGAGCTGTTGCATCCCTAGTTGCTAAAGCCTTGGCTAGTCTGTCCTGCGAGCTTCATGACCTTGCTCAAGATCCCAAAATAAAAAGAAAGCTTAAGCATCCATTACTTCTTTCATGAGTGGAAGTACACAAAATCTGTTCTGAAGAAGTAGTGCAAGAGGGGCACCAATCCAATACCTCTTAACCTACAATAGTCTCAACCTACAATACATCATTGCACCAAAAAGACTAAGGAAACCAAGCGAATAGTTGATGACCATGTTGGTGACTTCTTTTATGAGAATGGAATATGTTGAATGCCATCAAGTCAAGAAGTTGGGAGATTTTATTGGAGTCTATTGGTAGATGCTTCAAAGTGAGGTTGCTGATGCCAACATGTTAGTGGACTTGCTGGAGAAACAGATTGAAAAGATTGGGAAGTTGGTAGAAGATGAGGGAGAAGCTCTGATGAGGGACAATGAGGGACAGTCTGTGGAGATCTTGTGAGACCAGCTCCCACAACAGTTTTTATGTTGGTCCACATGTTGAGGGGCAAGCGGAACTAGGCACCACTGGAGATCTTGTGAGACCAGCTCCCACAACAGTTTTTATGTTGGTCCACATGTTGAGGGGCAAGCAGAACTAGGCACCAAATAGTTCAATAAGCAAAATACAAGTGTGGACATTTTAAATTGGAAATTTTGTGAAAACGTTCCTAAATATGAGTAAAGTGTAGAATAAGTATAAAATGCAAATCTTTTATAAAAAAGGTAGAAAAATGCAACAAAAAATCCTTGAACTAGGATCTTGTTTAGGAATTAACTAGGCAAGTCTTGTTTAGTGTCTCTCAACATGGATGACTAGTCACGTACTTGGGTCTCCCAATGGGGACAGAAGCATTATGCACTAGTTGTGAATAAGACTCATAGAATGCAATAGTTCCTAGACCCTAGACGTTTGCCCCTTTTGGCTGCTTTGTACAGTAAAGGATAAAACCCGCAAGCTTTAAACACGCAAAAAGAGCATAATATGGGTTAAAATAACTGAAGTGAAATACTTACTTTTTGCTCCTTCCATTTCCATTTCCATGTGTGACACACACGTTCCTAGAATTCAAAACATGAATGGTATAAACATAAGTCACAACATCTTAAGAGACTCTTATGTATGCTTGAGAGAAACTATGAACATACTTAATGACTTCATTACACGATCCACAAGCTTTGGTAGGAAGATTTCACTAACAAAGGTGTCGCCATACAAAGTGCGCAGGTCTTCAAAGTGAGCCTTTTTTCCCTTATCCAACATTCGTTGGATTCGATACTTCCACACGGTTGACAATTGGTATTTTGGTGAGTCACGCATATTCTCAAGCATAGTCTTCTCTTCCTTTTGTAAATTTGCACACATTCCAAAATTAAATATTCCATCTTCATGTAGTATACCCTCCAATTGTGATGTGCTGATTCCTACCCAATGCATGCCAAGAATGGCTAGACTGAGATTGTTGTGACATAAACTTTTGGACCCCTTGGCATAAGTTTTCATAATGCAAGCACCATATGAATCCGGATCAGTGACACCAAGTATGGGGAGAGACGTTTCACTCATAATTTTTCTCAGAAAACTTCTTGCTCTTTCATCCGGCTGCCCATATCCCGTTATCATAAGACACTTATGTATACTTGGAAAGTTTTCTTGTACCAAGTGTGTATACATAGACCCCTTTTCAACAACGAGAACAAACCGAAGCTTTTCATGGAATATTATCTCACACTCTTTAACATCTTGTGGAATATCACATCCCAGTAAACAATCTATATGACTTCTCTTACACCTATCCTTTACATTCTTTAGATGAATCGTAACATTCCCAATTAATGATCCCCTTTCTTGTGGGATGACATGTAAAGATTTTGCAGAACACTCTAACATTAGACATATATCAACAAAAATCTCCATGTTGTTTTGGCATCTTTAAACAACCATGTGGCTGTATAGAATAATCCATGAGAGGGGGGGGGGGATATATGAATTGTTACTAATCGCTTCATAAATAAGCTTAAGCATAAAGAGAGTCATGCATGCACATCTTCTTGTCTTCTTATTCCTGAACGATCTTTCTATGAAGCCGCCTCGCCTAAGGAGTGGCATTGCTAGTTGTGACTGGTAATCCATAGACTCGGAGGTGCGCTTTGGGATTCGAAAACAGAAGTCCTCTCCCTTTTTCATTGCACTAGCAATGTTGTCTAACATCTTTTTGATTTCATATTTTGTCACTTGTGGATCCAAATCTCATGCAATAAGATAGTATTGCCTTAGTTGCTCAATTTATTTATCTGTTAAACTCCATGCCATGAGAGGCATATTACCTTCTTTTGCGGTATAGCTGACATACTTGCTAAAACAAATGAATGTCTTCTTAACACTTGTGCTGGTGCTGCCTCAGCTTGTAACCCTTGTGCTGCTTGTGCTGGTGACCCTTGTGCTCCCTCTTGTGACCCTTGTGCTGCCTCAGCCTTTGCTCGTGCTTGTGCCTCTAACCTTGACCATGACCTTGCTAGTACTTGGTTAAGATGGTACAAGAACCTTTGATTGCTTGCTTGTGCCTCTGCTCCCTCTGCCCGTGCTTGTGCCTCTAACCTTGATCCTGACCTTGCTAGTACTTGGTTAAGATGGTACAAGAACCCTTGATTGCTTGCTTGTGACCCTTGTGCTTGTGACTCTAGCCTTGAGGCTGACCTTGCTTGTACTTTGTTGAGATGGTACAAAAAGCTTTGGTTGCGTGTGCTTGTTCTTGGAGCTTCCGTACTTTGACAAAATGATGGAATGGGTGACTTGTGTTTAGCAGGTTGGCCTTCCATACTTACACTAGAATAATAGGTTAAGAAAAATAAAATTAGAGGATATGAGAAAAACAAATATGGAATAGCAAGGATGAAAGGAAATCTATTTAGTACACTTATTATAAGATTGCTAGAGAAGAAAAACACAAGAAGATGTATAAAACAATGTGTGTTAATCCATAAGAACATGGGTGATAAATCTTGTAACACATACATGATAGACATGCTCTGAATTTGGAACCCATTGTATTAATGGGCGATGAGAAAGCATGGTTTAAACTACAAAGCAATGTTATCTACTAATAATGAAACTAGCATACTTCACATGCTATTAGTATTCAGGTTTAATAAGCAAGTATTAGAAGGACAAATGAAATGGAAGCAAGTTCTCTTTGATATTCTTCATCACCCACGTTTTTGTGGCGTCGCCTAGTCGTCCCCTAGGCAACACCATAGCTCATATGGCGACTAGAGGGATTTGGCGTCCGCCGGACACCAAGATGGCTTTGGTGTTGGCTGGACACCAAGATGGCTCTGGCGGCTTGAGGCGGATGCCCTACCAATGAATCCAAGAAGGGCAGGAGATTTAGGCGGGTAGCTTTGGGAAATTAGGGGATTGGCGGGAAACAGAGGGCTTGCATGATGCGGCTCCCATAACCCGCGCAGGCTGTGTGTAGCACGCATTGGGCCATTTGAGAGAGAGAGAGAGAGAGGAAGAGGGAGGGAGGGAGGGAGGGAGGGAGGGAGAGGCGGCCTCTTCTCCATGGAGAAGCTGCAGGCATGCGCGGGCTTCTAGTCCTCTTTTTGGAGCACACATTCGGCCATTTGAGAGAGAGAGAGAGAGGGAGGGAGGGAGGGAGGGAGAGACCGCCTCTTCTCCATCGCAGCAGGCGCATGCCCGGTTTCTAGTCCTCTTTTCGGCAGCCGCTACATCGCTCATGGACTCTGCGTGTGCTCTGTGCTAGCCTTGTTGTAAGTGCTCTGCTCCTCACCTCCTACCTCCTTCCCAGTTGGCTTACTCTTGTGATCCACGCGCGCATGGCATTGCCTTTATGAGTTTATTTTCTTCTGCTTTGTGTTGTGTGCCATTCAACTTGTCTTGTTATACTTAACAGCTAGTGCTTAAGAGGACTTGTGTCTCGTGCTGTGTGCTACTTGAATCTGCTTGTCCGTATGCAGGTAGCAGCTAGTGTGTTTGTTTGCGTTGTGTGCCATTGTGCTTATCAGCTAGTGCTTAACAGAGGATTTGTGTCTCATGCTCTCATGTTGTGTGCTACTTGAATATGCTTATCCGTATACAGGTGCTTGTGCTTTTGGCTTGTGTGTGTACAGCTTGCTGTGATTATGATAGCAGACCAATATGTGTTATGGCGTCGCCTAGGCGCTCGCCACAAACGCCTAGGCGTTGTGAGGGGGAGTAGAACGTTGTAGGATGCCACAATGCCACAAAAACATTGTTCATCACACACACTAGATTTACATTTTAACAACAGATCTTAATGAAATGAAACATAGTCAATACACACAGTCCGTTGGTGCCGTTGGTGGTTATACGGATATGAGAAATAAGGTTTGGGACCAACTCTGAAGCAATTTGCAGGTCACAGCGAGGAGGGACTGGAATATCTTAGCCTGAACTTACGTGACTAGTTTAACAGCGACTCATGATGTTTGGCATCGCATAATTCTCAGTGAGCAAAGCATCACCAGAACTCGATGCAACTCGACCAGCAACTAAGAGAGAGAGAGAGAGAGAGAGAGAGAGAGAGAGAGCTCACCCGTCAAACATCTTGCTGCGCACGGGAGATGCGGTGGTGGATGGCTCGTTGTTACACCCGGAGCTGTGGCCGGCTGAAACAACAAGGATGACGTACTGGGACTCTACGCCTGCGAGCTACGGAAACGACCAAGGCGTAAAGTGCCTTCTGAGGAGTAGGTGTGAGTCTCTGGCCGGTGGGCCAGTATTGTAAGACAATGTCTGCGTTAGAGCTATTAAGCCGCGCTTGTGTGTGTAAAAAAGGACAACAAAAAATAGAAAGAAATTTCCCCAAATCAATCTTCTTCTTGCGACGCAAGTAGACTAGGCGAACGCCGACGAGATCCTCATGTCCCAGAATTCACCGCCAGTGGCCACGGGGAGTCTTACAGGTGGTATCAGATTTAGAGATCTCTGTTCCGCTCGCGTGCTCACTGTGTGTTGGTCCTATGATTCCTTCGATCTGGCTTTGTAATTTTGTTTGGCAGGTTGATCCTGAGCAAAGCGTTCGCATAGAGCTCGGATCCCGTAACTCCTCATGGTTGGCTTGATTTGGGGCGAACACCACGACGCCTACTAAACCCACCAAGCAGACCGAGCTAATCCTGGAAGCGATGGCGTCGGCGGCTCACAAGTTGGACGATCGGCGCGCCGAGGATGAAGCCCGGTGGTCTCAAGTGATGGACAGCCTAGATCTGCTCTTCGCCAAGATGGGGCAGCTAGAGGAGCGGGTCAGCGACATCAACTACAACCAAGACGATGCGCTGGCGCGCCTCGAGCTCAATTCCAGAGTTCTGGAAGGCACCACTCACAAGCAACACTTGCTAGCGCAGCGTGTCGAGGCTATAGGTGCTGCCCTGGAGCGGATCGCGCTCGATCTTGATCGTCATCGTGACCGGGACCTTTCCAACGATGACCACGGCAGCAGGCATGGGTCGCGCGTTGGTGAGGATGACTACTTCCATAATGTCTTTGCCGCACGTCCCCATGTCCCTGCTCATGGCAGGCGAGATCAGGATGGTGGCGTTGTTGTTGGTGGGGCTTATGTGTACCATCGTCGTCGGGATGAGGGCGGTGGTCGAGGCGGCGTGATTGGCGGTGGTAGACAGGAGGCAGCTGGCAGCGGTAGACATGATTCACCTGAGCATCGACGTGCTTTCCATGAGCATGCCAGCCGTTCGACTGATGGCCGGTACCGGGATCCGGGCGGGGATCGTGCAGGGAACCGTCATTACCTGCCCAAAGATGTCATTCCCGAAGTTTGACGGCACTGATCCTGCCATTTGGAGGGCGAAATGCCTTGATTATTTCTAGCTGTTTAACATTCCAGAGTATATGTGGGTGACTTCAGCTTCTCTACACATGGAAGGCAATGCCGCTAAGTGGTTGCAGGTGTTCAAGAGGCAACATGGCTTGGTGCCACGGGAAGTTTTCATGACTGCGGTATTGGCTAAGTTTGGGACAGTGGAAGAGTATACAGATGCTTTTGAGTCACTTCGTTACCAGGTAGCCATGCATAATTCTGGTATGGATGAGACCTTCTTTGTGAACCACTACATGCGTGGGCTCAAAGACACACTGAAGGACTCGGTCCAGTCACAAATGCCGGATACTGTGGAGCGGGCAATGTTTCTGGCACAGATTCAACAAGAAGCTTTGGATCGAGCCAAGCATCATTTCTCCAAACCAGGCACCCAAGTCCGTGGTGCTTTTGTGTCAAAGTCAGAATCAAAGAATCTGAGCGCATCTTCAGATTACTGGAAGGAGCGCCAACTTCGTGATTATCGCAGGGCCAATAATCTCTGCTATTTCTGTGATGATAAATTTGATGCTGACCACCTTGCAAAATGTACAAAATGGCTCAAGGCTCAATTAAACAAGTTGACTGTGGAGGACATGGAGGAAGAGTTATCTGAATTAGTCTTGAACGCGCTGGAACAAGATGACTTTGAACAAGCCCAGCTTTGTCATCTCTGTCTCAATGCAGCAGCTGGCACTACCAATAGGGAAGCAATGATGCTCCGAGCCCTAGTGCATAATAAGGTTATGTTGATATTGGTGGACTCTGGTAGTTCCCATACGTTTGTGAGCAAGTCTTTTCTGGCTGCAGTTGGTATTCAACCTCAGAAAACTACACCAGTGCTAGTTAAGGTTGCCAATGGGGATACTATGGTCAGTGACATTGCGGTTGCTGATCTCACTTGGTGGACTCAAGGGCATACAATGCATACAAATATGAGGGCCATTGATTTGGGAGTATATGATGCTATATTGGGTTATGATTGGCTTAAGTCCTATAGCCCCATGATATGTGATTGGGACAACAAAACTCTATAGTTTTTAGTGGGCGGTTCTGCCATTAAGCTCCAAGGAGTTGTGAACAAAACTGATACTGTTCAGGAGTTGCCAACAGAGCAATTGATCAAGTGGCACAAAGGCAATGAGATTTGGGCTTATGCTTTAATTCAATCAGTGGAACACAAACCTCTTCCAGGACATTCCTCAGAGGCAATTAATCAGCTACTTAAGGAGTTCTATGATGTCTTTCAGAAACCTACTCGGTTACCTCCTTCCAGGCAATATGACCACACAATTCCCCTTGTTCCTGGCGCCACACCAGTTAATTCTCGCCCATATCATTACTCGCCATTACACAAGGATGAAATTGAAAGGCAGGTTCAAGAGTTGCTTTAGGCTGGTCATATTATTCCTAGCTCTAGCCCCTTTGCTTCTCCTGTGCTTTTAGTCCAGAAGAAGGATGGCTCTTGATGTTTCTGCATGAATTTCTGCAAATTGAATGACCTCACGGTGAAGAATTGTTTCCCGATGCTGTTGATTGACGAGGTACTGGATGAACTTTCTGGTACTAAGTTCTTCACCAAATTGGACTTGTGTGCGGGATTTCATCAGATACGCATGAGTCTAGAGGATGAACCAAAAACAGCATTCAAAACCCATCACGGACACTATCAGTTTCGTGTGATGCCATTTGGCTTGACTAATGCGCCAACCACCTTTCAGTGTGCCATGAATTCAGTACTTGGGGACTATTTGCGCAAGTTTGTTATGGTATTCCTAGACGATATTCTCATCTATAGTCCTTCTTGGGATTTGCACCTTCTTCACCTTCGTACTGTACTGGCTAAATTGCGTGAACACCAGTTCTTTGTCAAGCTCTCAAAATGCTCATTTGCACAGAGTCGATTGGAGTACCTTGGTCATATTATCTCGGACGCTGGCGTGGCCACTGACCCCTCTAAGACAACAGCCATGCTTGCATGGCCAGTTCCAACCATTGTCACTGAACTTCAGGGATTTCTCGGTCTGACAGGGTACTACCGCAAGTTTGTGAAGCATTATGACATTATTACTAAGCCCATGACTAGCCTACTTAATAAGAAACAGTTTCAGTGGAATGACGAAGCGTAGACTGCATTTCTTGCGCTCAAGGAAGTGATGACTACAACCCCGGTTTTGGCTCTCCCCAATTTTGCAGAACAGTTCATGGTGGAGACGGATGCTTGTGACTCCGGCGTGGGGGCGGTGCTTATGCAGCAAGGCCGGCCAATTGCTTTTCTCAGCAAAGCCTTAAACCCAATCCATTGGCACCACTCTATCTATGAGAAGGAATTTTTGGCTTTGATTATGGCGGTGGAAAAATGGTGCCAATATCTGCAACGCCAGAAGTTTGTAATTCAGATGGATCATAAGAGCTTGTGCTACTTGGAAGAGCAGCAGTTGCATTCCGATCTCCAACGCAAATCCATGACTCGCCTAATGGGATTACAATTTCGCATTGTATATCAGAAGGGCAAGGACAATGTCGCCGTAGATGCCCTATCTCGAGTGGGTCATTTGATGAGTATTGATGCTGTTTCTATGGTGCAGCCACTTTGGATTCAGGAAGTCCTCAATTCTTACACCACCGATGCGGATGACTTTACTGGCTCAATTGGCAGTGAAGAGCCCGAATGAACAAGGATTTTCCTTGTGCCATGGCATCATTTGCCACAACAGTAAGATTTGGGTTGGTGCCAATTCTGCATTGCACACCAAATTGATAGCTGCTCTTCACAATAGTGCCATCGGCGGGCACTCGGGGTTCAGGGCACTTATCAATGTATCAAAAGATCATTTTCTTGGCGCGGACTTAAGCAAGATGTAGAAGATTTCGTGGAGGAATGCTTTGTATGCCAACAAGCCAAGCATGAGAGGATTCACACCCCTGGTCTTCTCCAGCCATTGCCTATTCTGCAGGGTGCCTGGCAAGATATCTCGATGGATTTTGTGGAAGGCCTCTCGAAATCAGAAGGCTTTGACACCATACTGGTAATTATTGATCGCTTTACCAAATATGCGCATTTTATTCCCCTCAAACATCCCTTTTCTACTCCTACGGTAGCTCATGCTGTCTTGGATTTAGTGGTCAAGTTACATGGGTTACCAAAGACAATAGTGTTGGACCGTGACAAAATCTTCATGAGTGCCTTTTGGCGGGAATTATTCCAGCTGATGAATACTAAGCTGCACTTCAGCTCGGCCTATCACCCACAGACGGACGACCAAACTAAGCATGTTAACCAATGCATGGAGATGTATCTGCGCTGTGCAGTTCACGACACGCCGAAGAAATAGAAGAGTTGGCTTGCTTTGGCGGAATTCTGGTATAATTCATCCTTTCACTCCTCTCTCGGGTGTTCCCCATTCAAAGCTCTGTATGACCATGAGCCTAATTTTGGCACGGCACCGGAAGTGGCTCAGGCTTCGCAACCACATGTGGAAGAGATGCTATGAGAGTGCGAACTGCACACTCTGTTTTGAAAGGCACATCTAGCTGCTACTGAAAATCGCATGAAATCCCAAGCTGATCGCAATTGTACCGATCGTGAATTCCGGGTGGTTGATCTGGAACTGAACAATACCACTCCTGAGAAAGTGTCGCAGCGACCCTTGGTGAAGAAAGGTAACCGTGCAGTACCACAGGTCTTGATCAAGTGGTCCGGTTTGGGCGAGGACTCCGCCACTTGGGAGGACTACTATGTTCTTCAGAAACGCTTTCCGGACGCTGTTGCATGGGGACAAGCAACTTCTGATGGGGGGGGGGGGGGGGGGGGGAAGTGTTACACCCGGAGCTGTGGCCGGCTGAAACAATAAGGATGACGACATACCGGGACTCTACGCTTACGAGCTACAGAAACGACCAAGGCATAAAGTGCCTTCTGGGGAGTAGGTGTGAGTCTCTGGCCGGTGGGCCAGTATTGTAAGACAATGTCTGCGTTAGAGCTATTAAGCCATGCTTGTGTGTGTAAAAAAGGACAACAAAAAATAGAAAGAAATTTCCCCGAATCAATCTTCTTCTTGCGATGCAAGTAGACCAGGCGAACGCCGACGAGATCCTCACATCCCGGAATTCGCCGCCGGTAGCCACGGGGAGTCTTACACTCGTCCGCGCACCGAGAGAGAGCTCACCCGTCGGCCATCTTGCACAAGGGAGATGCGGCCGTAGAGGGTTCGTCCGCGCACTGAGAAGCAGCGTCACGAGTAAAGGAGGCGAGCGAGGGCGGAGATGCGGCGGCGTAGGGAGGAGGCGAGAGTGGACGGGGAAAGAACTGTTGCAACCCTACCTAGATTTTTTTTGTGCTAAAGCAACCCTACCTACATGGCTACATCCTACAACGGGGACCGTCCGAGTGCTGAATAGCGAGCCAGCCCGTCGGCCCAGCTCAGAAGGGTGGCGTGGCGCACAGCCCAACGGGCAATGCATTATTCTACTGTCATGGCTCGCACGCAGAAATAATTTTTCGCGCATGAAAGCAAGAAGCTGCGACTTTTTTTTCATCGGTGAAGTATGAATATTTTTTTTGAACGTGGGACTGTAGGTATTTTCAAGATTTTGATCGTATGATTAGGCCTTGTTTGGGACAGATTACGAACAAAACCAAACAATTCGATTCCAAACGCGTGTTAAGCTCAAGCGATTCCAGTCACCCCCGCCCTGTCGCCGGATTGGACGTCGCCCCGGCACAACTCCGCGCACAGGATGGTTCAACTGGTGGCACGCAAGGTGCTACGGCCGCTTTCCGTGGAAGTCAGACCGCCAATCACAGCCACGATTTTCTCCGTAGTTGTGTTGATGAGAAGTGAGCTTCAATAGGAAGCGTGTTGGTAATAAGGATGTGTTTGGTACGGCTTACGTTTATGCAACAAACTTATCTATTAAGATCAAAGTGCTTAAGTGCTTATTCAGTTTATTTTAAGCACTTTAAACTGTCAAACCTATCCAACCGTTTGGCAAGTGCTTGTTCAAACAGCTAAGCACCAAAAAATAATATTCGGTGCTTATACAAAACTTATGTCAATAAGCAGCACTCCCAAACGGAGCCTAGATGGTGGGGGGACATCAAGAAGAATTTTGTACGGTGCAAACAAGTATGATAGAAATGCTTTGTATATATTGTCAAGACGTTATATCATCAAAAAATTAGCTACTTTAGGAGGTGATCATATCTATGGAAAGATTGGCGAACTTCTTCTTGTTGTATAGAAGGTGACACTCTTTGTAACTTTTGGTTAATTAGGGCCTGTTTATTTCAGCTTATTTGTAGCTAGATTATTTAATCTAGGCCAAAATAATCTGGGAGGACAAACAAACATGCCAGCTTATTTGATCAGATTAAATAATCTAGGAGCTGGATCATTATAATCTAATAAATATCTCAAGAGGTGTTTTTTTCAGCTTATCTCCTTCTCTATATGTGTTGTCCTGGGTTAGTCTACCCACCCTCTTCTCCTCCTTTGGATCCATCCGTTGATTCAAATTTGACCATTAGATTAAGTTTGGGCCCATAAATAGAGTGTTACACGTCCATGTTTACATGAAAATACACATAATCTGCCCTAAAAATCTCAGACTTTTTTCACCGTGCGAGAGACATACCCGCCTTCCATATCCGAGCCCATCCCGCCCTCATTTTACGTCCTTAAATTTCCATAAACCACGCTTGAAACAACACGTCTGGGAGGCAAGTCTTCTTTTTGTCTTTATTCCTTTCGGTCCTATTTCCTTAGTCTCCATAAAGCACGCTTTTCTTCCTACATCCTTCCATAATTCTATTCATACGTGCTGCAGCAGGAGGCAAGTCTTTATTTTTGTTTTTATTTTTTTTCCTTCCTATTTCCTTAATTTCCACAAACACGCCTCCATAATCCCCGATAACAATCTGATTTGTTTGAATTTCTGATTCTACAGGGCATGTGATTGTTGCCGGCTTCTCTCATGTTTGCTGGAGATGATCATGTCATTGGCGGCTTCACCGGAGCATCACACTCATTGGCTTCTCTCAGGTTCGCTAGATGTGATCACATCAGTCGTCGTTTTCTCACCAGAAATTCATTGTTTTACATGTTAGAGTATGCATCTCTGGTGCGTACACGGTATATCGTCCCTATTGCCCTCAGCTTGTTAAAAATATGCTGCTGTTTTTTACCTAGATCATTTGTTGTCTCTCCTCTAGCTATCGTGGACAACATCTGCACCAGCGGAAAACGAGGAGGGAAGTGGACTGCTCTGGAATGAAACGTGCCTTTTGTTGATCGAACTAACCAGCTCAACAAAGGTTGGTTGTTGTGTGTTGTTCTTGTTGATCTAGCTTACCACCAAGCGCTTGTTCACTTGACTCCTAATACAGACGATTTGATCGATGCATTGACTATTAAAAGACAACAACAGTCCAATAAATGGGTTAAGAGGTTTTGAGAGACGAAGAAGGCAGATAGCCCGAAATGGGAGGCAACGCTAAGCAAAGAAAAAGGTACCCCAACATATGCATTTTTAATGGTGTTTTGTTGTTTTGGATATTTCGTCTGTCTGTTAACATATGTCCTTGTGTACTACGTGGTGTGGTGGCAAGGAAAATCTACCAACCAGACAGCAGAACCCGGTCCAGCAAATTGATGAAACCACCCGATCATCTTTTCATCAATTGGGTAATTTACTGACATCCTGATGTTTTATATAGTCCCATCTCCATCTGAACATTGGGTGTGATCTTTCCACTTTCTCTGACTGACTCACAAACTCACAAACTGATGATGCGGTTCTTGCCAATAAATGTCGAGAAGTAAATGAAAGTATAAAGAGATTTTTTGGAACTCCCATGATACAGGTGACAATGAGATAATACAACACTCTACTGATGCTGAACCTTGGTAGTATCGGTGGAATAACATGAGTTTCTGATCAATTAACAATTAGGTAATATAGTATTTATGCAATTTGTCGGTTGTACATGATGTAATTAAGTAATATGTTTCCATGGAATTTGTAGGAGAACTCAATCATGTACGAACCTCTACTTTTATGGACATCTGTCATGAGGATGAATAATAACATCTTCTATGGTATAGAGGTAAAAAGGTGAATTATTTTAGGGCGGAAGGAGTACATGATAACTTTACAGAACAATGGTGGCGTGCATGTTGCATGTGCAAATTACTCGACCTCTCAAGAAAGGTTAGTTTAACTGATATTTTGAGCTTTTTGCTTCTTGTGTTTTATTTTATTTTATTTTATATGACAACTGTTTGGGACAAGTCTAGGTTGCATAGATAGATAAATTAATAATGATCGAGACAAATATATTTGGAGATCATAATATGTCAAGTAATTAGACTGATGATTATATTCAAATAGAGTTTAATTACATTTTATTGTCTATGTTTTTTTATGATTTTCTATTCTTAAAACAAAATCATCACACCTGTGCAAGTCTTGTTATAAAGAAAACATTTAAGAACAAAAGTACAAATGATTAGATGTGCATTTCTCAATAAAGTATCATTAGTATATATTATTTGAATGAACAATAGCACGTGCGTGTTGCACATGCAGAAAACTAGTTTGTTATAAGACCCACTACCCTGAAATTGTTAAGAAGAAAACTTGGTGATCAAGTTGATGACCGCATTCACATATGTTAGAGAGGAAACTTAGTGGGTAAGTTTCTGCGTGTGTTCACACATGTCCGAACGGACGCGTCCCTTGGTTCCCTCTGGTATAAATTGTAAACTCCATAGTGATAATGAGAACAACGATTCATTTGTCTCCATTCTATCTCCTTTTACTTTAACACGTTATCATGCACGCTCTACTCTGAACACTTGACCAGAAGACAAAGTTGTGATGAGTCCAGAACAAGTCACACGCGCTCTGCAACTGCTGTTAATCGGCAAGAATAGAAAGGAGTACGAAGAACTTGTCCAGTACTTGCAGGCCTCGATGGGCATGGAGGAAATTTTTTCGCTTCTTGCAGTCGGCTGTCATTGGCAAGAACCAAAGAGACGATGATCTCTGAAGAGAAGAGAAAAAGATGGAGATAGAAAAGAAGTGGGCATATTAATCGGACAATGAATCCATTGGGTAAACATGATCTCTGTCGTTTACCTTTTGCCCTCTTTCATCCTTTCCAAATCGCTGTGGTCTTCAATTCTACAAATCGCCTTTATGGTGGAGACGTCGTGGTTGGATGCGATGTGGCACGTTATGCAGACGACCCCAGTGGATGCAACATAGGCTCCAGTCGGCGGTTGCGCCCGAAGAGGCAAGTCCTTGCCACCGCGGCGTGCGAAAGCGTGGCCACCAAGCAGTGGCGGAGCGAATCGGCAATCGCGAAGCGCGTGACGACCGAACGGCTGCGTGGTTGCTACGGCGATAGACAAGCCCAAAGTGGCGGTTCGTCCCAACACAAATTGCGTGTGGCCAGACAAGGTCTCGATGGCGGACCTCAATTTCTAGGCGCCCATGGTCTGGCTGCGGCGGCGCGACGACGCTCACAACGTGGCCCCAGCGGTGTTAACTGCATGAGCAGGGCCTCGTGAAGCCGACCAGACTCCGCAAAGCGGCAGCGACCCACTAAGGCAGACACGGGTGGGGCTCACTTGTCAGGACCCGGGGCACCGGTGCTGCGCCAGACCCGACGACGATTGGACGGCGGACCTTCAATCTAGGAGGCACCGATGATCTTAGTGGCTGCGGTGGCACTTTCAACGCGTATCGCGCAACACACGGCTTGTCGGGCGCAGGCAACTCGCCGAAGACAGACGGCCTCAACGGCGCGGTTGGTGACGACGGCGGCGTCACGAGAGGGCGCGGTAGCCAAGAACGGTTAGGGGTAACCGTAGCCGAGGCAACCGCTCCCGGTTACGTGGGCCGGACTGTCGCCACACCGTGCGTGGACCGTGTCTGATTGACAGGTTGAAAGGTCGACTGGGCTGCAGCCCAAGTTGCCTTGACCCACGTGACCCACGTGGCTGAGGCTGATGTATTCTGGATGTTTTACAGTAGAGCTCCTAAGGTTTTTGTAATTGTGGAATTTTAATGTAAATTTTACTAAGATGTTTTAGCCACTCGACTTCGATAATAATTGCACTACGTGAAACTGAAATTTCACCATGAGTTTGCTTGAATGCATTTCTCCGACAAAGTGCAATGTAAAAACATCTTTTCTATAATTGTGTATAATGTTATTTAGGTTGTAATTTATGTAGAATGGGTATTCTCATGACATAATGAAGTGTTTAGCTATGTTGAATGGGTTCTTCCATGACATGGTGATCTGTTTCAATAGAGGATTAATTTTCTCTTGCAAGAGCATTCGATCTCATTAAGTATTATATACTTAATTCGAGTAGAATTGGAGAATAAACACAACAACCTTTGGAACATTTTGACTTGCAATCGAGATTAATTTTTCTTGCAAAGCCATATTTGATTCAGAAAGAATTTAAATGATATATACAATGAGTTTTTAGATCATGACTGCATATTGAGAATTAAGTTTCTTGCATACTAAAGATTTGGGATAAAGATTTATTTTCTCCCAAAATTTCGAGAGTGCAAAATTTAGTGCGAATACCTCTGCTATGTTATGAGAAACTGGTATTTCTCTAATATCTATGTTGAGGCATACGTGCAAGAGTTGAATTTTCGTAATTATTACAACTAAAGTGTTGTCTTAAGTGACATGAAATGTTGTAAGAGAAATCTCTAAACTATTGATATAAGATATGTCTAATGTGTTTGCCTGATGTGCATTCTATATGACATAACCATGTGTTTAATAGAAATCAGCCAATTGAGAATTAAATTTTTCTTGCAAGGCCATGCTTTCTTGGATTTCATTGGGCACCATTTGCTTAATTTGAGTAGAACTGAAAGATAAACACAAGAAGGTTTTACAACATTTTGACGATGCAATTGAGAATTGAGATTAAATGTTCTTGCAGTGTCACTTATTAGCAATCGAGATTGAGTTCTCTTTTAGTAATCAAGATTAATTTCTCTTGCGAAATCAATTATTACAATCGAGATTATGTTTCTTGCAATATCACTAATTTGCAATTGAGATTCTATTTCTTGCAAATTATCAAGTTTAATCTAGAAAAGATTAAACTATTTGCAAAAATTTCGTGTGATCACTTCCATTATATTCTGAGAAACTTGTATTTCTCGAATAACTATGTTGAGATTTACATACCAGGAAGAATTTTTGCAAGATTATTACAATACTGCCATGATGATTTTGAATAAATCTCTGGCTAATCCATGTTGGTCAAAGATGACTAGATGTGAGTTTGATAAACTTACAATAGATGGCTATAACTATCCGACATGTGGAAAGGACGTTAAACATAGTTTGATGTCTCATGGAATGGAATGAATGTGGTTTGCATCCTCTGTAAGAGTTGAGCAAACAATAAAGATCCAATCAAAGTTCATGGTCTTATGCGACATAAGGCACCATATCCAGAGGATCTCATGTTTGAGTGTCTAATGGAGAAAGTTTGAGTGTTTTGAGGGAACTCTCATGAATAGATTTGTGAATGGACATATCATCGTCTCTAGAACCTCAGGTCTATGAAGAAGATGAATATCTTGTCCGTACCATCTGGATTGCATTTTGTAAAAGAAACTATAGAGATGAGCTCAAGATAGAGATATCTCTATATACACTTCTCGTCCATACGATGTTATAGCATGGAGACCATGCAAGTATTTACCGAGATAAGTTTGATGGTTTTTATAACCAAAATTTTACTGTAAAGAAACATAAAATGCAACATGAAGCGAGCACCCCATGCACCAAATAAAGGCAATGACACATTATAAGTATGGTTGCTTTACGCAACCTACGGAATAATACCATTCTCAAGTGCTTGATTGTATTGATCAATTCATGAGACAAAGCATACCTGGTCGAGAATAAAGATATGAAGTAAACTTCAGTCTTTAACCTGATAGGGAGGTCAGTTGCTCGAAATGAATTTCAAGAGAAACAAGAACAACTAGTCTCCTACACCAAAGAGAGAACCTCATGCTCAAGGAGAATATGCTTGGAGACCATGACTAGGCTCCCTACCTTCTAAAATATGTGATCCATGTTCTAGAATATATTGTAATATAAAAGTTGTCATCACTATACTACATTGTATATGACAAGAATATATTAATACATTGATATACATCAGAGTAGTATATGATCTATATATCTGATGATGAGAATTATTTTACAATATCATCTATATAGATTAGTACGGGATGGATGAAATGGTAGTGAAATAAATGCCTTGTGGGCCGATGCACCACAAACTCTGTAATTTGGGAAGAAACAATTTTCCTACTCTTATACAGAGGAGAGGAAATGTTTTGGGAATCGCTTGATGTGATGCATTGATTGATAGAAGGCTCATGTCATGCCACTATCATCGTTCCCATTGGTACTATTCCTATAGTATCATACATTGATACATTGATATAGAGATATCCGTTGAAACTTGTTTTCATGGGGAAACAAATGATGACAACATTGAGGAAGTTTTCTTCTATAGAGTAACGGATATGACATCCTCCTACTAACCATCTGGTTTATACTAAATCAGACCCTTGCTACATATTGCGTAGAGATAATTTTCTATCTTGATTACATCAAGATTTGGCTTGATTGTCTTGGTCATCGACTCTAGGGATGACGAGAAAATTATTGTCAATTCTATTGGTCATAAAAATTTCCAATATCCTCGATTGGATAGTGAGCACTACATGTGTCACATGGAAATTAATTTTAAGGTCATTCATTACCTTAAACAAACCATAGTATGGATTGTTTAGGTTTTTCATGGTTATATAGAAAAAGAACCATGTATATGATAAGATGATTGCTCAAATGATGAGCATATCACCCTAAATATTGGATTCGATCAATCCAGTAGGACAAGGTTGCTGAATTGACCTCACCTGACTACAATGACAATTGTAAGGTTAGAGGATTCAGGTACAACACTATGTCCCAAGTGACCATACCTAAAATGGATTGTGAAATTTCTCATTGAGAGAAAGAAATGAATGATATTGAGTTGAGATTTGCTAACATCACGTTAGCAACATGCGGCTTGACACAACCGCATAATCCAACTCATAGAACTGCACTAAGAACGGCTCCCCCATTAGTACGTGGGTAGATTTGGCAAATGCCAAGAATTTTCCATCTGTAAATGTCGAGTATTTACATATACCGATATCACCACCCTACAACATATATCAAAGGCATTAAATTGGGGATCCCTGAGGCATCATTATCCATCAATTCTATAATGCCAGGACATTTTTTCCTTGTATGCTTGTATTCGAGAGGACAATTCTAGGCATTAGGGGGAGATTTAACCACAAAGAATGTCAGGAATCTGAGAGATTGTCATATTCAGACCTCATATCCACGTACTAAAGATTCTGAACTGAGTATTTACAATCGAGATTAATTTCTCTTGTAAATTATCTGCCAAAGCATTTACTTGTCATAAAGGTGTCTTTAAATTGATGTTCCCGTTGTCAATGTGCCAGAAAGAGTAGGGGTACCTTATAAAAACCACTCAACTCCCAGATGAAAATAAGAGGGGGAGAAGTATGGACACATGTGTATAGCTTCTTGCAAGCCTTGTCGGGAACAGGGGGAGAATGTCCCCCAAGACAGTAAATGCAAATCAACTTGATGTTGATAGACACCTTTGCGGATATTTACTATCCAAGGCCTATGGATTTTAATATCCAAAAGACCAACAAATTGTGTACATAATGAAGGCACTGTGTCAAAGGAACATCGTAACTTCAGTGCTTGGGAAATTCATGAAGTTGATAAGGATAATATTTCCACATATATTATTGATTCGATGGGATCAATACAAATGCTACAAAATGTTGACATATTTTTCCTCGAGATTACTCCACATTGGATCGAGACCAAATCCTAGGTAGAGTGCATGAGCACTCAAATTGGTCGAACCAAATGTGATAATTAGGGAGAATAGTTTTCGCTTAGAGTGAGAAGTGATACCTTCTCCTCGCATGATCTTCCAAATGGAAGCATAATGGAATATTCATTCCATTGGGTGGTGAATAGTGAAACATTGTAGCATAAGGGTTGATACAGAGACCCGATATGTGTAGAGATTATGTTTCTATATTCGGATCATTAACAGATTGAAAGATGGACATGTAAGTCCTGAATGGACTTCAAACTCCAAATCTGAATATAAATCACAATTATATAGTGTAGAGTAAAAGTCACTCCATGACTTCAGAAGGTCAAGTTGATTGTGGTGTTCAAATGACAGAGTGAGTTTTTCCATGAATGGATTACTCCTCGATGATGATTGCATACAAGTGTTCGTAGTGAAATCTTTTGTGAATTTCACATCATCTCCGAACAACATGTGACAGACGTATGTAAACATCATAAGACGGAATTGAGATGAATGATTTGGGTTAAACCAAATGCTTGCTTAAGTCTATGATGACTTGAGCACATTCTTTCGAGAATGTTAAATCAGTCGACTAATATCTGAATGATATTAGAGAACTCTAATGGTCATTCAATCCTAAAGTATGAAGGTTGATGCATTCCTTCGATTGATTGATAAAGATATTGAATCTAGAGTTCTATATATTAGTGCCATTAAAGTGCTTTTGTATCCTGCAAATTGTAACATGCCTGATATTGCATTTGCGGATAACTTGCTAGCTTCGAATAAGCGCTACTCCTACAACGCTATGAGGTGGGAGTAAGGGAAGATATCTGAAGATATCTTTATGGCATATGAGATCTTGATTTAGTCTATTAAGACATGACCATTGTGAGATATGTAGATACTAGAAAAATATGATTGATCTCCATAACGCTAGTACTCAGACTGATTTCATGGTGTGATAGCCATTGAATAAGATCATCCAGATTCTAGTGACAACTTCCACCCGTTGTTCTGAAGTATCACTACACGAGTATTGATTTTTCAGAATGATGAACTACATATGAAGATTATATAGTATTGGTTTGATTGAACTAATGGCCATTATCTGTACTGATAATGAAGCTTGTATTGTATAGATGCAAACAGGTTACTTAGAGAGGATTAAATTGCCTCTAAATTGTTTTATTCTCGTGAGCTTTAATGAAGCAGAGAGGGATAAACATCTTACGAACCAAATCTTGTGATGATCTCGCAGATTTGTTTACTAAGTCTGTGTCGGCCTCAACGTTTTAAAATATGTGGATGGCATCGACATGCCACGACTTAGAGAGTTGCAAGGATTAGGGGGAGGATCTCTCTAAAGAATATAACCTGAAGAGCACCACATTGTACTCTTTTTCCTATATGAGTTTTGCTCACAAGAAGTTTTCTCATACTAGGTTTTAATGAGGCAATGTATATACGAGTTATATGTCATATCACGAACTTTTCCCCATAGGGGTTTTTATACGGTGGTTATAAGAGACATAGAGTATGCTGTGACGAATTTCTCCTCTTTTCCCACACGAAGAAAACTTGGTGATCAAGTTGATGACCGCGTTCACATATGTTAGAGAGGAAATTTAGTGGTTAAGTTTCTGCGTGTGTTCACACATGTCCGAACGGACGCGTCCCTTGGTCCCCTCTAGTATAAATTGTAAACTCCATAGTGATAATGAGAACAATGATTTATTTGTCTCCATTCTATCTCCTTTTACTTTAGCAGAAATTATCCACCCCATTACACAACAACAATAAGTTGGGCAAACAAACAACCCAAATCTATTATATAATTGAGATTAAATAATATAGCACTAATAATCTAGATTAAATAATCTGCTTGGAAAACAAACAACCCCTTAGTATAGTTCTTTAAATCACCATCGACCTTCCTTCTTTTATAGCTAGACATCCATCAAAATTAAGAGAATAAAAATGACAACAACACCATTGAGTACGAGATGGTACACAGGTACAACCAAGTGGTTTGATTCGGTTTGCATTAAAAAAAATGAGTTCATTGAACATATATTCTAGCATTAAAAACATAATATATGTGCCATTTGCATGAGATTCTTGCTAGTGCTTTACTATAAATTGTTCACATTAAAACATTAAATACATGTTTGAGAACTGTTGAATTAAGATAAAAAAGAGTAATTTTTTTTTAAAAAAATGTTGAATCTTGGTTTGAAGAATAGCTGAAGCAATATAAAAGGAATGTTGATATGGTTTTAAAGAGAAGTTGAAGCAGGTTGTATTGAAAGTTCAAACATGTTAACAAAAATATTGAAGCATGAGAAGTTAAAATGGATTGACATAAATATTGAACTAGTTTAAATTAAAGTAGAAAAACATTACGTTAAATGTTGAATGGATTCATACGAAGTGTTGAGGTTATACGAAAAGTTGACACATTAGTTTCAAACTAGTTTAATGCATGTTAACGCTATGGTAACTTTCATATTATTCGCGGCTAAGTCTCAACACGTGTCGTTGAGAGCTTGACCCCTCGTCCATCTCGGGATGCAACGCTGCACAATCTTTGATTCCATGGGTTGAATCAAGAAGTACGTTATTCACGTTGTTCCAAGCGAGAAAATATAAACAAATGGCGTACTTCGTCGAAGAAACGCATGAGCGATGCGTCCAACCTGTGGGATGTTTGTTTCCGGAGTATATAAGGCTAATGCTGATTATTTTATATATTTCAAGTATTTTGGCTAAGTTTCATTCAAGAAATAAAGAAGTGCATGTAAAGGTATGAATATGAAGCCAAAATAATACTTATTTTATTTAAACTCTCCATAATGAAGCTCTCGTCGAAACGCATATATGGAACACCTTTTTTTTTTTTTGCGACCGAGACCTAGTTAGAGACCCTTAAATCATACAAATCTTAGTTTCTTACGTGGCAAGATCTCTCACCTTTTATATACGAAGACTATAAAAAGACCGAGAGTTAGAGTTAGTTTTCTTCACATAAATCATATAAATCTTAGTTTCTTGCGTGCAAGAACTCCCACCCTTTATATACAAAGGGTCACAGACGGCCCATTGAGAAATAAAAAGCATCAACCAAATCGTCAAAATTAATTTAACTTTATATTTTATCTTTTTCTTAAAAAAACCATCAACCCAATCGCCAAAATCAATTTACCTCTATGTTTTATCTCTTTCTACCCAAAATTTCATCTCAAAATTCTAATTCGTCTCCACAACGATTGAAGGCGTCCTAAATAACGTGCCGACTCTACAAGAATCCTATCTGTGCTTGCGGGTCCGGTTTTCGCACACTCCGCGGCGATGTGGTGTGCTTGGACCAAGTCCTGGCCTTGGGCTTGGATGTGCGCATGGGCTGAAATGATGTGCTGGCTGGTTGTGTTCTTAGGTCTTGGTTGTGTTCTTAGGTCCAAGATTCTGGGTGGGCCGTGCAGTTGGTGTTGGTCCACCGGGGCAGCCCATGGATTTGAGCCCGAGTAGTATCTGCCTTGTTTATTTTTAGGGGACCTAATCCATGGTGGCTGCTCTCTGCCACCCAATGACATGATAGATGGGCCCCACGGGTCAGCTTTGAAAACGAGAAAAGAATAATATTCTAAATCATTTTATCTTCAGAAATTCATAGTAATTCCATCGTAACTCCGTTCAATTGCGTTAGCGCAAACCCATCGGAGCCGCAGGAGCACGAGCAGGAGTACCAGCACGAGCGTTTTCAGTGCAAGCGTTAAGCCATAGGAATGATTTGCTACTATGACGATGCTTAGTGTGCTTAGTCGCATAATTTTAACTCATACTACAAAATAAATTTGTGTAAATGATTTAAAATGTGCTGTGAGTGCGTGTTTATAAATAACTCCACAAAACCCGTTAGGTGATACTAGATGTCGTAGATTGGACAACCCCCATTGGGAGAGTGTTTGTGGCGGGAAGTTGACTGTGTTGAGGATTGGATAGGAGGAGGAAGGGGATGGAGATGGCTGCCCTGCCCTTTTTAGGTACATTCACATGACACATGTCTCGAGGCTGTGTGGGCATGTGTGGGTAGGAGGACTGGTGTTCTAGCCCGTTGTTTGCGATCCGGCTCCACGAGAGGGATACACCACCTCATTAGTGGCAGGAGTGGTAGGCTCATCACAACTTCATGACCCATAGTCTTGTGAGGCTCTGGAGGCGTGGAGGCGCGGGAGACTGTGGGAGCCTCATTTTCACGTAGCTTAGGAAGGTGCGCAAGTACCAACTCTCTTCCTTCCATTTGACTACGATGTCGTCCTTCGCGCAACTTAGGAAGGTGTGCAAGACCAACTCTCTTTCTTGGATTTGACAACAATGTTGTTCACGTACGCCTAACGGTGTTGTTGATCAACTAATCAAAACACTTGAGCCTACCACGTTGATACATGATAACAACATGATGAAGGAGGCCGTCTTTCATCACGGAGTACACATAAGTAAGCATGGAAGCCGCATACAAAGTGAGTCAACTATATTTGGTGGATGCGTGGTAAAGGAAAAGGATGCTTTGGACATGTCTTATTGAGGCTCGTATAGTGAACACACATTCCCCATTTTCGTACAAGAACGAGTTTACGTAACCATTCCTTCATGAATACGGCCGCCAAAGCTTTGCGATCTCTTGCTATCCTCGTCCAAGTGGTGTGCTTCAATGTGCAATGAGTGCTAGACAACTTCAGTGGCATGGCATGTGTAATGGCTTCCACGCGAAGATGTAGGTATTTGTGGGAAAAAAGTGGATGAGCTCACTTTCCTTTCCTATATGGCGGTGAGCACACCTCCAACGACATATACAAGCTCCTCGTGGAGGAGGCAAGGTTGAGCATCTTGAGCTTCATGTCGACCGAGGATGGCGTGGTAGTCCGCATGGAAGCCGGTCATCCCCAAGGTCCATGACTCCATCATCACTATATCTTTGAGCATCTTGAGCTTCATGCCAGCCGAGGATGGCATGGTAGGCCGCGTGGAAGCCGATCATCCCCAAGGCCACCATGTAAAGAATGTAAAGAATGTTGAGGCCTAGATCATCCCCAAGGTCTCCATGTAAAGAATGTTGAGGCGCTGGTAGGCCGCGTGGAAGGGAGTCATCCCTAAGGTCTATGGCTCCATCATCACTATATCTTTGAGCATATTGAGCTTCATGGTGGCCGAGGATGGCATGGTAGGCCACATGGAAGCCATCATCCCCAAGGTCTCGATGTAAAGTATGTTGAGGCGTTCGGTCATCCCCAAAGTCTATGACTCCATCACTATATCTTTGAGCATCTTGAGCTTCATGCCGGCAGAGGATGGCATGGTAGGCCGCATGGAAGCTGATCATCCCCAAGGTCTCTATCTTTGAGCATTTTGAGCTTCATGCGGACCGAGGATGGCATGGTAGGCCGCGTGGAAGCCGATCATCCCCAAGGTCTCGATGTAAAGAATGTTGAGGTGCTGGTAGGCCACGTGGAAGGTCAGTCATCCCCAAGGTCTATGGCTCCATCATCACTATATCTTTGAGCATCTTGAGCTTCATGGCGACCGAGGATGGCATGGTAGGCCGCGTGGAAGCCGGTCATCTCGAAGGTCTCGATGTAAAGAATGTTGAGGCATTGGCGGTCATCCCCAAGGTCTATGACTCCATCATCACTATATCTTTGAGCATCTTGAGCTTCATGCCGGAGGATGGCATGGTAGGCCGCGTGGAAGCCGATCATCCCCAAGGTCTTCCGTCTTCATCTTCCCCAAGGTCTGGATGTAAAGAATGTTGAGGCGCTGGTAGGCCGCGTGGAAGGGAGTCATCCCCAAGGTCTATGACTCCATCATCACTATATCTTTGAGCATCTTGAGCTTCATGCCGGCTGCCACATGGAAAGGAGTCATCCAAAAGGTCTATGACTCCATCATCACTATATCTTAGCTTCATGCTGGCGCAAGGCATGGTAGGCCACGTGGAAGCCGATCATCCACAAGGTGTGGATGTAAAGAATGTTGAGGCGGTGGTAGGGCGCGTGGAAGCCAGTCATCCCTAGGGTCTATGACTCCATCATCATTATATCTTTGAGCATCTTGAGCTTCATGCCGGCCGAGGATGGCATGGTAGGCCGCGTGGAAGCTGATCATCCCCAAGGTCTCGATGTAAAGAATGTAAAGAATGTTGAGGCGCTGCCTCAATGCATAAGCACCTTGCTAAGGCGCTTTTTTTTAGGACGAGTTGATCAGGTGAGTGGAGTCGAATGCGCTGGTGGAAATAGTGGTAGGTGATAGGTGGCTGCGACCATGGAAGGAATGGTGGCTACAAATATCACGAGGCACGCGTTAAGGTGAGGGTACTCTTCCTCCTTCGTGTCACTCTTTTTCCACATGACTCGCGCTTCTTTGAGAGCGCCTTTGGGCAACAAATTTCTTCATAGCAATTCTTCAGGACATGTTTCACCATTTGGACGCTTGCCCTTGCCTTGAGGCGGCAGGTTGGGCATAAGTGTTGGTGGCGTGAGTGGGCCACATATAGTGGCAAGTTTGGGATGATGGCGAGGTCATCCCACCCTTGGCTTGACATAGCTTAACATGCGACACCTAGTCATCAAGCAAAAGAAAGGACACGATTCGTTTCTTAAAGGATTTACATAAGATTTTGTATAAAATCTACAAAGGATTTGGTTGCATTAGAACTTGAACGAGTGCTCAAATTCATTTAAGAGGAAACTTGATATTCAAATCATGCTACACACATTTGCCATGCTCAAATAGATGCTAGACATATTTGTATAGTTAGGAAATAAAAGTAAAATAAGGGAAATACGAGGAAATTCCACGTAGAAGTCCCTCCATAGATAGTGTGTGAGGTACTATAATTAAGGGAAACAAAATACGAAACTAAAACTTGCTTATTGTAGTTCAAGTCAAACAAAATAGCAAACTCTAATTTGCAAAAATTATCATCATTATTTCCATTATTGTAACTTAAGGGAAACAAACAACAAACTCCAATTTTAAAATTGTTGAGGTATGTACTAAACATATTTGAATAAGATTCAAATCATATCGTGTATCATATTGCTTCTCTACCTTAGTCTACTTAGTTTTACTTAATCAAAATTAAGAGGAAACTTAAAAGTGAAACCCCACATAAATATGAGGAAACACCACCTTGAAGTCCCTATTTGTTGCATAAAATTCAAATCATAACACAAAGAAATATGAGGAAACTCCATCTTGAAGTCCCTACTTATTGCATAGGATTCAAATCATAACAAGAAATATGAGGAAACTCTACCTTAAGTCCCTACTTGTTGCATAAGATTCAAATCATAACTTGTGTCTACAAAGGGACGGAAACAAAAGAGGGAACTCTAATTTGCTAAATTCATTTAAGAGGAAACTTCATCTTCAAGTCCTTATCCATTCTTAATTTTACTTTTTCAGGAGGAATTTTAAGTTTGTGGTAGTGTGTACAAAGTGTTTGGTTACCATAGTTAAAGGAAGGCAAAAGAGGAAACTCCGTCTTGAAGGATGCTAGACATATTTGCATAAGGTAAGTTACAAGATTAATGTAAAATAAAATAAGAGGAAACTTGATATAGAATTTGGTACTTATTAGTTGTAGTTAGATAAAGTGTGGGTTGTTGTAATTCAAGGGAAAGAAAATAGGAAACTCAAATTTGATTAGGAACAAAATGCAAAAGAAGAAACTCAAATTGACTAAATTCATTTAAAAGGAAACTCCATCTTGAAGTCCCTACTATACATATGTGTAAAGAATGAGGAAACTCAAATTTGATTAGGAACAAAATGCAAAAGAAGAAATTCGAATCCACTAAATTCATTTAAAAGGAAACTCCATCTTGAAGTCCCTGCTATACATATGTGTAAAGAATGAACTAAGCATATGTACATAAGATTTATGATATGTATGGAAACCCATAGAGGGAAAGAGTCTCCCAAAAAGAGATAGAGGGAAACTAGCGTATTTAAAAGGAAACTCCATCTTGAAGTCCCTACTATACATATGTGTAAAGAATGAGGAAACTCAAATTTGATTAGGAACAAAATGCAAAAGAAGAAATTCGAATCCACTAAATTCATTTAAAAGGAAACTCCATCTTGAAGTCCTTGCTATACATATGTGTAAAGAATGAACTAAACATATGTACATAAGATTTATGATATGTATAGAAACCCATAGAGGGAAAGAATCTCCCAAAAAGAGATAGAGGGAAACTAGCGTGAAAAAGTGTTAAGCCGCACATGCTGCTGTTATTCTAACATGGACAGGTCAACGTTTACACCATCAAAAAAGTTTGCTGTACGCCCACGTAAAGGGAGGGAACATGTATAGAAAACGGAGAGAGGGAAATAGAGTTAGAGTGGAGTGGGAAAAAAACAGATAGAAACACATACATAGAGAGAAAAAAGAATGGAGGTAAAATAGTGTCAACAAAAAAGAGAGATAGAGTGAAATTTGCTGTACACAAACTGAGGTCAAGTCGCATTCAACTCCTGCCCTTACTGCAACCCCGCGCATACAGGTGGAGGCAACTCTCCTATTTTTCAACATCAACGTCTAGTTCGAGCATCAGATCCGTTGGGCACCTAGAAGTTTTCTAGCGTAAGATCAGTTCAGCGTAAGATCAGTTCAGGCCAGCAATCAGTTCTGCTATACAAAGATAAAACTTATAGACACAAATAATTTGTAATCTTGGTTGCATATAGTTGCCGAGAATTGGGGAAGAGACACGAGAAGTAGAGAAGTGGAAGAACACTTACATAATTCCTAATCTTTATTCCTGGTGATAAAAGTTTGAATTCGTTTATAGTGAGGTCCAGGTGATATCCTTCGTCTAGCAACAATACCATTAATATGACAAGGATTCTCTCTTAGCTTGTTTAGAAACTTTCTAAATGAAAAATAGGAGACCTGTGTGAAAAAAAAATAAACAATGCATAAGCAGACAGACATATTAATTGAAGTATAAACAGCAAGATACTTGTCAAAACTATGGAGACATCTTAATTGAAGTAAACAACAAGATAGATGTTTATTTTTAATGGGAAGCTAAATATAGCTGTTACATATTACCATTGCAGTTTTTGTTGCTGAATTTGAGGGAAAAGATGGAGAGTGAATAGATTGTTTTAGCTCATGGTAAAACATTGTTTGTTTTCATAGAGCATAATTTATAAACATTCATGGAAAATCATAGAGACTATTAAATTAAATAAAAACGAAAATGCAAGAAAAATTGAAATCCCTACCACGTACACCTACATGCCTTCATCCTTTAACCCAAGACCTAGAGTTAACTAGGGAGACTTTGGGCTAAAACACTTTCATATTTGTATGGTTTCCGTGAATTGAGGAAGACCTAGAGTCAACTATGGAGACTTTGGGCCAAAACACTTTCATATTTGTTTGGCTTTCTGATATTGATGATCCTAGAAGAGCCCTGCCCTCTTTACCATTTAGTATAAATGGAAGACTATTCTATTTGTACAGAACTACAGATATGGTAGAGGGGCGACCCCTGGTCTGCACATTACCTATTGCAAGACAAAGAAGACAACAGTGAAGGGGAGAGCCTTCTTACCAAGGTGATATGCCTTACGTCTACTACCGAGGACACTCATTTGGATGCTTTGATCAACTATGTTTTCCACCAACCAGGGCAATTCTATGTCGAGAAATTAGTGCGTGGACACGATCTATTTCACAGGCGATGAAATAATATACTACAGCTTGGATAGTAGAGTCAATGATCGGCATAACTATTATCCATCCAATTTTCTAAACATTTTGGACGGTCCCTCATATTGCTCCAAATGGGCTATGTAACATGACGAGACTTTTGGGGTAGGTGGCTTTCACAAGAAAGTCATGATGCTGAAATCATGTTGGGAGGGTATTTCTTGCCCACGTACCTCCATGGGAGACAGTTTTGGTTTTCTACCTCAGAGTTTGAGTTTGGTACACTGCTGATTACAAAAAAAGGAAGTAGCCAACCAACGCTAAAGCCAAGAAATTGTTTGGAGGATGATGGACAACCTACTGAATCAGTTGTGTCAACATATTGTGAATTCAAAAATGCTAAAGTGAAATTGTTTGGAGGATGATGGACAAGCTACTGAATCAGAATCAAGTGTGTCAACCTGTGTTTTTAAGGCGATAAGGCGAGGCGTGGCGAGCCACCCCCTTCCAGCCGCCTAGGCGCCTATGGCATGCGGCAAGACGACGCCTTACCACACCCCATAAGGCGGAATTGCACAAAATAAATAACAAAAGAATAGACAACATTATATAGAATATTGTGCTAGTGCACAAAATAAGTAGCAGAAGAGTAGACAATATTATGTAGAGTAGTGTGCTAGTGCACAAAATAGTTAGCAAAAGAGTGACTCTGAAGAGTCTGAACACCCTCACTCTCCTATCTCACTCAAGAACCTACTTCTAACACTCAATAAGTCAATAGCCATCATCAAACTCGTGAAGGATGTTAGCAGCTCCAGCTTCTTGTCCAGCATCATTGGAACCATCACTTATATCCTCGCAGTCACTCACATCAGCATCATCATGTGGATCATCTTCCTCTCCTTCACTAGTGCAATCTAAGATTTCATCTTCAAGCACCCTTGATGCTGCAGAGTTCCTTGCACGCTTGCTGCTGTAGGTGATTGGGCCACCACGGCTGTTCATGTGAGCTCTTCTTGGCACATTGCGACCATGAAGTGACTGTGATGCACCAACAGCTTCATCAACTTGTTCTCATGTCAGGTCACAATCACAACCACGTCCACCTTGAGGGGGTACATGCAAAGAGTCAGCCCACTCATTGTCTCAATCGAACTCATCAATCACAAGGGATCAAAGCTTTTTCCTTTTTTCTCTTGCCTTATTTGGAACCTGGTCTTCATCTTGTGGTTGTAGGACACATACAACTGCATTCAACCTCTTGTGCAACAAACGATTTCTTTTCTTTGTATGGATCTGTATAATAAGAAATGAAGGATAAGTTGCTGCTACAGTTTATAACACAAAAATTCAAAAAGAAACATAAAGATGGCTCAAACTCACAAATTCAAAGGTACTCCAGTTTCTTTCACAGCCTGATGATGAAGCACAAAGACCAACAATGCGCCTAGCAAACCTTTGTAGTTCAATAGCACGACCACCATATGATCTCCACTAACAAACACAAGCAAGTATTATGTATTTGCTGAACATAATACATATAAAAGAAAAGATGCTGCAATGCAAACAAATATAGCACTTACGAGGGTTCATAGACTCTAAGTTTTGCTTAGCCATTTTATTTGAGAATGCCTCTCCTCTAAGACATTGATAGTCCATGGCCTGAGCATCAATTTTTTCCCTAGTTTCTTGGTCCTCCACCATTTTGCCAAGCACATCAAGAAAGCAACCCCTTAGTTGTCCAACAGTTGCATCATCATCAGCATTTATGAGAGGATGTAGTTTTCCTGGGTTTAAGAACAATGCAGCCCCATATAGTGGATGGTCCATTTGTTTCTCCCAACGACGCTCGATAATCTTCATGATCTTATTTAGCAAAGGTTGCTTTGTTTGGATGGCAAAGCATTGCTTGATCTTCTCCTTTGCATGTTTCATGATTGCTGACACCTCTGTCAACGCGTTGTGAATTCTGAAATGCTAAAGTGAAATAAAAGAGGTGAGGTGTCTTAGTAAAAAGCATCCATTAAAACTATATCAAGGACACAAATCTACTAATTTAATTATGAAAACTTTACTTTGAGGAGGTGGTGCCTGAACTTTCCAAGTGTACAAAACTCTTGTGCTCCACAATTTCACTTACAGTTTTAATAAAAAGAATAAGAATTCTATGAACAATAAGACTATGAACTTTGGTCCTTAGGAACACAATTCAATAATAAAAGACATAGCCCATGAGCCATGACAAATGTTTCAACAAGTTTGGAACTCTTTGGGTGAAAAAAGGTGACTTAGCACAAAAACGTTGTTGACACTTTATAAAAAAAAATGTCCTATAAACAGAATAATATCTTTGTTTGGAATTCTCATATCAATGCAAGCCCATAGCTACTGATCCACACACTAGTAAAAACAGTTAGGACGTAAACTTGTGATATTTAGTAATCTGTGATGCATAATTTGGTAACTAATCAGCTATTACAGGGCTTCCAAAATCATATGGGAAAGATCTGATTTTTAAAATATAAGTGCTAATAATGTTTTTCTTCAAAATGAAGATGAAACATGCTGTCCATGTGGAGCATAACCAATGAACCACAAACTGCAATAAACAGTCGGGCATGAAGAAACCACACCTCAAACTCAGGCCCAAAAATCCTTCCACTCCGTGGAGCAAGACTCAATTACAATCTGCATTGAACACAAAATGGGATTATTCACTACGAATAAAAATTATTACATTACTAAAAACTTAATTAATCACTTTCAAGAGGAACGAATTCCCAACCCCTTGTGAATCCTAATGAAAAAATAGCTTTGCATACCACAATGGAACACGGCACCAGGCGAGGAGGCAGGTGAAGTTCGTGCCTAAGTCATTAAACTGATAGAAATTGTTCTTGTGTTCAAGTTCAAATATTAGATTTTGCAGGAATTTTAGTAAGTCATTGGGTTTTTCTTTGGCTGTTAGTTTTAATGGTTCCAAGCCGTATATTTTTTTGAACTTTCAAGCTCCTTCGGCTAACACTAGTTGGCAGTTGGACAACAAAATAGAGAGGTAAAATTTGTTAATGAACCGACTGACCAGCGCGTACAGAAAATGTTGCCATATTGCGAGCTAGCGGAAGGCCACTGCCGTCGGTAGCACCCAGGGTTAGGCGACGTCGTCGGAGCATGATGCCGAGCCAACAAACTCAGATCGTGCCCGGTCGCCGCCGCCCGCGCGCCCGGTCGGGAATGCAGTCCTCGCCGGATCCGCGCTCGAGGAGGCCATCCTTGCCGAATCCGCCGCCGGGGAGAGAACTAGGGGAGGGCCGCCGACATGAATGGAGCTCGAGTAAGGGCCGCCGCACGGGAAGCCGCCCGGGAGGGAGGGAGGGAGCTCTGGGAGGGACGCCAGTGCCGCCGAGGCAGCTCAGAGGGCGGCACTGGAGAGCGGTGCCGCCGAGGCAGCTCGGAGAGCGCTGCCGCTGAGGAGGGAACTCGGGTGAGGACCCTGCCGGCAGGGCTGCCGGGGAGCATTCATCGTCTTGTGCAGTCTAGATTTTTGCTTTTTACTGGCTTGTGTGTTATTCCCTCCGTCTTAAATTGTTATCCCCGTGGACTTTTTTTGATAATTTTAATAATTCGTCTTATTCAAAATATTATTTCAAATATATAAAATTATAAGTTATGTTTCATTTTTTAGTAATGATAAAACAAGTCATAACAATATATATGGTATTTTATAAAAAAAATTGCTAAAAAAGTCAATAACGACAACATTTTTTCAAATCGTTAACTTCGAGATGAATGACTTATTGATATCTATATATATTATGCAAATAGCTCTAAAAAATGCAAATACAAATATCAAAGTGATACCTTGCAAAACCGCTCCGTTCGTTCGCATTGGTACAACACACATCCAGCAACTAAACCCTGCAAACCCTGGTCAATTGCATGGTCCATAGTTATGAACTAAACTAGATAGATCCTAAAACAGTTGATAATTCTAGGGTTATCAAGAAACAGATCATTTTTAATGTACTCCCTAAAATCAAGACACAATTCTTTATGCTCCTAAATTTGAGGTAGCAAAAATAAAGAGTTCACTAACAAAGTGTGTCCGTACGTTGCTACGGATTTAAAGCCAAAAATATGTATTCTTGTGTGCAGAATGTATATGTCTTGAAAGTTGTAACATGTAGGCTAAGCTATCATTAGTAAGAAGCTAAGCTCAAGTCAGTCTTGGAAGTTGTAGCATGTAAGGTAAGTAGGGAATTCGCATCCTGAAAATCCTATTGTACCTAGCCATATGATTTGTAGAAGTTACAATATTTGACAGACAAAGAAAAACTTTGTTGTGTCTAAAGATTGCAAGTGGTTTGCAAGTGGTTGACTTGTAAAATCCGTAACATCGTAATAAATGAACCAAATTCAGAACATAAAATACTCTTTTTCATATTAGGACAGGTAATATTAAAACTTTAAGATGTTCCAAAATGCCCACGAAACTGGAAGCTAAAGCACCGTAACTGGAAGTCCTTCGGAAACGTTCAACTGAACTGAAAATAACAGCAAGGTACCAACTTCAAAATTCTATATCTCCCACAACACTCAGCAAAACTCAAAATATTAGTGAACTACTAATGAAACCCTAGACGAGAAAAACAGAGGTCAATTTGAACAGGAGGGGTAAATTTAGGGTACCAAAACTCACATGCTTCATATTGATACACTAGAAACAAACCAACAAAAGACAGAATACATGATATAATTGGATAGAATAATAGTATCACAAGAATCCCAATTAGAGTACCTGCCCGTATTTCCACATCAGAACAAGGCTCATCAACGTTTTGACTTGATGGCTTTGGAACATAGAACCATAACCAAGATGACCCCAAAACCAATGATCCCTAGTAAAGGAATCGTAGACAGCTGTGAGACCTTTGGAGCAGCACCCTTTGAGACAACATGTGGGATAGTCTCTTCCTCAACCTTTGGGGTTGTTTTGTCAACATGTGGGGCAGTCTCTTCCTCAACCTTGTTCATTGTCTCCACAACGTGTAGGGCTGTCTCGTCAACCTGTGGGGATATCTCTTCCTCAACCTTCCTGACAATCTCCTCCACAATATGTGGGACAGTCTCTTCCTCAGCCTCTAGGGATGTTTTGTGAGCATGTGGGGCAGTCTCTGACTCAACCTTGTTCATTGTCTCCACAACGTGTGGGGAACGTGTGGGGCTGTCTGTTCAACCTGTGGGGATGTCTCTTCCTCAACCTTCCTGACGATCTCCTCCACAATATGTGGGACAGTCTCTTCCTCAACCTCTAGGGATGTTTTGTGAACATGTGGGGCAGTCTCTGACTCAACCTTGTTCATTGTCTCCACAACGTGTCGGGCTGTCTGTTCAACCTGTGGGGATGTCTCTTCCTCAACCTTCCTAACTATATCCTCCATAACCCGTGGGCCTGTCTCTTCAACATGTGGGGCTATTTCACCAACTTGTGGACCAGTACCTTCCTCCGCATGTAACAACCCATCAACTCTCATTCCATTCAGAGAATCCACTTTTATGATAGTTGTCAACTCAACTTGTTTATCATGTGGTAACACTAATTCATCTGCCACGTGTAGATCATCTTTACCATCCTCCTCAATATCACCCACTCTTTATCTTTCTCAATTTTTCTAACCAATCATCAAGTATACCTTCTTCAGGTTGAATGCCTTGAAGTGTAGCTTGAATGCTCTGGAGCTTAGCTTCAGTATCTGGGTCCTTTGGTAAACCCACAAGCAGTTTGAGATAGTCTAGAGCATGCCCTATCTGGTCATCAAATGTGTCAAGATATGATATGACTCTCTGCACCCACTTGTGAGAGGGGGAAAAGATAGTCTTCCTTATTGTTTGAAGTACCTCTCTTGCATCTTGTGGCAAATTACAACCCAACTATACCAAAGAAAGTAAACACTTAGGTTAATAAATGGCCACATGATTTATACATTATCAATTACCAGTGATTAAAAATTATTCCCAACCTGGATAAGTTCATGCTCACTAAACTTATCCTCAAGAATCATTGCAATTAGGTAGCGACAGAAGGTGCCATCATCGCCTTCGATATTAATTTTACGAATCCCAGGAATTAAGTAATCACAAGACATGTGGAACATGGTAAGCATAAGCTTCTGGTTCAGCCTGACTTGTTCTACATAACCAAGCATATGTAGGAACTTTCTATCCATCTGAAATTACAGCAATTACAGATATTAGCATGCCATATCATGAAATATGGCACAACACAATGCACATAATTATGAAAAGAAGTTGGAGTGTCTAAACAGAGTTGCCAATAAAATCAATTGGAATTGCTGATAAGTGGGAAAAAGTGATACGGGTCCAAGCAGCATAAGTGTCAAATATTCTGCGGGTGGTAATGTGAAAAGTAATATACAATCAAGCACTTTCATAGGTCGGAGAGTGGATGAGGTCTCCAATGCAACTTTAGTTAAATCTTGCATGCCATGTTTGGTGGTGCATGCCAATAGCCCTGCAATCCCAATATATCAGAACTTCATGGATCGCAGGGCAGGTGAAAAGGAGAGGTATTTGATCTCTGCTAAGCATGGTATAGAGAAGAAAAATGCATGGCTGCAGTTCTCACACAGAAAGAGAGAGTAATTGACGTAATAGTTAATTAAAGACATTAGGAAAGAGACGGAACTATTATATTATTTCTTTGCATCCCACATAGTCCTAGCTTGGCTCGGCTCATTAAGATCAAACGTTCTGCTTGGTTGCTTGAAAACACCAGCCGACTGTTAGGCTCAAGAGCCATGCATAATTCAACTTTGGTGACAAAAAATATTAATTAACTTACACATTTTGATAATATTAAAGCACAATAATAACGTTGTAAAATATAATCGAAAATCAGGTATAGAAAATAGAAATTTGACTCAAGAACCGTGGTCAATAAGTCATAACAACATAGATGTTTTAAGATTCACAATTTAAACACCACGAACATAAAAACATTGAGATCTATTGAGTTGAAGTGTGGAGCTCAACTATCTTAACATGCAGGTTAGTAATAAAACTGAGGAGGTGTTGGTTGCCCGTGGAGCCATACGACATGAAGAGAGAAGTGAGAAGATAACCTCTGCAAATAATGGAACCATTTGCAGCCAAATATTGCATCACGACACGGAGAATAAAGGTAAGAATTCACAGATGATTACCACAATCAAAGCACAATCACAAGAATTAAAAGCAGCTCACCAGCTGCCTCATTAAGGAACGAGCTATAAAAGAAGCTCGGCTTGAGCCAAGCCAAAATTATAACAGAACCAAGCTGGCTCATGAGCCTCTAGCTTTATTGCCAGCCCTAGAGACAACCCATCTAGAGTTTTTGGTGGCGTGACTTGGAGCTGCCTGCACGATCTTGTAATTTGTACCCTAAGGTTGGTTCACTAGACTTTTGTCTCTCAGATGTAGTTTGCAATTATCTCCAAGTTTGCTAGATTTTGGATTTAATCGCATTCAGCAGAATCTATAGTAATTGTTTGCCTTAGCGTGAGGGATTAAACAATTGTTAGATGTCATCTGCTGGAATTGACTCATATTGTTTAGTAATCAGCTAGGCTAGTGCATGCTAGTTGATCCATATATAAAAAAGGATGCCTGCATGCAGTGGAATCAAATTACACTAGGGGCGTGACTGGTTTGCTGTGTGCCCCAACCAAGCTCCTATATAG
This sequence comes from Eleusine indica, assembly GCA_030378355.1. NCBI lineage: Eukaryota > Viridiplantae > Streptophyta > Magnoliopsida > Poales > Poaceae > Eleusine > Eleusine indica. The sequence continues at coordinate 2,719,233 of CM059499.1, read as the reverse complement.
CAAACCATGCCCATTGAAACCAGGCTGTGGACATGAAAGTTAGTTTGGTTGGTTGCATATCATCAGTCAAGCTAAGAAGAGATGGTGTTTGATTGTGTGCATGAGTATATAATGCATTAGATTGAAATAAAAAAATAAATAATAACTTTTGAGTTGGAATGCATGGTATAAGCACTTAGTATAGAACATCAAGTCCTAATGACCTAATCTATTATTAATAAGTACACTAATGATGCTAATAATACAGAGCGCAGACAGGCCTGCGAGAAATGAGAAACTGATGCGGGGGCGTGGCTAGGGTCCCCATGCAAGAAAGGGATTAGTGCCCTCCATGATGCAAGCCCCGCTGGGCGTGATACAGCCAACCAATGGCGCCCTACGTATAGGAATGTTACAAGATATGGGTGGGATATGGACACACTAAAAGATTTGAGTGGAACATTGTAGTAGACACTATAGTTATGAATGAATTTTTGTTTGCTTTCATTTAAGCAACCTCAGTAGATAGAAAAACAAACAAAATGGAGGAGGAACTCCCAATAATATGTGGTGTAACAAAGTTATATTTATTTTGTAAAAGGAGGCACATTGTACTAGAAGACTATATAACTTTAGTTATTGGAGCATCTCTAGATCTAAAAGATATAAATGACATGGACCAATGGGAGATAACAATTGGAATAAATGCTTCCTTAGCAGCTTTCCCTGAAAAACAAAGCCTTAGAAATTGTAAATGTCATCCTATTGAGTCATGGAAATGTCGTCCTATTGAGACATGGAACACATATATTTAATAACATGGACAAAGGAGACAATGCCTACCTTGTGTCCTTGTGACAGGTCCAAATCATGTCTTTTTAAAGCATCTTCCAATCCTTTACACAGAGGGTAATTATAGTCATTAGTCAAGCTGTCTTTCTCTTGGGGAATAAATGAATGGAGGGCAAATTTAAGTCCCCACATCAAATCTCCAAGATAGTGAAGATTAGTTGAACATTTCACCTCCTGAAAGTAGTTCAACGTTAGAACCCATGTCTTAATATTACACTTGATAAATTTAAACAATTAAGGGATACTAACAAGATTTGCCTCAATGAAAAGTTTCAATTGAGCATCCTCAACAATCAAATCATTTCTATGGCCACTCCATTTTTTTATAAGCCTGCATAGCTCCTTGCTAGGACCACATTTAGTTTCTGGGGCAATTAATTTATCTTCAACCTTTACGGAACCAACAGCTGAGACAACCTGACATTATCCATTATAAAAAAATTATTAGACAAGAACATTTGCTGTAGGGCAGCTAAATATCATAGTGCAAGTGCAATATGACCAGCATAGTTGTCAACTCAAACAAGAGGCATAAAATAACAAAATGTATTAACATACAATAATTTAGAAAAAAAAGAAGGGGTCGCCATCACTATAGGTAAGAACTATCAGACCTAAAAAATAAAAAATAAAAAAAACTTTTCATTCCAACAAGTATTGCTAAGCAATAGTGTTTGTATGGAGGAAACAACAACCCTTTCAATGAGTGATGTGATGCTCGCACATGGCAGCAGCTAAACATCTTACAATGAATTTTTCATTATCATGTCCCAAGATCTGGAAGCAACTCAACAATTACACCTTTGAAAGGGGCTGACATTCATTCATGTCATGGAAGAGCAGCTTTCTGCAGGAAGTCAGGCAGGAAAAGATCCTCCACACTCTATACTCGTATTCATAATCTGCTCGGCCATTTGTACACTATCTTTTTATATATTAATATATTTATTCTACATCTCTCATGCTGTATATTTCTAAAGAAAAACAAGTGTTTCTAAAAGTGTTCTAGGCGATTTAGATCTTGTTGCCAATGTCTACACGATAAACAAGTCTAGTTTACTTAGTCTATAACTATAGCCCCATAATGCTGTATATTTCTAAAGAAATCCAAGTGTTTCTAAAAGTGTTCTAGGCATTAAGATCATGTTGCCAATGTCTACACATTAAACATGTCTAGTTTACTTAGTCTATAGCTATAGCCCATAATCAAAATAAACAAGCAATTAGACACAAGTTAATTTCTAACTAAAGTTCTGGACATCATGTTTATCAAGAAAGGTGATGATGTGAAATTAAAATAAAGACACTTTTTTTTAGGAAAACAGCAGCTAAAAAGACACTTTTCATACTTGGGGCCATGCTGTAGAAGGAAGGAAAAGATGCTAGTCATAAAATCCATGCTGTGACACTAGGAAAAAACTAAAAGGCTATAGTACATCATTGGACCCACAACAAAACGTTTGCCTAGTAATAACACACATAAAAGATGACATGTCCACAGATGCGTATGTTGCTGAGATGCATTTGTTGCCACACAAGAAGAGATGGGGTCCCAAACAACAACACAGAAATTAGGGATGGCACAAATTGAAGAAAACTTGTACAACATGGAGTTCAGAAACATGACATTTGAGCCAAGCGGTGCACAGTAGAGACCAAACTTGACATGGTCTCGTAGTCTCATGAAGCTTGTTTCATTAAGTTCCTATATGAACTAATCATCATGGAAAGAAATAATTAATAATATGCTCATAAAAGTATTGTACCTTGCAAACATTCCTTTCATCCGTAAAATAGGACCACATGAACTGCAAAAATGAAAAAGAGAAGAACTTTCTTAGCGAATCACCAAAAGAAAACAAAGAATATGGATGAGGAGAAGAACAGATACCTCAGGCTGTTCAAACAAATCCTCATGAACATCGAAAATAGCAAATCCTGAAGGTGTCTCTAAGAGTGCTCTCCTGAATTTTAAATTCTCCTCATAATATTCCAAATCCACAAGTTTCCTGGAAGACCAAAATCATTAAATAAGTTTGTTTCTTCGTGGGATCCGTCGTCTCTCTAGTCACCAAGCAAACTGAGTTTCAAATAAAATTTATTGTCTGCCGAAATAAGAAAATACTCACCCCACGTAGAGCCAGCTCGGTGAATCACTTGACTCTGCGTCCAGCATCGCTCACGGCACCCTGCGGCGCAGTTCCTTCCTCGCAGAAAATAGCTGCACCCTACTCCCAGCCCCGCCGCCGTCTCTTCCTCTTCTCTCTGCGCCTCCTTAGCTCAGCAAATTCAACGCTTTCGGTTCATAGTTCATCACCACGACTTTATTTCGTCGATTTGGGCAACTTTTTTTACAGATAGATTGGTGCGATTTGGTCTGGTAAGCGGAACGGCTGTTCTAGGTTTTGGGGATATGGTGGGCGTCGAGTAGGGCACTTGGGCTGTCAAAAAGCTCGAGGTCGAGGCTCGTGAGCTACTCGAAGTCTCGAACTTGTTTCTTTCTTTAAATCAACTCGGCTTGTTTCTTTCTTTAAATCAACTTGCTTAAAGCAACTCCAGTGACTATTTTTTATTTTGAGAGCCGGATCAAGTAATTTTTTCACTCCAACCCAACTCCTCTCTCTCCCCTGTGCTGCCTCTCTCCTTCTCTTTCTCCGTCGTCGTAGCCTCCCTCCCCCCACTTCGCTCAGCGCCACCGGCTCCCTCTCCCCTCTGCTCCGCTCGGCACTGCTGGCCCCTCTCTTCCTCGCATGTGCCGCCGTCGGCCCCCTCTCTTCTTCGCGTGCGGCACCGCCTTGGCCCTCAGGTCGCGCTGTCGCCTTGGCCCTCAGGTCGCGCTGTCGCCTTGCCCCATAGGCCGCGCCGCCGCCTTGCTCTCCTGCTGGTCTCTGATTTGGCCATAGGAGCGTCGTCGTGCTCACCAATCCCGCCCAACAATCCAGCTCCTGTGTAGATCCGGCCATGACGTTTTCCACTGGCTGGAGGCGCGGGGCGGGGGGCCGGAGGCGACAGAAGCTCCATTCGCGTCGGGAGAGGAGGAGAGGAGAGGAGAGGAGAGAAAAGAAAAAAAATAGTGGGGCCTGCATTTCGGGGGAAAATAGTGGGGCACTATTTCCAGAGGGTTTGGGGGAAATTTGGTAGTGCACTAAATTTAGTTACCTGGATAGTCATGGATTAAAGATGATTTTTTTTAATTTAAATGACTAAAAAAAGATTTAGAGACCCATATAGTCACCGGCTGGAGATGCTCTTACTATTGTTACTAGAGTACTCGATTCGAGCTCGACTCGATAAGAAATCAAGCAGCTCATCCTCTATTTGTCCTTTTTTTAAGGGGATTTCTGTCCGGAAGCAGCAGGCTTTGTTGGGTCGCCTGCATGCCTATACATCGAACGGGCAAAATCTGTTCCCGCGTGGACACGGTCCATCAGAGCCCACGCGCGTAGGGACCAGGACTCATCGAAGGATGGCGACAACATCATCAGAATCATGTTTCCGGTTATTTCGGGTACCCGAAACCCGAACCCGAATTTTCGGGTACCTAAAATGTCTGTAAATTTTTAGAGAAATTTTGGGTATTGATTTTCGAAACCTGAAATACCCCATCGAAAAATTCGGGTTACCCGAATGCCCAATGCTAGTTACGGCCATTGGGGAGAGTCGTATTATTATATTAAAAACACCGAGGAGAGTCCTATTTAGACAGTCGCCATTCGAGAGAGTCCTACTTTGTTAAATCTCCCATAAAAGAGAGAGGAGTTGCAGCAGAGCTGCAGTAGAGGAGGCGGCGGCATAAAGAAGTCCGAGCAGGAGGAGGATGCGTGTGGGAGAAAGAAGAAGCAGCAAATGTCCCACGCAAGATCAAGCTCCCCTCTATTCCCTCGCATCCCGTCGTCGATGAACTCCCCTCCACCATCGGGTTGCCTTCCCTCGAGCTCCCCCCTCCCTCTATGCCAGCTTCCACTATCACCCCTAGGCTCCCTCCCTCCCACTTAGAAGTTTGGTGCCCTATTTGGGCCACGTGCAAGCCGATTTGGCACCGGAGAAGAGGACGTGAGCGCCGGAGCAACGCGTCCGTGTAGGCGAGGGAATAGGCGGGCGGGCCGAAGCTGAGGCGCATGTGGAGAAGAAAGAATTTTGTTTTTGTAAGCTTCATGACCATTGGATTCCCAAGGTATGAACATTTTGGTGATAGATGGCAACTATAAAATTGTGGCTAATATCTACACGAGTGTTGTTCATATAGGAACAATCATTAATCTCTACTCTAAATCATATGGATGACGGTTGCCTTAGCGATTGATGACAATGACCACAAGTATGGAGGCTTGGTGAGCTTGATGGAGTCCAAGGGTTGATGGAGATGGATCAAGGCTAAGGACAAGCTATGGAGCAAGTGTTGGGAACACTTGTCTAGTTGTTAGAGCTTTGAGTCCATAGGAAAAACTAGACTATCAAGAGGGTCTAGGTCATTTCTCTTAGGTCATGTCTAGTCGGTGATGTGCAAGGTTGCCCGGTAAAATCATAGGCACTAGGTGACCATGGAGAAGCCTAGGAGCTGTTCGCAGAAGTCGGGAAACAAAGTCAATCGAGGACAACAAGTTTCAGCTTCTGGACGTAGTGACCGGACAGAGGGGTCAGTGGAGTCGGTCACTAGGAGGACAGGAAATCTAGAGAGGAGATTTAGCGAGGAATCTGTCTGTGCCAGAATCCATAGAGACCGGACGGTCCGGTCAGTATGGGTGGCACAGGACAGAGAGGAAGCTACGCTCTGGAATGTTTCTGGACTGGAGAGAGAAAACGACCGGACAGTCCGGTCAGTAGAGATCAGCAGAGGGACAGAGCCGTTGGAGCCGAGGTTTGCAGTGACCGGACGGTCCGGTCAGGCAGTGACCAGACAGTCCGGTCAGTAGGCCCAGAAAGTTGATTTCATGGAGCAACGGCTAGTTGGAGGTTAGAAGCCTATATAACTTCGTTGCTGGGGTCTTGGAGACCTCTCTTGGTCAGTGGAATTGCTGGGAGCATTTGGTAAGAGCCAAGAGGAAGAAAGGAGAGTACTTGAAGGAGATATTGCATATCTTAAGTGCTAGTGGAGAGTAACTAGAGCATCTTGCACATCTAAGGCTAGGGTGTTCTTGAGGATGTGATCTAGCCTGTTACTCTTGGTCTATGGTGAGACCTAGACCGGTTAGGTATCGGTGATCGAGCCTATCGTGATTGGTTGTGAAGGCCGTCATACATTTGTACACGGTTTGAACCCGCTGGTGAAAGGGGCATCGCTAGTGAGCGCCTATGTCGGCTCGGGGAGTCCAACAAGTTCTTAAGGGAGGCGAGCTTGTGCCTTGGTGGCAGCGGTGACGCACACCGTGTCTTCACTCTGAGAGTGATTGCGGGCTTCACCGTCTTGAGTAAGGATGCCGGGACAGGTGGGGAGTGTTCCCATATTCAATGGAGAGGACTATGGGTATTGGAAGGCATGTATGCAAGCCTACCTGGAGTCCCTTGATCCGGAGATATGGATGATGACCCATGAATCGGATGCGGATGTGAACCTTCTTGAACTTGATTTCATTAAGAACAATGCTAAGGCCAAGAATGCTCTGTTCTCATGCATCTCTAAGGATGTGTTTGCTAGGTTGGATTCGAGTTTGACGGCACACGGTATCTAGACTGAGATTCAGAGTATCCACGAGGGTACTAGTGATGTCAAAGAGGAAAGATACTATATGCTAAAGAACAAGTATGATAACTTTGCTAGATTGCCATATGAGAGATCTAACACTGTGTATTCTTTCTTTCATGTGCTAGTGGAGGAGATTAATGCACTTGGGGATGATTTTAAACTCAAGCCTGTGGAGGTCATCAAAAGATTCTTGAGGCTTTTCAAAGACCCCAAGTACGAGTCCATCATAACCTTCACCTTGCAAGGTGACCTCAAGACCAAGACCACGAAGGATGTACCTGGCAAGATCACTGTCTTCGAGAGCTACCAGTTGGGGATGGATGATCCACAACCATCCACCCTTGCTCTTCAGGCTGACAAGCGAGAATCAAACAAGAGCAAGAAAAATAAGAAGAATGCAGTCATTGAAGAGGATGAAGAAGATGATGATGATGATGAAGGTGACTTGACTGAGGACTTGGATCTTCTTATGATGAAGATGAAGACCTTAAAGAACAAGTTTGCCTCCAAGTCCAGGGACAAGTGCTTTAATTATGGCTCAAAGAATCACTTTGTTCGGGAGTGCCCGAAGCCCAAGAGGGAAGCTTTCAAGTCCCAAGAGGCAAGTGATGATGAAGAAGAAGAAGAAGACCCCAAAGCCAAGCAAAAGAAGAAGAGGTACTTCAACAAGGACAAGAGCAAAGGCAAAGGCAAAGGCAAAGCTCAAGACTACAAGAAGAAGTGCTCTCGCAAGGCCCTTGTTGAAGAGTGGACAAGTGACAACTCCAGTGACACATCCACTTCCTCAAGCGATGATGAAGAAGTGGGAAGCCTAGCCATGATCAAGATCACACGTCCACAAGCTCTTCCTCCACCTCCCACATGCCTTATGTCCGCGAGCCACCTTGGGGAGAGTGAGGATGAGAGCAGTGACGACAGCAATGACGAGGAGCACACCTGTGTCGAGCTCTGGAGTATGCTTGACCAAGCCCGCGACATCGTCGTCAAGAAATCCAAAATATTGGATGTGGTAAGAAAAGAGTGTAAGTTGGCTAAGGACCATGTTGTTGACCTTGAGAGTGAGCTCAAGGACCTTGTCACATCTCATGAGGCCCTAAACAAGAGTTATGACAAACTCAAGGGTGATCATATAGAGCTTCATGAGAAGTACAAGGCCCTTGAGATTACTTACGAGGCCATCAATGTTGAGAACCTTGCCTCTCCCTCCTCTAGTTCATCAATGAGCGATGCTTCTACTATATGTGATGAACTAACCACCTCAAATGAAGTTTCTTCTCTTGGGCTATTTGTTTTGATGAAATATCACAAGCTCAAGGAAGAGAGGAAAATGGTGATGGACGCCTTCGAGAGAAATCTTATGAACAATGTCTTCCACCGTGGACTTGGCTCATATCCTGCCTCCATCGACATCATCGGGACGAGTGACTCCATTTCCGAATGGGTCAAACCCCTACTCGCCGATAACTACTATTGCGAGAGGTGTTGTAAGGATGGCCACACCATCAAGAATTGTCCTATGGTGAGGAGTTCTATTGTTTTACCTAACGCTAACCTGCTCCATAAGAACATCAATTTCAAGCTTTTTAGGAATAAGGATGGCAAAATGAAAGTAAAGGCTTTGGGACCACCAAATAAGAAGAGAAAGGTTAAGATCATATGGGCGCCTAAGTGCATAGTTGATCTTGAGAGGTCGACCACGTACAAGTGGGTGCCCAAGAACAAGACCTAGATGGTGGTGGTGGTGGACCGAGTGCCTTCATGAAGATCATGTGAAGTCCACCACAAGTGACATGGACCTCAACGACCTATCTACTCATGAGGGAGATAACCGTGTTAGTTTTTAGTAGATGTAGTGTGTTTTTCTTTCTCTTGCATTGCATGATAATTAGAACTCCTTTGTGACTAGTATACTTTGCATCCATGCATATGTAAATAACTAAAAGAAAAACACATAAAAATTAGTCAATGTCTAACCCACTCAAGATAGCTATAAGCAAGGGGGAGTGCTTGAGATGGTGGTTTGGCTTCTCTCAAGGCAAAGGTATGGCTTATAGTGAGTAAGCTTGAGAGGGGTTCAAACTTGACATTGTTAGGTTCCCTTTGTGTATTCTTTTAACATTGCTTGCATTCACATGGCATATTTACTTTTATTACATATGTAAAATGCTTGTTGCATGCATCATATAGGAAACACAAAGGACGCATGTCTCACTTGGAGAAATTTGTGCCTTATGCTCTATATGAGATTACATCTCCATAAGTGTGACCATAGGAAAGGATTGTGCTTCATGCCCATTGAGCAAGCTCTTATGAACTCCGAGGTTAAATCTACTTATGCGGTTCATGGACTAAGGCTCATACATACCCATTTGGCTCTTATTTGCCTTGGTTCTTATTTGCTCAATTCTTCATTTGGCATTTGTGAAAATGATAAGGCCATAGAGTGTCGCTATTTGAAAAGGAGAGTTTGAGAATTCCCTTCATATTCCAGGTGCGGTGTTTATTTGAGTGTTTAGCGAGGGCACTTGGAAAATGGAGAAATTACTTGATTCTACGAAAATTCTGGTAGTGACCGTACAGTCCGATCTTTGGACCGTACAGTCCGGTCAGTGCCCTCAGGCACAGTGTTCTGGAGAGTCTGGTCATAGAGACCGGACAGAATGGTCCTAGTGACTGGATCGTCTGGTCTGTATGGAGTGCCAGCAGACCCAGAGCAGACTGGACCGTCCGGTCCAAAGACCGTACTGTCCGGTCACTATGTTGAAAACGTGAGATGCATTTCAATCTGTGACCATTGATATATTTCTTGATTGATCTCGGCTGTTCGTGGTCCGTTTGACCTAGGTCAATAAGAAAGACCTTTGGTATTTTCCCCGTTCTCTCCCCGACGCTGAGTTCACGCCGATGCTGCCTCGTTCTCGTCACCATCGCCCCCTTCAACGTCGCCGCCACCGCACACTTCCTCCAGGACAGAGAGCCACAGCCAAGCCGTGCATGCGCAAGCCGCCGCCGCCGCCTGCTCCAAGAGCGCCGTTGTTCGCCGTCGCTCCACCGCCGCGCAGCTCGCCGTCGCACCTGTGCCACCGCCTCTGCTCTCTCATGCGCGCGTGCTTGTCCAGCCCGCAGAGCTAAATCCCTCCACCACAAGAAGCTAGGGTAAAAGTTTGCCTTTTTCTCCTTCCTCCATTACCGGTGACATCAAGTTTCAAAACTTGACCTTTTCGACGATCAGTCGTGAGTTTGTTGCGTTCTTGACTTTGGATTCCTCAGGGTATTGTACTTATCCTTTGTTCATCGATTGATGCCCTAATTCCGAGCAAGTTCCTTAATTGATGCAATCTAATTGGCATGATTTAGTTGCATTAATTAGGTAATTTGGCTCAACCTAGGATGCAATTAATTTCATGCACATCTGTTAATTGCAATTCTAGGGTTTATCTCTCGTTTAGTCTGTAGTTAGATTGATTGCATATTATTTGACTACACACTAGATGACTCGCACCAGCCACATATAGTCGATGATCACTATTGTTACTTTGCCTATTTGCCTACTGATCATGTCCTTCATTCAGTGCTAAGATTTCTATTGCGCATTCTTACCTAATGGTGCTTTGCTTATAGATGTATTAGGTTCTATGCTTATCCTGTCTATACCTACATGCATGCAGTGACAGCAGTCAACAGAGTCAGAGATGGCAGGATCTGGTTAGGACAAGAGCAAGGGCAAAATGCCAGAAAAGCCTAAGAGAAAGAAGAGACTGAGACTGGACCTAGAGTCAGAGAGAGCCAGATGATTGGCATAGCACCTGGATGCCATGGAGAGAACACGTAGGACGCCCGGGGTACGGTTGATCATCGGGTAGCCGAACAGTGAGACATAGGGTCTCAGGAGGAGCACTAGGCAGTGTACAGCATAGGGCCTTGCTACAGGAGTTATACCAGCACCTTGGTCGTAGCGTACTCTGGCTTCTCGTCAGGAGAGGTCATCGAGAACTGCAGAACAGGGACACTCCAGGCAGGAGGAGGAGTCCGAGGAGGAGTCTGAGGAGGAGAGCTCAGAGTACGAGTCAGAGGAGCTGGAGGAGGAGAGGAGTGAGTAGACACAGCCCGCTGGTCACCAAAGGACAGCTTACCGGGCAGGAGACCCGAGGTGCACCTATGCAGTGTGGACAAGGAGGCTGCACAGACTTGTTGAGGCAGCCGGGGAGACGAACATACTTAAGGTTCCTGCAAAGGACCTTAAGGCACTACATCTTGTCTCCTTCGAGCAGTGGGTTCTAGTCCCTAGAAATCTCGCTGCAGGAGAGAGGTACTGGACAGGCCTCTAGAGGAGGATTAGAGAGGGTCTGATACGTTACCTTGCCCTGAAGGGCAAGTGAGGACTGTTTGTGCCACACCAGTGCATGACCTACCAGTCCATGAGGAAGGCCACCGACACAGACATGAAGGAGTACTTCACCTACCTCCCAGGATTGGCAAAGTTGGTCACCGAGCTGTACAGATACATAGAGGATGTGGTCCTAGAGTTCTACGCTACACTGTGGGTAGCCAGAGATCATTCAGAGATCTGATTTCTTTTCAGAGGACAGCCACAGAGAGTGACCAGGGAGGACCTCATAGCTAACCTGGAACTGCTTGCTTCAGACTTGTGCCTCTACACCAGTGCTTACAGAGACTTGCTACCACCCCGCAGACCACAGGGAGGGATGCTACCCTCAGACGAGATGGTTTCTGAAAGGATCATAGTGACCGAGAGGGGAGAGGGTGAATCGGGAACTATCTCTATGTACCAATTTTACCAATTCCTAATACCAATATACTCAAGATAACTCCTACACAATTCTAGTGATGATCACACTAAAAAGATAATTCTATGAAAGGAAAGACAACCTATGCATACTAGTGGATCACACAAATCAATACAACTCCTATGCTCTTCTAGTAATCAAGCACGCCAATGCAACTCCTACACATGCTAGTCATCAAATGCGGAAGCTTAAACACTACTAGCAAGCAAGGAGCATAAACATGCAAGTCTATAAGACAATCAACTAGAACAAGGCAAGCATACAAGCATGAATAGCACTGTATGTAAATGCGGAAAGTAATACATCAAAGTAAGGAGTAGAGTAAGAGATGGCTCAAGATTTTTTCCCAAGGCCTCGGAAGGATGGAGCCTTCCCCTACTCCTTGTTGGACCACTCCCGCCAGAGTTCCGGTCCCTCCCGCCACCAAGTGGAGTTCTCACACACGAGCCCGCAATCACTCCTGGAGTGAAGACACAGTGTGCATCACCGCTTCCACCAAGGCACAAGCTCGCCTCCCTCGAGAACTTGCCGGACTCCCCGAGCCGACACAGACGCTCACTAGCGATGCCCCTTTCACTAGCGGGCTCAAACCGTATACAAACATGTGACGGCCTTCACAACCAATCATGATAGGCTCGATCACCGACACCTAACCGGTCTAGGTCTCACCATAGACCAATAGTAACAACCTAGATCACACCCTCAAGGACACCGTAGCCTTAGATGTGCAAGATCGCTCCTTGTTACTCTCACTAGCACTCTCAAGATATGCAATATCTCCTCCTAGTGCTCTCCTATTTTCCTCTTGGCTCTCACTAAATGCTCCAAGCAATTCCACTGGCTAAGAGAGGTCTCCAAGACCCCAGCAACGAAGTTATATAGGCTTCCAACCTCCAACTAGCCGTTGCTCTACAAAATCAGCTTTCTGGGCCTACTGACCGGACTGTCCGGTCACTGCCTGACCAGACCGTCCAGTCACTACAAACTCTAGCTCCAACGGCTATGCCCACTACTGATCTCCTGCTGACCGGACCGTACGGTCAGCTGACCGGACCGTCTGGTCCGTTTCTCTCTCCAGTCCAGAAACTTCGGCTTCCTCTCTGCCATGTGCAACTCATACTGACCGGACCGTCCGGTCAGTAGAGCGGACCATCCGGTTTCTATGGATCCTAGCACAGACAGATTCCTCGCTAAGTCGTTGTAGTCTCTGGACAAAACCACTTAGTGACCGTACAGTCCGGTCACCATTGACCCCTCTGTCCGGTCACTTCGTCGAGAAGCTGAAACTAGTTGTCCTCGCTTGAATCCGTTTCCCGGCTTCTCCGAACAGCTCCTTGGCTTCTCCTTTGTCACCTAGTGCCTGTGATTTTACCGAGCAACCTTGCACATCACCGATTAGACATGACCTAAGAGAGTGACCTAGACCCCCTTGATAGTCCGGTTTTTCCTATGGACTCAAAGCCCTAACAACTAGACAAGTGTTCCCAACACTTGCTCCATAGCTTTATCCTTAGCTTTGATCCATCTCCATCAACCCTTGGACTCCATCAAGCTCACCAAGACTCCATGCTTGTGGTCATTGTCATCAATCGCCAAGGCCACTATTAACAATCATTATAGAGTAGAAAAGATTTCCTACATGGACAACACTCGTGTAGACATCAGTCATATTTCATGTTTGTCATTCATCACCAAAACATACATACCTCAGGGTGACCTCAATAGTCATGATCCTTACAATCTCCCCCTTTTCAGTGATGGATGACAACCACTACTTATGATGATCCAAAATGGACGAGCAACAAGGAACCAAAGGAAAAGAAAGGATTGAAAGGATTACCTTGGTCCTTACCTTGGAAGTAGTCTCCCCCTTGAAATGTGCTAGGTGTTGAGGGAGAACTACCCAAACACATAGCACACTAGACATCGATCTTGAGTTGAAAATTGCGCCTGTCTTGGTGTCGTGGTTGATGTTCTTGTTGAAGTAGACACGCACCAAGAATGTAGATGTTCATGTTGGTGTAGATGTATATTGTTGTCATAGACATGCACCATCGTTGTTCTTCTCCATGTTGGTGTAGATGTTCATCTTGATATGATCTTCATGTGTACTTCAAGTGAACATGCACCATTTTCTTCGTGTTCTCCTCCCCTACTTGGTGATTGATCTTCATGTTCTTCTCCATCTTTTTCTTGATCTTTGACTTGGCTTTTGGATCTTTATGTTCTTCTCCCCTTGTATGTTCATGTTCTTTTCCCCCTTTGTGTTATCAACCTAGTTGGCTTTTTGATCTTCATGTTCCTTCTCCCTCTTTGTCACTTATCACCAAAAACCAAAGGCAAAACACAAGAGAACCAAGGAGCAAATAATAAATGTCAAGAGTTAAGAAACTCCCCCTTTCTTGGTGCTCCTCCTTGGTAATGATGGTGTTCCACCATAGTCGTCCTCCTATACACATGACTCAACAACAAATTCCTTAAGAATGCAAAGGTTAGTCATTAGTGTATTGGGAATGTATGAGCCACTTGTCTTTGAGCCGCGCGAGTAGATTTAACCTCCGAACTCGGTCGAACGTGATTCAATGGGCATGAAGCACAAAGATCACTATGTGATCATCTAGAGCGTCATATACTTACATTGTAAATAAGCAACTCCCCCTAGAGACATTCTTGAAAGCATGTAAGGTATGACAATGCAAGAATGCATGAATGCAAAGAGTGCAAATACAACAAGTATACAAATGCATGATGCGATGCTAAAGAAAAGAGAGAGAAATGCTACAAACCAAAGTGCCAACGTCGAGTTGTTCCCTTCTCGAGCTTACTCACAATGGACCGTTCTTCAAAGCTTTGGGTACACCATGAACCATCTTCCCAAGCTTAACCCATGTACAAACCAATTGCTATCTCAAGGAGGTCCGAAGTTGACCTACAAAAAGAAGAGAAACAAGCACAAAGCAAAGGGCACAAACAAAAACAAACAAAGAAAGCTATAAAAATTTACAAGAGACAAGATTTAGGGTTACTCAAGTGAAGTTGGAGAGGTCAAGAACATTGAGTTCTCCCATTAGCTTGTTGAAGGTCTTTTCGTCAAGAGGCTTGGTGAAGATATTCGCCAATTGTTCATGAGTACGCACATGCACCAAGTCAATTTCCTTATTCTCAACATGATCTCGAATGAAATGATGTTTGATCTCTATGTGCTTTGCATGATCATGATCTCCAGTTTTGAGAGCCATCTTGATCGTCGCTTCACTATCACAATAAAGTGGCATTTGAGTGAAGTTGAGACCATAGTCCGAGAGTGTTTGCCTCATGTAGAGAAGTTGAGCACAACACGCTCCTGCTGCCATATACTCTGCTTCGGCTGTAGATAGAGCCACCGAGTTTTGCTTCTTTGAGCTCCAAGATACGAGAGATCTTCCAAGGAATTGGCAACCTCCCGATGTACTCTTCCTATTCACTTTTTATCCTACGAAGTCCAAATCTGAATACCCAAGTAACTCAAAGCTTGTTCCTCTAGGGTACCATAACCCCATGGTAGGTGTGTACTTGAGGTATCTAAGTAACCTTTTCACAGCCTTCAAGTGTGATTCTTTTGGATTTGCTTGATAGCGTGCGCACAAGCACACACTAAACATGATGTCCAGTCTTGAGGCGGTGAGATAGAGCAAGGACCCAATCATTGATCTATAGAGCTTGGGGTTCACCGGTTTCCCCTTTTCATCCATGTCCAAGGGTTTGCTTGTTGCCATAGGAGTGCGCAAGGGTTTGCTATTTTCCATGTTGAACCTCTTGAGAAGATCCTTGGTGTACTTTTCTTGATAGATGAAGTTGCCTTCTCTCAATTGCTTCACTTGAAAACCAAGAAACACATGGAGTTCTCCAATCATAGACATTTAAAATTCCCTTGCCATTATTTCCCAGAACTCCTCATTGTATTTCTCATTGGTTGACCCATATATGATATCATCCACATAGATTTGGCACACAAAGAGATCCTTCCCAACATGCCTTATAAACAAGGTGCTGTCAATGCTTCCAATGGTGAATCCATTCTTGAGAAGGAAGTTTCTCAAATGTTCATACCATGCCCTAGGAGCTTGCTTGAGACTATAGAGAGTTTTCTTTAATTTGTATATATGTCTTGGACGCTTAGGATCCTCAAACCTGGAGGTTGTTCCACATAGACTTTTTCATTGATCTCTTCATTCAAGAAAGCACCCTTCACATCCATTTGATAGAGCTTAAAGCCATTATGTGAAGCATGGGCAAGCATGATCCGAATAGCTTCAAGTCAAGCAACCGGAGCAAATGTTTCCTCAAAATCAATGCCCGCCACTTGAGAGTATCCCTTAGCCACTAGGCGAGCCTTGTTCTTGACAATGCCCCCTTTCTCATCTTGTTTGTTCTTGAAGACCCACTTGGTGTCAACCACATTATGATTCTTGGGCCTCTCTGCCAACTTCCATACGTTGCATCTTTGAAAGTTGTTCAACTCCTCCTGCATGGCAATAACCCACTTGCGATCATTCATTGCCTCTTCCATTGTTGTGGGCTCGATCACAGAGATAAAACAGAAGTTCTCAATAGCAACATTTGCCTCCTCCTCATCTTCTTCATTCACATAGTTGGGCTTGTATTGGTTTCTCCTTGTCCTTACCCCTTGAGATGGACTTCCAATGATCAAATCTTGAGTATGGTCCTTGTTGATAGTTTTGGGTCTAGGATGATGTTCTTTTTGAGTGGGAGGTGATCTAGGTGAAGTATCTTGGGCATTATGGATAGCTTGCTCTCTTGAGATATGAGTGTCTTGGATTCTTAGAGAGGTGGGAGAATCACTCATAGGCTTTCTAGCTTTGGACTTAGAGCTTGGATTGGATGGGGATGCATCATTTGAGGAGCTTGGAGAAGTGGCTCAAGACGGGATAGATGGGGGAACTTGTGTGATGTGAACAAGGGTTCCTGATCTTTTGAAAGGTTCTGGATAAGTTGATTTGTTCGGAGGCGACACACAAATCGATCCGGCTTCAGAACAGCACGTTCTAAACCCCGCAATCACAGCACGGCGTCTCCTCTGGTTATCAACCATTCAAGAACAATTGACCTCGCCGAGAAGGCTAATCCCTGCCTGCGAATCAAGAACACAAGCAAGAACAAAGAAGAATGCAACACAATTGCAGATGTATTATGAATCTCACAAAGTTGGGGTCTCACAAACCATGATGATGGCAAAACTGTTATGAACAGAATAATCTATGTAAAACCTGAACCCTAATGGTGTGGTGACGGCTGTATATGAAGACCCTAGTGTCATGTAAGACCCTCTGGACGCGCCCCTAATTGGGCTCAACTGGATACAAAGCCCAAAGGCCAAAAACAGGCGACACAGCACCAAAACAGATTCTAGATCCTCTCTTCTTTTAACAATTCTGGAAAGGTTTTCTTCTTATCTTTCCGTGTATATGTAGAACGTCCAAATACGAGTCTGTATGTGTCCTGAGCATCCATTTTAATGGAGACTGGTCCTGGGCCATGAAACAGACTCGAAGTTGGTTTTGGTTGGGCCTCCACCTTGGCTTCCACGTCCTTGTTGGTCGTCCACATCTCTAAGTCCTTCTCCCATCATCTCTAGGTCCTCTCCATGGTTCCTAATTATTATATAATCATTAGGTAGCAAACCATTCTCAAAAGTAACATATAATGAAGAACGTAGGAACGAGCTCACCTCTAAATTTAGTCATCGTGCACGAGCTCTAGTCATTGGACCTTGCAAGTCCAGAATTGGAGGAGTGTTGCATGTATCCGTAGGAGTGATGTCCTCATCATTATGACTCACTTCTCTCTTGAGTGTTCTCTTGGGTAGGTGGATGCACTCTCAATGAATATTGGGAGGAACTAGAAGGTGTGTTGGTGGCATCTTAGTTTGGTTCTTGCACCTCGGAGGATGAAGTTGCTTGAGGTGGTGGTGTGGGGGCTCACGGTTATCATTATCAATAACCTCGTGGGGTAAAACCTCGTCGACGAGCATTCTTCTCATAGCCTCCCTCATTGGTTCATCACCAATATTCACTTCAAGAAATTCATCTCCCTTTTGAGAACCATTTGACTCATCAAATTGTAGATCATAGGTTTCCTCCACATATCCTATAGCTGAGTTGTAGACCCAATAAGCTTTAGAAGTTCCAGAGTACCCAACAAATATGCCTTTATCTGTTCTGCTCTCAAACTTCCTAGGCTTCCTCCTCTTCTTGAGAATGTAGCAAGTGCAGCCAAAAACCTGAAAATAGGAAACATTCAGTTTTCGTCTAACCAATAGCTCATATGAAGTCTTCTTTAACAACCGGTAAAGGTACACATGGTTAGAAGTGTAGCAAGCCGTGTTGATTGCTTCAGCCTAAAACTTCTCATGAGTTCCATACTCATCTATCATAGCACGGGCAAGAGTGATGAGTGTCTTGTTCTTCCTCTCCACTACTCCATTCTGCTCGGGAGTATAAGTAGCGGAGAACTCATGCTTGATCCCTTTATTGTCACAATACTCCTCCTCTGTTGTGTTCTTGAACTCTGTCCTATTGTCACTTCTTATCTTCACAATGCTAGCTTTAAATTCATTCTCTGCTCTCCTTGCAAACTTCCTAAAGATGTCACTTGATTGAGACTTGTCTATAAGAAAGAAGGTCCAAGTGTATCTCATGAAGTCATCCACAATCATCAAGCAATAGAGATTGCCTCTTAGACTCTTGTAGTGTGTTGGGCCAAACAAATCCATATGCAAGAGTTCCAGAGGACAAGATGTTGACATGAAGGACTTGGTGGGGTGAGAAGAGGCAACTTGCTTCCCTGCTTGACAAGCACTGCACAGTTTGTCCTTTTCAAAGGTCACATCCTTGATTCCTTCAACTAGATTCCTCTTGACCACTTTCCTAAGCTGACTCATCCCAACATGTGCTAATCTTCTGTGCCACAACCATCCCTTGGTTGATTTTGTGAAGAGACAAGTACTTGGAGGCATGTTGCTGGATTTGAAGTCCGTGACAAACAAGTTCCCATGCCTCACTCCATGAAACACTAGTCCTTTCTTGGTATTCTCAATAGTTGCTCCGTCCTCATCAAATGTGCACTTGAATCCTATGTCACGCAACTAACCAATGGATAGAATGTTGAAATTGAGGGTTTCCACAATAAAGACCTTGGAGAAATGGAGGTCATTTGTGATGGCCACCTTGCTCGAGCCTCTAACTCTCCCCTTTGAGTTATCCTCAAATGTCACCTTCTCACTATCTTTGTCTTCATCAATGGTGGTGAACATGGTTGGCTTCCCGATCATGTGTTGAGTGCACCCACTGTCAAGAATCCAATGAGTACCTCCACTCTTGTAGTTAACCCTGGTGGTGTCTATAAGACAAGCACTAGAGGAAGAAGGGTTAGTATCCAAGGCATTGCTTAATTGACTTGTATTAACCTCATCACGTCGAATGATAAGACCATCCTTATAGATAGGGATTCTTGCAATCCCTTCCTGAAGTCTCCTCCTAATGGGATAGTGAGGAGCACGATACCTCCAGTGTCCATGACCATCCCCCATATGCACATTGTCGAGGTCGATGTAGTAATGGGGAGGATCATAGAGGCCAGTGACGTGCTCAAGCACATGTCCCACTTGTGAGTGGAGCACGAGTACTATCACCATTGCCCTCTCAATTGAGAGCTCATGCCTCCTATTGACAACCTCCTCAAGTAAGAAAACCCTCTCAGGAGTTGTGATCAGTTGGAGGAGCTTGTCAATCACTTCAATTGGTGCTATCCTCCGAAGGCTTCTGAAAGAATTTATCCTGCACACAAGATCCCTCAAGAAAGTCTCACAAAGATCACCATTCTAATTTCTCACAATCTCATCAAATTGAAGAAGAACTCTTGTTGTTGAGCTTGACGCATGTGCCAAAGCCGGTCTTGTGGTGGAGGAGGTGGAGGCGTCGGAGCCGAAGCTGCAAGATTGATCATTTCGAATGACCATGCTAGCAATGTTGTTGGCGCTCCCCTACACCAATGCATGGTCCACTCGAAGTGCTTGGAGTAGAACTTGGAATGGCACTTGAGATAGAGCTTGACGAAGCACTTGATGATGAGCTTGGTGAAGATCTTGATCCGAAGGGGTCGTAGAAGCTGTTGCAAGGCAATCTTATGGAGGGATCAAAGAAGTTTGAGCTCGAAGCTATTTCTTTCCCTTTTCTTGAAGATGCTCCAATGTTTGCCTTGGAAGCCTTCTCCCCAGTCCAGCTTGCGGTGATCTCCTCATCCTCAAAGAGCAGCTCAATCACGTCCTCGATGGAGAGACCCTTCTCCATAAGAAGACTAAGGGTGGTGTAGAGTAGCTTGCTACTAGGGAGCAAGGTGAGGATCTTCTCGACTATCACAATCTTGGGAAGCTTGAAGGATTCTCCATTTGATTCAATCTTGTCCACAATACCTCGCAAGCGAATAAGAGAGTCAAGTAAGTCCTTATTATCATTATCATGAAAAGCAAAGAACTCTTTAACGAGTGAGTGAAAGTGCATCTAGGCCCCTAATTTTATTTTGGTGATTGGCGTCAATACAATTAAGAATGGACTAATGCTTTCATTGAGTATGTGTGTAGATGACTATCTCAATTGATGAATGAAATACATTAAAACAAAAAAAGGAGAAAAGAAGATGTCATTTGCCTCAAATTGAAAGTCCAAAATTCACTCAAGAATAAAGGATTCATGTTGTTTTTATTTCTAATCTTGAGTATAGGTAAACCGTACTATTAAGAGGGGTATAATTTACAAATTTGGTAAAGTCAAATGCTCAAAAAACTTCCCATAAATTATTTTTTGTCGCCATCTGTTTTTACCTTCATCGGCAATGCTGGTGGTCCTCACCGGCAGTGCCGATCCACTCTCCCAGAGGCGCTGTGATGCCCAGACACTTCTCTGGCTTCTGTCTTGTCATCATCGGCAGTGCCGATGGCCTCATCGGCAGTGCCGGTTGCTTCATCTAGAGAAGGCTGTTCTCTCTGGCTGTAGCTCTTCAGTAGTGCCGATCACTCTGATTGGCAGTGCCGGTTGGTTCTACCAGAGAACCACTCTTTCTGTCTGGCTCAGCCTGTAGCTCGTCGGCAATGTTGATCCCCTGATCGGTAGTGCTGGTCCCCTCTCCACAAAGACTGTCAACCCTCGAGCTCTCTGGCTGACTGCGATCGGCAGTGCCGGTCTTCTTGATCGGCAGTGCCGGTCAAGATCTCCAGAGATGACTTGTCTTCTCTGTGGTTGCGTCATCGGCAGTGCCGATGTATTGATCGGCAGTGCCGGTGCGGGTCGAATCCTTGCCTAAAGATCTATGACAGTGTGTCAGAAACCCTACCGGTAGTGCTGATGGCTCGATCGACAGTGCTAGTGCGGGGCGTCCAGAAAGGCCAACGGCTCTTTTTGAACCCCTTGTATAAAAGGCTCTCACCCCACTTCGTGCTCTAACTCTAGAACCCAAAAAACCATTTGGCACTTTTGAGCTTCACTCTCCTCACTCTCCCTCTCCAAGTCCAAGCTTCATTCCTTGAGCTAGGATTTGAGTGAGCCATTAATTCCTAGTGAAAAGAGTACCCCTCCACTCTTGAGCATTCAATTTGTTAGTGGAGAACTCGAGCTCGATCTTTGTGGTCGCTTGAGTGAGAATAGGGTTGAAAGAGACCCGGTCCTTTGTGGACTTCTCAACGGAGATGTAGGGTTCTTTGTGAGCCCGAACTTCGGTAACAAATCTTGTGTCTCCGTGTGCTCTTTTATTTACTTGTTGTTTAATTACTCATTATCTAGGGTTTGTTCTTGTATTTGCTTAAATTGCTAGATCTACTTGAGTAGCCCTTGTTTCGTTATTTCCTATTGTCATAGCGTTCCTTTTATTCTACTGTTGTAGTCAATTATTATATAGTAACCGAGAAACCACTTAAACCTAGATTTCACACGACTGTCTGTTCATCCATCGGCAGTGGCCATCGGCACTGCCGATCACCGTCACCGACACTGTCGGTCAGTCTAATAAATTTGTTTAAGTCCAATTTCACAGGATTTTTAGATTTGCCTATTCACCCCCCCCCCCCCCCAAGGCAAATTTTAATTGATATCAGAGCGGGATCTTCTTGAAGGCTTAACCGCTTGAAGATAAAGATGACAAAGGGAAAGGAAATTCCGCCTAGTGGAACATCCGGAGCAGGGACCGAGGATGATGTATTTGGAGAAAATCCAAGGACTGAAGATATTGATAAAGATGGACTATCAAAAACCTACAACAATGTCATGTTTGATTATGATGATCTCAAAGAAGATCGCATTGGGCAAGGGTCCGGTAGACTCCCCTACTTTGATGGACAGTTTTATGATCATTGAAAATGCAAGACGATGATGTATTTGGAATCCACGAGTCCTCATGCTGCAAGTATAATCGAGAATGGTTTCTTATAAGAAAATAGAGACAATCCAACTCGTAAGGATCAAATCAATATTCATCGCAATACCGTGGCTGCTAGTGCAATTGTTTCCGCACTTAGTGCCACCGAGTATGACAAGGTAGCCGGAATAAAGAATGCCAACCAACTATGAAGAAAACTTGAGGTTATCTATGAGGACATTGATTCCATTAAAGATGCAAGACTTGAAGAATTACAAAATGAGTTCAACTTGTTCATCATGGGTCCGGGAGAAGGCCCAAAAGAAGTTCATGATAGGCTCATGAGAATTGTGAATCAAAGAAGAGCACTAGGAGCTAGAATGACTGGCTTGGATATCAACAAGAGACTACTACAAGCATTGAGACCTTGGGATAGCAACATTTGCTTAAACATTAGAGAGAAGGACAACTTTAAAACATTCTCCACCGATGAAGTGCTCGGGAAGCTTCTTTCCCAAAAGCATCAAAATGATCAAGCCAACAAAATAAATGCCTTGATCAAGCAAATTGAGGGAGCAAATGGTAACAAAAATAATGTAGCACTCAATGCTAGACGAGAAAAGCAAAAAAGGAAGAAGAAGAAGAAAGTGGTTGACTCTAGTGATGAAGATAGTGATGATGAGATGGTTTTACTTGTGAGAAGATTCAAATCATTCCTTAAGAAAGATGGCTATAAGAAGAAAAGTCATGATAAAGTCAAAGCAAGATAGTCAAAGAGAACTTGCTATGAATGTGGTGATGAAGGACATTTCATTCTGGAATGTCCAAAGAACAAGAACAAGGAAGAAAGAAGGAATGACAAACATCACAAGAAAGACAAAAAGTACAAGAAGCATAGAAGAGGTGAAGCTTACATTGACCAAGAATGGAATTCTGATGACTCATCCTCTTCATCATCTTCCTCCTCCGAATCTGACTCGGATGAGAGAGGCATTGCTACACTTGCCATTGGCATCACTCCCACCAACACTTCTCTATTTGGGAGCTTGAGTGATGATGATGATGACAACACTCACAAGTTCCTTATGGCAAGCGGATCGAAGGTAACAAAATCTAAACACAAGTGTTCCTCTTATGCTAGTAGTAGTAGTGATGATGATGATGATGATGTTAATGCTTCACTTCCCAAAATGCTTGAATTTATGGAATTACTTGAAAAACAAAAGGAAGAAAATGATAGGCAAGAGGAGCTACTTGAGAAACAAGAAGACTTGCTTATTCTTGAAAAGAAAAGAAACCTTGAATTAGAGAAGCTCCTAGAAGAAGAGAGAAAGAAAAATAACGACTTACCTATGTCTCTCACTAAAATTGAGAATACTTGTGAGAATGTTAAGATCACTAAAAATGAACTTCAAAAGAAGTATGAGGATTTGGAAAAGACTCATAAGTCTCTTGAAGAACAATATAGTATTCTTTCAACTTTCACATCCTCCTCAAATAATTCCTCTCATGCTTCCACTAGCAAAGGATGTGATAGATGCTATAATATTGATGTTGATGCTTGTGCTTCTAATATCAAATTGATTGATGATTTGAACAAGTAAGTAAAAGCTCTTGAAAGCAAAATACAACATAAGAAAAATATTGTTGATGATGAGAAGGCAAAGTATGCAAGAGGTGCATACTCATATACTAGAATGCCACATGTCATGGATGGCATTGGTTATGTTGAGAGTGCTAAGCATAATGCTAGGGAGAACAAGAAAGGAAAAGAATTCCTCAAGTTCACCAAGGAAGGATCTTATCAAAAGAAGAAAGCCAAGAACAATGAAACTAACCAAACTTCTTTTGTTAATGATTTTCATGCTAATGTGCCTAACACCTCATGTGCACTCTTTCATGATTTTGATGCCTCTTATGTGCTCATAAGAAACATGCATGGTCGTGTCTTTGCTAAATATGTTGGGCCACGCAACAAGAGGCCAAAGACTTGTGTGTGGGTGTCCAAAGTGCTTGTGACTGACGTAAAAGGACCCAAGCAAATTTGGGTACCTAAAAACAAACTTAATTTGTTTTGTAGGACTATATCTCTGGAGGATCAAGTTGGGTGATTGATAGCGGATGCACCAATCATATGACCGGAGACAAAAAGATATTCAAGTCATTCGAGCCAAGTCACAACAAAAATGAGTACATCACATTTGGTGACAATGGAACGGGACAAGTACTTGGTTTTGGTGAAGTCCCTCTCACTCCTTCGTATTCTCTCTCTAAGGTTATGCTTGTTGATCACGTTGACTTCAATCTTTTGTCCATTTTGCAATTTTGTAAAATGGGCTATGATTGTTTGTTCAACAAATGTGGTGTGATAGTCTATAAAAGGAGTGATGGCTCGGTTGCTTTTAAGGGTGTGCTTAAAGAAAAGCTTTATGTTGTGGACTTCTTCACGGATGAAGCTAGACTTGGTACATGCTTATTAGCAAAGTCCAACATGGGGTGCTTGTGGCATAGAAGGCTAGCCCATGTTGGTATGAGAAATCTTCACAAACTCCAAAAAGACGGCCACATCATAGGACTAATCGACGTTTGCTTTGAGAAGGATAAAATTTGTAGTGCATGCCAAGCGGGAAAACAAGTTGAAGTATCACACCCTACCAAGAATGTGATGACCACCACAAGGCCATTGGAGATGTTGCACATGGACCTCTTCGGCCCCGTCTCCTACATGAGTATTGGTGGTAACAAATATGGTCTTGTAATTGTTGATGACTTTTCTCGCTTCACGTGGGTATTCTTTTTGCATGATAAAGGTAAAGTAAAAGATATGCTCAAGACATTCATGAAAAGAGCACAAAATGAATATGAAGTCAAGATCAAGAAAATAAGGAGTGATAATGGCACCAAATTCAAGAACACTCAAGTTAAAGAGTATCTCAATGAAGAAGGCATCAAGCATGAATTTTCGGCACCCTACTCCCCTCAACAAAATGGGGTGGCCGAAAGAAAGAACCACACGCTCATTGAGATGGCAAGAACAATGCTTAATGAATACAAGATGTCCGACCGCTTTTGGGCCGAAGCCGTCAACACCGCATTCCATGCCTCCAACCGGTTGTATCTTCATCGACTATTGAAGAAAACACCATATGAGGTACTAACCGATAACAAGCCTAATATTTCCTACTTTCGTGTTTTTGTGAGCAAATGCTTTATGCTAAACAAGAAACCCAAGACTTCTAAGTTTGCTCCAAAAGTTGATGAAGGTTTCTTGCTTGGTTATGGGTCGAATGTTCATGCCTATCGTGTGTTCAACAAAACCATCGGTTGTGTTGAAATTTTACGTGACGTGACATTTGATAAATCTAATGGCTCTCAAGGGGAGCAAGTTGTTAATGATGGTGTAGATGACGAAGCTCCTAGAAATGTAATAAAAAGGATGGCCATTGGTGATGTGAGACCACAAGAAACATCAAGTATTGAAAAACAACCCTCTCCCTCAAGACAAAACCAACATCATGAGAATGAAGAAATAGATCATGCAAGTGGTCAAGATCAAGATGTTGGGATCATGAACAAGCATCAAGTAATGATTCTCAAAGACATGATGAAGAGGTTGATAAAGATGGTGGTCAAGAAAGCTCACATCCACCACACCCAAGAGTGCATCAAAATGTACAACATGATCACCCCGTCGAGCAAATTCTTGGAGATATTGACAAGGGGGTAATCACTAGATCTCGAGTTAGTAGTTTTTGTGAACATTACTCTTTTGTCTCTTCTATGGAGCCATTTAGGGTAGAACAAGCACTTGAGGATGCGGATTGGGTAATGGCCATGCAAGAAGAATTGAACAACTTCACAAGAAATGAAGCGTGGACATTGGAGGAAAGCTCAAAGAACAAGAATGTTGTGGGCACCAAATGAGTGTTCCGCAACAAACAAAATGAAGATAATGTTGTGACAAGAAACAAGGCAAGGCTCGTGGCAAAGGGGTATTCACAAGTGGAAGGTTTGGATTTTGATGAAACTTATGCCCCCGTAGCAAGGCTTGAGTCTATTAGAATATTACTTGCTTTTGCTAGTCACCATGATTTTAAGTTGTACCAAATAGATGTGAAAAATGCATTCCTAAATGGGCCAATCAAGGAAGAGGTGTATGTGGAGCAACCACCGGGCTTTAAAGACTCTAAGTACCCTAACCATGTTTATAAACTCCATAAGGCGCTCTATGGGCTTAAGCAAGCCCCAAGAGCATGGTATGAATGCCTTAGGGATTTTCTTGTTAGAAAGGGTTTTGTCATTGACAAGGTCAATGCAACCCGTTTCACTAAGCGTTTTGGTGATGATATCCTTGCATGCCAAATATATGTCAATGACATTATATTTGGTTCTACCAACCAAACCTTTTGTGATAAATTTAGTAAGATAATGACCAAAAGGTTTTAGATGTCCATGATGGGAGAATTGATATTCTTTCTAGGCTTCCAAGTGAAGCAACTCAAGGAGGGCACCTTCATATGTGAAGCAAAGTACACACAAGACTTATTGAAGAAATCTGACATGGATAAGGCAAAGCCCATCAAAACTCCCATGCCAACAAATGGTAACTTCGACCTCAACAAAAAGGATAAACATGTTGATCAAAAGGTATATCACTCCATAATAGGCTCTTTGCTTTATCTTTGTGCATCTAGGCCCGACATCATGTTTATTGTGTGTATGTGTGCATGTTTTCAAGCCGCTCCTATGGAGTGTCACATGGTGGCTATTAAGAGAATATTGAGATATTTGGTTCACACACCCAACCTAGGGCTTTGGTACCCCAAGGGCTCAAAGTTCAACCTATTAGGCTATTTCGATACGTATTATGCCGGGGATAAGGTAGATAGAAAGAGTCCTCCAGTATATGCCAATTTTTTGGTAGGTCTCTAGTGTCATGGTCATCCAAGAAATAAAATTCCATTGCACTTTCCATGGCCGAAGCGGAGTATGTTGCAGCCGGTAGTTGTTGTGCACAACTACTTTGGATGAGACAAACTCTAAGTGACTACGGTTACAAATTGAGTCGTGTTCCTCTCCTATGTGATAATAAGAGTGCCATAAAGCTTGCTTATAACCCCGTTGAGCATTCGCGCACAAAGCATATAGACATTCACCACCACTTCTTGAGAGATCATTCTATAAAGGGGAATATAGAAGTTAATCATGTGCGAACCGAAGATCAACTAGCCGATATATTCACCAAGCCCCTAGATGAGAAGAGATTTTGCTATCTTAGGAGTGAACTAAATATTCTCGACTCTAGCAATGTGATATAGAGGATGTTGCACATCTGAATAGTGATTGTTTCATTATTGCAAAAATCATTGTTTTATGTTAAAAAAACTATTATTTTTGCTATTGGTGCTAAGTGTTGATCTCTAGATCAAATCTTGTCAAAATATGATCATTGTTATGAGACATTGATTGTTGGCTGACCATAGGATGTCAAGATCTTCCCTTATCCATCAAAAGATTATTTTGAAAATTCCCCCCTTCTTTCCTCTATCCTGTCTGATCTTCAAAGGATCGGCACTGCCGATCAAGTGTCCAACAGAGAGAGCCCTATGCATGGGATTTTTGTCCCTCGAGCAGCCCTCATCGGCACTACCGATGCTCACCATCAGCACTGCCGATGGGGGACTGGATCTGTGCATCGATCCGCACCGACACTGCCGATGCGGGGTCCAGGAGTTTGCAATAGACTCAATCCCTCACGAGACCGAGCCCTCCTCTCATTTTCCAGACCCAACTCGCCCCTCTCTCCTCTCTAACCCTAACCCAAGTCAATCCACTCAAAAACTTGCTAATCTTCGTGGAATCAAGCGGGGAGTGGATCAAATCATCTCCCGGGCCTTCCCTCCTCCATCTCCTCCCGGATTTGAAGGACCTTGTTGAAGGTACTTTTGAAAATCTCCAACTTTTGAATCTCGCAATGCCTCATGTTTTTGCATAATTTCATTTGATAGAGATGTTCATCTAGAAGTAATTTAGTAATCCATGCAATTTGGTAAAGTTTTAGTGGCTAAATCTCAATTTTTAGTGGATTTAGGGTTTGATTCTCCCTCGGTCGGCACTGCCGATGGCCCCCACCGGCACTGCCGATCGAGAGATCTAGAAACCCTAAGTGACCGTTGCAGCAATCGGTTTGCACTGATCGGCACTGCGGATGTCAGTCATCGGCACTGCCGGTTGGGCCAACCAGAGAGCACTTTCACTTGGGCTGCTTCCTGTTTGACCCACCGGCACTACCGATGGCTCCCACCGGCACTACCGATCAGAGCAAACCAAAGAGCAGTTCAGTACTATTTTTATTGCAATCATTTCACACCACTTCTTCTCTCCTTGACAGATGGCAGGTGACAAGCGACAGAAGCATCCGGGCACTCCTAGTGACTCGGATGAGGACTTTGATCCCGACGTCTCCCCCATTGCTCATCGTGGTGGGGGAGGCAAGTGAGGCCGAGGCGGTGACTTCAGCCAAACCACCTCCCGTGGTGTTGGCCTTGGGCGTGGCAAGGGCAAAGGAAAGGCCCTTCCACCACGGCAGCCTTCCCCTAGTGAGGAGGAGGAAGAGTCAGAGGAGGCAGAAGAGGAGGAGCAGAGTGAGCAGCAGGAGGAGGAGAGTGATGGAGAGGGTGAGGAGTCTGAGGATGAGGTCTTTCAGCCTCAGCCTAGACCTTTTTGCTCCTCTATCACTTATCAGATGTTGGCACCTCAGGTATTTGAGGACTTCAGGATCCCTGTACCTCTGTCCAGGGATGAGATGAAGGAGTATAGGCATACCAACCCCTGGATCCAGCCCAAGCATCCAGGGATTTCAGATATCAGATTTTGGGACTTGACTTAGGTGTCCTGGAACCGGAACATTCTCAAGAAGACTACTCACCGAGTTGTTTCCATGAAGTGCATTGACTGGCAGCGGATGGGAGCAGCCAATGATCCCAGTTTTGAGCTGATTCAGGCAGAGTGTGACATGAGAAACTTGACTGCTATCATGGGCATGCACCAGCACTAGAACGATGAGATCATTGCCCAGTTCTACTCTACTTCGTGGGTTGAGCAGGATGAGGAAAATCAGCTGGATTCCAAGATGCACTGGACCATTAAGGGGAACAGGTTCAGTATCACCTATTTTAACTTTGCTCATATTCTTGGATTTGATGACTCAGATAATGAGAAGGTGAAGGCCATAGTGTTTGATCCTCAGGAGGACAGTGAGTGGGGTTTCATGTATGATGCTAGGTATGCTGACCCCAAGCATGGTGTTGAGTTTGGTTCATATCATGGCATGAAGCCATATTTTCGGGTTCTCAACAACATGCTCAGGGTGACCTTGACTCCTAAGATGGGGGACCACACTCACATTCTCAGTTCCACCAAGACCTTGATGTTTCCTATGAAAGAGGGAGCAGAGCCTTTTAGTGTGTTTGAGTTCATGTGGACAGAGATTCTCTAAAACTCCTATACCAGTAAGGCCTCTTTGATCTATGCTCCTTATATCATGAAGATGATTCTACGTGTTGTGGGCTGTCAGTTTATTTGTGATCACAAGTATCCCTCAGTCACGCCGAAGAAGTTTCCTCTTATTGCGTCTCCTCCCCACGGTGGCACCCCTCCAGCTACAGATGTGCCTCAGAGTTCAGCAGCAGCAGCAGTGGGAGAGGCAGCTAGCACTAGTGCTACCCCTCCCCCTCGCCATCGGTCTTCGAAGGTCTCCCGAGCCATCAGGTCTATGTTTTGCATATGCCGGGATACTGCAGTGGCAGTTAGAGAACAGCAGCAGGCTCTTTCTCAGATCCAGACCGATATGAGGACCATCGCCGCCACCACCAGTGTTGAGCTTCCACCTCCAGCTCAGTTCACTCCTCTGCCAGACATGGGTACTTATGATGATCCCCGGGGTATCTACACTCAGGCTACACAGGTTGTCCAGGAGGCTCAGGATGATGATGAGGACGACGATGATGCTTCCACGGATGAGTGAGGCTTGCGATAGTTCTTTTCCTCTTTTTGGTGTTGTGATGCCAAAGGGGGAGAAGAAGATTGGATTGGTTCAGTTAGTTTTCTTGTTTGTTTTCATTTTTTGTGAGTTGTGAGAGTAATGGACAATTTGTACTTGCTTGCTTGTGGTTTGTGGTTTGTAAAACTCTTTAATCTCCGCGTGCTTGTAAAACTCTCTATTTATGCTTTATAAGTTATTGTGCTATTCATGATCCGTGTGATGATGTATTATTGGTTCTCACTTTCTAGATACATTTGTGTGAAAATACTTGTCATATGCATTGTCTCATGTCTTATGCTTAATTTTTGCAAATTGTCTCACATGCACGGTGTTAGGGGGGGGCTCTCACACTTTTCTTTAAATATGTGCATTGTTATTGATTATTATTTCTCATATGCACACACATAGGGGGAGCTCCACATTTCTTTTATATCATAAAATGAAATTTATTGCATATTTCTATGAAATCTAGTTGTATTGTCATCAATCACCAAAAAGGGGGAGATTGAAAGTGCATCTAGACCCCTAATTTTATTTTGGTGATTGACGTTATTTTGGTTGCTTCATCCAGAGAAGGCTGTTCTCTCTAGCTGTAGCTCATCAGTAGTGCCGATCACTCTGAGTGTCAGTGCCGGTCGGTTCAATCAGAGAACCACTCTTTCTGTCTGGCTCAGCCTGTAGCTCGTCGGTAGTGCCGATCCCCTGATCGGCAGTGCCGGCCCCCTCTCCACAGAGACTGTCAACCCTCGGGCTCTCTAGCTGACTACGATCGGCAGTGTCGGTCTTCTTGATCGGCAGTGCTAGTCAAGGTCTCTAGAGATGACTTGTCTTCTCTGTGGCTGCGTCATTGGCAGTGCCGGTGCGGGCCGAATCCTTGCCTGCAGATCTATGATAGTGTGTCAGAAACCCTACCGGCAGTACCGATGGCTCGATCAGCAGTGCCGGTGTGGGGCGTCCATATAGGCCAACAGCTCTTTTTGAGCCCCTTGTATAAAAGGCTCTCACCCCACTTCGTGCCCTCACACTAGAACTCGAAAATCATTTGGCACTTTTGAGCTTCACTCTTCTCACTCTCCCTCTCCAAGTCCAAGCTTCATTCCTTGAGCTAGGATTTGAGTGAGCCATTGATTCCTAGTGAAAAGAGCACCCCTCTACTCTTGAGCATTCGATTTAATCATCTTTGTAGCTTGTGCTTGTTACTCTTGGAGCTTTGCTCCTAGATGGTTAGAGGTGCCCGTAGAGCTTCCAACTTGTGTGGTGACGCCTCGGGAGTTTGTATCACCCATCCCGTAAGGGATTTGCTAGTGGAGAACTCGAGCTCGATCTTTGTGGTCGCTTGAGTGAGAATAGGGTTGAAAGAGACCCGGTCCTTTGTGGACTTCTCAACGGAGACGTAGGGTTCTTTGTGAGCCCGAACTTCGGTAACAAATCTTGTGTCTCCGTGTGCTCTTTTATTTACTTATTGTTTAATTACTCATTATCTAGGGTTTGTTCTTATATTTGCTTAAATTGCTAGATCTACTTGAGTTGCCCTTGTTTTGTTATTTCCTATTGTCATAGAGTTTCTTTTATTCTACTGTTGTAGTAAATTATTACATAGTAACCGCGAAACCACTTAAACCTAGATTTCACACGACTGTCTCTTCATCCATCGGCACTGCTGATCGCCCATCGGCAGTGGCCATCGGCACTACCGATCACCGTCACCGGCACTGTCGGTCAGTCTAATAAATTTGTTTAAGTCCAATTTCATAGGATTTTTAGATTTGCTAATTCACCCCCCCCCCCCCCCCCCCCCTCTAGGCAACTTTCAAATGGCTATTTAAAGGACTCGCACTAAGCATCATAGTAATATTATCAAATTATTAACCAAGTTTTATTGTATAGAACATGAATAAAATTTAGTGTAACTAAACAAGTTAAATAAATCATAACATACAATAATATTGATATAAATAATAGTAACAATGATAATCAGCAAGTATCAACAATACAATCTCAGAATATAACATGTGTGCTACGTGAAGTCTTAGTGAACAAGTGGTAGTCATTATTGCGAGGGATAAAGATTGTAATTATTTTGTATCAGCTAGGAAAATCCAAAATACACGATATATACACACCACTTAAGGTCGTATATGGCAACCTTTCGCAAAAATAACATACAAATCAAACCGGGTCCACTAACATCAAGTGAGCAGGTTATTCTGCCAACAGTACTTTGTGATATGAACCGCCCACTCTAGCAACTGAAGGGTCTCACGACCAATGTATCGTATACCATTTCTCATTGTAGTTGCTAATGCTACATCAGTTTACTAGTGCCCATACACTAACATGCATTTGGTACTCATGTGTTGTTGCAAACCTACACATACATCATCCCTGTCCGGACTTAACATTATACGTAAACTCATTTCATTAAGTTCAGATTTAGTGATCAAATTTATTCATCAAACAGGGATAATTAAATTAATAAGACTATCGATATTATCCAAGTTATTAAGCATAGCATACAGTACTAAACCTACTATAATGTATATAGAAGTACAATGAGTCATTTGGGTATCATCCAAAGTGAATTTTCAACATAACTCCTATTAAGTTAATGTAGCAATCAACTAGACATACTAGCAATGATGTATTTAAAACTAGAAAACTCTTATAAAAGGACATCGGGACTTGCCTTGACCAACACTAGTGTTAGCAAGTTCAACTTCTTCCTCCTGAGAATTCAGATGCTTCTGAAAATCCTCCTCTTACTCTTGATTATCGTTTCCTATACATGTAAAATGGATTAATAGATTTGAAATAAAATATAATATGCAACAATATGCATATGTAATGATTTAAATCTTGTTTAATATGTTCGGGAAGACATATGCATCAGAAAAGTAAAGTTTTTACTATAATTTACTTCATTGATTCTCATGAAACATTTAATTAAGATTTTATCATAAGTTGAGGGTTAAAATCATTTCGACCCTATAAATATATGATTTTGGGCAAGAGTGGTTTATTATGAACAAAGATATGTATGAGCATCATTCTCACCAAGTCTCAACTTTGAAACATGAGCAGATTTTTTATTAGTATTTGCAAATGTAAAAAACCTAAATAAATCATAAAGCACAAAATACTTTATATTTTTCCAAACCAAATTTCCTGGTGAAAGATAAACATGACTCTACGGAGCATATAAAAAATCAGGATTTAATCTTATTTCTAAAATTTCTGGTGATTTAATTAGTGTTTTGAGAAGAAAATACATTAATAAATATACATATACAGATGGGTTTCAAACTCATTTTTCTAAAATAGCGTACTTCAAGGGGATTCGAATAAAATTTTGTTTGATTCAAAATGATTTTGGATTCATTTTCTAAGATTTTTACAACGTTTTTCTACTTTTTACATTTTCTAGGATTAATGCAAATTGTGAGATTCTGGAACAGGGGCTCGATTCATACAGGGCTGCCAATGGCGGCCAGAAAAGCTCAAAGTCCGATATCTACAAGGGCGGACCTGGAAAAATATTCTGATGCTTGCGCAAGGGAGAGGGCTAGCTCCTACCGAAAGGAATCGAGCTACACACCGTAGTTGCTCCCCGAGGACGGTTTGATGTACTTTGATTCGATTTGCGCGATTCACACTGGGATTCACAATTCACACTTTGGACGTAGCAGAATGGCAGAGCTCCGAGCTCGAAGTTTTAGAGGTCGTGTGGATTCTAATTATTACCGAAGTACCCATACTGCTTGAATTAGATAAAATTTGGGACATAGGGATCATGTGCGTAAGTGCATTACAGCTTTCATTTGGAGAATGATCGACACCGAATGGTCACAGGGAGTATAATGTTAACGATCCAGTTTATAGTAAAATCAATCAAGAAAACAGTACGCGCGCACATAAAAAAAAAAAAAAGAGAAGGTCAACTTGCTGGAGGAGCAACACCCATGGAGACGGCCTTGAGGACCTCCAGGTACCCAACCACGCCAACCACGACGTCTTCGTCCCCTTCGGTGACCCAGATATGCGTGGCCCTGTACGACAGCATCTGCGCCATGACCGCCGCGAGCGAGCTCGTGGTCCTGCACGTCAGCGCCGCGTTCCCGCCGTGGCTTGCCATCATCTGTCCGGCGAGCCCGCCCTTCCTGCCGCTGACCCTCGTCGACGATGTCGCCACGTCACCCCCCTCGTGGTCCACCGGAGCCAACGCCACGCCAGCGGCGAAGTTGAGGGACGACAGCGTGGCCATGGCGTCCGCGGCGGCCACGTAGTCGCGCCGCCACAGCCGGTGCGCGGACACGTCGGCCAGGATCACGCGCGACCCGTCGCGCTTCGTCTGCACGACGGCAACGGCGCGGGGCTCGTCGGCGACCCGCCACGCCGCCTCGATCGCCGGCGAGGACGCCTCGACGGCGGCGAAGCCGCGGTTGACGGCGCCGAGGGCGGAGAGCGGCTGCATCGGGACGGGCGCCAGCGCGCCGAGGCAGTTGATGAGGAACCGCACGATGTCTTCCCGCGTCAGGCAGCAGTACCTGTCGCAGCCGAACGTCGACGTCGGAGGCGAAGAAGGCCGGTTGCTGCAGGCCGCCGCCGGCTGCTGCTGCTCGCCGCCGCCGCGGGATGAGTCGCGCCGCGGCGTGCCGGTGACCTTGAGCTCGGCCTTAAAGAAGGGCGCGAACGGCTTCTTGTCCACGGCGCTTGCCTTCGTGATGTTCTTGCGCACCAGCACGCGCAGCGCGCCCTGCTTCATCAGCTCCACGATCTCGATCAGCCTTGCACGCGCACCATTTGAGATGTTCGTTAATCACATTATACGAACTGTGTGTAATAATCTCACAACGACACGATTTGACATTTTCGTGTCGGCCTTCCACTTGCACGCGCGCAATTTCAATAGAAAGGGAGATTTTGCGTTCACCTCGCGTGGGGCTCGACCTCCCGCACGAGCGCCGGCTCGTGCGCGACCACGTCGCCGGCGGGCGTCCTCAACGCCACGGCGGGGCCGCCGACGTGGGAGGCCAGGAAGGCGACGACGTCGAGCGAGCTGAGCAGGCCGACAATGGCGGGCGCCTGGGGCGAGGCGCCGTCGCGCCAGACCGCGACGGCGGCCTCCTGCGACTCCGGGATGGCGGCGGCCGCCGCGGAGAGCGGGGCCGAGGCCGGGACGCCCTTGAGCGGCGGCTTGCCGGCGGTGAGGTCGGCCGCGGCTGTGCGGAGGAAGACGACGTGGGCCATCCGTCCGCCCCTGTGGGCCCCTCGCTCGACGCTGTCCTCTGATCGGGTGGGGTCACGAGATTGAGCGCGTTTCGTTTCGCGTTTGACCAGAATGGAACGTGAAGCGTGTCCCCTGGCGGCTTCGCCATCTGGAATGGGCCGTAAGCCGCTGCAAGTCTGCGGAGGGCCGTTGCCATCGAGGAGGCCCCTACAATCGTACCAATGTGAAAGGCGGTCCAAAATTTCTTATGGGCCACCTTTGGTCGCGTGTGTATAGCTATAGCAGGCCGGAAGCGCTGCTGCCACGGCAGCCCTTTTCGGCCCCTTCTTCACCTGGGTCTGGGCGGGGATACCTCGGGATGGCAATTCGGGGCGAGTATCCGATCCGATGGGTCCGGATACGTAGGAATGAAAACGATCGAAAATGGTCGAAAATTAGTATTATTATTTTTCAACTATATTTTTCAGTTGAAAATGAAAACGAAACCGATAAGTTCGGAAATGAAAACAATAACGATAGTGTCAGGAATCGAAAATGAAATTATCAGTACGAAAATATGTATCGATCGAATATCGATAATTATGATCGATAACTTTCAGCTATTACATTATGCTAGATACTCACGTTAACACAATCACATAATTAATTATATCATTCATCTGGCATGATAAAAATAATTCAATATCGACATAGTTAACATAATAAATTAGAGTGACATGACATATCAAAAAATAATACTTTTAAGAGGTGTTGTAGGATACACGTAACAATAATCAGGAGTCCAAGAAGAAATTTAATGCTATGGTTGTTAAGCTTGTGATGGTAAGGTCCATTTGAGCGTGGTTATTTCCGTAACAAAGGTTACTCTTTTAGAAATTTGATATTTTTCACGGAAAATTTTAAATGAATATAGTATACCGTCTATTTGATCGAAAATCAGCTCTATTGTTTTCATTTTCATTCCCGTCAAGGTTTTCCCATTTCCGTTATAGTTTTCATATTTCCTATAATTATTTTCCTATTTCTTGTTTTTTCGAGAACGATTGTCGATATATCGGAAATTTCCGTCACCGTTTTTAACCCTACAGGTATGGGTCATATTTTGTACCCGTGGGTCACACCCGTGTCCGACCCGAAACAAGTCGGGTTCAGGACGGTTTTTTTTTAACCCATGGGTGATCCGCGGGGCCCAAAAAAAAAGGATCATTAAGAATTTTAGTATAATGTTGCTTTGTGAGAGTAAGATTTATATGTGTAATAATCCTTGCAAGTGTATATGTGTTGTCTTATTGTGTTAACTATCAAGTTATGAATAAGTTAGTATTTTTTTTATCATATAAAATATGCTAAAATCATATAAAATTAAACTAAAGATATATTTGTTTCATACATATAAAACCCGTAGAGGACCCGTCACCCGCTCGAAACCCGTCGGGTGCGGGCACGGGTGTGGATTTCCACCCGCGGGCGCGGGTTCGGGTGGGGATTTTTACCCGCAACACTTCTCATCACGGGTGGGTTTTTACTCCACCCGTCTCGAACCCGCCCCGTTAACATCCCTAGGAATGCCTGATGCGTGCCTGTGACCTGCGTGACCTGCTTGTTCTACGGCCGGGTCGTGCAAACCGATCACACGCCGTCGGCACTTGGCAGGGTCACGTCGTCGCCGTGCCGGAGTGCACCGCTGACGTTCACTTGACAACCAAAATTAATATTCTAGAAAAACCGGAGCATCCGGTTTTGACAGGCTTGATATGGCCAAAGTTGTCTAAGTTAAGGCTAATAATTTTTATTTCATGATTTTGGTGTTTAGATGAGCTTTTGCAGGCTGTAGGAGGATTTTCTAGATATTTTGGCTGATTTTCCTAAAGATGCAAAAAAGAGCTTAAAAGTCCATGAAGAAGAGGCTAATCTGCAGATTTGAAGTATGCATGATGAAGCCCTCAACGAGCCAATCAAAATGGATATATGTAACACCTAATTTGGAGTCCAGATGAAGAAGTTATGACGTTTAAAAGATGCTCACAGGCTGCAAAATCAGACCTTCCGTTTTTGAAAACCGAAGACTCCGGTTTTTAGTGGTTTGCTATAGAGGGAAACCGGATAGTCCGATTTTGACGATCCGAGTCAGAATTTGTGTTCTACAAAGAAATTTTAAGAGTTTCGACTCCTAACGGGATTAGACCTTCCCACCCTATATAAACAAAGGGCCATGACCGATTGAGGCAACCCCCAACCGTTAAAAACTCGTAATTTACTTTTATCTCCAAATCCTACTTTTCCGAACCCTAATTTCTATTCTTCTTCATCTCTATGACGTTTGAAGGCGTTCTAGCTGACCTGCCGGCGTTAGGACAATCCAAGAGTGCGTTTGCCCCGACGAAGTCTCTCCCGAATAGGCGTTCCTTTGTTTTTGCGGCGAGCCCGTGAAAACCAGAGGCTCCGGTTTCTAAAACTGGAGGATCCAATTTTGACAGACTCACCTGCGCGTTGCTATACGTTTACGTGCTCGTGTTTAACGACGTGTTTTCGCGTCAACATGATCATGCCACCATGACGTGCTATGCTCTAGCTAGTCGCCAAATATTCTTTCGGTGGGAGAATGTTTAAAGGCGCATTCCAGATCAACAGCAAAGCGAATTAGGCGCCCCCGCGCATGGCCAGTTCATTTAGGACCACTAACTAAAGTAACGGATTCGGCGGACTGATGCTTGTGCTTACGGGCGTGGTTAGATTCAGGTTGCGTGCACGCATGCTACCGTGACTCGGACGGAAACCAGCCACAAGATTCCAGTACGGTTTCAGTATTACCGTGATTTTTAAGTTGCTTTCATGACTCAAATTAGTTGGCTTACTCCAGAAGTAGGCTTCGCGTCACCAAGCAAGCATAGCAACAGGTTACAGCTTGTCCACCACGAACTACTCATGGATCGTTGGTACATGTCCCGGTGCCGTGGCGTGCGCGTGAACGAACAGCCTGATCCGTGCTGAGTGGCCAGCAGAGCAGATCATGTTTCGCCGTCTCGCACTGATCAGCAGAACACGAGACACGACCGCGACGCCGCCATCCCATGCACCGCGCAGCCCGGCTCGTCCGTGCCCCAAGAGTCGTTGCATGTTTGACTGTCGGCAGCCGTGGGGCACGGGAGGCTGGAACAAACTCTCGAACCGGATCGGTAACACTTCAGTTTCTTCGGATGTGCTACGTCTCACTGGATGCCGGCCTCCGGTGGCCATAAACTGGGATCCGGGGTGGCGTACGCGGATGCTACCGTGACTCGAACGAACCCCCCAGCCACAAGAATTCCGGCCCAGTTTCAGCATTGTGACGATTTTAAGTTGCTTTCGTCTAGATCACAAAAATAAAAGTGCTGTCGTCAAATTAAATAAAAAAGGTTGCTATCGCACTGTGCTCATATAGTATACTTAATGAGTGGATAGGATTTACAACATGTTACAGCCTATCGTCCCGCGACCGCGAACCACACCTATCGTCGTTCCGGTGCCGTGGCGTGCGCGCGAACACACGCAATCAGAGCAAAGCATTGTGCTGTCTTCTGGATTCTGGAGCCCTTGTTCCACATTTCCTTCCACCCGGCGGCAGTTCAACGGCGCGCCGGCCCGTGCGCCGCGCGCCGAGGCAGCCAGGCTAATCTAAACGAAGGCTGGAACAAACTCGAACCGGGACACTGCAGTTCTTGGGTTGTGCGACGTGTCAAGGGACACCGGCCTCGGACGGCGGTGAGCGGGGCTCCGGGCCGCACGTGGCGTGCACGGAGGCAGCACAGGTTGCGTCGCCCGCAAAACGAATCCGAATTTGGCGGCTGCGTCACACGTGCCGTGCAAGCCTCAGCCCCACGTACACAAGCAACTCCTGCCTCCTGGTGTGTGTACAAGTACAACCGTACCCAAACCTGTGATTGCCGAATAACGCAGCTCACTGCAAAGTATATTTAGGAGTCCCGGCGTCTCCCAGAATTCGCAACAACCCCATCTCTGTCCAATTCTGCTCTCTCCTCTGTTTCCGGAAAAAGCACACGAGCTTCACCAAAAGACACCATAATCATCATCAACGAAAAATGGCCAGCCTGAACAACGACGTGGTCACCGAGATCCTCCTGCGCCTGCCGGTCAAGTCCGCCGCCCGCTCCATGTGCGTGTCCAAGCACTGGCGCGCCACCATCTCCGACGACTACGTCCGGCGCCGCCTCCCGCTGCACATGTCCCTGGTCTACTTCCCCGACGCCGGCAAGGCGGGCCCGCGCTTCGCCTCCGCCGTCCCCGGCAAGGGACTTCTCGAGGACCGCGACCTCGGCGGCCTCTTCCCCTTCCTCGACGGCGCGGTCGCCTGCGACGCCTCCAACGGCCTGCTCCTCCTCCGCTCCGCCTCCGCCTCCGCCAGGTTCTTCGTCGCCGACCCCGTCGCGCGGCGCTGGGCCGCGCTCCCGCCGCCGCCGACCGACGCGATGCTCTCCACGCTGGCCTTCGACCCGTCCGGACCCTCCCCTTCCTACCGCGTGATCAACTTCACCGGGTGGCGCGGCCGCGTGGGGGAGCTGGAGGTGTTCTCGTCGGAGACGGGGAAGTGGGCGCCGCGCGAGGCGGATTTCGGCGTGATGGCCGGGTCCCTCTCCGGGTCCATGCACCTCCACGCCGGCGCAGTCTACGTGCTCGCCTTCGAGCCCGACTGCATCGTGCGGATGGACGTCACCGCCGCCGGCGCCGGCGGCGAGGAGAAGGTCGCGTGCGAGACAATCGAGCTGCCGGAGCCGACAGACGGCGACGGGCCCGTCACGCACTCCGGGGGCCTGCTGCACTACGTCACCAGCGACAGCGACCGGTTCAACGTCTGGGCGCTCGACGAGTCGGCGGCGGCGGAGCCGCGGTGGCGGCTGAAGCATGTTGTGAAGGTCGATGATGTTGTGGAGGAAGAGCGCGGGAGCAGGGCGGGGGAGATCAGGTTCCTGGCGATGCACCCGGACAAGGACGTGGCGTACTTGTGGTACCCGTGGAAGGTCGTGGAGTACGACATGGCGAGGAAGGAGATCACCGGAACATGGGAGTTCGGGGAGAAGGATCAGAAGAATCGCGTGTTCAAAACCTGGCTTGTTCCTTCATCGTTCTACTTGTCGGACTGCTTGGCTGACGACGGTCGAATAATACAGTGCTAGTGTAGCTCGCGAGCAAAATTTAGTTTGAAATTTCCGTTAGTGGGATCTGCGTCAAAAGACCAGGGAATGATGTTGGAAAGTTAGCTCGGCCCCATCCATACTGCGTCCAGGACACACACTTGTAACCACGCACTCTGTTATCTCAAAGAAGACCGATGAACTGGATTGGAGCGACGGCTTTCAGATCCAAGGAGTCACCATCCAACTGAAAAGCGCCCTGTTTGTAATTACAAGCTTTAGCGATTAAGCTTTTAAGAGTTCTTTTTTTTTTCTTTCCGACGATTGAACAGAGAAGAGTGGAGAAAAAATTTCATATTTATTTACTTATGCCAAGTTGTTGACATTGGACTGACGTTGAACTTGCTATCAGAGTAAGGGACCAAAAGTCTAAAAACCACTTTCAAGACA
Organism: Eleusine indica; assembly: GCA_030378355.1. Classification (NCBI taxonomy): domain Eukaryota; kingdom Viridiplantae; phylum Streptophyta; class Magnoliopsida; order Poales; family Poaceae; genus Eleusine; species Eleusine indica. The sequence continues at coordinate 2,678,657 of CM059499.1, read as the reverse complement.
ACATCATTCAGCCAACTAATACGTCTTACATATCAGGGTTGTTATTGTTATGTTTATGTATTACCTATATGAAACTAGCCAACATTAGACTATATGGTCTGCGTTTATGCATCATCTGTGTATGGTATATATGGGTATGTACAAACAAGAAATATTTCAAGCCAAATTCGAGAAAACAAGTTCACTCCATACACACAAATCTTTGAGATCAAAGGAGTCACTATCCAATTGGAAAGCGCTTTGAGATCGAAGGAGTCACTATCCAAATGGAAAGCGCCCTGTTTGTAATTACGCGCTTTAGCGATCAAGCTTTCAAGAGTTTTCTTCTTTTCTTTCCGACGAATGGACAGAGAGGAGTGGAGAAGAAATTTCATGTTTATTTATTACTGATGCCAACTTGTTGACATGGACTGATGTTAAACTTGCCATCAGAATAAGGGACCAAAACCACTTTCAAGACAACATGATTCAACCAACTAATACGCCTTGCATATCAGGTTTGTTATTGTTATGTTTATATATTATTTATATGACTCAAATAACCTATTATAGCTAGCTAGTACTAGGCCACATGGTCTGCTTTTATGCATCATCTGTGTATGGCGTATATGAGCATGTACAAACAAAACAAGAAATATTTCAAACCAAATCCGAGAAAACAAGTCCACTACATACACACAAATCTTTTGGGATATAACAATGCATACTCTTCTATACTAAACATTAAGCTCAATGTGAAGAGCACCACAGAGCATAAACCACTCAAAGTTCATGTTGTTGTCACATTGGCTTTCACAAAGAGAGAAGGTATAAATCTCTAAATGGATTGCATGTACAAAGATTTTAGAAACAAGAAAACCGTCATACTGATTTTTAATTGATCCAAATATGTTAAATTTTAATGTGCAAAATATGCAAATTGTTTATCCAAATATTTTAAAATTTATTGTGCGAAATATGCAAAATGGAGTATATAAATTACTTAAAATATAGATAACACATTCGTGGATGTGTGCACACGTTCGATATTCATGTCATATGGCAAAAAAAAAAAAGAATAGTTGCAACCTCATCAACTATGTTATTTCGAGTGTAACAAGCAAGACCTCTCTCCAGTAATATCGTATGGTTCTTATTTTTGAACCTCTACGTAGGAGGAGTATGAACAAAATAAAAGAGAAAAATAAAAAAGTATATCATTTCTACTATTGCCTTAGGGGAACATGAATGACAAAGCCATCTGGCGGCAGGCAGACACGGAGAAGAAGGTGGGTTGGGGTTGGGGAAGCGGAAGGCAAGGGAGAGCGGAGCATGTAGTTAGGTTAGGACATCATGGCTTGAGAAGAGCTAAGCGGCGCTGAGATTGAATGGGTTGCATAGGTGAGCTGCTGTTGAGATGTTGGCTTGCTATCACTGTCAAGATGTTGTCCTCTTTCCCTCTTTTCAATGTGCTAGGGTTCTTTCTTAATAGATTCAATCTATTTTTTCTTTCTTGATACATAATCAAATAATATTATTTTTATGTTGTATTTACTATGATCCATTTATTTCACTTGATAAGCAATGCTTCGTAGGAACTCGTGTTTTTTCAAGAATTTAAAGAATTTATAAGTGCATATTGAGTTTTGTATATTATCTAATATCTTATCTACAGTCTGCTTACTACAAAGTATTTTAAACCTTTTAAAACTATTGGTTAATGTAATGTTGAAGAGTAGCTACCAAAAATAATTAATTATGTATTGTTTTACCATTTATACATGTATAAGTTCAATTAATTAATCTTACCAACTTTCTTCCATCATTGTGAGAAAATTTGGTACATTCTCTATGAAGCTAAAGTGGATGTTGACTTTGTAAATGCTTAGTGGTTTGATGTTTGCTTGTGAATCTAAAAAATATTACTATCTATTTAGCCACATGGCACTCAAGTGGCATCCACTTTATTAAGTTCATTTCATCCAAGGTATGAAGAGTTCAGAAATTTTATACTCATCTAAACGAGTACAGCCTAAAATCTAACGAAGAACTAATTATAGAGATACTAAAATATAGAAGAACTTCTCCACACGCCCAAATGGCAGACTGTAAAAGGTGTCCTTTGTTAAGCAATTTATTTGCTCTAATGTACGGTATTAAATTTATGTGTTCTTTATGATCTTTTATTCTTTTTAACTCGGAAGCTAGAACTAGATTATTAAAGGCCACAAAGTTCTAGCAACAAATAAGTAATTCAATTTTTTTAAGAAAAGATATTCATGAAACTGTCTTCCAAAATAGTCATGAATCTCAAAATAGCTTAATTAATCAATCTGTTATTAACGATTTTAGTAATCGAGCCCACATACCCAAATCCATATTTCGTCAAGCAGCAGCGCACCACATCCGGCCATTGACATGGTCACATGGATCCTTCGTCATTTCTTGTGCATGTCGTCATGTCGGGCTAACATCCGGCCACGAGACTGGCCTCCCCGGCTGTGGTGATGGCGCAACAACATCGCGCCTAAGAAAAATTTCCCTTTTCATGTTGATGTTAGTTCGTTGTATCACTGATTTCGATTTTGGAGCAGAAATCAATGATCCAGTCTTGGACGATTCCATCTAGCAACTTACCTCTACCCGTAGCGCGTTGTTGATCAGCGACACATGAACGCTGGTCCCTTGCGTGAAACAATCTGATCCACTCTAAACTTTGGTGGATCCAGCAGAGCAGAGCGTGTGCACCGTCTCGGTGGAGTCGTCCTTTTCCGCTGGCCTCCACCCGCTGGAAGTTAAGCCGAGCCCCGAGCACGGTGGTGGCACCACAACGACGGTGCGGGTCGCCGCGCACTCACAAACGCGGCGACACAAGCCGGCACAGGGTTTCGTGCCGAAAATCCGATCATCCATTGTGAAGTAGTCAAAAGTGTATGCGTCTCCGTGGTTTTGAGTTTTGACTGAGTGAAACAAACTCTAACCGGAACACTTCACTCTCTCGGAATGTGCTACGTGTTGGGTGGTCCTGGCCTACGGCGGCCACGGACTGGGCTCTCATGGACACGCAGGCTTTAACAATTTGAGCTGGCCTAGTTCCTGGACAATTGGGAGAACAGTACTGGTGTGCCGCACTCACAAAACGAATTCGATTTCGACGTTTGGAACTGAAAATGGAATCGAATCTACCGGCTGCATCAGTCACAGGTGTCGTGCAAGCGTTAAACAACCCCCCCCCCCCCCCAAAGCATCATTACTCATTGGTATGCGTGTAATCCCTGTTTAGAAGCTTTCTATTTATAATCCTGCCGCATCGACGGCTGCACTGTACGCAAGTAAGCATCAGCGTGCAACCTGTATCCAGGCCAATGCAGAATTAGCGAAACTCCTCTGTTCTGTCTTTCCGGAAACACGAAGACACCACGTTAACTAGCCCAGTCGAGACAACAGTGGATATCCTGAGGATCGCGTCTTCCATTCACAACGCCAAGAGCGTCGCTGAAAGCGGGCCGTGCTCACTGCTCAACCTGAGCGACGACCTGATCGCGGAGACATGACCAGATGCATTTCAGATCAGGATCAGCAGCAAACACGTGGACTGCAACGGTGGCAACCGCCAGTTCTTTAATCTGAAGTGAAGTCACCTGCGCTCTTGCACAAGTTGGTTTACAACGCATTACTACGTTAAGCTGCCTAATAAGCGAGCAAAATATTGAGTTTGTGGTCCAAAGCTTGTGGTTGTGGGCTTAATCCATGTTGACGTGCACACAAGCTTCCGTACCTCCGTTTCTAATCGCCGAACCAGCCACCCACAGGGTTCCAAGTTTCAGGCACAAAATAGTATAAGGGTGCTTTCAAAAGATCACTTGTACACTATTTTCAGCTTCACATGTCGTGACGTCTTGTCGAGTGAACGTGGAACGCTGGTCTTGTTGAATTGCGTACGCGCAACTAGCCAGCGTTGTGGACGATAAACAATGAATCCAGCGGCTAAATTGTGCATGCGCCGTCTTTGTCCGCCGGCCACCACCAGCCGGAGGTTCAACTTCAACTAATGAGCTCGATGGTGCGGTAGGCACCCCACTCACTCACAAGGCCGTATCATAACGACGGTGCACTCACCGAACGCGGCAACGGAGGCCGGTGCCGGGTTTCGCGTCCAAAATCCGACCATCCATCCCAAGATGTCTCCGTCATTTTGACTGACGGCAGACGTACCCGAGACCGGGCAAGGGAAGCCGGGAAGGGAACAACCTCGAACGGTAACACTTCACTCTCGGGATTATCTACGTGGCGCGTCTTCCCGGCCTCCGGCGGCCGGGGGCTTCGCTGAGGCTGACACGTCGTCGGACACGCAGGCGTTATCAGTTCGAGCTGGCCTTGTGTTTAGGACAGTTTGAGAACGACAGTGGTCCTGCGCCCACAAAACAAATTCGAGGTTTGGAACTGAAAAAAGAATTAGAGTTTGAAGACAGCATCAAAGGGTATCGTGCAAGCGTTAAACCCACACAGAAGCATCATTATTTATTCGGTATGCGCGTAATCCCTGTTTGGCGGCTTTCTATTTATAGCCTTGGTGCATCTACGCAAGCAAAGTACCAGCAATCAGCATAACCGCAGCACCTACCTGCATCCAGCTTCTGCAGAGTACGTGAACTCCTCTGTTCTGTCTCCTCTTCCCCCAAGAAACACGCAGACGCCAACCTTAACTTAGCCGAATCGAAACAACAATGGCGATCCTGAGGACCTCGTCATCCGTTCACAATGGCAAGAACATCGGCGTCGCGGAAGAGCGCGCCACGCTCAGCCTGACCGACGACCTGGTCGCGGAGATCATCCTCAAGCTGCCCGTCAAGTCCGTCGCGCGGTCCCAGTGCGTGGCCAAGACCTGGCACGCCGCCATCTCCGACGAATACCTCCGCCGCCGCCTCCCGCCGCAGCTGTCCGTGGTGTACTTCCCCGACGAACCATCCACCGCCCACGGCAACAACCAGGGCCCACGGTTCGCGTCCGGCGGCGGCGAAGGCGGGTTGCTGGAGGACTGCGACCTAAGCTTCCTCCCGTTCAAGCAATACGACGGCGCCGCCGCCGCCGCCGTCGTCTGCGACGCCTGCAACGGCCTGCTCCTGCTCCGCGCCGCCGGCGCCGCGGCGCGGTTCTTCGTCGCCGACCCTGTCACGCGGCGGTGGGCGGCGCTGCCGCCGCCGCCGTCCGACGACGCGATGCTCTCCGTGCTGGCGTTCGACCCGTCCAGTCCTCGCCACGGCTACCACGTGATCAACTTCACGGGGTGGCGCGACTGCGGGGCCCGGCTGGAGGTGTTCTCGTCGGCGGCGCAAGCGTGGGCCCCGCGCGACGTGGACTTCGGCGGCGTGGGCGGCGACGACCTGCTCTGTGGGTCCGTGCACGTCCACGGCGGCGCCGTCTACCTCCTCGCCTCCGGCACGGACCGCGCCGTGCGGATGGACCTCGCCGCCGGCGATGATGATGAGCTCGTCACGTGCACGGTGGTCCAGCTGCCGGAGCCGGTGGACGGCGACGGCCGCGTCGCGCACTCCGGCGGGCGGCTGCACTACGTGGCCAGCGACGGCGAGCTGCTCAAGGTCTGGGTGCAGCTCGACGAGGGCCAGTCGTGGCGGCTGAAGCACGCCGTGAAAATCGACGACGTCGTCAAGGGAGGATGTGGAGGAGGGGAGGTCAGGTTCCTGGCGCTGCACCCGGAGAAGGACGCGGTGTACTTGTGGTCGCCGTGGAAGCTCGTGGAGTATGACCTGGCGAGGAAGGCGGTCACCGGGGCATGGCAGTTCGACGGCAAGAGTCACAGCGGCAGGAAGAACCGTGTCGTCAAGACATGGTTTGTGCCGTCGTCCTTCTACTTATCGGATTGCTTGGCTGATCGACGCGTGCAGTACTAAGTGACATTCAGTTGGTTTAGCACATTCTTTCGTCATTTTCTTGTGAAGATTCTTTTTTGTGCAGGTGCTGATGTATGTACGCGTGGATGTGTTGTTGTATCTTGTGTACACATTGCTGTATATTTTGCAAAAGATAAGTACATTGTTGTATATCAAAATTTGAGAAAGAAGGAAATTTGAAACGCAAGGAGACGAGTACTTTGCTTAATCTGTATGTTCAGTATCATAAAAAACACTCGGCATATTGTGGCTTATGTATGGCCTTTTGTAATTTCGTAATGGCTCAATTCCAAACGACGTCCACTGTTCAACCTGTACCAACATATTTTCGCCACTTTGTTGGTATATATTTTGACAATGTTATCTTTGCTTGCATTTGAAAGGTGGAGATAATTGTATAACACCCTTTCTAAAATAGCTGAACTTTCAGCGTCGTGCATAAACTGCATGAATTGTTTCAAAAGTGCCAACGAACTTGAATTGTTTCAAAAATGCCGGCAGCATGGTTCTCTCAACCATATACAGGGATCTTAGCTTAAAATAATTTATATGTTGCAGAAACAACAAATTTTGTCGTTATGGTTGCGCCACTTGTTTATCTGATCCTATCACTATCTAGAAAGTAAGCTGATTTAATATGCTACAAATGAGACTTAGTGTATCTTATTTTATTTTAATGTTTCATGTCGGTTCTAGCGATTATAAATACAAACATAATGATATTAAATTTCAGATAAGCTTGGTCTTCCCAATATAATCATGACGACTTGTATGTTTTTAATGTATGAGCACTCAGTGTCAACGCTGAGAGGTGTTTTAATTTAGCACTGTTTTAGGGCATATTAGCATACATAGTTTGTCCTATACACGTCTATCAGACTACTACACACGTCTATTTGACTATACTGTAAATAAACGGCAAGTGGTGTTATTGGCTTAATTAGTTAAAAATACATTTGATGAGTTTGTAACTCTTTGACTAGAATTTATAGGTTTTACTATGTGTATGTCTGTGCATTGTTACGGAATGTGAAAATTATATAAGAGAAAACACTTTTAGCAATAATGTTAACTAATATAAAATATATTTGTAATTTTTGAACTTATGCCTAGACACATAGTGATTAAAGATGTGTGAACACCTATTTGTTCATAAGAAAATAAAAAATTGAACCTTAGGCATGTGAATTTGTTTTTATATATACATCGTCCATTGTCTTTAGAAAAATCTTCAATTGTATATAATCAAGATAATACAACAAAACCTTGACATGAGCTGAACTCTAACCTTGATTACCTCACCTCTAACTCTGTTTTATCACTGTAGTCACTATAATGAAAAAGGAAATTAAAATACAGAAAGATAACATCTTGCACTCGATAGGAAACAACTAACAAAAGTAAAATTGATCATAATAGATCATTCAATCTATCAATTTTAAAAGAAGACTAACCAACCTATCAACCTTGTGTGATCATCAGTCCTTTTGATCATTTGTAGATACCAACTTTAAATGTCATCCCTTTTTCACAAAGGACACAACGAGCTTTGAAATTATACTATGTACTTGGCTTTTGTTTAGTGCTGATCTTGACTTTTGCTTACTTGGTGCTTGCCGAAGGGTTTGGGAATAAAGTTGTTATTGAGTAGATCATTGACTAAAACAATGAGAGATGTGACATAGTTCAACTATATAATCCGAACCAGTTTTTTAGTGTATTATGTTCAGCACCATCTTATTAGGATAAACACATATCATATATTCATAAGTTCTTATGTCTTCTTTACTGTCCATTTTAGCTGTCTCTTATATTGAACATCTGGTGGATATATATTTTGACATCTGATATGTATACAATTTAATCTTTCACTAATTTGTAGATAAATCTTTGTCGTTTTTGTTTTAAGACTGAAGTCGCACCTGTGAACTCTGATATGTATACAACTTAATCTCCACTAACGGTAAGAAGCGTCTTGTTGTTTTTCCTTTGGAGACTGAAGTCATTAATGAAATCTGTCGAAGAATGCAATAACGTCCTTGTAGACGTAGTCCTTGGCGCAGACGCCCATGACGAAGTCGAGGTGCGCGAACTGGTCGAGGTACTGCACCGTGAGCTTGCCGGGGTCGTGGCCCCGGAGGTCGTTGAGGAGGCGGCGCACGTCGGTGGGGTCGGCGAGCGCGTCCCGGCCGCCGTAGCTGAGGAAGAGCGGGAAGTCCGCCGGGATGTTGCTCATCTCGTACACCGGCGGCTCGATCTGCCCGTAGTTGGCGATGTTCCGGAACGGCAGCACGTAGTCGTATTTCTGCAGAACGCCGTCGCGCACCGCTGTGTTTGTGCGTGTCCATATAAAAATGGAACGGTTTAGCTTTACTAAGCAGTGAATCGCATAGAGCACAATTACATCGCAGTGGAAAATGTGCAGGGGACGAAGGTTCGTACTTTGAGCGAAGTGGACCATGGTTTTCGTGGAGGTCGGCTGGGGCTCGTACTGGAGGAAGAGGTCGACTGCCGAGCTGTTCAGGCAGTAGTTTTTCCCTGACAAAGCATACGTACAACAGATGAGAACAAGGCCAGCGGCAATGTGCGTTCAATGTTCTCGTTTTGGTAATTAGCATGGATGCACGTCGCAGTTGATGAATCCTTGCCTGTGATGGAGCCAACGAGATCGTAGCAGTTCGTGCCCTGCTTGCGGCAGATCGTCCGGACCAAGCTCGCCACCGGAGGCCTGAATGAATTATTAAACAGACCAGAAATTCAAAGACGTGAAACTAGAAACGGAGAGAAAAATGTCTGAATCTGAACGTGCGAGAACGCCGTACGCTGTAGGGTTGAACTCGGCCAAGCCAAGGAAGTCGGAGAGGACCTGTTTCGGAACACGGCGTGTCGTTGGTCAGAACAGAACAGAGTTTGTCACTGACAAAAATTGGTACTAGCTCCAGCACTCTGAAACTGCACTGATGACATGATGGAGGAGAGGTTGATGAAGAAGTTACCTCTCCAACGAAGGCTTTGGCTAGGAGTATGCCGATGGGCGTGGTGATGTGGGCGAGGTAGGCGACCGGAGTCAGCAGTGCCGCCGATTTGAGCTTGTCCACCAGCCTGCCCTCCGAGAAGGCCGCGAGCGCCACCAGCGTCCCCTGAAACCAAAAGCAGAGTACGTTCAAGCTTTTTCAGTATTCACGCCACCACATTCCATGCTAATCTTGTCCCTAATCATTGTATCGTACTGTACCATGGAGTGGCCAACGTAGTGGGGCTTCTGCCAAGTCTTGCTGCAAACATAGTCAACCATGGCAGGCAAGTCGTTGACCACCAAGTCGTCCCATGACCAGTTCCAGTAGAGCTGAACGAGGGACCCCCAGGAAACAAGCAAAGCTGTCAGCTTACTACTCCGTGTACACATGACATCAGAAGGGTTCTAGGCTCGAACTTGAATGAATGAGTAGAGAGATGGGTGCACCACACGTCACGATCAAATCAAAGGACGATGATGGAGTAGTTCATTGATTGATTACGTACCCGGCTTGAAGGGTCAAGCGAGACGTGGCGGCGGCTCCAGCGCGTGCCCCGGGTGTTGGCGATCCAGACGTCGAATCCGTGGTCGGCGAGCACGAACGCCAGCGACTCCTCCGGCGAGGCCAGCAGCCATGACAGGCCGTCCTGCACGCCAACGCACGATGTCCCATCAGAACGCTGTGCTTGCATTGCTTGCCCGGGCAGTTCGTGCGCTCGGCGCGATCCACGGGATTATCCTTATCCGCACGCGGTGCGCGATACGCGCGTGCGGCGGCGTGGTGGTTTCCTCCGTCCACGATTGACACGCGAACGGTCGCCACGTAGCGCCAGTGCATAGCGCTCTATCTCTAGCTATCAGTATAGCAAAGCTAGTAGACCGCGGCACATGCAGCAGAAATTAAACATCGGTGTACACATGATCTGCCGAGATCTGCAGAGACCACACGTAACCTACACACACACTAATGCACCAGCTAAGCCTTGCTTTCATCTACCACTGCTGGCGCGCACAAAGCTAGAATGTTTGTACAGTACGCTGTTAAATGTTCACAAATTTAATTGGAGGATCAAATTCGAATCCAACCGAACTGACAGTCTGCTGATCCCACCGAAACGAGAAACAAAACATTTTGGTCCATACGCTGACATGCACGCGCAATCCCTTTAAGGCTTTAAGTACAGACAGATCTGGTTTGCTTACAGAAGGCGTCCTTAAAAGCGCGAGAGAAGAAAAAAGGTGCAACCCGTAATAAGGAAAAGCTCGTAGCTCGGAAAATGCATTGCACCGGCAGCGTCGGGTGCCGCGCACATGAAACCGACTAAAGATGTACTCCTAGTAAATATACTAATAAGTACTCTCGCCATGCATGCAAAGCGCCTTACCACAAGGACGCCGTGTTGCAGGAGCACCGGCTGCCCCGCGCGCGCTCCGGCGCCGCGGCGGCGGCCTCTCGGGATCCGCTGCAAGCTCAAGATGTACCCGTCCTCCGTCGTCACCTGCATGCCAGTCAACGCCAGCACGTCATCAATCAATGAGGACGAACGAAATTAAACGAGCAATAATCTGGCTGGCATGTCACCACGCACAAAATAACTTCCTTTCCTTTTTCGATCCCGTGAGAGGATAATAAGCAAACCCGTAGTAAGGCCCATGCAGAGGCGTGAGACTTGGGTACGTTTCACGCCTTTCACGGTGCACCTTATTGATATTGATCCTCGTTGTACAAGGAAAAAAGATCGACTCGATGGAACGAACCTGGTGCTCCTCGCAGGGGTAGCCGAGCGGCGTCACGGCGATCGCGCAGGCGCCGGCGCCGGCGCCGGCAATGTCGTCGTGGTCGTCGTTCTCGCCGCGGCTCGGCTTGACGGCGACGCGCGCTCCGGCGGCGACCTGCAACGACGACAGCACGACGAGCGCGGCGGCGACCGCCGCCGCCGCAGCACGATCGGCAGGGCTCATATGTCGTTGCCGGTGGCGGCCACTAGACTAGCTGTAGGCTGATGATGATGCCGCGAGTGCGATCGAGGCTGCGCGAGAGAGGCAGTGGACGCGTGCGCGGGCGTATTTAAAGTGCGCCACGGGATGGGCGGATCAAGCCTAAAATGGTCTGCAAGAGGAGAATAGATAGATGATGGGGCTGGAAGAGAGTATAGTATCGTGTGTGAACGGATCGGATCCACCGGCAAGTGATGAGGTTCTCGTTCCTGGTGCCTACAGCTTTCTTCTGTGGTGGGTCTCTGGGGCTGAGCTGATCATGAACCAGCTAAGTAAATTTCTCGATGAACAAACTTTACTTGTGCTTAGTACTTTTTTTTTTCTCTTTCCCCTTGGCGAATTAATTAGCATGGCGATGCGTTTGCGTAAAGTTCTGTCTCGGTGAAATCGGTGTAAGGGTAACGGCGATAGCCTCTTGCAAAGTTTTTATCTTTGTTTAAATCGTACGGGGAGTAACTGCAATGGTATCCCGGAAGAAGAACCCAGTAACTGTAACGGAGAAACAGAGTATTGATGCCCTGCTACTGCTAAGGCTCAAAATGCTACAGTGCTTGAAGGTTCTTTTTTGCCACTTAGTACAATACGGAGTAGATGCTATTCAATGCCGTGTTTTGCATATTCCAAGGCAGACAGTCGTCGTAAGAATCTTTCTTCCAGAAGCAGAAGCAGAAGCAGTTGTTGTTGAGCAACGCAACACGTGAATCCATAGTTCAGAGCTCAGAACAGTATCGACTGTAGAACTTGCGCCACCGTCCTTGGCATGCCATCGGTCAACTACTGAAATCTGATCCAACAGTGAAAGCTGTAAATGACCCAATACGATTATCCTATTGAACTGTCATGCAGTACTTGTACTTCCCGTTTATAGGTAAAAAAAAAAAAAAGTCTTGCTAGTGATAGTGAAAGATCCGAGCATCGGCAGTTCATAATTGCATCAAGCAATTGAACCTGTTCCATCTAGAATGTTGGAGCAGAACTGTTGCGCGAAAGAACAACAGATAGTGGCGCATATAACGGTGGCGCAATTCAGAATCCATAATATCCTATAAATCTATAATCCGAGCCACTGTATACCTATATATGGCTACACCATTACAGCCTCCACTGTCGGCATTTGGCAACAACAAGAATCCAGCTCCAGAATTCGACAAGACAGTATTCACCTGATAGCGTTCTTCGCCACTGCCCTGGTACATATGGCCAAACCGAGCTTCAGTCATGCAACATGCCGATACGTGGGAGGACAATGATAAACTCCGTTTGAACTCATGACCTCGCTCGGCGTGGGCTCTGCTTGTCCTGTTCTTTTTGAGGACGCGTGGGCTCTGCTTGTCAGCATCCATCCAGCACGGCTTACTTCACGCATGTGGCTAGCACAAGATACGGATGCTCGCGCGAACACAATTTATCTCGGTTTCAGACGTACGCCGGCGGCAAAGCGTTAGAAGGGGTCCCCAGCTCGGAAACAGAAGTGAGAAACGGACAAGCGGCCATGCCCAGCGACCTGATCGCTTGATTTTCTGGGACTCTCGCGCGCTCGATCGCGTCTTTTCTCGCGGGAACAAGACTTCGATGCCTTCTCGGTAAGCACGAGCCGCACGACGCGTGCACGGCAGCATGGGGCCTACACTTATCTGGCTCCTCAAGGGCTGAACATTCCAATACATGGGAGGGGAGAAAAAAAAAAGGGAGACACAACTTCAGGTCGAGCGTTCACATTACATCTCAGCTGGTCTTCTTCGTGCGTGTGAGATAGTGCTGGAGTCACTCAAGTTGCCTAGTGCTTCACAGCTTCAGTGCCTTCGATCTTGTGCTGGCACTAGCGAAAGGGAGCATGTTTTTGTTGTTGCTGCACTAGTCTGGTGCGCGGGTTTAGTGTGGTGTTAAATGCGCAATGCATCGGTTATCAGTGCATTCTAGCGTTTACAGATAAGCCATTCACATATCATCTTACGACAAAAAGAGCAACTGAGATGGGCAAATCACCTTCGTACTGACAGAACATCATCCAAATTTTTTTTTCTTTCTGAAAACGAAGAATACAGCCTCCATAGAAAATGATTCATCATTTATGCTTTCCTAAAGCTGCCAAAGCTAGCACAGGCCGTTTGTAGACCTTCACAACATATCACTATTTTTTTAATCGAGATCAATGGCAGATTTATACTAGTTCTGAAGATATGTGAACTTCCCATAGAAATAACTAAAGAACTAAGGCCGTGATTGGTTCACGTATCTGCCCTGGCCAGGCTGCACACCAGAGCCAGGCCGAGCAAAGCTAGGACGTCCACATACACAATCGTTTGATTGGTGTCCTGCATCACTGAAGCTAGGCTCCATTGAGATGCTGATTGCTTTGCCTAGGTTACAACCTGGAATGCATGAGTGCATGCGAGGCTTGTGTGTTTGGAAGACCGCATTCAGTTGGGTCTGATCACCGTTTCTCATTTTAGTGAGGTTACCACTGCTTTGAGCATTTGCTCCATACGATTGAATACAGACATCACACAAAATAATCCCAACAAATTGATAAATGTGCTACAAGCAAACCAATGCCTCTAATATATAACATAGTGAAAATTATAAAAAATACAATAAAATCAAAACAGATAGCCAAATTATAGGTTCAATGCACTATATATATATATATATATATATATATATATATATATATATATATATATATATATATATATATATATATATATATATATATATATATATATATATATATATATATATATATATATATATATATATATATATATATATATATATATATATATATATATATATATATATATATATATATATATATATATATATATATATATATCAGTAAGTTGATTGATTCATAGTCCACCTCGTAAAGAACTAACTTACCATTTACACAACAGATTAGAGGCATTGTTGCACCTCACTAACCCATAACTAACACCAGTTAAGATGGAGGGGGACACTTGCCCAGACTTCAATGACTCATAATCTAACATCAACTAATTAGAGAGTTCATTTTATCGTACAACAAAAGAAGAAGTACGTCTCAGTCCCACTACCTGCCACCACCATGCACAAGAGATTACCTACAGCAAATGACAACTCTTGTTGTACAAAAGAGCCCTAACTTGATTTGCTCCATCACCACATGACTCCATAAAAGAGCTTCATAGGAACTGTGTAGCATCGCTGCACAAAAGATGGATCAACCAACAGCCCTAACAACCTCACATGTAATAGTGCTTGGAGAGGAAAGTCCTCAGCCATAACACACGGTGGTTCACTCATCCCAACAAATATAGTGCCCTGAGCTTTGACCAGATTGAGGTCTATTCAGAGAGAGAGAAGGCGAGAAGAGAGAAGAGCGAGGAGGTTGACCAACCTGGCCGAGATAGAGAAACGAATGGAGTGAGGAGGCGGCGATAAAGCAGCACGATGATATTTATCAATGAAGATGAACGCGAGAACAAGGACGATAACCTGAGGTGTTTCCCGCGCGCTATTGCCTGCACGCGCCGAGTCGGAAAAATTACCGCTCGTGCGCGCGAGCCAGGCCCGCGAGAAACGTAATTCATTTCCGTTTCCGCGGAGCCAGGCTCTGAGGCACTTGTTGCATTTTCTCAGCCAGGCCCAGCTTAACAACCAGCCAACCAAACATCAACATACTGCATCCCACAGATCTGATTGGACCATATGCGTCCAACCAATCATGCCCTAAGCTGCCGTCAGCATGTGGATATGGATGCCATCAGTAGCAACGATGACCGGAGCACCGATCCTATGAGCATCTTGTAGTACACCAAGCACTTGAGTACAAGTAACGTGGCTGATCCCGTGGAAGTTGCACAGACACAATGAATATTTCAACAGAATCAATTCTAAGCTGGCCAAAGAAACAAGGAATGAAAGGAATTTTCTGCTTCACTTTCCGATGACTTAAGTATGAGCACTTCTTTATGAAGAAAGAAAATAACGGAAAAGGGCAAGATTCTTGCAAGCTTGAAGATGCCTTCTTTTTTTCAAGAATAGTTGGCACATTACTACGTTAGAGATGACAACGTCTCTGCTTGATGTCCTTTCCAGAGTACAACAGAACCTTAGTGCACACAAGCATAACTAGCAGTTGCAGAACCAGTTGATGCAGAAATTCACACAAGCATAACTTTCAGA
Organism: Eleusine indica; assembly: GCA_030378355.1. Taxonomy (NCBI): domain Eukaryota; kingdom Viridiplantae; phylum Streptophyta; class Magnoliopsida; order Poales; family Poaceae; genus Eleusine; species Eleusine indica. The sequence continues at coordinate 2,663,585 of CM059499.1, read as the reverse complement.
ACCCGTTAATGCATGCAGAAAGTCGCACACGTATAACTTACAGAAACAGTTAATCCAAAAAAACAGCTAAATGCCTAAAGGCCATAGGCAGCACATCTTATTACAGATTCAGGCTTAGTTTGGCAGCACAGGACTAACAACCCGTGGTGCGGGCTCTCGCGTAGGGAAATCCTTGCACGCTCGCACCCCCAGGCGCGCGCTTCGTTCCGGACAGTCCGTCCCGAACAGTATTTGGGAGCAGAGGGAATCTAAACCCAGAAAAAATTCAGGAAATTCGAAAAAATATCTGGAAAATCAAAGAAATGATAAACTGCTCTGAAAATTCAGGAAAAAAATAAAATACTTTAGAAAATCATAAAAATAAAAAAAATGCTATGGAAATTCAGAAACATACTAAACGTGTCCTAAAAAATCAGAAAAAAATAAAAAAGCTGCTAAAAAATTCAGGAAAAATATACATTCATTCCTGAACATTCGACAACACCTAAATCATGCACCAGCACCATGAAAAAACCATCATGTAGCTAATTTTGGTACACAACATGCCAGAATATAAACTGAACATTCACATTACAATGATATAAACTAGATATAAGTTGGACATTCACATTACAATGACAAGGTGCAAGCTTTAGGAAAGTGCTCAATGACAACACAACCACAAAGTAGATATGCAACCTTATCAAATAATCTTTGAACAACTACTTTTTAAGTTATAGGATAGTGTTCAATGAACGATCCAAAGCGAGAAGGCTGCCAACAAAAACAAGACTTGTCTTCCCACTGACTTGCAACAGCTTGGTCAAAGCCCCTACTGAATTGTAACTGCTTGGTCACGTAGAGATCCAACAATTGCCTCCCTGCGACAAAATCAATTGTTGTTCAACGATCTATGTTAACATGCTTCACCATATAGACTAAAGATGGGTACTAATACAAACTAAAGAAACTGTGCTGCAAAATATGCTACTGTGCTGCTAAATATGCTATTGTGCTGCCAAATACAAACTTTTCAGCAACAAACTATCTCACAATAACATGACTGATTAGAGCAACAAACTATCTCACAGTAACATGACTGATTAGAGCAACAAACTCACTCATGCAATGGCTACAGTTTCATGTTAGACAGTGAAGTAAAGGCACAATATCAACAGAAATATTCAAAAGCCACTGAAGATAATAAATACATTATGGAAATGACTTAAAAAGAGTAGTTTTCAGATCTTTATACTGTTATCTGTAATAAATTACTGAGTTACTGAATAGTAATAGAATCTTGATACCTTTGCTTTTGCTAGGTACACCATATTACTGATTTTGCACAACATGAAGTTTTTATTTGGTATTTTTCATTTACTCAAGTTCAGATAAATCTAGTCATCATAAAAACTACACACAGAAACTATTCACATAGGGGTACTTACTGACAAAACTGAAGAGGGAATGCAACACATGTTTTCCTCGTCTCAAGATAAAATCTTCCTGCATATTCACATTCAGAACTATTTATTCAGAGAGAGAGAGAGAGAGAGAGAGAGGACATACTAAATCTTCCTACGGAGCCAAATAAGTCGCATATTGAGATTCTTCAGTTTCATAAATATCTTTCTGTTCATGTCTTTCTCAAAAATTTCTGTTGCAATAGCCTGTTCTTCATCTGTCAACTCACTCATGCCATCAACGATGTCAAGTCACTTGTCAACAGAATACTCTTCCTCATGAACCTTCTTCTCTAGCAAAGCCCCCACTGTCTTCTCCGATTGTGCCTTCTTGTGATCCAAATAATCATCAAGAACAGTAGCAACTTGACTTTGCTTATGCTTTTTCTCACTGTGGTCTTGTGTAGAAGCAGCAGAAGGTGCTGACTGAGCTTCAGTAGCTTCCTGAGCACCCACACTTGGAGCCGTTGCACCAACACCAGTAGAGCTTGTAGCCACAACACCCATACTTGTAGAACTTGCAACAGCAACCACATTTAGAGCAACAACACCCACACTAGCTTCCTGACTCACCCTTGCAGCCTCATGATTCCCTTGTTCAAGATTTTTAATAGCATGAATAACTGGATTAGTAGATGTAAAGCACAAGTCATCTGTGGCAATGCTCCCTGTTCCAATGAGTAGAAACAAGAAATGAATATATGTCTAAATTACAGTTGAGTTCAGATAAGATATTGAGAAATGACAAGCAAGGGATTGGACTAATATTTACCTTCATACAATAATTCACAATTGTTGTAGTAGAGAAACCCTTTCTTGCGAAACTTGACCACTTTTTTATGAAACTATCAAATGTAACAGAACATTATATCAGTACACATTTGGTCCACCGGTTATCTTTTCTATTTTGTAAACACAACTGAATTAACTTTTCTATTTTGTCCCACACATTTGGTCCACCAGTTACCATGCCACTTGATGAATCAAAACCTGCACCACTTTCCTTCCTTGCATCTCTTATAGCTCTATATGTAGCTTTCAGATCTTTATTCTTTTTTTTGAAGATGTGCCTTCGTGTAATGTGCTCGTGGGAACATCTCGCTGAACTTGCGATGGATACTATTCCAGCCCTCTGTTGTCCATCCATTCTGAGTGAAAAATCGGTTCTCAACCTTGTGCTGATTTAGAATATCAAGGAAGCCCTTCTCCTGGATATAGTTCCAATTAGCCCTTGTAGCTTCTGCTGCCATAGCTGCATTGCAAAAAAATAATCATGTAAGCTAAGACTGCATACATGATAGTTGTTTAAAAGAAACAAGGTATCACACAAATATATCAACAAAAAAGTACCTAAACATTGTGTGCAGCCCACATCTGCATCGCAATTTGGTCCCTTAAATTGTTTCCATTAATTGATTCTAATTCATTCGGGTAGTTTTCATCACCCTCCGGGACATCAACATATTGGTTAGGTTGGATGTTAGCTAGGAGGTGATCTAACCAACCTTCATCACCATGCTCCTTTCTAATGATATTGTGAAATATAGCCGCTGCAACTGGGATCTTAATTTGGTTCTCAATAGGATGGAATGTGCCGACTTTTAGAATGGGGAATCTCTTCTTGACAACCCCAATGGCCCTCTTTATGTAATTGTGAAGGGTTGCATGCTGATGGTTAAAGAGTTCCTTATAGTTCCTATATGCACGGCAGCTCCTAAACTCACTAAGGTGGTACCGAACTCCTCGATATGGGGTAAGGAACTGTGTTGTGTTTGCATACCCACCATCCACAACATAAAATTTCCCCTGCGGCACATGAAACCCACTGCTAAGGGCAGATTGAAGGACCCCGGCATCTGATGCAGATCATTCCCATCCACATGAAATGAATGTGAAGTTAAGATCAAAGTCGTAGGCTACCATAACATTCTGAGACAAGGTTCCCTTCCTATTCCGATATGGAGCAACCCTACTTTCTGAAATAGTGATAGGTACGTGCGTGCTGTCAATGGCGCCATTGTAGTTCTGTATGCAAAGAAAGAGGAAATAGGGCATGAAGATAAGGTGAAGTTTTAAGAAAAGAATAGAAAAGTAAGGGTTAGAGAACTATTTATATGGCTGACCTAGAAATAAGGCATAAAGCGACGATCTGATGCAATAATGGTAGGGGTTTGGAGTGGACTTGGTTGCTTGATGAACCGATTAGTCAAGACAGGAATTATGTCAAAAACTTCAGTTATCTTCCTTTGGTTGTTTTGCCACTATGCTGAAACCACATATGTAGGTCACTATTGCTAGCGTTATAAGAAAGCATGTACAAGAACATGCCAAGTTGCTCCTCAACACGAACACCTCGTGTGTCCCTTAAAAGATTTTCTCTTCTAAGCAAGTCTGCTATGGCTCTAAAGGTCTCCGACTCCATCCTAAATTCAACCTTGCACCAAGATTCATGTCCTTCTAAGATTTGTTGAACCTTCACAGCACCAGGAAGGGAAGAAGTGTGGACCAGCGTTTTCTCCTCTTGCATGGCTGAGAGTACAGCGGGAACGAGGACAAAGAAAAGCTCATTATCCTCTTCTTCCTCTTGCAATAAAAATTGTCTAGCTTCCTCCTCCAAGGAACTCATAGTCTACTATATCTGCAGATACAAATATCTTATTATTTGTTCTCTATAACTATTGCATTACACAAATATTTCAATTTACAAACTTGATACAGCTATTGCTATAGCTATTGCATCACAAAAAGAATCCTAGATACTTCAAAACATAAGCATATCGATTGAGTAATCGGACTATAAAATGAATATATTATGTAGATATTAGAGAGATATCAAGCATTTCCTAAGCTTGCTTGTTTGTTTTCTAATTGCAGGCTGTGATAAAACTGACACAAGTCAGAAAAAATATATCTATAACATACATTCTTATAGCAGGGACATCACAGGGACACTACATAAATACATCAAAGGGACAACATATAACAAATAACAGTGATGACTTTCTATCGGTTTCATAGGAAAATAACACTCTATTTTGCTATGTAGTTTCTCTTTCAATCCACCTATGGTCAATTTTCTTCGAGATAAAAAAGACATGCTGTTTTTTGCTTTGTTTGTAGCATCTCTTATTTGTTCTGCCTCTAGATTCTAATTCAGCCTTACTGTCATTCTAATTCTTTTTACAAAATATAATGATTCTTTCAATCTTTCCAGGCCTTTGACAAAGCCGTGTGAACCTAACATCATGAGGTATTGCAACTAATATCCAGTAATTGTTGTGGTCATGACAGCAAAGGGGCATAATGACGCTGGAGACTTGATCAGGATCCACAAATGGATAACTTTTGTACTACTATGTTCTAGTAACTCGCATTGAAACACAATAGAGCCAGATTTTTCCAATCAATCAATCAACCAAGCAAAAGAAGTTGAAGCACAAACTAGTGAATTCTTGAGAGAAATGAGGTGACAGATATTGACCGGCAGAAGATCTCCTTGTCGTAGCAGTCCGAGGTCGTACTTGGGCGTGAAGTCGGTGTTGAAGATGCCGAAGTTCCTCTCGGCGACCGGGCCAGGCTTCTGGTTCTCGTTGAAGAGCAAGAAGATGTACGTCGATGTGGCCCGAGCAGATGCAGGTTGAGGCGTTTGGCGTCCGTCGGGGCAGAGGAGGCGACGGTGGCACTCGGTCGGGAAGAGGCGGCGGCGTCGCTCGGTTGGGGAAGAGGCGGCGACATTGATAGCTAGGGGAAGAGGCAGCGGCACATCGTGAGGTCCGGGGAGGGGAGGCGGCGGCATTGCTCGGCCGTGGTAGGAGAGGCGTCGGCGTCGACGCGAGATCTGGCGAGAGGCGGCGGCGGCGGCGTTTCTCAGACTATGGAGGAGAGGCGGCTATGTTGCTCGGTCGAGAGAGGAGAGGCGGCGGCGACGACGGCATGAGATCTGGCGAGGGGCGACGGCGGCGCTCGGTTGGGGGAGACGAGGCGAGCGAGGAAGGCGGTGTTACAAGTGAGAGCGAGGGTTTCTTTCCCTATGATCTGAGACGATTTTTTCCTTCCCGGGGAAATAGGCCAAACCCGGGGCTCGCCTTCCCCTAACGATGGGCTCCCAAACGCCACCGGGGATTTCTCCGGGTTGTTTCCCTGGCGGGCCGAGTTCCCCGGGATTGGACCGGGATCCCCGCGGGGAAGGTCGTTCGTAAACGAGGCCTCAGGATTGACTGTCATCCTCCAGATCCAGAGATTCACGTCGCTACAAATACCGCTCAGGCAGAGAGGTGCGGCGGCGCCCGGCGCCGGAGAGCGGGCGGCGCGAGACGCATCGCTGGCGCCTCGCCCGAGGATGGACGCCATCTTTTCTATGGCAAAAAAAAAAAGGGAAATTAGGTCTGGGTACGGATTATATTAAGCTCTAGCCGGACTGAGCTAAAGCCCAGTGTGAGCTATTTTCACCTCATTTTGCCCACTATCGACCCAAGTAAAGCTGGTCTCTTAAAGGTACTGTACGGCCTAACTAGCCCAAGCAAAATAGAGCCCGGTCCGCTTCGTCACTGCGTTTTCTAACTGGGCTTTCTTAACCTAGTGTTCCGTAAATAAAATCACATGAGAATGAGATTAGCTGGACTTGAACCAGCATTTGCATTTTTAAAATATTTTGCGACATGATGGGCATTTTTATTCGCCTGATAATTGAATCAAACCTGCTTAGCAGTTTAGTTAATGTGACTTTGGCGCCGGTCCCTGCTACCAGGTTTAAACTACCAACATTCCGCGTTGCGTAGCGGCTTGAGGATCTGATGAGGTCAGAGTCGTCGCTTCGTCCTGTATTTTAAAAAGTGATCGAATAACTAACTCCACATTGATGCGTACAAACGTGTATAGCAAAATTTATTGAGTTGTTTTTTAACTTTGTCGATCTTATCCTCATCAAGACAAACAGCTCCAAGCAAGTCATCTTGTGCCAGGTCATTATTTATTTCGTCCTTTGGATCAGATTCCTTCCCCACAAATAAAACTTTGTTTTTATTCAACAACAAGTGCGTGAGCCACAACCACAAGGATGATAGCAATTACTATCGCATAATTTGGTTCCTGTTCAGGAGCGTGATTGTTACTTAGACAAGCGGCACATATTGTGCTGCAGTTTTAAAAATCTTTTTGTAATTTTTGAAAGCACGAATTTCACTCTCCCTAAAAAGTAAGCAACGGTAAAATGTTTGCTCAAAATCACTGATCTACACCAAAATTACTCGAGCTTCAGAACTGGTACCAACTTCCTATTTTCAAGAACATGCTCCACATGCTAATTCAGCTAAGCAGACAGTACTATAGAAATGGAACATGTTCCTCACATGGATGCAACGACCCACAGTTTCCTTGTACTAGAATCCAAGACATGGATGAGCCCTGCGTTTGAATGCCGCAGAACATTAATAGCAACGGGAAACAAAAACATTGATTGCAGCATGCAATTGCACACACCAAATTCCAAAAATATCCAAACTGGACCAGCAATTTCAAAGCCAGGAACGAAGAATCTACCTTTCAATATTCCCTGGCCAACAGCGAAATGCCTCTCCTTCCCTCAAATCTCAATCACCATCAGGGGAAAAAAAAAAAGAGCGGCCCGGAAGAAAAGCTGCTTCCCGTCCCAACCCGGCTTGAACAGCCACCGTGAACCGGTTCTTCGTGGGCCACGTTGTAAGGCCGCCGCGCTGGCCAGTCACCGGTCTACATAAACAACTTCCACGCAAGCCTCTTCCTGCCCCCAGTAGCTTCCCCCACCCAAACCCCACCGGCCCACCTCCTCCCCGTGTCAAAACCTCCGAGCTTCGAAGCGATCGTCAGCTCAGCACGCCGGCGACGGCGGCGCCGGAGAGAGGGGATACGACGGCGGACATCATGGACTCGGCCGTGGTGCCCCACTTCAGCGGGCTCCGCCTCGATTCGCGCCGCCTCTCCTCCTCCTCGCTCCCCAACTCCCCTTCCTCCGCCAACGGCAACGGCACGGCCGACGCGGCGGCGCCCAACGGGTTCGCGTCCCCCAGGGTGGCCGGCAGGCCCAAGCAGCCCTTCGTCATAGGTACTCGCCTCTCCGCGGCCCCGCCGCCCTGCGGCTTGGCTCTCGCTCCTGGAATTTTCCGCTTGTCGTTGTCCTCGTTTTTGAATAGGCCGTGCGGTGCGTTTTGCAGGGGTGTCAGGAGGGACGGCGTCGGGGAAGACGACGGTGTGCGATATGATCATCCAGCAGCTGCACGACCACCGCGTCGTTCTGGTCAACCAGGTGTGGATTTTGTTCGATTACAAATTTCTTTGTGTTCTGAGCTGTGGCTCTGCTATCGAAATGTTTCTGCAGCTAATTACTAGTATCAATTGTACTGTTTGAGCGTTTATGTACCGTTTTGATTCAGAGGGAGAGGTGTGCTTGTAACATTGTCGGTGGTGCGAATTTCTTGTTCGATATAAGAATTGCAGTTGTTGGTGCGTCATAACAATCTTGGTCTGAGTTTTTCTATTATTGAACTTGGTTGATATTAAATCATCTCATTGCATCGTCACAACTCACAATTGTGGAAAAAACTAAGCTGTACAGAAAGACACTGCTAAAAGGTGCTTGTGATTTGTGCGGTCCTCCATCACAGCTTCATCATAGAGAAAAATTGTTTTGGATTAGCCATTAATTTTCATTGTGCTGAAGCTAGCATAAATTTGAATGAACTGCTGAGGTACCCTCTCAATAGGAAGTGGCTGAGGGGAATATCACCTGATGCAATTTGTCAAAAATGGCATGCGTCCTAACTCTTGGGCAATGTTTCCACTCAGTTTATTTGAGCTGTTCTTTTAAGTTTCTGTCAGTCAACTAGGCGACCTGTTGACTTATTGGGACTCACAAAATAACAAGACGATCATGTAAAACACTAAAACAGCATGAATTATTCTTACTTTATCTACAGGTATGCTTCTGCTGGTTCACAACCTTTTTTGTGACCAGCATGAATTAATCATACTTGATCTACAGGTATGCATCTGTTTGAATCATTTACATTATATGCTGACAAAACTAGACAAATGTCACTTTGAGAAATAATTTACAAAGTTATATCTGTATTCAATCATTTTCGTTGTCTCTGCCATGGGATAAGGGGTATCATCTCTTTTTACTATTGTTTGGACGCTGAGCTTGGTGCTTGTAAGTTGATTTTCATCTGGAGTCGGGGAGATAGATATCATTGGTTCAAGACATGACACTATGTTGCATCATATAGTGGCAGCAAGAGAGAGCAAACCACAACTTGACTATGGCATGCGTATAAATCTATATATACTTTAAATGGCATTAAAGTGTGGAAAAAATCTCAGAGGTGGCTAACAGTCGTTACAATTCAATCTGGCTGTAATTTTGCAGGATTCATTCTATCGTGGTTTAACTGAGGAACAGTCTGTACATGTGCAGGACTACAACTTTGATCACCCTGGTACTTGATCTGCAAGATATATGAAAATCTGTGCTGCTTTTGATCTTCATGACACTAACTTTACTCAGTTTTATTTCCTTCCTTTTGCAGATGCATTTGATACAGATCAACTTCTGGAGTGCATGGGAAAGCTGAAAAGTGGGCAATCTGTGAACATTCCTATATATGATTTTAAGAATCATCGACGTTGCTCTGAAAGCTTTAGAAAGGTAAGTAATTGTATAGTCAATCATTGATTTGAAGACAACAATCCCCTTATCGTTTATGATCTATGAACTAGTTTGCACAACTTTGCATGCAGAGGTTTAAACTATTGAGATAAGATAAATCAGCAACATGGCATGTTATTATTTTTTGCCTGTGAAGACATAATTTCTATCACTGTCACTGAGTGTTATTATATTGGAGGGAATATTGTTGCACACTTTTGTTTTTGTAATTTCCTCTTCTAGACCTTATTGCCAACCTATTTTATTTCAAATAGGTCTTTACTGTGTCACATTGTAAAGTTTTTGTTTCCAAATAAGCATGCATATGATATACTGGAAATGTTATTATATTGGAACTGTCACTGAGTGTTATTATATTGGAGAGAATATTGTTGCACACTTTTGTTTTTGTAATTTCCTCTTCTAGACCTTATTGCCAACCTATTTTATTTCAAATAGGTCCTTACTGTGTCACATTGTAAAGTTTTTTGTTTCCAAATAAGCATGCATATGATATACTGGAAGTAGAAATTCAATATCCTTTTGGAGTTTAGTTCGTATTTGTGATGTAAGAGGGCACATCACATATAAGAAATGGTGTGATGCCGCACTATTTTGTGGTCATTTACAAACGACTTGTGACTTCAGGCTAAGTGATCATTGACCCAATGAGATAAAAATTGATTTATTTTCATTTAAACTCTTTATAAAACTGAGATCACTGATCCTTTTTTTTTGTTAGGTCAATGCGTCAGATGTCATCATTTTGGAGGGAATATTAGTGTTTCATGATCAAAGGGTTCGTGATTTGATGGACATGAAAATATTTGTTGACACAGGTTCGTGCATATTCATATCTTGGTGAAATTTGAAGATAACATTTGCTGTAAAATGTATTGCACTTTAATTAGTTAGTCATATATTTATTTGGTTGCCTCCCCATCTTCTGTTCTCCTTTTTTGGATCCATATAGATGCTGATGTTAGGCTTGCCCGACGTATAAGGCGTGATACAATTGAAAGAGGTCGAGATGTTACCTCGGTGCTTGAGCAGGTATCCAAACATGGTGTCAGTGCCACAATTTTATCAATTTATGCTATATTTGTACAGTATAAATACTCCGTCATTTTAATACTTGCATCTCATATAAAATGTGACACATTCTAATAAGTTTCCTTTGAAATGATTAGTATGGGAGGTTTGTGAAGCCTGCATTTGATGATTTTGTCCTGCCTTCCAAGAAATATGCGGATGTGATCATACCAAGAGGGGGAGATAACCATGTTGCAATTGATTTGATTGTGCAACATATTCGTACAAAACTTGGGCAACATGACTTGTGCAAAATTTACCCAAATATCCACGTAGTTCACACAACTTTCCAGGTACACTTGATGCTGTTCCTCTTAAGCCTTACAATGTTACTTAGACTTCCAAACTCGTGATGCTTTTGATGATTCATCTGAACAGATACGGGGAATGCATACCCTCATTCGCGACAGGGACATTACTACACCTGACTTTGTTTTCTATTCTGATCGGCTGATTCGTCTGGTAGTGCCCTTGGTTCTTATGACCTCTATCACCTTATTTAATTCATTCGACTGTTTGGGTTTTATAGCTAATAAATATGGTTAATGGTATGCTGATTCGTTATTTGTACTTCAAATGTTTTCCAGGTAGTTGAGCATGGTCTGGGGCATTTACCATTTACTGAGAAGCAGGTTGTTACACCAACAGGTATGTGGCTGGCTCTGCCCTTTTGTTACACAAAAAAAAATTCTTTAGTTTTGTGTGGGTCGTTATATAGGAAATTCTTAGGCACAGTTGAACCAGAGTTCTGATGCTTATTTACCACTTGTGTTTTGCCCCAGAACATACAAAGTTTTGTGGTTGAAAAGGGGGTATCAACCCCTTTGAAATGCCACACTTATTTCCCTTGTCATTGGTAACCAAAGATTTTGTAGAGATATGGTAGCTCATCCCCTCAAAGTGCTAAATGCAGCCTGTAGATTACATAGCTGTTGTGCATCATCGTGCAGTCTGTTTTGCTTTGTCTTATACATTGGTGAAAGAAATCTTCTGGAACTGGAAGCCCTGTAATTTCCTAAAGATTATTTAGTTGATTGTTCCATCTACTTCACACTACTGTCCATTTTCTCTAGAACATCCTTTTTTCATATTTTAGGTTAGCTTAAGCAATTGAATTGTGCAAACTTCTTGCATCTCTAACTCTCTTTCCCCCCTTTGTACAGGATCTACTTATACTGGAGTTGACTTCTGCAAGAAGCTCTGTGGAGTGTCTATAGTTCGAAGGTAAGCCTAGATTACTTTTCCTAAAATTAGGTTTTAAATAGTTTGAGTCAAGAAATTTATTAGTTATAGCGTCATTTAGGCAAATGGTTCAACATAGCCTAATTTAATTTTGTAAGCTCTTGTTGTATCCTTCTACATACACTATATGAGATGTCCTAGATTTTCAAAATCTTATGACTTTGGAAGCATGAAATATATTCAAATCAGTGAAGATGATTTTGCTTTATTACACTTTATGGTGTTTCTATGTTTTGTCAACTCCTGATTACAGCTATAACTTCTGGTCCATGTTATCTAGTATGTTAACACTCTTAACAGTTTGACATTACAATAATCTGTATTTATGATACTCTTTCATTAAGTTTATGACTTTGGTTTTGCAGCACTTTCCCCATTTGTTTTTAGCAATATTTTATAAATGCAATCACTTGTTCACAAGTGACCCTTTTCTCATTTTCTTTTGCACATTGTTGATTATACACAGTGGTGAAAGCATGGAGAATGCTTTGCGTGCTTGTTGTAAGGGGATAAAAATTGGTAAAATTCTAATACATCGGGTTGGAGACGACGGACAACAGGTAAGTTTTCTTGAAAAGTTAACAAAAATGATCCAGTTAGTAATATTGTCAATAAAAACCTAACTTATTTTCTGTATCCAGCTCATATACCATAAGCTGCCAATGGATATTGCTGAACGTCATGTTTTGCTTATGGATCCTGTGCTTGGAACAGGTTAGCGTTGCATATCCAGTTCTCCATTTTATCTTTTTGGCCCTTTTACCTGTTGCGATTACGAACTGCTATGTGCTGGCTATTAAACTATTGGCTTGCGTTTTCTGCAGGTAATTCAGCTATTCAAGCAATTGAACTTCTTATAAGGAAAGGAGTTCCTGAGGACCGGATCATTTTTCTTAATCTTATTTCGGTAAAGTTCTTCAGCTAGGTCATACATCGGTTACTACTGCTTCTTCTTTTCAGTCTGGTCAGTCTGTTTATGGCTTCCTGGTAAACAGGTCCCTGAAGGAGTTCATTGTGTCTGCAAACGCTTCCCTCGCTTGAAGATTATAACGTCAGAGATTGATGTTGGATTGAATGAGGAATATCGTGTCATCCCTGGACTGGGAGAGTATGGCGATCGCTACTTCGGCACAGACTAATTGACTGCTGATACTTCTGTCGCTGGCAGTGTGAAAAGATACTCAAGTTAGAGCTGACATTACGGTGATAGATATACCTCGGTGTTTGGTTGGTTATGGTATATACTGTAAGAAAACGGGAAAGGTTTCTGATAGGTACAGAAGTCATGTGGTCTTGTCCATTATCAAATGTTGTCTCTTCTTGGTGTGTGGCAAAGAAACCTGGGTGCTGATTTTTGAAGCTTCTGGCGAAACATGATCATCGTCAGTAACAGTATAGCCTGCGAAATGTATGAAACATCCAGTTGCTTGGCATGTGACAGATGATGCCGTGCTATCTCAGCTGTGATTGAACCGAGTATCAAATGATACTCGAAATCGAAAGATAGTCGTAAGGCTCATGGTTTACAAATGCCCGGTATTGTCTGTCTTCTTATACTGCATTTCCTTTCTGCGTTGCCTCTGATTATGTTGTAGTGGTCATGTATAATTGGCATTTTGGGAAATCATCCGTAGTTTTATTTCACAGGTTCGGTTAAACATTGTCGATCTCTATATCCCTTCTAGTCATGTTTTATACTCGTTGGTTGTCAAAGAAACTTTATTCACTGTCATCGCTTTACGCATTGCTGCTAATTAGGCAAGGCAACGTGGGCCGCAATGCACACGGAATGTCATCCGTCAGCGCGAATGCTTCATGGGCTGTGTGGCCGTCGCAATGCACATGAATCGCTAGCGGCCCATATAACCAAAACGAGCCCAACTTGGATGGCCATTGATGATGAAGACCATTAAGTCACCCGAGGACAGCGCGACGACCGTGTTCGAGTGCTCGTGTACGCAGTGCGCGTCTCTGGAGCTTCCCAGCGAAGTAGTCGGAGGCGTCTCAGCGACCTCGTCGGCATTGAAACGACGACGCGTCGGCGCCGCCCGTCAACGCTTCGTCGTCACCACTGACCGCTACTGCTACCCTTCAGTCCTTCACCGCCCGGTTGGCCGCAGCTAGCGGCAGCTTGGGTGGCCCCGTCGTGATCCTCTCTGGTAATTTCTAAGTCCCACTTAACACTGTCTTGTCTCACTCCCCTCTTTTTTTTTTGTTTATTGAATGAACCGGCAGGGGAGTCCCCCTACCTTTCTTTTTCCCATTATAAACCAGAAGAAGCAAGTATGTGCAAAGGTCTCATTCTCATCTTTAGACCGCGCAGCGCCACAAATTTGAGGCGTTGATTTGATCATGTTGCTTTAGTTAGAGCCTTTCTTTATTTTCTCTAATTTCTGTAACTAATATTTCCTAAAAGAAGAACAAGTACTACGATATATCCTGACAAAAAAAAAAATTATTAAGAGATATTTGATCTTTTGTTTTTTAATAGCCTACTTTTGTTCGTGTATATCATTTTATAAAAAACAATTAGAGTTTGCCTTGATGTTTACAGGCTGCGGCTAAAAAAAAAAAAGGAAAAATCACCTTTTCTGGAGGGTGTCGAGGAAATTATCTTGCGCTCTTAATTCTTGTGAGCTGGTACGCCTGTGAGACTGTTATTTTCCTTTCATTCTTTTAGGAAAATTCAGTAAAAATAGGCGCTATTCAATTACACAACTAATGTACAGCGAGATTTTTTTTTTACCACAAGCATTAAAATTGCAGATACAATTCTCTGTATGAATGTATGCTTTCTCAAGTAGCTGGCAATGGGGGAACTTTTCATATAGAGGAATCAGTTATTGTTGATTGCATTTGCAACACTTAATGAGGACAACATGTTAGCTACGAAGTAATTTTGGTATCATGTAAAACTCTATACATTGCTTTCTCTCTTAAAAAGAAAAAAAAACGTTGTCATGGAAATTTTAATTTGACCCTGGTGAAATTCTTTAGCTGCAAAATGTAAAATGAAATCCAAATTCACTTATCCAGATTCATATAGGGAGTAGCGAGCAAGTGAACTAACAAACACTTGAATGATCCATTGGCATTGCACAAATTATGTTGCTTGGACGTTCGGACAGCATATTCCTCCCCGTTCCATCACTCACACTTTGTGCAATTTTTTTTTCTGGATCACAACTTCACGAGCCTAAAATTGATCTGGGCGACAACTAGGCTTTAGAACAAATCTTCAGCATTGGATTCCAACTCAGAGCCTTTAACCATCATTATTAGTAAAGATAAAATTTTCTCAAAAGGGCAACCAATTAAACTCGGGATTGATCTGCCAAGTTTTCCTTATTGGCTTGGACAGCACATGATGACTTGCTTACACGGCCATCTCATTTCCAAAAAGAGCACGCAGTACTGTGGTAAATATATAATAAGTGACAGATACTGCAATTGGAAGTTGCCATATAAAACATGACGATCTTCTCTGACGAGTTATTCTGGTTCCACCCCTCTCACCAAAGGAGCAGGAAGATGGCCTGCAAAGCGAGAGCGGATATGGGCAAGCTCCTCCCGGTTATCTCTTTCTTCCTCGGCGCGGCGTTGACGGCGGCCTTCGTCTTTCTCGGTGCAACTCTGGACGTGAACAGGAGGATCTCTGAGCTGGCCTCATGGGGCAATCGTGCTCGACCGGCGGCTATTAGAGATGAGGTTAGAGATCTTATCACTTTTTCCGATGCATAATTTTCGTTAGTTAAAGTGCGTACTTTTACTGTCAAAAGAAAGGGAGCTGTAAATCTTTGAACGTTGTACCACAGGATACAATCGTCCGTTAAGTGCTCATCTCGGTAGATTTTTCCAATGGAAGAAAACGGCATGGTCGTAGATTTTACGTCTGAGTCCGATCCAGAATTCTGACAGACTTGAACTAGGATGGATAGAAAAAATAAAACAGTTTGTTTTGTTTGAAGGAAGTACGGGGTTTATGAATGGTGGCACGTCAAACGGAAACACCGAAACTTGATCATGTACATTAACATTGTTTGTGGGTTGAATATTCAGGTTTCAGCACAGAAGATACTCAGTTTACCTGAACTTATTTGCTATTTTAAATGCGCCCCCCTTTGTTCCTTCTCTTTTCTGCCTCTGATAGAATTATATGATGCAGTTCGGTTATTTTCTTAAGTAGTGTGGAAATTTGATAATATATGGTGTATGTCCTCTGGCACTTGGCCGGCAGATTTTTTTAGATAATGGAATAAGAGTCCCGGCCTGTACAACTTGGCCGGCAGATGAATATTTTTAGTCCATTTCTATCCTAGGCAAGGTTCATATAGCTACCCTTTTTTTTAAAAAAAAAGGTTCATATAGCTACAAGCCACGAACAAAAGAATTGGCGCTTGTGAAGTTGATCACTGGACAGGCAAAGAATATGCTAACCTGGTGACCACGCATGCCAGTCAATCATATTGCTCGACGAGTCTGTGAGATGATCGAGGCATTTTGCAGAGTTGCAGTAATCTGTCATCTGAAACGTCATCTAAATTTCTAAAAATAATTTCGAAAATACACAGTTCACTAGCATCAGCACATCTGATCGTGCGAGGAATTATTGGAATTGAAAATGTCCAGGTGAAACCGTTCGCCGAGCTGGCCGAGCTGCTGCAGAACGCGTCGATGGAGGACAAGACGGTGATCATGACGTCCATCAACCAGGCGTACGCGGCGCCGGGGTCCCTCCTGGACCTCTTCCTCGAGAGCTTCCGTCTCGGCGAGGGCACGGCGGCGCTGCTGGACCACGTCCTCATCGTGGCCGTCGACCCGGCCGCGCTCGAGACGTGCCGGTCCGTGCACCGCCACTGCTACCTCCTCCGCTCCGACGGCGCCGCCGACTACAGCGCCGAGAAGTTCTACATGACCAAGGACTACCTCGACATGATGTGGGCCAGGAACCGGTTCCAGCAGACCATCCTCGAGCTCGGCTTCAACTTCCTCTTCACGGTACATTCCAGAGTCATCAGAGAGGTGAAATTTGAGCAATTCTGATCGCAATGTGTCAATGTTGTTTCTCCTGTTTCCCAGGACATCGACATCGTGTGGTTCCGGAACCCGATGCGGCACATCGCGATCACGTCGGACATCGCCATCGCCAGCGACTACTTCAACGGCGACCCGGACAGCCTGCGCAACCACCCCAACGGCGGCTTCCTCTTCGTCAGGTCGACGAGCCGCACGGTGGATTTCTACCGGCAATGGCGGGCGCTGCGCGGCAAGTTCCCGCCGGGCACCAACGAGCAGAAGATCCTGGACCAGACGCAGGCCAAGCTGAGCCACCGGCTCGGCGTGCGGATGCAGTTCCTCGACACCAAGCACTGCGGCGGATTCTGCCAGCTCAGCCGCGACATGGGCAAGGTGTCCACGATGCACGCCAATTGCTGCACGGGCTTGGCCAACAAGGTGCAGGACCTCAGAAGCGTGCTCAAGGACTGGAAAAACTACACGGCGGCGCCGCCGGAGCAGAGGCGGCTGGTCCGGTGGACCAAACCCGGCAAGTGCATCCACTGACGGAGGCAGCTGTTGATTATTACTGACTGATGACTCGTGATGCGCTCTGCATCTGCCGCGCTTTCCACTCAGAACTTTTCTGGTTTGCATTTTTTTTGGCCCAAGAAATCCTTTCGCCGCTCCAGATGTAATTATCTGTTCTTGAATAGTGGGACGCAAGTCAGCATGTGCGTATGTGCATCACCTTAATTAACTTTCACGTTAACTCCACCACCACTTCTAAAATTGCAGACAGGTTCATCATGTTTCAGTTTCACCTGAACAAGAGCATAACAGGTGCATTTGTTCCAAAACATCAGAGTTGCCTATCACACACTAGCAAAGTCACAGACGACAGAAATGCTTTGTTGTCTTCTCAAATATTCACTGTTTCATATCACTGTGCCGTCAATAACAAAGAAACAGTATTTATAAAAACAGTATCAACTTACAGAGAGAGAGAGAGATATTTCAGTCGACTGAAAGAGACGAAACATAACCAAGTTATAATATCCTTCATTAAGATGATAACCCAGCAACATAAGTGATCGGTTCCTTTATCATTAGAGTTAATTTCATAAACCCACCAACACTTTGGCTTACTAGCCATAAAACTATCAAATACGAGACTTATTTCACGTACCCACCAATATATACTTTGATTGTGATTTCATAAAACCATCACTTTTTTTATATTATATATATCAAATACTCATGGTCCTATATGTCATTTACAACAGTTGAACTGTAGATCGTATGTGCTTATCAACTCGGCTAAGTCCACACTACATAATTAATCAAAGGTAACAAGACATAATAAGCACGAGCTGACGTCCTTGACCTTGTAGAAGAGCAGGAGCATTGAGGTGTGATCGGACTCGGCTAAGCTAGCAAGCCGATACGATCTATATTTTAAATTGTTACAAATATCACATGCGACCATAATATAAGTATGCAATACATATAAGTAAAGAAAAATAATGGTTTTGTGAAATTATAACCCAAAATATTAGTGGGTTTATGATATAGGCACCGTATTTGGTGGTTTTCTGGCTATTAAGTTTTTTTTTCAAAAGATCCAAAAACTAAGTGTTCTGGCGTATATTAATATAAGAAGAATGTACCTCATATTAAGGAAAACGAGGCCAAACCGTACATGACAAGCCACATCAAAGAAACCTAACTATACCATCCTAACATTTCCTATACGATCAGTCAACAACACAAACCACTCCATCAGAAAACACCAACCATCAACAAGGAAGCCCAACCATCAAGTAAAAGTGTCATCGTTGCCACCATGAATGGCAAGGTGAACAGCCAACACGGCAAGAAGACCCAAGACAACGCCTCCAAGGAGGTGACGACGCCGTAAGACACCGTCGTTGCCTGATCCAGCAAGCTGAAGCTTGAGTTTTCACTCGGGAATCTTCATGACATGGTCAGGTAATAAGGGGACACCTCGACAACGCCTCCAACAAGGAAACAACATCCAAATATGTTGTCGTCGCTGGCATCGATAAAAGCAATGAGCAAGCTTTCGCCCAGAGCCCCATACATCCAACCATGCATACACATTCGCGTCACCATGGCATCATGATGTCATTGACGACACCTTAACCTACAGCCGGTCTTCATCTGAACCTTGCCGCCACTAAAGTGCACCTCAAATTCACTGTCAGACGCTTCCACAACAAACCCGCCACCTCCAACAGCACAACTTCACTACCAAGACTGCCTCACCGACTCCTCTGTTCTCCTATTGCTCCACCGAAGACCTCCAAAGCAACCAGACCATCGATTGCTCCATAACAGCCTCACCACTATGGCCTCCACCACCTCAACGGGCATCAATCAATGGCGATGGCCACCTCAATCACTCCATGGATGTCATCCAAAACGACCACACCATTGACACACTGAATGCCAACAGCCCTCACAACAACACTGCCAACCTCCATCCTCCGCCGCAACTATCCAATCGTGGTCTCTACGGCACCACACCCTGCCGCCATCCACCTGAACAAATAGCCGGCTGCAACACCACCATGTCGCACTGCAAGCAATGTGTCCGCCGCGCACACGCTCGACAATGACATAATGTCGTGGCCGCGCGCGAACGGCCGCGGGCGCGGAGCCGCAGCTGCCCTCATCGTTGCTCTCCCACCACGCACAACCACGACGCATGCACAACTGTCGGCCATCCACCACAGGCACGCCCGTGAGCGCGCTCTACGCCGCACGCCCGCACCAACCAGAACTTCCGCAAAACAGGCAAATCCAACCACCGGATTGCCGGATCCAGCCACCGTGCCACTGGATCTGGACATCGTACCGACGGATCTGTCCACCAAGCCGTCAGATCCGACCTCCATCGCCAAGGTCGGCGAGCACCAACCTTCTCATCACTATCACAAAACACGGCTCACGAATGCACCGGAGAGCTGCTATGGCCTCGCCGCCGCCGTCCCTGCTAACCGCCCGGCTTCTGGCGGCGGCGCAGCAGGGGAGAGGTGGGAATGGGGTGGCGGCGAGGTAGAGTTTCTGGCTATTAAGTTAGATTATTAGTGGGTTTGTGAAATTAACTCTTATTATTACATAACGGAGAGCTGGCCAACATGAGTGAAGTTCGTTCAGGTCGATTTGGCCTGACCCTCTCCAGGCTTGGTGGATGGCCATGGCTTCTTACGCAATTTGATTTTTGTGTTTGTTGCCTTGTGTTTCTTCTCCGCCTTGTCAGTCTCATTGTGGGCCTTCTCTTATTTGATCTTCTTGTCACACTTACGATTTTTGTTCAGTATGAGTTCCCGCCCGCAATCGCGGCACATGCCAAGGCTAAATTGTGCATGCAAGCCTAAAATATCACTAGTAGCATATTTCTCCCATGAAACAAGCTGGTGAGCAATCCAGATTAGAAAAAGGTGAAACAAACTAGACATTTTGCTTCCAAGACATACATATGTTGACCTTAGAAAGAAGGATCCATGGACATAACCTGATCGACCTTGAACTTGGTACAGTCTGTTCTTTTGCTGAACTTGGTACAGCTTGTTCCTCTGCTGAACTTGGTGCTCTCTGCTTTCCGCAGCGCCATATAAAAATCTGTGAGTTTGACATAAATCTACATGTCGTAGAATAGAAGATTAGACTACACATATATGTGCCTCGACGGGGTAGGGTCTCGCCTGAACGTCACACACCCCGTGAGACAGGCCCCCACCACCGACAACTGCTAGTCGTGCCACCAACACCCCCCCCCCCCAATCCCATCCTGCCCACCGCCAACCCAACTTACCACACCCGTCCTTCCCATCACTCCCTAAAACCTCTTCTATAGCCAGAGGAGAAGAAGAAATCTCAAACCCTTAAAGCTAATCTGGAGCTTCCATATGGAGGAGAGGAACCCACGCAAATGGAGGGAGCTTCACCACGCCGTCATAGTGGTCCCGTTGTGTCAAAGAGAGTGAAAGACAGAGAGAGAAGCCCATACTATGCTGTTGTGCATCACATTGAGAGAGAGAACAAGGGAGAGAGGTACGGTTGATGGAGATAAAAAGTGTTGAAGCGAGGGCCCACCATGTGGTGATGGTGGCGTCACGAGGACATAGGGGCGGTAAATAATTTCAGTTTTAGCTATTTGGTTAAACCAACCCGTGCGAATACTAGCTACACGATCTCATAGTTTATTTTTTTATTCTACATGTTAGTATGGTGTCCATTTATAAAGGCTTCACATATGATCAACAAAACTCTTCCATGCCACATTATCTAAAAAATATAGATCATGACTATAACTGTTTAAAATTATTTAAAATAGAGGACCTGAGGGTGTGTTTGGTAGGGCTTTTGCTTATGTGAAAAATTGCTTATGCTTTAACTTATTCATCAAAAGTGCTTATCGAGCTTATCTAGCTTATATAAGCAGTCAACATATTTGACAAACTAGCTTATTCTATAGCTTATCTTGAGAGATATGACCCGTAAGCTAGAAATGCATTGTTTTTCTTGCTTATGACTTATAGTACAAAATAGGTTTTGGATTATAAATGCTTATTGTAATAAGTGCTTATGGCTCCAACCTATTTGGTAGAACATATGGTTTAGATAGCATAAGGTGTTCAATAAGTTAGTGCATAAGCTCTACCAAACGAGTACTTTTCATAAGACACAAGCTAAAAAAAAAGAGATAAAAGAGTGGACTTTTAAAATTCCATAAATTACAGTATATGCAATACAATGGTTTTTTAAAACCAGGTTGTTTCTATTTCCTAACACATAAAAGCTTTTGATACCACAGTATGGATTTGCCTAAAAACATAAAAATACTTTGTTGCCAAACACGACTTAAGAGCATCTCCAAAAGCTTCCAAAAAAAAGACTCTTAAAAACCTCTTTTTGGGAGTAGCCCAAAAAATAATAGAGCCATATTTTCTCTCCTCCTCCAACAGCCTCCCTAAAAGTGGACTAAAAATCATTTAAAATTAGGCCAGGCCTTTTCTTAATTACCCAAGACTGATTTTGGTCCGGAACAATCCCTCACGTTCACTCGCCATCTCTGTCGTGCTCGTCGTGCGTTGCATCAGTAGGTACGCACACCATACTCACAATCACAATAGCAATCACCTAGGCAGGAAGGAGACAATCACAATAGCAATCACGTGGGCATGAAGTCCTATATGAACTAGAAAGTACTCAAAGTATAAAGTAAAGAGAAAAGAAATTGTTCTGCACCAAAGAATCACAGAGCAAGAATGCTCATATTCAATCAACTGCGGACGGGGATCCTTGGTTAGGGGCGTGATGCGAGAAGAGTCGGGGCAGGTCAGCTCCACGCGCGTCGCTAGCACGAGGTGAGATCTCCGCTCCATCAGGTGGAGGATACGAGGTGGGATCTCCGGTAGGATATCAGAGTGGTGCAGTTTGAGGTCGATGGTGGAGGTGGTGATG